>CM070781.1:9707503-11018337 GCA_036346955.1 Dipus sagitta
CCCATTGAAACTCAAAACATATGCATGGAAGGTCAGAGAGAGAGAGAGAGAGTCAGAGAGAGAGAGAATAAAGGTTAATAACAAAAAGACACATTAGGCATTTGAGGCCACTTTATAAACTACTTGAAATAGTATCCTGTCCTGATTTAGAATATCATTTTTCAGTTCATTATAAAAATGTATTAACAAAGTGAGGCAACTGAATTTCCAGAATGGCCTTTACTTTGTTTATTCCACAAATGTTTAACACTTAACAAAGCCTGGAGTCTGGAAATAGTCCTTGGGAAAACATCGAAAGAAATATATAATGAAGTCTGTCATCTGCTTTGCAACACTAGTGCTAAGCACCCTGTGTGAATTGAAGCATAGCCCTATTAGTGAAGTGTGACAACAATTAAGTAGAAACACCTCCATTAGCAGCATAACTGAGACATCCTCAACCTTCATTTTTGCTTAAATAATATTGACATATAAGTACCACTACTAAATCATATGTTCTTTTTCATTCTTTCGTTAAAATTCCCAATCCCCTGTGCACGATGGTCTTACATGAGAATTTATTTTCCCATATAATGGATGCATGTTTGTTGCTGGAATTTCAAAGTCCATTTGGTGTCTGTTTGAGTTCCAATTATTTGCCAAGAGAAGTTGCTGTATTTAAACATCTTGTGTGTGTTCAGGCTGAGGAATCAAGGCAGCAAAGATAACTCTCAGGAGCCTCTTTACCCTGTAGTTCTTAGGCTGTTCTACAGTTCATAGAAAGCTGGTGATGGGATTGCCAGCTAGAAGCAACTCTTTTAATTATTGGAGGATTTGCACTAATGTTATGACTGTTGAGCTGTTGCAGAAATATTCACTCTCCAGAGTGCCTTTGCAGCGCTCCTGGGTCAACTCTAGAACTAAGCCCCTTACTCCCAAAGTGCCACATTACACATGCACCATCACTCCCACTACTGCACCGTTGCTTGGTAACCACAGTTCTTGTTCCACTTGTAAGATGCGAATGAGACAAATGGGTAACCAGAAAAACCTCCAGCCTTGTAATTTCTCAAACCATTTGTAGAAAGGCAAAAGTAAGTATTCAGCCTCAGTGCTATCTCACAATTTCAGCCTTAAGATACTTTTGTTATAAAACAGGCACCATTAGTAACAACTATACTTAAAATCACAGGCCTCTTTAGCTCCCAGAATTTCAGTGCTTCAGTAAGGAATCTGTTTTTTTTTTTTTTCTTTTTTTTTAACGTGATCACATTGCTTGGAGGCATACTAATGGTTAATCATCTGACAGATGACGTACATGTAAACTGATATAGGGAAATCAGTCAACCACTCACCCAATCTTTATTGAGCACTTTTTAGGAGTACTAATAGCTATCATTTGATAAATAATTTCTATCTGCGTAGTTTCATGCTAACTGCTCTATACATCACCTTGTTTAATGCTCATGACACTTGTGTGACGTTGAATCTTCTTGACTTAGAGATAAAGCAAGTACAGCTCAAACACATTAAATAGACTGTCCATTGCCATGCAGAGGGTCAGATCTGAATCTAGGCCTATTTGACTCCAAAGTCTTTTATCCTTCTAAATCAATTTTCTTTTTGACTGCTCTTCACAAGACCCTTGTCAGGCTATGAGCCACTTATACTACTAGATATTCCAAAAGTCCCATCATGTATCTACTATACCACAGTATACATCTGAGGTTAGGGCTCTCTTTGATTAATCTAATCTTATCTATTAATTTCTTTATGTATTATTTATTTGATGGCTTATATTGAAATATTAGATCCATACTGACATGGTTATGAGTACATTAGTTATATAAGTTGTATTTCCCATAATTATTAACCTACAGTCATTATGCCAGTCATACAAGAACAATGAAGGAGATGAAGTTGTTTTCCTTTTGTTAGCCTGAATGTTAACTTGCCACATGTTGATGCTGGCAAAATAAATAAGACTCTTATTTCAGTAGGTGAGGACTTTATTACCCACAGGATAATAGGCAGCATGGGTTACATGCTCACACAAGTTTTCTTTATGCTAAGACCCATGGGGTAATATGAAGTGTTAGGAACATTCTGTGACCTATGATTCATATCTTAATTGGAGAGCTCTGAGATTGAAAAAAAAAAAAAAAAAACCTAACTGTCCGAAGAAGTGTTCTCAACAGTTGCCCCAGAAGAAAATATTGTTTATTGGGTTGTAGAGATGGCTTAGCAGTTAAGCGCTTGCCTGTGAAGCTTAAGGTCCCCCTTATGAGCCTCCATTCCCCAGTATCCACATAAGTCAGATGCACAAGGTGGTGCATGCATCTGGAGTTTGTTTGCAATGACTGGAAACTCTGGCACACCCATTCTCTCTCTCTCTCTCTCTCTCTCTCTCTCTCTCTCATAAATAAATAAAATAAACAAAAATTAAAATAAAAGAAAATACTGCTTTTTGTCCTGGCCAGGAAACAAATCTTTAGTCTATTCTGGAAAAAGACACTAACTCTTTCTTCTCAGGTTGTTAAAAAAAGCAATAGTTTTGAAAACCTCATCAAAAGAGTGAGACAAGCTGTGCAGAAAAAATGTGAAAGATGCATATAAAATATTTTCAAACAGTTTTATCATATGTTAAAAAAGTTTTATGAGAAATTTCCTTTCTAGTATCTGCCGCAGACAGTGAAACTACATAAGTAAATAAATCAGTTAATGCATGTACGTATGATAAACAATTGGACAATACTAGGGTGCAAGTGATTAGATGTATAAACATAGACAGGTAGGAAACATGAATTTCAGAATCAAAATATGCATTTATTTCATTGTAATTATCTGTGGAATTTTAGACATGAACATAATTTTATGACTGTTTTTCTGTAAAATGGGAAGCATAGTACAGACATCTAGTTTCACAGTGGTTACATGGGTTCTCTGTGAATGTATTTACATGTGCATGCATATACATATTCTTATATATCTATTCAGGAAATATATGATGAATACTGTTGTTTTGATGTAATAGAATCATTTGAATGAACTTATGTGGATATACTTGGTGAACACACATGTTTTTTTGGAGCTCAGAAGCAAAAATGCTTCCAGATATCACAAATGATTGGCAAAAGACAAAGTGGATATACAGAAAAATTCTGCTTCTTATGGCTGTTACTGCTGTAACATTGTCTGTTTTGTTTTTCCTCAGTGTTTCTAAATGCCTCTTTTTCTTCTTTCTTTAGACTGTCTTTCTCTGTTTCTCATACTCATTAATAAAGATATAGCCACTTAGCCACTCCAAAGGTTGTATGTTTAGACTCAGCCAAATAACAAGACACTGTTTCCATTTGGTAATAATTCCAGTTTGGGTGGGGCAGTGGGTATGGAAGAGGTAGTGCTCAATTCTTTAAGCCAGTTCTTCATATTGGATGAACTTACTGTGCCCAGGGCTAGTGATGGTAGGTGCAAAGGTACAAGGCTGGTACATGGAAATCTTGCTCCATGAGAACACCTCTATCAGAATTGGAAGAGTCAAGAATCTCCTGGAGAGTAGGAGCAAGCAGGAGCCTCAGCGTAGCAGTACTGTTATTTTATCTGCGGGTATGAATCACTTTCTATTTTTACAGACTAGTCTTGACCAATATGGAATTAAGCAGGCTTTTGGTGTAAAGATGACTAGGAATCATGCTTTAGCAAAAGACAATGGACTGTGTAGTATGATAGTAATGAGGAGTACACATACTGTTAAAACATAGATTCATATTGTTCATATTGAGAGATTTTAAAAAAAGCACATTTCTATATGCTTATTCTTTTTTACTGCTGGTAGAAGCTGGTTGGTTTTTTATGGTGTATGAAGGGCAGATAGTGAGGGGAGTGGAGAGGAGAGAAGAAGCAATGAGGATTAAGCCTGAAGAAGCAAGCAGGATTTATGTCTTGCAGGTGTATGTAGAACATGCTTCACCCTGACATGGAAGTTGAAACCATTGAATATGTGATCTGTGGGGATTGGATTCAGGTGTCCCCATAAACTTAGGTGTCCGAATTCTAGGTTCCCAGCTGATGGAGATTTGGAAATTAAAGCCTCCTGGGGGGGAGTGTATTTTGGGGGGTGGGCTTATGGGTATTATAGACAGTTTCCCCTTGACAGTGTTTGGCACGCCCTCCTATTCCTGTTGTCTACCTTATGTTGGCCAGGGGGTAATGTCAACCCTCTGCTCATGCCATCACTTTCCCTGCCATCATGGAGCTTCCTCTTCACCCTGTAGCCTTTTTCCCACAAGCTGCTCTTGGTTGGATGATTTCTACCAGCAATGTGAACCTGACTGCAACAGCAAAGTAGTACCGAAGAGTGGGAGTGGGATTGCTGCTAGACACCTGACTATGTGGCTTTGGCCTTTTGGTATTGATTTGCAAGAGGAATGTGGAAGTATTTGAAATCTTGACCTAAAAGATGCCTTGCAGTGCTCCACGTACAGCTTGATGGACTATTCTGGTAAGAGTTGACAGATCTGAATGCAGTAACACTATGGACTGTGAGGTTTGGCTTATAAGGGTGAGAAAGAGCTTTGTCTGGACTGGGCTACAATTTGTGTGAGAGGTTTGCTGTTAAAAATGGGTCCTGAGAAGTTGTGCAGGGTTGCTTTGCATAGAAATGAACTGGTGTGAGCAGAGGGATATAGCACACACACAAAAATGACGTCTTTGGGTGAACTGTTGCCTGTTTAGCTGCAATTGAGAGATTACAATATTTGAGATGGGACCAGCTAACCTGCACTGGGGCAACAGGAAGAATGCAGACTCTTTTGAAGGGGTCTGAGTGCTCAAGGAGTGTCCTGTTCTTCAAAGTCTGCTTTATTACCCCCTGGATTAACAAATTGGCACCCTACCTGGTATTGTGGAGTATAAGAAATGCAGGAAAGAGAGGGTCATTGAGTTTGCAACACGGTCTTGTGTTTTGGAAATGGCCATGGGTAGTGGGAAGCAGGTTTGCTTGATGCCTGCATGGAAACCCCATAGGGCCATGAGGATGAATAGTGGATTGCAGTGGAGACCCAGTGGAGATGCCAGGACCACGAGATGGCTGATGAGGAAAGCTGCTGACCTTAAATGAAGTTTTCCAAGACTGTGAATTGCCTAGCTGGGGGCTGTGGGGGTGGGAGGCGTGGAATTGGAAGTCTAGAGACGTTGTTGGTTAGAATTAGAGACTTGTCACTGCCTAGAGTTGTTGAACTTGGATCTACAGAGTTTGATGTTTGCCCTGGTTGTTTTAAATCTTGTATTGGCTGAATATTTGTTTTCTATGACCAATACCATTCTTTTCAGTGTGAATGTTTATTCTGTATCATTGTTGGTCTTGGAAGGGGATTTTTTTAGTATTATGGCTCAGTTAGAAGATCTTGGACTATGGGGATGTTTGAACCTCATTGAGATTTATAAAATCTATGAGGGCTTTCAAAGTTAAATTGAATGCATTGTATTTTACATCATGTATGAATATCAGTTTCTGGGGGCCAGGGGTGGAATACGGTGGTTTGATTCAGGTGTCCCCCATAAACTTAGGTGTTCAGAATGTTAGGTTCCCAGCTGATAGAGGGAGTGTATTGTTGGGGGCGGGCTTATGGGTGTTATAGCCAGTTTCCCTTTGCCAAATTTTGGCACAGTTTCCTGTTTCTGTTGTCCTCCTTATGTTGGCCAGGGGGTGATGTCCACCCTCTGCTCATGCCATGGCTTTCCCTGACATCATGGAGCTTCCCCCTTGAGCCTGTAAGCCAAAAAACGAACTCTAAAGTGGTATAGGACCATAAGGTAGAGAATTCTCTAAACCTCAGATATAAATGTAGATTCTGAAAAATCCCAAGACAAGAGATTTGCACGGATTAAGACACAAGATAAATTAATTGTCAAAAGTTTCCACAGTGCAATCACTCCTGTTATGGATCCTTATCATCTGTTAAAGGACTAGGACTTGGTGCAGTGGAGCCTATTTATCCCATGTTCTCAAGCAATTTTTTTGGCAGTGTTTTCATCTGTAAGCAGCAGTCCATGAACAAACTTCAGCATCCTATTGTTTCTCTATCCTTTGGCTGCACAGGAACAGTCAAATACAGTGAAGGACAGAACTCAGCCATTGAGTGACTATTCAGTATGTCCTGAATATGCACTGTTAAGACCCATGTCCTTGATGCTATTCCCTAAAAGTGCTCTGAAATCCATCCCAAACAAGGACACGCTCAGATTCTCCAGCTGCCAAAATGCAGTAACATTTTCTGGGTCTCCAATGAAGTCTCATCACATTTCAATGTGTAAGCCCTGTCCTCTGAAAGCTAGTCTGCATGCCAAGCAGGCAAGGCCTTCATGGATAATTCAAGCTCCTGCAGTTTCTCAGCTCAGATGGAACAGCACAAGTTTTAGTAGAGTGGAAAGAAGATTACAAACTGAAAACTCATTAATTCCACCTATGTTTGCTGGGCTTAGGGCAAGCAGAGTCCCATCATTTTCTTCATCTCATTCTAGAGTCAAATTGGCTCTCTGAATTTTCCTAGTAAAATAGCTCCAGTGAATGTTAGTGCTAGGGAGGATAAAGAACTCTGTTTGATCTGTTTAAGCAGAGTTGATAACTAACTTTTCTAATCCTCATTTCTCATCAGTAATGCACTAAATACACTTAATTCTTGATTTGCTGAGGTGTGCTAGCAAGAGAATTATGCACAAATCTCAATGGCTTAATAAAAAAAAAAAAACTTTTTCACAAAGAAAGTCCAGCATCCTTTTCCAGTGGATTATGCCTCACATAATTTGATGCTATAGATATCTACAGGGTATCATATGAGCATAGAGGAGGTAGGTGTGGGACTCACTCTAAATTGGATAGAAACTTTCTGTATTTGTACAGCTTGAGGTAAAACATAAAATATGTAAAGTTTAGGGAGGAATCAGCTAAGATTTGCTTAACTTTCATTAAGTGTAATAAACAAGAACCAGTATGTGCAGAAAACTAATATTGCTCATCACAAAGTTAGAGATACCAAGTACCAAGGAATAAGACTCAGATGGGATCAACTTATGGAAGGTAAAAGTCATATAGAAATAAGTGAATGTATGTTATGCATAAACAGAGGTTTTGAAGGGTCTGAGGTCATGATGTGAAATGGTCAGAGTGCTGTTTTTCGTAAGGTCAGTTTGGCTGCTATGTGGGGAAAATACTTAGCTGGATGGTGGCTGGGAGCAGAGATACAGATGCTTTTCAGAGTCTGGGATGAAGAAAATGAGAAAAAATGTGGAGGTCAGACTGGGGAGAAATAATATAAAAATATTTGTAAACATAAGTGTCAGAGCACATTAATTACCCAAAGGATGAACGTAGCAGAGAAAGGAGGTTTTCAGGTTTATAATCACATGAGCACATATTTCTTTGAGAAACAGATTAGAAGACTGTAATGGATCTGGGGGTCATTCAGAGATTCACAAGTCCAACACAAGTATTATATTAATAAATAGAGGCATTAATCTGGCCAGGACTGCACTTCAAGCCAGGAACTCAAGAGTGCATCCCCAAGTTCCTTCTGGTCAGGAATTATAAAGACAAAGTGTATTTCACACTGCTAAAGAAGTATGTGACAATAGTCACAAGGGGAGCCTAGTTACAAAAGTGGGGAAAAACAAAACCAAAAAATGTTAGTGGTTATTTCACACAAGTAGATGGACTGGTATCACTTTGCATACCAAAAGTAACATTTGTAAGGCAGCACATCCTGCATACCAAAGGTAACATTTCCTTGTACATCCCATTCCCTTATTCCCTTACCCATCATATTCCTCCCCCTACCCACCTTGAGTTGGTGCACCAAGTCAAACTCTCTGATGGGAACCAGTTGATATTGGGACTTAATGAACATTAATTTTACTGAGGAAATTCTTGTTGGATAAGCTTGATTAGAGCATTTAAAAGGCAGGGGTCTACAATCAATCCTAAAAGTAACAGATCTATGGGTCCAGAGATGGCAGTAATTGGAGTGGTGAGTCAAGGTGACCAAAAAGAAAAAAAAAAAAAAGGAAAGAAAAACATACAAACAAAATTTTATATAAGCAAGGGGGCGGTTGGTTGACAGAAGTGGGACATGATAGTTAGCTTGTGTAGTCTATATGATACAAAACTATTATTTTTATATCTCATGTTAAATTCCTCAAGCTTCTTTCATGTGTAGACTAATCAGCTTCCGGAGCGACTAGAGCAGGGCTGTAGTCTCATTGTCATGGGAAGGTGTCCTCCAGAGCTTGACTTAGAAGGGACCCTCTGGGTACCTGGCAATCTGTTAGCTGCTATGATAAGCTGAGGACACTGCCCCCTTGACCCTGGTGTGATGAATCTACACCCCTTGGCTGATGGGTATGGGTCCAATTTCCTGTGGTTATGTGGGTTGCCTAGTATTATAAATTTGAGGGAGCACCATCAATGGCAGGAGAGTCTGCTTTACCTCTATAAATCTGAACAAAGAGACACCTTAAAACAACCAGCACCCCCAAGTTAGGAAGTATAAACAGCTAGACCTCTAAATGGCTTTTACATGTTAGGATGGGGTCTGAAATCTGTTCTTAGTGATATTCTTCCTTTAATAAGACATATCAGAAGATGGCGGCATAGGAACCACGCCTAAGCAGCCTAGGGGAGAAAAAGCCAAAGAAAACCCAGCAAAATACACAAGGGAGGTGTATAAGAGATTAAAACAGCAGCGGAGAAGCAGGAGATATCCAGAGCCCACACGGGCAGGCCGAAGCAGCTCCGGCAGCGGCAGCTCAGGACCCGGTAGCGGCAGCTCGGGATCCGGCAGCGGCAGCTCGGGTCCCGGTAGAGGCGACTTGGGCTCCGGCAGCGGCACCTCGGGACCCGGTAGCGGCGATTCGGACTCTGGCAGCGGCAGCGGCAGCACGGGCACCGGCAGCTGCATCTCTGGCTCCGGCAGTGGCGACTCGGGATCCAACAGCGGCGGCTCAGACCCCGGCAGCGGAAGCGGCGGTGGAAGCCGGAAGCGGCGGTGGAAGCCGTGACTCCAGCCCCAAAAACACCATCAGCTGCTCTGGTACCGGCCACAGCGGCTTCAGGGCAGCAAATCCAGCAGCGGAGGCTCCAGCGGCTTCAGCGGCAGAGGCGGATCCCGCAGTGGCAGCACCAGCGGATCAGAGGCGGAGGACCCAGCAGCGGCAGCTCCAGCGGATCAGCGGGGGCAGACCCAGCAGCGGCATCTCCAGTGGCGGATCCAGCAGCAGTGGTCCCAGCAGCGGCAGCTCCAGCGGCAGCAGCGGGGATCCAGCATCAGGGGTGCCAATCTGCAGGGCCACAGTTGCCAGGCTTGGTTTGCCCCACAGGAAAAGCCAGTACCCAGTTCCAGAAAGCAGAACAGCGGCCCAACATCCCAGCCAGCAACTTGACTGAGACCAAAAGCATCCAAAGAGGTAACTGGGATTGAACCAGGGAAGGGTCTCACCTGGTCACAAGCTGACTTGGATCCCTCAACAGGCCAGAAATCTTAACTTCTTTGTTGATAGAGGATCTGGTTTTTATAATACCTAATCTTGCATAAATGCTTGGTGCTGTTCTTGACTGAATGAGTATAGGGTTTAGTTAAATTTTAGAATATACCTGTATTTTATTCCATTCAACCTATTTGAATACTCCCATAGCAGGCAAACTTAACCCCTAGGACCACGTGTCTAGATACTCTGAGAGTGGTAAGAGCCACACCTAACATCTTAATCTCCTACATAGAAGATATACAATATCAGATCAATAGATACAGCAAAGGATACCCAGCTAACTGGAAAATCTAAGCAGTAACTTAATCCAAGATGCAAAAATATATACATTATAACACAAGAAACACCAAAAACCAAGGCAATATAAATCCACCAAAAAGCATCAATGCTTCAGAAATGACCTCTAGTGAAAACGAGTTAGAGAAAATGCCTGAGAAAGATTTCAAAAGAATGATTGTAAATATGTTCAATGAACTCAAAGAAGAAATCAAAGGAATCAGAGAAGATACAGGACACCAATTTAACGAAATAAAGAAATCAATACAAGACATAAATAAGGAAATAGAAATAATGAAGAAAAACCAGTCAGAATTACTAGCAATGAAGAACACAGTTAATGAAATAAAAAACTCTGTAGAAAATCTCACCAGTAGAATGGATGAAGGAGAGGACAGAATATCTAAGCTAGAAGACCAGGTGGCAGATCTAATACAATCCAACAAAGAGAAAGACAAACTAATAGAAAAGTATGAATGGGAATTTCAAGATATTCGGGACACTATGAAAAGATCAAATATAAGAATTCAGGGTATAGTAGAAGGAGAAGAATTTCAATCCAAAGGTATAGTAGGCATCTTCAACAAAATCATAGAAGAAAACTTCCCCCAAATTGGGAAAGAGGTGCCAATGCAGATACAGGAAGCATTTAGAACACCAGCCAGACAAAACCTGGAAAGAACCTCTCCTCGCCATATTATAATCAAACTACCAAACACACAATCCAAAGAAAAAATATTGAAAGCAGTTAGAGAGAAAAATCAAGTTACCTACAAAGGCAAGCCCATCAGGATCACAGCAGATTACCCAACACAAACTTTCAAAGCCAGAAGGGCTTGGAGTGATGTATTCCAAACTCTGAAAGATAACAACTGTCAACCAAGGCTACTTTATCCTGCAAAACTATCCATTCAAATAGATGGAGAAATAAGGACATTCCATGACAAAAGCAGGCTAAAGGAGTATTTGAAGACAAAACCAGCTCTACACAAAATACTTGAAAGAATCCTCCATGCCGAAGAGAAAGAAAAACACACATATAAGGAACCTGGAAAACAACAAACAACACTCAAATACTAGTTAATATAAGAGAGCAAAGGTAGAACCAGAACCACAAAAAAAAAAAAAAATGGCAAGCATAAATACACATCTTTCAATAATATCTCTTAATATCAATGGCCTCAATGCTCCAACCAAAAGACATAGATTTGCAGACTGGGTTAAAAAGCAGGACCCTACAATTTGTTGTCTCCAAGAAACTCACCTTTCTACAAAGGATGGACATTATCTTAGGGTGAAAGGTTGGAAAACGGTGTTTCAAGCAAATGGACCCAGAAAGCAAGCAGGGGTTGCTATCCTAATAGCTGACAAGGCAGACTTCACTCCAACATTAGTCAAGAAAGATAAGGAAGGTCACTTTATATTGATTAAGGGCACACTCCAACAGGAGGACATTACAATCCTAAACATATATGCACCTAACATGGGGGCTCCCAAATTCATCAAACAAACGCTGTTAGAACTAAGATCACAGATAACACCAAACACAGTGGTAGTTGGTGACTTTAACACCCCACTCTCATCAATTGACAGGTCATCCCGGGAAAAAATAAACAGAGAGGCATCTGGACTAAACGAGGTCATAGAAGGAATGGACCTAACAGACATATACAGGACATTTCATCCAAATGCTGCAGAATATACATTCTTTTCAGCAGCACATGGATCATTCTCTAAAATAGACCATATATTAGGACACAATGCAAATCTTAACAAATTCAGGAAAATTGAAATAATTCCTTGCATTCTATCTGACCACAATGGAATCAAACTACAAATCAATAGCAAGAAAGGATATAGAGCATACACAAAATCATGGAAACTAAACAATACATTACTAAATGATGAATGGGTCAATGAAGAAATCAAGAAGGAAATCAAAAAATTTATAGAGTCAAACAATAATGAGAACACAACATACCAAAATCTCTGGGACACAATGAAGGCAGTTCTAAGAGGTAAATTTATAGCTTTAAGTGCCTATATTAAGAAATTATAAAGGTCGCAAATAAATGACCTAATGCTTCACCTTAAAGCCTTGGAAAAAGAAGAACAAGGCAAACCAAAAATCAGTAGACGGGAAGAAATAATAAAGATTAGGGCAGAAATTAATGAAATAGAAACCAAAAAAACAATACAAAGAATTAATGAAACAAAGAGCTGGTTCTTTGAAAGGATAAACAAGATTGATAAACCCTTAGCAAATCTGACCAAAAGAAAGAGAGAAGAGACACAAATTAATAAAATTGGAGATGAAAAAGGTAACATCACGACAGATGCCAGAGAAATTCAAAAAATCATAGGGACATATTATAAAAACATATACTCCACAAAGTATGAAAATCTGAAAGAAATGGATGATTTCCTTGATTTATATGACCTACCTAAATTAAATCAAGATGAGATTAATCACTTAAATAGACCTATAACAAGCATGGAGATCCTAACAGTTATCAAAAATCTCCCAACTAAAAAAAGCCCAGGCCCAGATGGATTCACTGCTGAATTTTACCAGACCTTCAGGGAAGAGCTAACACCATTGCTTCTTAAGCTTTTCCATGAAATAGAAAAAGAAGGAATTCTACCAAACTCCTTCTATGAAGCCAGCATCACTCTGATACCAAAACCAGGCAAAGATAGAACAAAAAAGGAAAATTATAGACCAATCTCCCTCATGAACATAGATGCAAAAATTCTCAACAAAATATTGGCAAACAGAATACAAGAATACATTAGAAAGATCATTCACCCTGACCAAGTAGGCTTTATCCCAGAGATGCAGGGATGGTTCAACATACGCAAATCTATAAATGTTATACATTATATAAATGGGTTGAAGGACAAAAATCACATGATCATCTCATTAGATGCAGAGAAAGCATTCGACAAAATCCAACATCCCTTCATGATAAAAGTCCTACAGAGACTGGGAATAGAAGGAACATATCTCAATATAATAAAGGCTATTTATGATAAGCCTACAGCCAACATATTACTAAATGGGGAAAAACTGGATGCTTTTCCACTAAAATCAGGAACAAGACAAGGGTGTCCACTGTCCCCACTTTTATTTAATATAGTTCTGGAAGTCTTAGCCATAGCAATAAGGCATGAGACATGCATAAAAGGGATACAAATCGGAAAGGAAGAGATCAAGTTATCATTATTTGCAGATGACATGATTCTATATATAAAGGACCCTAAAGACTCTACTAGCAAACTGTTAGAGCTGATAAAAACCTACAGTCATGTAGCAGGATACAAAATAAATACACAGAAATCAGTAGCCTTCATATATGCTAACAACAAACACACAGAGGATGAGATCAGAGAATCACTCCCATTCACAATTGCATCAAAAAAAATAAAGTACCTTGGAATAAACCTTACTAAGGAAGTAAAGAATCTATACAATGAGAACTTTAAAACACTCAAGCGAGAAATTGCAGAAGACACTAGGAAGTGGAAATACATCCCTTGTTCCTGGATTGGAAGAATCAATATTGTGAAAATGGCAATCTTACCAAAAGCAATCTACACATTTAATGCAATCCCCATCAAAATTCCAAAGGCATTCTTCACGGAAATAGAAAAAACAATCCAAAAATTCATTTGGAATCACAAAAAAACCTGGAATATCTAAAATAATACTGAGCAACAAAAATAAGGCTGGTGGTATCACCATACCTGATTTTAACCTATACTACAGAGCCATAGTAACAAAAACAGCATGGTACTGGCACAAAAGCAGACTCGTAGATCAATGGAACAGAATAGAGGACCCAAATGTAACCCCATGTAGTTATAGCCACCTGATATTTGATAAAAATGCCAAAAATATTCATTGGAGAAAAGACAGCCTCTTCAGCAAATGGTGTTGGGAAAACTGGATATATATCTGTAGAAGGATGAAAATAGATTCTTCTCTTTCTCCGTGCACAAGAATTAAGTCCAAATGGATTAAGGACCTTAACATCAGACCTGAAACTCTGAAACTGCTAGAGGAAAAAGTAGGGGAAACCCTTCAACATATTGGTCTTGGCAAAGACTTTCTGAATACAACCCCAATTGCTCAGGCAATAAAACCACAGATTAACCACTGGGACCTCATGAAAATACAAAGATTTTGCACTGCAAAGGACACGGTGAAGAAAGCAAAGAGGCAACCTACAGAATGGGAAAAAATCTTCACCAGCTATATATCTGATAGAGGATTAATATCTAAGATATACAAAGAACTCAAGAAGTTAAATAATAAGGAATCAAACAAACCAATCAAAAAATGGGAAATGGAGCTAAATAGAGAATTCTCAAAGGAAGAAATACGAATGGCATATACGCATCTAAAAAAATGTTCTACATCCCTAGTCATCAGGGAAATGCAGATTAAGACTACATTGAGATTCCATCTCACTCCTGTCAGATTGGCTACCATCATGAAAACAAATGATCATAAATGTTGGCGGGGATGTGTAAAAAGAGGAACCCTTCTACATTGTTGGTGGGAATGCAATCTGGTCCAGCCATTGTGGAAATCAGTGTGGAGGTTCCTAAAACAGCTAAAGATTGATCTACCATATGACCCAGCTATAGCTCTCCTAGGCATATATCCTAAGGACTCATCTCATTACCTTAGAGATACTTGCTCAACCATGTTTATTGCTGCTCAATTTATAATAGCTGGGAAATGGAACCAGCCTAGATGTCCCTCAACTGATGAGTGGATAATGAAGATATGGCACATTTATACAATGGAGTTTTACTCAGCAGTAAAGAGAAATGAAGTTATGAAATTTGCAGAAAAGTGGATGGATCTGGAAAGAATTATACTAAGTGAGGTAACCCAGGCCCAGAAAGCCAAGCGCCACATGTTCTCCCTCATATGTGGATCTTAGCTAGAGATGATTGGGCTTCTGTGTGAGAAGGAAAAAACTCAGTAGCAGAGGCCAGTAAGTTAAAAAAGGAGATAGAAAGGGAAGAGAAAGAAAGGGAGGAGGGCTTTTATTAGGTTGGTATTGTATATATGTAAGTAGAAAGATTGAGATGGGGAGGGGATATGATGGAGAATGGAATTTCAAAGGGGAAAGGAGGGAGGGTAATACCATGGGATTTTTTTTTTGTTATCATGGAAAATATTAATAAAAATGGAGAAAAAAATAAATAGAAGATCTGGACCAACAAAAAAAAAGACATATCAAGGAGAAATGAAATATTGAACTAATTCAAATCAATAACGATTAGGTAAATATAACCAGTGAGAAAATTTTGGAATTTCTTATTTAAAGGCATCAGTGGCTGACTAATCAGGGACATGCAGAGGCAGAAGGCATGAGTTAATGTTAGAATTTAGTATTGTAAGCCAGCATCAGACAGAGGAGCCTGTTAGTGTGAGTCTTTGTTTATACTGTAATATTTTGTAGTTATATTTTTCTTACTTGGTGATTAAAACCATAGAGGCTGCCAGAATTTACTATATATTTTGGACATCAATAATGACTGTATGAGAGACTTCTGGGAACCTGTTAGGAGTTCTATGATTCTCAACATTGTCATCCTCTAGGATAAGTCAAGGCCATGCTGACCAAGTCACCCAGCCTCTTTTGGGAAGCCTGAAGGACTGATTCTCCAATGTGACTCTCTTTTTGAAGATACACTGACTTGGAATTCATCTATAGGTCCCCATATCCTAACAGATTAAGAAGACAGGTAAATTACCAGAATGCAGAAGTTAGCAAGTGTCCTGTCATCTCCTGTGGCCTTCTGACCTAGGAGGGGAAATCATTTTAACTCCAATGTATCCAATTGACTTTGGCTTCTACATATGGTTATTAATCACTCAGAGTGACTGTAGATATCTGATTATCAAAGCAGATTCAGTTAAAAGGTGCAGAACATATCTGGTTTGCAAAGAGGATCTGGTCAGGGAACAACACAATAGTTTAAAATCATTCCAATTAGTATTTAACTTTGGTTGTCAGATGAAAGTATAAGCTATAAATGGAACATAGAAAACATACACATTTTATCTTTCAGGTATCTGTCAGTTATAAGTACAGGAAAAACATTTTAGTATCCCTGAAAACAGTATTTTTTTGTTTATTTTTATGTATTTATTTGAAAGTGATGGACACACAAACACAGAGAGAGAGAGGCAGATATATATATAGAGAGAATTGGCGCGCCAGGGCCTCTCGCCACTGCAAACAAACTCCAGACACGTGCGCCCCCTTGTGCATCTGGCTAATGTGGGTCGTGGAGAGTCAAACCTCAAACCGGGGTCCTTAGGCTTCACAGGCAAGCGCTTAACCGCTAAGCCATCTCTCCAGCCCTGAAAACAATATTTTATCAATAACTTTAAGCCAATTAATTTAATATAAAAATTGTATGTCAGGATAAGAAAAGATAGTATAAAACCTTGGCATCTGTGTTTGAAAATAACTTAGGCTAGTCTGTTTGTCTATGCAGGTACCAATTATCCCCCAATCTGAAAGCAGAACAGCAGTTTAAGATTATTTTGCTAGGGCAGGAAACATGTATTACATGTATAATATCTCTATAAGCAATGAACTTAAGATACCAGAAACAAGACAATTATTTAAGTAAAACCTTGACTGAGATTGATTATACATAGCTTAAGAATAAAATCAAACCTGGTCATTGTTGAGTTAAGCTAGCCTGATTATAACATACACTATAGACAAAAGGACAGATACAAATTAATTTCTTAAATAAGTACCTTTTAGCATTTAACAGTTTTATGGGTTTAAAGAAATATTTATGACTGTTATATAAAGCTTAGACATAAGCTGTATAGTAGGTTTTCCTAATACATGGAGAGTTTCCTCCATTTTCCTAAGAACAAAGTCACAATGACCAAATCACGTTTTTTATAAGACTTAGATTATAACCTCAGTGATAACCATGCAGCAAAACTAGCATGAACAAGACAGGAATCATTTTAAAATTACAGGGTTTTATCCAGGCATGATGGTGCATGTTTTCAGTCCCAGAACTTGGGAGACAGAAGTAGTATCACACTGACTTCAAGGCCAGCCTGGGAGTACAGAGTAAACCTGAGCTCCAGGTCAACCTGAGCTACAGTGATACCCTACCTCAAAAAAAGTAAATAAATAAAAGTTACCCTATCCTTTAACTTTTTAAAGAAAAAAAAAAAAACAAAACACATTAAGAAAAACTTTAAATAATTTTTAAGGTTTTCCAATGATCTAACTGACCAAAAATAACATTAAGCAAATGAAACATAAGGTCTAAAAACTTTCATTTTCTTTTATATTCTATACTACACATTGGTTCAGCTGAATAGTGTTATGGGTCTGGTGTTGCATAAGTAAAACCATTGACTCACAGAATGTGAGGCAAAGTTCCATTGGGTAAAAAAGGAAAAAAAGAAAAAGAAGAAAACCTGGTATATCAGGTCTGCACCTCAAAGTCGGGATTTCAGGATGCAGCCCCAAACTGTTCAGAGTGTCAGCTTTTATTGCAAATAACCACATGATGTTTATAGGGAAAAAAAAAAAAAAAACAGGATGGCAGTTAAACCATAAGTCAGTTACAGGAAGCTCCTGAAGTGTGTGAGGTAGGCCTGCAACCAGGAGTTTCCCAATGTCCTGTAATCTACCCTTAAGGATTATGTTCAACAATGCAGATCCAAGGTAATGCTACTCAGACCAGCAGAGTCTCCTGTTTACATACCATCATCAGAGCCTCCTGTTTATCCCCAACTGCTTAAACAAGTGTTTCATTGCATTGTTTTATGAGCTCCTACGAGGAGGTGGCTTCTATTTTTCTCTTAGGTATAAAGAAATGTAGAGAAATATAACATTTTGCTCACTTTACATTTCCCCCTCTTACATGGCACTGAGTTAAATCTTTGACTTGTGAGGGATAACGTTTAGGGTTTGTTCAGTTTCAGATAGGGGGGTTATTGTGTTCATAATACCATAAGCTTAACAGAGCTAATTTTAACATATCTGACCAAAGTATTAATAATACAAGGTCCTATGGTGAGGCCTAGCAATAGTAAGAAAAGTGGGCCAGTGACCACAGAAATAAGTGTAGTTAACCATGGAGACCAATTATACATAGGCTGAAAGCAATTATTAGTGGCTTGTCTCTGATGTTCTCTTTCTCTGAGATTTTTTTTTTTTAACTAAAGCTAGTGTATTTTGGATTATTCCCAACTTATTAGCATAAAAGCAATAAGTGTTACCTAAAGTTATGTATAGGCCCCCCTTTTTAAAAAAAAAAAAAAAAGTAAGTCTATTTTTTTGTCCCCTCCACTTTCATGCTCATTGGAGTGGTTAGGATGACTTGGTCAGGGCCCTTCCAATGTCCCAGTACAGTGTCTCTTGATCTGAACTCTGTTGCTAGGAACAAATAGGGTGTGTCTGAAAAACAGCCTTGACTGCAGAAACAATGGATTCCTGGACACTTTGTAAGACTGGGACAGAAATCCATTGTCTGTTTAAGACCCATCTGGGGCAGGATGGGTGGGGTTTTCACACATAATTTTAAATAGAGTAATTCTCTTTACATAAGGGGTATACCTGGCCCTTAACAGGATGAAGGGAAGAAGTCCCACCCATCCTTTGCTAGTCTCTAGGGTTAATTTAGTTAAGGTCTCCTTCAAAGTCTGATTCATTCTTTCTACCTTTCCTGAACCTTGGAGATGATAGGCGCAATGTAATTTCCAATTAATGCCCACCATCTTAGTCAATTCTCTAGTGATGTTTGACACAAAAGCAGGTCCATCATCTGATCTTATCCTGAGGTGCAACCCATAGCAGAGAATTATCTGCTCTAACAATTTCTTAATCACTATTGGGGCTGTCTCAGACTTAGTTGGGAAAACAAGTAAATATCTATATCTATATTGATCTGGATTTACCTCTGTGAAATCAACTTCCCAATATCTACCTAACTCTGTTTTCTGTTCCTTTGCCCCCATTTGGTGTTACTTTATCAGAGGAGGCATTTGTCTGTTGGCAGGTCTGAAAGCGGGTGGTGATGTCCTTGATGATTGAGTCCATACCTGGGAAGAAAAACTTTTTCCTTATTAAGGTAGGGTCTCACTCTAGTTCAGGCTGACCTGGAATTCACTATGTAGTCTCAGGGTGGCCTAGAACTCATAGCAATCCTCCTACCTCTGCCTCCCAAGTACTGAGATTAAAGGCGTGTGCCACTACGCCGGGCTAGCTTGTTCCTTTCTAAGTGAATTTCTTAGTTGTTTAGGAAGTCTTCGCCTTAGTGCTCATGGCAGCCCATTTTCCAGTTGGTACCATTCTTGTGGGTGTATGTTCCTTTATCAGATGAGAGATGAGCTATAGGTCCTGTTCTGTGTATGTTGGTCACCCAGGAAGAGTAGGTGATGGGAGAGTGACCAGACAATCTGACAGACGCTGAGAGGCAGCACTCATTGCTGCTAGGTCTGCCAGCCTGTTCTCTCTTGCTGCTGTGGTCTTGCCTTTTTGATGACTTGAGCAATGGATTATAGCCACTTTAGCAGGCACCCAAATGGCAGCCAATAAGTTCATAATTTTGGTGTTTTTTTAATTTTTAATATCTTTACCTTCTGCTGTTAATAGCCCTTGTTCCTAGAAGATGGCCCCATGTACACATGCCATGACAAAGGCATAACAGCTGTCTGTGTAGACATTCACTGTATTGTCTTTTCCCAATATCAGATCCTTGGTCAGTGTTATCAGTTCAGCTTTCTGAACCCCAAGGTAGGGACTCAGCCCACAGGGTTTCTTCCAAAGTCACCATGGCCACCCCTGAATACCTGATTCTGTCCATGACAAAGCTGCTGCCATCACAATACATCACCAGATCAGTGGTGACAAAGCCACATATGTCAGTCTGGGTGGAGTCCATGAAGGCAGAGCTGATCTCTAGGCAGCCATGCAGAGGAGTTGATGCCTCATCAGTTTCTGGCATCAGGGAGACTGGGTTCAAAGCTTTGGTTTGGCAAAACTGTATACTTGGTTAATCTAAGAGCAAGGCCTGATAGTGGTTATGTGAGAGTTGCAGAGTCATTGGTAGGGGGGACTTTTTAAAAGAGTCTCTATCACATCTGGGGCCATAATTGATAAAGTCTGGCCCAAGGTTAATTTGTTCAGCATTCACTGTCAGAGTAGCAGCAGGTGCAATATCCCAGAGACAAGGGGGGGGGGGACCAGCAGCCACTAGGCCTAGCTTCTTAGACAAATAGGCCAATAGGTAATGCCATGACCCATCTTTGAGTTAGGATGCCCCTGGCTGTCACTTTTTTTTTTTTTTTATACAAGTGGAAAGGTTTGGTTAAGTCTGGATGTGCCAGGGCAGGGGCTGAGGTCAGAGTTGACTTTAGTTCTTGGAATGTTTGTTTCTCATTTTCAGTCCAATTGAAATTCTCCTCTCTCTCTCTCTCCTTGCATAGAGGCTTGGTTGATTCAGCAAACCTTGGGAACCAAATTCTGCAACACCCTACAGATCCAAAGAATTCTCAGATCTGTCTGTTAGTGGGGATTTGAGCAATGGCCTGAATCCTAGTGGCCAAGAGCATACTCTTGCCTCCTTGGAGTTCATATCCCAAGTAGGTTGCCTTACATACATACAGTTGAGCCTTTCTGGCTGATATGAAATAGCCCAGATGTTTTAAGTTGTCTGGGAGGCACTCTGTGGTAGAGAGGCATTCCTCCTCCATTTCTGCACCTAAGAGAAAGTTGTCCATATATTGTAGGAGCATGGTTACAAGTGTTTCTTTTTGAAAGGTCTGCAAGTGTCTATGAAGAGTCTCTTCAAAGAGGATGGGGGGATTTTAAATCCCTAAAAAATTAAATCCCTGTGGAAGCCTAATGCAGGTTAGTTGCCCGCTTGTGCCTTGTTCCAAGTCTGTCCATTTAAAGGCAAAAAAAAAAAAAAAAAATGGGTTGACTTTCCTTTGCCAATGGGATACTAAAGAAAAAATCTTTTAGGTCCAGCACAGGTGGAATTATACTGAGCAAAGTATAAGGGCTGCCTCATGGGGCCTTGTGCTTTCTAGAAGGTAGCCACCATAAACTTACCCATTTTCTTAGCCTGTCTATCTTCTGGAGGGTCTCTATTGTTATACACTCTGGCAGCAATCTCTATTAACTCTGAAAGAATTTTACCTTCAAAGCCTCTATTTTCTGAATGTCCTTTCTAACATCTGGCGTGGACTGAGTTATTAAAGCAATGTTAGTAGCTTGCCTATTCTCAGGGGCCTCAGGATCTATGGGGGAGGTAGTATGTCCTGCAACCTTTCTAGGAAAGCAGGACATTCTGTGGGCCCTTGTGTCACTTCATTCCCCTTAGACAAATTTGTAGGGCACCAAGTGAGAGGCTGCCTGGATACCACCTATCAGAGTTAGGCGAAAAGTTTTAAGGGATGCCTGATGTTCAGTGGTGCTGGGATCCTATTCCAGTTGTGTGGAAGTGAAGACCTTGTCAATAACATTAGGGTCCTCTGTGAGGTGGCCGTTGGCTCTCAACAATAGTTTCTTGGCTTCCCTTCTGATTCTTTCATGTTCCTCTGTGTTTAAGAGGGTCTGCAAGAGTTGCTGACAGTCCTCCCATGTGGGCTGATGGGTATAGAAGACTGTCTCAAGAATGGCTATCAGATAGCCTGCTTTGAATCAGATTTAGGTTTAGCAATAAGAATGGGGATGTTGGGGAATCTAACCTAGGTCTTTAGGCTTCTCAGAAAGCAAATGAACTGTTAAGCCATCATTTATTTGATGCCCTTTTTTATTTTTATTTATTTTTATTTTTATTTATTCATTTATTTATTTTGGTTTTTCGAGGTAGGGTCTCACTCTAGTCCAGGCTGACCTGGAATTCACTACGGAGCCTTAGGGTGGCCTCGAATTCACGGCGATCCTCCTACCTCTGCCTCCTGAGTGCTGGGATTAAAGGCATGCGCCACCACGCCCGGCTTTATGCCCTTTTTTAAACCATCTGTTTATATCCTGATATACATTTTAGGTAAGTCTGATGTTTGCCTTATGTAAGGAGTTTGTAACTTGATCAAGTACCTTGACTCAGTTTATTTAATTTTTTATCTACTGAGAAACTTCATCTAACAGATGTGACATTAGGTGGTCAAAAGGAAGAACAATAAAGAGAAACAAATTTATATGCCATTTATAACTCCATTTTTCTTCTCAGAGACAATTGGCCATTTGTCTCTGGACAGGGTCAGGCAGACACGTGGCTTAAACTTGCATGGAGTCTGAGATAAAGGGGATGCCATCCCTTTTTTCCAGAATCCAGCTTGCCATGACTTTAAATAGAATATAACAGTAAGCAAGAGCAAAAGGAGACAACAGAGCAGAGTGATAAGCATCCTGACATTCCTTGTCTTACTCTGAAGTTTTTTGTTTTTTTTTTTTTTTAACCAAGGAAATTTATTTTATCCATTTGTAATATATAAGGTGATAGGGCCTTGTGTATGTGTAACCCTAAACTCTAAAGAATATTAATTATATCTGTGCTTATGACTTTGTGACCCACCTAGCATAGGACATCACCTGTGTCTAACGTAAGCTGAATTTACATTAAGTCTATGTCCCTGTATAAAATGTTTAGAGTATCCTTAAAAGTCTGTAAACAGTTGAAAAATATTTAACTTCAGGCATGGTGTCTAGGTTTATCCTGAAAATTAGCTTTCTGTTCCTTCTAAAAGGAAATTAATTTTAGTCAAAATTTGGTCTTTTTAGGTCTCTTAAATCCTTTCTACATACTCATATCTTTATCCACATACTTTAACATTCTAATCTAAGTTCTACTCAAAAAGCATTTTTAGCAAGCATTCTATGTCCAACATTGAAAATACCTTCCAAGTTTCTTCAATTATCTCATCTCAATCCATAGTTAACTATCTTTCTTATGAGGCTATTAAGAAAAACTACACCAAATTGATTAATCTTCTTATCCACTGACAAAGAAACAAGTAGTTGGGCCTGAAAGAATCAACCATTTTATTATTGGAAACTTGTAGAGAAAAAGTCTTCCTTGGAATTTAGGTCACCAAAAAATCTCTACCTGACAAGCAGACTTGCTTTATAATGCCAGTATCTACACCTTCAGATTTTATATAACCCATTGATTTGAGACAGCTCCTATTAATAAACTCCATGAAATACACTTTCCATGAAAATAACACAAAACATGACAACCACTTTGGGAATGATCTTTATTGATACCTTTAACACATTTAGAAATGCTTTTATTATGAGTAAATAAGGCAAAGTTTGTTTCAATTTTGAGGCAGGCTGGCCTAGAACTCAGGCCAGTTGCCTCCTCTTCTAAGTAACAGGACATTATAATCTTTTAAAATACCTCGCAAGATGGACTTCCAGTTAAGATGGCAGTGTAGGAGCAACACCAAATCAGCCTAGGGGAGAACCCCCCCCCCAAAAAAAAACCAGCAAAATATACTCTTCTACTAAAAAATGAGGTGTATAAGAAATTACCATTGGCAGCAGAGAAGTAGGAGAGATCCAGAGCATCCACAGCCCACATAGGCAGGCAAAAGCGGCTCCAGCAGTGGTGGCACCAGGTCTGCAGAACCACAGCTGCAAGTCTCAGCTTGAGCTGCAGGGAAAGCCAGGTGAGAGGATTTTCCACTCACACTGGAGCTCCTCACAAACTCAAGAAACGTGAAAGGAGAACAGCAGCAAACAACAGAGGAGCAGACCATGAGGTAGAGGATCACATGGACCAGTGGGAGAACTAGATCCACCATCCACAGCTTCTCCTGCCCTACTGACAGTGCAAGTGCCAGCAAGCACCAGACACCAGGGGAAGGGAGCTCCCAGCACCCGTGACCGAGCAGCAATCCAACAACCCAGCCAGCCTACTTGAACCCCCAGTGCACCAAAGAGGGACCCAAGCAGGAGCACAGCATAACTGAGACCAAAATCATTCCAAATGGGAACTGGGATTACACCAAGTCAGTACCCACCAAATAAGCCTGGTATACAGGCCTGAACTGGAAGTGCTAATTGCACCTCCCTTATCAGGATAAATTATATGTTAAATATGATGGACTGACAGATTTGCCATTCTTAAATAAGCTATATTTTGGGCTGGTTATTTGTTGCTTCTTGATTAATAGTGTTTTTTTTTTTTTCCTCTTTTGTTATACATTAGGGAAGGGTCTCACTTGGTAACGAACTGACTTGGAATACTCAAGAGACCAGAAATCTTAACCTCCTTGTTGACAGGATTAAGAGTGTGGGCCACCACACACCCTAAGTGACAGTGAATTTGTTAGAGGATATGGTTGTCATAATACCTACTCTTGAATAAATACTCTGTGCTGTTTTTCATTGAATATGCACATTGCTTAGTTAAATTTTAGAATCTGCCTGTATTTTGTTCCACTCAGCCTACTGGAATACTCTCATAGCAGGCAAACCCAACACATAGGGTCAATTTTGTAGATATTCTGAGAGTCTTGAGAGCCACACCTACCACCTTAAGCTCCTACCCTGAAGATATATAATATCAGATTGATGGATACATCTAATAATACTGCAGCTAACTAGAAAATCCAAGCATTAAATTAATCCAAGATATACATTATAACACAAGAGACACCAAAAATTAAGACAATATAAATCCAACAGAAAGTATTAATGTATAAGAAATGACCTCCAGTGAGAATGAGTTAGAGGAAATACCTGAGAAAAATTTCCAAAGAATGATTATAAATATGCTCAAAGAAGTCAAAGAGAAAATCAAAGGAATGAACGAGGAAATGAAAGGAATCAAAGAAAACACAGGAAACCAATTTAATTAAATAAAGAGGTCAATACAAGACATAAATAAGGAAACCAGTCAGAATTACTAGCAATGAAGAACACAGTTAATGAAATAAAAAAATTCTGTAGAAAATCTCACCAGTAGAATGGATGAAGGAGAGGACAGAATATCTAAACTAGAAGACCAGGTGGCAGATCTAATACAGTCTAACAAAGAGAAAAACAAAATAATAGGAAAGTATGAATGGGAATTTCAAGATATTTGGGACACTATGAAAAGATCAAATATAAGAATACAGGGTATAGTAGAAGGAGAAGAATTGCACTCCAAAGGCATAATAGGCATTTTCAACAAAATCACAGAAGAAAACTTCCCCCAAGTTGGGAAAGAGGTGCCAATGCAGATGCAGGAATCCTATAGAACACCAAACAGAGAAAACCTGGAAAGAACCTCTCCTCACCATACTATAATTAAACTACCAAACATCAAACCAAAGAAAAAATACTGAAAGCAGTTAGAGAGAAGAATCAAGCTACCTACAAAGGCAAGCCCATCAGGATCACAACAGATGACTCAACACAAACTTTAAAAGCCATAAAGGCTTGAAGTGATGTATTCCAAGTGCTGAAAGATAACAACTGTCAACCAAGGTTACTTTATCCTGCAAAGCTATCCATTCAAATAGACAGAGAAATAAGAACATTCCACAACAAAGCAGGCTAACGGATTATTTGAAGACAAAAGCAGCTCTACAGAAAACTTGAAATAATCCTCCATGCTGAAGGAAAAAAAAAGAGCACACATATAAGGAAACTGGTAAAAACAAACAATACTCAAATACTACAAGAGAGCAAAGATAAAACCAGAAGAACTACAAAAAATGCAAAAATAAATACACACTTTTCAATAATATCTTTTAATATCAATGGCCTCGATGTCCCAACTAAAATACCTGGCAAATTATGAGTCACCACCTCAGAGAGAATTTTGCTCTTTTTAATAATCCTCAATGTAAGTTGAAATTGAACTAGAACATAAACTCAGTAACTATATTTATGAGATCATATAACAAAATATGGCTTTGTTTACATAAAATTTTAGCTTGCCATAGGCTTCAGTTAAATCTGACTTTTAAAGACAAAAGCCATAAAACCTTTAAATAAGTCAAATGTTAGCAAAAGCTTTGGAAGAGACCTGTTGGACTACTTGGATTAATAAATAAATGAAAAGGTGTCAGTAAACAATGTCTTGTTTGTTTAAATCCCAAACAAAAGAGATAATTCCATGCACAGTTCAAATTAAAATTATATATTTATTTTTAGCAAGCAATTTACAAGTCAGATGGTATAAAATGTGGAGTCAGGTTGTCACATTATAACCTCCTGTCTCAGATTTCCAAGTGGCTAGGAAAATAGGCCTATCTCATTTTATTATCTATCTTTTTTTTTTCTGAAGATCTTTAAAGTGCTTTTAACCAGTTTTAAAGGAGATTTTTCAACAGAATGATTCTGACCCATATCTTTAAAGATGAGGACAAGACAAATGTACATAACACCAAACACAAACATGCTAGCAATATCGGCTCTCCTGACACTGCTGCACACTGCCAAACAAAAACTGAGCCAGAAACAGACTCTGTTTGAAATCTCCAAATGGAGCCAGAGAGGTTCAAGAGCAGCCCCTTGATCCCTCATGCAGCAGAATTACGGCTGTGTCCAGCTTCCCTCTTGGACCCAGAAAACCGCACAAAACCAGAAAACCAGAAAAAAAAGGAAAAATAAAAAGAAGAGTAGAAAAAACACCTCTGGAGTTTTCTTACCCAATAAAGGAGGGAGCCAGCAATCCTAGGCAAAAGTTCCCTGTCAATGGCTCACTACCAACTCCAAAACCAGGAAAATGCAGATAGATGGAGATATGGTTCTCAGTCTGAGATTAGGGGTCATTCCCCAGTTAGGTTGGTCCAGAATTGGGGAGAGAGGTCTTGAAATGTGGATCCAGAGTGAGCCCCCAATATCTTACGGCTTCTAGTTTTGCACAAGTAAGACTATCGGCCCATGGAATGTGAGGCAAATTTTATTGGGTAAAAAAGAAAGAAAACAAAAAGAAGAAAGTCAGGTGTATCAGGTCTGCACCCCAGAGTCAAGATCTCAGGATGCAACCCTGAACTGTTCAGAGTGTCAGCTTTTATTGGAAATAATCACATGATGTTTATAGAAGAAGAAGAAAAAAAAAAAACAAAAACAGGATGAGTGTTAAACCATAAATCAGTTACAAGAAGGGTCTGGGGGTGTGCGGTAAGTCTGCGACCAGGAGTCTCACAGTTTTCTGCGTATCTGCTCAAAAATGTTGGCCCAGGGTAATGCTATTCAGACCAGCAAAGCTTCCTGTTTACCTACCATGGGCAGTTTATCAATCATCCCCATCTGCTTAAATAAATGTTTCATTCCATTCTTTTATGAACTCCTACAACGAAGTGACTTCTATTTTTCTCTCAGCTAGATATAAAGAAATGAAGAGAAATATAACATTTTGCTCACTTTACAAATAGCTTTGGTTATTGATAGCCAAACATCAAGAACTTTGTATAAAACAAATTACAATATTCTGATATCTGGAAAATTCTGATATTGACAAAAAGTATAGTTCACATATTTCAGGCAAATGAGGATACAGATAGTAAACTATGAATAAAAGGTCTGCTAACAGAATTCAAAATAAACAAGAAATCTATAGAATATAGTAACATTTTTGGCTTAAATATGAAGACAATTTTTTCATTTTTTTAAAACTTTTTAAAGCTCACAGAATCTGGATACATTTATATAATATTTTCACATATATATATATTATTTTCTTCATGAGGAGATTTAGCACTTTTAAAAATGAAAAAAAGATGTCCACCGAATCTGTAAGTCAGTTTTTAAAATTAATTCAGCTATATCTAAAATACACAGCTGCCATGATATAGTGAAAAAAGAGACAAGTATCATGGAAGAGAGAGGGAATGGGCATGCCAGGGCCACTTGCTACTGCAAACAATCTTCAAATGCAAGTTTCACTTTATATATATGGCTTTATATGGGTACTGTGGAATCAAACCTAGGCCATCTGGCTTTGCAACTAGGTACCTTTAACTGCTGAGCCAGAAGGAAATATTTTCAATCTTCTTGAAATTAATGTTGTAGAACTATAGTGAATCCAAACATACACAAAATTTCATGAAACAATATATAACTACTTAACTAACCTTAACTAAGTCTGTAATTCTGACTATGGCACTTTGGTAAAGTTGCACAATAATTACATAATGAAAATCTAAAGTATTAAGATTGTGATTTTTAGAGGAATTGAGGAATTATATCTTAAATCACAACACAACTTTGTTTATAATTTTCTTTTACTGTTCACCATGAAGTAAATAGTTTTCAAGTGTATGACAGATAAACACTGTTTGGTATCTCCAAATGTGTTATATTTGCCTTATAAAATAGGAAAAGAGAGTAAAATAATTCCTCTGTGAGATTTTTTTTTTTGAGGCAGGGTTTTACATGTAACAACCTTAGGAGAGAATTAAATATTAATGAACCAATTTTAACCTTAACATTTAGTTAATAGGTTGACAAATAGAGGAACCTAGTTAACTTGGTTGAGTACTCTAAGTCAGTCTTTCATAACCATTATCATGACCAGGTTAACATCATTGAATTAAAATTTTAAGTTTACAGTCTGAATGCCATAGCAACCTGTTGCCAGTCAGCACCTTCCTTTGTTAGTCTGAAGTAAACCCTAGGCTCATAGTCATTTCATATCTCAAGAACCCTGTAATCTGATCAAGTGCTTTAAGATTTAGTTAATCAACTTTGTCTTTAACCTTCTGTTTAAGCTTACTCATACCTTCATCTACGTACTTTATTGATACCTTCATCTACATGCTTCTACTCTACAATCTATGTAACCAATCTGTAACACTCTTGTGCATAAAATATTTAATATCCAACATTTAAAGTTTTCTCTCCAATTTATCTCGCTAGTCAGTTCATTTCATTTCAACGAAAACTTTCATTGTCCTTACCATAAGGCTTTAATATGATGATATTAGTTTTTTTTTTTTTCTTTTTTCTTTTGTCCTCAAAAGGCTTCTTGAATTAGCTCTTTATAGAAGAATAGACCAGGCTTGACTTATACTATTTACCCAGAATATCATGAAACACATTAAAAAAATATGAAGGCAAATTCAAACTATTAGAAATTTACTGACAAACTCAGTATTGAATACTTCTAAATTTAAACATAAATCTTTTTTTTTTTTTGTTTGTTTGTTTATTTGTTTTGTTTTCAAGGTAGGGTCTCATTCTAGCACATGCTGACCTGGAATTCACTGTGTATTCTCAGGGTGGCCTTGAGCTCAAGGTGATCCTCCTATGTCTTCCTCCTAAGTGCTGGGATTAATGGCATGCATCACCACACCTGGCC
This sequence comes from Dipus sagitta, assembly GCA_036346955.1. NCBI lineage: Eukaryota > Metazoa > Chordata > Mammalia > Rodentia > Dipodidae > Dipus > Dipus sagitta. The sequence continues at coordinate 9,736,622 of CM070781.1, forward strand.
TAAACATAAATCTTGAGGCTGTTGTTTGTTATTAGTGCCATAGAGAGATAATTTCTTATAGAAAGTCCCCTATTTTTGTCCTTGCTATGGGGAGCCACCCCAGCCACAGCATGTGAGAACAAGACAAATTTCCCCAGGTTCTAGCATCTGTCTGGGGTTGATCCAAAACTTAACTATTCCTGATCTACTTCTTGTCTCTAGGGAACACACTGGGACAGTATAATCCCCCCACCTCTTTTTTCTCTAAAATTCCAGGGATAGTTTTGGACTACCCTCAGAGCTACAAGGCAGCTTTCTGATCCTGCCATTTTACAACTTTTTTAAGAGTAGGAGAATCTTACATTTTTTTCTGCCTATGATTTTAGTTATTTTTAGTATTCTTTCTGGGGGACACTCAACAGTAAAAGTTGGCCATGGAGTCTAGCGCAGTGGGCTTGGTGGAGGACATCCACCACAATGAATTTCCCATTGTGTTGGTGCTGCAGAACAGACACAAAGGCAACACCTTTTCATTCTGCAGCCTTAGGGCTGTGAACCACACATATAGTCATACACACACATACCTTTAATCCAAGTGCATTTTTCATAAAGACTCCAGACATATCTCCACCTCACACATTCATTCATTCATTTGGAAGCTATGCATTCCCATTTCTAATTCATATTCTATTTATAACTCTGAAGATCAAAATCACACCTCAAAATTACTTTGAGTATAATTTCAGATTTCATATTCAGGATTTTCCAAACCAAAAATTGACTCTCCTCAATTCCAATTTTTAATTTCCGATTTACCTGGGGTGGTCAGGGTGTCCTGGTCATCCAAGGACAAACCGTGACTCAATATGCAGGTGGAAGGTTGCAAGTTCCCTCTGGTGGCCATCCCACATCACAGGACAGCCAGTGTAATACACATAACTTCTTTAAGCAGAAGGCATCACAAGTGGCACCTAAGTCAGATACCCACTGTTGGAAGAATGAAAAGTTAGTAAGGACACATTGCAATGGGCTAGATGTTCTCTATCCCATGGTGTTTCAAATTCTGTAGCTGGTTTCATAGAAAGATCCAAAAATGTTAAGCACAAAAGGACAAAACAAAACTAAGCAGAAAGACAGACATATGGCCACACAGAACTGAAACAGATCAGGGGTTGAGGCAGGTCTCACCCCTGCCTGGGATTCAGGAAGTAGTGCTGCATCCAACCTTCCACTGAATTCCTTTTACCTCCAGAGGCATTCCAGACCAGATTACTCTCTGCTCACAGTGTTGATATTCCCTGACTACCACTCCTTCCTTCCAGGGCCTGGAGAATGTCCCTGAGGTGAAGAACATCTCTCAGTGGCTGCCTCCACTGAGTCTCCAACCTGCAGCACAGATAGAGTTCCAAGATATCAAAACTCTGTGCCTGGTCTGGGTTTCCTGCGTGGTCTGTGTGCAGGCATGGTGGTATGAAAGGAGTAGTCCAGACCCCTGTTTCCTGACTCCCACCACCTCCCTGGTCTTGTTTCCCTGCTCCAGTTTGTGTGTGGGGGGGGGTGCAATGGTGTGGAGTGAGTAGGAAAGACTCCTGTTTCTGGGCTCTTCCCACCTCCCTGGTCTGTGTTCCCTGCAGGCAGGCTCAGCAGTTGGGACTGAGTAGGCCAGACCCCTGTTTCCGAGCTCCTCCCACATCCCTGGTATAGGGCCTCTGCACAGACAATGTATTGGCAGGCCCTGCAGTGTGGAGTAAGTAAGTAGGCCATATTCCTTGGCTCTTCCCATTACCCTGATCCTGGCAGGTCCCATAGTGCCTTGTATGGGGAGGTTTGGTCCCTGTGTGAGCAGTGGAATCAGGCATTTTGCTCTGTTATCCTGACTGTCCACTGGGTACCAACATCCCTGTTCACCTGAGTCAGAGGGTGCATGGCCAAACGACAAAAATTTTCTTCCTCCCTCAATAAAATAAAGAATCTTCTTAAAATGAGTAAGCAACAATGCATTAGAGCCAATGAAAGTCAGAAAACTGAGATCTCCACCAAGGATGACTAGTCCTACAATGGAACCATCCAAAGAAATCATAGAGAAATAAACAGAAATTCATTCTCAAAATGAAAATACAAAAACCAATGAGACCCTGATCAAAAAAAAAAAAAAATCACTAAACTGGAAGCAAGCCATCAAAGAACTAAAAATCATATCAACAAAATTAAACAGAATCCTCTGTAAGAGCATTCAGCTTTTGACAGTAGGCTGAACTTGATTGAAGAAAATGTTAGAACTCTCCAAAGAGATATGAATAAATTGAAGGTGAGTTGAGAAATGGAAGAACTCAGAAACTAGTTGATTAAGCTTAAAGAAGACTTGATCAAGTGCAAAAATGACCTCTAGGAAGCATCAAGAAAATCAGAACCTGAATTGAAATACTACCTGAAAAAAAAAGATGGACATGATTCAAAATAATACAACAGAAAACAAAACATGAAATAGAAATTATAAAAACCTGTCTAGAATCCCTCACCAACAGAATTATTCATGGGGAAGACAAAACCTCTGACCTGGAAGGCAAGACAGAAGAAATTGATTGGGAGGCCAAAAACTTTGCTAAGTTCAAAAAAATCAAATGAACAGAATACGAGAGAACTGTGGTACACCCTAAAATAACCAAATATCCAGTTCACGAGTATACAAGAAGGAGAGGAAATCCAGGCTAGAGAAATAGAGACCATATTAAACAAAATTATTGAGGAAAATTTTCTGAGTCCCTCAAAAGAGTGGCCCATACAGATAGAAGAAGCCCACAGTACACTACACACTATACAGGGCCAAAGAAGAAACTCTCCAAGACACATAGCTAAAACTCTTAACAATGAAAACAAAGAGTGTTACAAGCAGCAGTATAGAAACAATTCACAACATGCAAGGGCAATCCCATTAAAATTATATCAGATTTCTCAATGGAAACCTTGAAAGCCAGAAGGGCCTTGAATGGAACATGTCAAAGTCTGACAAACTATAGTTTCCAACCCAAGATATTGTACCTAGCAAAAGTATCCTTCATAATTGATGGTGAAAGAAGAACTTTTCATGAAAAAAGTCAACTCCATGATTATATAAACACAAACCTACAGAGAATACTTCAGGGAATACCCTGCACAGAGCAACCAATCTTAAGTGCCAATAAGAAGATCATAATAACCAAAATAGACCAAGCTTAAAATAGTGTAAAACACAAAAAGCACCAAGCCCCGTAAAACACCTCATCATGGCAAGGATTAATTAAAACCCCACAGTAATAATCTTAAATATTAATGGTCTTAACTCACCCATCAAAAGATACAGGTTATCAGGATGGATAAAAATCTGGACTTCTATCTGCTATCTTCAAGCAATCCACCTCACCACTAAAGATAGACTCCCCCACAGGGTAAATGGTTGGAAAATGATGTTCCAAACAAATGGAAATAAAAAACAAGTGGATGTTCCTATATTAATATCTGCAAAAATAAATTTCAAACCAAAAGCAATCAAAAAGGACAAATAAGGCCACTCCTTACTCATTAAGGGAATGATCCAGCATGAGCATATCACAATCATAAACATATATGCGACAAACATGTGCACCACAGTTTATAAGACAAAATCTACTCAACATTAAAACATAAATAAACACCAACTTCATCATAGTTGGAGACTCAGTACTCCCCTATCATCAGTAGATCAAGCAAGCAGAAAAACAACAGGTAAATAATAGAGCTCACCAATGTCATATAACAACCATACCTACCTGATATCTACAGAATACACATCCTTCTCAGCAGCCCACAGAAGCTTCCAAAATTTGACCATATATTACACCAAAAAGTGTGCCTTCATAAAGTCAGGAAAATTGAAGGAACTTCTTGCATCATATCAGATCACTATGTTTTAAACCTAGAAATTAACAAGAGACACATCAAGAGCTCAACCAATTCCTGGAGACTAAACCACATTTTTTGTTTCTTTATTAGTTATAGACATACTGAGTGTGTATAAACAGCCATGTTGGTACCATTGTTAGCCTGTTCCTGTCATTCCCCCTCCATAGGGACCATCCTTGTTAGGGATGGTGGGTCATGCATTGTGGGGATAGCCATCAGTTATGGAGAAGAGGAAATGTCTCAGTGCACAATGTCCCCACTTGTGGCTCTAACAATCTTTTTGCCCCCCCTCTTCTGCAAATTTCCCTGAGCCATGTTGGGTTCATTTTGAGGTCTACTTCATTGATGAGGTCTTGGGAGCCTGTGTGTTTCTGGATATCTGTTTTGGTAGGAGTTGAGTGTTCTCTGTGTCTGTCTCCTTCACCCTTGTGCTGGTACCAGGTTCACTAAGACAGGCGCACCCTTGCTCATTTCCCCAATTACTCTATGGTTTCAGCCTGGGCCCTGTTGAGGTGTGATGGCCTGATTCTCTCCTTAGGTTCTGCATTCAGCTGAAAAAAAGAAACAGATTCTCTAATGGACAGAAAAGTCAGCACTGGATACATGGGATAACTGTTATTATTTGAGAGAGAATTTAATAGATGTAGGTCCTCTTGTAGCCCAAGATTGGTGCGAGCTTCATTTTGGAGAGGGAAATCATTTTTTGGATATGGTTCTAACATGTTTCCCAGTTCCAGCTATGGGTGCCATTCCACTGAGAGGCTCCGTTAGCCAATTAAAGAGCAGTTGTTTACCCACCACAGCTGTGTACCTCAATTGCACTTGGGTGAGTATCATATCAGGTTGTTTGCTCATGTGTAGCTTAAACCATGAGTTTCACGGACAGATATTGGCAATTTTTACCCAGCCTCTGATGCACTAGACAAGCTAACTGTCTGGGGACTGACTCTCTTCTAGATTCCAGCCAGGTGGCTCCATGTTCTGTACCCAGCAGCATATGGTATCTTTGGCAGTAGAGTTTCACCATTAACCTCTGGTGGGCAATCAAGTGCTCTGACTGAAATCTGTCTTCTTTTGAGAAACCTTGTAGGTCTCTCTAATCAACAGCTCATTGTGGAAGTTAACCACATTCTGGTACTTGGAGTTACAGGCTGGCACCAAGGCAAATAAAGGAAGAAAAAGATAGGTCATATAGAAGAGAAAGAGAGAAGAGAGAGGAATGAGAGAGAGATGGAGGAAGAAAATGTTTCGGGAGAAAATTAAGGTTAGTCTCTATCATACCCTCTCCAGGGCCCTTCCATTGAGGTGTTTCCTCTATGGACCTGATGAAGGTTCAACTTTTAGTCTGACTTTCAGGATATAAGATTTTATGGTACCAGATCCATTTGGGTCCAGTTTTTTGTCCTCTCTCCTACCCTTAACCTCCCCTCCCACCACACCCTCCGTATTGTCTGGTTCTTGAAATGCCTATAAGGTATGTCAGCATCTAGGTCAGATTAAGGTTGAGAGCCACAGATGAGAGAGACCATGCAATGATTGGTTGTCTTTCTGTGATTGGGAGTCTTTGCTGAGAATGATCTGTTCTACGTTCAACAATTTTTCTTCAAATTTAACTGTCATTTTTACTTACTGCTGTGTAGAATTCCATCACATAGATATACCACCTCTTGGATATCTATTTGTCTAATGATGGGCATCTGGGTTGATTCTAGTTCTTAGCTATTATGAATTGAGCATGTATAAACATGTTTGAGCAAATCTCTCTGAACTTAGGCATGGAGCTTTTAGGGTAAATGCCCAATAAAGGAATAACTGGGTCCATTGGTAACTCTAGAGTCATCTTTTTTAGGAGTCTCCATATTGCTTTCCACAGTGGTTGGACCATCTTTCATTCCTCATCAACAGTGAATGAGGGTTCCTATTTCTCTACATCCTCACCAGTATTTGTTTTCATTTGATTCAATGTTTGCTATCCTTACTGGGGTAAGGTGTAATCTCATAATTGTTTTAATTTGCATTTCCCTGATGGTTAGGGATGTTGAACATTTCCTTAAGTGTGTGTTTGCCATTTGTATTTCTTCCTCTAAGAACTCCCTGTCCACTTCTCTGCCCCTTTTCGTGAGTGGGTTGTTTGACTTTTTATTGTTTAGTTTTTTGAGTTCTTTGTAGATTGTAGAAATTAGGCCTCTGTCAGTTGTATGTCTTTTTGTAACTTGATGGGACTTTCTTTTGAGAGGGTGGGAAAGTTTTCTTTGATAATTTTGTTGAATAAATTCTCCATGACCTTGGTCTGAAATTCTTCTCCTTCTGGTATTCCCATGATATGCATATTGGGATGCCTAAGGATATCCCAGAGTTCCCTCATGTTCTATTAACAAAAGTTTTTGAACTTATTGAAATTTTGGACTTATGAACTCTTTCTTCTGTATTGTTTTCCAGTTCTGAATTTCTATCCTCCACATGGCTGACTCTATTCTTCAGAGCTTTGGACTCGTTCAATTTGGTTTGTATTTTCTCTGCCTTATTATGTATAGTGTCCATCCCTATGTTGAGTTCCCTTTTCACATCATTTTCTGATTTTCTTAAAGCTTCTTGGAATTCATCCTTGCATTTGTTTATGTCTTCACTGAGCTTAGCCAGCTGATCAGCTGATTATTGAGGTCCTCTTTTACTTATTTATTTATTTATTTTTTGCTCTCTTTCAGATTATTTAACTATCTTTGGAATCCTTCCTGCTTCTTTGCTATTAGGTCTGATCTAGTGAGGATAGCATTCATGAAATTATTGGACCTTTGCTGATTTTCTTCAAGTTCTGCTAATTTCTTGGCCAGAGTTGCATAGCTTGTATCTTAATTTGGGGATTCTGATCCTGTTATCTCTTCTGTGTTTTGATTAGAGACAACCATTGTGGAACTGGTCAACATTGTTGTATTTACTTGCATTTGATTTTTATGTTATTCCTTTTGTGCTATTTTCTACCCATCACAGTGTAAGAATCTTATTTAATTTAGGAGGAAGCTGCAGTTTACCCTTGAAGTGTCTTCAGTGAATATCCCCTTTTATGTTTGCTTCAACTAGGCTTCTGATGGTAATGGGGCCTCCTGCTCAGAGGGATGGAGCCTGCGAGGTTCTGGTGGGGGCCCAAGGATCTGAGGAAGGGGTTTGTTAGTGTGAGGTTTGGGGTATGGGGCTGCATAGTCAGGTGGCCTGTGGGGACAGGTGGTAGGGGGTAATGCGACAAAGCAGACTGGTGTTGTGGCTGGGTGGTGGTGGTGGAGGATGGGATTGTGTGGTGGTTCTGAGATTCTGAGGGGTGAGAGGATGGGACTACTGGGTCCATTGCAACCATGTAGCAGGGGTTGGATGAGACTGCTGGGTCCTGTGACATCACAGGTTGGGGATATGGCACTGCTGCAAGACAGGTGATGCATGTTGTGGGGGGTCAACTGGGGGTGGGATGGGCAGTCAAGAGGGGGAAGGTCCCCAGTGGCAGGAAAACTGAGGGAGCAGGAACACTAGCCTTCTGACCTGGGTCCATTGTGCCTGTGGTTCATGCAGGAGGACACCTGGTACACACATGGTATAGCAGGTGGGACAGTGGTCACAAGTGGAGGTTACCAGTGGCTGACATACTTGAATAGCACCTCAAGGTTTGAATAATAGGGAGGGTATGGCTCAGGGGAAGGGCAAGGGTGTGTGAGGGGGCACAAAACTGAACACAAATTGAACTGGTGCCATAGAATCCCAAATCCTGGAAGTCAGACTAAAAGATGGAACCCTCAAGAGTGCCTTAGGGGAAGCACCTGAATTGAAAGGCACTGGAGAAGGTGAGATAAAACCTAACCTTAAACTTTCCCTGTTTCTCTTTCTTTTCCCTTGGTGCAAGCCTACAATTCCCTGTACCAAGATGTGGTTTACATCCACAATGAGCTGTTGATCAGAGAGACCTACCAGATCTCCCAAAACAAACATGACAGACTTCAGTCAGAACACTTGATTGCCCACCAAAGGTTAATGGGGAAACAAAACAAAACAAAAATAGCTAGAGGTTATTGGTTATCTCACTTCAGTAGATGATCTGGTATCATTTTACATACCAAAGGTAACATTTGTAAGGCATTACATCATGTATACAAAAGGTAACATTTCCAAGGTACCACATCCTGCATACAAAAGGTGACATTTCCTTATACATTCCATTCCTTTATTCCCTTATCCATCACAAACACTAACTTAGCAAATAATTCATATTTCATTCCATTGATAAGTTTGAGCAGGCAAAATTGCAAAAAAAAAAAAAAAAAGACACAACTCAAGGAGTAAGTCAGGAAATCACAGTATCTGTGGAAGGATCTGCATGTAAATAGTCGAAGAAATCCTTTAGGTAAACAGCTTCCCTCTTATCAATGTAAATACTAAGACCAGTAGTTGTCTAATGGAAAAAATAAATCTGCACTTCACCTATTTGAGATTTGCATAAGAGGAGTTGGAGTACACCTTTAAGTAGAGTGAAAAGGAAGTGTCACTGAGGTAAGAAGAACAATAAGAATTTTGATGGGTCAGGGTCAAAATTTAAAGGAAACTAGTCTGGTGGTGGCATGAAAAGCAGAAGCACAATACAGGAATGTAAAATTTGGAATCTATTAACTAGATTTAATAATGAAAATAGCATAATCTGTTTGCATCAATGGCAGTGGATTTATTTGTTGGATAATCATTCAATATTTACTAAGTCACTGCCATAGTCCAGGTTTTGGGCTGTTTGGGGATCAAGGTGAACAAACAAGTGTAGGTAACTGGAGAGCCTGGAATCTAGTGAGGGGCATAGATAATAAACTGTCACACACTGAGCATAAATAAGAAGACAAATATATAGAAATGAATTACAGCAGTATATATTATTCTTTCAAGACTTTATAATGAAGTACATGACAGAAACTGACCTGCAGAGTACAATCTCAATACCAAGGACAAGTTTACAGTGAGAAATTGGGACAAAATCAGAAAGTAAACAAATAAACATACATAGAAGTAAAGATGTAAGAAGAAGCAATAAATTATGTAACATTGTCCATAAGAAGCAAGGGAGTTCAATGTTGTGATGTAAAGAATTTGACTTTGTGTTAGGGAAGACAACTATCTTCCTATAAGGAAGATTAGTAGGCTGAAAAAAGAACATTGGGGAATATGTTAGGACTGATATTTTTAATGAAGTGTGAGCTGAGTCAATTCAATGAAAATGAGGAAGGTGGCACTTAATTAGCTGATCCTGAGAAAACACACGTGTGTACCTAAAAGCAAAGGGACTGCTTGTTGTCTTTCTAAATAAGGGAATAGTTTGCAAACGTTTATAGACTAAGCAATCTCTTCATTGACGTGGCCATGTGTCCCTGATGTTTCAACAAGGCAACATATACCACTACCTTAAATAATTCATGTGTGACCTATGTGACTAAGTTTTGGAAAATAAAGATAAAAACAATCAGAAATTACATAAAATTATTGTTTTATTTTTAAAATCTGTTATTTTTGTTTGTCTATTTATGAGAGAGGGAAAGAGAGAGAGAGAGGGGGGGGAGAGAGAATGGGAATACCATGGCCTCTGGCCAGCTGCCAATGAACTCCAGATGTGTGCACCACCATGTGTATCTGACTTACATGGAATGGGTTCTGGGAAATCAAACCTCAGTCCTTAGGCTTCACAGGCAAGCACCTTAACTACTAAGCCATCTTTCCAGCCCTGAAATAATTTTTATGTTCAGTTTCTGAACATGTCTAAAATGATTCCATACCTCTTGGAAAAGAAAAATTCTTGTAAGTTTGGAATTTCTTCCTAGTCATCATCTGCAAGAGCATTACCATGACAAACAACAATTTAAGGAAGAAATCAGCTTTTAGGTAACTTAAAGCACTCAGATTTCTTACTGTATTTACAAAGGGTACACAATGTAGCTGTCCTTCCTGACAAACATTAATGTTATAACATAGCAATTTAATCATATACCCATCAAAGTGTTTTTCTTTCATTTTTCTTTGATACAGTTCTTTCTGTTGCTTTTTAACCAGGTTGTGTTTAACAAGACATGACTGTGCTCCTTATTTGAATGCTCTAGCTTACTTCTTTTGGAAACAACATACAAAAGTCTGTAGCACCAGCTCAAAGACAGCACTTAAGAGTGCAATATATTCTCTTAATAAGATCCCACACTCAACTACTCAGGCCCATTTTCCAAGTTATTTCTTTGCTTTTAAGATCAAATTGTTCCTCTCCACATTTACCTCAGAACATAGGTCTTCTCAAAGAAGCAGATATTGATTGGCAATGACAAAAAGAGAAAATAACTCTTTTTCTTGCAATAAACAACTATACCTATATATTATTGACAGAATGGAACTTGTGATATGAAACCTTTCAGAATCTTGCCATCAAGATTATAGCATAGCACAGGGAGTGTACCTAGTTCAGTCTCTCATATATATATATATATATATATATGTATATGTAAAAGTCCCTTTGTGTGTATATACATATACACACACACATAGGTGATTTTCTTCCCTTACTCTCTTTTATACATGAAATCTTTACATTTTATACATAAAATATTTGTGATTTTTCCCTTCCTTCTAATTAGATCTGAGGATTTTCTGTTCAATTTGGGACATATAAAAGCCCACAGGGATATATAAAACAGCTCAAGTTTGTGATAATGTAATAGTGATTTTAAACATTGTTCAAATTTTCCTCTGTCATTTTGGAAATATTTTTAAAAATAAGAACTTAAAATATTTGAAATATTAAGAAAATATTTATCCAAGATAATTCTTCATTTGCATGCATAGAAGAGGAATATTTCCTTTTCTGATTCTAATTGGAATACAAAAATCACATTAAACATAATCAAGGCCCTTGGTACAGATTCTGGCACATATTCTTAAAACTTAGTTATAATTAACAAAAATAGTTATTACAGGGGGGTGGAGAGATGGCTTAGCAATTAAAGTGCTTGCCTACAAAGCCAAAGAACCCAGGTTTGATTCCCCAGGAGCCATGTAAAGGCAGATGCACAAGGTGGCACATGTATCTGGAGTTTGTTTGTAGGGGTTAGAGAAACTGGAATTTCCATTCTCTCTCTTTCTCTCTTTATCTCTCTAAATAAATAAAGATAAAAGTATTTTTAAAACTAGTTATTACAGATAAGTACCTCATATGCACTGGACACTATTTTATACATTGTATATAATTCATATAGCAGTGCTGTCAAGTAGAACTTTCCGTGATGTTAGAAATCTTTTCTGTTAGTCATTCTGAGAGGGAATAGGTAGTTAGGGTGACTGGGTCTCTTAAAGTAAAATAACAGGAATGTCTTTGGGCCTATCTTTGAGATCTCTACTTTGCTAGAGATCAAAATATGAACTGACTTTTTATATCTTTTCTAGATCTGTTTTTCCACAAACATGCTGGACCCTAGCCCTCACCAAGCAGATGTCCCTCAGCTTACCTGAGCTTGAAGGTAGGGCCCACCACCACAACATTATAAATACCTTTGCAGCGGGAGGTCAAGGTCTCTGTGCTGCCTAACTTCTCCTGAACCTCTAAGTATTGGCGAATTTCTCCTCTGTTTGTCCAGGCAGGGCCAAACAGAGGGGAGAGCCTCCTAGCCCTTACTTTACACATGGGCTCTTTCTCCACGTAGTTGTAGCTCATTGTACTTTCTGTCCTCTCTACTGTTTTTCCAGGACCACCACATGGGCACTCAAGCCATGTGTTTTTCCTTGGTTCTATACTTTTCTAAATAAACATAATAATTTGTAATTATTCTCAGTTTTATTTAATTCAATTCTTTCATTAAAAATAGATGCAAACAGGGGTTGGAGAGATGGCTTAGCCATTAAGGTGCTTGTCTGTGAAGCCAAAGGACCTCAGTTCAATTCCCCAGGACCCATGTAAGCCAGATGCACAAGGTGGCACCTGCATCTGGAGTTCGTTTGCAGTGGCTGGAAGCCCTGGCGTGCCCATTCTCTCCCTCTCTCTCTCTCCCCCTCTTTCCCTCTCTCAAATAATAATAAAAAAAAAAGACACAAACTATCCAGGCATGGTGGCGCAAGTCTTTAATCCCAGCACTCAGGAGGCAGAGATAGGAGAGTCATCATGGATTCAAGGCTACCCTGAGACTACATAGTGTATTCCAGGTCAGCCTGCGCTAGAGTGAGATCCTACCTCAAAAAAAAAAAAAAAAAAAAAAAATAGACACAAACCAAGGGTTTAGAGTTCAAAAAAATTTACAGTTCTGTCATAGTTACTGTAAAATGCCAGATATAAACAAGTTATAAATTTATTTTGTTTTGGATTTATTTTGTTTCATAGTTTCAGAGATTTCAGTCAGCCCATGGTGACTTGGCCTTTTCATTATGTGGCAAGGCAGACCATCATGATTGGGAGGAAGTGCCCCCCACCAGCAGGGACTGCATGTTGTCTTTCCCTTGGACCACTGCAGTGTTGTCAGGAGACATTTCTAAAGGAGATTGACCATCCACTTGCATCCAGGCCTTCATGATTTTGATCACACATTCTCAATCTAACCCTATCTCCCTACTATTTTCATTTATTTTGTGACACCCCACTTAGTGTGGGTAATAGCCACAAATGGAGGAAGTAAAATTTTCAGGGTATGCCTTGCTGTTTTGCATTTCTCTAAGCTCTCAGTATATGCTAAATTTTTCCTGAGTGCTCAGTTTCAACATTGGAGTCTTCACACACACACACACACACACACACACACACACACACACACACACACTGGAAGTTTCTTCTTTCTGGTAACTCCCTCAGCAGTCACTCTAATGCAGCAGCAGAATTAGTCTCTCTCCTTTGTTCTCATCCACTATACATGTAATCCCTTAACACTTAGGATTTATATCCTTCTGATTAACTTATGTGTGAATGTATGTACACAGACTTAGGAAATCTGAATATGTAATTTGTTTGCATTGAATGATATTGCTTCCATTTTCCATGAGACTGCTTACTTCTAAATATTCATGTATCAGGCCAATTGTTGCCTTTTACAGGAGTCCTTTTTGATTGAAAATAAAACCAGTTTACCCACCTCAAATCACTGCCATCCTCTGTCACATTTTTATATCACCTGTTACCTGCATATCTGATATCATGTCATTTATAATTGTTTTCCATTTGAAAAATAGCAGTGCCTTGAGGACAGTGGTTATCAGTTTTCTTTAGTGCTGCATTTCTGCACTATGACAATGCCCATTACAGAGTAACTGCTCAGTACACATGGGTTGACTGACTAACACAGACACGCTAGACAGTGAGTCTCTACACAGCGGAAGCTACACAGCATGTAACAATCCCCGGCATGTGTTATGTGCTTAAATATACATTGATCAAATGCATGACAGCGAATTAGCCAATCTATACTAGTTAAGCAATAGAAGGTCAGAAAGGCAAGCAATTTCATGGAGTATAATTACTGGGGAGGGTGTCCAGTGAGACCTGGCTGGAAGACAGCAAAAATCAATTAAGGTACCAAAGAAATGAAACCAGTGCTTTGCTCCTAGTACAAGGTTAAAGGATGTTCACAATGTTGACTTGAAAAAATGAGTTCTATACTTCAACACTAACTCACTTTTTGGAAAGTACCATTTGGAACCTGCCATAAAGTCATGTGCTGCTTCATTTGAGTGTGCACATAGTGGGGTGAATTGCTCTGTGACAGGTGTCCGACAACATGCTAACAGCCAAATCTATTCAAGGCACAATGTTGACTTTCAGGAAAGCTTTCCTTTTCTTCTTTTCCCCACCCCCATCTCACAAAGAAAGCCACTCTCCTGAGGCATCACAATAGCGGTCCACAAATGAACCCTCTGCTTTTGAGAGGACTAACTGTAGGGGAAAGGTAATTACTTAGTTCCTTTATCTCCAAATTATTTGTAATAAAATCTGAAATCACACCACAAGGTCTTTCAAGAGAATGTCATAAATTAAGATGCATCAGTGTATCTGCTGCATCTGTTCCATTCTCTAGTCCTTTGTCTTCTGCAAAGAGCATACCAACCTCAATACCCAGCAGACAGCATTTACGCAAATGATGTCGAGGTCTATAGCATTAATATTCAGTGATTGTCTGTCATAGACACCTTACTGTACATCTGTTATGCAAATGTATGTTAATTCCGACTCCCTGACAGCTGCCTAGCTTCCCTCCGTAAAATGATCTTTTCCATTTTGAAGTTTACAATCTGTTCGCCAAAATGTTAATCCAACAATTAGCTGAAATTGCAAAACAAAAATTGTACATGTTCAGTCTAAAATAGAAGTTAGCATTTTAAAATAGATGATGAACCTTCTTCCCACATCATTTATTTTATATGTGCTTCCACACAATGTAAACATTGATCTCTGCACAGCTTGGCTGGTGTAAAGCGACACTTTTCCTTACCCTATCCTTGGAATTTGACAAGAGAAGTATCATTGTTGTCATTCAAGGACTTTGTCCTCAAAAATGATATAGTGTTTCTTTCCATGTCTGAAATATATGTTTTCCCCAGAAAACAATTTGTAGCAAGCATTTGGATATTAATTAATGGCAACATGGAATTATGAAATGGTGATTGAGAACAGAGACTGTGGAAACCAATGTACATGTGTACTAAATACGGTAAACACTCTCTACATGCATGTCTGATGGATGTTAAAGACACTTCCGTAGTTATTAAGTCTTTCTACTCTGAGGAATAGGTAAAGGGCTCTCAGGAATTAATATAATTATCCATTAAGATCTTGAAAAGGAGCTGGGAAGGTGGCTCACTGGTTAAAGGCACTTGCTTGCAGATCTTGACAGCCCAGGTTCTAGTCCCTAGTGCCCATCTAGAATCAGTTGCACAAAGTGGAACATATATCTGGAGTTCATTTTCAATGGCAAGAGACCCCGGTGTATCTATTCATTCTCCCCCTCCCCTTGAAAATAAATTTTAAAAATTTGGAGAGGTGTTGAGGGTCTCACTCTAATTCAGGCTGACCTGGAATTCAGTATGTAGTCTCAGGGTGGCCTCAAACTCATGGTGATACTCCTACCTCAGATTCCCAAGTGCTGGGATTAAAGACTTGTAAAAGATCATGATACATGAAAGGATAATTGCTGATATATTATATCAAAAATTTGGTAACAATCAAGCAAGACAAGGATAAGTACTATAAATCCTTGTAATGAATCTACTATGTATCAGGCACCATCTAGGCCACATAAGTAAACTCAACATTCGTGAGAGGTGATTGTCATAATTCACCTCATCTGAATCATATAAAGGTAGGAAGTGACTTCTTCAAACCCACACAGGCCCATGGTCCTTGTCAAGTCATTTGTGCAAGTTCTCAACACAGAAGCAGGTACGTTGGGGAGGTACTACACCTCAGGGTACATAGAGAGAAATGGGAGTCACAGGCTTTTGCTCTAAATGCTCATTCCATTCTGAATGGATGTTTAGTACCTGACCTTATGGAATATTAAAACTTTACCAAAGACAATAGACTTGAACTTGTTTTCTGTTACAGAATTTGTAGCAATCAGTATCTGGATGGATGTTTATTGGCTGACAATTTTGTAACCATAAGAATCTGCTGATAAAATGGATTAAAATATGAATTTCAAGGTTCTACATGTTTTCTTTGCAATTTATTTCTGCAACAGTAATGACAGAACATGAATAAAGTATATTAAAGATATCATGAACATATGATAAACTTCCACTAATTTTCACTGGCTCTATGAATAAGATGTAGACAATAAAGCAAACACTTATTAGATTTTATATGATTCTTTATTTCAACTATTCCAAGATTTTAAAAAACAATATTATAACCTTATGTATAAATGTAATTCATTCTAATAAATTTGATCTTAGAGTCATAAAACAGTTGTAATAATTTCTTATTTAGATAATATTATTTGAAATAGGTTAAGATAACAAACTCTTGTAAATTATTCAGAAGGGTCAAATATGGCTTTTTATAGATGTACAGGTTTTTAATGCTAGCATAGATGCAAAACTCACTGTGTCACTATCTAAATAAGTCCTAGTACTACCTATATGAACATAGGGGCGTGCAGAAATGACATGTTTCTATATATATTATTGCTTTAAGTTCCTAGTAGGGATCCTGAGATGGGTGTCTCACGACCTATTTATACTTATTCCATATTCTATCTGTTCAATTATTTGTTAGGGCATATGCTATGTTTTAGGTGCAGTATTCCGTTATTAGGTTCTCATTCTCAGACCATTATACACATGCTTCCTGGCTTCAGAACAGTCACTAGACACCTAAAGACTGGGTTTAGGGTCCGGAACCTGTGCAACTTGTTTATACTTGCAAATCCTAAGCCTGCTTGTCTCTTTCAGCAGAAAGAGTGCTGAGTCCTGCATGCCATTTCTTCCTTATATCTGTTGCCTGATATGGTATTCTGTATTCTCCACAGAGAGCTGTGAGCACAGTAAAACTTCATAAGGCTTTAAATTTCATTGTCTTGACTTATTTATATTATTTTTTTGGTGTCATCACATCTCGATTAAATTTGTGTAGTTCAAGCAAATATGGGGAATTATGTATTATCATTCACTAAATTTAGTCATTTGCTGACTAAAATTCAGCCTAAAAGCTCTAAAGAGTTACACTTCTTTATCATGGTCAGTGGGGAGCACTCATTCATGGCTGTGTTTGCCTATCTGACAAATGGAAAGCAATGATACCCTTCTCAAAAGAGTTGGGGCTGGGGAGATGCCTCAGCAGTTAGACGAACTCACTTGCAAACCCAGACAGCAAAGTATATAGTCCTTAGTACCTGTATAAAGCTAGATGCACAAAATGGTGCATGCATCTGGACATGTTTTTTCATGTATATATATATATATATATATATATATATATATATATATATATCAGTCACTCTTTTATTTTGATGTCATGATCTTTTCCTCCTGTTATGATGGTCTTGTGTAGGTAGTGTAATGTGTAACTTTAATACTGACAACTATCCTTACAGAAAATAAATCATAATTCCCTCCCCTCCCCTACTTTCCTTTTCACAACTCCACTCTCCATCATATCCCCTCCCTCTCTCCATTCGTCTTTCTTTTATTTTGATGTCATCATCATTTTCTCCTATTATGATGGTCTTGTGAAGGTATTGCTAGGCACTGCGAGGTTGTGGATATCGAGGTCAATTTCTCTCTGGACAGGTGCATTGTAAGGAGTCATGCTCTTCCTTTGGCTCTTACAAACTTTCTGCCACCTCTTCTACAATGGAACCTGAGCCTTGGAGTGTATGAAAGATGTTTCAGTGCTGGACACTCCTCTGTCAGTTTTTGTCAGTACTATGTTGCCTTTTGGGTCATCCCAGTGATGACCACCGTCTGAAAGGGAAGCTTCTCTAACCAAAACTGAGACTAGCATTAATATATGAATACGAACATTAAGTGTAGGGCTTACTGGGCAGTTTCATGAACATAATATATGCATTTAACCAGATAAGAGCATACTTTATACTCCTAAGGCTCATGACCTCCCTGCCATAGGCTTTGATTAGGTTTTCAGTACCAGGCATGCATTCCCTCCCATAGAGTGGGCCTCCAGTCCAATTAGAGAGCAGTTGGTTTCAGCAGACATGACACTATTGTACCCACTCTGTCATTTGGCCTGTCTGGCCAAACTCAAGGCTTCCAGTGTCCACTGTTTTCACCACTGATGACTTTTGTTACCCATAGTGCTGCATACAGTCCAGCTTTTTTGAGCTTTCAGTTGCTGGGCTACAGGGAAGAGGTTTTCATCTCACTCTAGCTTAATTTCTCAGAGATCTTTCCTCACAGGCATGTGAAGTCTTCAATAATAGGGTCTTACTATCTGTTTCTCATGGGAAACCAAGTGCCTTGGCAATAGCCTGTAATATTTTGGAGGTAGCAGGGACATCCAAGGCCAACAACTCACTGGAAGGTATCCCATCCCTGGCACTGAAAATTTTCTAGTAATGATCTATGGCTTCTGGATGTGCCATTATCCAAAAAGGTAGGTTTCATATGTCTATGAATTTCATATGTATATGAATTTTGATTGACCACCCCCTACTTCTTTTACTCACTTTCTTCCCCTGGCTTCAATTAGACCATTCCACTCCTTGTAATCTGTTCTTTTACTCACATATATACAATACCATCCCCTTAAGTCCTTCCCTCTCCTCCCTCTCATATAGCCCTTTTCTGTGTTACTGACCTCTGCTACAAAGTTTTGGTTCCAGCTCACACACAAGTCTACACATTTGTAGCTAGGATCCACATATGAGTGAGAACATATGATGTTTGGCTTTCTGGGTTACCTCAGTGTACTCCTTTCCAGATCCATATATTTTCCCTGGAAATTTCATAATTTCATTTTTCTTTACCACTGAATAGAACTCCACTATGTAAATGTGCCACATCTTTATTATCATTTCATCTGTTGAGGGACATCTCAGCTGGTTCCATTTCCTAGCTATTGTAAATAGAGCAGCAATAAACATGGTTGTGCAAGTATCTCTAAGGTAGTGAGAAAAGCCATTAGGATATAGCCTAGGAGTGCTATAGCTGGATCATATGGTAAATCTATTTTTAGCTGTCGCAAGAACCTCCACACTTATTTCCACAATTGTTGTACCATATTACATTCCCACCAACAGTGAAGAAGGGTTCCCCTTTTTCCACATCGTCACCAACATTTACTGTCATTTGTTTGCTCGATGGTAGTCATTCTGACAGGAGTGAGATGGAATCTCAATGTAGCTTTAATTTGCATTTCCCTGATGGCTAAGGATGTAGAACACTTTTTTTTTTTTACATATTTATATGCCATCTGTAATTCTTCCTTTGAGAACTCCCTATTTAGTTTCATAGCCCATTTTTTAATTGGCTTTGTTTGATTTCTTACTGTACTGTGTTTTGAGTTCTTTGTATCTTCTGGATATTAATTCTCTGTCAGATGTATAACTGGCAAAGATTTTCTCCCATTCTGCAGGTTGTCTCTTTGCTCTAATCACAGTGTCCTTTGATGTACAAAAGCTTTAAAATTTCATGATATCCCAGTAGTTGAATAGTGGTTTTATTTCCTGAGCAGTTGGGGTTATATTCAGAAAGTCATTGCCTATGCCAATATGTTGAAGGGTTTCCCCTACCTTTTCCTCTAGCAGTTTCAGAGTTTCAGGTCTGATATTAAGGTCCCTGATCTGTTTGGACTTGATCCTTGTGCATGGAGAAAGACAAGGATCTATTTTCATCCTTCTACCTATAGATATCCAATTTTCTCAGCACCCACTGTTGAATTTTGGTCAAAAAACAGATGGCTGTAGCTGGCGGAATTAACAACTGGGTACCCTATTCTGTTCCACTGGTATACGTGTCTGTCTTTCTGCCAATACCATGCTGTTTTGTTACTATGGCTGTGTAATATAGCTTAAAATCTGGTATGGTGATACTGCCAGCCTTATTTTTGTTGTGCAAAATTGTTTTGACTATTCAAGTGTTATTTTTTTTTTTTTTTGTGCTTCCAAATGAATTTTAAGATTGTTTTTTTTTTCTATTTCTGTGAAGGATACCCTTGGAATTTTAATGGGGGCTGCATTAAATGTGTAGGTCACTTTTGGTAAGATTGACATTTTCACAATATTGTTTCTTCCAATACAAGAATATGGGATGCCTTTCCATTTCCTAGTGTCTTCTGCAATTTCTCACTTGAGTACTTTATTTTTGAGGCAATTGTGAATGGGGAGTGATTCCAAGATTTCATCCTCTGCATATTTGTTGTTAGTATATAGGAAAGTTAATGATTTCTGTGTATTTATTTTGTATCCTTCTGCATTGCTAATTTTTTTTATCAGCTCTGTCAGTTTGCTGGTAGAGTCTTTAGGGTCTTTTATGTATAGAACAATATCATCTGCAAATAATGATAATTTGGTCTCTTTCTTTCCAATTTATATGCCTTTTAGGAGTGTCTGTTTTCTTATTGTTAAGACTTCCAGCTCTATATTAAGTAAGAGTGAGGACAGTGGACACCCTGTCTTGTTCCTGATTTTAATGGAAAAGCTTCAAGTTTTTCACCATTTAGTATTATGTTGGCTGTAGGTTTGTCATAAGAAGCCTTTGTTATGTTGAGATATGTTCCTTCTATTCCAAGTTCCTGTAGGACTTTTACCATAAAAGGATGCTAGATTTTGTCAAATGGCTTCTCTGCTTCTATTGAGATGATCATGTGATTTTTGTCCTTCAGCCCATTTATGTAGTATATTACATTTACTGATTTGCATATGTTGAACCATCTCTGCAGCTCTCAGACAAAGTCAACTTGGTCGGGGTAAATGACTGTTTTGAAATATTCTTGTATTCTATTTGCCAATATTTTGTTGATAATTTTTGCATCTATGTTCATGAAGGAGATGGGTCTGTAATTTTCTTTTTTTGTATGTTTTTGGTATCAGGCTTATGTTGGGTTCATAGAAGGAGTTTGGTAGATTTCCTTCCTTTCCTATTTTATGGGAAATTTTGAGAATCAGTGGTGTTAGTTCTTCAATGAAGGTATGGTAATATTCATCAGTGGGCCTGGAATTTTTTAATAGAGAGAACTTTTATAACTGCTTGGATCTTTGTACTTGTTATAGGTCTATTTAAATGGTTTATCTCATCTTGATTTAATTTTGGTAGGTCATATGAATCAAGGAAATGATCCATTTCCTTCAGATTTTCAAACTTAGAGGCGTATATATTCTTAAAGAATGTCCTTATAATTTTCTAAACTTATTTGGTATCTGTTGTAATGGTGAGTTTTTCTCATCTCTAATTTTATTAATTTTTGTCTCTTCTTTCTCCTGGTCAAATTTGCTAATGGTTTATCAATCTTGTTTATCTTTTCAAAGAGCCAACCCTTTGTTTCATTGATTCTTTGGATTTTTTTTTGTTCCTATTTCATTAATTTCTGCCCTAATCTTCATTATTTCATCATATCTAGTGATTTTTGTTTTGCCTTCTTCTTCTTTTTCCAAGAACTTAAGGTGAAGAAGTAAAATTTTTACTTATGAACTCTCTAATTTCTTAACATAGGCACGTAGAACTATAAATTTCCCTCTTAGGACTGCCTTCATTGTATCCTAAAGGTTTTGGTATGTTGCATTCTCCTCATCATTTGGTTCTATGAATTTATTGATTTTTTAAAAATTTCTTCAATGACATCATTCAATAGTGTACTGTTTAGTCTCCATGCATTTCTGTATGTGCTGTAGTTTTTGTTGTTGCAGATTTGTAGTTTAATCCCATTGCAGTCAGATAGAATGCAAAGGATTATTTCAACTTTAATGTATTTGTTAAGATTTGATTTGTGTCATAATATAAAGTGTATTTTGGAGAATATTCCATGTGCTGTTGAGAAAAATGTATATTCTGAGCATTTGAGTAGAATGTTCTGTAGATATCTGCTGGTCCTTTTGTTACATGACATCATTTAATCCAGATGTCTCTGTTTTTTTGTTTTTTGGGTTTTTTTTTTTTTGCCAGGATGACCTGTCATTTGATGAGAGTGGGGTATTGAAGTTGCCCACTATAATTGTGTTTGATGTTATCTGTGACATTAAGTCTAATAGTGTTCGTTTGATGAAATGGGGAGCCTCCATGTTTAGGTGCTTATACATTTAGGATTGTAATGTCCTCCTGTTGGAGTGTTCCTTTAATCAATATAAAGTGACCTTCTTTATCTTCCCTCACTAATGTTGGTTTGAAGTCTATCCTGTCAGATATTAAGATAGCAACCCCTGCTTGTTTCTTAGGCATATTTTCTTGAAATAAAAATTTCATCCTTTCACCCTAAGACAGTATCTATCTTTCATTGAGAGATGAGATTCCTTGATTTTTTAATTATATAGTAGCAATTTTTGCATCCTGAGTTGATTTGATGCTTGGGTTTTCTAATTATCTGGGGTGTTCTTAGACTTGGAAGTCCAACTTAATGTACCTTCAGAGTTGGAGTTTAAGGTGCCACTTGTAGCTTTGTACTCCAATCCAACCACAGAAGTAATTCTAATGTTGAGTTTGCTTGCTATTCAAGTCTAGTGGTCTGGGTAGAGAAATTTACTGGAACCATTTTCAAATTCAACTGAGAAATATGCACATTCAATAAAAACCAGCACAGAGTATGCAAGTGTAGGGACTGAAACAAACAGATAAGCTTACAGGTCTGTGTTGCTCTGTACCCTTAATCCTGTCATCTGGGAGGCTGAAATTTCTGTTCTTAACTGGGTTCCAGGTCAGCCTGGGTCTGAATCAGACCCCACACTCAATAGTGACAGAAGAAAAAGACAACGACACTATGACTCTGAAAGCATCAAAGGCAATAATAGTCAACCCCCAAATACTGCTTAATTGAAAATGGTAAAGCTAACCATGAATATGTAACCCACCTGCCCTGACATGGAAAGAGAGATTAGCACTTCCAGTGCAGGCCTATGTACCTGCTTTTTGTCAGTTGGTCTCATCACCCTTTGGGGTGGCTTCCTATCTCACCAATGCTGAGTGCCCACCTCGCTCCCTATATGTTGTGCTTTGGAACTGGTGCTCTGATCAGCTATGCTGGATGCCCTGCTGCTGGGTGCTGAATGTGTTCCCCAGGCTCATGGTTCTGAAGATTGAGGGATGGAAGAGTGCAGGAAGCCTGGAATTGTACTGGAACTGCTCAGCTGGTCTCACCTGTATCCCTTTCAGCAGCTCCTTAGTTGATCTTAACTGTCTCCCCCTCAGGTATGATGAGGTTGGAAAATCCGCCTGTTTCGTCTCTGCTTTTGCAGGGTCAGGCAGGCATGCAGATCTGCATGGGTCCCAAGCACTTCTGTGGGATTCTGTCTGGTTTACTCCTTTCTGGTAGGTCTTTGTCTCTCCTGCTTCTCTGCTGTGGCCAATAGAAACCTATACACCTTCACTTTTCATAAGAAAAATAAATTTTGCTGATTTTGCTTAAATCCCTTCCTACACTGGCTTGGTGTCACTCCTATGCAGCCATCTTCCCCAGAAGTCCAACCCCACTCTTTTTCAATATTTTTAAAAGTCATTTGGGAGAGACAGAAGGAGGCGGGGGGGGGGGGGCGAGAAAATGGGCATGCCAAAGTCTCCAACCACTGCAAAAAAAATCTCCAAACATATGCACCCCCTTGGGAATCTGGCTTATGTAGGTTCTGGGGACTCAAACCTGGGTTCTTTATCTTTGCAGATAAGTTCCTTAACTGCAAAGCCATCTCTCCAGCCCATATCTGGAGTTCTTTTGAAATGGCAAGAGACTCTGTCATGCCCATTCTTTCTTTCTCTGCTTGCAAAATAAATATGAATATTGTTGAAAAAAAAGAAAGAGTTGGTGTGTGGTTCCAATGAAACAATACACAGAAGCTAATGCCGTATATCACTGTATTAAGAGATCAATAATCAAATACCAAAGAATGTAAGACGGACAAATGACATTTTAAAAATTATAATCATATATCAATCTCTCTCTCTCTCTCTCTCTCTATATATATATGTGTGTGTGTGTGTGTGTGTGTGTGTGTGTGTCTTTGTGTATTGACTATGTGCATAGTACAGTTTTATAACATGTATATATGCATATATGTGTGTGTATGTATGTTTGAAGTGCTAAGTGCTAGGTATCAAGCCTATAGCCTCACACATGTTAGGCACTACTATACCACTGAACTGCATCCTCAGCCCTAACTTGACGAATGTATTTCTTAGTTAATATAGCCACTTGCTGCAAAATGAGCATTTTTCCATGGAAGATTTTTTTTTTTTTTTTGCAAATGGAGAAACTGGGTATAAAACAATTATTTGCATAATCATAGCCTTTGACTGAACTATTACAACAAAAACATTTTCTCAATAGAGAACTTTGTAATCATTTATCTGAGCTATGTGTCAATTTTTGTTGGTTTTTATTGTTTAGAGGTAGGGTCTCACCCTAGCTCAGGCTGTCTTTGAACTCACTCTGTAGCCCAACCTGTGCTTAAACTCATGGCAATGCTCATTCCTTAGTCCCCTTATCTTTAGGAATACAATTGTGAGCCACTATACACAATTGCATGTTGCATTTTTGTTGGAACTGAGCAACACTGCTCACAGACACAACTCTGTACAAAAGATCCAAGGTCACAATTTAGGTAGCTATAAGAAACTGATATCTTTTCCCTTTGCAACAATCCATGACACTGATGAAATCATGCTTATCATTTAAACCTTTTGCTCTGTTTTATATAAAATGTGTTGTTTCATAAAACGTGCCTCCTCTAATCTTCACTTTCAAGCTTTTTGATTAAACTTCTATTTGTCTCTGGTTCTATGAAAAACTGTCTATGAAAGATCAAGTGAGAAATAAAATGTTCAACTGAGAACTTTAAATAATTTTTATTTTTTTCATGTATTATTTATTTGCAAGGGAGAGAGAGAGAAGTGAGGAAGAATGGGCTCTTACCACTGCCACCAACTCCAGATGCATGCACCATTTTGTGCATCTGGCTTTAGGTAGGTACTGGGGAATCAAACCTGAGCCATCAAGCTTGTTTTGCAAGCAATTTCAGTTAACTGCTGAGCTATCTCTCCAGACTCAGCTGAGTACTGGCTGCATATAAACAGTATAAGGATGAGATTTGGAACTAGATCTCATCCTTTGATACTGCATGGCACCAAATAGGAATTTTGGGGATTCAAATGAGGCCATGGAGAATGTCAACTCACAAATGAAGATTAAGACAGTGCTTTGATGCTGATATTTAAGGCCCTCTAATGAACTTGGTTCTGAAAATGTGCTACACTTAAATCTTACATCTTTACCCTCTGTGAAGAGCATTGTAATGGAAGTGTTCAGAGAATCAATGGCATTGGAGAAGGGTAGAAGCTCCTCCTTGAACATAGCCAGTGGAAAGCCCATTTACTTCCTTCAGAATCTACTCCTGAAGTGAGAAGAACAGAAGCTATGCCTATTTTATTGGTAGAAAAAAAATAGATCTGGGACAATTTTATGACTTGCCTAGGATCTTCCTACTGGGAAGAGACACAGCCAAACCTCAAAGCCATTTTTTCCGACTTCTACTTCACAGGTTTTCTTCTACTTCTCCAGATGGTGTCTATGGGTTTGGCTCTCACTTTCAAGCTTCACAGATCCAGGATGATGGATGAGGATTTGTTTTGGACATCTGAGCCCAGGCTGGAGTACAGGTGCCAGACTAAATGTGGGCATCCATACACTCCTGTTATAGCTCTGAGATGGACTGTTGCTAGGAACTTTCGAAATGTCAGAACTATGATTAATCCCATAAGCAAAGAATTACAACACTCCTCTCTTTGAAGCTTCTAGGGAGGGCAAGATCCTTTTGTATACAGCTGACATGGCTCCCTGACTGTTGAGGAGGGAGAGAGCATTAGAGGATAACTAGAAAGAACCCACTAAAAGGACTAACTCAACACTACAATCTCAGATCAAATTTACCTATATAGTGGTCCTCATTGAGAATTTTACCTCCCTTTCCTCTGGCACGAATTTTCAACATGATTTTTTTTCATTATTTTACAATGCAGTAAATTAAATTATTTTGTTTATTTCCATTATTATTGGAAATGGAGTTACTGGTTGACTAATCAGAAAAGTTGGTTAAGTTGGAAAATCAAAAGAAATGATACCTTCCCACGCTAAATATTTTCTTTCTTTTTCTGAATATATAGATATTTATTTCATTATTCCTTAAATAGTGCAGAGTAACACACGTTTGTATTGTATTTGCACAGCATTACAGTTAACATGTGGAAGACTACTTACTGCTTCTATCAAACCAGTCTATAGCCATACCATCCTGAACACAGCCGTCTTGTGAATGGCTATGTAATTTTACGTAAGAGACTTTAGTATTGGCACATTTTGGGTTTCCATGGGGATTTTGGAATCATTCCTCTGCAAACAATTATCAAGTGATAACTATGTTCTTTAGTTTGATGACTTTATCTGGCCTTGAATAGTTTCCTTGTATGTCTTAGATAGTTCTCTGATAAATACTTGAGACACTCAGTAAATCTTCATGGCTTCCTAGAGCTTTTCTTTATTTTTCAATATTTTATTTTTATTTATTTATTTGAGAGAGGAAGAGGAAGAGAGAGAGAGAGAGAGAGAGAGAGAGAGATTGGGTGCACCAGGGCCTGTAGCCACAACAAATGAACTCCAAACACATGCACCACCATATGCATCTGGCTTGCGTGGGTACCAGGGAATCAAACCTGGGTCCATAGACTTTTCAGGCAAGCACCTTAACAGCTAAGCCATATCCCCAGTCCCTAGAGCTTTTCTTTCTTTCTTTCTATCTCTCTTTCTTTCCTTCTTTCTGTTTTTATTTTTATTTTTTTGAGGTAGGGTCTCACTCTAGTCCAAGCTGACATGGAATTCACTATGTAGTCTCAGGGTGGCCTTGAACTCTCAGCTATCCTCCTACCTCTACCTCCCAAATGCTGGGATTAAAGACATGCACCGCCACTCTCAGCTCAATTGTTATTGTTTTATTGTTATTAGTTATGTACAAAATATGTATACATGCATGTTAGTACCATCTTTAGCCTCCTCCCTGTCCCCCCATCCACAGGGATCCTCCTTGTTGGGGAATGTATTGTGGCCATGTATTGTGGGGTTAGCCATCAGTTATGGGTAAGAGGCAATGTCTCTGTGCATAATATCCCAACATGTAGCTCTAACAATTTTTCTGCACCCCCCCTTACATGAATTTTCCTGAGCCATGTTGGGCTCATTTTTGGTCTACTTCAATGATGAGGTCTTGGGAGCCTCTGTGTCTCTGGATATCTGGTTTGGTAGGAGTTGAATGTTCTCTGTGTCAATCTCCTTCACTCTTGTGCTGGAACCAGGTTCACCAAGAAAGCAGCACTCTTGCTCATTTCCACAAGTACTCTATGGTTTCAGCTGAGACCCTGGTGAGGTCCAATGGGCTAATTCTCTCCTCGGTATCGGCATCCATCTGAAAAAGAGAAGCAAATTATCCAATGGGGAGTGAAGTCAGCACCAGAAAAAATGGGATAACCATTGTTATTTTAGAGAGTTTAATATATGTAGGCTTTCTTATTGTCCATGATTGGTGGAAGCTTGATAAGGGAGAATGAGCTCACTTTTTGGATATGGTTCTGACTTGTTTCCCAGAATCAGCTATGGGTTCCATTCCACTGAGTAGATCAATTAACCAAATCAATAGCAGTTGGTTTCCCACCATGGCTGTGTGCCACTATTGCACTTGTGTGAGCATCACATCAGGTTGTTTGCTGCTGAGTAGCTTAGACCATGAGTTGCTTGGACAGATGTTGGTCATTTTCCCCCAGTCACTAATGTAGCACCTTTTGGCACTAGATAAGCTAACTTTCTGGGGACTGAATCTCTTCCAGATTCAAGCCTGGTCACTTCCATGTTCTGTATCAACAGCATACGGTGTCTTCAACAGTAGAGTCTTGCCATTAACCTTTGTTGTGTCATAAAGTACTCTGACAGAAACCTGTCATCTTTTGGGAAACCTTAGAGATCTCTCTGATCAACAGCTCATTGTGGATGTTAACCACATGGTGGTACTGGGAGTTACAGGCCAATGCCAAGTAAAAGAAGAAAGAAAAATATAGGTAATCTAAAAGAGAAACAGAGAACAGAGAGAGAGAAGAGGAAGAGAGAGAAAGAGAGGGAGGGAAGAAGGGAGAGAGAGAGAGAGAGAGAGAAACAGGAGATTAAGTTAGCCTGGTTTTTCAAGGTAGGGTCTTACTGTAGCCTAGGCTGACCTGAAATTCACTATGTAGTCTCAGGGCGATCTCAAACTCATGGCGATCATCCTAACTCTGTGTCCTGAGTGTGTGCTGAGATTAAAGGTGTGCACCACCACACCCTTATTCCACCTTAAATATTTCAGTACACTTAATAACAGAGTGATATGCATTAATTACGCAATGACTTGATGTAAGGGCAATACCTTTTATTTAAATACCAGCCATATGATTAGATTTCACCATTATATTTTCTGTGTAAATCTGAACCTAATGAATTTTTTTTTTTAAAGCAACAGGTTTCTTTATTGCAAGCCTAGGCCTGGGCTCCATCCCTACAGGCTGAAACAGTGGTAGTAAGGGAGAGAACCTGAATTTTTTTAAATGGTTTTTGGTGCCAGTGTTCTTAACATGGACTAAGGCTTGCTGATGGTTAGTAGGATAAGTTCAGTTTCTAGATTGATATTGCTCTTTTACTATTTCACTGTAGTCCTTCTATCACTTACTTTGATATGTTTTAAGTGACTTAATTTTATTCATTCTATATAAAACATTGAACTTGGTTTTAATAGAAACAATAGTCTTAGTAACTTTCTGTTTATTCTTATTATATCTCAGTTTATGTGGTATTTGATTAAATTCATAAATCTAGAAGTAAATATGATCAATATATGTATGGTAAACAAACAATATAATTTTGCTAAATAACCAAGTTTATTTGGGAAAACAAAAGTGTGTGTGGGTACTGGGGAATTGCCAGTGGTGCTGTGATCACTTTAAACAGAATATGATAAAGATTGATCTGAAGAAATTATCTAATTTTACACTACTCATCAATGTAATGTTTTAGGGTCTTGATAACTACTCACATTTGGATAACTTGTTACAGTTATCTTATGTTTTACAACCTTAGGTCACATGATTATCATTTGTATGATTTGTTCAAACCATATTCATTTTCTTAAATTTCTTTTGTTTACTTATTTATTTATTTGAGAGCTACACAGAGAGAGAGAGAGAGGGAGAGAGAGAGAGAGAGAGAGAATGGGCATGCCAGGGCTTCCGGCTACTGCAAATGAACTCCAGAAGTGTGCACCCCCTTGTGCATCTGGCTAACATGGGTCCTGGGGAATCAAGCCTCTAACTGGGGTCCTTAGGCTTCACAGGCAAGCGCTTAACCACTAAGCCATCTCTCCAGCCTAACCATATTCATTTTTAAGTTGTAAAAACATATAAGCTTTCTGTGTTATAGAGAGTCCAACTTGTCCAAGATACTCAACTTGTAAACAGGATAGAATGAAAAGGAATAAGATGAAGTATGTGTTGGCCAAGCCAAAAATTTTTGGCTTCCCCCAAATTATATTGTTTCCCACACCACAAAAGAAAGACTGAATTATATCCATTAAGTTTCAAGCAAAGATACTCATGGTCCCGTGTTCCTTGAATATTTTCCTTCTTTCCCCAAACTGGGAAATTCAAAAGTGTTACACACAAGTTGTTGCAATAGACCAATATGTAAGATCAACCTGAGAAGCTTCAAGTCAGTCATTAGTTATCATTATTGTTATTGTTTTGTTTCTCCTTTCTTGTGAGGAGGGACATTTTACTCAGGCTCCAGACAATCTTTTGGCCTTTTTCATGTTTTGCATTATCAACCACACAAAGCACAGGCATAATAGTCCTGTCCTATTGACAAACACAGGGGCAGCAATTGAAAATCCTTAATACAGAACTTATTACTTTTCAGCATAGCAAGATGTTCTCTTTCCAATGACAGTGTTAATGAATGTTAGCCTATGTTGCGGCCTAAAATTTCTGCTTGCATAAGAATTTGATGGTGTGAAAGGGAAGACATTACACAGTATGTGAGAGAGAGAGAGTACAATAGAGGATGCTACCAATGGGGCATGAGGATGATTGGACATTTTTGTAGGTCTTCTTCCTCGTATAAATTAGGTAACATCTACATACAGGACGAAGACCACAGCAGACAGAGTATGTTGTATATTAACGAGTGCTGCGGCAATTGGTCCTGAGACTTAAGCAAGGTGCAAATTTGGATCACTGGACATAGGGTGGTCCTTGTGCTCTGCCATGACCTATCTTTCTCATTTAGGTTACTACAGGAGAGAGAACCAATTCTATCACCAATTGAAAATTTTGCTGGAGAGGATATTTGTCTATGATTATGAAGAGTGGGAAGGAAGGGCTGAGTCTGGGGAATTGATGGCTGGTATTGTAGGATTAATTAGGAAGTCAAACAAAGAAAGCGTGCTAACAACCTAGGGAGAACCACCAAGGACATCAGTAACACCATTCCTGAGTGTGGAAGACATTCTTCAAGCCAATCCTTTCTGTGCAAAGGTGACTTTGGATTTACTCTATTCTTAAGTTTTCCTTGGGATTTAAACAAACATGAATGTGATTCAGAATGTTGTTTGCCTTGGAAAATCAACTGAGCTCAAAGAGGCTTATAGAACAGGGTGTGGTGTTATGAGCATTTCAGGGTTTATACACAATAGCAAGGCCTCCATTCATCCTCCCTTTCTTTGCTTAAAAGCACAGATTGATACTAATGAATCTAAGTGAATGTGCCTTAATAAATCAGGCATCCTTTCCTGTTGTCTCATCGGTGTGTTCTGGAAATGAGAGGAAGAAATGTACTGCATAGATGATCCTATCAACTCTGTGTCTCTCCTTTTGGATTCAGAGTGAAGGTCCTTCATAAATGAGACAATATTCAAATAAGCAAAAAATCACTTCAACTATTCTTCCAAGCCTACAGAACTGAGATATTTTTTTTGTTCCAAAATCATCAATAATTTTAAGTAATCCACAGAGTAAATTCATGGGATTACTAAAAATTTATAAAATATTTGTAAATCATATTTGAACATATTAGCATCCCCTTCATGCTTTCTTCTAATCTCTTGTTGCCTTCAATGCTGTTCTTCTTGTTGCACTTGCTAAGATCTCCTGTCTCTACTTCTTCATTATAGTAGTGGGATTACAGAAGCTTGGCATGTCTTCCAGCTTTTATATGTGGGGTGTGAGGATCAAACATGGGTACTCAGGCCTGGTTGGGGAGCACTTTATCCACTGAGTCATCTCTCTCCACTCTGAAGCCTTTATTGATTAGAAGGTTTTTAATGGTAACATAAAAATAATAATAAATGCTAGTGAGAATGTAAGAAATAGGAACTCTTATATGCTGCTGGAGAAAATGCAAACTGGTGCAAACCCTGTGGGAGTCAGTATGTGCCCATAAAACTAAAAGCAGAACCCCATGGGACCCAGTTATACTATTCCTGGATATACACACAGAGGACTCTAAGGTCTACTGCAGAGTTACTTACAAATGAATGTTTATTGCTGCACTATTTACAATAGCCAAGCAATGGAATTAGCATAGATGTCCACTGGCAGGTTATTGGGTTGAAAAAATGTAGGATATATACACAATAGAATATTATTTAACTGTAAAACAAAAATGAAATCACAACATTTTCAGGAATATACAAATGAATATAGGTTATAAGTCTACAGAAGTGATCATGAGAGAAGAAATTATAAGTGGGAGTAATAGGCTATTTAAAAGCAGAAAAGTATATGGAAGGAGAACAGCAGAAAAGGGCAGAAGGATGGAGAAAGGAAGAGGGGGATGAAGGCCAATAAGATCAAAGTATGTATGAACATGATGCTAATTGAGATTTGATAGCTATGCTTATATCTCATACTTCAGAGGAATGAAGTTCATTTGTGATCCCCTTAAGAGAGGGAATCCAAACACTAACATCTAACATTTAGATGTTAGAAACCTGAAAAACTCAAGTTATGCAAGAGTAAAACTAGGAGAATGTGCTATCCTAGAAACTACATAAAAGAATATATTTCAGGAAGGAGTGACCCAACAACTATGTAAAATGTTTGGGAACACGATCTGTGACCTGTTTGTTTAGGCAAGGAAAAAAATGATCATGATTGCCTCCTTAGTGGTATAGGTTACAGGCCTCTGCACAGACTCTGGAGATAGTAGAGAATTACTTCAGTTTTGTTAACCTCTTCCAACTTTTCTCTCAATGTAGTGTTTTCTAGGCCTTCTACTTAATCACATATCTATTAACCTATTTATTTTTGTGTACCATTCATTGGTCTTTTCACTTTCTAACATAGGGAAGATGGTATCAGCAACATGAATTCTGCTGAGATCTTGTGGAAAGAGAAGCTGAGAGAAGTCGCCATCATACTCTGCCTTGTGCAGCCCAAACTTCTATACAATGTAAGTACAAGTATGTGTGGCAAATTATTATGAATGAGCTTTCAATTTAGAAGGTGAAATATTTGATCATCCACTCTTGTATATTGCTATAGAACATATTCAGATAGTGAAAGCTCAGATATCAAAATAGGCATGTAAGAAAATGAGGGTCATAATAAATGGCATTTATATTTGGAAATATTTTGAATGGAGAAAAGGTAATCAGTGATTTACTACATGGTCTTAGGAATTTTAAAATTGGACTTTGAAGCTTGGGGACATCTATATGACCACAGCTAGCTGCTTCACATCTGTAATCCTTGATTTTTAAAAATACTTTAAAATAGAGTTGATATCATCTATCTCAGGATTGTCATGAAGATTAAATGGAAGAATATATAAGGAACTTAGTATAATATTAGGGAACTAGTTAAAAGTCCTGCAAGTTATATCTAAGTGAAAAAAAGGACATCTTCAGAGAGATGAGCCTTTGTCATTCTGGTGATTTTTTTACATTTTTTTATTAATTAGTTTTGTACTCAGTGAGTACAGTCAAGTTGGTACCATTGTTAGGCTCATCCATGTCCTACCCCCTCCCCCTGGTCCCTCTTGTTGAGGTATATGGATCATGCATTGTGGAGTTAGCCCACAGTTATGGGTAGGAGATATGTCTCTGCATATCATAACTCAATAAGTGGCTCTGACATTCTTTCCACCCCCTTTTCCACAAAATTTCCGTGAGCCATGTTGGGTTCATTTTTGCTCTGCTTCAATGACAAGGTATTGGGGGCCTCTGTGTCACTGGATATCTGATTTGGTAGGAGTTGATTGTACTCTGTGTCAATATCCTTCATCCTTGTGCTGGTACCCAGTTCACCAAGGAAACAGCACCCTTGCTTGTTTTGCCAATTATTCTTAGTTTCAGCTGGGGCCCTTTTGAGGTATGATGGGGTGGTTGTTTCCTTAGAATCTGTATCTGTGTGAAAAAGAAGCAGATTCTCCAATGGAGAGTAAAGTTAGCACCAGACAAATGAGATAACCCTTATTTTTTTATAGAGAATTTAATAGGTATAGGACCTCTTGTAGCCCACAATTGGTGGTAGCTTGATAATGGAGAGGGTGCTCATGTTTGGATATGGTTCTGACTTGTTTCCCAGCTCCAGCTATGGGTCCCATTCCACTGAGTGGATCAGTTAACCAAATCAAGAGTAGATGGTTTCCCACCATGTTTGTGCACCACTATTGCACTTGTGTGAGCATCACAACAGGTTATTTTCTGCTAAGTAGGTTAGACCATGAGTTGGTTGGACAGATATTGATCATTTTCACCCAGTCACCCATGTAGCACCTTCTGGCACTCTATGTGGTGACTGTCTGGGGACTGACTCTCTTCCAGCTTCCAGCCATGTATTTTATTTTATGTGTCAACCGGACATGGTGTCTTCAGCAGTAGGGTTATACCACTAATGTTTGGTGGGTCATCAAGTATTCTGACAGAAGTCTGTCTTTCTTTTAGGAGAACTTGTAGGTCTCTCTGATCAAAAGCTCATTGTGGATCATAGCCCCATGCTGGTACTGGGAGTTACAGGTCAGTGCCCACTAAGAAAAGGAAGAAAAAGATAACTAATATAAAAGAGTTAGAGGGAAGAGAGAGAGAGAGAGAGAGAGAGAGAGAGAGAGAGGCTCTAGACGATTAAGTTCAGTCTTCATCATACACTCTCCAGTGTCTTGTGGCTCAGGTGTTCCCTCTAAGGACATGGTGCAGGTTCAACCATTTGATCTGCATTTTAGGATGTAGAATTTTATGGTACCATTGCTGTTTGGGTCTAGATTTGTGTCTCCTGCCCCCTCTCTTGCCCTACCTTTCCTCCCTACCCACTCAAGTCCAATTGGATAAATTGGACAATATAAGACCAGAAACTTTGGCTGCTAGAAGAAAATATCAGAAGAACTTTTCATGATATAGGAATGGAAGAAGACTTCCTGAACAAAACCCCAGTAGCTCATTATCTTAAACAGTCACTCAACCAATGTGAACACATAAAGCTGAAGAGTTTCTTTACAGACAAGCATACAATAAGCAAAGCAAATAGATTACCCACAGAATGGGAGAAAATATTTGCTGACTATCCAACTGACAGAGGCCTAATCTCTAGAATCTACAAAGAACTCAAAAACCTAAACAATAAAAAGTCAAACAACCCACTCACAAAATGGGGCAAAGAGCTAGACAGGCAGTTCACAGAGGAAGAAATACAAATGGCAAACACACACTTAAGAAAATGTTCATGAATAACCTATGACCTTCACAGAATTTCACTGGGCATGTTTAATTCTTTGGAGAAAGGGACTCACTCTAGCCCAGGCTGACTTGGTGCTCACTCTGAAGCCCAGGCTGGCCTCAAACTCAAGGTGATCCTTTTACCTCAGCCTCCCAAGGGCTGGGATTCAAGGTGTGTGCCACCATGCCTACTTTCACTGGGCTTTTACACCTTGAAAAACTAGTTACAAATGGGAATATCCTGGACATATTTGCAAAGAGTAGTGTAGGCTTTTGAAATAACACCTGGATATTATGTAGATTCTGCCAATAACCTATATCCCCTCCTCTGTGATTGTTTTACTCATAAACTTGGTTTCTATAAAGTACACTTACTATCAAAGCTATTGCAAACTGTTTCAAATGCCATCAAATTTGATAATAATTCAGTTAATAAAATCTTAAACTCAAACTGGCTTTTAAATTTTCAC
Source organism: Dipus sagitta (assembly GCA_036346955.1). Classification (NCBI taxonomy): domain Eukaryota; kingdom Metazoa; phylum Chordata; class Mammalia; order Rodentia; family Dipodidae; genus Dipus; species Dipus sagitta. The sequence goes on from CM070781.1 coordinate 9,771,387, forward strand.
TCAAGAAACTATTCACAATGAAAGTTGTTACACAAAACTTCATTCTCTTCCAATGCTTTGCAGGTGACAGTGATGAATCGCGCACTAGCTCCTTGTAGCTTGTTTCATTTTTTTTTTTTTTTGATGATTCTGTCTTTGTTTGTCTTGCAGTATTTGCAAACTGATTTACACTGTTGTTGCCATCTCTCATAATCCACATGGATATGGGTCAATTTACATTCATGTGCATACATATTCCCAAAATTTAAAAGCATGCATACTTTTTCCTTGTCACTTTTCTATACAGCAGTACTTCTGCAGGGCATGCGTTATCCATATGGCTCTAATTCTGCAAAGTTTTGTGTTACCAAAATTGGCATACAGATGAGAAGTGTGCTTACATTCCTTGTCTGACCCTAGCAGATCTATGACTGCTAATATGTTGGTCTCTCAACCTGTCTGAAGGAGCTGGGGATGGAGGAAAGGGTAAGAGGTTTCAGTGGTAAATGCTGAGTCTAACCTCCTGGACTAGCTTGAAACAGTGTTTTGAGCTCCAGGCCACCACTCTGGACCTTACAGTCATATTGTCCTTCCTCAAGATAGACAAGTTTTATTTCAAAAAGGAAAAGAATTTCCAGGCATGGTGGCACACACCTTTAATCCTAGCACTCAGAAGGCAGAAGTAGGAAGACTGCTGTGAATTTGAAGCCACTCTGAGACTACACACTGAATTACAGCTTAGCCTGGGCTACAGTGAAACCTTACCTTGAAAAAGAAAGAAAAAAAAATGTAAAAGTGACACTGATAGTTAATTTTTGTTTTGGGTTTTTTGAGACAATATTTAGTACAGGCAGTCCTCACATTTGGAATTTCCCTTCCTCTGCCTCCCAAATGTTGTAATTACCAGTGTGCACTATTCCCAGATAAAGCAATTTAATGTTTAATCTGGACTGAGAATCAGGAAATCTGGATTACATTTATTTTTTCTTTTCTTGTTAAGAGAGGGCCTTATGGAGCCCCGTTGGGCTTCAAAGTCACTATTTAACTGAGGTTGCTAGCCCTGAACTCCAGATCTTCTGACTCCCAAATGGTGGGATAACAGATGTATGCCACCACACCCAACTCTGAATTCTATTTCTGACTTACTCTTTTTGGAGCAACAAGATGACAAAACCTCATTTATGTCCTTTATCAAATGGGACGAATACTACTGTAGTCAGTAAGATTTCATGAAGACTTACGTTCTGTGGAAATGAAAATGTTGCTTGTAACTAAGCTTGTTTTTAGGCACTGTGGGAGCTTAACTGGATGTTTCACGTCTAGTAATTATGTGATTGATACTAGATGCTATCCCTCTCTTCCCATATTAGGACATAGAATGGTAGGAGTCACTTGTCTATTCTGGTATTTTCAGCATTGACCTGACCACACTAATCAGTTCATGAAACTTTGTGTTCCCATCGCTGAACTTATACAGTTTGGATATCAACCTATCTGCCAATTATTGTTGTTCCTTCCAGGGCAGGAAAGGGTCATCAGTGGAGCCAAACTGCACAATGTGAGGGCAGTTGGCTTTGATCTTGTCCCACTGCCATGGGCGGCTGAAGTACCCAGTGGCATGCTTGTTTTCATCTCCTAAGTTTGGTGTATATGTGGACACTAATACAATAACATATACTCTATGGGTCTCTGCATACCTCATGCCCACAATGGCCCTGGAACTGTGGCCTATGATGATGGTCTTGTCATCACAGTGAAACTCTGTCTCCAGGAAGGGCAGCCAGATGTTCTGTCGAGCAGTAATTGGGTCAGGCATGTTTTTAGCCAAGCACTGGAAACCAGGTATCTCCTCCAGCTTCTTTTTCACCCAGCTGTACCAGCCATGGGTGGCCATATCCCCACCTCCATCCTGGGAACAATCGCCGCCTTGCTAGGAAAAGCCATGAGTGCAGAGGCACAGACCCAGTAGTAGCCACCTGCTTCATTTTGATCTTTGCTTATAACGGATTATTGGGTTTTTAGGAATGTGAATGATAGTTGTATAATTCACAGTGGGAAAATATCCCTTGATGAGATAAAATTCATATAAATAAGGCATAGTGTACCAAATTGTCTTAATTTGAACATAAGCAAAATTTTCCCCAATACGATGGTGCCCAGCTCCAAAGGGCACATAGGGAAACTGCTCTCCTGATGCTGGATTATCATGTAAACAATGATCAGGATTAAAGTCTAGACATTCCACCCATGAGTCTTTAAGTCTTTGATTGACAGTGGGAGAAACACACAGCTGATGTCCTGGAGGAATGTTATACCCAGCCACAATCTGAAGAGTTTTGGCCATTCTCATCATGGTCATTATAATGACCTATAGGAAGTCTAAGACCCAATGTTTCCTTTATGTAGAGATCGAGTATATTTACATCCTTGAGCTGTTCATAAGTTAAAGGAGGCAACTCCTCTCCACAGACAAATTTCTGTTCTAAGTAACACATTTTTTGAAGTGTTTTTGTCTTTAGACAAAAAGAAGCCCACCCAGGAGCCAGTGGTTGAGGATGTGTGCTGCCCTGCGAGGAGCAGCCCAATGAGCATCCCTGCTATTCCATCATTGTCAGAGGATGCCCGTCCTTGTACTTAGAGTCTAATGAAGTTTGGAGGATGTCCTCAATTTTCTTTTCTGACTGCCTGTGTTTCTGTATTGCCTTATGGAAAATGTTCTTGATCTCTGTCCCTGAATCTGAAACTAGGCCAAGGAAGTCGATCTGGCAACAACCAAGCTGTGTGGCTAAAGGCCCATCAAAATCCGCATGCAGGTGGGCCACTTTCTCTTTGCGCTGACTTTTGATCTCCTTGCCATGCAAACAATGGCTAGCTGTTAAAATTATGAGCTCAGAAAGAGCTTCAAACAATTTTTTTCTCCATTTTTCCCCAACTCTGAAAGCATTCCTTTGTTTCTTTTTCAATTATAGAAACATACTGTTGACTTCTGGTTAAGATGGTGGCGTAGGCACCACACCAAACCAGCCTAGGAGGTAAAAGGCAAAAAATAAATAAATAAATAAATAAATAAATAAATAAATAAAACAGAAATATATACGCTATTACTAAAAAGTGAGGTGTATAGCAAATTGAAATGGCAGCAGAGAAGTAGGAGAGATCCAGAGCATCCAGAGCCCACACAAGCTGGGAGAAGCAGCTGCGGCACATTCACAGGACTGAAGTGGCAGCACGCCAGCCAGCTGCCAGGCTCTGCTTGAGCCACAGGAAAGGACAAGTGAGGGGATTTTCCACTCACACTGGAGCTCTCCGCAAACTCAAGAAATGTGAAAGGCGAACAGCAGTGAACAACAGAAGAGCAGATCACAAGGTAGAAGAACACGTGGAAGAGCGAGAGAACTAGAGCAGCATTGGCAGCCTCCGCTCCCCCACTGCCAGGGCCCAGCTCCAGCGAACAGAGCAGTGGTCCAGGGACCCGGCCATGCCTACTTGAACCGACAGTGGTATTCTAGCAGGAGCAGAGACCAAAATCATCCCAAAAGATAACTGGGATTACACGAGGGAAGGGTCTCACCTGGTCACAGGCTGTCTTGGAACCCTCTACAGACACATCATGTAAAACTCCCTTCCCAAACACAGGTGCTGACATCTTCTGCATTCAGTTCTTCATTTTTACTAATGAAAAGCAGTGTAGCTGCATTGCTCCCAGAAGGTAAAAAAATGTCTTGCCCACCATGGTAAAACTAAATACTGTCTGTACTTCTCATATGCATTTTCCAGGAATTCAATTGGACTTTTCCCAAATGCTATAGCATGCCCAAGGAATGGAATTGGAGAGAAAATATACGGTGGACTTTTCGCCCCCACAGGAAGCTGCACCATGTGGCTGGCAGTGAGGTGGAACAGGTAGACCAGGCTGAGAGGAAAGTCTCAGGTGACAAGTATCGTGGACTGGAGACTGCGCAGGTCACCTGCTCCACTGCCTGCCCCAGCACCAACCCGCCTGCCTGCAGGACACCCAGCAACACCATCGCGGCAACCAAGGGGATGGAACCGAGCTCTTTTTTTATTAATTTATTTTTTATTGATAACTTCCATAATTATAAACAATATCCCATAGTAATTCCCTCCCTCCCCCCACTTTCCCCTTTTAAACTCCACTCTCCATCATATCCCCTCTCCCTCTCAATCAGTCTCTCTTTTATTTTGATGTTATGATCTTTTCTCCTATTATGATGGTCTTGTGTAGGCAGTGTCAGACATCATGAGTTCATGGATATCCAGGCCATTTTGTGTATGGAGGAGCATGATGTAAGGAGTCCTACCCTTCCTTTGGCTCTTACATTCTTTTAGCCACCTCTTTGGCAATGGACCCTGAGCTTTGGAAGTTGTGATAGAGATTTCAGTGCTGAGCACTCCTCTGTCACTTCTTCTCAGCACCATGGTGCCTTCTGAGTCATCCCAAAGTCACTGCCATCTGAAAAGAGAAGGTTCTCTAACAAAAAGTGAGAGTAGCATTAATATACGGGTATGAACATTAAAAGAAGTGCTTACTGGGCAGTTTGGTGAGCATAGTATATACATTTAGCCAGACAGCAGCAGATGTTACACTATGCTCACCATACTGCCCAGTCAGTATCAGGGATGTATTACCTTCCATGGAATGGGCCTCCAGTCAAATTAGAGAGCGGTTGGATTCCGCCATAACAGAGATGCCACTATTGCACCTGTTGGATGATTTGGCCTGGCTGCTGTGTCCACTGTTGGGTATCTTCACTGGCAATTTTTCCCTCTCTCCCATTGAACTGCATGCAGAATGGCTTCTTCCAGCTTTCTGTCAGCTGGTCTACATGGTGGAGATTTTCAGCTCAGCTCCAGCAGGATTTCTCAGCAGCCCAAGTATGTGGAGTCTTCAGCAATAGGGCCTTACCATATATTCCTTGTGGGTAACCAAGGGTCTCAGAAATGGCCCGTAATGTTTTAGGGCCATCAGGAATCTCCCTGGCCAACAACTACTGGGAGGTATCCTATCCCTGGCACTGAAAATTTTCTAGTAACAATCTATGGCTCCTGTGTGTTCCATTATCCAAAAATGTAGGTTTCCATATGACCTTTTATTGTTGTCATTATTGGTGGTTTTTTTTTTTTTTTTTTTTTTTTTTTTGAGGCAGTGTCTCACTCTAGCTCAGGCTGACCTAGAGTTCACTATGTAGCCTCAGGGTGGCCTCAAACTCACAGTGATCCTCCTACCTCTGCTTCCTGAGTGCTGGGATTAAAAGTGTGTGCCACCACACCCAGCTCCATATGACTTATTTATATCTGCTTAGATTTTGATTAGCCCTCCCTCCACCTTCCCTTTCCTCAATCTCTTTGCCTGGCCTCACTTAGGCCATTTGGCCCCTCTAATCTGTTTTTCTACTTACATATACACAACACTATCCTATTAAGTCCCCCTCCCTCCCTTTCTATTCCCTTTATATCTCCTTTATTTAGCAAATGCTACCAAAGTGTCATTGAAATCTTTGCTTCTGAGATACAAACTCTCCTAGTATGTAAGTCTTTTTTTTTTTTTTTTTTTTCTGGGTGAATTGGCCAAATTCCTAGAACTTCCACAGCCAGGGCTCCACCCACACAGTTGGTTCTCTGAGTCAGCATCCAAGCCCTGTAGAGGATAAGTTCCAAACTGGACCAGGGCCAGACTACCAGGGGCCAGGCAGGAGAGATCTGAACTACACTGGTGGCCTCTGCTCTGCCTGTATGCCTCTCTGGGTCCATAGACAAGTGTGCCCAAGGTGAGTGCCCACTTCTGTAAGTCTCCTCCTACTCTGCCCCTGAATCTGTTGGGGTCCCTGACTCCCTTGAACCATGCCAGATGAACCAAGCCTGTCTCTCTGTGTACCTAGAGGAACTATAGCTGCACATGAGTGCTCCAGAACCCTCTACCACCAATGGGTTGGTAATCTACACAGATATTAAACAAAGAAACAAGGGAATTGCATGACATCATAGATCAAATGGACATAACACAGTTATAGAACGTTCCATCCTAACACTATAGGAAACAGATTTTTTTCAATAGCTTGTGGAATTTTCTCTAAAATGTATTAGCACAGAAAACAAGTCTCAAGAATTTTAGGAAAATTGAAATAATTTCTTGTATTATACCTGACCACGATACAAGCTAGAAATTTCATTTCCCTAACTGAAATGTCCATTCTCCAAATTTTATCTGGTCTTGGTATTGAAACAAAAACTTGTACAACTTTTGGGTCATGAGTTATTTTCTTGTTTTAATGGTATGTTACTATTATTCTTTCTCTTAAAAGTGTGAATTTTATTGTTCTGTTAGTTTTCTATTCTATTAATTTTACGTGTATTAAATTTACATGTCTTAAATTTTGTAAATGACCTAATCATTGCAAAGCATTACCTTATCTATTTCTATAAAATATTTCTGTAAGATGTAGTGAAAATTTTCCTTCTCTTACTTCATGTTTTCTTAATCAATTTCCATTCTCTTATCTTTCAAAAGCTATTCAAATCACTAGGCTTTTATTAATCAAAGTCATTTGTTGTAAATTTAAACATAAATATATATTCTTTGGAATTCTTGATTACTACAAATATTACCATCCTTATACTGTTATTTGCCCACTGATCTTATCACTAACAATGTATTTTTGTTATCTTTTCATGTAAATTAATAAAGAACTCCATAGATTTTACATTATCTTACTAATACATTTGATATTAAAATATCAATTCACATTTCTCTGGATTTTAGTCTTGGTTATTAAAATGATATTTAAATAATTAATATTTTGAAAATATATTAACATTTACAGAAGAAAAGGAAATATTTTAAATTATAAAGGAAAACATGTATAATATTAGTTAATATATGCAAATTGACCTCAATACATAAACTTTTTTTCTTTTTTTACTTCACAGCATTGTTGACTTAGTGCATCACCAAATGTTTGGATTTAATTAATATGACAAGTGAAAGTATCTCATGGTTGTGCTCCTACAATGAACATAAAATAGTTTTGCACAAAGCACACATTCAGTTACATGATCCCATATATTGTTATCCAAAGTTTAAGAAGTTGCACACTAGAATGGTCCTTCTTGCTGTATTGTCCCCTAGAAGGGTAGGAGAGTACAAGCAAGGAAAAGATTGAAATTCTAGCCTCAAAATTTCACTTCATTCATGAGAATGAATTCTTCATTACCTAAACAATTTCCTAGGTGGGATGTCAAACTTTAAAACCTTTGAATTTGGAGTTAAGCTTCTAGCACATGCTATTGGTGGAAGGGTAGGAGGATGGCATAAAAAAAAACCCACAGGTAACAGTCATAAAGAATTTCTTTAACAAAACCATTTTTCTTTGGCCAAAAACCCATATATGTTCATTTGTTTTATTATTTGTGAACAAATAATTAATAAACGTGTATAGTTATTGTCAGCCATTTGTAACTTATTTTCATCATGTTAGGCTTCTGAGATGGAAAGAAGGTGCAATAAGATATATGCATCAAGCAAAATGAGAAATGGGCCAGAGAGAAGGACCATATCTGAGAAAGTAACATATATATTGCAAATAGTATGGGAAACTATGTACCATAAGGCAAGAACTAAACAAGTTCCAGAGAGTCAAAGACAGACTATGCCCATCCAAGGGTTGCCTATAGATGTGAAAGAACCATGGAGACTATAGCTAAAACGTAATAAAAATGAAAAGTCTGAGGAAAAATTGAGGATGGTTTGGGCCATTAGAACCTCTAACTGCTTGTATGTTAGATGAATGTGAAAACCTGCCTGTTTTGCTCATAGCAGAGATCTCTAACTATAGGCAACAGATAGCATGCAGATTTGTAAAGATACAGCTCATAGAATGGGAACATTGGAGGGTCACTTCAAAATTACAGTCTGCTAAAGAGGAAGGCATGGGGCCAAGAGCTTGAGGCTGGTGGCCACAGTCAGTCCACAGTGATCAGAGATCAATGAATATCTGTGGTCAGATAGCTCTCTCCTTATATAGTCCAGGATGCACAGTCCATGGAAAGAGGCCACTTACATTTAAGTTAGGTCAGCTCACCTCAAATGGTCTACTCTAGAAAATATATCATGCCCAGAGATATGTCAAGTGATTTCTTGCCATGGTGATCCCAAATCACATCAAGTTGATAAGATCAACCATCACAGATACCTCTGCTTTCCTACATTGACCAATTATTTCAAACCCAAATGGTCTGATGGAATCAAACTATTATTATGTACACTCAGTTTCAAAATATGTAGGCTTTCCCCAATATTTTATAAGGTTCATGTTTATAATTTCAGAAAGATATAATCATCATACCTAATATTCTTATAGTCCTAACAGTTTAAAGGGTGGGAGTCAAGAAAAACAAATGTGTTTTATATAGTAATTGAGCTATAAAGAAAGAGTTTACATTTTCTACTATTCTTTTAACCAAAAATAGGATGTTTTTTTTTTTCAGAAATCAACCACATACTGTTAATGTTTAGATTTTTTTCTTTTCAAATATTTTATTAACAACTTCCATGATTATAAAAAGAATATTCCATGGTAATGCCCTCCCTCCCCCACTTTCCTCTTTGAAACTCCATTCTCCATCTTATCCTCTCCCCCTCTCAATCAGTCTCTCTTTTATTTTGATGTCATGATCTTTTGCTCCTATTATGATGGTCTTGTGTAGGTAGTGTCAGGCACTGTGAGGTCATGGATATCCAGGCCATTTTGTGTCTGTGGAGAGCAGGTTGCAAGGAGTCCTACCCTTTCCTTTGGCTCTTAGATTCTTTCCGCCACCTCTTCTGCAATGGACCCTGAGCCTTGGATGGTGTGATGGAGATATTGCAGTGCTGAATACTCCTGTCACTTCTTTCCAGCACCATGATGCCTTCTGAGTCATCCCAATGTCACTACCATCTGAAAAGAGAAGATTCTCATTTTTAAACATAATCTACATATCATATGATTACTGTTTTGTCAAAAATTGTATGTGCATAGTTATGGCACAAGATTATATGAATTAGTACCAACATGTTAACAAAGCTTAACTTTCTTATCAATTGTTATTGTTTCCATTTCATTTTCTTAAGTTATTTAAATAATCATTTTATATTTCTAAAGTATACTATTATAGAAACATAATTGACAAAATATTTTAACATAATTATGACAAAACCATGTAATTTGCTGACAATAAAATTAAATGTCTCACAAATATAATCAGACTTAAAGGCAGAGGTAAGTTTGATCAAACATTTCTTATTCATAGTTTCTTTTTTTTTAATTTTGAGACAGAATCTCATTCTTTGGGCCAGGATTACCTATAACTCACTATATAGCATAAGCTAGCTTCAAACTCACAGAAGTTCTCCTTCTATGCAGGGATTATAGGCATGAGTCACCATGCCTAGCACTGGGCATCTATTTCTATTACCACATACAATTATACCAGGCAATACTAGTGAGAAATCTCTCCACTTACCTGTTATCCCCCCTCCTGCCATGTGTTCATCTTCTCCTCTTTCCAAGGCTCATTCTTGTTTCCTAAATAATACTACTAGTACTTACTACACCTTACAAACAAAGTAATATTCAAGATAGGAACCACACATGAGATAGAAAGAGAGAGAGAGAGAGAGAGAGAGAGAGAGAGAGAGAGAATATTTATTTTCTGAGCTTGAGTTAGCTAACTTAGTATAATAATTCTCAGATCCATCAATTTTCCTGAAAATTTCATTTTTCTTTATCACATTATCCATTCATCACCTGATGGGCTTCTGTGCTGATTCTATTTCCTAGCAATTGTGAATAGAGCAGCCACAAATATGGCTGAGAAAGTATCACTATAGTTAAGTGTAGAATCTTAAGATATATGCTCAGGGATAATATAGATTGGTAATATGGTAGAATTGTTTTTAGGTTTTGAGAAACATCTATATAGATTTCCATAGTGGCTATAACAGTTTATATTACCATTAACAATGAATGAGGGTTCCTCTTTCCCTACAGCCTCATCAGCTGTAGCAGACAGCTTTAGGTTCACTGAGATGAACTTCCAGACCAGGCACAGTTATGGAGGAAGGGATATTCATTGCAGCCTACAGATCCAGAGGAAGTTCCATAAATGGCAGGAGAAGCTGGCCTGCCTTCACAGGACCAGGTGGAGAGAGAGAGAAGCACAAGCACAAAGTCAAAAGCCGCACAGCAAAGCAGACTTCAGGAACTCCAGCTAGGCACCCTTTGCATATCTTTAGATTGAAACCTGAAACCCACCACCACACCTAAAGATCCACATAATGGCACTGACTCCAGCCAGGTGGCTGCAGATGCAAACTACAAACAAACAACTGAATATATTGGGGGACCATCTATTCAAACTACCACATTCCGCCCCTGGCCCCCAATAGATTTATAAGCATCACACATTGTAAATTGTACTCAGATCATTTTCAAAGGTCCCCACACTCTTGACAAATTTAAGATATTAAGACCTGTAAAATCAAACAAGTTAAACATTTCTAACATATAAAGGCACAGAGTAAACATTTTCAACTGGTATAAGGCATAGAAAGGAGAGACTAAAACAATGCAAACTCAACCACCATCAAACAAACAACAAACTTCTGCAGTTTAAGTTCAATATAACCAGTGACTAATAGTCTCCAGACTTTTCAATTCCGCCCCTCCAGCTGGGCAGAGTAGCCAGGGAACACTTCCATCTCAGGCCAGTAGTACGCTTTATGGTAGCCCTTGCATAGTCCTGGTATATCCAAAATATTTTGAGGTCTTCATACAAACCACGGTCCATCTTCCAAAGGCTCTTTCAGCCTACCAGAGCATCATGCCCTGCCTCATGCTGTGTCTGAGCAGCAGCTCCTGGAACTGTGTTCAATTCATGACCATTCCTCACATTTTCCAAAGGCTCTTCAGCCTATCAGGGCATCAGGCCCTACCTCATGCTGCATCTCAGTGGCAGCTCCTGGAAGCATGTGCAATTCACGGCCACTCCTCGCATTTTTCATGCTTCTGAAAACAATATCAGGTGTGCAGGACACAGCCATATTCTTAATTCACAGACAAAATAAATCATAACCTTGAAAAGCAGGTTCCTTCTCCAGTCAACTCTTTCCAAAAGAGTGTGCATTTCTATGATAGTCTTTCCTCAGGCATCCTTTCCATGGTAAAGCAATTGGACCATCTTCCTTTATGATTGCTAATGTGTTTGACAATAGCAGATTCAGTAACCTAAAACCAGTCTCAGTGCCTGTATTTTTAACTTTTTCTGAGGTTTTCCAGCTTAAAATCTTAAATATCTTAGTCCAATATCTCTAGCCAAGCACATCAGTCCATTACAAATTTAACCTTGATCAAACTCTCTGGGCCTGGGCAGCAGGGTGCAGCCAGCCCTTATGCCAGTATCCCAGTTCCAGGAAAGTCCTCTGCAGTCTTTCCTTCCCCTTAGAAAGCTCATAAACCAAGCCTCGAAATTCAATGCTGTCTACACTTAGCATTCTCAGACACTCATCAGAATAGTCCGTAAAACTTGGCTTACCACTCCAGAAGACATCTTCAGTTGCAAGCACCAAGTCCATGCCTATTTCTCCAAAACAAAGGTTCCAAAAGATCAACATCCACATAGTCAGGTTCATCTCACCCCACTTCTGGTACCAAGTTCTGTAGCAGACAGCTTCAGGTTCACTGAGATGAACTTTCAGACCAGGCACAGTTATGGAGGAAGGGATATTCATTGAAGCAGATCCAGGGCAAGTTCCATAAGTGGCAGGAGAAGCTGGCCTGCCTTCACAGGACCAGGTGGAGAGAGAGAGAAGCACAAGCCAAAAGTCAAAAGCCACACAGCAAAGCAGACTTCAGGAACTCCAGCTAGGCATCCTTTGCATATCTTTAGATTGAAACCTGAAACCCACCACCACACCTGAAGATCCACACAATGGCACTGACTCCATCCAGGTGGCTGCAGATGCAAACTACAAACAAACAACTGAATATATTGGGGGCCATCTATTCAAACTACCACACCAGCATTTGTTTATGAGAGACTGGGGGAATAGGTTGGGTATTCCAGGCCTCCTGCATATACAAAGAATCTCTAGACACATTTGTGCATCTGGCTTTGCATGGGTGCTAGGGAATTGAATGTATGCCAGAAGGCTTTGCAAATAAGTGCCTTTAAATGTTCAGCCATCTACCTACCCCTGTCATTTGAATTTTTGATGATAGCTCTTTTTTCTGCAAGAGTGAGATAGAATTGCAAATTAGTATTAATTTGCATTTCTCTGGTGGATAAAGATGAATATTTTAAAATGTTTATTTGCCATTTGTATTTCTTCCTTTAAGAGCTCTCATTTCAGGTTCCAGCCCCATTATTATTATTATTTTACTGGGTTGATTGATTTTTTTTATTGCTTAATTTTTTGAGATCTTTGTATATTCTAGATATTAAACTTCTGCCAAATGTATACCTGATGATAATTTTCTCCCTTTCAGTTGGTTGTCTATTAACTTTGTGGATTATTTGCTTAGCTGTACAATATTATTTTAGTTTCATGAGGTCATAATGGCTGAGACTTTGTTTTATTCCCTGAGTTTCTGAGGTTTCATTGAGAAAGTCTTCCCTACATTTATATATTGGAGTGCTCTCCCTATTTTTTCTTCTGGTCGTTTTAGAGTTCCAAGTGTTATGTTGATGTCCTTGATCCATTTGTAGTTGATATTTTTAGCGGGTGAGAAAAGATGATCAAGAGTCATTGTTCCACATGTAATTATCCAGTTTCTCAAGCACCATTTGTTGAAAATGTTTACTTTTCTTCACTGTGTGTTTTTGGCATCTTTGTTGAAGATTATTTCGTTACTCAAACTTGTATCTGGATCTTCCATTCTATTTAGTTAATCTATGTGTCTGTTTTGTGTCAATACCATGCTGTGTTTATTACTATGGCTTTGTAATATACCTTGAAATCAGGTGTGCTGAAAACAATAGGATTCTTTTTGCTGAGGACACCGTTGGCTATTTGAGTCCCTTTGTTCTTCCATATAAATTTTGAGGTTATTTTTCATTTCTGTGAAGAATGGTGCTGTAATTTTGACTTGGATTGCATTTAATCTATATATGATTTTTGGTAGGATGATTGTTTTCATTATTATAATTCTTTCAATCCATGAGCATGGGAGATCTTTCCATTTGTGTCTTCCTTAATTTCTTTACTGAGTGTTTTCATATTTCTACTGTGGCAGTCATTCCTTTCCTTGGTTAGGGATATTCCAAGATATTTAATTTTAGTGACTACTGTAAATGAAACTGTTTCCCTGACTTCTTTTGCAGCATTTTTGCCATTGGTAGCTATGAAGGGTACTGACTTTCATATGGTAATTGTATATCCTGCCACTTTGCTGGAGGTGTTTATCAGCTCTAGTAGTATTCTGACAGTCTTTAGAATCTCTGATGCAAAGAATAATATCATCTGCAAATGAGGCTAGTTTGACTTCTTCCTTTCCAATTTGTATCAATTTTATTTCTCTCTTCTGTCTTGTCACTTGAGCTAAGATTTCAAGTACTATATTAAACAGAAGTTGCATGAGTGCACACCTCTGTCTTGTTTCAGAACTTAGTGGGAAAGCTTCAAGATTTTTCCCATTTAATATATTGGCATAGGTATGGCATGTATAGCTTTTATTGTGGCAATATATAATCCCTCTGTGGTGGTTTGATTCATGTGTCCTCCATAAACATAGGTGTTCTGAATGCTAGGTTCCCAGCTGATGGAGATTTGGGAATTAACACCTCCAGGAGGCAGTGTACTGTTGGGGCAGGCTTATGGATATTATAGCCAGTGTCCCCTTGCCAGTGTTTGGCATACTCTCCTGTTGCTATTGTCCACCTTATGTTGGCCAGGGGGTGATGTCCACCCTCTGCTCATGCCATTGTTTTCCCTGTCATCATGGAGCTACCTCCTGGAGCCAGCAAGCCAAAACAAACCTCTTTTTTTCCCCACAAGCTGCTCTGGGTTGGGTGATTTCCACCAGCAATGTGAACCTGACTGCAACACCCTCTATCACTAGTTTCTCCAATGTTTGGTCATGAAGGCTTGTTCTGGGTCTGCTGATCACATGAATATATATCCTTAAGTCTGTTTATATAATGTACTGCTTGTTCTATGTTTTTTTTTTAATGTGGTCTATAAGTATGTATGTATGCCGAACTGTCTCTACATCCCCAGATGAAATATCCTTGATCAAAGAGAATGAGAAGATGATATTCTTGATGTGTTGTTGGATTTGATCTGTAAGAGTTTCATTGATAATTTTTGAGTATAAGTTCCTCAGGGTAGCTATTCTATAATTTTTTGTGTCTATGTATTGATTTGGTAGTAATATAATCTTGGCTACATAGAAGGCATCAGGCAATATTCCCTTCTTTTTAATTTTGTGAAATAACAAGAGAAGAAGTGGTTTCAGTTTTTCTGTAACGGTTTGAAAGATTTTACCAGTGAATCCAAGTAAGCCTGTTTTTTTTTTTTTTTTTAAGTTGTAAGGTTTTTTCATTACTGTTTGAATCTCATTAGATATAGTAGCTCATTTTAGATTATTCATTTCTTCTAGGTTTAACTTTGGTAAGTCATATGTATCAAGGAAATCACTCATTTCATCCATATTTTCAACTTAGTAGAGTAAATATTTTGAAATACGTTCTTCTGCTTCTCTCAATTTCACTGTTCTCTTTTGGAACATCTTGTTTTTCATCTCTAATCTTGTTGATTAAGCTTCTCTTTGTTTTGGTTTATTAGGGCAGGGATTTACCAACCTTGTTGTTTTGAAGAACCATCTGCTTCATAAATTTTTTAATTTTTTTTTTCATTTCTGATTCATTAATTTCTGTCCTGATCTTGATTCTTTCTTTCTTTCTTTCTTTTTTTTTTTTTTTTTTTTTTTTTTTTTTTTTTGGTTTTTTGAGTTAGGGTCTCACTGTAGCCCAGGCTGACCTGGAATTCACTACGGAGTCTCAGGGTGGCCTCGAACTCATGGTAATCCTCCTATCTCTGCCTCCCAAGTGCTGGGATTAAAGGCATGCGCCACCACACCCAGCTCTGTCTGGTATTTTTGGTTTGGATTGTTCTTTTTGCTGTTGTTGCATTTTCATTTTCATTCAGTTCATGGATTTAAAAAAATTTTCCTTTTTATTTATTCAATAATCTATTCATTTAATATAGCATTGTTTATTCTTCAGGAGTTTGTGTATTTTCCATAGTTTCTCTTGTTGATGTCTAGCCTTATTGTATTTGTGGTAAAATATAATATAGGTCATTAAGCCAATTTTCCTAAATTTTGGAGACTATTTTTGTGTCCTAATATATGACTTGTTTTAGAGAATGTTCTGAGAGCTGCAGAGAAGAACATTCATTCTGTAAAATTTAGATGGAATGTTCTGTAGATGACTCTTGAATCCATTTGATATATCATGTTACTTAGCCCCATTATTTCTTACATAATGTCTGTTTAGATAGTCTGTCTATTGATGATAAGTGAAGTATAACAGTCACCCACTATGATTGTGTGGGGATTAGTGTCTGATTTAATATCTAATAGACTCTTCTACACTTGATCCTGGCCAAAAGGCTGAAAAGTGATTCTATAGACTCTTCTTCACATGATTAGGCGCACCTCTGTTTGCAGCATGTATGTTTATGACTGTAATGTTCTCTTGTTCAATTGTTCCCTTAATGTGTATAAAGTGGCCTTTATTTTATTGAATTACTATGGTTTATAGTAAATTTTATCATATATTAATATAGCCATGCCTGCTTCTTTCCTATTTATAGTTTCTGGAATATTCTTTTCCATCTTTTCCCTCTAAGGTTGTATCTTTCTTCATTGATCAGGTGAGTTTCTTGACAACAGCAACTGGTTTTTCCTGTTTTCTTGTCCAGCCTTACCCAGGAGGGCTCACCTGGGTTTTTTGGCCTTCTATGCTATACTCCATGATGGTACACATGGGAAGTTTATATACCTCTAGCTTATTTTTTGGGAGGATGGTGAGAAAAGATTTTAATCTTACATATTTCCATGTGGCATGCTGCAATAAACTATGAGATTCATTCATATGAGATTCATGAATATGCATGTATATGTATGTGTGGTTTGATTTGAGGTATAATCTGTGTGTAGTATACACATGAGCACAATCTGTACACACATGAGTGGAGACCAGAGAACAGTAGGTATCCTCTTCTCTTTTGCTCATCCAGCTGTTTCCTTGAGACCTAGAGAAATCAGTGATTTTTCAGTCTCTGTCTCTGTAACACTGGAGTTAAAAACATGAATGCGGTGTCCTCTTCTGTTTGCTCTTAACATGATTCCTTGAGACAGTCTCTCACTCAACCCCAGTGACTCTCTGGTCTCAGTGTGTGTGTGGCAACATCTGGCTGTCTTAGGATGACTTAATGCCCAGAACTACCTAATTTGGAGTTTTCCATGAACTGTAGAATCCCCACTAACTAGAGCAAAATTTTATAGCTTAGTTTTGGTAAGATAAAGCTTTAAGTTGATTTTATAAAAGTTCTGAGTCACATGCTTAATAAGGTATTTATGGAAAGGACATAGGATTAAATGAGGAAAATTATATAAAATTTACATGTAAATTTATATAATGGCTGAAAATAACACTTGGCAAATATCAACAGCTCTGTAAAGCTCAGTTATTCCTACTAACAAATTTTTCTTTTCTGTTCCACTGTGTTATCTTATAAAAAATAGAATTGCATACAACTCTGTGCTTGTCACTTTTCTAACACATTATCCAGTATTTCATGTATGAAATTCATATTTTTGCAAGCCTGAAGGTTATGCATGGCACATTAGAAGCTTTCAATACTATATATATATATATATATATATATATATATATATATATATATGTATATGTATGTATATATATGTATATATATATGTATATATATGTATATATATGTATATATATATGTATATATATGTATATATATATATTTATTGCAATTGAACTAATCTAAAAAATTAAACTATTCTATTTTTAATAGCCCCACACTAGCTATGCCAACAAACAAAACCACTAAACGATGAATGACAAAGAACGCTTGACTTTTAACTGGAAATTAATTTTATTTGCTTTCTACTCCAACACCTCTTTCAGAAAATAAATTTGAGCAGTGACATTCCTCAGAAATGACATGCTTGTCCCTTTAACATTTGTCTGCTTTAGTTTTTGGAAAGCAGGCCACAATGAAGTATATGTTGTAGACAGATGACATTTCTTTTTCTAATTTAGATGAAAGAACTATGAAATATTGGCATTTGGTTGAGCATACTAGACTGTTCCAAACATAGACTTTTGATCTTGAATACATACCTGCCAGAACTATATATTTCAGACTGATTTATCATATTGCCAGCATCATATTTTCATTAGTTTTTGCGTTTCTGTTCTATGTGCCAAACCACTAAATCACATATACTAGGCACTGAATTAGAAATAGATTATTCATATTCTCTATTCATTTGCCTCATCTGTACTACATTTTCCATCATTCATTGGACTTTTCTAATCTTCCTATAGCTCTTTCTCATTGACTTTTTTTTTTTTTTTTTTTAAGATTCTTCACATTTGAGAGGAGGTGGCCTGGCGAAGAGAAAGACTTTGAGGTCAAAACCAACAGAAATATCTCTTGCTTCATATTTGGGTTCAACTTGCTTTATTAAACTTTGGGAAGCCCCCTATTTTCCACTAACAATAAGCAAAATGTGCCCATCAAGTCTATAAAACTCTTGCCACTACATCTCTATGATTTTTAGCTATAGCCTTGATCATTGACATTTAATAAATGGGGCCTTTCTTCAACTTAGCTGTTTTCACTAGTACTATAGCTACATTCTCTTTACCATATCTTGCACCCAGAATTAGTTTTTGGATTAATGAAATAATCTGCATTTACTATCCTATAAAAATTTACCTTCTCTGTTCATTTTATCTATATTCTTCCTACCACCCTTCCTCTTTTTTTCCTTTTTCTTATCCTTCTGTCTATTCCAAAGTCCTTTTTGATCCTCCCATGATTTTCCAATAACAATTTTTTTAGGATTAGAATAATTTATTATATATATCTCCATCCCAGTGATTAAACATTAGATGCAACTTTCATTGTTAATTCTGAATCTAACTATTGTTTTAGGAATTCTACTGACAATTCCCATTGCTGCTGCAGGAGAGTAAAGTTGACTCAAACTGAAAGTAGCAAAACTAAGAATTATAATCACCCAGCAAAACTTGTATGAGACATTACTATTGAAGGAATACAAGCTATATGAAAATCTGAATTATGGTAACATAATTATTTGACTAAAACTGAAGTAAGTAAATTTTGTTTTATAAAATCAATACTTAAAGGTTCATAATTCATAAATGTATATGCCATTTTAATTTTATTAAAATAGGCACTCATGTACCTCAGGCTAGCCTAGAACTTATTATGTAGCTAAGGCTTGCATAGCACTCTTGATCCTTTTGTCCCTATCTCTAAAGCGTTACGATTATAGGTGTGGTCCACAATATCAGGGAACTTGTCTTTATTTTATTATCCAAACATCACTGATCCATAAACTGAATGCACTGGCATGCCTAATAATTTAAATTCAATTTTCCTCACAGTTATACAAAATCATAGGCCTATATACATGTATATATCAAAACTGTTATTATTGAAGGATCTATGTGTTCATATTTAATGTGCTCATAAGAAAAGTGTCATATTACTTATACAGCACCAAAGAACCAATTTTATGTTCTGGCAGTATTTTCTAGAAGAACTTAGGTTGTCTAACCACAAATATAGCGTACTAATAAATTATTTTGTAAATTTACTCAATAGATGCATAGATTATTTAAGATGCCAAAAATAAGAATATTTGGGTGTTTTAAAGGATCTAAAGATAAGATTTCCATTCTTTTCCTGAGATGGAAATTGAGAAATAGAACAAGGAAATTGAAAGATGAAAGTGAAGATATTCTGGTTGAGGTACTGAAAGATGTTGCTTTAGTGTGACAGCCAAGTGCACAAAGTGGGACAGTGACATTTTCCCAAATCCTTCTCCCAGAATTTTCACTCAGTTATGTTCTCCTTTGCCCCTGGAAAGACTAATTAAGTATGAAGGCTGAGGGGAGGTGAGTAGGACAACACACAGATACCACGATGTTATTGACAGTTACTGTCCCAATGTAACATCAAAGGAGAAGTCCCTGACAGTATGGCAGAAAATAAAATAGCTGTGATCATCAGTTTTGTGGAGCTGATAGTCTGGTAAGGATACCAATGCTTAAACAGAAACTAACAAAGGGATCAGTTTATGAAATAGAAATGGAATATGTTGCAAGAATGTAAAACAGAGAAGCTACTTCCTCAGGGAGTCAGAGAAAGCTTTTCAACTAGGAAGTGACCTGAGGCAGGAAGATGAGAAGAAACACAACAAAACATGTTAAATATCTTAGAAAGATATATTTTAAAAATTCAGTATTTCAATTTTAACTACCAACTATACTAGTTCTTTTGAATACTGTAATATGTGAATATTTATATTTATATTTAAACAACAAGATCTGGCCAGGCAAGGAAAACATCATGAAACAGTCAAATTCATGTTCTAACTAGATTTTCTTCTCTCGCAATCTCCTTTTCTATCTTTCTTCATGTTTTTCCTTTTCAGTTTGCTAGTTGTTTCTTCTTTTTATTTCCCTTGACTTCCTTTGTCATAACTTTTTATTTCCCCACTCTGTTTTCCTGTATCTTTATCTCATTCTGCCCATGCAACTGGTTGGTGATGAGGCATTGTCAGAGACTTTTCAGTCCAATTTTCCTGGCTTATAAAAGGGAGATTCTCAGTAGCTCCACTATGTCTCAGGTCACTGAACCTTAACCTGAAGGTTCCCCACCTAACCCTATGCAGCGGGAACTGTCTCTGTCTTCTCTTTTCTTTTTTGTTAACATCCTGTTGTCCATCTATTGATGACATTTCTTCCTTTCTGTTTAAGTTTTCCTCTATATAACACTTTCAGTGAATGTGAATGGCAATACTACCTCAGTATTATTTTGTAGTTAAATAAGGGAGACATTAGAAAAGCAGTTGTTTACTGAAAGCTTATGGCGATGGTTAACTGTGATTGTTAACTTGGTGAGATTTACAATCCCCTTGAAGACATCTCTGGGGAGTGTCCATGAAGGCATTTCCAGAGGTTTAACTGAAGTGGGAAGACTTAATACTGTGTGTGGATGGTACGACTCTATGGAATGGAGTACAAGACTGAATAAAGGGAGAAATCCACTGGGGTATCAGAATTCATCTGCTTCCAGACTTCGTGCGATGTAACCAGTCATGACACACCTTTTTCTACATGATGAAGAACACTTTTAAACCATTAGCCAAAATATACTTTGAACTCCAGGATTTGCTGTTTGCCCTATTGAGTTTTGTTCCTCCTTTGACCTAGTTTTTACTTTTTATGCTTTCACTCCACCCATTTGGAATGGCAATGTGTATTCTGTGTAGTATATATTGAAAAATATGTAACTTTTTAAAATTTAGTAGAGACTCATGATTAAGAGATTGCCTTGAGACTAACAAGACACTTTGGATTTGGGCTTTTGAACAATGTTAGGACTATTAAAGATGATGAAGATGATGTGTTAGAGACCAACAGATTAAGAGCCTTGACCTACAAGAGTGTGTCGAAGAAGAGGGAATAGGTAGCTATGAACCTCCAAAATCTTTTAAATGCAACAATGGTAAAAATACACTGAATAATTGGGAGATACTGAATAATGGAGAAGAAACAGCTACTAGTATTGCTAATACAGACTAAAGGAAGCATCACAGAGGAGAAAAACATTTATTTGCATATTTATGCATGAATAAATGTAGCAATGAAGGAAAGAAATCCAAATGTTGAGAGTATAACATATTCAAGAGTTTAAAGATACAAAATATAAATATATGTTTTGGGGAAATGTTAAGTTTGGAAATATGGCTGAAGCAGAGTTAGTGGCTAAGGAAAGAAATTGGTGAGAGCAGAGACAGTAATATGATGTCAGTAATATGAAGTTAGACTGTAACATCTATTATGCTTTGTCTAATGAGGATTTTGATCGTAATTTTTTGTTTGTTTGTTTTTTGTTTTGTGAGGTAGAGTCTCACTCTAGCCCAGGCTGACCTGGAATTCACTATGTAGTCTCAAGGTGTCCTTGAACTCATGGTGATCCTCCTACCTCTGCCTCCCAAGTGCTGGGATTAAAGGAGTGTGCCACTACACCTGGCTTAATAGTAATTTTATATGTTTTAATTTGACTGCAGGCACAGATGTTTAGATAGCTTGTTGAGTATTACTTCTATTTGTATTGGGTGAGGTTGAATTGATAGATTCAGTAAAATAGTTGACATTCTTCAACATAGGTGAAGGCATGAATAGAACAAAAAGTGGATACATTCCTTGACTGTGTGAGCCAGGACATGGATCCCCGGCCCACAGCACTTGTGGCTCTCATGTCTTGAGATATGAATGATGTAGACTGGCTGTCAGAACTTCACACTGTCCCACCAGCAACCCTAAGACTCCAGGTTGCAGAAGTTTATATGGAGAGGATTTTTAGTCCTCATAATATTATACCAGTCAATATATCATAATAAAGTTCTTATAAAAATACATTAAAAGTGATTATGTTCATAAAATAGATCTTTTCATGTATATATACACACACATACACACACACAGAGTTCAGTTTGGGTAGAGAGCTATAGTGTAAATATGAGGCTAAAAATTTGGATTTTATCTTGTTTTGATTTTATCACATGTTTATACTATTTGTATCTTGTTTATTAATAAATATACTTATAAATTGTCCATCATTGTCCTATAACCATTTGAAATACTTGAGATCACACATTACCAGGACAAAAAAAAAAAAAATCCCTCTCCATTTTTAATTTGCAAAAACCTCTGTTGTGGTTTGAATGTATATTGTCCTCCATAGGTTCATGCACATGAGTGCCTGGCTCTCAACTTATGGAATAGGTGTTCTAAGAGGTGGTGGAACCTTTAGGAGGTGGAGCCTTGCTGGTAAAAGGGGGTCAGTAGAGGTAGACCTTACGGTTTTATAGTTTGGCTCCACTTCCGACTTTTTCTCCCTGCTTGTGGAAACAATGTTACAAGCCAGCTTTCTCCTCCTACTGGCATGCTTTCAGCTATCAAGGTAGACTGACCTCTATACCTGCTAGCCAAAATAAACACTTTCATTTCTTTTTTGTTTATTTTATTTTTTTCAGGGAGGTGTCTCAAGTTCGCTTCAGTTCATGGTGATCCTCCTACCTCTGCCTCCCAACTGCTGGGATTAAAGTGTGCACCACCATGCCCAGCTTCCCCCCTTCCCCCATTTTTTTTTTTTAATTTGAGAGAAAGAGGCAGGGACAGAGAGGAAGAGAAGGAGGGGGGGAAGGGAAGGAGGGAGGGCAGGAAGGAGGGAGGGAGGAAAAGAATGGGAATGCCAGGTCCTCCTTCCACTGCAAATGAACTCCTGATGCATGCGCCACCTTGTGCATCTGGCTTACATGGGTCCTGGGAAATCGAACCTGGGTCCCTTGGCTTTGCAGGAAAACACATTAACCGCTAAGCCATCTTTCCAGCCCGAGTTTCATTTATTAAGCTGCTTCTTGTCATGTATTTGGTTAGCAATGATTAATGTAAACAGCAAACCCCAATTTCACCTTTTAAGAGGAAGATGCATTTAGAAGAAAGAAGAAAGTAGAAGTCCATTTCCCTCCTCTAAACTCACTTGATTTTCATAGATGAGTGGATAATTTTGGTGTAGAAGACAGAATGTGAAACATTTACTTTAAAAGACATAGCCACCAATGCCATTAAGATAATTTGCCTTTCCACTTATAATAACCACAAATAACTCATGTACTAGCCTGGAATATGGATAGACATTACTCTTTCTAATTGAAGAAGAAAAGTATGGTGGTAAGTTTGAAATTAGAGGTCACAGTTGCAGTAAAATATTATAATCATACAAAAATAAAAGAATTACATTTTATTGCTGAAATCAAAGAAGCTGACTTAATAAAACATATATCAGTCACACAAGAGATGAGTTACTTACATCCTTTTCTCTCAGCAATTGAAGATATCGGCTTTGGGAGAGAGTGAGGAATTTACCAGTGAAAGTTCCCAACTCTCACTCTTGAAATTTTGTACACATCATGTTAGAAGCATTGCATCTATATTTTAGCTTATCTCAAGAGAAATCATAAGCTCTCCATAAGCAAGTTCTGTTTCTCCATATAGATGGTACAGACAGGGTAAAAGCTTCTGAGGCCTTTAGCAGCTTTGAGTCTCCAGTAAAATCATATATCTGGCATGATGACCTTATCTCTCCATCCATCCTTTTCATATGTTTAGTTTTTGATTTTTTTTTTATTTATTAGTCAGTTCTGTATTCAGCAAATACAGTCAGTTTGGTACCTAGTTTTTGATTTTTGATAAATCTAATGATTATAAATGATTATACATGATCTAGATTAAATTAAAATCTTTACTTCTCTTTTGACATCACCAGTCTTGAAGGACTTATAAGAGAAAACCACTAAAATCTATTCATATCCCTCCAGGTGGCTAGATTCACATAAAAAAAATGCAACATGCATTGAGATAATTTAAAAGCCATGAACATTGTTAATGATAATGAAAAATGTGGAAAGCAGTATAAAATTAAAAAAAATTAAGAATAACTATCATATTACCCAGAATTCCTACTTCTGGATATTAGCCTAAAAGAATTGAAACCAGCTTCTCCAAGAGATATTTGCACCACCATGTTCAGAGTCAAGATGTGGAAATAATCTAAGAATCCATTAAGAGATACTTTATGAAAAAAACATACATTATATTTAGGCTTTAAAGAGAAGGAAAGTATGTGTGAAGTGTTAGTTCATCATGCCTTGGAAAGCCGTGGAAAGACAAATACTTCATGATTACATTTACGTGTGGTATCAAATTCACACAATCAGAAAATACAGAGAGGCTAGTCAGAAGCCAGGAAAGGCATAAGTAGGAAGTGACTAATCCATGGGCAGAAAGTAACAGCTGAGTAAGATATAGAAGCTCATCCCACTCTGCTGTACAACACTGAGCCTAAATCCAGAATAATATAGCAGACACTTCCACCTTTGTCAACTGTTTAATTCATGCTCAGTGTTCTCGCCATTCAAGGCAATAAATGCCTTGTGAAGGGATGAAATTTGATTCACACATTACATTCAAAATGTCACAATTGAGTCAATTCTAAGAATGTGTGTGGAGGCAGAGATAAAGCCTCTACACAGAAGATGTAAAGCTGACAATATAAGCAACACGAGACCAAGGTACTTTTGTTCTAGGAAGAACAAACATTGAAGGAGGAAGAGAACTAGAAGATAACAGGTGAGGCAATAGAGAAAAAAGGGGGAAATACTATGGCTAGAGCAGAGCAAGGAAGCAGACGGGGGTAAGTTCACGGTTAGTGACACATCTCCTCTAATGGCTAGTCTTCTTTTTTCTAGTACTCCACACACTGAAACACTTTCTTTCTCCAAAACTACCACTCAGTGTAGGCATTTATATCATGGAGGATTTTCTAAGAGATCTTCATGCAATGACAGGAATGGCACCAAAAGAGTGAAAAGCTTAATGTATAATCAAAATTTAAATTATATATAGTTCTTATCCTTTAAAGATCCCCAAGGTTCATGGTCCATTGGAGAAGAAGAGGCTAAAGAAAGTAAAAGCCTAGAGGATGAAGAGGAGGGCTCTGGAATACTAACTGCTTCACATGAAGTGGTAGTTGCATTCATGACCTATATTCATGATTCCTCAATAGCTGTCACTACCTGCAACAGACGTGCGTAACACTGATTTCATCACATTTTTACATAGATTATAAATGGACAACAAATGAGCATGATTGCAATCAATGAAGGAGCTAATAGAAAGGATTAGAGTTTCAGTGGAGAGGGGTAGAAGTGGGGAGGAAGGAGGAGGTAGTGGGAGGAGATTATAATAAAAACAAGTACTCCTTGAAAATTGTCAATATATTTTAAAAAGGATTTGTCATTATAGTTGCCATAGGTAGTTTTCAAGTTTTGCTTTTCAAAAAAACATCCCCTGGCTTTCAATTTTCATTCTCATGTCTCTTGACATCACTGTCCTTTTCTCCTCTTTGTGTATCTGTTATTGTCTAGGAATCAGTGATTTGATGATTTCTGTGGCTCTCTGGGGTGTTTTGGCTATGTCTAAAAGCATAGTTATTAAGCTGAGTTCTTATATAAAAGAAGTGATTTTTGTTTTGTTTAATATTTTCCTGCTGAGAGGAATCTTGCAATCAAGTTTGGATTCCATGTTCACTGGCATACTTTCCTTACTTGACTTATGTACCTTTCTTTCTCATTTGCCTTCTTTTGTTTGTGTGTGTTTGTTTGTGTGTTGTGTGTGTGTGTGTGAGAGAGAGTGTGTGTGTGTGTGTGTGTGCGTGTGTGTGTAAGAGAATGGGTGCACACACCCATAGCGTAGCATGCATTGCAGATCAGAGGACTACTTTTGGATGTCAGCTCTCACCTCCCACTTCCTTTGAGGCAGGGTCACACATTGTTCACTACTTCTTTTTGCCAGACTAGTTGAGCCCAAGGTTCTGGTGGCCTCTCGTCAGCTCCTTCTTACCTATAGGCATGACTGGTATTAACAAATGATTGCAGTGTCTGACATTTTTTATATTGGGTACTCATGCTTATATGGCAAGGACTTTATCCACTGGGTCATCTCCAAACTCCTATCACCTCTTTTTATTTAGCACAAGTATATAAATAACACATTTCTTGGGGAAAATGGTATATGTATGTTGATAATCACCTCCAGAAAGTGTTCAATTTTTATTTCCTACAATTCTGACCACAAAGCTGAGCTTTGATACCTGTGGCTTAAGTTAATATCTCACTATTTGTTGCTAAAATGTTAAAAATAGACATAAAAGTCACGTGACTTTCTTGTGCACTGTAGCACTGACAAACCAATATGAATCACCTGTCAAGTTTAATATATGTGGCACTGAGACAGACAGGTCTGTGCTTTGGTTTTATGCTGCTGCGTGTAAAGCTAGAGGCATGTTTCATCTGCAGAAATTTGTAGAGTTTTTACATAAAGATATCAATCTTTATTCACTTGCTTCTTTGGCCACCAGCTAAGTCCTCTTTACCCACAACCACTTTGGAATTCAGGATCTCACTAACCATAGCATCTGGAGAAGGCATCATATCTTGGCTCCTTGACCCAACATCATCATGACATTGCAGAAGGTCATGACCATGCTTAGCATCCATCCTTATAAAATGGGACTTTTCTTGACATACTTCTAAGGGTTTACCATGACCTTCTGTTGTGGAAATATGTTAAAGAGGTGGTGAATTCTAGCATGTAATTCAGTGTAATCTCTTCCTGAATTATTTCATACATTAGTAGGATCCTACTTCATGTCTATCTTCTCACATCCAAAGTAACATGCTTTGTGCTGAAGGCACATCTGTCATTCACATGAAAAGTTATATTTGGCCTTTAAAGAGTTTTCCAGCTCACAGAGTGGCAATCTCAATGTCACAGTGTTTCTTGTCATGAATGCACCTATCATCCAGTGATAATTCTTAAAATAAAAAAATGAGTAAATGTTAAACATAATCTTTGTGTTTTTAGCAGGTTCCACTGTGCCTAAGAAAGCCTGGAATGTCTAAAGTAGCTTGACAAGCTCAACACACACCCAAAAAACATCTGATCTTGTTTTACTAAGTCACTGTCATATCCTAATTTTCTACAAATAGTTTGAACTTCTACCATTAAAAACACATTTTCCATTTTTCCCTTGCCTTCAAACCCTGCCAGTAACTCAATCCTGTAGATTCCACTGGGTAAATAGCTTTGCAATCTTTGCACTCTCTGAAGAGACTCTTTTTGATTTAGATTTTTGTAATTTACTTTTTGGATTATTGCATTAGCTTCCTTCCAGAACTGGATGGCCAATTTCATTTTTCCCTTGGTTAGTAGAATGAAGATTTTTGCTTTAAGTTGTGCTATGTAGGACTTTGGAACCAGAGTGCCTGAGATACACTCTGCCAGTGTGCTCTTTTGTGTCTTCATGTGATGCCTTGGAGGATACACCTCTGAGATTTCTGACTCCAGAAAGCAGTGAATGTGCTGGTGGCCTCAGAGGTTTCCATGGTAAAGATGCCATAGTCTTGAGGACATGGCTGCAAACATCAGGGAAATAGTGCATCCCCCTCCAGGGACTGCCAGGGCTCCTCTGAGAGATGACTCTGGCTCAGAGCTCTGGTTGCCTTGGAGAACTTCTGTCAGTTGCCTCTCAGTGTGAAAGTCTCATTCATGTTTTCTTTAATTTCTCCTTCTAAAAGACTACCCATGCATGGTATTCTGGAAAGGTTTTTGTTATTGATAGATTTGCTACGTGTTTCCAGGTTCTTGGCATCTTACTCAAAGAATTAAAAAAAGGCTCACACAAGTAGTTAAGCAGCAATAAACTTTATTAAAAGCAATGCTATCATAAAAGTTTGACTAAACTTCCAAAAGGGTAGTGGGCCACTCTAATTGAGAGTCTTCAGTGGCTATGGTTGTCTGGGACTTCTTTTTATAGGATTTTTCAGGGGAGCAGGGGTGAGTTGTAGGGGTATATTTTAGGTGGTGCTTTGGCTTGATTGACAGCCTTGGGTTATATACTGTTTTCTCTATTTCACATATTCTTTACATGTTGCATCTGACTTTAAACAAATCAATGCTCAGATATACATAGCGTGGACAACTGCAACAGGAAAGTGTGCCAAACACTGGCCAGAGGACACTAGCTATAATACTCCTAAACCCACCCCCAACAATACACTGCCTCCAGCAGGTGTTAATTTCCAAATTTCCATCAGCTGGGAACCTAGCATTGAGAACACCTAAGTTTATGGGGGATGCCTGAATCAAACACAACACATAGGCATAAGATGGTAAATAAGGGTTCCTCCCAAAACTCACTTGGCAGACAGATTTCCTTACTGTGCATGCACCCAAATGTAGCCCAGGATGGCTGAACTTCCTCTGCTCTAATTCTGCATCTTTTTTAACTGCTTATAGACCCACTTCCCTGACATCAAACCAAGCAGTTCACAGAGACTATCTCCCGAAAGTCTGTTCTTTCGTCGTGCACACAACCTTGATCTCCTCGGTTGCTTGTACTCCTTAGGAGGGTCGGCCATAGTCCCCTGAAGGTGCCCAGGCAACTGTGGTGAGGAAAGAATCACTTTTGGGAGACAGTCTCTGTGAACAATTCAGTTTAATCAATAGGGAAATTGATTTATAAGCAGTTGAGGGTCCTAAGGAGATTGGATATACAAGGTTGTTTGCTGATGCCTAATTAATATATGGAGACATACATTCCAGCACATAGGCATTGGTAAAGGGAAGGTATATGGTACTGGGAGATCTGTTCTGCAAACATATAAGGAGTTTCACAGGGTTATGGGCAATGCTTAAGTCTTATCTGAATGTCCAGGTATCCCATCTCAGGGTCTGAGATTTTGTTGGTGGGATCAGGCTCATTATGACCCCCAAGAATGGGGTAGGATCCTGGCTCACTACAACCCCTCAGAATGGGGGGGGGGGAGCTCCCTGCTGGTCCGGTGACAGAGACATGAACAGCAGTTCAGGCTGTTGTGACCTCTCCATAGCCTGGGGCCTTTGTGTCAGACAGTTTAGGCTTGGTTTAACCCAGGGCCTTGCCTATGTCCAACACATCTGGAGTTCATTTACAGTAGCAAGAGGCTCTGGCATGTTGATTCTCTCTCTATCTCTCTCCTCTCTCTTTTTCTCTGCTTGGAAATATATACAAAATAAAAATTAAAAGGAAATAAAGGCATCGAGGGGGTGGTACAATGTTTATAGTGCTTGTTGGAAAAGCCTGGATGACTGTTGCAGTCAGGTTTGCATTGCTGGCAGAAAACACACAATCAAGATCAACTTATGGGGAAAAGGGTTCATTTTGGCTTATAGACGTGAGGGGAAGATCCATGATGGCAGGGGGAAATGATGCCATGAGCAGAGGGTGGAAATCACCTCCTGGTCAACATCAGATGGACAACAGCAACATGAGAGTGTGCCAAACACTGGCAAGGACATACTAGCTATAGTACTCATAAGCCCACTCCCAACAATACACTGCATCCAGGAGGTGTTATTTCCCCAATTGCCATCAGCACTATTCAGAATACCTAAGTTTATAGGGGACCCCCTGAATCAAACCACAACTAGGACTGAATTCAGTGGCAAGAGACATGGCGAATACACACACAAACACACAGACACACAGGCACACTTACAAACAAATAAAAATGAAGACAGATTAAAAACAAACAAATTGATAAAAGTAAATAGATTAAGAAATTTGGGGTGGAGGCAGATGCTTGTTATCAGTTAGCAGTTTCAGTTTCAGCTCTAAAAGCCTGAATAGGTGAAGTTCTAGGGCTTGTTACTAACCAGTCTAGCCTAATTCATGAGCTCCGGACCAATAAAGGCTCTGTTTCATGTCTCAAAACAATAATTTGAATGGATGGATGATAAGGAGCAACACCTAAAGTTGTTTTATGACTTCAACTTGCATGCACACATATGCACACAGGAACCCCCCCTCCTCATACACACCTATGCATCTTCAAAGACATGAACACACACCAACACATCAACAGGGTAATAAATAGATTAATAAAGTTATAAAACAGGCCAATAGTTCATATCTTCTTTAAAATTTTATTTATTTTTTCATTTATGTACGTGTGAAAGAGAAATATATTTTCTTCCTGGTTCTGCTGGGCTTACCTGAAAGGTTCTTGAAGAACGCTTACCTAGCACTTAGCTCCCACTCCAAAGCCATCTTCCCAATGCTTGGCTCTGATAGCACATGAAGCTTAGCTGGCACCTGTCTCCTGCAGTGCACAACACTTAGAGACTAGTAAATTTCCCTAGAGGTTGCTGCTCTTATCTTGGACAGATTTATGGTTCAGTGCTTCCAGTGAGACATCAGCCTGTGAACAGATTTTTCCAGAACTAAAAGGCAAAGTTCTAGCAAGTTTCAGAAAGTGTATTTTCAGAGAGTTCCTTTTGCATAGAAGTACGGAGGCTCCTCTGTGATCTTGTGACACTTCTATAGGAAGATGTGGTATTAGTCTTGGAAGCCTCCTCTTTAAGTGATAGAGCTCAGGCTTAGGGCCATTATCTGCTCCTTATATTCTTTAGGCTTCACACCACTTCTTGTCAATCCTTTGTTGTTCTAATCATTTTTAATAATTATTTATTCTTTATATTAAACATGCTTTGTTCAAATTATTGTGTGATTTCTCTCTCAGCTTTGGACTATGACTATATAGTTGCAAAGTCAAGGTTGAAGATTCAGGAATAACTTTTATCTAAGGCTCAATCATTTCAACAATTTACTGTATTAATTCCAGTTGTTTTCCAGACAAAGTATTCAACAACTCAAAAACTAAAGGTAGATATTCATAACTTACCATATTCCATTGGAGCGATACTATTCATACATCAGATATCAACAATATAGTCAAAAATTCTTATGAATGTTGAGCAAGATTAACTGAACTTACCTTTGCTTTGCTTCTAATATGTATGGGATTTTCTCAGAACGTGTACCATGCCAATCTAAAATTATAAGTGTCCAAGTGGTATATGAAGTATTAATATTTCCCCAAATCTATTTTACTATGTTATCTTTAGTCACAGTACCTTTGGCCAAACTTAGTTCTCAGTTACAACTGAAGAGCTACTTTTAGGATTATCCAGCTCCAGGTTTTTCAGTGTGTACTTCAAGACCTACCATGAATGTCATGTGGCATCTAGTAGAAAATTCAAATTCCAGGGCCCATCCAACCTACTAAATCAAGAACTCTGACTATGGGGTGTGATATAGAGTTTAATAGTCTCTTTTTGGTAAATCTGATGCATCATGGAATTTTATGAGCATTCATCTATCTTAAATCTTTCCACAGGAAATAAACTAAATCTCAGAAAATTTCAGGGTCAACTTGTAAGAAATAGAGCAAATATACTGGGTTCAAGTGAGCTTCTCTTACAAGCTCTTCTATCCATGCCTCACTTTTAGTTGTGATTGCCTTGAAGCAGTTGCCATCATTTCTTGGATGTGTGACAGGAAAATAGAAAATGAATTTGAACAAAGAAAATAGCTCTTTCATGAATATTTGAATATTAGTAAGAACATCCCAATCTTATAAATATGAGAAAGCATTCCAGATGTGATAAGCACTTTGCCCCCAAGGGATTTTAACTTAAGAGAAATGAGCTTTTGGTAGAATGTGTGATAGAGGAATCACACATGGAATAAGGTTTGTACCACAATGCATGGTATTCAAAGCCCATTTATTTATGGGATTTTGTCATTTTATGAGCTCATAATATGGCATTTGCTATTTACTCTAGTAATATAAAATTTTCCTGTGAGAAGCAAAGTGTCCTGAATTGAGATGACATTTTTCTAGACCCTGCCTCTTCCTCCTATCCCACCTCCTCTCTCCAGAAAAGCTCTACTTGCCCAGATGCATCTCCCTTTCATTTTCCATTTAGGTGTCATTTTCAAATATAGAAAACAATTTTATAAACTCCCTGCCATTTTTGTTTTGCTTGGGCTCTACAGAGGCCCAAATAATTTACGGAAAACACACCTGTGTTTTCACCAGGAATGGCTTTCACAACATTGATGAATTTCAAATCAAGGACATTTACCTCATTCAAGTTAAATGGTAACCAAATTCCCTCTCCATTTCCAGAAATTGACTGCAGAATGTGCTTAGAAACTATTTTCTTGTCCCATAAAAGCATTAGGCTGGATGTAAACATTTCATACCATGTTATACACTTTGAGAGAGAAAATAAGATAGCAAGTTTGAGCAATTTAATCCAAAGGGTGAAATCCTAAGGTCGATGTTTCCTGAGGTCTCCAACTAGGTTAATTCATAATTCCATTCACCAAGGAACAAAAGTTTGGGCTATATTCAGTCATTCATTAAGCAAATAACTAATTCAGTACCAGTAGTGTCATGACTTATAAGCAGAGTAAATGTTTTATTGGTGTGAGGGGAAGAGTAGATTTAATTCAGCACTAGAGATTGAGCACATGCATGATTTGATTTTGTTCTCATTTTCAATGGGTTTAGTAAGCAGTGGCCTTGCTGGCCACCCTCCTTTATAAAAAATATTTTATTGAAACACAGTCACAAATTCTCATTTATACTAGTTTTGATGTTGTTTTAAATTATTTTTCTTTTTTGTTACTTTTGATTTTATTTTCTGTTGCTAAGTTTTCATTCTCACTATTTTTTTTTTGTTTGTTTGTTTTGGTTTTTCAAGGTAGGGTTTCACTCTATTCCGGGTTGACTTCACCATGTAGTCTCAGGGTGGCCTTGAACTCACAGTGATCCTCCTACCTCTGGTTCCCGAGTGCTGGGATTAAAGGCGTGTGCCACCACTCCTGACTTTCACTATTTTTTTTCTTAAATTTTACAACATTAAATGTGCCACTGGCCTAATTTTTAATTTCTTTTTGAAATTTATTTTATTCATTTATTTGAGCGAGAGAGAGAGGAAGAAAAATAGGCAGGTAGAAAGAGAGAGAGAATGGGCACACCAGGGCCTCCAGCTACTGCAAACGAACTCCAGATGCATGCATCCCCTTGTGCATCTGGCTAACATGGGTCTTGGGGAATCGAACCTGAACGCTTTGGCTTTGCAGGCAAGTGCTAAGCCATCTCTCCAGCCCTAATTTTTTTTTTTTTTTCTGTATTAGTTAGTTTTGTATTCAGCAAATACAGTCAGTTTGGTACCATTGTTAGGCTCATCTGTGACCTACCCCCTCCCCTTGGCCCCTCCTTGTAGAGGTATATGGGTCATGCATTGTGGAGTTAGCCCACAGTTATGTAGCCCTAATTTTTTAATTTCTAAAAGTAGATTTTAATTTCTTATTTTTGTGTGTTTTTGAAATAGTGATATTTTTGAAATTGTTTTACTAAGAAGCCCAAACTGGCCTCTAACTTCACATTTAGGCAGACTTTGAATTCAAAATATTCTCCTGCGTGTGTGTGTGTGTGTGTGTGTGTGTTTTAAACATCTCTACATAACTGTGCCATTTCTGAGTCAGCTTAGTAGTTTATTTGGTTTCTCTTTTATCTTCAATATGAGTCTTTTTAAAACTTTTTTTGCATGCCTAGCAATATTTAACTGGCTGTCAGATGTTGTGAATTTACTTTTATTGTATGATGCATATTTTTTGTCTTAAATGTCCTTTGGATTTTTCCAAGATGTAGTGAAATTATCTGTGACCAAAGGTTGCATTGTCCAGGAGGATATTGTACTTGACACCCAGCACACAGGGCTGGAAACCCTATTTATTTCTACTAGCCTGACAGGAGAGAAACTTAGGTCATGCATAGCTAGCTAGGTAGCTATACACCACCTAGGATGGAATTTTTCTCATTGTTGAAGAAGACCTATTTACATACTATTCCTGATATCCGTTGAATCATAAGATTTTCCAACCTGGATGGTGAGAACAGCACTAACTCTGTGCTGTCTTAACCTTCCTGGCCTTTGGTAATTTGCTTACATGTATTTTTCTTCTAGATACTCATCTGAATACTTGTAGGTACCCTTTGCAGCTCTAAAGAGCTCATTCTGTTTCTCTTTTTCTGGAAGTCTGTCTTGAAAACTCTAATTGTTTTCACTGGATGTTCAGCTATAAAATTTTGTTCACAGAATCTCTCTGGGTTTTCTTGTCCCATTCTGTGATCTGACAAGGCAACAGGCTTGACAAAGAAGGACTTGCCTCATTTGTTTTGCATTTTTCAGGGGTCGCAGTCCTCCCTTGTCTTGTGTCAGTTATTACATATACTTTGTCCTTATTTATCTCCTGGAAAGAAGGAAATGAATCTCGTCCCCGGCCTTCACTCACAGGCAGAAGCAGACCTTGTTGTGATGATGAAGTAGGTATGTGCAAAAGAACTTGTACCATGTTGAGACACTGTATCATTCTTCAGTCTAGAGTTTCTCACCTGTTGTACAAAAATGGTGACAGTCCCCTCTCACAATAACAAATTTATTTCTGTCTTCCTCAGTGCTATCATGATGCTGTGATTTTCTATGAACCATGGAGTAAACTTTTGAGAAAGAACATTTTTTAAATTTTTTTGTTGTTGTTGTTTATTTTTCATTTACTTGAGAGTGACAGACACACAGAGAGAGAGAGAGGCAGAGAGAGAGAGAATGGGGGTCCCAGGGCCTCCAGCCACTGCAAACGAACTCCAGACGCATGTGCCCCCTTGTGCATCTGGCTAACGTGGGTCCTGGGGAATCAAGCCTCAAACTGGGGTCCTTAGGCTTCAGAGGCAAGCGCTTAACCACTAAGCCATCTCTCCAGGCCCCAAGAACATTTATTTTATATATTGAATTTCTAAAGATGATTCTTATGACAAGTGACAGGAGTATGGTTGGTTGAAACCTTGTATTAAGGTAGACCAGAGATGAGAGAGGTGACAGTCAAGAAAAAGGGGCATGTAAAATGTTTAAGAGATTATTTTTCTGGGTATATTACCAGAAAAGTAAGAAAAACATTAAATTTAGAAATATCCTTATATATGTGTATGTGAGCTCACACATGTGTGTATCTTTCTATGTGTGCAAGTGAATATGGATGTGGAGCTCAGAGGACAACCTCAGGAATCATTTTTAGGCACTGTGGTAGTTTTAAGGAAAGGTTCCTCCTAGACTCATGTGTTTTCAATGTTTGGTGCTAGCTGTTGGCAATTTGGGAGGTGGAGCCCTCTTGGAGGAGGTATAGTACTAAGGGAATGTTTAAGGGTTTTATAGCTAAAGAACTCTCCTTTGCCAGAGGTATCTCACTCTCTTACTGTCTTCTGCTAGCTGTTGTGGTAAGGTAGGATGCCTAGCCTCTGCTCTACCATCCTTTCCCTGCCATGATGAAGCTTCCCCTGGAGATGGTAAACCAAAATAAACCCTTCCCTCCCATCAGCTGCTTGAGGTCAGGTGTTTTGTCCCAGCAATGTGAAGGTAACTGCAATAGACATCATACATCTTTTATTGAGACAAGGTCTCTCTTTGTCCTGGAATTTGCCAACTAGGCTAGACAGTTTGGCCAATGGGCCCCTGATATCTTCCTATTTCTGCCTCCATAGTCCTGGGATTACAATTGCTGCCATTATTCACAGCCTTTTTTATGTGGTTCCTAGGGATAAAACTCTGGTCCTCATGCTTGGAAGGTAAACACTTTACCAGTTGTGCTCTCTCCTAGTAACAGATTTTCCATTTTTAATTCTTTTAAACAAGAGTTCAAGCTACATAATATTTCATTCTTAACTGTGTAATCAATACTCCTCAACAAATAACTGATTTTATTTTGCCTATAAAAGAAAATAACCCCAATATCTCTCAGGCTAGAGAAAGTCTTTGAATGATTATTCCTAAGGAAATTGTCTACTTGTTATTCTTTGAAGAACCAGATTCCCTTTTGAAAAGAAAATCCTCAGCAGTTGTACAGAAATTTAGAAAATTCATTATCACCTTTAATAGCTTCTAGTGAAAATGTTTCAGTAAAGCTGTGATTTAAAAAAATCCAATGTAAAATGGCACCTGTGAAATGTTTTCATATGTTATGCAAAATACTGAAGATATATACAACTGACTCTTGGCATGCTGCCTCACTCTAGTGTAGCCCCATACAATCCTTGTGGAGGAACCTCTGAGAAAAGTGACTGTTTTTTGACCTAGATGAGCATCCTGTCCTTGATGACATTTAAACAAGGTATTGGTAAAAAGTCCACAATAAAGAGCACCTCTTGTCATTCAATTTATCTCTAGGTTATAAGAGCATGGGGCAAGTATTTAGATACATAATGAAAAACATTATGTTTGTCTAGTGTCTTATAACTTAAAAGAAATGTCCATGTGATTCATTACTATTCATCAATGTGGGATTGAGTACCTTTGATTTGCTGACACTGAACAGTAGTGAAATAGAAAGGGGTGGGGGCAGTCATTTGCTTACAGACATCATAATCCAGTGGAGGAAGGAAGAGCTTCCTTTAGTTCTGTGAGCCACATGTAGCCATTTCATATAATTGTCTGACCCCAAGCCTTTCAAGAAGAAGTAGTGGATGTTTATCAGTTTTCCTAGAGTTTTTCTTTTTCTTTTTCAATGTCCATACTTGGCCATAAAGTTTGCAAGCAGAAGCAGTCTAATATGGAATGACGTTTGGCTTATTTATGATCTTCAACTAGTTCAATTTTTCTCTCTATCAAGCCACTTTTAACAGCCTCATATTCATGA
This sequence comes from Dipus sagitta, assembly GCA_036346955.1. Taxonomy (NCBI): domain Eukaryota; kingdom Metazoa; phylum Chordata; class Mammalia; order Rodentia; family Dipodidae; genus Dipus; species Dipus sagitta. The sequence continues at coordinate 9,807,925 of CM070781.1, forward strand.
AGCAGCTCTGCCTCCCCTGGCAGAAGGTTCCAGAACACAATAGCTAGGCACAGATTTATGAGAAAGCTAGCAGCTGGAATTTCCCACTGAGGGTACTTGAAAGTGTGTATAATAATCCCATGCCTTATTTATCTGTTTTGAAGCTACTGCAAAGGACAGCAACAATCCTCCATCCCTAATGAAACCAGTAATTCATTATAATGAAGATATAAGATTGCCAGGGTCTTAATTACTGGCACCTTGGAAGACATAAAGGCACTGGAAGCTGGGTTGGGGGCACAGAGATGGGTATGGAATGAGAGAAAAGGAAAATTCTTGTTCCTTTGAGGAAATTCCCTCCTTTAAAAGAAAGAGAAAGGGAAAAAAAAAACAAATATAAAGGGATGCTATTTTTGTGAGATGAATCAGTCCTTGAGCATGACAAAGGTGTTCTGCTTGCCCTGCCTATTTTCATTCTTCTTTTTTTCTGGATGAAATTCAAGGGAAAGAGAAGCATAAATTCTTGGCATTCAGTGAGTTGAGCTCAGCATGAATCGTATCATAACCGAGATGGGGCTCAAAATAACATTGATTGAATTCTCTCATTATTGTGTTCTCAGTGACAGCACCTTCACATATCTACAGTCATGCACATGAATGTTCATGTGCACAAGGGGGTATACTTCCCTGTGTCTAGTTACTCTGTGTTCAGTGAGAGTACATTCATTTGCCTCCAGTCATACCTACCACATGTGTATGTAAACATGGGCTACATTCTATCTTGTTTGCCCAGTGTCTTGTAATTTAAAACAAAAGCTAATATGTTTCCTAGGATAAAAAGTTAAGGTCATATGTATATGAAAAGTGTGTGTATGTGTGTGTTTATGTATACCTATAATTACACATACATGGAAAGAAAAAGCAGAATAAGGATAATTGCACACACACGCACACATGCACACATGAACACACACACACATGTGCACGCACACACACATGCACACACGTGAATATACACACACTCACACACGCACGCACACAAGCACACGCAAACACATACGTGTAGCAGTACCTGATTACACATGGAGAATATATTTCAAAATCTTGAAGCCTCACATAATACCAAACTTCATAGATACTGGCCTGTTTTCCTACACAAGTATACTGTATAAAGTTTAATTTATAAATTGTCTGCAACAAGAGATTACTAATAATTAAAATAGAAATATCTCATAATAAAAGTTATTTAAAATGTATAAATTGTTTATTTCTAGAATTTTATTTGTAGTGGTTTTGGGCTGTGGCTGGCCATAGATAATTGAAACATGGAAAACAAAATAAAAACATGGACATGAGATGGTGGTTGTATTGCCATTATAGTTATCCTGAGACATAGTGATTAATGAAAAGTAAATAATATTTCTGTGCTCTTGATCTTTTTTCTTATTTATGGAAGAGGAAAATTGAACTATTATATCCCAGTACCAGAACTCGGTTGCTGCCCACAAAGAGCTGTTATTTTACCTGCCTGAGGAAAAAGGCAGGACCCTATTGCTGAAGACACCTTATGCTGCCAGCCCAGAAACTGGAGAGACCTGGCTGAAATGCAGAAGAAAGCCAGTCCCCAGACAGTTAGCCTGTCTACTGCTGGAAAGCATTACATGAGCTATTTGGGGAAAGTGGCCAACAATTGTCTAAACAACCATAGGTCTAAGCTACTCACACACAAACACCCTGACACCAGTGCAGTAGTGGCACACAGCCTTGGTGGGAAACCAATAGCTTTCTGATTGGCTAAGAGATCCATTCAGTGTAAAGGAACCCACACCTAGAATTGGAAACCAGATCAGAATCCTGTGGAGACAAAAATTATATTCTCTATTGTCAAGCTCTCAATAGTCTTTGGCTAAAAAGGGGGTTACATACATCAAATTGTCACTAAATTAATAATGCTTATCCCATTTAAAGTATGCTGACTTCACCCTCTATTGAAGAATCTATTCTTCTTTTTCACAAGGAAGCAAGACCCTAGGAGATAAACTATTCCTCACCCTTCAGCCAAGCCACAGCTGAAACCATAGAGGATTTGGGGAGACAAAGAAGCGTGTTGCTTCCATGCTGAACATTTTAATCAGCACCAGGTTGAAGGAGACAGATGCTGAGGATACTCAACACTTCATAAGAGCTCACCATTGAAGTAGACTTAAAAATTAGCCACCACAGCTCAGGGAACTTAGCTGAAGAGGGGGTAGAAAGATTGTAAGAGCCACAAGTTGAGACATCATGACCAGATGCACACCCTCTCCCCCCAAAATAACTGACTGTTGCTCCCACAATGCATAACCCACAACCCCATAGGGAATACCTGCAACCCCACTGAGGAGGCCCCCAGTGGAGTGGGAGCAGGGTCGAGGGAAAGAGGGTACCAACACATAATGTATCCATACAAAGTATGTTGTTACTAATAATAAGAAATTTTTAAGAAAGTTGTCCTTCCCGAGCAATAGTGAAACTCAGCCTAAGTGGGTAACCAGTGGCTCTCTGATTGGGAAAGATATCTTTTCAATGGGAAGGAAATCATATCTGGTACTGGGAAACAAGTCAGAATCCTATGGAAATAAGGGTCATGAACTTCAGTGGAAGCTCTAGTCTTTGGCCAAAAGGGAGGCTACACCCATCAAAATCTCTCTTATTTAACTAAATATACCTATCCCCTTTAATCCATGCTGTTCTCACTCTCTGTTGGAGACTAGTTCTCTTTTTTGCAGAAGTCAGTGAAAACCTGGGAGAACCAAAATCCAATAACATAACAAGAAAAGATAGCTGACTCCTTATCATGTGATGAGCCACCTCTTGTACTTCAGCCAGGTTCCAGGTAAAACCGCAAAGGAATTGGTAAGTTAAACATGAGTGCTGCTTCCCGGGAGAGCCCGACAATCTGAATCAGAGTGATGGCAATAGACACTGAGGGCACTCAAAACATGTCAAAGTAAAAGTTCACATGTTTCTGAGAGCTTAACATTTAAGTAGACTTATATCTACCAAGGTTCAGGAGAACATTGTGGAAGAAAGGATGGAAAGATTTTAAGAGCCACAGGGTGTGAAGGAGTATCCAAAGTCATGGTTCCACACACATAATGACAGACTTCAGTTCTCATAATTTATAACCCATAACTCCATGGTAAATACTGAGGGTCCTCAGTGGAATGGGAGCAGGGAGGAGGAGAAGGGGACCAACACATAATTTGTCCATACCACAAAGCTTCTTGAAAAATGTTTGAAGTCCAAGTTTAATAGAACATAAAGAAAATAATGGCTTCATTGTACCAATTGTCTTATTAAATTTCCCAAGTGATATGTTGTGTTATTCACTGATGTGTGCTCAGCATACAAGTGTGTAATAGAGATTTATTAAATAGATTTTATTCAAGGTTTTTCTGTGTATGATATGTGATCTCATCTGACCTGGCAGTCTGAACAAGTAGATACAAGGAACATATTATAATCTGTCTGCAGATATTCACCTCAGATGGTCACATAGAAACCAAAGGGAGGGTCTGTGGTGAAAGAGACCATGGCTGGTGGTGTATTCTGTAGACATCAAACCAGCATATCCTAAGTAATGAAGACTTCCCTGAAGATTCAGTTCCATGTATCTCTGCCCTCCTCATTTGCTGCCATAGCACCATATTATATTTTCTTCATAATTCCAGCCATAATAAATGACGTTGATCAACTACAAAAAAATAAACTGTTATATATTTAAAATGAAGTAACTATTACATGTGGTTTCTAAATAGCATCAGACTTTCCTTTAATGATTTTTGAAAATCAAAACAAAGCATAGAAATAACTATAAAAACAGTACTCTGACGTTAGTACTATTGACATAGCTCAGCAGAGGGTAAAAGAGGAAATGCAGACACAGTGAGGGCATGCTCTTCCAAAAAGTGAGAGGTGGGGCTGGGATGTGAGCTCAGCTCCACTCTGTGCTGCCTCATTCGCTGCTGGAAGCAGCTTTCGTCAAGAGACCTGCTTTTCTGTGGCTGTTGTAAAAACTGAGCTCAGTGGCTTAAAGCAAATGTTTACATGTCACAGTCCTGGAGTTCACAAGCCTAAAATTGTCTCCCACTGCTAAAATAAAGGTAGCAGTAGGACTGAATTCCTTTCTGGAATTTCTGTAGACTAGGCAATATTATTTATTGTCTTTTCTAGAAGTTAGTAGCTGATTGCATCCCGTAGCTGAGAGCTTCTTTCCATTTTTATGGTCAGTCATGGGGTCATGGCTGATGGCATCACTTTGACCAGATTGCATCCTTCTGATATTAATTCTCCTCCCTTTCTTTCTCCCGTCTGTGGTCATATTAGATCTACCCAGGTGACTCTGGGTAAGCACCATATTCCAGCAACTCAATCACTTCTGAAAATCCCCATGTGCCAGGTAGCACTTCACAGATTTAGAGGTTTTGGACTTGGAAGCCATTGGGGGAGCATTCTTCTGCCTGTTATTCCAAATATTTAAATGCCACAGTTTGTGAGAGACTATGTCAATAGGTAATATTTTTAAAAATGTAATACATATGTATATTCATATACATACATACACACATATGTGCATACACACATACATATTTTATCTCTGAGAATTCATGTTTTGGAGATGTGTGCACATGAATGTATGTCTGCCACAGAGTTAACTATAGCATTAGTATGTAATAAACATGAACCTCTCCTCAGGGCTCATCAAGTGCATGCAAATGTGGACAGTGGCAGCCTGCCTTCCTCTGTCTTCTGTCTTCTCTTGTTTTTCTTCTCCTTCTGCAGTTCCAGTGAAATCCATTCTTCTTCTCATAGTTAGACCTCAGACCTTTGCTCTCTGACAATGTCACCCTGTCAACCTCACTCCCAAATCACATCTCTTAACTATTTTCATCATTCTCTGTTATAGCGATTTCATTTAAGGTATCTGGCATTCAGTTGTTGACAAGCTTCTTATCCCTCTGCAACATCAGAACAATGTGGGCTCCTTGAGAGGAACAATATTGGTATATAGATGTGTCTGCAGCACCTGGGGTAATACCTGCCTTTACTAAGAACCCAAAATTGGTAGACTAAGTGAATGAATGGAGGCAGCCAGTAAAACCAAATGTAAAGATAGCTAGGATACATTAAGTGAAGAAAAAGGCTAGCTGACTCCCATAGAAGTGAGGTACACTTGTAATCCCAGCTACTTGGGATGCTGAAGCAGGGAGACTACTTGAGCAACATCACTATAGTGAGACCCAGCCTGAAAGTAAAGACCACCACCACCAACACGAAGTTACGGAAAACAGATATCTATCACATCATGTCTCCTTTCATCATCATCAGCAGGCTCCTAAATTTATGTATGTGTATATGTATATATATTTTTTCACCAAAATGACTAGGGGAAAGGAGAGCACTAGCAGCAGGGACAAAAAGGAAAGTGGTAATAAAGGGATGGTATAGGAGGGCATGGATGTGACCAAAGTACATGATATACTTCAAGGAAATTTTCTATATAAAACACATGTTATGTATAATAAATATACACCAATAAAAATGTAAAACCAAGTGGCTGTACAGATGGGTAAGAGTGCTTGTTATACAAGCATGAGCACCTGAATTGAATCTCCAGCACTCACCTGAAAAGCTGGAAATGGCCACATATGCCTATAACCCACATGCTGAAGTGGCCTGAAGACAGGAGAATTGTTAGAACATGCAGAGTGACTGAAAAATGGCATCTCCAGTTTCAGTGAGAGACTCTATCTCAAAGAAATAATATAAAAGTGCAACAGAGGAGAATATTAATGTTCTCCTCTGACCTGTGCATGAATGCACATGAAGAACACACATATACATGTACCAAATACTCACATGCACACATTCAATATAAAATAGAGGAAAGAAATGCATAGTCAAGAAAAGAAAAATCCAATGGCATATCTAATTAAAATATTTCCTGAGTATCAATGAATGTTAGCTGTGATCTATTTGTAAATTTTGTTATCTTATTTATTAATTCTTAGTTAAAATAAATAACCAACATGTATCTTTTCGGCATCCAGAAAGATCAAATAAAACATTACAGGGATTTTATTAGATTATAGGGAATTTAGAGCACTTAAGAAGTGAGGAGAGAGTGCAGAGAGCTCCTGCCCATGACAAATCAGGAGTGGGATAAAGCCCACCTAGAGACCCACACTGGGATCTGTTAAGGATTCTAAATGGGGGCTTCACTAGTTAGCCCTGAAGCCAATTTTCTAGGTCTGAATGGGGGGGCTGAATTTATTATCTCACTTAGCCTGATTTTACATAGGGTGAATCCAACATTGTAACATAGGATAAATGTGCATTATTATAACATGTAAACCAATCAGTCTATTCCTAATAATGTATACAAGGCAACTACAAATACATCAGCAAAGAAATGTATTCAAAATTATCCAAGGTGCCCTATACATAATAGACAAAAAGAGGAAAAAATGGAGATGCCCATTAACAGAAGAAGAAACAATCACCTTTTAGACTATCCATAAAACATAACATAAAGAGAAGAGAACAAGCTATAATACGAGCAATGATGTGGATGAATCTCCAAGACACTGACAAAAGACGATAGATATAGAAGACATAAAAGAATGCATATCATAGTATCTATACTATGTACCTATCTACATTTCAAGAATATGCAAATTAATCCATGATGATGGAAATTAGAGTAGTCATTATTTTTAGTAGATTTAAGTGGAGTGGGTAGACAAGGATTTTCTGGAACAGTAAATTCTATATATTGACTAGGTAAAAGTTAAAACAGTGTAAGGATTAGGAAAAAACTTCAAGTCATTGTTAATAACTAAAATCAAGTAAAATTAATTTCTCCTCATAGTAATAAAACTGCTGTCGTAGAAAGTTACTCTGCTTCATTTTACCATGTTAGTATATTAAACATTAAATAACATTAAGTTCAACTTCTCTTTTTCCTTACATTTCTGCTGCATTGTAGTTAACAGTACGTTTACACTATTCTTCATGAGGAAAAAATAAATAAATAAAACAACCACCTGTTTGTCATGACCTGTGAGCAAATTCTTTCAGGAACATAAAACTTGCAGAAAGTTCTCAGCATTGAACAGCAGAGTATTCTAGTTGACTATGTACAACCTAATACAACATACTGCTTCTGTCTAGGGAATATATTAGCCAAAATTTCATTTGTATTAAAAAGCACTAGGCCTTCAAAATAATCTTTATGAGTCACTAAAAGGAGAGCACAGGTGAGATAATTTTTGGTATTGCTACATTTTGCAGAGACTACACTCCTTACATTGGGTCCTCCCTTGCCTTCTTTCATCTGAGATAGCATTACTGACTCCAGAAGCTTTCTTTGGCATATGGTCTTTCTCATCCTCAAGCAGAACAGAATGGTATCATATAGTTACTATATCTGTGGGTTTAATTGATCAGAGAGTTATTGTCAAAATAGTGAAATACATTTATTACCCTGCAGCTGAGTCTGTGTCTTCTTATTCTAACTGTTTGGGATCCTGAGCTTGCCTGGGCTTGTTGGTATCTAGTGAACTTAGTAAACGTATAATGAAAGTCAGTGTCTGGACTCAGAAACGATCCTGGTATCAGAGAGAGCCCTCTAGGATTAGATCACTCACAGCAGTCACTCTCAAGTCTCGGGCTCTTATTCACATTAACAAAAGATTATGAATGATTGAGAAGGGGAGGGGATATGATAGAGAATGGAATTTCAAAGGGGAAAGTGGGGGGGGGGGAATTACCATGGGATATTTTTATAATCATGGACGATGTTAATAAAAATTGAGAAAAAAATGTAGAAACATAGTGGGTAAACTGTGAAATTTAAGGAGAGTACAGAGGGAAAGCAAAGCATGAAAGTGTCAAAGTAAAAATAAATTCTTCCTCTTCCCAGCTGGGAAGCAGGAGACAAGATCAAGGACATCCCTCTCACATACAGAAGGAGAGAAGAAGAGGCCAAGAAGCTAAGAGGTAAGTAAAAAAAAAAAAAAAAAATGTATAAGGGAGTAAAAGAAGCTTACACATGGGGCTCAGGTTCAATTATAAGGATCAGATATCCAATAAGAATGAGCCTCATCACCAGGATCAGATGTATAAGGGAGGACCTGGTTGGTTGGTGTATTCAAGAGACTCATCAGGAAAGGCTAGCCCACAGGTGTTAGGCCAGGAAAAGCTGAGAAAGAAGCAGGAAGCTGACGCTGGTGGTGTTGCTTACAGACATCTTGAATGAAACTGAATCAGGCTGAATTCTAGTTCTACCAGGGCAGGCAAAATGTGATCCAAGTTTCAGTGGGCCAGTCCTTAGCTAAATACCTACCAGGAGAGAGCTATATTGCTCCTAATCGGTGTTATTTCCATTTTATTTGGGGAAAATTTTAATCCTTTATTATGTAAACAGTATTTTGAGGATCGGGTTCCCTCTATTTCTTCATTTCAACTCTTAAGTAAGATAGTTCCAAGACTTACCTTTTTGGTCCTGCTCACTTCAATGTTTTCTTTTCAAAAGAGCTACATGTGAAGCCCACTGTGACCTTTATTTGACAAAGTTTCATACAATTGTAAACTACTTTATTGCAGGGAGCTGCAAGCAGTCGCCATTACAAGATGGCGCTGGCTTCCTGTCTGTGTTGAGGTAAACAACTCCATATTAGGCAGTGCCTTGGCGCCAACCGTGTTCAAGGTATGCGCATGCGCTTGACTCAACCTGTCCCGAGCCTATCCCGTGGCGCCTGGTGGTGGCAAGCTGGTAGTAACCAATCAGTGGGCGCCTCATTGCACTTCCCTCTATAAAAGTAGCTGCACATTCCGCCTCCTTGCCCCTCGCCATCAACCTTTCTGTTAACCAAGAGCTCTCCAATAAAAGTGTGATCAAGAAGGATCCTCGTCTTGTGGTCGTTCTTCCCTGCGGGTCAGGGGGCTCACCGCAAACTGGTGCCAAAATCCCGGGACGCCGGGAGCCTTGTGGTCACCAGGCGAGGGGTCGAAGAGGATTCAGAACTTGACACACGGAGAGGAAGACGTCGGTAAGTCATCCCCAGTCATGCAGTTTTCTGACCTGGACTTTAATCTGATCCTTGCCGTTTTCCTTCCCTTCTGGGTTTTGTTTAAAGGTAGCCACACAGACATTATTAGACAGGGACGGAAAGCGTTGGCAAGGCATCAGGATAGTCTTTCTGAGTCAGATACAAATGGGGAAACCCCAGCTAGGCCTAGGAAAAGGAAAAAAACAAAAAAGGAAATACAAAGGGAAAAAAAGGATAAAAGCTTACAAGATGAGCTTAGAGAAATGGGTGAAGTTTATGATTATGCCCTCATTAAGCTTTCTAAAGGGAAGGAAAGACTGCAGAGGACTTTGTTGGAACTGGGCTACTGGCACAAGGGCTGGCTGCGTCCTGCTGCCCAGGCCCAGAGTGTTTGATCAAGGTTAAATTTGTAATGGACTGATGTGCTTGGCTAGAGATATTGGACTGAGAGATTTAAGATTTTAAGCTGGAAAACCTCAAGCAAGTTAAAATTACAGGCACTGAGACTGGTTTTAGGTTACTGAACCTGCTATTGTCAAACACATTAGCAATCTTAAGGAAGATGTTCCAACTGCTTTACATTCAAACAATGGAAAGGATGCCTGAGGAAAGGCTATCATAGAAATGCAAACACTTTTGGAAAGAGTTGACTGGAGGAGGAACCTGCTTTTCAAGGCTATTGAACTTGAACTGCAGAAATTTGATGTTTGTTTGATGGTGGTTGAGTTTACATTGTTTTAGTCTCTCCTTGCTTTAATCCCAGAGGAATTCGCCCATTACAAATTTGACAGATGGATGTTACTCACGTCCCATCTTTTGGCAAATTACAATATTTACATGTTTCCATTGATACTTGTTCTGGAGTTATGTTTGCTTCCCCATTAACCGGGGAGAAAGCAGCCCATGTTATTCAACACTGCCTCGAGGCGTGGAGTGCCTGGGGGAAGCCCAAAACTCTTAAAACTGACAATGGCCCAGCATATACATCTTCGGGTTTTCGAGCATTTTGTGCACAAATGCAGGTTGCCCATACCACTGGCCTTCCTTATAATCCCCAAGGTCAAGGCATTGTGGAAAGAGCTAATAAAAGCATAAAAGCCATTTTATTTAAACAAAAGAGGGGAATAGCAGAGGATGCGACTCCCAAGGAGAGGGTTTCCTTGGCCCTATTTACCCTTAACTTCTTAATTTTGGATGATAATGATAAATCTGCAGCTGATAGGCATAGCCAACATGATACCCAGTCACACAGAGAAATGGTGATGTGGAAGGATGTCTTAAATAACAAATGGAAAGGACCGGATCTTGTGGTAGTGAGATCCAGGGGAGCTGTTTGTGTTTTCCCACAGGACCAAGAATCACCTCACTGGGTTCCCAGTCGGTTGGTAAAAACGGTCCGACTCTCCTCAGAGAACAACCCGGAGATCCAGAATGATCCTGAAGAAGCAGATGTGGAGGAATCTATGGATGCTGGCCTTACAGTGCCTGGCGCTCAGTAGAGGAGAACAACGCTGGGGCATCTTGTCAGCCTTTCCTAAGCCCCTGCCAGTACATCATGCTGCAGCGGTCTTCCCTCGCTTCTTCACAACTCAGAAGGAGCTGGGTCTCCCCACTGTGATTGGGGGTACCACGTATGTCAGCTTAGGGGAAGATCGGAGTTTTGAGAAAATCGGAGCCCTTTGCTTCACAATTGATTCACCCCGTAATTTTTGTATAGGGCTGAGAAAACAGGCCTTTGGTTGGTTTAAGGATGATAGGATATGGGGAAAAATTTCCCAAGAGAGACGTAATTCCAGATTTGGTGCAGAAAATAGTACTTCTCAATATCTTTTGCAAATTATACGGACCATCCTGGACGCGTCTTAATACTTCTGGGGGTATTGAGAAAGTCATATATACTTTTGGGAGGATGTGTGCTTTGCCTCTGGTTGGTTTGCCACCTGCGAGCCCAGACCAGGCGGGACAAGGTGGTCATTTCTCAGGCACTTGCCGCTTTGGAGTGTGGGTCCTCCCCCCAGATTTGGCTGTCGGCCCTAAAGAGCACCTAGTTTCCCCTGGCCCTTGCACCCTTAGGGCCTGAAGTGCCCATTGCACAAGGATGGGCAGAGGGTTGGTGTTGGGAGCACGGCACTCATCACGCTCAGGATGTGAGACAAAGTACTGCACGTGGGGCGAGCTCTTAGCAGCCTCATGGAGGGCATGTCTGATTGCATATGGGTTGGTACTGTAATCCCATCTCTGAGAAAAGGTACTGGACGGGTGTGACACCAGCCTGGCTGGCCACTAGGCCTGGGGTCATCACAATGTCCTTTCGAGCATCAGAGATCAGACCTCTACCCTTGCCTGTTGCGTTTAAACAAGAAGGGGGAACTGCAGGGAGCTGCAAGCAGTCGCCATTACAAGATGGCGCTGGCTTCCTGTCTGTGTTGAGGTAAACAACTCCATATTAGGCAGTGCCTTGGCGCCAACCGTGTTCAAGGTATGCGCATGCGCTTGACTCAACCTGTCCCGAGCCTATCCCGTGGCGCCTGGTGGTGGCAAGCTGGTAGTAACCAATCAGTGGGCGCCTCATTGCACTTCCCTCTATAAAAGTAGCTGCACATTCCGCCTCCTTGCCCCTCGCCATCAACCTTTCTGTTAACCAAGAGCTCTCCAATAAAAGTGTGATCAAGAAGGATCCTCGTCTTGTGGTCGTTCTTCCCTGCGGGTCAGGGGGCTCGCCGCACTTTATGAACAGATGACTTGATAATATAATACATGTTAGTAAAACACTGATAGAAAAATAACCTTAAAACAGGAAGGCAAGAAAAGAACCCCTTGATATAATAAAACTGCAAGAAACTGGAATAAATAAAGAATGTACAATCTAATAGTCATGAATAAGTAAATGTTAGAATTTTTTAAATGACTATCCAAAATAATATAGTATATACAAATGTATATATGCAAATGCATAGGAACCGATGTGAATTTGCAGAGCAAGTTAATGTTCTTAGCAAAACATAAACTAAAAATTTTGGTTCAAAAAGAAGTATGAAAAAAACAGCTTAGGTAAACGTATTCCAATTTTTAGGAAACATGATATTAATCCTTCTTATCCTCTATACAAGTACTTAAGTAGAAAATACTTTTAAACTTCATTCAAATGTTCAAAGTATTATAAGATAGTTTGGCAACACATTTTACAATGAAATCATATATTTTATTTCAAAACATTGTAAGCATAACAAAAATTAGAACACATACTAATTTTACATGGAAAATATAACATTAACAATTAGTAAATGAAACCTTAACAATCTATACAATGTTTATACCATTAGCAAAACTTCAGCATAGTGAATGGTCAGAAACCTCATGCTAATAATCAATCTAGCCAAAAAGATCAAATGATAGGACACTATCAATAAAGATAATACTCTCAGTCAGGTTTGTAGCCACCAGTGGTGCTGCAGACTCTACATGAAATAGGAAGAAAAGAAAAATCATTTGCTGTAAGGAAAAACTATAATAACAAATTAGCTGAAGATGTGCTTAAAGATGTGCTTAACTTTTATTAAAGTTAATCATAAGGAGAGATGTCAGCCACTGTAGTGTTTTGACTCCTCAATCTATGCCCAGGTGTGAAGAATATCACCATGAAGGGATAGACTAAAATTGTCTTTGTTTGAAGGTTGAAAGGAAGAACAAAAAAAAAAAAAAAAAAAAAAAAGAAAAGAAAGAAAGGAAGGAATTGGGACAAGGAAGGAAAAAGGGAGCAAAACTATAAAAAATAATGTTATTAGAATTAATAAAGTAAGTGATACTGTGTTATCTGGATCCTAGATCTAATATAAACATAGAATATAATATTTTCCTTATATTAATAATATCCAATTTAAAATCAGAAGTTCAAATAATAACAGATGCACGTATGAATAGATTTAAAGAGAAAGCTCTATAATGCATTGAAAACAAAATTTAAAAAATTAGTGGAACATAAAATAAGTCCTGAACTAATGGAGAGAAAGTATTGTTTCTAAAATTATATAAATGTCTTTTATTCCAAAAGCTACACACTTATGTAATTTACTTAAAATGTTAATTTAACAAGAATAATACAATTAAAAAGTAATACAAACTATTAATACAAATTATAATTATACAATTATAATACAAACTATTCCTTAATAGTATAACATGTCGACAAAAAACAAGAGAGACAAAGTGCACAAATGGGGAAGTATGGGCTTTCCCCTTTCCCAAAATTTACCCTTTGCGTAAAGCCACCCAATTACGATTACATGAAGAGCCACACAAGAATACTTACCTAGTTAGTGACAAAGCCAGAAATTTCCGGATCTGGAAAGCCAACTTCAAGCCAGCTTGTACTGTATAACAAGACCTTATCCCATAAAAAGTCACAAGAAAGGTAATACTAATTTAGAAATCAATAACATTACATATGGATATAAATATCATTCCAATTTCTTAACAAAAGGCTATTTTGTTAGCAAGTAGCATAACTATAATTAGCTTTTTCTAATAATTCATTTTGAGGGAAACAAAATAAAAATATGAAATATCTAAAATGATTTTATAGCTAAATTAGATAATTAGATTAAATATAAGCTATTGAATGAGAAGTGTAGGCATAATAAAATTTTGAGTGAAAGCAAGCATTCAAATCAAAGAAGTTTAGAATTGATCATAATTTGATTATAAAGAATTTATGTTTTAAAAGGCTAAATCTATCATACATAATAGACTAAAATATTTGAAATATATTTCATATATAAACACAGAGGGTTAATATTCTTTAAAAATTTTTATATTATTTATTTATGTATTTGCAGGCAGAGGAAGATAGATGAGAGGCACATAGAATGAATGCTTCAGGGCTGCTGCCCACTGCAAACTAACTCCAGATGCATTTACCACCTTGTGCATCTGGCCTACGTGGGGAACGGCAAATCAAATCTGGGTTCTTAGGCTTCACAGGCAAGCACCTTAACTGCTAAGCCATCTCTCCAGCCTGAAAGTTAATATTCTTCATCTGAAAATATATCTTGAGACCAATAGGAAGAACAAAAATCATCTAAGAACTTAAGTAAGTCTTTGAAAAGGCAATTCTCAAGAAATGAAAAAAGGTGAGCACAGCCCAGAAGGAAGGTGAGCACAACAGATCACATGATTCTATAAATAAGTGACCCAAAAACCTCCATCTCAAAACCCTTAAAAATGATTAACTCCTTCAGTAAAGTAGCCAGATACAAAATCAATTCACAAAAATCAGTAGCCTTTCTATATGCAAAAGACAAAGATACAGAGAAAGAAATAAGTGACATTGTTCCATTTGCAATAGCATCAAAAAAAATTAGAATACCTCAGAATACCATTAACCAAGGAGGTGAAAGACCTTTACAATGAAAACATAGAAACACTCAAGAAAGAAACTGAGGTGGACTTGATAAAATGGAAAGATCTCCCATGCTCCTGGATAGGCCGAATTAACATTGGGAATATGACAATCTAACCAAAAGCAATATATACATTTAATGCAATACCAAAAAATCCCAACATCTTTCTTCACTGAAATAGAAAAAATGACCTCAAAATTTATATGAAATGGCAGAAGGCCTCAGGTATCAAAGCATATAATCACAAAAAAAAAAAAACACCTCTGGAGGCATCACCATACCTAACCTAAATCTATACTACAAAGACATAGTAGTAAAAACAACATGGTACTGGCATAAAAACAGGAACATAGACCAATGGAACAGTATCAAGGACCTGGACTTTGGGTCAAGTAACTACAGCTACTTGATATTTGACGAAGGCCTTAATAATGTAGACTGGAAAAAAAGACAGCATCTTCAACAATGGTGCTGGACAAACTGGATATCCATATGCAGAAAAATTAAATTTGATCCACACATCTCACCATACACAAAAATCAAGTATAAATGGATCAAAGACCTCAGTATAAGATGGGAAACTTTACTACTACTGGAAGAAAACTATGAGGGACTTTCCATAATATAGGAGTGGGAAAAGACTTCCTGAACAAAACCCCAGTAGCTCAGGAAATTAAACAATCACACAATCATTAGGATCTCAGGAGGCTGAAAAGCTTTTTATAGACAAGCAATCAATCAGCAGAGCCAATAAATTTCCCACAGAATGGGAGAAAATATTTTCCAGATATATATGGAACAGAGGCCTAATTTCTAGAATCTACAAAGAACTCAAAAACCTAAACAATAAAAAGTCAAACAACCCACTCACAGGGAGTTCTCAGAGGAAGAAATACAAATTTTATATATATATATATATATATATATATATATATATATATATATATATATGTATGTATATATATATGTAGAGAGAGAGATGAAAAAAGGAAAGTCAGTAATTATATGAGAAGCTAGGCAAGCTCTTATAGTCATGGGAGATACTACTTAGCCCAGGAACTTTGCCATCTTTAATGTTGTAAGCTAGAATTGTGAGACTATGAAGAAAGGAATTATTTAAGTCCTTCCATGCTGGGTTGAATGTTCTGGGAGTGATGCATTAGCTACTGTCAGTTGTCCAAACATGCATTTGTTTCTTGTGCTTTTAGAAAAGCAGCCAAATAAATATGAGTTTCCCATGAGGCTGGGCTCAAATTCCTTCAAAGCCCTGACAGGATTATAACATTTGTCAAGTTCTTGATTTCAAGGCTCAAAGAACATTTGAAATGTACATATGGAAGGCAAAGAGCTAAACACCTGCTGCCAACAAGACTCATGAACAGAGAGGACCTGAGCCAGGATGCTTCCCTGAGGACTTCAAACTTGGCCTGAGTGAAGATAAAATACTTTCTATTCAGCATTATTTGCCACCAGCATGACTTGAATTGGAGAATCACTTCTTCCCTTTAAAGGGGAAGTAATCATTTTTACTGCAGAGCAACATTTGTATGGAAAGTGATGCCAACATATAGAAATAAGGATATCATGCATTTATAGACATGATTTCATGAATAATAACATTTAGCACATAATTCATGAAGACATAATTATAAGTTCTTTTGTATATTAACTTGTTTAATTTATCATTAAGCTCCTAAGTAATTACTTTTAGCTAAATTTATTTTTCAAATAAGAAACAAGTATAGAGATTATTAACTTTCCCAAGATCACTTAGCTACCAAGAGGATTTTGGCATTATATTTGGTTCCTGAAATAGTATGTTACGAGCCGGGCGTGGTGGCGCACGCCTTTAATCCCAGCACTCGGGAGGCAGAGGTAGGAGAATTGCCGTGAGTTCGAGGCCACCCTGAGACTCCATAGTGAATTCCAGGTCAGCCTGGGCTAGAGTGAGACCTTACCTCAAAAAACAAACAAACAAAAAAAAAAAAAGAAATAGTGTGTTACTTTAGTCCAAGTTCAGAGCAATAGCTCCTTAGCTACCACAACAGCTTCCAACCAATTACAACTAGCAAACGGACTTTCTACCTAACATAGTATATTCACAGGAATTTGCAGATACCATTCTCTAACATATTTTGTGCTCTTACTATGTAGAAAAATACTTTATCATCCTATTTTTCATAAATTAACGTTTTTAAATTCTGTCTTTCCTCTAAGTATATAAGTGAAATCTGTGCAATGAAGGTTAAAAGCATAGACCTTTACATCATTCTGCAAGTATCTTCTGACTTAGGCTGGCTTTCCTCAACCACTTTTCTTTGTCTTGTCCAGACACCTGATGTTATTGCTTCTCTCTGATAGAAAAGTGATTGTAAGACCATATATATATATATATATATATATATATATATATATATATATATACTGGAGGGAATCAGGCACAGTGTTAGTGTTAGCACAAGATTGTCTGTTCTGTTTTATTCTAAGTCACTCACTTGCCTAGAGAAACCTGTGGTTTAGTTTTTGGGAATCTGTTTGGCAAAGCATTATTCAGTAGCACACCTTTTCAGAGCATGAGGCAACCCTACGGGGACACTTTGAACAACACAAGAATCAAATACCCAACTTTCCATAGTGAGAGCATTGTCCATTGCCACTGGCCAGTCAAGTCTACAACTTTAAGATGATCAGTGACTTTTTTTTCATAGTTTCCTATCTTATTTGTTAATATTTCTGTTTGTTTCTTCTGTCTTCCTTAGGAACAGTAAGATCAGAAGGAAGCTCAAGCTCAGTTCAGTCAATTACATCTACTTGTTAGTAACTGAAAGGCTAGGATAAAGGGCTGGTAAGCAAGAATCAGAGACAGTTTGGGGGTTTAGTTTTGAATTTCTACTACCTTTGCACTTCTGCTTTCCATTAGCATGAATAATTGAGAATCTAGAGTCTAGGAAGCTGCAAGGCTTGTGAAATGTAGAGCTGGAGTAAAACTCATAGAAGTCCTGCCAACCTTTACTACTGATAGTGCAGGAAACATGGGACCCCACTCTACATAGCTTGCTAAAAGCAGATATTTACAGATAATCAGCTCCTTGCCTATGGCCACATGAAAAATATCTAATCCCAAGTGATTGATTATTTAATAATCTAATTGAATTTAGCACAATACTACCAAAATAATGAAAGTTTCAAAAGGAATGGAGTGTAGTGGAAAAATTCCTAGGAATCAGAAAGCTTAATGTCACAGTACTTTGTGATCTTAAGCAAACACCATAACTTCACTGGGACTTAGTTTCCTTGCCTACAATAAAGGGATAGTTATCCTTGTCATGGCTATTTTGAAGTGTTTTAGATACAGTCAAATATAAAATAATAAAAATAGCACATGAGTGGTAATACCTAGGCTGGCTTCTATCTTGCCAGAATATTAAATGCTTCACATCATATCTTCTTACCAATTTTACCACTCAGAAAAACTTGAAGACTTGAAAACTAAATCCCAGAAAAGTTAAATGACATATTAAAGTTTACATGACAAGTATGTTGTTAACTGTATAAATTAATATGAGAGATGATCTTGTTCCATCACCGCTAAGAAAGCCCCTAATTTCTGTTTGACCTAAGTGGAAGTAGTATTTTTAGATGCTGTTGAGATATACCTTCTCAAAATGAATGAGTCAGGAAGAGCATCTGAGATCTCTTAGGCTTGGCTAATATTTCAGATTTCAATCAGAGGAAATAGCAAACTGAAAGAACTGGGGAGGGGGCGCAGATTCTCTAAGGAACCAATAAGTTGTCTGGATCTAAGACACACAGACACCTGATGGATACATGTAAGTGAGATGCTTTTAGAAACCTTCAACTAGATAAGGGCCCTGCACACAAGCCTTCATTTACTTTCTTTTTTTTTTTTTATTAGTCAGTTCTGTATTCAGCAAATACAGTCAGTTTGGTACCATTATTAGGCTCATCCGTGACCTACCCCCTCCCCTTGGCCCCTCCTTGTTGAGGTATACGGGTCATGCATTGTGGAGTTAGCCCACAGTTATGGGTAAGCTAAATGTCTCTGCATATCATGACCCAACATGTGACTCTGACATTCTTTCCGCCCCCTCTTCCGCAAAATTTCCCTGAGCCATGTTGGGTTCATTTTTGGTCTGCTTCAGTGATGAGGTGTTGAGGGCCTCTGAGGCCCTGGCTCTCTGATTTGGTAGGAGTTGATTTTTCTCTATGCTGATCTCCTTCCCCCTTGTGCTGGTGTCTGGTTCATCAGGAAAAACAGCCCCCTTGCTTGTTTCTCGAAGTTTTCTTAGTTTCAGCCGGAGCCCTTTTGAGGTATGATGGGGTGGCTCTCTCCTTAGGGTCTACATCTATCTGAAAAAGAGAAGCAGATTCTCCAACGGAGAGTAAGTTAGCACCAGGACAAATGAGATAACCCTTACTTTTTTTTTTTATAGAGAATTTAATATGTGTAGGCCCTCTTGTAGCCCACAATTGATAGTAGGTTGATACTGGAGAGTGGGCTTATGTTTGGATATGGTTCTGACTTGTTTCCCAGCTCCAGCTATGGGTCCCATACCAGTGAGGGGATCAGTTAGCCAAATTGAGAGCAGTTGGTTCCCCACCATGGCTGTGTGCCACCACTGCACTTGTGTGGGCATCACAATAAGTTATTTGCTGCTAAGTAGGTTAGACCATGCGTTGCTTCGATAGATATTGGTCAATTTTCAAGCACAGATTAAGGTAAGTCTGCAGAAGGAGAAGAAGTTAGGTAGAATTCTTCTCTTTGTCTAAAATGTATTTATTAATGGATGGTTCATATGTCATTCAACTTCAAAATTGAGAAATACTTTACAAAGAAGCTCTAAAACTGGCATGGTGGCACACACCATTAAACCCAGTACTCAGGAGGCAGAGGTGAGAGTATAGCTGTGAATTTGAGGCCACCCTAAGACTACCTAGGGAATTCCAGGTCAGCCTTGACTACAGTGAGAATCTACCTTGAAAAACCATGGCATACATGGCATACTCCTGCCTTCCTGGCATGTACAAGGCTCTGGGATCTTTTCCTAGAGTTGGAAAAAAAAAAACTTTAAAAATGAGGCTTTGGCATTAAGGATAATTGTACAATGGAATTGTTACATTAATTTGTCTTACTTTACATGTCTTAAACCCAATGCCTAGAAGTACTTTCTGTTCAGAAGCCACCCAAGCATTGCTCACTCCCCATCAATACACTCATTTATTTATAATTTACTTATTTGCTGGGTACTAATTAATGTGAACAGTCTACTAGGCATTCACATGACAATCTAAGTCAAAATTTATGTCTTCCAAAATGTACATGGATACCATGTAAATAAACCAGAGTAATTTAGCATGGGGTGAGTATCAGAGCATTCTATAGAACAGAGCTTTGAAATTTCTGTCTGAAGCTCAGTGTAGCATATAGAGTCTTTCTATAAATAAAATGACATTTAGTTACAGACATGCTTACTTGTTTGTATATTGTTTCTGGGTGTTTTCTTGCTATAATTACAGAGTTGAGTAGTTATGACAGAGTGTGACCACATAGCTCTTCATAAAAAGAATATGGTAGGTCACGGATGAGCCTAATAATGGTACCAAACTGACTGTATTTGCTGAATACAGAACTGACTAATAAAGAAAAAAGAAAAAAGAAAAAAGAAAAAAAAAACTAAAAGAAAAAAATAAAAAAAGAATATATATAGTCCTGCAGGACATACAGAAAGAGAGATAACTTCTGCATGTATAAGGATCCAGAGCAGAGAGAAGGCCTGGCCCATCTTCCAGCTTCTGTTGTCTCTATAGATGGAGAACTAGTGGCAAGGAGGGGAAGTGGAAAGGAAATCAGATATCACCATGAAAGTTCTTGTTCATGTTTAAAATTTACTTTCAAAGCAGCATGGAAGAAACATAACTCAAGATTTTTAAGCAGAGCAGGCAGCATGGCTAAATTTGCATTAGGACATTGTATGAGGTATACATTGTGTAAGATGAGGACAGGGTACAGGTGTGGCAATGCTGCAAGGAGCCAAGGTATGGAGAGAACACTGCAGTCTAAACTCAGACCTTAATAAGACCCTTTACCATGTGCCTGAGTTAGGATCTGAAGAAGGCATCCTAACTCTGGGGCAGTATTTGTAGCAGTCATATGCACCTGCCATTACTCAGAGCCTTTCTGCCTTGACTCTTCTTTGCCCCTTGAGAGTATTTGAGCAAATCTCATTCCCACATGCGATGAGCTATTTGAGGAAGTGTGTATGTTTTTGTATTCCAGAAGAGTGCTTCCACATATGGAAGGTACTAAAGAATAAGCTGTTAAACCCTAAACCTCCATTTCTGGGGTAAGAGAGTGATTGTCACAAGACTAGTGAGCTCAACAGCAGGAATGCTCAGAATAGCAATAAAGATATCGGAGATATTTACCAAGAGATTTATCAAGATTTATCAAGAGATTTACCAGTTTACGTAGGCCTGTCTACTGCCTGAGAATGCAGGTTAGAACACTGGGCTTAAACTGGTCTGTGCTATCTTCCCGCTGCCCCACCAGGACCAGAAACACTGCTTTGTAGTAACAAGTACTCAGACAAGGTTCACCCATTCATACCGAACAGTGATAGGGTCCAAATGATGTCAAGCAAACAGAGACTCCCTCTCCCTGGACTCAGGTCAGTACTACTCAGAAATTTCATTCCTTCTTGTTATTATTTTTTTTTAGCTCTTCCTGGGCTACTTATTGTTCTTGTTATAGTTTACTTTTCTGAGTTAAAGACAGCCAAACTGAAAGCCTTTGGGTCATACAGCGAACTGTACTTCCCTATCCCGTTAGCAGTGAATGCCATTGGGCGATGTTTGAACAAAGAATTCTACTTATTTCTTATGGGCTCCATGTGAAGAAAGCAGGCATATGTACAAAATTTTTAAACAAGCAAGGTATATTTGCTTTTGTCTTTTTTGTTAGTGAAGTCTCAAACATTGTAAACTTCTCTGGTTTAAATAATCCCTTTTCTATTGCCAATGCACAGAGACATTGTTTAGTTTAGGGTAATTAAAAAAGCAGGGAGGGGGACAATAATGCAAACAGTGTACTGTTCAGAATCATCACTCCGCTTGAAGACATATGTAGCTGCAGAAGGCTGAACAGATCATAGTGGCTTAAGGGACTGGAAGATAAAAGAGCTGGCATCAGTGATCTGGACCCCAGAGTCCTGCCTGCTGTCTACATACACCCTGCCTACATACTTATCTGGACCCCAGAGAGCTGCCTGCTTCCTATATAGATCTTGCAGCCTTCACGTTTGCTGTCTTGCCTTTTTCCCCTCTCTTTCTTCCTTCTTTCCTTCCTCCCTCCCCTCCCTTCTTCCCCTTCCACCGTTCTCATTTTCTTTCATTTTTTCTTATTAGCATTTACTTAGTAAAACTTGCGATTTTAGAACAGAAGAAGCAAATGGGAGAATGTGTGGGTTCAAGCCTTGCAGCTGCACTTTTTTATATACATGAAGTGGAAGCTAATAGAGTGAAAGCCTTGATTTTAACATTTAAAAAATCATAAAACCAAAATACTCTTAAAAAGAGTGTAAGGCAAGTGGTGAGTGAAAATCAAAACCCTGCATCCATAGTCAAACCAACGCACTTTTGGAGGCTGGTACTTTTGGAGCAATGGATTAGGGACCACTCTTTGCATCCCAATGGATAATAATTTTTAACTTTGGGAGTGATGAAAAAAGTAAATAATATGCTAAAGAGTCAGTGTTCAGTGCAGGTTTTTGTAGAAGTGTGCTCTTAAGAAAACAATCTTTCTTCGAGTTCTCATTTAGGGTTCTGTAACCTTAGGCATGTCACTTAAATATTTTGCATCTCAACTTTTAAGCAGTGCCAATAATGGCATGTAACAGGCTGTTAAGACATTAAATGAGGAAACCAGTGTCAACATCTCTGCAACGTGAATAAATTTGAATCATGTAATTAAGGCATTCAGTCTACATAACATGTTAACAAGTGATACAAAGTGGCCTTGCCAATTAAGTATCAACTACATGATGAGCACTGTAGTAGGAATGTTTACCACATAAGATCTCTAATAATACCATGTATCCATCCTCTGTAGGGTATGGGATCTTTTTTATTGAATTGAAACCAGAACTATATCTTTGGTACATAGCAGTTAACATTTATTCTGCACTTACCAGATATCATATATTAAACACTTTGAGCATTTTATTTCATTTAACATTCTCACCAGTCCTAATATATTTCAGTACAATTATGTTCAGTTGCAGATAAGGAAATGGAGGTACAATGAGTAAGTCACTTGGTCTAAATCACACAACTAGAAAATGATAAAATAATATTTGAAGACAAATATTCTGGGTCCAAAACCTGTAATTTTACCCAAAATATGTGGCAAAGCAATGAATTCAGGCCATGGCTGAATTCACTTAAAATTATAAAATTTTGAGATGACTTCATGAGATTCAGTATGATCCATGCTTATTTCATTGTTTCCAAAAGCAATATATTATTTGTTCCAACAAATTCCATTCAGAAAAATACTAGCCTTTACATAGAGATGACTAATCTGCCACCATTCATGATGTGACTCTGAAACTGTATCTGTAACTTGGGTTAATATACTTATGCATTTATTTAAACTGTACATGTACTTTCATAATTATGAGCTGCTATGTAATATTTCCTCTGTGGAGTGCACTAATTAAGACATACTAATCCAATATCAGAAATAAATAAAATATGACACTAAGTTAATCTCAATCAACACAAATTTATCCTAATTTTGTGCTTTTTTGTTGATTTTTTTTTCCTGTGGATATTTTTATTAATTAGTTTTGTACTCAGTGAATGCAGTCAAGTTGGTACCATTCTTAGCCTCCTCCCTGTTCTCCACCCTCCCCCAGGCCCCTCCTTGTTGAGGTATATGGGTCCTTTATTGTGGAGTTAGCCCTCAGTTATGGGTAGGAGGAAATGTCTCTGTGTATCATGACCCAATGTATGGCTCTGACATTCTATCTGCCCCCTTTTCCACAAATTTCCCTGAGCCCTGTTGGGTCCATTATAGCCCTGATTCACTGATGAGGTCTTGGAACCACTGTGTCACTGGGTATCTGATTTGGTAGGAGCTGATAGTTCTCTATGTCGATCTCCTTCACCCTTGTGCTGGTACCAGGTTCACCAAGAAAATAGCACCCTTGCTTGTTTCACCAATTATTCTTAGTTTCAGCTGGTATGATGAGATAGTTCTCTCCTTAGGATCTGCATCTATCTGAAAAAGAGCAGCAGATTCTCCAACAAAGAGTAAAGTTAGCACCAGATAAATGGGATATCCCTTATATTTTTAGAGAGAATTTAATAGTGTAGGCCCTCTGGTAGCCCACAATTGGTGGTAGCTTGATAATGGAGAGCAGGCTCATTTTTGGATATGATTGAGACTAGTTTCCCATTTCCAGATATGGGTTCTGTTCCACTGAGCAGACTGGTTACCCAAATCAAAAGCAGTTGGTTTCCCACCATGGTTGTGCGCCACTATTGTACTTGTGTGAGCATCACAACAGGTTATTCACTGCTCAGTAGGTTAGACCATGAGTTGCTTGGAGAGATATTGGTCATTTTTCCCCAGTCGCCCATGTAACACCTTCTGGCACTAGTTGCACTGACTGTCTGGGAACTGACTCTCTTCCAGCTTCCAGCCATGTCACTCCATGTTACATGTCAACCACATGTTGTATTTTCAGCAGTACTTAACACTAATATGTGGTGGGTCACCAAGTCCTCTGACAGAAATCTGTCATTCTTTTAGGAAACCTTGCAGGTCTCTCTTATCAAAAATTCATTGTGAATGACAGCCACATACTGGTACTGGGAGTTACAGGTCAGTGCCCATGAACAGAAGGAAGAAAAAGATAAGTAATATAAGAGTTGGAGAGAAGAGCGAGCGAGTGAGCGAGCGAGCGAGCGAGAGAGAGAGAGAGAGAGAAGCAGTAGAAGATTAAGGTCAGTCTTATTGTACCCTCTCCAGTGCCTTGTGACTCAGGTGTTCCCTCTAAGGGCCTGGTGAAGTTTAAACTATTTGTTCTGTCATTTAAGATGTAGTTGTTTATGGTACCATTGCCATTTGGGTCCAGATTTGTGTCCCGGACCCCTCCCTTGTCCTCCCCTCCCAACCCACCCACCTTATTGTCTAGTCCTCAAGATGCTTGCTGGGTATGTCAGCATCTTAGGTAGATTCAGGTTAGGTGCTGTAGATGAGTGAAACTATGAGGCGATTATCTTTCTGTGATTGGGTGAATTCAATGAGAATGATCTCTTCCAGGTTCAACCATTTTTCTTCTAATTTCACTGTGCTGTTTTATCTTACTGCTGTGTAGAATTTCATTGCGTAGATATACCACATCTTAGTTATCCATTTGTCTAGTGATGGACAGCTGGGTTGAATCCAGCTCTTAGCTATTATGAATTGAACTGCTATAAATATGGTTGAGCAAGTCCCTCTAGACTGAGGCTTGAAGGTTTTATGGTACATGCCCAGTAAGGAAATAACTGGGTCTGTTGGTAACTATATAGTCAGCTTTTATAGGATTCTCCATATTGCTTTCCAAAGTAGTTGTACCATCTTACATTCCCACCAAGAATGGATGAGGGTTCCTATTTTTCCACATCCTCGCTAGCATTTATTTTCATTTGAACTTTTGATGCTTGCTATCCTTACTGGGGTAAGGCGGAATCTCATGGTTGTTTTAATTTACTGATGATTAGGGAGGATAAACATTTTCTTAAGTGTGTGTTTGCCTTTTGTATTTCTTCTTCTGTGAACTGCCTGTCCAGCTCTTTGCCCCATTTTGTGAGTGGGTTGTTTAACTTTTTATTGTTTAGGTTTTTGAGTTCTTCATAGATCCTAGAGATTAGGCCTCTGTCAGTTGGCTATTCAGCAAATGTTTCCTCCCATTATGTGGGTAATCTATTGGCTTTGCTTATTGCATGACTGTGAAGAAACTCTTCAGCTTCATGTGATCCCATTGGTTGAGTGATTGCTTAAGATCCTGTGCTACTGGGGTTTGGTTCAGGAAGTCTTTTTAAATTCCTATATCACGGAAAGTCCCTTCTATATATGCATCCAATAGTAGCTGAGTTTCCAGTCATATATTGAGGTCTTTCATCCATTTGGACTTGAGTGTTGTGCATGGTGAGATTTGTGGATCAAGTTTCAGTTTCCTACATATGGTTATGCAGTTTGTCCAGCACCATTTGTTATTGTTAGGGCCTTTGTCAAATATCAAGTAGTTGTAGTTGCTTGACCCAAAGTCCATGTAATCAATTCTATTCCATTGGTCTATACTCCTGTTTTGATTCCAGTACCATTCTGTTTTTAATACTATGGCTTTGTAATATAGCTTTAGACCAAGTATGGTTTATTTCTTTTGCTGAGGATATGCTTGTATATCCAAGGACTTTTGCCTTTCCATGTGAATTTTGAGATCATTTATTCTATCTCTGTGAAGAACAATGTTGGGATTTTAATTGGAATTGTACTAAATCTGTATATTGCCTTTGGTGGGATTGCCATTTTCACAATGTTAATTCTGCCTATCCAGGAGCATGATAGTTATTTCAATTTTCTCAAGTCCTCCTCAATTTCTTTTTTGAGTGTTTTTATGTTTTCATTGTATAGATCTTTCACTTCCTTGGTTAATGTTATTCCAAGGTACTTTATTTCTTTTATTGTTGCTATTGAAAATGGGACCATGTCCCTTATTTCTTTCTCTGTGTCCTTGTCATTTACATGAAGAAAAGCTACTGATTTTGTGCATTGCTTTTGTATACTGCTACATTGTTAAAGGAGTTAATCACCCTCAAGAGTTTTGGAATGGAGTCTCTTGGGTTTCTTACATATAGAATCATGTTGTCTATAAATAGGGTTAACTTAACTTCTTCCTTTCCAAATTGTATCCTTTTATTTCTTTACCCTGTCTTATTGCTTGAGCTAGGACTTCCAGTACTATATTGAAGAGTAGAGATGAGAGTGACACCCCTGTCTTGTTCCTGATCTCAATGGGAATTCCTCCAGTCTCTCTCCATTAAGTATTATTTGGGCTTTAGGGGCTTTGTATATACCCTTTATTATATTAAGAAATGAACCAACCATGTCAATTCTCTCCAATGTTTTGATCATGTAGTGATGTTGTATTTTCAAAGGCTTTTTCTGCATCTATCGAAATGATCATTTGGATTTTGTGTTTAACCTTGTTTATATGGTGTATTACATTGACAGATTTCCATATGTTGAACTACTCCTGGGTTCCTGGGATGAATCCCACTTGGTCAAGGTGGATAATGCTTTTGATGTGTTGTTGGATTTGGTATGTGTGGATTTTGTTCAGGATCTTTGCATCTAAGTTCATCAGGGAAATAGACTGACTGTTTTCTTTTTTTGGGGCATGTCTGCCTGGTTTTGGAATTAGGGTGATACTAGCTTCATAGAAGGAGTTGGGGAGCTTTCCCTGTTCTCCAATTGTGTGGCACAGTTTGAGAAAGATTGCTTTGAGTTCTTCCAAGTTGTTTTGATAGAATTCAGCTGAGAAGCCACCTAGTCCTGGACTTTTCTTTTGGGGGAGGTTTTTTAATTACCTTTTCAAGCTCGATGATTGTGATAGTCTTGTTTAGGAGATTAATCTGCTCTGAGTTTAGCTTTGGTAGATGATATATGTCCAAGATTTTATCCCTTTCCTTCATATTATTCAGTTTTGTGGAGTAGAACTTTTTGAAATAAGTCCTGATGATTCTCCCAATTTCACTTATATCTGTTGTGATCTCTCCTTTTGCATTACAAATTTTGTTAATTTGAAATATCTCTCTCTCTCTTTGTTTTTCCTTCATCAAATTGGCCAGGGGATTGTCAATCTTTATTTTTTTCAAAGAACCGGCACTTTGTTTCATCAGTTTTCTTAATTATTTTCTTAGTTTCCAATCCATTAATTTCTGCTCTGATCTTAATTATTTCTTTCTGTCTGGACCTTTTTGGGTTGGATTCTTCTTGCTTTTCCAGTGCCTTCAGATGGATAGTTTTGTTATTCTTGTGGCCTCTCTGTCTTTGTTATGAAGGCATTTAGTGCTATGAACTTTCCCCTGAGGACTGCCTTTATTATGTCCCATAAGTTTCGGTACAATGTTTTCTCATTGCCATTTATTTCTAGAAATTTTGCAATTTCATTTTTTTATTTTTTTCACTACCCATTTATTGTTCAAAAGTGTGTTGTTCAGTTTCCAGGAGCTGACGGGACTATTGGTGGGTCTTTTTTTTTTTTTTTTTTTAATTTCTAGCAATATAACATTGTGATCTGATATCATGCAAGGAATTATGTTCATCTTCCTAAATATATGGAGACAGGCTTTGTGACCCAGTATATGATCTATTTTAGAGAATGTTCCATGGGCTGCTGAGAAGAATGTGTAGTCTGTGGATTTGGGATGGAATGTTCCGTAGATGTCCATTAGGTCTAATTGTTCTATGGTTTTGTTGAGTTTCTGTTTAGATGATCTATCTATTACTGAATATGGTGCACTGAAGTCCCCAACTATGATGGTATTGGTGGTTATTTCTGTTTTTTCTCAAGTAGATTTTGTTTTGTGAACTGTGGTGCCCCTGTGTTTGGTGTATAAGGATTTATGATTGTGATATCCTCTTCATGGATTGTTCACTTGATAAGTAGGAAGTGGCCTTCTTCGTCTTTTTTTATTATTTTTGGTTTGAAGTCTATTGTATCTGATATTAGTATATCTATGTGTGTTTGTTTCTTATTCCCATTTATTTGGAATATTGTTTTCTACCCTTTCACCCTGAGGAGGTGTCTGTCTTTAGTGGTGTGGTGGGTTTCTTGAAGACAACAGATTGAGGGGTCTAATTTTCTGATCCATCCTGTTAGCTTGTGTCTCTTGATGGGTGAATTAAAGCCATTAATATTTAGGGTGATGACTGTGGGGTTTGATTTGATCCCTGCCATATTGTGTTGGTACATGTGGTTTGGTGTTTTCATGGACTTTGAAGTTTTTTGCACCTTCTCTGAATTTGGTTATTGTGATATGCTTCTTGTAGGGACTTGAGGTTTGCTACTTGATTCTTCTGTGTGAAGGATTTCCTGAAATACTCTCTATAGGTTTGTTTTTGTGTTCACGTAACTGTAAAGCTCAGCTTTGTCATGAAAAGTTTTTCTTTCACCATCTATTGTGCGGTGAGGCAAGTGGAACTATGCTGGCCTGGGTCCCCTTTCCTACAGTAAGGGCAGGAGTATCCTGAGGCTGGGACTATGGCTAAGGCAGCTGCTTGGGAGGATTAGGGTGCTGGTGTTCTACCCGAGAGCGAGGGAATCAGCCAGTTCCCCCTCTTTTTCCCTCTGTGCACTCTCCCACTGGTGATCTATTAAAGATTGCTCTCCCCTAAAGGACCCACTGAACACTTAATGCCTTGCCTTTATTTCCTGGGGAGGTGCGGCACGGTTATGTGGTCACCATCTTGACTAGACATCTTAACCAGAGTCCTCCCACAGAGCAACAACTGAGGTACCAGCAGAGAAGAAATAAGGCAAGAATAAATAAAATACTATAAAAAATGCAAGGTAATAAGTAGTCTAGTTGTGTGGGATCATACACATATTCATATATACACAAACATATACTTTGCATATGTATGTTGTATGTGTTCATGTGTGTGTGTGTGTGTGTGTGTGTGTGTGTGTGTGTGTATGTGGGCATGCATGCACCACAACACAAGTGAATGTGGATGTCAGAGGACAACATTGGGGTACTAGTCCTCACCTTATTTAAGACAAGGTCTCTCTTGTTTTGTTGCTGCCAATGCTAGTTTGATTAGTGAACTTCAGGATTCTCCTGAACCTGCTTTGCATTGCATAGATACATTGAAATTACAGATACATGTGCTACTTGCATCCAGCTTTATGTGGATCTTGGGGATCATTACTTTGACCACCATTTGTGTAGCAAGCAATTTTAACCACTGAGCCATTTCTAAGAGCCCTTAACATATACTTTTATGTACATGGCTTATCTATATAAATGCAGACATACACTCAATTTTCAAATTCATGTCACTTGAAAAAGTGCATGAAATATACTTACTTATAATATTTAATAGTTTTATAATATTTTATAATATTATAATATATAATATTATATAACATTAAAGTTTTTATAATATTACATAACCACAGTGAACTTGAAATTTGTGGAAACTGAGATCAGCTTTGCCTATTTTCTCAACCACCTAAATTAACTGTGAGGTGGAAAAGCTCTGAGGATCATTTTTGTGTTTGCTGACAGGCAGAGCCAACAAAAGAAATCAGCCTTCCCTTCAGTTTGAAGGAAGGCTCTTTCTTGGCCAGCAGTGAATAGGGAGGCCAGGACTGTCTAATTGAGCAATCGTGTGTCAGCAAAGGATTGTATAAAGCCAGTGGGACATATTTCATTCTGCTTTTCATGTTTTTCTTCCTCTCTCCTTTTTCCTAGAACAGATTTTCATCTGGCTTTGAAAGATGTTAATGGAGTGCTATTAGTCCAGGAAGAAAACTGCTCTGGAGAATGGTAATGATTTCACTGCCAGAGTGACATCAAACCAGACCATTTAAGAATAATAGGGTTTTAGTTCCTGTAGAGAGTCAGAATTTGGAGATAAATAGCAAGTGAAGTCCCATGACATGCAAGACAGCATGAGAAAACAAGTATTGGAACTTCTTTTCTTGTTGAATTTGTGTGCGAGGCTATCCTCAACCTCTCCTGATCTCTAGTTCAAAGATGGAAATTAAATATTTAAGGTTGGCTTTAGCTTTTTCCTTGGGCTACTCTTGCAGCAGCTTTAGGAATAAAAGGATTCTTCAGAAAAAATAATGGAATATTCCTCTGTAAATGTAACACTAATTACAAATTTATCTACAAGTTTCTTAAATCTGACAAATGTATTTAGATTTCTTAGAGCTTTCATTCTAAGATGTATTAAAGAGCTGGGGAGCATTGAGTTGTTTGAAGAGACTAATAATAATACACTACACATTAGTGGGCATTCAGCAAATTTTAAGTATATTAATTCAAAGCTAGAAATAGTGCTTCTGCCAAGGTGTTTCCTTATACAGGTGGTGTTGCAGGATTTGGGGCTTTAGGAGCGGGCCCCCAAGTTTATGAACCTCAATTTTGGGTCCTGTTCTATTTTTAATAAAGAATTGATAAAAATGAACTCTAGAAAAATAAATTATGAATTATTAACTTTAGGAAGAAATCACAAATTCTGAGACTTATTTATTGAAAATTGGGATCTAGGAAGAAGGCTAGAGTAGAGCCATAAGCATATGAGAAGTGGGAAATATCAGTCATGTGGAAAACACTGTGTAGTTCATAAGGTTAGTTTAAGAGAAATTGAGGTTTTTAATTAAAAAAAAACTGGAGTAGAGCCACAAGCATGTGGAAGACAGAAATTAGGTATATATATATATATATATATATATATATATATATATACATATATATATAATTTCTGTTGGAGCTTACGGAAGAATAGCAGGGGGAAATATCAAAGCCAATACCAAGAAGTTTAGATGATACATAAAAAGTAAAGGGAGTTGTACCCATGGCTACCCTGAGTTTAGAGAAGTTACATAGGTTAACACCCATACAGTTAATGAAAGCATCTACTTGGTAGATCTGGAATTTAAGGAAAATAAATAAGCAGTAGATTTAGTGAGCAAAGGAAAGTCATACATGTAATTAAAGTGAGAAGTTACCCCAAAGTATAAACCAGTGGCCACCTTCAAACATACTTGTTGTCATAGCCTTAGCTCCTTTCTCTACCCCTAGGGACCATTGTACAACTAACTCTGGAAGAGCTTCTCCCTGACTTGAAGCCATTGTTTCAGGATCTGAGCTCTGGGAGGGATTAGATCTCAATAATAATGCAGGAGACTGGGAGAAACTAGGCTCTGGGCTTAGAATGCACCTCCCCACATCAGGCTCATGACTCCCAAACCTGGGATCCTTACCCTCATGTAACAAAAAAATTGAAAAACTCAGGTGTAGAGCAGCATAAGTTATGAAGAATTTATTAAGGGTAAGGTGAAATCAGGAGAGAAGAAAAAGTATGAAAGTTCCCAAAGCAAGAGGAATTTCTTCAAGGCGGGGATAAAGAAAGACCTGGAAAGAATCTCTCTCAGATTGGGAAAATGTCTCTAGAGAATTAAAAAAAAAAGTTTCTCACACACATGGCTCAGGTCCATTTATATGACTTAGGCATCCAATTAGCAAAAGCATCACCATAAATTCCAGTGTATAGGAAGGACCCTGCTTGTCTGATAGGAGCTCAGGAAGCAGTGGTTTATGGGGTACTAAGCAGGTGAAAAGCAAAGGAAGAATCAGGAAGCTGCTGGTGCTTACATCCACCTTGGAAGAGACAGAACCAGAGGTCTGGTCCTTTCAGGGCTGAGTAGCCATCTATGTTCCTAGCTGCTCAGAAATTGCCAAAGGTGTCAGATGATGCAACCCAGAAGTGCCAATAAGGATCACAGATGAATTCCCTAAGAGTCAAATTTCACCCGCATAGGTCAAAAGGCAGAAAGCAACTGAAAGGCTAAGGTCTGATCAGTTTCTGTTACTGTGTGTCTAAAGCACATGCTTGTCCATGGGGCAGAAAATTTACTGTGTCTCTTGGATTTCTTTGTCTGTTGTTCTTTTATCCACCCCTTGGAAATCCTGCAGTACCATCACCATAAGTGAAAAACCGGCTTGCTTATCATGACTCAGACCCTTTTCCTAGGAAATCTAGGCTAGAAGTTCCTCATCCTCTACTTCTCCTCATTTTCATTGTCCAAAATACCTGCAAACTGGAAGAGAGTGCTGACCTCAGAGTTGCCAAATAATCTCATTATTCCACAGCACCCTCCCCTGGAGGTAGTTC
Source organism: Dipus sagitta (assembly GCA_036346955.1). Taxonomy (NCBI): domain Eukaryota; kingdom Metazoa; phylum Chordata; class Mammalia; order Rodentia; family Dipodidae; genus Dipus; species Dipus sagitta. Next base: position 9,840,381 of record CM070781.1, read on the forward strand.
CAACAGAATATTTGCTACAAAATTTGCTGCAAACACAGAAAGACAAAAACCACATGTCCTCTCTTATACACAGATGCTAGAATGTAAAATTGAAAAATATAAATAAACAGAAATAAATGTGGATAAAGGAAAAAAAACTAGAATTGAAACCAAGTTCGGTTAAAAGGTGATGCTAAGGAAAGTGGAGAAAGGATAAAAAGCCGTATGTGACATGCAGAAAAAGGATGGTAATAGGATTGAGGGACAGAGGAATGGGGAGATGGGAGAGAATCATCTAAAACAAATTTTGTTTGAAAATGTCATAATGATGTTTAATAAACTTTGTATGATTTTTTTCCAAATTTAAAAATGCAACTTGCACATCCCTTTTTGAAGATGATCAAACTGAGGTTTTAAAGGGGAATAATAGGGACAAAGTGACAGAAAATAACTAAAACATTATTTATTTATTTGAGGAAGAAAGAGGTGGGTGGGGATATGGGGGAATGAATGGGTGTGCCAGGACCTTCCACCACTGTAAACAAACTCCAGATGTATGCACCACCTTGTGTACCTGGCTTATGTGAGTCCTGGGGAATCAAATCTGGTCTTTTGGCTTTGCAGGCAAATGCCTTAACTACTAAACCACCTCTCCAGCCCTTGTCATTTATTTTGAAGAAAAGGAAATGTGTCATACATAGGATTTAATATAGGGAAGAACAAAAAACATATTGTTTTCAGTCCATTGTAATATTTTATCACTCACTAATGTACTGTTTCTGCCTAGAATTGTCTGTAGTGAACATCATTTGGGGGTCAGTCTCTCTCCTCCCTCTCTGCCTTTCTCCTTCTCTGCTCTTTTTCCCACCCATTGACTGAAATATTCACTGCTGCTGAAATAGATCATGCATTTTCAGTTTCAGACTCAATTGTACTTTCTGATTGATATAGAATCTATTTTATCTTCCCCCTGCTCACTCCCATTACAACTCAGCATTCAAAACCTCCTTCATTCTCCCTAGTTGAGGTTGAATAATCTTACCTCTAGAAAGAGCTCCCTGCTGTCTTCAATAAAGTAGTAATTGATTGCTCCTTCCACTGATAGTTCTGTAGAAGATTGCCATTGCCTTTAATTAGCCTTCATTTCTTCCTGCTCCATTTTACTCACATCTGTACCTGCTGCAGCACCCAGTATATTGTCTAGTATCTGAGAGTGCTTGTGCATTTATGAAACAAATGTTGCCAAATGTGATGTACCAGGCATCATTTCAAGAAGAAAATCCATGCTATCAGGGGACTTATACCAGCTAATGGAGCATGATGTATATAAGTAAATATGTGGATGTTCGGCTTTGGAAGTAAGCATGTATAAGCTAGCAGAAGAGCTTCACAGGCAGAGGGAATGTGAAGAAAGGTTGGCAGAACAGGAGCCACCTTCTGGCTTTTCAACATGGCCAGGGTTGTTGTGGCACAGTGTATAAGGGGAAAGTGAGAGGGAGTTACTTTTGGATTACCCATAATGGATGTGGTTTCTTAATTCTGATCTTGGACTGTTTTCTTAAGAAATAGAAAGAGGATAGAAGTGTTTCAGACTGAGTCTGGAGGAGATAGTGAATGGGGCAAGTTATATAGCTCTGATCTGTATTTCCCTATGCCACTCCTCAAAGTTATTGCTAAGTGTTTGAGGAAGAACTGGTCTCTCTTGTTTCTGTTGACTTGTATTTGTTGCACTTCTATTCTAGAGCTCACTCACTCTCATGACTGTCTAAGATGTCTTCTTGGCCTGCGATGACTATCCTATGACTTCATTCAGGAAATCCTTCCTTGTCTCTGCCACATTGGGGAGGGTGTGGATCTATTATGCACAAAGCAGTTGAGTATCTAGATCTCCTTTGGTACCATCTGCTGCTTTGGTCCCCACAGCAGGGAAGGGGATGCACTGGGGGACTGTTCTTGCCTGCTTCAGGGTCAGCTTGGCATAAGGTACACAGGTGAGGCCATACCAAACTAAATGAAAGGAATGGCATGTGGAGTTTTTCATACATCTGAAATTCTGTAAGAGAGTGCCTTATATTAGAAAACTTAAAAATACAACGAATTTATTTCTTTTAAAATATGTTTGCACAATTTTCTAAAATTCTATTGGGAATTTTAACAGATGAACACACTGCACATTGGTCTTTGTCCCATCATGTTACCATTTTATGTTCCTCTCCCCTGCTCCCATTCCACTGAGGAGCTCCTCAGTGGGAGTATCATAAGTCACGGTGGGGTCAGGGACCCACCAGTCAGTTCCTGTAGGAGGACAATGCCTCTCAGTATATCTTTCTAAACTGTGGCCTGCGTATTTTTCCTCCCTATCTTCAGGAATATCCCTTGAGCCTTTATGGATGTGTTTAAAGTCTCTTTTACAGTTGTGCTCTAAGCAGCCTCTGAATTTCTGCTTTGATGTGTTTTGAGTCCTGTCAGTGTCTTTTGCCATCTCCCTGGAGAAGGATCTCAGGATAGCAGAAAGAGCAGCACTCAATTTACTTCCTCTATGTTTCCCTGTGCCCTGGCAGACCTGATAAGGAGGACTTCTCTCGTGTTAGGCACTTGGCTTTCTTTTCTTGTCATTCTGATCAGTCTTAGATCTCTCTAGTATTCACTACTTTCTGTGAAAGGCAGGTTATCTAGCCAAGAGTGAGAGTGTCTTAGATCAAGAGAGAGAAACAGACATATAGCAGACATTTTGATGTGCATAACCTCTCCTTTTATCAAAGAACAGTAGAATCTTCCCTCCAGGGTCTATAACCTTCCAAATCATAGGCTTCTCAGTACCAGGCATGAACTCCCTCCCACTGAGCTTGCCTTATATCCAATCAGAGAGCAGTTGATTACCACCAAAACTTATGTGCTGCAATTGTACTAGTGGGTAGATCTTGCCTGGCTGGCTGATTTTGTAGCTTGCAGGATCCATTGCTTATTCATGCTGTTGGTGACTTTTTCTCCAACATCTTCCACAGTACTTTCTAGCCATCTCTCCAGCCCTCTCTTTCCTTCTTAATAAGTAAATAAATATTTTCAAAAATATGTTGAACAGGGTTGGAGAGATGGCTTAGTGGCTAAGCGCTTACCTGTGAAGCCTAAGGAACCTGGTTTGAGGCTCGATTCCCCATGACCCACGTTAGCCAGATGCACAAGGGGGCGCACGTGTCAGGAGTTCATTTACAGAGGCTGGAAGCCCTGATGCGCCCATTCTCTCTCTCTCTCTCTCTCTCTCTCTCTCTCTCTCAATCTCTCTCTCTCTCTCTCTCTCTCTCTCAATCTCTCTCTCTCACTCTTTTTCTGTCTGTCACTCTCAAATAAAATAAATGATAAACAAAAAAATTATAAAAAATATGTTGAACGTATTGTAGATGTTTATTGACATTTAGATTTCTTTAAGAACCTTAAGAACCTTCTGTTCAGTTACCTGCCCCATTTTTTGATTTTTTTAAATTGTTTAGCTTTTTGAGTTCTTTGAATATCTGAATATCAAACCTGTCTCAGATGTATTGCTGGTAAAGAATTTTTCCCATTCTGTAGGTTGTATATTGAATTTGTTGTTTTGTTTAGCAGTATGATATCTTTTTAGTTTCATGAGAGTCGAATGGCTAAGTGTTGATCTTATGTTCTAGGCTACTGGAGTCTCTTATTCAGAGTTTCACAATACTGTATCTTGGAATGTTCTCCCTACTTTTTTCTTCACTCATTTTAGAATGTAGGTCACACATTGAGGTCCTGGATTCATTTTGAATTGACTTTTATTCAGAGTGAGATTATAGGCTACACATTCATTCTTCCAGTTTCTCCTTCAGCAGTGAATCATTTAGGCCTGACCTTTTTTTGTTTGGAAGGTTTCTAAGTACTGTTTCAATCTTATTAGATGTTTTATATCGACTTAGATTATTTATTCCTCCTGAGTTTCACTTTAGTATTTCTTATGCAATAAGGAATTTACCCATTTTATCCAAGTTTTCAAAGTCCATGAAAACACCAAACCATATGTACCAACACAATATGACAGGGATCAAATCAAACCTCACAGTCATTACCCTAAATATTAATGGCCATAATTCACTCATCAAGAGATATGAGCTAAGAGGGTGGATCAAAAATTAGACTCCTCAGTCTGTTGTCTTCAAGAAACCCATTTCACCACTAAAGACAGATACCTCCTCAGGTTGAAAGGGTGGAGAACAATATTCCAAGCAAATGGGAATAAGAAACAAACAGGAATAGCTATACTAACAACAGATAAAATAGACTTCAAACCAAAAATAATAAAAAAGACAAAGAAGGCCACTTCCTACTAATCAAGGGAATGATCCATGAGGAGGATATCACAATCATAAATCTTTATGCACCAAACACAGGGGCAACACAATTCATAAACAAAACCTACTTGATGATAAATCAGAAATAACCACCAACACCATCATAGTTGGAGACTTCAATACCCCATAATCAGTAATAGATAGATCATCCAAACAGACACTGAACAGGGAAGTAAGAGAGCGCAACAAAACTATAGAACATTTAGACCTAATGGACATCTACAGAACATTCTACCCCAAATCCACCAACTACACATTCTTCTCAGCAGCCCATGGAACATTCTCTAAAATAGATCATAACTGATGGTTAACCCCTCAATGCATGACACATAGACCCCAATAAGGAGGGTCCCTGTGGAAGAGGGAGGATAGGGAGGAGGCTAACAATGGTACCAAGTTGACTGTATCCACTGAGTACAAAACTAATAAAAAATAAATTATAAGAAAAGAAACCACAGGCTCTGTGTCTTGTGAAGAACCAGTACATACTTATAAAATGGTGCAAACAAAGTCCTCACATAGTGGGAAGGGTGGAAGAGCAGAAAACGGGGCATAGGCAGTTTTTACCTGCTGTTTGATAAGGTCAATAAAACTATTCATGGCAGCTCAGCCTTTATCACTTAATTACTTCTAAATGACCACCACTTAATAATCCATTGACCATTAAATTATAATACATGTATTTTTTGAGGGGTGCCACATAACAAATGTTCATCAACTTACAATGTGTTTATGGTACAACAAAAAATTAAAAGATAAAAATATGGTAAGGGAAAACTGCATTTAATTCAAATAACCTACTGAACATCATGGCTTATCCTGACTTACATTAAATGTCCTCAGATCATTAAAATTAGCCAATAGCTGGGCAAAATCACCCATCACAAAGCCTATCATATAATAAGATATTAATGTTGACTATTTCATGTAATTTATCAAAGTTCTATGCTAGAAGTGAAAAATAGAAAACACAGATGGTGTTTTATAGACATGATATAATATGAAAATATAGGGCACAATATCCAGAAAGACTTGGCAATAGCCTCTGAAGATCATTATTAGTCTAGTGTCATGAACACATGGCAGAATGAGGCCTGTGGCTCACTGCTACTATTCTGAATGAGAAATCAAAATTCAAACTTAGAACTTCAGTTTCTATTTTATGTCTATCACTTCCACATCATGGAATAGTAGAAAAATCCACAATTGAGCCATTCTAAATCAGGGACTCTTTTTGAGATAGGGTGTCTTTTCTTTTCTTTCTTTTTTAATATTTATTTATCTATCTATTAGAAAAAGAGGTAGTTAGAAAGACAGAGAATAGGTGTTGTAGGACTTCTGCCAGTACAAATGAACTCAGACGCATGTGCCACCATGTGCATCTGGCTTACATGGGTACTGAGTAATCAAACCTTGGTCTTTACTCTTCACAGGCAAGTGCCTTAACCACTAAGTAATCTCTCCAGCCTCTCTTTGTTGTTTTTACAACAGTGTGTGTACCAATGTAGCTGGCCCATGAGCTTCCAGATTCTCCTGAGTCTGCTTCACAGTGTTGTAGGTACTCTGAGGTCACAGACTTATGTCTGGCTTTATGTCGGTTCTGCAAAATTGAACCTAAGCGGGCAGATTTGCAAGCAAGCCCCTTTGATCAATGAGCAGTCTTTCTAGCCCAAATCAGGAACTTCCTATATGCATCTGTGTGTGTGTGTGTGTGTGTGTGTGTGTGTATAGGCATTTGCATATATTGAAAGAGCTAGTCAGAACTTAATTTATATCTTGTCTTCTTAACAAGGGAATTAATATGCATTAAGATATTTCTTTTTTGTGTGTGTAAAAAGTTGTATTTTGACATGGAGTTCAGAGGAGGACAAAGAGTCATCAAAAGAGATGAAGAAATAAGGAGGGGACTTTGAGGAATGGAGTGGAGAAGGGGGACAAAAGACATATTATCAAATTACTCTATATTCATGTATTAAAGTTCTAAAATAAAAAAAAGTTATTACAACTTCTTTTTCTCTGGAACACTCTTTTTTTTTTGAAGGTACTAAGTTTATTTTTTTTTATTTTTATTTTTATTATTATTAGTCAGTTCTGTATTCAGCAAATACAGTCAGTTTGGTACCATTATTAGGCTCATCCATGACCTACCCCCTCCCCTTGGCCCCTCCTTGTTGAGGTATACAGGTCATGCATTGTGGAGTTAGCCCACAGTTATGGGTAAGCTAAATGTCTCTGCATATCATGACCCAACATGTGACTCTGACATTCTTTCCGCCCCCTCTTCCGCAAAATTTCCCTGAGCCATGTTGGGTTCATTTTTGGTCTGCTTCAGTGATAAGGTGTTGAGGGCCTCTGAGGCTCTGGCTCTCTGATTTGGTAGGAGTTGATTTTTCTCTATGCTGATCTCCTTCCCCCTTGTGCTGGTGTCCGGTTCATCAGGAAAACAGCCCCCTTGCTTGTTTCTCCAAGTTTTCTGAGTTTCAGCCGGGGCCCTTTTGAGGTATGATGGGGTGGCTCTCTCCTTAGGCTCTACATCTATCTGAAAAAGAGAAGCAGATTCTCCAACGGAGAGTAAGTTAGCACCAGGACAAATGAGATAACCCTTACTTTTTTTTTTTAATAGAGAATTTAGTAGGTGTAGGCCCTCTTGTAGCCCACAATTGATAGTAGCTTGATACTGGAGAGTGGGCTTATGTTTGGATATGGTTCTGACTTGTTTCCCAGCTCCAGCTATGGGTCCCATACCACTGAGGGGATCAGTTAGCCAAATTGAGAGCAGTTGGTTCCCCACCATGGCTTTGTGCCACCACTGCACTTGTGTGGGCATCACAATAAGTTATTTGCTGCTAAGTAGGTTAGACCATGCGTTGCTTCGATAGATATTGGTCAATTTCCCCCAGTCGCCCATGTAGCACCTTCTGGCACTCGACGCGCTGACTGTCTGGGGACTGACTCTCATCCAACTTCCAGCCATGCCATTCTAATTTGCATGTCAATCACATAAGGTATCTTCAGGAGTGGGTCTTACCACTAACCTTTGGTGGGTCATCAAGTACTCTGACAGAAATCTGTCTGTCTTTTAGGAAACCTTGTAGGTCTCTCTGATCAAAAGCTCATTGTGGATGATAGCCCCATGCTGGTTCTGGGAGTTGCAGGTCAGTGCCCACTAAGAAAATGAGGAAAAAGATAACTAATATACAAGAGTTAGAGATAAGAGAAAGAGAGACAGGGAGAGGGGAAGTGAGGGAGGGAAGATGTAGGAGATTAAGGTTAGTCTTAATCTTACCCTCTCCAGTGTCTTGTCGTTCAGGTGTTCCCTGTAAGGGCCTGGTGAAGGATCAGCCATTTGGTCTATCTTTTAGTAAGTAGAAGATTATGGTACCATTGCCATTTGGGTCTAGATTTGTGTTTCCCACCCCTTTGATGCCCTCCCCTCCCTCCCCTTCCATCCTAGTGTCTAATCTAGGAGATGCTTGCTGGGTACATAAGGTATCTTCGGTAGATTCAGGTTAGGTGCTGTAGATGAGTGAGACTATGTGGCGATTTTTTTTCTGTGATTGGGTAAGTTCACTGAGAATGATCTGTTCCAGGTTCAACCACTTTTCCTCAAATTTCATTGTGTCATTTTTTCTTACTGCTGTATAGAATTCCATTGTGTAGATATACCACATCTTAGTTATCCATTCTTCTAGTGATGGACATCTGGGTTGATTCCAGCTCTTAGCTATTACAAATTGAGCCGCTATAAACATGGTTGAGCAAATCTCTTTAGTCTGTGGTTTGAAGGTTTTAGGGTAGATGCCCAGTAAGGGAATAACTGGGTGTGTTGGTATCTCTATACTCAGCTTTTTCAGAAGTCTCCATATTGCTTTCCAAAGTGGTTGTACCATCCTACATTCCCACCAACAGTGGATGAGTGTTCCTACTTCTCCACATCCTCGCCAGCATTTATTTTATTTGATTTTTTGATGCTTGCTATCCTTATTGGGGTAAGGTGGAATCTCATAGTTGTTTTAATTTGCATTTCTCTGATGATTAGGGATGCTGAACATTTTCTTAAGTGTATGTTTGCCATTTCTATTTCTTCCTCTGTGAACTGCCTGTTCAGCTCTTTGCCCCATCTTGTGAGTGGGGTGTTTGACTTCTTACTGTTTAGATTTTTGAGTTCTTTGTAGATTCTAGAGATTAGTCCTCTATCAGTTGGATAACCCACAAATATTTTCTCCCATTCTGTGGGGAATCTATTGGCTTTGCTAATTGTATGCTTGTCTGTAAAGAAACTCCTCAGCTTCATGTGGTCCGATTGGTTGAGTGATGGTTTAAGTTCATGAGCTACTGGGGTTTTGTTCAGGAAGTCTTTTTCCATTCCTATATCATGGAATGTACTTCCTAAATTTTCTTCCAGTAGTATTCGAGTTTCTGGTCTTATATTGAGATCTTTGATCCATTTGGACTTGAGTGTAGTGCATGGGGAAATGTGTGGGTCAAGTTTTAGTTTCCTGCATATGGTTATCCAGTTTGTCCAGCACCATTTGTTGAAGATGCTCTCTTTTTTCCAGCCTATATTGTTTGGGCCTTTATCAAATATCAAGTAGCTATAGTTGCTTGACCCAAATTCCGGGTCCTCAAGTCTATTCCATTGATCTATAGTCCTGTTTTTATGCCAGTACCATGTTGTTTTTATTACTATGGCTTTGTAATATAACTTTAGATCAGGTATGGTGATGCCTGCAGAGGTATTTCTTTTGCTGAGGATATGTTTGGAAATGCGAGGCCTTCTGCCTTTCCATATGAAATTTGAGATCATTTTTTCTATCTCTGTGAAGAACACTGTGGGGATTTTAATTGGTATTGCATTAAATCTGTAAATTGCCTTTGGTAGGATTGTCATCTTCACAATGTTAATTCTGCCTATCCAGGAACATGGGAGGTCTTTCCATTTTCTCAAGTCCGCCTCAATTTCTTTTTTGAGTGTTTTTATGTTTTCATTGTATAGATCTTTCACTTCCTTGGTTAACGTTATTCCAAGGTATTTTATTTTTTTTGTCGCAATTGAAAATGGGACTATGTCCCTTATTTCTTTTTCTGTATGTTTGTCCTTTGCATAAAGGAAGGCTACTGATTTTTGTGCATTGATTTTGTATTCTGCTACTTTGCTATATGAGTTAATCACCTTCAGGAGTTTTGGGATGGAGTCTCTCGGGTCTCTTACATATATAATCATGTCATCAGCGAATAAAGCTAACTTAACTTCCTCCTTTCCAAATTGTATCCCTTTTATTTCCTTCTCCTGTCTTATTGCTTGAGCTAGGACTTCCAGAACTATATTGAAAAGCAGAGGTGAGAGTGGACAACCCTGTCTTGTTCCTGATCTTAATGGGAATTCCTCCAGTCTCTCTCCATTAAGTATTATTTGGGCCTTCGGAGCTTCGTATATTGCCTTTATTAGGTTAAGATATGAACCAACCATGCCAACTCTCTCCAATGTTTTGAACATGAAGTGGTGTTGAATCTTCTCAAAGGCCTTTTCTGCATCTATCGAAATGATCATGTGGTTTTTATGTTTAACCTTGTTTATGTGGTGTATTACATTGACAGATTTCCGTATGTTGAACCACCCCTGTGTTCCTGGAATGAATCCCACTTGGTCAAGGTGGATAATGCTTTTGATGTGTTGTCGGATTCGGTTTGCAAGGATTTTGTTTAGGATCTTTGCATCTAAATTCATCAGGGAAATAGGCCGGTAGTTTTCTTTTCTTGTGGCATCTCTGCCTGGTTTTGGAATTAGGGTGATGCTTGCTTCATAAAAGGAGTTGGGTAGCTTTCCCTGTTCATCAATTGTGTGGCACAGTTTGAGGAAGATTGGTTTGAGTTCTTCCATGAAGGTTTGATAGAATTCAGCTGAGAAGCCATCTGGTCCTGGGCTCTTCTTTTTTGGGAGGTTTTTTATTACTTTTTCAATCTCCATGAGTGTGATGGGTTGATTGAGGTGATTAATCTGCTCTGTGTTTAGCTTTGGTAGATGGTATGCGTCCAAGAATTTATCCATCTCCTCCACATTATCCAGTTTTGTGGAGTAGAGGTTTTTGAAATAAGTCCTGATGATTCTCCCAATTTCACTTATGTCTGTTGTGATCTCTCCTTTTTCATTTTGAATTTTGTTAATTTGAAGCTTCACCTTTTTTTGCTTGATCAGATTGGCCAGGGGTTTGTCAATCTTGTTTATTTTTTCAAAGAACCAGCTCTTTGTTTTGTCAATTGTCTTAATTGTTTCCTTGGTTTCCAATTCATTGATTTCTGCTCTGATTTTAATTATTTCTTTCCTTCTGGAGCTCTTTGGGTTGGATTTTTCTTGTTTTTCCAGGGCCTTTAGGTGGATGGTTAGGTTATTGATTTGGGGCCTTTCTGTCTTTCTTACGAAGGCATTGAGTGCTATGAATTTTCCCCTGAGGACCGCCTTCATTGAGACCCATAAGTTTTGATACGATGTGTTCTCATTGTCGTTCAATTCCAGAAATTTTGCAATTTCATTTTTTATTTCATCCACTATCCATTTATTGTTTAAAAGTGTGCTGTTCAGTTTCCAGGTGCCATTGGGATTCTTGGTGGGTCTTTTATTGTTGATTTCTAGCAATATAGCATTGTGATCTGATATCATGCAGGGAATTGTGTCAATCTTCCTAAATATGTGGAGGCAGTCTTTGTGACCCAATATATGGTCTATTTTAGAGAATGTTCCATGGACTGCTGAGAAGAATGTGTAATCTGTGGATTTGGGATGGAATGTTCTGTAGATGTCCGTTAGGTCTAAGTGATCTATGGTTTTGTTGAGCTCTCTTACTTCCCTGCTGAGTTTCTGTTTGGGTGATCTGTCTATTACTGATAATGGTGTATTGAAGTCCCCAGCTATGATGGTGTTTGTGGTTATTTCTGTTTTATTGTCAAGTAGGTTTTGTTTTATGAACTGTGGTGCCCCTGTGTTTGGTGCATACAGATTTATGATTGTAATATCCTCTTGATGGATCGTTCCCTTGATAAGTAGGAAGTGGCCTTCTTTGTCTTTTTTGATTATATTTGGTTTGAAGTCTATTTTATCTGATATTAATATAGCTACACCCGCTTGTTTCTTATTCCCGTTTGCTTGGAATACTGTTTTCCACCCTTTCACCCTGAGGAGATGTCTGTCTTTAATGGTGATGTGGGTTTCTTGAAGGCAACAGATTGAGGGGTCTAATTTTTTGATCCATCCTGTTAGCTTGTGTCTCTTGATGGGTGAATTAAGGCCATTAATATTTAGGGTAATGACTGTGAGATTTGATTTGATCCCTGCCATATTGTGATGATAAATGTGGGTTGGAGTTTTCATGGACATTGAAGTTTTTTGTGCCTACTCTGAGTTTGGTTGTTGTGATCTGCTTCTTGTAGGCAATTGTGTTTGATTATTTTTTTCTTCTCTGTGGAGAATTTCCTGAAATACTCTCTGTAGGTTTGGTTTTGTGTTCATATAATTGTAAAGCTGAGTTTTGTCATGGAAAGTTTTTTGTTCACCATCTATTATGAGGGATACTTTTGCTGGGTAGAGTAGTTTGGGTTGGAAGCCATAGGTTCTTAGACTTTGGAGTGTTTCATTCCAGGCTCTTCTAGCTTTCAGGGTTTCCATTGAGAAGTCTGAAGTAATTCTGATGGGGTTACCTCTGAAGGTGGTGTGCTGTTTTTCCCTAGCTGCTTTTAGGATTTTCTCTTTGGTGTCAATGTTTAGAGTCTTAATAATAATATGTCTTGGAGAGTTTCTCCTTTGGTCCAGTCTGTTTGGAGTTCTATTGGCTTCTTGTATCTTGATGGGCCTTTCTTTTAAGAGATTGGGGAAGTTTTCTTCAATTATTTTGTTAAATAAGTTCTCCATGCCTTTGGTCTGGATTTCTTCTCCTTCTGGTATTCCAATGATCCTGATATTGGGACGTTTAACTGTATCCCACAATTCCCTCATGTTCTGTTCACAGGAGCTTTTAAACTTACTGAAATTTTTGAACTCTCTAACTGTTTCTTCCATCTTGTCTTCCAGATTAGAGTTTCTATCCTCCACTTGGCTGACTCTATTCTTGAGAGCTTCTAGTGAGTTTTGGGCTTGTTCAATTAAGTTTGCATTTTCTATTATTTTTCTATGTATAATTTCCATCCCTCTGTCAAGCTCCCTTTTCACATCATTTTCTGATTTTCTTGATGATTCTTGGAGTTCATCCTTGCATTTCTTTATGTCTTCATTTAGCATGGCCAGCTGATTTTTAAGGTCTTCTTTTTTTTCACTCTCCCTCAAATCTCTTAACTCTCTTTGAAATCCTTCCATTTTCTTATCTAATCCTTCCAATTTCTTATCTATTAGTTCTAGTTTAGTGATGGCAGCATCCACACGATTGTCGGCCCTTTGTTGCTTTCCTGCAAGTTCTACCAATAGGTTGGTTAGAGTTGCATTGCTCATAGCTTCAATGTGGTGTTCTGGTCCTATTTGTTCTTCTATGTTTTGATTAGAAGTATTCATTGTGGGACTGGGTGATCTAATTGGATTTTCTTGCATTTGATTATTCATGTTATTTCTTTTGCGCTGTGTTCTGCCCATGACAGTGTATGGGCAGATAAGTGGGCATATTAGCCTGGGCTCAAGAACAATGGGAATCTTATGCAGCCTGGGGGTGTTGCCAAGAAGCCTGGGCTTTGGCTGTCACTTGCCAAAGCCGCCTATCTACTGCCTGGCAGGGGCGCCGAAGTTGCCTGAGTTCTCAAGCGGTAATGTGCCAAGGCTGCCTGCGTTCGAACTAGGAGTGGCACTGAGGCACCAAGCACTGATGCCGCCTGAACTCTGGCTGGGCACACTGGGAACCGGAAGCAGTCTGCGCTCCCCCGCCACAGGACAATTGTGGACAGCCGCGCGGCAGACAGAGGGCGAGTGGACGAGAGTGCGGAGCAGTCTAAGCTTCCGCACACAGGGAATAATCTCACTTGCCAAAGCTGCCTATCTACTACCTGGCAGGGGCGCCACGGCTGCTTGAGTTCTCAAGTGGTATTGTGCCACACCTGCCTGCGTTCGAACTAGGAGTGGCACTGAGGCACCAAGCACTGAAGCCGCCCAGACTTTGGCTGGGCACGCTGGGAACCGGAAGCAGTCTGCGCTCCCCCGCCACAGGACAATTGTGGACAGCCGCGCGGCAGACAGAGGGCGAGTGGACGAGAGTGCGGAGCAGTCTAAGCTTCTGCACGCAGGGAACAATCTCACTTGCCAAAGCCGCCTATCTACTACCTGGCAGGGGCGCCAAGGCTGCTTGAGTTCTCAAGCGGTATTGTGCCACAGCTGCCTGCGTTCGAGCTAGGAGTGGCACTGAGGCACCAAGCACTGAAGCCGCCCAGACTTTGGCTGGGAACGCTGGGAACCGGAAGCAGTCTGCGCTCCCCCGCCACGGGACAATGGCGGCCCGTCGCTGCAGCAGGCAGGTAGGGGGTGGCACCTGAGCTGACGCAAGTGAGAGATACAGTCTGAGCTTGTGGGACTGGGCACACTCAGTAGGTGGCGAGTGGACAAGGGTGCGGAGCAGTCTAAGCTTCCGCGCGGAGGGAACGTTCGACGCGCGGTGGCAGCCGTGCGGGCTCCAGAGCAGCAGCAGCGGCCGGGGTGGAGCTTTGAACACAGCAGTTATTTGGGGCGAGGGGTGCCTACCCGCCCGCAAGGGGACCAGCGATTCCCTGTTCCCCCACCTCTGTGCCCTCCCAGATTTCTCTCCCCTAAAAGCCACTATATACCCTTAATATCTTGCCTTTCTTTCCCCGGGATTTGCAGCGCAGCTAGGCGGTCGCCATCTTGGCAGGAAGTCCCCAAGATATTTCTTAAGCAAAAGAATTTTTTCTTTATTATATGTATACATAATCAGTGTCTCAATAGCACATGTTGGTACCATCCTTAGCCTCCTCCTTGTTCTCCCCCCTCTGAAGGGTCCCTCCTTGTTGTGTTTGCCAGTTATCTCCATGGGGATTTTGGATAGTGCACTATGGGGGTAGCAATCAGTTATGGGGAAAAGGCAATATCTCTGTGCATAATGTCCCAACTTGTGGCTCTAACAATTTTTCTGCCCCCTCTTCAGTGAATTTCCCTGAGCCATGTTGAGTTTATTTTAGGTCTACTTCAGTGATGATGTCTTGGGAGCCTCTATGTCTCTGGATCTCTGGTTTGGTAGGAGTTGAGTGTTCTCTGTGTCTATCATTATAGTAAGATAAAAAATAGGCTGTGTAAGTGAAAAAGCGGTTGATCCTGCATGGTACAAAATCGATTGTTTGGTGCAATAGTGACACACAGGTTATGAGGGCAATCAACTCCCTGATTAGATATGAAGCATGTTCAGTAGGAGGTAACCCATGCTTACTACTGATAATCAAATCTCAAGCCTATGGCTTGGAAGTTCATAGACTCTAGAGGGAAACATTCACTGTCTTTTAGTTACAAAGAAAGTATATGTCCATAAAAAAAAATCTTCCACGTATGTTTACCCCCTTTGATAATTGCTGCTCTCTTGGCTAGATGACCTGATTTTTACAGATGACAGCAAATACTGGGGAGACTCAAGACTCACCAGAATAACAAGGTAAGAAAGCCAATTGCCTACCGTGAGAGTAGTCATCTCTATCATATATTCCAGAGCCTAGGAAATATTACAGAGGAAGTGATAAATTGTGTATAAGTTCTGGTCTCACTGCTAGTCTGGGAACCTCTTCCAGGAAGACACCAATAGACTCTGAGGAGAATTAAAATCTATAAGTGCAGAAAATTAGAGGATTCTGAGAGCTCTACACAAAGGAGACTTTTAACATACCCTCCAAGGCTTAGGGAACATTGCAGAAATGTGTGAAAAAAAAAAAAAAAACCACCATAAGAGCCACAGGGTGAGAAGGTATATTCTGAGGCATTATCCCCCACACAGAGATTGACTTGTATATTCATGACTTCATAGTGAATAACAGTAGCTACACTGGGGAGGTGCTATAGTGGAATCGGGGTGGAAAGTGGAAATATTAGCATATAACCCATACGTTTATAAAATAAAGTAACCAGGACTTCTAAGTCAAGATGGTGTCCATCTAACCACACCTAGCCTCCTGGGGAAGGAAAGACAAGACCGTTAGGGTTCATTGGAATTTTTAGGTGTTTACAGATCCTAGTAGGCCTCCAGTTGGAGAGCAAGGAGAAATAAAGTAGGGAATCTGCTGATTCCAATGTGCTCAGGTAGCCCACCAGGCCTCCAATCACCTCAAGCAGCCATCCTAGTCACAGTCCTAGTTGCAGATTCCTCCTGCACTAATCGCAGGGTTAGTGGACCCAGGCCAGCAAAGTAGCATAGCTTCACTGGATGTCCCATCACCGCCATCTACCAGTGCCCCCACCCAAGGTGTTCACATGTGTCTATGCCACCATGGTGCTACAAGCATGAATGCTTTGATGCTGCCCCTCCACCCCCAGTATTCTGACCCAGGCCAGGAGGCTAGCATCTCCCCTCTCCATCACACCCTAGGCATTCTTGCCACTGCAGAGCTCTATACATGAAGGCCATCCACTCACCACTGCCCCCTCAACCCCAGTCTGTGGACCCAGTACAGCAGGCTAGCTTTCCCCCACCACAGAGCTCCACTTGTGAACTCCATCCCTCTCACCAACCCTCCTCCCCCCAGTGCATAGACCTAGGCCAGCAGGCTAGCATTCCCCCCACCCTAGGTTTTCCTGCCATAAGGGACCTCCAATCTCCAAAACTCTCCCACTTGCTCCAGCCTCCAACCCCCCACCCCCCACCCCAGTGCAAAGACCCAGGCCATTAGGTTGCTGGTTTCCCCCACCACTACCAGGGAACTCCATGCACTGCCACCTCTTCATATGAGGACCGAAGAGAGCAGGCTGGTGTTCCCCCCTACCTAGGCTTTCCTGCTTTCCCCCTTCCTAGGCATTCCTGCCACAGGGATCCTCCATATCCCCTACTTGTCACCTGACCTACAGCAGACCCATATCCCTGCCCTGCCTTGTCATAGGACCTGGCAGTCCCATCCATCCACTGCTACAAGGTCCTAATGGACCTGCTGTCCCATACCCTCACCCTTCAGCATCATAGAATTACCATGCATCCACATTCCCCCCAACCCAGCTGTAATACCAGTCTGCATTGTCCCATTCCCCCTAACCAATGTGCCCATGGGCCACATGATCACTCAGTCCAATACCCAGAACCACCTAGTGACAACCACCTTCAACAGGTCCCTGGGCCCCTACCAGAGCCTAGTGGGCTCCTTTGCTCTAAGTAAACAAACCCATTATAATCGGAAGCCTAGTGGAATCAAACATAAAAGGGAATAATGACTGCCGACTCATCAAGGGTAGACTAAAGCTTCCTCCTAAATTAAATGAGATTCCTACATTGTGATGGGCAGACCACAGCACAAAAGGAATAACATGAAAACTCAAATGCAAGTAAATCCAACATGACTGCCCAGTCCCACAGTGGATATCTCTAATCAAAATGTAGAAGAGACAATAGGTTTAGAATCCCACAGCGAAGGTGCAAGCTATGCAACCCTGGCCAAGCAAATAGCAGAACTTGCAGAAAATCAACAAAGGGCCAATAATTGTATAAATTCTGCCCTTGCTAGATTAGACCTCATATAAAAGAAGCAGGAAGGGTTCCAAAGACAGTTACATGATCTGAAGAAGAGTGAAAAAAAAAAAAAAAAAAAAAAAGAGGACCTGGCTAAGCTCAATGAAGACATAAATAAATGCAAGGATGAATTCCAAGTAGCATTAAGAAAATCAGAAAATGATGTGAAAAGGGAACTCAAAAAGGGGATGGAAACTATACATAAAAAGCAGTAGAAAATACAAACCAAATTGAACAAGCCTCAAACACTATAGATGCTCTCAAGAATAGAGTCAGCTATGTGGGGGATAGAAACTCAGAGCTGGAAGACAAAACAGAAGAAACAGTTTGTGAGTCCAAAAGTTTCTATAAATCCAAAACCTTTTGCAAACAGAACATGAGGGAATCTGTGGGATACCCTTAAACATCCCAACATTCGGATCAAGGGAATACCAGAAGGGGAAGAAATTCAGAGCAAAGTCATGGAGAACTTATTCAACATAATTATCAAAGAAAACTTTCCCACTCTCTCAAAAGAAAGGCCCATCAAGTTACAAGAAGCTAGCAGAACTCCAAATGACTGGACCAAAGGAGAAATTCTCCAAGACATATTATCCTTAAGATTTTAAGTATTAATTACAAAGAGAAAGTCCTAGAAGCAGCTAGGGAGAAACAACACATTGGATATAAAGGTTACCCCATCCGAATTACTTCAGACTTCTAAATGGAAACCCTGAAAGCCAGAAGGGCCTGGAATGAAATACTGCAAAGTCTAAGAACTTATGGCTTCCCATCCAAAATACTCTACCCAGCAAAAATATCCCTTCATAATATATGGTGAAAGAAAAACTTTCCATAATAAAGCTTAGCTTTACCAATATATGAACACAAAGCCAAACTTCAGAGACTATTTCAGGAAATTATCCACACAGAAGAATCAAATAACCAACCTTAAGTCCCTATAAGATGCAGATCACAATAACCAAACTCAAAGAAGGAACAAAAAACTACAAAGTCCAAGAAAACATCAAACCACATAAGTCACCACAATATGGCAGGGATTAAATCACACTTCATTCACAGTTGCTACCCAAAATATTAATGGACTTAATGCACCCATCAAGAGACAAAAGCTAACAGGGTAGATCAGAAAATTAGACCCCCTCAATCTGCTGACTTCAAGAAACCCACCTTAACACTAATGACAGATGCCTCCTCAGGGTGAAAGTGTGGAAAATGAAATTACAAGGAAAGAGAAATATGAAACAAGCAGATGTAGCTATATTAATATTGGATGAAATAGACTTCCAAAGAAAAGTAAGCAAAAAAGACTGCTTCTTATTTATGAAGGGAATTATCCAACAAGAGGATATCAAATCATCAATCTTTATGTACCAAACACAGATGCATCACAGTTCATAAAACAAAACCCACTTGACAACTAAACAGAAATAACCACAAACACCATCATAATTTGGGACTTTAACTATCAGCAATAGATAGATCATCAAACAGAAAAATTACAGGGAAATAAGTGAGCTCAACAAAACCAAAGATCATTTAGAACTAATGGGCATCTACAGAACATTCTACTCATAATCGAGATTACACATTCTTCTCAACAGCCCATGAAACCTTCTCTAAAATAGATCATGTACTGGGTTATAAAGCCTTCCTCCATATATTTAGGAATATTAACATAATTTCCTGCATGATATCAGATCACAGTGCTGTATTGCTAGAAATTAACAACAAAAGATATGCCAGGAATTCCACCAGCTCCTGGAAACTGAACAACACTCTTTTAAATAATAAATGGGTAGTGGACAAAATTTAAAAAAATGAAATGAATGACAATGAGAATCCAAAGGACCAAACTTAAGGGACACAAAGAAGGCGGTCCTCAGGTGAAAATTCATAGTACTAAATGCCTTCATAACAAACACAGAGAGATCTCAAATCAATAACCTAACTATCCCCCTAAAGGCACTGGAAAAACAAGAATAACCCACCCTAAAAGATACAGACAGAAATAAATAATTAAGATTAGAACAAAAATTAATGAATTGGAAACTAAGGAAACAATTAAGAAAATCAATGAAAAAGAGAACTTGTTCTTTGAAAAATAAACAAGATTGATAAATCCCTGGCCAATTTCATCAAGCAAAAACAAACAAACAAAAAAAAAAAAAAAAAAAAAAGGAGACTCTCCAAATTAATAAAATCAGAAATGAAGTAAAGAGGGATCACAATGGAACAATGGACATGAGTGAAATTGGGAGAATCATCAGGACTTATTTCAAAAACCTTTACTCCACAACACTGGACAATATGAAGGAAATGGATGAATTCCTGGACACATACCATCTACCAAAGCTAAGCTCAGAGCAGATTAATCTCCCAAACAAACCTATAATGCCCATCAAGATTGAAAAGTTAATCAAAACCTCCCCCAAAAGAAGAGTCCAAGACCAGATGGCTTCTCAGCTGAATGCTATTAAACCTTCATGGAAGAACTGAAACCAATTTTTCTCTAACTGTGCCACAAAATTGACATTGACAGACACTAATCTGTCAATGTTATACACCACGTAAATAAACTTTAAGACAAAAACCACATGATCATTTTGATATATGCAGAAAAGGCCCTTGACAAAATGCAACATCACTTCATGATCAAACCACTGGAGAAAATAGGCAGTAATAAAACAGGGGTATCCACTCTCACCTCTGCTCTTCAACATAGAACTGGAAGTCCTAGCTCAAGCAATAAAACAGGAGAAATAATTAACAGGGACACAAATTAGAAAGGAAGAAGTTAAGTTTGCCTTATTCCCAGATGACATGCTTTTATACATAAGTGACCCAAGAAACTCTATCCCCAAACTCTTAATGGTGATTAA
The DNA here is from genome assembly GCA_036346955.1 of Dipus sagitta. NCBI lineage: Eukaryota > Metazoa > Chordata > Mammalia > Rodentia > Dipodidae > Dipus > Dipus sagitta. Next base: position 9,860,277 of record CM070781.1, read on the forward strand.
CTCCTTCAGAAAACTAACAGGATACAAAATCAATGCATAAAAATCAATAACCTTTTTTTTTTATGTGCTAAAGACAAATGAATCAAAGACCTCACTCTAAGACTGGAAACTCAATTACTACTGAAAGAAAAACTAGGAGGAACTTGCCATGATATAGGAGTGGGAAAAACCTTCCTGGACAACACTCCAGTAGCTCAGAAACTTAAATGATTGCTCAACCACTGGAATATCATGAAGCTGAAAAGTTTTCAAACAGACAAATATACAATAAGCAGAGCCAAGAGATTACCCACAGAATGGGGGAAATTTTTGCTGGCAGAGGCCTAATTTCTAGAATCTGAAAAGAACTCAAAAATATAAACAATAAAAAGTCAAACAACCCACTCATGAAATGGGGCAGAGAACTGGACAGGGAGTTCTCAGAGGAAGAAATACAAGTGGCAAACACATACTTAAGAAAATGTTCATCAACCTTAATCATCAGGAAATTTAAACAACTATGATATTACACCTTACCCTGGTAAGGATAGCAAACATTAAAACATCTAATGAAAACAAATGCTGGTGAGGATGTGGAGAAATACCAGCACTCAATCACTATAGGTGGGAATGTAAGATGATATAACCACTATATAAAGCAATATGGAGACTCCTAAAGAAGTTGACTCTTGAGTTATCAACAAACCCAGTTACTCCCTTACAAGACATTTACTCTAAAAGCTCCATGCCTCGGTTCAGAGAGATTTGCTCAACCATGTTTATAGCTGCTCAATTGATAATAGTTAAGAGCTGGAATCAACCCAGATGTCCATCATTAGACAAATGGATAAACAAGATGTTGTATACCTACATGATGGAATTCTACACAGCATTAAGGAAAAATGACAGCATGAAATTTGAAGAAAAATGGTCGAGCTTGGAACAGATAACACTCAGTGAACTCACTCAATCACAGAAAGATAATCACCCATGGTCTCGCTCACTCATCTGTGGCTCCTAACCTGAATCTTCCTGAGATGCTGACATACCTAATAAGCATATTGAGGAAGAGACAATAGGGAGGGTGGGACAGTAGGGGAGGGTAAGGCTGGCACAGAACTGGACTCAAATGGCAATGGTAGCATAAAATTCTATATCCTGAAAGACAGACTAATAGGTTGAAACTTCTTCAGGTCCTTAGAGTGAACACCTGCATCACAGGGCCCTGGAAAGGGTATGATGAAGTCTAATCTCAATCTTCTCCTGTTTCTCTCTCCCTTTTATCTCTTTCCCTTGTATAGTTCTGTAGCAGACAGATTCAGGTTCGCTGAGATGAACTTTCAGACCAGGCACAGTTATGGAGGAAGGGACATTTATTGACACCTACAGATCCAGGGGAAGTTCCATAAATGGCAGAAGAAGCTGGCCTGCCTTCATAGGACCAAGCAGAGAGAGAAGTACAAGCTTAAAAGCCAAAAGACACAGCACACTTCAGGAACTCCAGCTAGGCACATTTTGCATATCTTTAGATTGAAACCTGAAACCCACCACCACACCTAAAGATCCACCCAGTGACATTGCCTCCAGCCAGGTGGCTGCAGAATGCAAACTACAAACAAATAAAGAACTGAATATACTGGGGGCCATCTATTAAAACTACCACATTCTGCCCCTGGCCCCCAATAGATTTATAACAAATATACATTTTAAATTGTACTCAGTTCAATTTCAAAGGTCCCCACAGTCTTGACCAATTTAAGATATTAAGACCTGTAAAATCAAACAAGTTAAACATTTCTAACATATAAAGGCACAGAGTAAACATTTTCAACTGGTATAAGGCATAGCAAGGAGAGACTAAAACAATGCAAACTCAACCACCATCAAACAAACTTCAAACTTCTGCAGTTCAAGTCCAATACAACCAAAGACTGACAGTCTGCAGATTTTCCAATTCCACCCCTCCAGCTGGGCAGAGTAGCTAGGGAACACTTCCATCCCAGGCCAACAGTGAGCTCCATGGTAGCCCTTGCATTGTCCTGGTATATACAAAATATCTCCATGTCTTCATGCAAACCACAGTCCATCTTCCAAAGGCTCTTTCAGCCTATCAGGGCATCATGCCCTACCTCATGCCACATCACAGCGGCAGCTCCTGGAACCGTGTGCAATTCATGACCATTCCTCACATTTTCCAAAGGCTCTTTCAGCCTATCAGGGCATCAGGCCCTGCCTCATGCTGCATCTCAGTGGCAGCTCCTGGAAGCATGTGCAATTCACGATGACTCCTCGCATTTTTCATGCGTCTGAAACCAATACCAGGTTTACAGGACACAGCCATATTCTTAATTCAGGGACAAAATAAATCCTAACCTTGAAAAGCAGGTTCCTTCTCCAGTCAACTCTTTCCAAAAGTATTTGCATTTCTATGATAGTCTTTCCTCAGGCATCCTTTCCATGGTAAAGCAATTGGACCATCTTCCTTTATGATTGCTAATGTGTTTGACAATAGCAGATTCAGTAACCTAAAACCAGTCTCAGCGCCTGTAATTTTAACTTGCTTCAGGTTTTCCAGCTTAAAATCTTAAATCTCTCAGTCCAATATTTTCAGCCAAGCACATCAGTCCATTATAAGTTTAACCTTGATCAAACTCTCTGGGCCTGGGGAGAAGGACACAGCCAGACCTTATGCCAATAGCCCAGTTCCAACAAAGTCCTCTGCAGTCATTCCTTCACATTAGAAAGCTCATATGGCAAGCCTCGAAGTTCAATACTGTCTCCACTTAGCATTCTCAAACTCTCATCAGAATAGTCCACAAAACTTGGCTTAACCACTCCAGAGGGCATCTTCAGTTGCAAGCACCAAATCCATGCCTATTCCTCCAAAACAAAGGTTCCAAAAGATCAACATCCACATGGTCAGGTTCATCTCAGTCCACTCCTCGGTACCAAGTTCTGTAGCAGACAGCTTCAGGTTCGCTGAGATGAACTTTCAGACCAGGCACAGTTATGGAGGATGGGATATTTATTGAAGCTTACAGATCCAGGGGGAAGTTCTACAAATGGCAAAAGAAGCTGGCCTGCCTTCAAAGGACCAAGCAGAGAGAGACGTACAAGCCTAAAAGCCAAAAGCCACAGCACACTTCAGGAACTCCAGCTAGGCACACGTTGCATATCTTTAGATTGAAACCTGAAACCCACCACCACACCTAAAGATCCACCCAGTGACATTGCCCCAGCCAAGTGGCTGCAGGATGCAAACTACAAACAATAAAGAACTGAATATATTGGGGGCCATCTATTCAAACTACCAGAATTACCTATCTTTTTCTTCCTCCTTTTCCCTTGGCACTGGCCTGCAACTTCCAGTACCAGCTTGAGGTTAACATCTACAATGAGCTGTTGATCATAGAGACCTACAAGGTTTCCCAGAAGAAGACAGATTTCTATCAGTGTACTTGATGTACAACCAAAAATTAATGGTAAGACCCTATTGCTGAAGACACCATATGCTGTTGGTACAGTCCATGGAGTGGCCTGGCTGGAAACTGGAAGAATCAGTCCCCAGACAGTTAGCTCATCTATTACAAGAAGGTGCTACATGATCAACTGTGGAAAAATGACCAACATCTGCCCAAGAAACTCATGGTCTAAGCTACTCAGCAGCAAAAAACCTGATGTGACACTCACACAAGTGCAATAGTGGCACACAGCCATGGTGGGTAACCAACTGCCATGGATTTGGCTAATGGATCTGCTCAGTGGAATGGAACCCATAGCTGGAACTGGGAAACAAGTCAGAACCATATCCAAAACATGATCCCACTCGCCATTATCAACCTCCCACAAATTGTGGGTACAAGAGGGCCTACACCTATTAAATGCTCTCTAAAATGACAATGGTTATGCCATTTTTCTGGTGCTAATTTCACTCTCCATTGGAGAATTTGCTTCTCTTTTCAGATGGATACAGGACCTGAGGAGAGAATCAGCCCATCGCACCTCACCAGGGCCCCAGCTGAAACCATAGAATAATTGGGGAAATAAGCAAGGTTGCTGCTTTCTTGATGAACATGGTAGCAGCACAAGGGGTGAAGGAGATAGACACAAAGAACACTCAAGTCCTACCAAACCAGATATCCTGAGACATAGAGGCTCCCAAGACCTCATCATTCAAGCAGCCCTAAAATGAACCCAATGTGTCTTGGGGAATTTTACAGAATAAGGGGTGGAAAGATTGTTAGAGCCAGAAGTTGGGAAATTATTCACAGAGACATTGCCACTTCCCTATAACGTACGGCTAACCCCACAATACACAACCCATACTCCCCAGTGAGGAAGGTCCCTTTGGAGGAGGGAGGGAAGTGGGGAGGGTAACGATGGGACCCGCAGGGCTGTATACACACTGTGTACACAACTAATTTAGAAAAAAGAGTGTAAGAGTCAAAAAATACATAAAATGATTTTCTGAAATAAAAAAAAATGAAAAGGAAAAAAGAAGTACCCAATAGAAATACAGGCTGTTTAGATTAACACCAACCTCAGTACCACCTCTTCTTCCTTGTAAACTCATGAGTCTTCACTTACTTTGTTAGTTTTCATGACACATAGCATTGCATTACAATATATTCTGCTTTACTCAGTGTCTTCATACTGGAAGTAAACCCCTGCCTTTTCTGTTTACTATGAAATTCCTTATAACTACAATTCCTGCCCCAGATAAAATGCTTAGAAAACATATTTCAAGGAGTAAATTGAAGAAAAGGGAAAACTATTAAATATACAATTGATGATCTGATTATATTCACGGGATTCACAAAAATGTTTTGGTCACTGATTGAATGTGTTGTAGTGCTTTAATGAGGTCTAGTGACGTTATTGCCATCATAATACCATATTACAATGTATTTGTGGTAATGTTTAAGCAAATCTACTGTGTCTCTAGCTGTATGAGAGAATAGCACATAAAATTATATGCAGTTCATAATAGTTAATAATAAATGACTATATTTCTTGTTTAAGTATTGACTGTACTGTACTGATTATTATTTTAGCATGTGTTTTTAAGCATCCTACTTACTAAAGCATGTTTGCTATAAACCTGTCAGTTGTTACACTGACAACAGAAACATATCTTGTGTGTTCACCTTTCCTCCTCATTGTAACAGGATACCACATGGAGTAATTGACATACACCATGCAGGTTTTCATTTGCACAAGACAAAACTGCTTGGTAACATATTTATTGGGGCATATTCTTGTCATTGCACAATGAATTCAACCTTATAAATTTAATCCTTCCAGAGACATACAATTGCTCACAGTATAAATATGAAGAAATATAGGCTCAGAAAGAATAATTGTCTCACCTGAGACATAGTGAAGAACTGCTGACTTATGAAGACCATTTTCTGTTCTTATCCATTGTTACTTTGCACTCTGTCTTTAAACCCCACTCTTATTTACCCCACTCATCTCCCCAGACATGTAGGGCTATACTATGACTTGTTCTAGTCAGTCGTCCTTCTTACATGGATTGAAGGCTTACCTCAGACCTACTTTAACTGTTTTAACTTGGACACATGGTGACAGTCCTCCTTGCTACAATTTGTGTACGTGGCTCTCACCAATTTTCTACTTTCCAATCACATGCTAGATTGTTTTGGTTCACTTCTATATTACCTGCTCATCTATGCAAAATGATTTTGTACATTACTAGCAAAAAAAAAAAAAAAAAAAAAAAGTGATCTGATTACTTCCAGTCCAAATCTAAGCTTAATGAGCATTTGAGGCAAAGACATAGTAGTTTGAATGTAAAATGCCCCATAGGCTTATATGTCTGAAAGCTTACTTCCTGGTGGATGGCACTGTACTAGAAGGTTGTGCAATATTGAGGAGATGGAGCCTTGCTAGAGTTGTCACTGTGAGTGGGCCCTGAGGTATTTTAGCCGCTCCCACGTCCTTTCTCTTTCTCTCTCTTTGCTCCCTCTCTCTTTCTCCTTCCTCCATGCTGATGTGAAGATGTGACACTGGTGTCCTGCTACCGCCACATTTCCTGATCCACAATGAGGGACTCTACCCTGGAACTGTAAACTTAAATAAACTCTCTCCTTCCATAGTCTGCTTCTGGTCAGACACTTTGTCCTAGCAATGAGAAAGTAACCCATACAAATGGCTAAGGAGGAATGTCATTAAAATGTTATACATGTGTTCAAATTTGTTTACCAGTCTTTGGTTTAAGACTAAAGTCATCTCTTTGAGCATGGGTGTTATGACCTGTGTTCTGTTAATCCTATCTTCAAAAAAATTACATAGTGAACCATTTTGAATTATTTGTCTCAGCCTCGCTTAAATGGAACAATGTCTTGTATGTGACTTCAGATCTATTTAAGGGTCTAACATCTTGATTTTCATAATTTTACTTAAATCTTTAACCTGTTTATATTAACTTTTAGCTAGTTATCATTTTTAAAATATTTTACTTGTTTGTGTGTGTGTGAGAGTGAGAGAGTGAGAGAGAGAGAGAGAGAGAGAGAAAGAGAATGGGCACACCAGTGTTTCTAGCCACTGCACACAAACTCCAGAAGCATGTGCCACCATGTATATTTGGCTTACATGGGTTCTAGGGAGTTGAAAATTGATCCTTAGGCTTCACAGGCAAGTGTCTTAACAACTAAGTCATCTCCCCAGTGCACTAGTTATCCAAATTTCACCCAAATTTTCCAAGAAGGTATCTTTTCCTATTCTTATGGTATTTGTTGAAATTCTATATTATTAACTTGTGTAATCATTATAAGAAGTAAATTTATCCTAATACTTTAGAAAACATACCCAAGTAATTCTTTTATTGTTTTCTTTTTGGTTTTCTGAGGTAGGGTCTTACTCTAGTCCAGGGTCCCCTGGAATTCACTTTGTAGTTTCAGGGTAGCCTTGAACTTACAGTGATCCTCCTACCTTACCCTCCCACACACTGGTATTAAAGGAGTGTGCCACCATCACCAGCATCCAAATAATTACTTTTTTTTGTTTGTTTGTTTTTAGTTAGGGTTTCACTGCAGCTCTGACTGACCTGGAATTCACTATATAGTCTGAGTCGCCTCGAACTCATGGCAATCCTCCCATCTCTGCCTCCCGTATGCTGGGATTAAAGGTGTGTGCCAACACGCCCAGCTTCCAAATAATTCTTACAAAGCATATAACTCATATGATTGAAGCAAGACAATGTGATGTCATATGCCATTTTATAATTGCTCTGAGCAATTGCTGTGTCATAGGTATTGAATATTATGTTTTACAAAAGAATTCAGAACCTAGGTACATTTTTAAATGATTTTATGATGATGATGATACATGTGTGTGTTGGTGTGCTAGTGCTTCTCGCCATTGCAAACAAATGCCAGATGAATGTGCCACTTTTTAAGTCTGTCCTTATATGGTACTGGGGAATTTAACCCCAGGCTGATAGACTTTGCATGTAAGCATCTTTAAATACTGAGCCATCTCCCCAGGACCAGACCTTGGGTTTATAACTGTCTGTCTCACTGGGTCATGCCACCACCTTATGTTGATTGGCACTCTCCTCATTCTTCCATGTGTGCTCCTCTGTTAATAAGTCTGTTGCTAGTATGCACTTCTCAGAGGAGATCTAATTCTTTACAGATAAACCTAGATATTACATCACTGCCATTTTGTTAGACTCCAGGCAGACTATGGCTTTCCAAAAACCTCACAGCCATTCTTTTTATTTTTTTTTTATTACCCGTCCCCCAGATACCATCTGAAATGCACAAAAGATAATGCTCACTGACTCCAATAATAGGGATGCTGACCCTGGAGAAGAGAAAGCACATTTCATTTTGATAAAAGCATAGCCCATCCTCCCGCTCCCAGCCAACTGGTCAATTATAGCACTACTTCAGAATTTTCTCTCACATTTTGTACATAGAGCATAATTCTACCACCAGCTGCTCACCAACATTTTGTTGTCTTCTCAACAAAACAAAAATGACAACTCAGATCAGCAGAGGGTGATCTGCCAGCAAAACCAATGAGATGCAACCCCGTCCAACTAGCCTGTCATTAGGTAGTCCTTTTCTCTTTCTGAAATAAATGCCCTGAAATCATTGCCTTCCTGCATCTGTGATTCTTCCTGGGAGGGAGACACTCTTCTAAATCACAAGTGTTGTGATATGTTAGAGGAGCTAGGGGGGACTATGCATCAGTGATGCAAGGCATTTGGGCAGTTTTACTAAGGCTTGGTAAGTGAAGGTTTATACCTATTCTACACAGAGGCTGCAGAACCACTGCCACTATTTGAATGTGCAACCAAAGCTCATGCTTTGGAATCTTAAACTTCAAATTCAGATGTTAATTTATTTGAAGTTAGGGTTTTTGTTTTGAGGATCTTCTCTCCCACTATACCACACTGTGCTTTGTAAGTAGAGGAAGAGAGAGACCTCTTATTCCCTTTCAAATTGGGACACATAGGATTAGGATAGTGAGAAGGTCTTCATCAGATGTGAAGAGGCTGCTGGTGTCATATCTTTAGATTTCACAACTTCTAGAATCATGAGCTAAAAAGTTTATATTCTTTATAAATTACCTTGTTTCAGAATATGTTTTCATAGCAACAGAAAACTAATTAAGACATGCATTATTTTTTAAAAAACATATATTATTTACTTATTTATTTAAGAGAGAGAGAGGGAGAATGGGCATGACAGGGCCTCCAACCACTGCAAAGAAACTCCAGATGCATGCACCCCCTTGTGCATCTGGCTTACGTGGGACCTGGAGAGTCAAACCGGGATCCTTTTGCTATGCAGGCAAACACCTTAACAGCTAAGCCATCTCTCCAGCCCAAGACATGCATTCTTAATAACAATCTTTATGAAGGATATGTCAAAGAAAGGAAACTAGAGCTTAAACACTGAAGAACATGTCAGCAGTAAGAGACAATAATAGAGTTGATTGAAGAAATCATGCAATGTAGATTTAGGAACAATGTCAATCAGAAACCTTTACTTCATCCCACAAAAGTCCCAGAATGGTTGCATTATACAAAGGTTAATGCTTCATTATGTAGAACACAGAGTCCAAAATTTCATTTGAATATTGAAGGATTAGACATTTCATCTGACATGAGTACATATCTATGAATCCTCACAGCAGGTTCACACATTTGCATTTGACAGGTGAGGAAGTTGAGAATTAAGAAAAGTTATATTATTTGTCCAAGGTCACATATTTAGCAACAAACTTATAAGAAAGCCAGTTAGTTCATTTTATATGCTAAATTGTGGTAAGAATATTTAAATAACAAGCATTTTTTAAGTTCTTTTATTTATAGGATCATGACTGTGTCATATAACTAACTTAATTTTGTATATGAGTAGAAAGATAGGATAAGTGAAGAAAAGTACCTCAGTAAATGCTGGATTTTGGGCTATGATTTTAATCCATTTCCTTTTCACTGACAAATAGCATATTGGTTTGAAGTAAGGGAAACCCATTGTTCAGTTCTGGTTATCTGGAGCCCATTTCTAGAAATAAAGAATAATTGGAATGAACTTTTACTTCTGAGACAGAAAAGGAGATCAGGTGTCTATACTGGAGTCACTGATCACCTCTAAAGCAAGTCAGGGACACTCAGGCCAGAAGGGACTGTGTTATGTTTCTGGCAGTCATCATTCTTCTATGAATGACAATAAAGTCTGAATGCACACTTCCATAATCAGAGATATTTATGAGAAGGTGGAATAGACAATGCTTTCTTTTCAGGAGCAAGGAGGATTTTAAGGGGGTGGTCTTTGATAACCTTACTTCATTATCTGACTATTCTCAGAAAGAACGGACTCAATACAGATTAAGAGGGGAAGTAACAATTTCAGAAAAGAAAGATTTAAGAACCGTGTATCAAAGGAAAAGACAAAATGGAATATTGGCCTGAAATGGTGGCCCTGGGTAGTAACATGCATTGATTCCAGATATGAATATCCGTCCTCTCCTACCAAATTTTCTATGAGTCAGTATATATAGCAAAATGTACAAGCAAACAGCATTCTAATGAATGACTTGAGACTTCTTCTTAGAAGGCACTTATGCTGATCACTGCTCCAACCAATGTTATATCAGTGAGTTCATTTTGTAAAGAAATATAGTTACTTGGAAAATGAACTGGTTCACTGTTCAGATTTGATTACTCATACTTATGTAGAATCTGCAATGAGATCTCAGAACTAGCAAAATGTCAAGTTCTTAGACAGTATGAAATTGAAAGAATTTGAAGTAAATGCTAGATTCCTAGAGGGCAAGGGTGGAGATGTAAACAGAATAGGAGAGATGGATTTGGCTATAGAAAGCACAGTTCATCTATGACAATTCTTGTTTCTAGAGACACAGAAGGAATACTTGGGCAAGGACACCTTAATACTCCATATACATTTCCACTAGGGTATTGGTTGTGAATCCCTCCCTCTGGAAAAATTTTCTATACAGCTGGATATACACTCAATGCATGTGAGGGCCACATTATTTATTTTGTATTATAGATGCCCAGAAGTGGATCTTTATCTCCTACATAGAATAAAGGGTATGTCTTTCCCCCTCCTATTTTGTATGGATATTAATGGGAACCACCCTCATAACCTCACCAAACCATAGTTAGCTGTCATAGGTGCAATCATCAAATGCCATCTCATTGGAAATTAGCATTTCAGTGTGTGAATTTTAGGTAGACACGAACATTCAGGCCCAAGCACTGCATCAGTTCATGGTCCATATGGAGTTCTGACAAGCCATGTTTACCAGTTACGCTTAGGAACTATTCAACTATCTGCTGTAGACACCTAACTTCATTTTTACCTGAACAGCTATAATCTCAGCAAAAGAAAGCACCTAGAGTGCTGGGTGTGGTGTGAATGCATTTAATCCCAACATTTGGGAGGCAGAGGTAGGAGGATCACCATGAGTTTGAGGCCACCCTGAAATTACATGGTAAATTCCAGATCAGTCTGAGCTACAATGAGACCCCACCTTAAAAAAAAAAAAAAAAAAAAAGAAGAAAGGAAGGAAGGAAGGAGAAAGAGAGGGAGGGAGGAGAGGGAAGGAAACCACAGATGATGAGGAGAACCCTGCTCAAAGTAAACATTTGGATCCTGATGGAATACAAAATTTATGACACTTGTAAGGTAGTTTTGGCTTTTGGACAATATTTCTGAGTGAGTCATGGACTCTGGGGGAACAGGGATCACGGTGGAAAACCACAGTAACATCATGTTGTCACCTATACTGCTGTCTTGGACTCTGGGGGAAATGAGAATGGAGTAGGAGCCCCAGATGACATTGCATTGTTACCAGTACTGCTCTGCTGGACTCTGGTGGAACTTGCACCACAGTGGGAACCCCAGTGACATCATATTGTTAACCTGGACTGCTCTGATGGACTCTGAGGAAACTGGGAACACAGTGGGAACCCCAAGTTACATTATATTGTTACGTGCGAAGCTCTCCTGGTTTATGAAGGAACTGGAAACACAATGGGAACCCCAGGAACATCATATTGTTCTCTGTACTGCGATCCTAGACTCTGGGGAAACTAGGAACACAGTGGGAACCCCAGTGACATCACAATGTTACCTGTACTGCTCTGCTGGATTCTGGAGAAACTGGTACCACAGTGAGAAGCCCAGTGTCTTCATATTGATTTCTGTACTTCTCTCTTGGACTCAGGGGACTGGGAAGGCAGTGGGAACTCCAATTACATCACACAGTTACCTGTAGTTTTCTTCTGGTCTCTGGGAGAACTGGAAGCACAGTGAGAATCCCAGTGAAATCACAATGTACTGCTTTCCATGACCATGGTGAGCTGAGAACACAGTGGGAACCCTCAGTGACTTTTCTTTGTAACTTGTGCTGCTCTCTTTGTATCACTAGAATTTGCAATTATCACCAACTTTCCTAACTACTTCAAGTCCAATCTTCCCAGACACATAAATGTGTTAACAGAAAAATTCAACTAAATTTCCACTTCCGAAACAAAGAAAAGAAATGTTATGCTGAAATATTCTAGTTGAGTGTAAGGAAGGAAATTCTGTAAACGAATTTTTAGCATTCCCTATGAAAAAATCTGAAGTGACATTTTTGGAATTTACAGGTTCCAGCATCACTTATAAATTTTATAGTCATTCCAACTCACAGAAACAAGTAGTTTCATGTCAATATCTGTATTGTCACACTCTCTCCTTCATATTGCTTGCCAATTTATCTATAGATTTTGTAGTCAATACATTGCAAAGATTTCGTGGAATTCTAAGATTTGTTCTGAGTAAAGTTTTAACTTTTTTGTTTCCTTTTCATTCTTCAGGTAGAGTTAAATAAAGCATGACTCAAAATGCTGTAAGTAAGGACCAAAATGAAATAAATGATAACTTATTAATCCACTCATTTATCTGCCCACCTGTCTGGCTACTGCGTACTTTTAGGTATGAACATATTTCAATAGAAATATCACAAAACCTAAGACATTTTAAACAGTCTGCTTTAATCTGTGGCTAATATGTTGCAATGATGTGACAGGGTAACAGAGAGGTAAGTGCTGTAATTCAGAATGGGAAGATTACGTGAAGATAGAATATGTGTGTGTGTGTGTGTGTGTAGTGTTCTGCTAATTATTCTTTATATTCCAAATGGGAGAGAGATCTGTAGAAATTTTGTCTAAATGCTGGAATACTGAAATTTCGACATTGTTTCCACTGAATATTTTAGATATTGTAAAGGGTTCCTGTAGGGAATTATAATTGTCCAGGCAAGGCCTAAGTGGAGTAACTGATGCAGTGATATGTTTGCATGTATGTGCTTTGGTTTTTGAACAATTCTGTACTCATATGTACTTGTCTGATTTTAAGTGGTATGTTAAATTATTTTGAATATCTATTTATAGCCTTTCCTGCTTACAGAAATATTGGATGTTATTTTTTGTTTTCTGACCTCCCTGATAACCAATTGAATGAATGTTTCACTCAGCCTTAGGTAGTATCTAAGAAATGTACAAAGCATATTCACACCAGAAATTTCATTTATTATTTATTCATACACTGACATTTATTAGATTATACGAGATTTAAAAAAGTCCTTCTTTAAAATGTTCCTAGTAAAAAATTAAATTTTCTCCTACCCAAAGGACACAGAACCTGTCTATCTGTTTGAATGCTCATGGTGTCCTCTTCTTATTGCCCTGCTTCTGTTGTCCATTCTATTGTTGATTGAAAGAGCTCTAAATAACCTTCTGAGGTAAATTAATTTCAAATCTAGTCAAGAGTGTCTGAGGTTAGAGGATGCATCTGCTAGCTTTGTGTCCAGTGTTGGATTTCCATGGAAACTATCAGGAACCTGTTCCAGCTGTGATTGCGATTTGACATGGATTCTTTCCAATGGTTTGACTTCTGGCAAGGCTACAGACACTACAAACAGCTTGCCACTTTCCTGACTCTACCTGTTACATTGGTAGCATGAAGGCCTTGTTTCCTTCTTGTTCTGATACTGCAGGGCTCAGACACTGACCCCATGGCCTCTCTGCTCTCATAATAAAGAAGGAGAGACTCCTATGTTGCTGTATACCCCAACCTCATATCACATTTCATAACAAAAGGCACATGTAAGCTAAAGCTGTCATTAGTTTTATATTTATTCCAAAGTTGTATTTTATTTCCTGTTATTATTCTCTGTTCAATACTTCTTATCTGTGGTCTATTAGTGCAGTGGAAGCAAAGAATTAGGACATGCATTCACATTCGTTTCACTATTTCTGCTTTTTCCTTTAAAATATATTATTTTGGGGGGCTGGAGAGATGGCTTAGTGGTTAAGCACTTGCCTGTGAAGCTTAAGGACCCCGGTTCGAGGCTCGACTCCCCAGAGCCCACGTTAGCCAGATGCACAAAGGGGTGCACGCGTCTGGAGTTCATTTGCAGTGGCTGGAGACCCAGGCGTGCCCATTTTCTCTCCCTCTCTCTATCTGCCTCTTTCTTTCTGTCTGTCACTCTCAAATAAATAAATAAAAATAACCAAAAAAAATTTAAAAAAGAATAAGAGGCACTTTCAGGGCAACAGATATAATTTAAAAATAAATAAATAAATAAATAAATAAATAAATAAATAAATAAAATATATTATTTTTTAATTTATATTTTGTCATGGCTATCTGCTGTTGTCATTTTCATTTTGTTGTTTTGTTTTGTTTGAGGTAGGGTCTCTTATTAGTAAAAGTTTTGATGATTAATTTTAAGCCTTCTCTTGTAATAGCCCAGATTGCTTTGTAGAAATGGTAGAGAGAAGTAGAAAAATATGAGATTAAAACATTCAAAAGTTTTATTTTTTCCTCTTCCAGTATTAATGCTGAAATCTCATCTTAGGACAATTAAAAGACTTTTTTTTTTTAGATCAACACTAAGTTTGAAGAGATTACTATACTCTGCTTTTTGAGCTTTTGGTTTATATGTTTCAAATTACAATCCTACTATATACCAGACACCACATAATGCCTTCAGCCATAAGGTTTTTGTGTTTACAAAAAGCCCTTTAGGCCGGTGTGATTATTCTGAGAGTGGATAACCTGAAATCAAATTATAGCTAACATTTATAGTGAGCTTTTATTCTGAAATACTCTGTGTAAGCATTGTATGTATAATAAGGGCTGGGCCATTTATGAGGCAGGGGGTTTACATGAGGGACCAAGGGTAGAGCCCCCACCATAGAAGTGCTTTCTCTCTACATGAAAGGCCATGGGAATTCACACTGAGGAGGTGCAATCCAAGAAGAGTAACTCCACCATAGACCACATCAACTAGCACCACGTTCCTAATCTTCCCATTTTCCACAACTGTTTAAGCCCTCTACACTCTTGTTCTAAAGGCCCAAGAAAAGTAAGCACATAGAACTTTATTTCACACCAGATGTAGGTGACTTCCACACTTTTCTCTATCTGTAGCTTCATGGATATATTCTCCAGAATGGGGCTCCCAGCATCTGTCTTCTAGGCCTAGGCCAACACATGGAAGAGAGGAGATGATGACCCAGGGACTTTCCCTTTTCATGATGTGTTGGAGTAAAGAAAATAAAAGCTATGGAAAATGTAGTACTTTTCTTAACTCATTATATAGGACATCTAACCTGAGACGTATTCATTTTATAGAAAAAGTTGACCTAAATCTGGAGAGAATAGGTTTATTACCTTTGGGATTTGTATGTAATATACATCTTACAGATTTCTTGGCAGAAAAATAACAGGTTTAGTTCTGTATTGCTACCTCAGGCCCTGAGAAAGGTGTATTTTGTGGAATATTATAAAATCTAGAAAATACACATTTGACTTCTGACCTTTAGATAAGGAAATTTGAATTTACAATGCATACATCAACATGCCACTTCCTTTTGCCTTCTGGCTATAGGAGTACATATGACCATATCTTTTCATACCCTAAACTTTTTTGCTGTTATATTTAACAGAGGGTGAAAGAAGAATGTACAAAAATGTCTGAAGAGTCCATACAGACTTGTTTTATTCTTCAAAACCTGACTCTGCTCTATGTCTTTAAGCAAAAGAAGCCAGCATCTTTGAATTTGTTTCTATTTTTCTCAATATATTAAGTAAGTTTTGCCAATTTCACACAATGATATCATGTATTTTGAACATTGATCAGTTTTAACTCCTCCATTATCCTTCTTATCTCCCTCAAGTTCTAAATAAACCTATTCCTCTCCTCAACTACTCCCCTTTCTATTTTCATGTCTTTTTCTAGTTAGTATAACAGTTACTATACCTCTCATGAAGCTCAAATAGGAAAACAAATGTGGTCTTGTACTTTCATTATCTGCAGTAGTAGATGTAACTCTAATAAAATTTCCAGGTTGGTAATCTTTCTCTTTAATATGAACACTTACCTCTCACATGCCATTTGTGGAAATCAGGACAGTAATCTGTCAGTCATTTCCATATAATGCTTAGTAAGTGACTTGTACTGGCTGAGAATTTGACAGTTTTAATTTTCAAGGTTCCCATTGATGGATGCTTATTTACCTCACTCTATCCAGCATCAGGTATTACTTAAGAGTCTTCCCCAAAGATCTGTGATGGGAACGAGTGACCCATCACAAATGTTATGATCCATGCCTGTAGATCCTGGGCTGGATGACTCAGGCAGGTAAAATTAGGACTTCCTTCAAAGAAGCATTAATGTGTAATGTGATTTCTGAGCCAAGAAACCATTTACCACCCCATAGTTTACAGCAGCTGAACTTGTGTACAGGTCTTCCGTTTTCTGTTCTCTAATGGACCTTCTATACAGATGCAGAAGCCTATTGATTCAGGCCTCACACCTTGTTATCATCAACTCACCTCACTGCAAATTCCTATTAATGTTGGTTGACTGTCAGGGCCATAAAATTGCCAGTGGACATGTTATTAATTATGAAAGGCTATTCCTGTCTGCAAAACATAAAATGTGCACCATAGACTTTATGGGGGAATGGCCCCATTTTAATGAACATGTAGGAATAGTGGTAACCTGTTTTCCATGCTGGGGGTTAAAAAACCAGTCTAAGTAATGTTCCACACTGCCCTTGAGTGTGAATACTGAGAATGGAGGAGAGATGCTCTGGATTGGCCTGTCCTGTAGCCTGCCATACAACAGTGAAATCATTTCATTGATTGATCTTCACTTGAAGGCTGATCTCATGGCTGTAACTTGTGAGTCTTCAAAAGCAGGATAACATGCTCTGCAGAGATGAAGCTCCACAATCATAACAACCTCAATTCTTGACACAGCGCTGACCTCAGTACCTAAGTCCACTAAGACTGAGTGTGCAGACATTGTATATGGGAGCACTAAGCCTCTCCCTATGCCCAAGGTCAAGCTGACTAGCTATTACTGAATCATCTGTTACATTCGAGGTGAGCTTTTTTTTTTTTTTTTAACCAATATGTTTAGTTTCTTGCCAAGACTCAACTGCTTTCTACTAGTCTTAATCTTTTAGTCAAATGTACCTCTAGTATAGTATTCTTCTGACACAAATGGATATATCCTACTTGGAACCTATACAAAATTATTCCCAAACATTATGCAAAGTACTTTATCATACCATTTGAGATACATAATCTCATCCTTTTCACTGAGTTAATACAGATGTTACTGTGTAACATGGGCTTATAGCTTCAACTACCTTATTTGAGGAACTAGGCAACATATTCATTTAAACAAGCCCTCCGTTGTGTTTTAAGTATGCTACTATGGCAACACTGGGAAGTGCCACTGAGCCTCAGAATCTTCATTTGTGGACTAGAAAGGAGTAGTCATCTGGAGAGTTGTGGTTAAGATTACCAAGTACAAAGTGTTTAAGAGATCAAGATGTAAAATAAGTGGTAGTTCTCTTCCTATAAATATAACTTCTCCTATCTCAGTTCTTCAATTTCATATAAAGTAACATCTCCTATAATCTACTACTATCCAAGTCTTACCCTCCCTTCATAAGAATTAGAACATATAGGAATATTTATTTTGTAAAGTGATATTTATATACATGCTGCCATCACCTCACAGTGTGATGGAGATAGAAGTAGTCCTGCCACCTTTTTAGAGAAGAGAAACATGAAAAATTCAGCATGGAACATGTAAGAGATTTTTGCAGAGTGACAAAGTCCAGATACAATGTCATGCATTTATGAACCAAAATCTCTTATTTATCAAGGCTCAACTTCCCAGATCAAGGGCCACACTTGGGACAGCTTTGTTGTCCTGTTTTCTGTCTTTCCTGTTCAAGAACTCTGTGTTTGCCTACTTGTTGCTATGAGAAGCATTATGCTTGCCAGAATACATACACACACACACACACACACACACACACACACACACACACACAGGGATTGAGAGAGAGAAAAAAATGCCTGTAATATCTGGCTACCTCCTATTTTCCTTTTATTATCTAGGCCTCCAGTCCATGGGATAGATGGTGCCAACCACGTTCAGAGTAAGTCTCCCCAACTTGGTTAAGCTTCTGTGGAACTACCTTCATAGATACATCCAGATTCATGTTTTACTAATCCCCCAAGTGCTTCTCAGTCCAGGTAAGTTGACAATATTCATCCTCACAGGCCCTCTCCTTCCACTGGATCCAATGTGGTATTCCAATTTCTGCATAGACAAATGCTCTAAAAACCTGTTCAACTATTTTTCTACAGAGAAGTTATAAGGTATCAACTGTCAATTCTCAATGATTTTGATTTAAGGGAAATATCAAAATATTTATAATGTGAAATTACAAAGGTCAGGGAGTGCAATCTTTCTTGGTAATATGGTGCGGAATGACAAAGACAATTTGTCGCAAGGTAAAGGTGTCAGAAACCACAACCTTTGAAAGATTCCATAGCTAGTCACAAAAAGAACACACTTCTTCCCATTAAAGTGCACTTTATCTGACATAGTGAATCTATTACTGAAGCGTTTGGAGCATTATACATCCTAAGGTAAACAGGACATCTAGAATTCATGCCGGAACTGAGAAGAAAGCGAGGTCACTCCTGGCTAGCTCTCATAGTGCTGGAAAGTGCCATATAAGCTGCTGGGGAATAAATGTCACCAGGAGTGTGAAGAAGCACTGGATTCTGTAAGCTATAATCTCAACCATACAAGCAAGATGTACCCACCCATGCAATAGTAGCACATTGTAGCAGACAGCTTCAGGTTCGCTGAGATGAACTTTCAGACCAGGCACAGTTATGGAGGAAGGGATTTATTGAAGCTTACAGATCCAGGGGAAGTTCCATAATGGCAGAAGAAAAAACTGGCCTGCCTTCACAGAACCAAGCAGAGAGAGAGAGAGAGAGAAGCACAAGCCTAAAGGTCAAAAGCCAGAGCACACTTCAGGAACTCCAGCTAGGCACACTTTGCATATCTTTAGATTGAAATCTCAAACCCACCACCACACCTTAAGATCCACACAATGGCATTGCCTCCAGCCAGATGGCTAGAGATGCAAACTACAAACAAATAAACAACTGAATATATTGGGGGCCATCTATTCTATTCAAACCACCACAGACATGTTGTGGGGGTAATCAGACAGTACTATGATTGTATATGAAGCCCAATTGGTGGGAAGGAATTCATGCCTGGGACTGAGAATCAAGTCAGAAGCCTTTGTTTTGAAAGGTCATATACCCCAGAGAGAAACTTCCACTGGTCTTTATCTAAATGTAGAGGTTACACCTATTAAAAAGCCTTCTAAGAACTTCCGGTTAAGATGGTGGTGTAGGTACCATGCCAAAGCAGCCTAGGGGGTAAAAAGCCAAAAGAAAAAAAAAAAAGCAACAAAATACACACTTTTACTAAAAAGTGAGGTGAATAGCAAATTGAAATGGCAGCAGAGAAGTAGGAGAGATCCAGAGCATCCAGAGCCCACACAGACATGCAGGAGCACCTCCGGCAGGTCTGTGGACCGCAGCAGCAGCAGCTGCGGTGGCGGTGGCGGCTTGATCTGCAGGAAAAGCCAGGTGAGGGGATTTTCCACTAACACTGGAGGTCTCCACAAACTCAAGAAATGTGAAGGGAGAACGGCAGTGAACAACAGAGAAGCAGATGACAAGGTAGAAAAACACGTGGAACAGCGGGCCAACTAGAGCAGCGTCGGCAGCCTCCCCTCCCCCACCGCCAGTGCCCGGCTCCACTGAACAGAGCAGGGGTCCAGGGACACAGCCACGCCAACTTGAACCAACAGTGGGACCCAAGCAGGAGCAGAGGTAACTGGGATTACATCAGGGAAGGGTCTCACCTGGTCACAAGCTGACTTGGAACCCTCAACAGATCAGAACTCTTGACCTCCTTGGTGTCAGGATTAAGGCTGTGGGTGGGTCACCACACACCCAAAGGGACAGTTAGAGGATCTGGTTGTCATAATACCTACTCTTGGATAAATATTCTGAGCTGTTTTTCATTGAAAGTGTACATTGTTAAATTGAATTTCAGAATCTGTTTGTATTTGGCTCCACTCAGCCTACTTGAATACTCTCATAGCAGGCAAACCCAACAACTGGGTCACTTTTGTAGATACTCTGAGAGTCTTGAGAGCCACACCTAATGGCTTAAGCTCCTACCCTGAAGTTACATAACATCAGATTGACTGATACATTTAATAATACCCAGCCAATTAGAAAATCCAATCATTAAATAATCCAGGGTGTAAAAATATATACATTATAACACAAGAAACACCAAAAATCAAGACAATATAACTACACCAAAAACTATTAATGCATCAGAAATGACTTCCAGTGACAATGAGTTAGAGGAAATGCATGAGAAAGATTTCAAAAGAATGATTATAAATACAGGAAAATTGAAATAATTCCTTGCATTCTATCTGACCACAATGGAATCAAACTACAAAGCAATAGCAAGAAAGGCTATAGAGCATACACAAAATCATGGAAATTAGACAACACACTACTAAATGATGAATGGGCCAATGAAGAAATCAAGAAGGAAATCAAAAAATTTATAGAGTCAAATGATAATGAGAACACAACATACCAATATCTCTGGGACATAATGAAGGCAGTCCTAAGAGGTAAATTTATAGCTTTAAGTGCATATATTAAGAAATTAGAAAGGTTGCAAGTAAATGACCTAATGCTTCACCTTAAAGCCTTGGAAAAAGAAGAACAAGGCAAACCAAAAATCAGTAGACGGGAAGAAATAATAAAGATTAGGGGAGAAATTAATTAAATAGAAACCAAAAAAAAAAAAAATACAAAGAATCAATGAAACAAAGAGTTGGTTCTTTGAAAGGATAAAAAAGAATGATAAACCCTTAGCAAATCTGACGAAAAGAAAGAGAGAAGAGACATAAATTAATACAATTAGAGATCAAAAAGGCAACATCACAACAGAGAAATTCAAAAAATCATAGAGACATACTATAAAAGCATATACTCCACAAAGTATGAAAATCTGAAAGAAATGGATGATTTCCTTGATTTATATGACCTATCGAAATTAAATCAAGATGAGATTAATCACTTAAATAGACATATAACAAGCATGGAGATCCAAGCAGTTACCAAAAAATCTCCCAACTAATAAAAGTCCAGGGCCAGGTGGATTCACTGCTGAATTTTACCAGACTTCCAGGGAAGAACTAACACCATTGCATCTTAAGCTTCTCCACAAAATAGAAAAAGAAGGAATCCTACCAAATTCCTTCTATGAAGCTAGCATCACCCTGATACCAAAACCAGGCAAAGATAGAGCAAAAAAAGAAACTTACAGACCAATCTCCCTCATGAACATAGATGCAAAAATTCTCAACAAAATATTGGCAAACAGAATAGAAGAAAATATCAGAAAGATCATTCACCCAGACCAAGTAGGCTTTATCCCAGAGTTGCAGGGATGGTTCAACTTACACAAATCAATAAATGTAATATATTATATAAATGGACTGAAGGACAAAAATCACATGATCATCTCATTGGATGCAAAAAAAGTGTTTGACAAAATCCAACATCCCTTCATGATAAAAGTCCTACAGAGACAGGGAATAGAAGGAACATATCTCAACATAATAAAGGCTATTTATGACAAGCCTACAGCCAACATATTACTAAATGGGGAAAAACTGGAAGCTTTTCCACTAAAATCAGGAAAAAGACAAGGGTGTCCACTGTCCCCACTTTTATTTAATCTAGCTCTGGAAGTCTTAGCCATAGCAATAAGGCAAGAGACACACATAAAAGGGATACAAATTGGAAATGAAGAGATCAAGTTATCATTATTTGCAGATGACATGATTCTATATATAAAGGACCCTAAAGACTCTACAAGCAAACTGTTAGAGCAGATAAACACATACAGCCATATAGCAGGATACAAAATAAATGCACAGAAATCAGTAGCATTCCTATATGCTAACAACAAACACACAGAGGATGAAATCAGAGAATCACTCCCATTCACAATTGTATCAAAGAAAATAAAGTACCTTGGAATAAACCTAACCAAGGAAGTAAAGAATCTCTACAATGAACACTATAAAACACTCAAGCAAGAAATTGCAGAAGACACTAGGAAATGGAAAAACATCCCTTTTTCCTGGATTGGATGAATCAATATTGTGAAAATGGCAATCTTACCAAAAGCAATCTAGACATTTAATGCAATCCCCATCAAAATTCCCAAGGCATTCTTCATGGAAACAGAAAAAACAATCCAAAAATGCATTTGGAATCACAAAGAACCTCCAATATCTACAATAATACTGAGCAACAAAAATAAGGTAGGTGGTATCACCCTTCCTGATTTTAACCTATACTACAGACCCATAGCAACAAAACAGCATGGTACTGGCTCAAAAGCAGATATGTAGATGAATGGAACAGAATAGAGGACCCAGATATAAGTCCAGGTAGCTATGTCACCCGATATTCGATAAAAATGCCAAAAATACTCATTAGAGAAAAGACAGCCTCTTCAGCAAATGGTCTTGGGAAAACCTGATATGTATCTGTAGAAGGATGAAAATAGATTCTTCTCTCTCTCCGTGCAGAAGAATTAAGTCCAAATGGACTAAAGACCTTAACTTCGGACCTGAAACTCTGAAATTGCCAGAGTAAAAAGTAGGGGAAACCCTTCAACATAATGGTATTGGCAAAGACTTTCTGAATATAACCCCAGTTTCTCAGGCAGTAAAACTGCAGATTAACCACTGGGACCTCATGAAATTACAAAAATTTTGTACTGCAAAGGACACTGTGTATAAAGCAAAGAGGCAACCTACAGAATGGGAAAAAATCTTTGCCAGCTATGTATCTGATAGACGATTAATATCTAGGATATACAAAGAACCCACAAAGCTAAATAATAAGAATTCAAACAAGCCAATTAAAAAATGGGCTATGGAGCAAAATAGAGAGTTCTCAAAAGAAGAAATATGGATGGTGTATAAGCATCTAAAAAAATGTCCTACATCCCTACTTATCAGGGAAATGCAGTTTAAAACTACATTGAGATTCCATCTCACTCCTGTCAGATTGGCTACCATAATGAAAACAAATGATCATAAATGTTGGTGGGGATGTGTAAAAAGAGGAACCCTTCTTCACTGTTGGTGGGAATGCAATCTGGTCCAGCCATTGTGGAAATCAGTGTGGAAGTTCCTAAGACAGCTAAACATTGATCTACGATATGTCCCAGCTATAGCACTCCTAGGCATATATCCTAAGAAATCATCTCATTTCCTTAGAAATACATGCCCAACCATGTTTATTGCTGCTCAATTCATAATAGCCTGGAAATGGAACCAGCCTAGATGTCCCTCAACTGATGAGTGGATAATGAAGATATGGCACACTTATACAATGGAGTTCTACTCAGCGGTAAAGAAAAATGGAGTTATGAAATTTACAGGAAAATGGATAGGTGTGGAAAGGATTATACTATGTGAGGTAACCCAGGCCCAGAAAGCCAAGCATCATATGTTTTCCCTCATATGTGGATCCTAGCTACAGATGATTGGACTTATGTGTGAGAAGGAAAAAACTCAGTAGCAGAGGCCAGTAAGTTAAAAAGGAGATATAAAGGGAAGAGAAAGGAAGGGGGGAGGGTAATTAATAGGTTGATATTGTATATATGTAAGTAGAAGAATAGATTAAAGGGGGTGAAAAGGCCCAAAGTGAGGTCAGGGGAAGAGATTAAGTAAAGGAAAGGTGGAGGGACAGCTAATCAAAATCTAAGAGTATGAAAATAAATCATATGGAATCCTCCAATTTTGGACAATGGAAAAGTCAGGAGCCACAGATCACTGTTAGAAAATTTTCAGTGCCAGGGATGGGATACCTCCAGTGAGTGTTGTCCAGGGAGGTCCCTGATGACCCCAAAACATTATAGGCCATTGCCGAGGCCCTTGGTTTCACACCAGGAATAGATGGTAAGACCCTGTTGATGAAGACTCCACATACTTGTGCTGCAAGGTCACTGAGGAATACTGCTGGAACTGAGCTGATAACCTCCTCCATGTAGACCAGCTAAGAGAAAGCTGGAAAAAGCCATGCTACATGTAGTTCAATGGGAGAAAGAGATACCACCAGTGAAGATACTCAACAGTGGGCACTGCAAGCTTTATAATTGGCCAGCCAGGCCAAATAAGCTAATGGATGCAATAGTGGCACGTCTGTCATGGTGGAAACCAACTGCCCTCCAATTGGACTAGAGGCCCACTCCATGGGGGGAAGACATCCCTGATACTGAAAACTTAAAACAGGGGTAGTCATGAGCCCTAGGGGTATAACATCTCCTGATGTCTGGAAAAATGTATATACTATGCTTATCAAACTGCCCCGTAAACACTTTTCTTAATATTTATACCCTTATATTAATGCTACTCTCACTTTCAGTAGAGAATCTTCTCTTTTCGGATGTCAGTGACCTTGGGATGACTCAGAAGGTATCATAGTGCTGGAAAGAAGTGACTGGAGTACTTAGTAACATCTTGTTCACACCTTCCAAGGCTCAGGGTCTAATGTGGAAGAGGTGGCGGAAAGAATGTAAGAGCCAAAGGAAGGGTAGGACTCCATACAACGTCCTCCCTCCAGACATAATATGGCCTGGATATCCATGACCTCATAGTGCCTGACACTACCTACACAAGACCATCATAAGGGGAGGAAAAGATCATGACACTAAAATAAATAGAGACTGATTGAGATGAGGAGGGGATATGATGGAGAATGGAATTTCAAAGGGGAAAGTGGGGGCAGTGAGGGTAGTACCATGGGATATTTTTTATAATCATGAAAAATTTTAATAAAAATTGAGAAAAGAAAAAAAAGCCTTCTAAAAGCATATCATTATCCCCTTTGATCAATGCTACACTCAGTATTCATCAGAGAACCCGTGTTTTACAAATGGAAACCCAAGACCCATCAAATTGACAACAAAGGGAAGCTTACTGCCTAAAACAAGAGGAATCATCTCTATCACATCCATTAGGACCCAGAAAACATGACAGAGGAAGTGGCACATTAGAAGTGAGCACTGCTCTCACTTCTAGCCATAGAACCTTCTCCAACAAGATAGTAGTAGACAGTAAGGAGACTCAAAACTCAGCAAATTAGAAAATAGTAGGCTGTCATGATCTCATCACTAAAGGATACTAGTAACATGCCTTCCAAGGCTCAGAGAACATTGCATAAGAGGGGACACAAAGAATGTAACAGCCACAAGGTAGCAAAGCTTACAGCAAGTGATTGACCTCCCCATAGGAACTGACTGGTGCGTTCATGAGCCCAGAGTCATTACTGACATCCCTGCTGAGGAATACCCTCTGTGGAACAAGGGAATGAGACAGGGGTCATAAGAGTAATACCACAGGTCAGCCATATGTTTTTATATTAAAATTTGAAATAAAACTTAAAAAACTCAAAATTAAAAGTTGATATAAAATAAGGTAAACTGCCTTTCTAGTTAATTGTGAAGGTACTTTAGCAATGATTTAATATTTATATGTTGTATATACTTTTTTCATTATTTAATACTAAAATGGAACTAAGATGAGTAGTAGTAGTATAAATTCAATTTGTAGGGTTATGTACATGTTCTATGGTGTATTAGTAGCCACTAAATATGTATAATCTTATAATGTACTAAGTCTCCACATAGAATGATGCATATAATGTGGACATCTCACTATTGTTACTCATGCATTCATACAGTCTTATGTTGCAAAATGTTAGTACTGATGAGAATGAACACGAATTTATATCAAGGCTCTTTCCTACAACTTGAGAGATTTTGTTGGCTTTTGTCTTACTGTGTACCAGGACATATTGGATTGACACTATCTTTTATCCATAAATGTGGATGATGAAGACCTTGGAATAACAGTGTCAGTTCTGCAAGTTTCTTTTGCACATATGATTGTGTTTTTGGTTTTATCTTTCACCAGCCCTTTCTTTAAAGAAACTGCTAATCCTTTTTTTTTTTTTTTTTTTTTTACTCTCTAAGGGTTGGCATAGGTGATGTGAGATCACACTGGATAATCAGCCAGGAGCACAAACTGAAGCATGTTACAATGAATGTGGCAGAGGCTGCTGGCTCCCATTCCATGTCTGGGCTCTGCAATACAAAACATAGAAGTTTCATCTGAGCAGAATGCTGACTTACTTTGGCCTTCCTTGAAAGATTCAGGTATTTGACAAAGTTCTGAATACAGAGATACAGAGAATATTATGGACCCTGAGCAGAAATGTGATATGTCAGTGCCTTTTTTTCTTCTCTGCGTACAAACACAGAAGTTGCCATCCTTGTTCACAATAGGAAGACATGTGTAAAATTACTGAACAATAACAAGTTCCTGGGTATTCAACCCCACAGAATCACTATTTCAACCCTGAACACCTCATGCTCTTGCTGCTAGAGTAGAAATATCCCCATGAAATTGAACTTTTTTCTTTGTTATAACAATCAACTCATATCGTAAACAATATAACCTGATAAAATAAATGATATTACTGTGGGTTCTCATCAATGCCCTGTATCGTCTAAGTACCATGTCATAGATACTTTCTTCTTACTGTGATAAAATAGCTGACAAACACATCTTAAGAGAGAAAAAGGTTACTTTGGTTCATTGTCTGTAGGTGCAGTGTATCACAGTAAGAAATGCATGGCATGAAAGCAGCTTTTGCTGTAGCAGCAGGAGTGTAAGGCAGCTGGTTACATTGCTCCCATCGTGAGAAAGTAGAGAAAGTTGATTGCTGTAGCTCTGCTGATGTCTTCCTTTTCCTTTTTTTTTTTTTTCTTTTTAAGTCAATTTCACTCCAACACATCAGATAATGTCACCCACATTCTGATTAGATCTTTGCTTTTCAGGGAAAATATCCTCACAGATGCACACAGAAGTGTGTCTCCTATGTGCTCGCTTTGGCAGCACATATACTAAAATTGGAACAATACAGAGAAGATTAGCATGGCCCCTGCACAAGAATGACACAAAAATTCATGAAGCGTTCCATATATTTAAAGTCATCCAAAAATGTAACTGGGATTGAACCAGGGAAGGGTCTCATTTGGTCACAAGCCGACTTGGATCCCGCAACAGACCAGAAATCTTAACCTCTTTGTTGATAGAGGATCTGGTGTTATAATACCTACTCTTGCATAAATACTCTATGCTGTTTTTGATTGAATGTGTACAGTGTTTAGTTAAATTTCAGAATCTACCTGTATTTTATTCCACTCAGCCTACTTGAATACTCCCATAGCAGGCATACTCAACCCCTAGGAACACTTGTCTAGATACTCTGAGAGTGTTAAGAGTCACACCTAACAACTTAATCTCATACATTGAGGATACACAACACCAGATCAATTGATACAGCTAAGAATAAAATTCAAGCATTAACTTAATCCAAGATGCAAAAATATATACATTATAACACAAGAAACACCAAAAATCGAGACAATATAAATCCACCAAAAAGTATTAATGCATCAAAAATGACCTCCAGTGAGAACAAGTTAGAGGAAATGCCTGAGAAAGATTTCAAAAGAATGATTGTAAATATGTTCAAAGAAGTCAAAGGAGAAATCAAAGGAATCAAAGAGGAAACCAAAGGAATCAAAGAGGAAATCAAAGGAATCAATGAAGACACAGGACACCAATTTTACGAAGTAAAGAAGTCAATACAAGACATAAATAAGGAAACAGAAATAATAAAGAAAAACCAGTCAGAATTACTAGCAATGAAGGACACAGTTAATGAAATAAAAAACTCTGTAGAAAATCTCACCAGTAGAATGGATGAAGGAGAGGACAGAATAGCTAAGCTAGAAGACCAGGTGGCAGATCTAATACACTCCAACAAAGAGAAAGACAAACTAATAGAAAAGTATGAATGGGAATTTCAAGATATTCAGGACACTATGAAAAGATCAAACATAAGATTTCAGGGCATAGTAGAAGGAGAAGAATTTCACTCCAAAGGCATAGGAGGCATCCTCAAAAAAATCATAGAAGAAAACTTCTCCCAAATTGGGAAAGAGGTGCCAATGCAGATACAGGAAGCTGTTAGAATACCAGCCAGACAAAACCTGGAAAGAATCTCTCCTCACCATATTATAATCAAACTACCAAACACACAATCCAAAGAAAAAATATTGAAAGCAGTTAGACAGAAAAATCAAGTTACCTACAAAGGCAAGCCCATCAGGATTACAGCAGATTACTCAACACAAAATTTCAAAGCCAGAAGGGCTTGGAGTGATGTATTCCAAATTCTGAAAGATAACAACTGTCAACCAAGGTTACTTTATCCTGCAAACTATCCATTCAAATAGACGGAGAAATAAGGACATCCCATGGCAAATGCAGGCGAAAGGAGTATTTGAAGACAAAACCAGCTCTACAGAAAATACTTGAAAGTATCCTCCATGCTGAAGAGAAGGAAAAGCACACATATAAGGGACCTGGACAAAAACAAGCAATACTCAAATACTAGTTAACACAAGAGAGCAAAGGTAGAACCGGAACCAAAAAAAAAAAAAATGACAAACCTAATTACACAACTTTCAATAATATCTCTTAATATCAATAGCCTCAATGCCCCAACATAAAGACATAGTTTTGCAGACTGGGTTAAAAAGCAGGATCCTACAATTTGTTGTCTCCAAGAAACTCACCTTTCTACAAAGGATGGACATTATGTTATGCTGAAAGGTTGGAAAATGGTGTTTCAAAATGGTCCTAGAAAACAAGCAGGGGTGGCTATCCTAATATCTGACAAGGTAGACTTCAGTCCAATGTTAGTCAAGAAAGATAAGAAAGGTCACTTTATATTGATTAAGGGCACACTCCAACAGGAGGACATTACAATCCTAAACATATATGCACCTAACATGGGGGATCCCAAATTCATCAAACAAACACTATTAGAACTAAGGTCACAGATACCACCAAACACAGTGGTAGTGGGGGACTTTAACACCCCACTCTCATCAATTGACTGGTCATCCCAGGAAAAAATAAACAGAGAGGTATCTGGATTAAATGAGGTCATAGAAGGAATGGACCTAACAGATATATATAGGACATTTCATCCAAATACTACAGAATATACATTCTTTTCAGCAGCACATGGAACATTCTCTGAAATAGACCATATGTTAGGACACAAAGCAAATCTTAACAAATTCAGGAAATCTGAAATAATTCCTTGCATTCTATCTGACCACAATGGAATCAAACTAGAAATCAATAGCAAGAAAGGCTATAGAGCATACACAAAATCATGGAAACTAAACAATACACTACTAAATGATGAATGTGTCAATGAAGAAATCAAGAAGGAAATCAAAAAATTTATAGAGTCAAACAATAATGAGAACACAACATACCCAAATCTCTGGGACATAATGAAGGCAGTCCTAAGAGGTAAATTTATAGCTTTAAGTGCCTATATTAAGAAATTAGAAAATGACCTAATGCTTCACCTTAAAGCCTTGGATAAAGAAGAACAAGGCAAACCAAAAATCAGTAGACGGGAAGAAATAACAAAGATTAGGGCAGAAATTAATGAAATAGAAGCAAAAAAAAAAAAAAAAAAATCCAAAGAATCACTGAAACAAAGAGTTAGTTCTTTGAAAGGATAAACAAGATTGATAAACCCTTAGCAAATCTGATGAAAAGAAAGAGAGAAGAGACACAAATTAATAAAATTAGAGATGAAAAAGGTAACATCACAACAGATGCCAGAGAAATTCAAAAAATCATAGGGACATACTATAAAAGCACATACTCCACAAAGTATGAAAATCTGAAAGAAATGGATGATTTCCCTGATTTATATGACCTACTGAAATTAAATCAAGATGAGATTAATCACTTAAATGGACCTATAACAAGCATGGAGATCTGAACAGTTATCAAAAATCTCCCTACTAAATAAATCCCAGGCCCAGATGGATACACTGGTGAATGTTAACAGGCCTTGAAGGAAGAGATAACACCATTGCTTCTTAAGCTTTTCCATGAAATAGAAAAAGTAGGAATCCTACCAGACTCCTTCTATGAAGCCACCATCACCCTGATACCAAAACCAGGCAAAGATAGAGCAAAAAAAAAAAAAAAAGAAACTTACAGACAAATCTCCCTCCAGAACACAGATGCAAAAATTCTCAACAAAATATTGGCAAACAGAATACAAGAATATATCAAAAAAGATCATTCAGCCTGACCAAGTAGGCTTTATCCCAGAGAAGCATGGATGGTTCAACATATGCAAATCGATAAATGTAATACATTATATAAATCAGTGAAGGACAAAAAATCACATGATCATCTCATTAGACGCAGAGAAAGCATTCGACCAAATCCAACATACCATCATGATAAAAGTCCGACAGAGACAGGGAATAGAAGGAACATATCTCAATATAATAAAGGCTATTTATGACAAGCCTACAGCCAACATATTACTAAATGGGGAAAAACTGGAAGCTTTTCCACTAAAATCAGGAACAAAACAAGGATGTCCACTGTCCCCACTTTTATTTAATATAGTTCTGGAAGTCTTAGCCACAGCAATAAGGCAAGAGACACACATAAAAGGGATGCAAACTGGAAAGGAAGAGTTCAAGTTACCATTATTTGCTGATGACATGATTCTATATATTAAGGACCCTAAAGCCTCTACTAGCAAACTGTACTGATAAAAACCTACAGCCATGTAGCAGGATACAAAATAAATACAGAGTAATCAGTAGCTCTCATATATGCTAACAACAAACACACAGAGGATGAAATCAGAGAATCACTCCCATTCACAATTACATCAAGAAATAATAGCAATAATAAAGCACTTGGAATAAACCTATACAAGAAAGTAAAGAATCTCTACAATGAGAACTTTAAAACACTCAAGCGAGAAATTGCAGAAGACACTAGGAAGTGGAAAAACATCCCTTTTTCCTGGATTGGAAGAATCAATATTGTGAAAATGGCAATCTTACAAAAAGCAATCTACACATTTAATGCAATCCCTATCAAAATTCCAAAGGCATTATTCATGGAAATAGAAAAAACAATCCAAAACTTCATTTGGAATCACAAAACACCTCAAATATCTAAAATAATACTGAGCAACAAAAGTAAGGCTGTTGGTATCACCATACCTGATTTTAACCTACACTGCAGAGCCATAGTAACAAAAATAGCATGGTACTGGCACAAAAGCAGACATGTAGATGAATGGAACAGAATAGAGGACCCAGATGTAAGTCCAGATAACTATAGCCACCTGACATTCAACAAAAATGCCAAAAATACTCATTAGAGAAAATACAGCTTCTTCAGCAAATGGTGCTGGGAAAACTGGATATATATCTGTAGAAGGACGAAAATAGATTCTTCTCTCTCTCCATGCACAAGAATTAAGTACAAATGGATTAAAGACCTTAGCATCAGACCTGAAACTCTGAAACTGCTAGAGTAAAGTAGGGGAAACCCTTCAACATATTGGTCTTGGCAAAGACTTTTGGAATACAACTGCGGTGGATTGAATAGGACAGATGGTCCCTAATATATTGAGTTGTTTGTTTGTTGTTTGCATCTTTAGCCACCTGTCTGGAGGCAATGTCACTGTGTGGATCTTTAGGTGTGGTGGTGGGTTTCAGATTTCAATCTAAAGATATGCAAATTGTGCCTAGCAAGAGTTCTTGAAGTGTGCTGTGGCTTTTGGCTTTAGGCTTGTGCCTCTCTCTCTCTCTCTGGTTGGGCCTGTGAAGACAGGCCAGCTTCTTCTGCCACTATAGAACTTCATCTGGATCTGTAAGCCTCAATAAATATCCCTTCCTCCATAACTGTGTCTGGTCTGAATGTTCGTCTCAGCGAACCTCAATCTGTCTGCTACAGAACGTGGTACCAGGAGTGGGGTGAGATGTACCTAGCCATGTGGATGCTGATCTTTTGATACCTTTGTTTTGGAGGAATGGGCATGGACTTGGTGCTTGCAACTGATGATGTCTTCTAGAGTGGTAAGCCAAGTGTTATGGACTATTATGATGAGAGTTTGAGAATTCTAATTGTAGACAATATTGAACTTCGAGGCTTAGCTTATGAGCTTTCCAAGGGCAAGGAAAGACTGCAGAGGACTTTCTTGGAGCTGGGCTACTGGCATAAGGGCTGGCTGCATCCTGCTGCCCATGCCCAGAGAGGTTGATCAAGGTTAAATTTGTAATGGACTGATGTGCTTCGCTAGAGATACTGGACTGAGAAATTTAAGATTTTAGGCTGGAAAACCTCAAGCAAGTTAAATTACAGGTACTGAAACTAGTTTTAGGTTACTGAACCTGCTATTGTCAAACACATTAGCAATCTTAAAGGAAGATGGCCCAATTGATTTACCATGGAAAGGATGCCTGAGGAAAGACTATCATAGAAACGCAAACTCTTTTGGAACGAGTTGACTGGAAAAGGAACCTGCTTTTCAAGGTTAGGATTTATTTCATCTGTGAATTAAGAATATGGCTGTGTCCTGCACACCTGGTATTGGTTTCAGAATCATGAAAAATGTGAGGAGTGGTCATGAATTGCAGACAGTTCCAGGAGCTGCTGCTGAGATGTGGCATGAGGTAGGGCCTGATCCCCTGATAGGCTGTGTAGAGCCTTTGGAAGATGGACCGTGGTTTGCATGAAGACCTCAAGATATTTTTAATATACCAGGACTATGCAAGAGCTACCATAGAGTGCACTACTGGCCTGGGATAGAGGTGTTCTCTGGCTACTCTGCCCAGCTGGAAGGGCAGAATTGGGAAATCTGGAGACTGTCAGACTTTGGTTGTATTGGACTTGAATTGCAGAAGTTTTATGTTTGTTTGATGGTGGTTGAGTTTGCAGTGTTTTAGTCTCTCCTTGCTATGCCTTATACCAGTTGAAAATGTTTAATCTGTGCCTGTATATGTTACGAATGTTTAACTTGTTTGATTTTACAGGTCTTAATATCTTAAATTGGTCAAGACTGTGGGGACCTTTGAAATTGATCTGAGTACAATTTACAATGTGTGATGGTTATAAATCTATTGGGAGCCAGGGGTGGAATGTGGTAGTTTGAATAGAATAGATGGCCCCCAATATATTTAATTGTTTCTTTGTAGTTTGCATCTCTAGCCATCTGGCTGGAGGCAATGCCATTGTGTGGATCTTAAGGTATGGTGGTGGGTTTCAGATTTCAATCTAAAGATATGCAAAGTGTGCCTAGCTGTAGTTCCTGAAGTGTGCTGTGGCTTTTGACTTTAGGCTTGTGCCCTCTCTCTCTGGTTGGGCCTGTGAAGGCAGGCCAGCTTCTTCTGCCATATAGAACTTCCCCTGGATCTGTACGCTTCAATAAATATCCCTTCCTCCATAACTGTGTCTGGTCTGAAAGTTCATCTCAGTGAATCTGAACCTGTCTACCACAACAACCCCAATTCCTCAGGCAATAAATCCACAGATTTATCACTGGGACATCATGAAATTACAAAGATTTTGCACTGCAAAGGACACAGTGAATAAATCAAAGAGGCAACCTACAGAATTTCAAAAAATCTTTGCCAGCTATATATCCGATAGAAGATTAATATCTAGGATATACAAAGAACTCAAAAAGTTAAATAATAAGGAATCAAACAAGCCAATCCAAAACTGGGCTATAGAGCTAAATAGAGAATTCTCAAAGGAGGAAATAAGAATGGCATATAAGCATCTAAAAAAATGTTCTACGTCACTAGTCATCAGGGAAATGCAGATTAAAACTACATTGAGATTCCATCTCACTCCTGTCAGTTTGGCTACCATCATGAAAACAGATGATCATAAATGTTGGCGGGGATGTGGAAAAAGAGGAACCCTTCTACACTGTTGTTGGGAATGCAATCTGGTCCATCCATTGTGGAAATCAGTGTGGAGGTTCCTAAAACAGCTAAAGATTGATCTACCATATGACCCAGCTATAGCACTCCTAGGCATATACCCTAAGGACTCATCTCATTTCCTTAGAAGTACGTGCTCAACCATGTTTATTGCTGCTCAATTTATAATAGCTGGGAAATGGAACCAGCCTAGATGTCCCTCAACTGATGAGTGGATAATGAAGGTATGGCACGTTTATACAATGGAGTTCTACTCAGCGGTAAAGAAAAATGAAGTTATGAAATTTGCAGAAAAATGGATGTATCTTGAAAGGATTATACTAAGTGAGGTAACCCAGGCCCAAAAAGCCAAGCTCCACATGTTCTCCCTCATATGTGGATCCTAGCTACAGATGATTGGGCTTCTGTGTGAGAAGGAAAAAACTCAGTAGCAGAGGCCAGTAAGTCAAAAAGGAGATATAAAGGGATGAGGAAAGCAGGGAGGAGGGTACTTATTAAGTGAGTAATGTATATATGTAAGTAGAATGATTGAGATGGGGAGGGGATATGATGGAGAATGGGATTTCAAAGGGGAAAGTGGGGGGAAGGGAGGGTATTGCCATGGGATATTTTTTATAACCATGGAAAATGTTAATATAAATTGAGAAAAAAAGAAGTGTGTCTCCTAGATAAGTGTAAATCCATTCAAACTGTTAATGACAATAAACAATCATTTCCCCATCTCATGTAGCCCACAAAATTGCTAATCATGTCACCAATACTCATGCAGCATCACTTTTTTTTCACTAATTTTATTTTATTTTGTTTTTTACTTATTTATTTCATTTGAGAGACAGAGAAGCAGAAAGAGAGAGAATCAGCATGCCATGGCCTTCAGCCACTGCAAGCAAACTCCAGATCATGTGCCACCTTGTGCATATGGCTCACGTGGGTCTTGTGGAATTGAACCTGGGTCCTTAGACTTCTCAGGGAAGTGCCTTGTTAGCTAAGCTGTCTCTCCAGCCTCCACTTTCTTTATTTTACTAATTTTCAGCTTCACTTTTTTCTTGTGTTTGAAAGTAAAAATAAAACATGGCTCATACAGCTTTTTTTATTTCCATGTGTGCACTAATTTGTGGAATACTGATGTCCCAAAAGACTTCTGCATATTTCTTTTGACTACCCACAATTTCATTTTTCTTTTGGGTTTATACATGCTGATCACATCATCCTAGTGCAACTGCAGCCTTATCAGCAGCAAGAACATTTCATTCATTTTTTGTGTGTATGTCAGCAATACTCAAACATGATCCTAGAAATTAGTGACACTAGAGAATTCCTTAAAACTTAATAGTCTTCCTTTTACCTCATACTCATGGAGCCATAAACACTAGGACAATGCCAGGCTCCGCCAGCGGGGGCAGGTAGTGCCGAGGGAAGGACCAGGCCCGCTGGTTCCTCCCAAGGGGTTGAGGAGGAGATGAGCATCCGACGACTCAGACCTCTCCTGGCCACCAGAGAAAAACCACACTGAGTAGGGAGTCTTGTCAAAGCAGGAACTCGATTTATTGCTATGAGAAGTTGCCTATATAATGTTGGGGACGAAGGCGG
The DNA here is from genome assembly GCA_036346955.1 of Dipus sagitta. Classification (NCBI taxonomy): domain Eukaryota; kingdom Metazoa; phylum Chordata; class Mammalia; order Rodentia; family Dipodidae; genus Dipus; species Dipus sagitta. Next base: position 9,895,791 of record CM070781.1, read on the forward strand.
GGATTTTAGGATGGGGCGGGGGGGGGGAGGTAAGGGACAAGAGTAAACTGTGACTATTGAAATGATAATACTAACTCCCACACGGAAGTAGCAGGCAAGAAGCCATTAGGCATCTTGCTCAGTCATGTCTGGCCAGAGGCAGATCACCAAACTTTAGCTAGGCTCAGGAAGTTCCACTAGGCCTCACACCTGGGCCTTTCAGAGGCCAACAGGACAAGCCTTAGAAATCAGTGTTGTAACAAGCCATCTACAGCATTTGAGACCAGAGTATATCTAAGTAAATCTGCTTAAGTGCTAAAGAAGCCCTTGTTGAGCATGTGAGGTAAGGGCATGTAATGGTGTTGCACTAGAAAGGCTATGGACCTCCCACAAAGAAGACGCTTTGAAATGTTTAAAGTGAAGGGCTAGAGTGATTGCTTAGTAGTTAAGGTGCTTGCCTGTGAATCCTGAGGACCCAAATTTGATTCCCCAGAACCTACATAAGCCAGATGCATAAGGTGGCACATGCTCATAAGGTGGCAAATGTGTCTGGAGTTTGTTTGCAATGGCTAAGTTCCTGGCCAGCCAACTGCCAATTTTTTCTCATTGTCTCATAAAAAGTTAATGATAATGTTTCCAATGAAATAAGGGAAGGAATATAGTTTGTCAAAAAGAGATGGCAGGCAGGCAAAAGGAAAAACTCCAGCTGGCCCTAGTGCCACACACCTGTAATCCTAGTACTTGTAAGGTGGTGACAGGAGGATCAAGTTTAAATTTATCCTCAGCCTGAACTATGTGAGATCTTGTCTCAAAAGAGGTGGGGAGTCTATCCCAAAATAAGTGTGAAGACTTGGAAGGTCTAAGTAAGCAGGGTGGGCATTTCAGAGGACAAGATTGCTATTAAACTCCCATAGAACATGCTTGAACAGGGTTTATTTCTAAGGCAACACATGAAAAGATGAGCATGGACAGAACTGTTTGAGCCCCAAAGGAAGAAATATTTACCAGGAAGGGAACATATAACTTTTAGGTATAAAAGGAAAGCCTATGAGCAAATAAATTTAGAAATTCTTGTGCATAACAGACTTAAAGTCTTTACTACAGTACTTCTCATTGGCACAGAAACTTTAATAGAGAACATGATGTTGAATCACTAAAAATATTTTCAACAATGGGTTTAGCTTGTCAAAGAGGGAGGTAGGGAAAGGAGGATCAAGGCTTTCGCCAGGACTACCTCACCCTAGGAAAATACATGGATTAACTAAATCGTATGTGATACATTTGTAAATACTATGTTAGGAATATAATGTACACAAACATGAATTGTAAAAGAGAGAAAGAATTCTAACAAGTAAAGACTGAGCTCAAATGAGAGTTCCTGGTCACTTGTATGAATACCAACATTGATGTGTCACCTGTGAGACTTGGTGCAGGCCTGAAGAAGTTTGTTCTCAAACTCTACATAGTGATATATTCATTGCATGTCTGTAGTAAGTGTTTGCTGGGATATGTTGGTTTCTATCAATGATCATGCATGTCTGAACTGATGCTTGTTTCTTCTTTGTGGTTCCATTAAATGCCCTATCACCAAAAAGGCTCATTAAATATAATGGTTTTGGTAAGTGAAATGTCACCTCAAAGATTGTATTGAAATGCAGAATACTAGAAAGAGGTAACTGCAAAAAAAAAAAAAAAAAAAAAAAAAAAGAAAGAAAAAAAAGAAAAGTCCAAGCCAGGAGTGGTGGCACATGCCTTTAATCCCAGTACTTGAGAGGCAGAGGTAGGAGGAGTACCATGAGTTTGAGATCACCCTGAGACTACATAATGAATTACAGGCCAGCCTGGAGTGAGACCCTGCCTCTGAATACCAGAAAAAACAAACGAATACGATCAGACTTAAAGTAACAGATAACATTAAACACAATTGTAGTGGGTGACTTCAATACCCTACTCTCATCAATTAACAGGTCATCCTGGCAAAAATTAACAGAGAAACATCTGAATTAAATGATGTCTTGGAATAAATGGACCTAACATATATTTACAGAACATTCCATTCAAATACTGCAGAATATACATTTTTCTCAGCAGCACATGGAACAGTCTCAAAAATAGACCATATGTTAGGTTGCAAAGCAAATCTCAACAAATACAGGAAAATTGAAATAATCCCTTGTATTTTATCTGAACGCAATGGGATTAAACTGCAAATCACCAACAAGAAAAGTTACAGCGCATACAGGAACTCATGAAGACTAAACAGTACACTATTAAATGATCAATGTGTCATTGAAGAAATCAAAAAGGAAATCAATAAATTCATAGAATTAAATGATGATGATAATACGACATACCAAAACTTTTGGGACACAATGAAGACAGTCCTAAGAGGGAAATACATAGCTCTAAGTGCCTTTATTAAGAAATTGGAACACATTGTCTTTACGTTTTTTATCAGCTTTGTTGTATGAGGAGTAGCTACCTAGACCATCCATGTTATCATTTGAAGTACACTGTGCATTGTGCATACATTATCTTATGACGAATCACATAAATGAAGGAATGAGTCTTATTTCTGAGACAATCTAAAAGTAGGCTTAATACAGGAATATTTCATCCTTATTTTTTAGACTTCATATGCTCTGACATCTCAGCTTTTAGCAATAGGCAAGTACCTAACTAATCCAGCATATAATGGCCTAACAGTTCCAACTACCCTACTTGATTCTAGTCACATGATGTACCATCTAAGAGAACAGACCAAGCAGAATTTCTGAGATGCCCAAATCAAAGACTTGTTATGAAAACTATACAATCCTGTCATAATGAGCTCAGTGTCTCTCTCAGAGATTTGTTTCATAAATACTGGAAGCCTAACATTTTAGAAGTATTTCAGTAAAACATTTAATAATATTGTTAGCCTAAGCTTGCAAAGTGGTTTAGTTAACATGGAAATCTGAGTGCCTCAAGTTGCTTCTGGATGCTTTCATCGATCAAATTCGGTGCTGCCTAATTGATTTATTTTTGAGACCCAGTCTCAGGCTATAACCTGGGCTGGCCCTGAACTCACTACATAGTACAGATTGTCCTTGAACACATGTAGATCTTTCTGCTTCAGCCGCCCAAAATGCTCATATTACAGGCACGAGCCACCTTGATTCTGCCTGAATTTGAATACATTTTAAGTGGAGACTTGTTGGACACTTTTTTTTTCCCTTCTAGTAACAAAGGGCTAAGTGGTCAACCTCTGTGGACCACAGTTTTATATGATAAGCAAATAAACACATACAAAAGGCATGCAGAGGAAAATAGCTTGGACATTATACTCAAAAGTTTATGTTGCAATGAGATGCTGGAGTTCAGGGATTTTGGAAAAGACTTTGTCATATCAAAAGTATTTATCACATTAGTTGTTTGTAAACAGAACCCTCCAATGCCACCACAGAGGGGAGTCAACCATTGAAAATATAAACTAACAACCAGGGGATTCTCTACCCTCAGCATTTTCCAATGTTTTATGTATGTAATTCTGTTGCTGATATCCATTGACCAAATCCCATGGAAGGAAAGATAATGTATATGAAGTTGAGTATTTTTGGAAATATGTTATATTTTGAGGATCATCCTCCTCTTGTATGTTTATTTCATCCTTTGGAAGTCAATATAATATGTAGGTGATCATAGAAATGTTTATGCTGGAGGAATAGTGCAGTGGTAGACCACATGCCTAGCAGGTACAATGCCCTCGGTTGGATCCCCAGTACTGCAAAAAATCAGAAGTTATTGAAGTAAATCCATCAGTATTCTGTTCTAATGCTTGGAGTATGACCTTCATGTTTATATATTCTATGACCTTTGTTTCCACTGTACAATGATAAATCCAGGTAATGTTTTCTTTTTTAATGAAAAAAATTATTTTTAAGATGTTAATAATAATGTAAAAGTGAATCTTATATATGTCCAACAAAAAATAATATCTCCAAAAAAAAAGAAATTAGAGAGTTCACAAATAAACAATTTAATGCTTCACCTTAAGCCATCTGAAAAACAAGAACAAGGAAAACCAAAAATCAGTTGATGTGAAAAAAGAAAGATAAGAGCAGAAGTAAATGAAATAGAAACAAACAAAACAGTCTATCCAAAGAATCAATGAAATAAAGAGTTTGTTCTTTGAAAGGATAAACAAGATTGATAAAGCCTTAGCAAATTTGACCAGAATAAAGACAGAAGAGACAAATATTAATAGGATTAGAGATTTAAAAAGGCATCATTACAACAGATGCCAAAGAAATTCAGAAAATTATAAGGACAAACTTTAAGAATATACATGCCTGTAAGTTTGAAAATCTGTAAGAAATGGTTGATTTCCTTGAATCATATGACCTACCAAAATTAAATCAAGATGAGATAAACCAGTTAAATATACCTGTAACTACTATGGAGATCCAAGCAGTTATTAAAAAAGTCTCCCAACTAAAAAAAGTCCAGGCTCAGATGGATTCACTGGTGAAATTTACCAGACTTTCTTTTTTTTTTTTTTTTTTTTTTTTTTTTTGGTTTTTCGAGGTAAGGTCTCACTCTAGCCCAGGCTGACCTGGAATTCACTATGGAGTCTCAGGGTGGCCTTGAACTCATGGCAATCCTCCTACCTCTGCCTCCCAGAGTGCTGGGATTAAAGGCATGCGCCACCACACCCGGCAATTTACCAGACTTTCATGAAAGAACTAACACCACTGCTTCTCAAACTTTGCCATAAACTAGAAAAGGAAGGAATTCCTCCAAACTCCTATGAAGCCAACATAACCCTCATACCACAACCAAGGACAGAACAAAAACAAAAAAAAAGAAAATTACAGACCAATGTCCCTCATGAACATAGATACAAAAATTCTGAACAAAATATAGGCAAACAGAACACAAGAATACAATAAAAAGATTATTGACCCTGACCAAGTTGGTTTTATCCCAGAGATGCAGGGATGGTTCAACATATGCAAATTGATAAATGCAAAAACATCATATAAATGGGCTGGAGAACAAAAATCACATGATCATCTCAACAGATGTAGAAAAAGTATTCGACAAAAAGAACATCCTTTCATGGTAAAATTATTACAGAAAATGGGAATAGAAGGAAGATATCTCAACTTAATAAAAGCTATTTATGACAAATGTACAGCCAACATAATAGTAAATGGAGGAAAAAGTTGGAGCTTTTCCACTAAATTCTGGAACAGAACAAGTGTGTTCACTGTCCCAACTTTTATTTAATATAGTACTGGAGGTCTTAGCTGTAGCAATAAGGCAAGAGACACTCATACAAGGGATAAAAATTGGAAAGGAAGAGTTCAAATAATCACTAATTGCAGATGATATGATTCTATACATAAAAGACCCTAAAAACTCTAATAGCAAACTGTTGGAGCTGATAAACACTTTTGGCAACATAGAAAAAATACAAAATTAATACGGAAATCAGTAGCTTTATTATATACTAATAGTAAATATGTGGAAGATGAAATCAGGAAATCTTTCCCATTAACAATTGCCTCAAAAAACACAAAAGGTACCTTGGACTTTAACAAGGAAGTGAGGATCTCTACAATAAGAACCCAGAGAGCTCCAGAAGGAAAGAAATAATTAAAATCAGAGCAGAAATCAATGAATTGGAAACCAAGGAAACAATTAAGACAATTGACACAACAAAGAGCTGGTTCTTTGAAAAAATAAACAAGATTGACAAACCCCTGGCCAATCTGATCAAGCAAAAAAGGAGAAGCTTCAAATTAACAAATTCAAAATGAAAAAGGAGAGATCACAACAGACATAAGTGAAATTGGGAGAATCATCAGGACTTATTACGAAAACCTCTACTCCACAAAACTGGAGAATGTGGAGGAGAGGGATAAATTCCTGGATGCATAACATCTACCAAAGCTAAACACAGAGCAGATTAATCACCGCAATCAACCCATCACCCTCATGGAGATTGAAAAAGTAATAAAAATAACCTCCCAAAAAATAAGAGTCCAGGACCAGATGGCTTCTCAGCTGAATTCTATCAAAACTTCATGGAAGAACTCAAACCAATCTTCCTCAAAAGGTGCCACACAATTGGTGAACAGGGAAAGCTACCCAATTCCTTTTATGAAGCTAGCATCACCGTAATTCAAAAACCAGGCAGAGATGCCGCAAGAAAAGAAAACTACCAGCCTATTTCTCTGATGAATTTAAATGCAAACATCCTGAACAAAATCTTCACAAACTGAATCCAACAACACATCAAAAGCATTATCCACCTTGACCAAGTGGCATTCATCCCAGAAATACAGGAGTGGTTCAACATATGGAAATCTATCAATGTAATACACCACATAAACAAGGTTAAACACAAAAACCACATGATCATTTTGATAGATGCAGAAAAGGCCTTTGGCAAGATACAACATCACTTCACGATCAAAACATTGGAGAGAATTGGCATGGTTGGTTCATATCTTAACATAATAAAGGAAATATACAAAGCTCCTAAGACCCAAATAATACTTAATGGAAAAAGACTGGAGGAATTTCCATTAAGATCAGGAACAAGACAGGGTTGTTCACTCTCACCTCTGCTTTTCGATATAGTACTGGAAGTCCTAGCTCAGGCAATAAGACAGGAGAAGGAAATAAAAGGGATACAATTTGGAAAGGAAGAAGTTAAGTTAGCTCTATTCACTGATGACATGATTGTATATGTAAGAGACCCAAGAGACTCCATCCCAAAAGTCCTGAAGTTGATTAACTCCTATAGTAAAGTAGCAGGATACAAAATCAATGCACAAAAATCAGTAGCCTTTCTATATGCAAATGACAAAGATACAGAGAAAGAAATAAGGGACATAGTCCCATTTCCAATAGCAACAACAACAACAACAACAAAAATCCATTGGAATAATGTTAACCAAGGAAATGAAAGATCTATACAACGAAAGCATAAAAACACTCAAAAAAGAAATGGACATGGACTTGAGAAAATGGAAAGACCTCCCATGTTCCTGGATAGGCAGAATTAACATTGTGAAGATGACAATCCTACCAAAGGCAATTGGATTTTAATTCCTACAGTGTTCTTCACAGAGAAAGAAAAGATGTTCTCAAATTTCATATGGAAAGGCAGAAGGCCTCGCATATCCAAATATATCCTCAGCAAAAGAAATACCTCTGGAGGCATCACCATACCTTATCTAAAGCTATATTACAAAGCCATAGTAATAAAGACAGCATGGTACTGGCATAAAAATAGGAGTATAGATCAATGGAATAGACTTGAGGACCCAGACTTTGGGTCAAGTAACTATAGCTACTTGATATTCGATAAAGGCCCAAAGAATATAGGCTGGACAAAAGACAGCATCTTCAACAAATGGTGCTGAAAAAACTGGATAACCATATGCAGGAAACTGAAACTTGATCCACACATTACACCATGAACTACACTCCAGTCCAAATGGATCAAAGACCTCTATATAAGACTGGAAACTCGAATACTACAAGAGGAAAATTTAGGAAGTACGTTCCATGATATAGGAATGGAAAAAGACTTCCTGAACAAACCCCAGTAACTCATGATCTTAAACAGACACTCAAGAAGTGGGATCACATGAAGCTGAAGAGTTTCTTTACACACAAGCATACAATAAGCAAAGCCAATAGATTACCCACAGAATGGGAGAAAATATTTTCAGGTTATCCAACTGATACTGGCCTGATTTGTAGAATCTACGAAGAACTCAAAAATCTAAACAGTAAGAAGTCAAACAACCCACTCACAAAATGGTGCAAAGAGCTGAACAGGCAGTTCACAGACGAAGAAATAGAAATGGCAAACAAACACTTAAGAAAATGTTCATCATCCCTAATCATCAGAGAAATGCAAATTAAAACAATTATGAGATTCCACCTTACCCTAATTAGGATAGCAAACATCAAAAAATCAGTTGAAAATAAATGCTGGTGAAGATGTGGAGAAGTAGGAACACTCATCCACTGTTGGTGGGAATGTAGGATGGTACAACCACTTTGGAAAGCAATATGGAGACTTCTGAAAAAGCTGACTTCAGAGATACCAGCTGTGGTGGTTTGAATAAAATAGATGGCACCCAATATATTCAGTTGTTTATTTGTTTGTAGTTTGCATCTTTAGCCACCTGGCTGGAGTCAATGCCATTGTGTGGATCTTAAGGTGTGGTGGTGGTTTCAGATTTCAATCTAAAGATATGCAAAGTGTGCCTAGCTGAAGTTCCTGAAGTGTGCTGTGTGGTTTTTGGCTTTTGGGCTTGTGCTTCTCTCTCTCTCTCTCTGCTTGGGGCTGTGAAGGCAGGCCAGTTTCTTCTGCCATTATGGAACTTCCCCTGGATCTGTAAGCCTCAATAAATATCCCTTCCTCCATAAATGTGCCTGGTCTGAAAGTTCATCTCAGTGAACCTTTATCTGTCTGCTACAGAATTTGGTACCAAGGAGTGGACTAAGGTAAACCTGACCATGTGGACATTGATCTTTTGGAACCTTTGTTTTAGAGGAATAGGCATGGACTTGGTGCTTGCAACTGAAGATGTCTTCTGGAGTGGTAAGCCAAGTTTTATGGACTATTCTGATGAGAGCCTGAGAATGCTAAGTGCAGACAGCATTGAACTTCGAGGTTTGGCTTATGAGCTTTCTAAGGGCAAGGAAAGACTGCAGAGGACTTTGTTGGAACTGGGCTACTGGCATAAGGGCTGGCTGTGTCCTGCTGCCCAGGCCCAGATAGTTTGATCAAGGTTAAATTTGTAATGGACTGATGTGCTTGGCTGAAGATATTGGACTGAGAGGTTTAAGATTTTATGCTGGAAAATCTCAAGCAATTAAAATTACAGGCACTGAGACTGGTTTTAGGTTACTGAATCTGCTATTGTCAAACACATTAGCAATCTTAAGGAAAATGGCCCAATTGCTTTACCATGGAAAGGATGCCTGAGGAAAGACTATCATAGAAATGCAAACACTCTTGGAAAGAGTTGACTGGAGAAGGAACCTGCTTTTCAAGGCTATGATTTGTTTCATCCCTGAATTAGAGAATATGGCTGTGTCCTGGACAACTGGTATTGGTTTCAGAAGCATGAAACATGCATGGAGTGGCCATGCATTGCACATGCAGCAGCTCCCACTGAGATGCTGCATGAGGTAGAGCCTAATGCCCTGATAGGCTGAAAGAGCCTTTCGAAAATGTGAGGAGTGGTCATGAGTTGCACACGGTTCCAGGAGCTGCTGCTGAGATGCGGCAAGAGGCAGGGCATAATGCCCCGATAGGCTGAAAGAGCCTTTGGAAGATGGAACTTGGTTTGAATGAAGACCTGAAGATGTTTTGTATATACCAGGACTGTGCAAGGGCTACCATAGAGCACATTGCTTGCCTGGGATGGAAGTGCTCCCTGGCTACTAGCCTAGCTGGAGGGGCAGAATTGGAAAGTCTGGAGACTGTTAGTCTCTGGATATATTGAACTTGAACTGCAGAAGTTTGATGTTTGTTTGATGGTGGTTGAGTTTGCATTGTTTTAGTCTGTCCTTGCTATGCATTATACCAGTTGAAAATGTTTACTCTGTGCCTTTATATGTTAGAAATGTTTAACTTGTTTGATTTTACAGATCTTCATATCTTAAATTGGTCAAGACTGTGGGGACCTTTGAAATTGAGTACAATTTACAATGTGTGGTTATAAATCTACTGAGGGCCAGGGGTGAAATGTGGTTTGAATAAAATAGAGGGCCCCCAATATATTGAGTTGTTTATTTGTTTGTAGTTTGCATCTGCAGCCACCTGGCTGGAGTCAGTGCCATTATGTGGATCTTAAGGTGTGGTGGTGGGTTTCAGATTTCAATCTAAAGATATGCAAAGTGTGCCTAGCTGAAGTTCCTGAAGTGTGCTGTGTGGTTTTTGGCTTTTGGGCTTGTGCTTCTCTCTCTCTCTCTGCGTGGGCCTGTGAAGGCAGGCCAGTTTCTTCTGCCATTATAGAACTTCCCCTGGATCTGTAAGCTTCATTAAATACCCCTTCCTCCATAACTGTGCCTGGTCTGCAAGTTCATCTCAGCGACTCTGAAGCTGTCTGATACACCAACAGACCCAGTTATTCCCTTAGTGGAATAATTACCTTAAACCTTCAAACCACAGGCTAGAGAGATTTGCTCAACCATGTTTGTAGTCGCTCAATTTGTAATAGCTAAGAGCTGGAATCAACCTAGATGTCCATCACTAGAAGAATGGATAACAAAGGTGTGTTATATCTACACAATGGAATTCTATACAGCAGTAAGGAAAAATGACAAAATGAAATTTGAAGAAAAATGGTTGAACCTGGAACAGATCATTCTCAGTGAACTTACCAAATCACAGGAAAAAAAAATCGCCACATAGTCTCACTTATCTACAGCACCTAACCTGAATCTACCCAAGATGCCTTACATACCCAGCAAGCATCTCATGGACTAGACACTAGGATGGATGGGGAGGGAGGGGATGGCATCAAAGGGGTGGGAAACACAAATCTAGACCCAAATAGCAATGCTACCATAAAATTCTACTTCCAAAAAGGGAGACCAACTGCCTGAACCTTCACCAGGCCCTTACAGGGAACACCTGAACCACAAGACACTGGAGAGGGCAGGATCAAGACTAACCTTAATCTTCTACATCTTCCCTCCCTCTTTCTCCCTCTCCCTCTTTCTTTCTCTCTCTCTCTCTCTCTTCTCTCTAACTCTTGTATATTGGTTATCTTTTTCCTCCTTTTCTTAGTGGGCACTGACAGGTAACTCCCAGTACCAGCATGGGGCTATCATCCACAATGAGCTTCTGATCAGAGAGACCTACAAGTTTTCCTAAAAGACAGACAGATTTCTGTCAGAGTACTGGATGACCCACCAAAGGTTAGTGGTAAGACCCTACTGCTGACGACACTTTATGTGGTTGACATGCAAAATGGAATGGCATCGCTGGAAGTTGCAAGAGAGTCAGTCCCCAGACAGTCAGTGTGTCTAGTGCCAGAAGGTGCTACATGGGTGACTGGGGGAAAATGACCAATATCTGTCCAAGCAACTCATGGTCTAACCTACTTTTGCAGCAAGTAACTTGTTGTGATGCTGATACAAGTGCAATAGTGGCACACAGCCATGGTGGGGAACCAACTGCTCTCAGTTTGGATAACTGACTCCTCAGTGGTATGGGACCCATAGCTGGAGCTGGGAAACATGTCAGAACCATATCTAAACATAAGCCACCTCTCCAATATCAAGCTACCATCAATCATGGGCTACAAGAGGGATTACACCTATTAAATTCTGTATAAAAAAGTAAGGCTTATCTCATTTGTCCTGGTGCTAACTTACTCTCTGTTGGAGAATCTGATTCTGCTTTTCAGATAGATGCAGATCCTAAGGAGAGAGCCACCACATCTTACCTCGAAAGGGTCCCTGTGAAACTAAGAAAAATTGGTGAAACAAGCAAGGGTGCTGTTTTCCTGATGAACCGGGTACCAGCAGAATGGGGAAGGAGATCAACATAGAGAAAAATCAACTCCTCCCAAATCAGGGATCCAGAGCCTCAGAGGCCCCCAATACCTCATCACTGAAGCAGACTAAAAATGAACTCAACATGGCCCAGGGAAATTTTGCGGAAGAGGGGGTGGAAAGAATGTCAGAGCCACATGTTGGGTCATGATATGCAGAGACATTTATCTTACCCATAACTGTGGGCTAACTCCACAATGCATGACCCATATACCTCAACAAGGAGGGGCCAAGGGGAGGGGGTCCGGTCACGGATGAGCCTAATAATGGTAGCAAACTGACTGTATTTGCTGAATACAAAACTAATTAATAAAAAAAAAAAGAACTTTAAAACCCTCAAAAAAGAAATTACAAAAGACAAAAGAAAATGGAAAAGGGTGAGGGGAGGGTCAACCAAAATTCAGGATATCCTGAATAAGACATATGAAAGCCATAGATTGTTACTAGAAAATTTTCAGTGCCAGGGACGGTATACCTTCCAGTGTGTTGTTGTCCAGGGAGGTACCTATTGCCTCCAAAACATTATAGGCTATTGCCTAGGCCCTGAGTTTCCCACGAGAAAGAGATAGTAAGACCTTACTGCTGAAGACTTCACATGCCTGACCAGCAAAGTCACTGAGAAATCCAGCTGGTACTAAGCAGTAAACCTTCTCCTTGTAGCCCAGCCAACTGAAGCTAGAAAAAGCTGCACTGTATGCAGCCTTATGAGAGACAGAAGTCATCAGCAGTGAAAGCAGTGGATTCTTGAAGCCTCCAGTTGGGCCAGACAGGCTAAATGACTGAATCAATGCAATAATGGTATGTCTGCTCTGGAGGAAACCAACAGCTCTCTAATTGGACTGAAAGTCTGCTCTATGGGAGGGAATACATGCCTTGTACTGAAAACCTAATCAAAAGCCTATGTCAGAGGAGGTCATGAGCCTTAGGGGTATAAAGCCTGCTCTTGTCTGGATAAATGCATATATTACTCTCACCATATTGCGCAGAAAGCACTACACTTAATGTTGATGTTCATATCTTAATGCTAATCTCACTTTTGTTTAAAGAAGCTTCTCTTTTCAGATAGTGTTGACCACTGGGATGACCGAAAGTGCAACATAGTGCTGAGAAGAAGGGATGGAGGAGTGTCCAGCACTGAAACATCTCACACCCTCCAAGGCTCAGGGTCCATTGTGGAAGAGGTGTCGGACAGAATGTAAGAGCCAAAGGAAGGGTTCCACTCCTTACATACAACTGTCCATACAGAAATTGGCCTTGATATCCATGATCTCGCAGTGCCTTGCAATAGCTACACAAGACCCTCATGATAGGAGAAAAAGATGATAACATTAAATTAAAAGATTGACTAATGGAGAGAGAGGGGGGATATGACAGAGAGCAGAGTTATGAAGGGGAAAGTGAGGGAGGGGAGTGAAATACTATGGTTTGTTTTCTGTAAGTATAGAAGTAATGCATATATATATATATATATATATATATATATATATATATATATACACACACACACATATACATATATAATGAGTACTCTACATGACTGGTTGAGTTTGGTTCTGGGCAAAGTCCAATGCTGAAGTTATTCGGAGAGTTTTAGCCAAAATTTGGCCAAAATCAGGGAAGCTCAAAAGTTCACTGAAGATAGAACTAAGCCAGTGAGGGAATGTAGATGCACATGAGGTGGCCAAACAGAAACCTAGAGGGTAAATTTCAGAGATTTAGATATCACGGAAAGATGAGAGTGACCTAATGGGCATGTGGCATACCAAGGCACCTTGGAAACACTTGAACACACAAGTCTAGCTCCAAAGAGTCAGCATGAACACAGGCTCTCAGGCCAGGATTATCTCACTAGGTGTGGTAGCTTCAATCAGCTAGGTATCTGGAAGTGACAGAAAGGGAGCTAGGAAATGAGGCTGCAGGCAGATGGAAACTAGGTCAAGAGCTCATAGTCTCACAAGAACTAATCGGGTCTAAATTTGAGAAGCGGTATCCAGAAATGGTGTGGGATTGGAGACAGTTTCAGAGGAAAGACAGAAGAAGGAGGTAACGTGATCTTATGTCAGATTATTAAGGCTTGGGATCCAACATTTCTGATACCCCATTTGGACTCATGTTAGTGGGGCATCCCTAGTTTAACCTGTACCATATAGTAATTTTATGTCTGCAAATAGGAAACACACATGATTATGTGTATCAGGGTAATTGTGAAAATGAAGTAATAAAGAGAATATGTTGCGGGTTCACAAAAAAATTATTCCTATTACTTTTTTCCCAAATGTGCAGAGAAAACAGGGTTTCATTTTTTTTAAATTATATATTCTTTCACAAAAGACTTTTGGTGGCTGGCAGTTGGAAAAAAAATGAACAAAACTCTATTTTGGTTCATTCTGATTTGAAGGTGGCATTGTTTTTCTTTTGCTACTGCAATAATTTATTACAATTTAGTGGCTTGAAACAATACAAAGTTTGTCATTGTACAGCCTAGGTATCAGACATCCATTTGGATCTCACTAGAGTTACATGAATGATTTGGCAAGGCTGTTATTATTTCTGTGGGTTCCAGAGGAAAATCTGTTTCCTGATCATTCAAGTTGTTGGCAGAATTAGGGTTTCTCAGTTGTCAGAGCTCTCCAGGCTCTTGCTGGCTGTCTGCTGAGAGGAATCCTGGTTTATAGCTCGGTGCTTATGGATTACTCCCTCATGCATTGTTTCTTTCTTCCATTTCAATCCAGCAACAGCTTGAAGCTTCTACTGTGTCACCATCTCTCATCAGCCTTCCGTTGCCAAGTCCCTTTCTCTGATCACAGCCTGGAAGTTTTCTCTCCTGTAAACATTCATACACATAGATTGGGCCCATCAAGATGACCCAGGATGATTTAGTCCCAAAATCTGTACCCTTCATCACATCTGTAAAGCCCTTCTGACTGCAAAATTTCACAATATCAAAGGTTCCAGGGATAAAGTAATTAGCATACTGAGGAAGCTATGATTATGTGTACCTCATCACTTCTCCAAGCCATACCTGGCCTGACAAACGCATCGCAGTTTCTGGTAGAAGGGTGGATGCTGCCTGAGGTCTACAGCTAGACAAACGTGGTTCTCTCTTCCTTCTTCCCTCTCCTCCTCTTCTCCCAGCATTTATCCCTAAGAAGAAATCCACCTTATGTTAATGATGTCCAGCTGGTCCTTGACCCAGTGGAATTCTTTCCCAGACTGCTTCTGTCACAGGAGGCCTATTTAGCAGATTAACCATTCAGAACTGTCAGCCACTGTCATCCTTTCCACATTGTGCCCTTGGAAAACTCCTAGATGCTTTCAAACCACCTAAAAATCAAAGTTATCTCTGGAGCCTCGCACCCCTATGTGATCCTGTGTGATTGTCTCCCTGCCACTACGCAGGGATAAAATTCAGGTAGCTAGAACAGCTTTCTGCAGCTTACTCCACCTAAGGAAGAAAAATTTTTCTTCCCAAAGGGTTCATCCAAAATGACATAACACAGCTGGACCACTTTATAAGGCTTGGGATCCTGGGTTTGGAGAAATGATCTCCAGTCTTTCTCTCAATGAGAAAAACAATGTCTTATTTTCCTTTCTAAGCATAAGGAAATTGTTATCTTCAACTCTGTTTTATTTGTTATTATTTTGACCATCAATCAGCAGTGGAAGATCTTTGGCTATAGAACAAAATCACCCCTGTAGTAGTCTACAGTTTATCTCCTTTCTAATTGGCTGCTCCTAGAGATTTTGAACTAACAATTAAAACCATGAAAGAAGGAGATGTGGAGACAGCCCTGTTAAAGACGTTTGCTCTGCAAGCATTCTGATTAGAGTTAAATAGAGATAAATAAATAAATATTTTAAAATGTTGACCTTTGTAGTTCATTCTGTGGCTTTAACTTTGATCTTTTTTTTTCTGTTATCTTATTGAAATAATATTTATCTTAATAATTAAGATATTCTTTTAATTTATGCACTCAAGACAAATATTACACTTACCTGCCTTAATCTATGCCACTAAATTCTCTTTTACCATGAATATGTGGATTTTTGTCTCAAAGTAATGATGTTGAGTTTAAGCTAAATCTAAGAAAAGTAATCACTTCTATCAGTCCTCAAGTCCTTTAACTGGAGGGAAGAAAAAATAGGCAGAAATTCAATAATTCTCTCCAGCTGATATTTTTGGACATTCCACATATGTTTTCAGGATCTGTTCCTTTCTTGAGCTCTCAGACAGTTCAGACAGCAGGCTGCCTCTTCTCCATCAAAGATAAAGAAGAAAATACAGCACTTCTTACATTTGGAGAAGTACAATAAGAACATAACTATCATGATTCCTCTCTACCCACAACTATTGTGAAATGAATTATGCATCCTCATAAACTGTGACAGTTATAAGTTAACTACTGGAGCCATGAACAGATTTATTTAAGATCTATAATTTTGAGTTTTGCTGTAAGGGAAACTCTGTGTTGAAATACATGTTCTATTATTCAGCTTCAGTATGTGGAACTGAAATGTGGGGTAAAAGGTACAGAAGGAGGGGATTCCAGAGCCCACTATAACACTAAAACACTGCCCAAGGCTGATGTTTCCCCACACTGACCAAGTTTATCGTCTCTTCCCCAGTAGTGCTTCTGAGAGTGGGCACAGTGCACCCTGAGCATTGGTTCACATGTGAGCATCAGCTGAGGATCATGGATAGGCCACCATACTGGCCCCAAATGAAAACACAGAGTGTGAAAGGTACTACAAGAGATCATAGAGGAATAAGTTCCATGGTTCTGACTCAATCACTCATATTTCTCATGTGCATAACAGCCTTCATAAGCATACAGTCTGTTAGTAAAGTTATATGACAAAATAGTCATCCAAAGTACCAGAGAACTCAGGCTTGCAAAACCTCATGGCACATATTCAATTTCCCAGCACCCACATAAAGCCAGAAACACAAAGTGGTGCATGTGTCTGGAATTCACTTGCAGTGGCAAGAGGTTTGGCATGCGCATACAAGCTTTGGTGGGATACATTGTGTTCCCATAGAGAAATAGTGATGTACTCATCCCAGGCTTCTGTAAAATGCACATTATTTGGATCAAAGGCCTTTATAGATGTCATCTAGTTAACATGAATGTCCTTTAGGTCAGAGTGGCTCTTCAGCCAATGCATGGTTTTGCTATAAGAAGAGGTGGCTTTAGATTGCAGCTATTGAGAGAAGACCACTTGACTGCAGATACAGGCTGAGTTATCCTGCTCCAAGTCAAACAATGCTAAGGTTTACACCCCCCGAAAGCTACCTGAAATGAAAAATCACACAGATACTCACACTGCATTTCTGATTAAGACTCATTCTTGAAATGTAACTACTCTCTATATGACAGGAAAAATCGCCTGCAGAGGGTCTATTTCACATTGTATATGTGTGATCCAAGAAAGAGAAATATCATCTCCCTCTCAATGTAAATATATTAGATATCTGGAGGAACTATGACTATTTTATTAATTTTGCCATTTTTATGATTTTTAAAAATATTTATTATTATTATTAACAAGATGTTTTGTATAGATACATCATGTGTTCTTTTCCCTCATCCTTGCCCCTATTCCATTAGGAACATTCCTCAATGGGGTTGCAGGTATTCCCCATGGGGTTGTGGTTCATGCTTGTGGGAGCAGGAGTCAGTTATTTTAATGGGAGGGAATGCCTCTGGGCATGATGTCTCAACCTGTGGCTCTTACAATCTTTCTGTCACCACTTTTGCAAAATTCCCTGAGCCATGGTGAGTGAGTTTTAAGTCTACTTCAGTGATGAGCTCTTAGGAACCTCTGGATTTCTGCTTTGGTAGGAGTGGTAGTTTGAATAGATGGCCCCCAATATATTCAGTGTTTTATTAGTTTGTAGTTTGCATCGGCAGCCACCTGGCTGGAGGAGGTGTCACTAGGCCAATCTTAAGGTGTGGTGGTGGGTTTCAGATTTCGATCTAAAGATACGCAAAGTATCCCGAGTAGGAGCTCCTGAAGTGTGCTGTTCTGTGTGGCTTCTAGACTTCTAGACTTGTGTTTCTCTCTCTGTCTTTGGTCCTGAGAAAGCAGGCCAGCTTCCTCTGCCATTATGGAACTTCTCCTGGATCTGTGAACTTTAATAAATTCCTTCCTCCATAACTGTGCCTGTTCTGGAAGTCCATCTCAATGAACATGAAGCTGTGTGCTACAGTAAGTGTTGAGTATCCTAAGGGTCTGTCTCCTACACCCTAGCACTGTTTATCAGGTTAAGCATGGAAGCAGCACTCTTGCTTGTCTCCCCAATTCCTCTGCAGTTGCAGCTGTTTCTTGGCTGAAGTGTGAGGGGTAGTTTATCTCCTCCAGACTCTACCTCCCGAAAAAGAAGAATATATTGTCTAATGGAGAGTGAAATCAGCATAGTTTAAATGAGAGAAGCATTATAACTTTAGGAGAATTTGATTATGTAATCCCTCTTTTAGCCAAAGTCTAGTGACTTCTTAACACTGGAGAGCATAATCTTATTTTCCATAGGATTCTGAACAGGTTCCCAATTCCAGATATGGGTTCCTTTAGACTTAGTGGATCTCTTAGCCAATCAGAAAGCTATTGGTTACTCACTGAGGATGTGTGCCACTGTTGTGCTGGTGTTTACATCATGTCAGAGTGCTTGCTTCTAAGTAGTTTATACCTCTGGTCACTCAGAATGTTGTTGGCCATTTTCCCCCACTGGCTCCTGTAGTGCTTTCCAGCACTAGATAGGCTAATTGTCTGGAGAATGGCTCTCTTCTGAATTCCAGCCAGGTTTCTCTGTGCTCTGTGTCAGTAGCATGTGGTATCTTCAAAAATAGGGTCTTAGCTTTCGCCTCAGGCAGGTAATCAAGTGCTTTAACAGGAAGCTGTCTTGATTTGGGGACCTTGTGGGTCTCTCTGATCAACAGCTCAATGTGGGAAGCAACCAATCTCTGGTACTGGAATTACAGGTCAGACACAGAAAACCATTTTTTTTTCCTTTTAAACCTAAGCTTCTTCCACCCTCACTAGAGCCCTAATTTTCTGATGCTTTCCCCTTACTCCTCTTCAGGGTTATAGCTTTTAGGCTATCTCCAGGGATAAAGGTTTCTATGGTATCACTTCATTTGGATTTAATTTCATGTTTGTTCTCCCCCTTCCCCTCCCATCAAACCCTTCCATCCCTATTGTCTGGGTCTTGAGTTGCATATCAGGTATTACAGCAACTGAAGCAGGTCCAGGTTAGGAAACACAGATAAGTAACACCATGTGTCACTTGTCTTTCTGTGATTGTGTGAGTTTTCTGAGTATGATCTGTTTCAAGTCTGTCCATTTTTCTACAAATTTCATTGTACCATTTATGAAAACTTATTTTTTGATTGACAAAATTTGTACATATTTACAAATCATCATATGATGTTTTGATTCCTGTACATACAGGATAGTGATATACTAAGGGCAATTAGTATATTTATCACATTAAACTTTTACAAAATTTCAATATATTTTGAGTACTTTCAAATTTCTGCCTTTGAAGAATCCTGAGTTGTACTATTAATGCATTATTACTGATTATATTCGCAATTATGGCATAAAACCAGAACTTATCCTTTCTACCAAACAATGCAGTATTAAGAATCAAAAGTTTTCTCTAACCCCTTACACTCCAGTTTCTGGTAACTATAATTCTAAGTACAAAACTTCTATGTGATTAGTTGTTTTTATGCTGCACTTAGGAATGATATTGTGTGGTGATACTTTCTGAAGGCTTAGCTTATTTCACTTAATATAATGTTCTCTGGATGAATCTGTGTTGCTCAGTGAAATTAATTCAGTGTGCATGTGTGTATGCACACACTCTTGCACATGTATGCATGCAGTATTTCTGTCTATCATTGGTGCACTTACCATCATGTTGCTGGAAAAAATATCCTACCAAATGCAGCCTATAGGAAGAAAGTGTTTATTTCAGAATTAGAGATTCTAGAGGAAGCATCATCATGGCAGAAGGAGCTGGCACAATTCAGCATCCACAGCAGAGAGCTAACAGCCAGCATCCAGAAGCATGAACAGCTAGAGCTCAAGGTGGCTCTGTACATACCTATAAGGGCTGGATGGAAGATCTTCCCAGAGTGACACACTTACTCTAGCAGGGTTTGCCCTGCTGGAGACTTAAGTAGGATGTATCATCAAAAATATGTGAGACTATGGTAGACATGCACTTGCATTCAAACCACCATAGTGATCTCTCAATCATCTATCTGTCTATCAATCTATATATCATCTATCTGTCTGTCTATCTATCTATCTATCTATCTATCTATCTATCCATCTATAATTTTCTATTATCGCACATCTCCTTAATGGATTCATCTCTTGATGAACATTAAGCCAATCATTGTCATTTTACTAAAATCATCATATTTATTTTAATAGTATCTTTATAAATGTTAATTCTTAGGAAAATATGACAATCAAAATCCATTAAGATTAAATTATCTGGAATGATAGTAGAATTAACCTAAATTTAAGGCAAGGTAGTATTTATGATACTTTATTGTTCATATTATATGAATCCAAGTGACTTCTGTTTTTCATCACACATGGACAGAGAAAAATACAAGCCAAGTAGAAAATTAAGGGAGATGCAATGTAGGAGACTTAGCATAAATGAAAACTCTTGTATTGTGCTCAAAGCCTAGGTGACCTTAGTCAGTCCATACTGCCTCAAATGGTTTATACCCAAAATGGATGTGAGCATAAAATATACAGAAAAATAAAAGGAAAATATAGCAGAAAAGCAAGCAAAAGTAATATCACAATTTTCAATTGTTATTTCTTTATCTTCCATAAATATATACTAGAATTCCCAGCTGATACTCCTTCTCCTTGATGTGATTGTCTTTCACAAGTTTACCATGTTTATGTGGTGAAACACTGCAACAGAGTTTAATAATGCATTCTTCCTCTTAAGCTCCATTAGCTGTACATGATACACAAACCTATATACTCAAAATTAAATTTTAGAGAAATTTAATCTTTTCTCAAAATCCCATAACCAGCGATAGTTCAGATTCTGGAGATGATCACTTCTCTTTTCATCATAAGTCAAGTATTCACAAAACTTTATCACTGTATCCTCATCAGCATCTTTATATCCTGTCATCAGTAACTGCAGTCCACTTTGGAAGCTGAGGCCCTATGCTGGCAGAAGTCTTAGCACATATTTCTTTGAAAGGATATAACTTTCCCTAACATTGCCATGCCCTTGATTCTTCATCATGGTAAGTCCAATGTGCAACACTGCATATAATGAATAGTATTCAAATCTATTGAGAGGCTAAATCATAGAGATTACTGCAAGAGTAGGGAGATATCTCTTGCCTCTTACATCTTTTCAGACTATACATAATTAGAAAATTTATAAGCAGAAGAATTATATAAACAGGGCCAAAGAGACTGCTCAGTGGTTAAGATGTTTGCCTGCAAAGCCTAAGGACCTGGGTTTGATTCCCCAGTACCCCCATAAACCAAATACACTAAGTGGCATGTGTATCTGGTGTTTCTTGGCAGTGGCCAGAAACCATGGCATGCCCATTCTCATTCTCATTCTCATTCTCTCTCTCTCTCTCCTTGGAAATAAATAAACAAAATACATTTATATAAGAATTGTATAAACAGAAACATTGGAAATACACATTTCTTTTTTTTTATTTTAAAGAGAGAGAGAGGGAGAAATAATTGGCACACCAGGGCCTCAGACACTGAAATCGAACTCTGGACATTTGCACCACCTAGTGGGAATGTGCAACCTTGCAATTGCCTCACCTTTGTGCATCTGGCTTACATAGGATCTGTAGAGACATTGAACATGGGTCCTTGGGCTTCACAGGAAAGGACCTTAACTGTGCCATCCATACATATTTCTATGCAATTCTTATCTTTGTAAGTTATGTTCATTCAGAATCAAGCATCACCAAATACAATTTAAAACACATTATCCTATTATGTGTAACCTCATCATGACTATTTTCAGTACAAATTTAATGAATCTATTGAGAAATAATCAAACAAAAACAGTCAAAACAATATTATAATCATATTTCTATTAGACAATATGAGTTTAATCCATGGCCCAAATCACATTTTCTTCTCCTTCATCATAATATTTTCGGTGTTGCCCAACAAAGGCATGTGCCATACCAGTTGTAGGGACTTTAAAAAGCATCATATCCAATGATATTAAAAAAAAACACACAGAAAAAAAGGAAGTTCACATGCTACTTCTTATCTTCATGTGTTTCTACCTTACACAGCCAGGTAAATCCATCAAACCCAGGATGTTACATTTTACAAACTTCAGCATCCAGAGTACTCATCAGGGAATATAGAGAAGAGTAATTTGTTTTACAAGAAATGATAGGTGTTCCTATTTTATAATGAAATAAGAGTGAAAAGAAAATGTAAAAAGGTTTTCTATAAAGTGATATTTTGTACTCAGTATTGAGGTTGTGCTAATTTTTGGGACCCTCACACATTTCTTACAATTTCAATAAATATATCAATATGTGTAGATATATATTCAATTGTTAACATACATAGATACCAGAAAGTATGAGCTTAATATATTGAAATATTACATAGGCCATATAAACCATGTAGTCTAATATTATTTGAGTAATAGTTGACTTCTCTAAATGTCTCTAAGCTGAGAGTTATCAGACTCAGTCCATCCTAGTAAACTATCTTACAGCTCTGACCATTCATTATACCTTAAAAATGGTCCTTCTTATATAGATATGTTAATGTCATTTATTTTGCCCTCCTCACACCAGAAAAATGGCTACATATATGAGAATCCATCAGATCTCTAAAGCAACTTACTATGTCTTCTACCATCTTCTCTTATGTAGGCTAAATATTTCAATTTTTATTTTTTGGTTCTTCAAAATAGGGTCTCACTCTAGCCCAAGCTGACCTGGAATTCACTATGTAGTCTCAGGGTGGCCTCGAACTGATAGCAATCCTCCCGAGTGCTGGAATTAAAGGAGTGTGCCACCATTCCTGGATCATAAATATTTCAAATGTGTTGAACACAATTCTTGCCAGGACAATATAAGTTTTTCTGATGGCTTTAAAGAGAATGGAAAAGAATAACACTTTCTCTAATTGTATAATAATCACATCTCTGTTTTAGAGATGACAGCTATACTCTCATACACATCAACTTCATAGTGTCTTTTTACTATCAGAACTACTTCCTAATGTAGTCTCATTAATGGTTAAAAAGTACCCCTTTGGGGTAATCTCTTTCAATTAAATGTCCTAATTAGTATCAATGAAGAAATGAAGATACTTCTTATAGTAAGCTTGTCTGCACCTGTGCATGAGTACAGAATAAAGGAATAATAGACATCACTGATCCTAAACTCTAAAATTATGTGATATGCAAATCTCCTAGACCTAGGTAGACATAGGCAAACCAGAGCTTTCTCAGAGAAAGCCAACTGCAATGTCAGCTATTTGATTGCAAGGGTAGTTTTTTTTGTTGTTGTTGTTTTTTTGTTTTTTGTTTTTTGCTTCTGCAATGTAGGGTCTTACTCTACCCCAGCCTGTCCTGGAACTCCCTATGTAGTCTCAAGCTGGCCTCAAACTCACAGTGATCCTTCTAGTTCTGCCTCCTGAGTGCTGTAATTAAAGGCATGCACCACCATGCCTGGTTTATGAGTACTTTCTTTATAGCCCAATGTTGCATTCCTGGAGGGTGAGAAGCAAATAGGGAAAGGTCATTGAATTGAAAGTACTAAAAGTATCTCTTTATGCTCATGGAGTCTATTAGGAAATTATTTATGGAAGAAATGGTACAGTGATGGCTACCAAGTATCTACAGTGCTCTCCTTTGAGAAGAGGTTATTTGAGTGAAAATGTATTCAAAAAGTTTTGACCAGGCCTTCCAAGTCTGTGGTTGATAGACACACATACTT
This sequence comes from Dipus sagitta, assembly GCA_036346955.1. NCBI lineage: Eukaryota > Metazoa > Chordata > Mammalia > Rodentia > Dipodidae > Dipus > Dipus sagitta. The sequence goes on from CM070781.1 coordinate 9,919,343, forward strand.
AAATACATACAATAATCATAAATAAATAGTCATATATGTTATATGTCACAATCATATGTATATGAAGATATAAAAAAAGAAGTTTTGTGCTATCTTCCAAGGTAGTGTTGAATATATTTGACTTTGTGTGGTTGATTTCAACTAGTGCTACCAAAGCCACCAAGTAGAAGCTACAGAAAGTAAGTGTCATCTCCATTAAAGAAAAGCACTTCCATTTCTTCATGCCTTCCTCTCTGTGCCCAGTACTGTCTTCATGGTCACTCCTTTCTTTCAAACTGACCACTTCTCATCAGTTTGTCTGGAAGGCTAGTACTCTCTTTTCAGACTCAATGTAATAGACCACTCTTTTGGAAAACCTCTGTAGACATTCCCAAGAGAGCTCTGCTAAGAAAGCTCTGCATCCTATGTGTACATGCTTCTTTGCAAACACACTATCTTGTGCCATCATTATTTGTTATTCTATCTCTGTTGTTAGACAGTATTTGCATGTGATCTTACTGGATGAGCCTATTAAGGCGTGGGTGAAAATGGCACCCAACAATATGCCTATTACCTGAATGAACAATTCAGTGAATGACTGAGATAGTGATGTGATATTGAGAGGAAGGTGTGTGTGTGTGTGTGTGTGTGTGTGTATATACATACAATAGTGTAAGTGACCAAAACTGTAGGCTTCGTGACTGAGCTTTGGAAATCATGCATGACTGTGTCCATCTGTAGCAGGAATTCTGTTCCTCAAACCACACAGTAGGGGGGGAAGCTAAATGAGAGACTCTGTAGATGCATGAATCACTATGGGTGAGGTGCTTCTGTGGAAACATTACTATAGTCCTATCATCTGTATTTAGAAGCACTGTATCTGGTCATATCAACATATTTTCTTCTTCTAGAAATTTTCATGTTTAAATCATTTATATTAACATATTTTTCACTTTCATTGATATTTTGACTTATTTCTGTGACAAACCATTTGACCTTTCTTTAGTCAAAGAAAGAATCTGGTCCAGGGCTCACCTAGTTTACTTTCAAATAGGATAAATCAGACAGAAAATGTACTGGCTTAGTAGACCACAGGGTCATGGTACAATTTTCTTAAATCTGTTCTTGTAGCATAAATGCAGCCCTAGGTAGCATGTTAAGCAGGAGACATGACTGCATTGCAGGGAAACCATGTATATCAAAATAGGTGTTACCTTGGATTTTGCCCCAAGGCCTGTACTTTGATGATCATTGAAAATAACCTAGCATATAAAAACTTTCATTCACATATCTAGAGACATATTATTTATGCATTCCTAATAATGGTTGGTTATGATGAATATTATAGTGAGTAATAGAATAACAATGCCATTATTTCATGTCTATTACTCTCCCAGTATTTATGCTTCTAATTCATCTTCTATGAGGTTTGGGAATAGAGCCAACTGAAACAATGTTTTCAGTTACCAGTGAGTCTACTAATCCTCTCTTAGCAATTGGAACTCTACATTGTGAAGGGCTACACAAAGTTATATTTATGAGATAGAAGTATTTTATTCTATAAATCAGGCTCAGGTTTGAGTGACTTGCCATATTAGTCAGGAATTTGAGTACTTGTGTAAAATCATAAGTCTTGTGATGATCGGTGTCCCATAAAGAAATTGATGCCATTTCCTAAAGTATGGTCATTAAACCTAATTTTTAAAGTGATTTGTTGATTTTTCTAAATTTCTGTGATACAAAGGTTAACTATTGGCAAATCCAGGTGTGGTAGCACATGCATACAGTCCCAGCACTTGGGAGGCTGAAGCAGGTAGCCTCACTCTGCTATGAATTTGTGGCTAGTTGTGAGCTCTGGGTCTGCCTGGGCTACATAGTAAGATTCCATGCAACAAAAACAGAAAACAAAAATAAGAAGAGAGAGAGAGAGAGAAGAAAGAAGCTGGGTGTAGTGGCACACGCCTTTAATCCCAGCACTTGGGAGGCAGAGGTAGGAGGATCACCTTGAGTTCGAGGCACCCTGAGGCTACATAATTAATTCCAGGTCAGCCTGGGTCACAGTGAGACCCTAACTCGAAAAACAAAAATAAATAAATAAATAAATAAATCTGGCAATTGTAATAAAAAGTCTTCCAATTTGAATCAACATTTCAAAAGAACTTCATGGATCAAATATGACATGTTTTTAGGTTGTACCTGTCTCCTGCATGGGCCATCAATTTATGACTTCACTGCAAAAGTGTCCTCCTTGTTTAATTCACTGCTGGTAAAAAGTTGCTTAAAGTTTCATCACAAATAGAGTATGGATATTAATTTCTATACTAGCAAGTATTTATGCTATAACAATTCACTTGATAACTTGAGGCCACAAAGCAAATACCAATTATTTACTCACAATTATGTGAGATGGCAAATTTTACAATATTCTATGATGTGAATATATGTTATCATTACTTCACATTACTGGACAAAACACCTGGCCAAAATAGATGAGAGGAAAGGGTTAATTTTAGCTTAGAGTATCCAGGGCAAGTTTGATAGTAGAGCAGAGATTGGACATCATTTGTTTGCATAGCATCTGACAGAAAGCACCAAGAGAGTGAGCTGAGCTTGGGGAAGGGGAAACCCCTAATCTTGCACCTAGCACCTTCTCCTCCAGCAAGTCTCTAAAGTGCCATCAGCTGGGGACTGACATTCAGAACACATGAGTCTATGGGAGACATCTGATTCAAATCCCACGTTTTCCTACATCCACATGTTGAAGTATAATATCCATCATGACAACAGTAAGAAAATAATCTTTCAATAAGTGATTAAGTTATGAGAGTAGAAACTTTAAGGATGCTATCAAGGTACTTATAAAAGGCCTGAGGGGAGCAGGTTGACCCCATTTTTCTCATCTGCTAGGGGGTGATACAGTATCTATGGACTATATTGGAAGCAGAGACTTGGGCTTTTATCAGACCCTGAATATTCTGGTGCCCTGACCTTGGACTTCACAGCATCCAGAATGAAAGTAAATTTCTATTCTTTGTAAATTTCCCAGTCTCAGGTATTTTGTTTTGGTACTGAGACAGCATGCCTTGGCAAGAACAATTTATTTCAGTTCTAACTGATCTTTAAAAACATTATTGATTTTAACTTTTTGATTTTGGTTTGCATCTCTCTCTCTCTCTCTCTCTCTCTCTCTCTCTCTGTGTGTGTGTGTGTGTGTGTGTGTGTGATATGCACATGTATGTGCCCTTGTCATCAATAAGTCACACTCACTCCATATGCTTGCCTGAGGCACAAGTCACATGTCTGAGGCGGATGGAGTAGAACATTGGGTGTCACATTCCATTGCTCTTCCACCTGGTTTTGTTGTCAGTCAAAGTCTCTTTTTATTGATTCCAGAGTCCACAATCTCAAATGAGTCCCAGTCCCCTGGTGGACGAGGGTTATAGGTATGCATGGCCATGCCAGGTTGTTTTATATGGGATCTCAAGATTTGACCTAGGGAAGTCTCAGGCCCTCATATTGTGAAAAAAGCACACTTAAATACTGGGCAATCTCTCAAGCCCTCATCTGATTGTTCATGGGGTCATTGATGGGTCTTTCATAAGGAGGCAGGTTTCTCCAGCTACTAGGTGCAACAGGTCTGCAGTTGTCAGCTGAAAGACTTTAATGGGCCCATCTTCATTTCATTTCTTTATATGGTGACTGGTTTCATAAAAGAGCAAACCCAAGTGTACAAGCAGCCATCAAATCTCTATTTGGTCATAATTATTGCTTTCTTCATTGGCCAAAACAAATCATGTGTGGAGCACAAAGCTGGTTTGGGGCAAGTCCATGTAAAGTTCTGAATAAGGGTAAATTGGGCTCACTGGGAATTATAAAAGTATTAATCTGTCACAATAGATATGGGTTGTTTTTTTTATAGAAGACCCATTACTCTATGTAAAGTAAAATCATTGTTAAGAATTAGTAACAGAAATTTTCTCTAGGCTAATAAAACATATAATCTCAATATCAGTTCCCTCATACTCTAAAATTACCCAAACACTTGACCTTTATCTTTCTTTCCTCTAATATACCTTCAACACTTTGCTTTCAATTGCAGGTTGTCATATGACACCTGGCATTGTGTTGACACTGTATGAAATTTGTTTTTCATTTCATCATGACATTGTCTTCTATGCAAGGAAATAACCCTCACCTCATTTTATATATGTCACTGAGCAGCCATCACATAATTATTACACGATTGACCTCATCAAACAATATTTGAAACTATGACCTATGTATGGATGAAGGGATCTCTAGCCTGGGAATATATACTTTTCTTTCTTTTGCTAAAGATTTTAGGTACAATGAATATATGTTATCTCACATGACATACATTGTATACATGTACTTATTGTATTTTTGTACAAGAAAAAGTAGCACAAGTGTTTAACATCCAAATACATTAAAAAATAGAATGCTGAACCCAGGCATGGTTGAGCACACTTTTAATCACAGCACTCAGGAGGCAGAGGTGGAAGGACTACTATAAGTTGAAGGCCACTCTGAGACTGTGAATTCCAGGTCAGCCTGAGCTATAGTGAGACCTTACCTCAAAAAACAAAAACAAAAATAAAATAAAATAAAATAAAAGAATGCTGAGCTGATGAAGGGGAAAAAAATCAGCCATAGAATAGTACCATGAGGAGTAACAACTGGTTTCTTAATTAAATTATGATTCAGTTTTAAGTAGTCCATTTTTTATTTCTGAGAACAATCATTTCCTGACCTGCCAAACAGCATTTATTGATAAACAGATACTCCAAATAGTGTTTTCTGTCCACCAGAAACACCATTATTTGCATCTGTTCAAATTCAATTTTCATAATAATTTTATGGAACATAAGTCCTATTTCTTTTTACAAATAAAAAATAAAATTCAGAAACATTTAAAACTTTACAGGGAAGCACTCATGTGGTAGATAGCAGTCCTGGCCTTTGAAACTAGATTTGCTCTAGCCCTAGTTCATTGTACTACGTCTCTGTTGTTGGATGCAGACCTTTCCAGAACACTACTTTGTCTGGTTTAATATTATAATGTCTGGAACTTTTTCTCCAGCCAGAAAATATGGAGCTCACACTTCTATATGTGCTTTGGAATCACATACTCCTGCACAAAAGATTATGGGATAAAATTCTCATTTCATCTTGGTGCACAACATTCCACCACAATAAGCTTCAGTAATTCCACTCTCTGAAAATGTGCTGAGTCTTAAGATGGTGAGAGTAGATATTTTTATTCACATCCCAAGGTCTGTGTGCACTGGAGGTGATCACTCATTCAATGAGTTATGAAAATGTTACTACTTCCTATCTGTGCCTGGTGGAATCTAGGGTTTTCTGCCTACAAATAGCTTACTGAACCATTGCTCAAAAGGGACACATGCCATTTATGATATCATTTCATTGACTCTGTATCCAACTACAGGATAGGTGAAAATTTGTATCTTTTGTATGACAGAAAAAAAAGAGTCAAATACCAGTGAATATTATTTATTCCCATCTATTAAAAATCCAAAACATAAATACAGTGCTCTGTTGTTACTTTTCTAGCTAGAAATAGCTTCTTTGTGTAAATTAATGTTCTTGATCTCAGCATTTCTCAATCCCATTAAAGTTCTAGTCCATTCACTTACTAACATATGGCTGAGCACTCTGTGTGGGTATTAATCTATCTGCAGGATTCCCTTCTAATAGCATTTTCTCTCTTTTTCTAGAGACAAGCCTTAGAAACAGAGACCTACTGTGTGTACATACCAGCTATCTTATAGATTAGACCTGCTTCTCTATACCATGAGGATATGGTTTGTGTATGTCTTTTAGTATTCAAGGGCTGTAGGCACAGTTCTCTGTGCTTTCTACAGAGGTGGGATCTAGTGGAAAGTGGCTGGGTGGTAAGGGTGCCAATCTCAGAAGGAGCAAGGCTAGTCTCAAAGAGTTCTTTTGAGGATGGAGTATTATAAAATGAGTTCTCTGTCCGCTGTCTCTCCTCGTGCTTCTTGTCTTTCCATGTGATAACACACATTCCACCATGATGCTCACCATTGTGAAGTGTTGAAGCCTTCATCAGAGCAGTTGCTGGTACCATGTTCTTGAACTTTAAACCTGTGAACTAAATAAACCTCTTTTTTACTAATCACATACTAGGCCTCATGTATTTTGCTACAGCCATGGAAAATAAATAAAGGCAAACTCTTATTTTATTTTTAATGAAGAACTAATATATGAAGAAAATATAATTTGATCATGTTCCTATCCCATGATCCTCGTTAGTCCCTTCTCTCCAACCATATCCACTAGAACCCTCCTCTTTCAAGGTATTCCTTCTTCTGTTTTGTTGTCTCATTCTTTTGTCCTGCATGTCATAATGTTGATGGGATTAGAGGAGTTGAAGTCTGGTGTGTGTATCTATAACCACTGTGGAATCATTAATGTACCAGAAGGTTCATGTCAGAAGGACAGTGCCTGAAAGTATACCTTTACACCCTGAAGCTCTTACAGTCTTTCATATATATATATATATATATATATATATATATATATATATATATATATGTTCTATATTGGTTGGAAGTAACAAATAACAAAACTGTATTAGACAGCTTAAGGTTCACTGAGATGAACTTCCAGACCAGGCACAGTTATGGAGGAAGGAATATTTATTGAAGCTTACAGATCCAGGGGAAGTTCCATAATGGCAGAAGAAACTGGCCTGCCTTCACAGGACCAAGCAGAGAGAGAGAGAAGCACAAGCCTAAAGGTCAAAAGCCACAGCACACTTCAGGAACTCCAGCTAGGCACACTTTGCATATCTTTAGATTGAAATCTCAAACCCACCACCACACCTTAAGATCCACACAATGGCATTGCCTCCAGCCAGATGGCTAGAGATGCAAACTACAAACAAACAACTGAATATATTGGGGGCCATCTATTCTATTCAAACTACCACAAAAATTTAATCTTAAAAAATTATATTTCTTTATTTCTTTAATTATTTGCAAGGGGTGGGTGATGAATATCGTCCTACTAGAACCTCTAGCCACTGCAAACAAACTACAAATGCATGTACCACTTTGTACATCTGGCTTTACACTAACACTGGGGGATCAAACCCAGCTCATTATACTTTGCAGGGAAGTACCTTAACTGCTAAGCTATCTGTCCAGCCCAAAACTTGTTTTTTAAATTTATTTTTGACAGTTGCATGTATGTAAACAACTAATATTGATTCTATTCTCCCAGCTTACTCTCTCTTCTGCTTTCAACTCCCATTAAACCCTTCTTCACTTAGATCCCTATTCTATTTCCATGCTTTATTATTTTTTGACCTTCTGTTTTAAATTAAGATTGTTGGCATAACTATGGGTAAGATGTTATTTACTGGAGAATGGGCAGTCCTGCAGTTTTTATACCACTAAAGGACATAACTTTCCCTCTCCCACAATCATCAATTTCCACTATCCACCTGGGAGGTTTGGGGGGCCGTGGACCCCTCCCTCATCTATGATGAAATGTTGCCAGGCCTCTTCATGTACAGGAAACCACATCTGCTCTACGTCCATGAGTGTAGCGCACTTGTCATATTCAGAAACAATGTATATAGTCAAAAGTTGAAGGGAAGATTTGACCTGGGTGGTGTATAAAGTAGACTTAATGATGCAGTACCTAATTTCTTTCTCTCTCTAGTTCTTCCCTCCATCTCCTCCAAGTTGGCAGACTCTCTTTTTAAGGTTAAGGGTGGGTACCAGAAGCACTTACAGCTATGTGCTTCTAAGTTCAGCCCCAGGGAGAATGATGTCAACTTCTCTTGGTTCACTTACATAAAGATTTTGACATTATTTCTTTTAGGGTGGCATTCATCATGTAAAATTCTTGTCCTTTTGTTTATTTTGCTTTCCACCAAGTGTGGTTTTTGGGACCCATGAAGAAATCTCTACTACAAATTCCACCCAACACCACCCTCAGCATTAGCACTTGCTTTCTGGACAGACCCAGATAAAGCCATGGTTTATCTTCACAGCTTCATGTCATGGCCTCTATTCAGAAGCTATGACCTTGTTCTGCATTGTCTAGGTACCATGTCAAAAATAAAAAACTTTTCAAATTCAATGACCTTCTCTTTCTTACATTTACCCTTCCTCCAAAACCAGTATCAAGTAGGCTACAAATTTAGTAATCAAGTGGAATAAAGCGGACTTTGAGAAATGTAAAAGTTCCTTTGACATTCTTTCTTTCAGGACTCCTCCTTTTCAAAGGAAATTAACACTCCTCCTACTGTCCAAATGCAGAATGGCTGGCCTAATCTCAATGGCGGTAATCTGTAATTGCAGCTGAACCATGCTGCAGTCTCTGGACTGAAACTCATTTCTCTGCACTTTCCTCTGCTGAACACACCATTGCATTATAAATTCCACTTTCTCAACTTCTCAGGACACAAACAGAACACATCCAGTCTCTTATACAAACTTTCTTGCCTGATTTGACACAATTCTTTTCCCCTCAAACAAGCTTCCTCAGTTCACAGTTCTCTCTGCATTCAGATCTCCCAGATGATCACCAATAGGGTCCACAAAGATCTGCTTATATCACTGCAATACTTCTCCTGTACAAAGTTTCAAATCCATTTCACATATCTCCCACAAATTAAGCTCTAATAAACCAAAAGGCATGACCAGGTTTATCACAGAAACAGCCCTACTCCTCAATATCAATTTGCTATTGTAGTTTCCCTTGTGTCACTGGGACTTAACACCCAACTAAAAGTGGTTTATGGGAGGGAAAAGTTTATTTTGGCTTACAGTCTTTAAGGGAAGCTTTGTCTGGCAGAAACATGTGTCATGAGCAGAGGCTGGATATCATCTTGCAACAGCAGCTGGCAGAAACCAGAGAGAAAGGGATGCACTCTGGCAAGGGAAAACTGGACTACAACATCCCTAAGACCTCCCCCAGAAACACACCTCCTCCAGCAAGGCTCCATCTCCCAAACAGCCACCAGCTGGGGACCAAGCATTCAAAACACATGAAGCTATGGGAAATATCACCTTCAAATCACCATACCCTGTCTCAATAAATATGATGGGGAGTTATTGAGGAAAATTACTGACATGAACTTCTGGGCTTCACATGCATGTGCACACATATGAGCCAGCACACATGAACACATATATACACATGCACATATACTACATATACATACACAAAGTAAATCATTATGATCATTATGGTGGTGATCGGCTTTCTGACTCTAGCTAATATTTTTAGTTAAGTGACTTAACTTTAACTTCTATGGGCTGAATTATACATAAGCCAATTAGTAATTGGTATAGAGACAAGTGACACTATATAGAAGAATGAAAATGTAACCACATAGAAGTGCATATAGCAGTGCATCAACTCATAGGATTAGTTATGCAGATTCAATTTCAAGCCTTATGTCCACCATCAGGTTGTAAAAATGCAGACAAGTTGTTGACATTTTTATTAATTTTGACTCTGTTTTCTGAAAAATGGCCATAGTGCCTTAGGAAAGGTAAAAAAGGATGATGTGTGCAATATATTGCCCTCTCTTCCATATGAAAGAAAAGTTCCATTTGCATCCTCTTCCTCAACTTCTTCTGAGCTTTCTACTCCTATTTGTGACCTGTTGGCACCAAGTGCTGACCTCCCATTGCAAGACTGCAAGACAGGGCAGCTTTACTTTCTCTGTTTGCCAGATCCATGATGGGATGGCTCCTTCTCTCGAGAACTCCCATCTTGATGCTTTCCAAGGACTAAAACTTTATTTTAAATATTTTTCTCCTTTCAAATGTTTCAAGAAATCAGAAAGCCTTTTCTCTTAAGTGATATTTTCAGGAATACAATCACCAAGAGTTGTTCAGCCCATATTTGGATATTCCTGTAATTTCAAACTATTGCTGCCCTTCAGGCAGTGGTGTGCTATTTCCAGAGCAGGTTATTTTAAGAGGCAGAAACCTGCATAACCCTAAGATTTAAGAGCACTACAGCCTGCTGTTTCTGACAATAACTCTTTATGGATCAGTTCAGTTCCAGCCTTTAGGTGAAGAAATCTCTTTCTCCTGCCTGTATCCTATCAGAAGCTGGTTGCTATTTCAATTTACCTAGACTCATTTAAACAACAGTAAAAAGTAAAACTTGAGTATGATTTTAGTTTCAATTACTCTGAATCTTTTTGCATCTTCTGGCTATAATTTAAATCTTTTTTTCAAACAGGCAGAGAAACTGGGATCATTAAAAGTAAATATAATTCACATAATTTCTATGTTACCTAGCTATTTCTGTGTACCTGTGTGTGTACATGTTCATGAATGTGAGTGTGAGAGTGCATGTGGAGATCAGAGGATGTCGGACATAGGCAGGGCCCTGGGTTACAGCACACCTAAGCTGTCTGACACGAAGGCCCCAGGCTATGGAGGGGTTGCAGCAGCCTGAGCCACACCTGGTCATATATGGGGACTGGACCCGCAGGGGAGCTCTTCCCCCTATTCTCCGAGGTTGCAGTGAGTCAGGATCCTCCCCCCATTCTTTTATTTTTTATTTTTTTTATTAATTAGTTTTGTACTCAGCGAATAGTCTGTTTGGTAACATTATTAGGCTCATCGGTGACCTACCCCCTCCCCTTCACCCCTCATTGTTGAGGTATATGGGTCATGCATTCTGGAGTTAGCCCACAGTTAAGGGTAGGATAAATGTCTCTGTGTATCATGACCCAACATGTGGCTCTGACATTCTTTCTGCCCCCTCTTCTGCAAAATTTGCCTGAGCCATGTTGGGTTTAGTTTTGGTCTGCTTCAGTGATAAGGTGTTGGGAGCCTCTGGGTCTCTGGATCTCTGATTTGGCAGGAGTTGCTTTTACTTTGTGTTGATCTCCTTCCCCCTTGTGCTGGTACCCGGTTCACCAAGAAAACCGCACCCTTGCTTGTTTGGCCAATTATTCTTCGTTTCAGCTGGGGCCCTTTTGAGGTATGATGGGGTGGCTTCTCCTTAGGATCTACATCTATCTGAAAAAAGAAGCAGATTGTCCAATGGAGAGTAAGTTAGCACTAGACAAATGAGATAATGCTTACTTTTTTTTATAGAGAATTTAATAGGTGTAGGCCCTCTTGTAGCCCACGATTGATGGTAACTTGACAATGGAGAGTGGTCTTATGTTTGGATATGGTTCTGACTTGTTTCTTAGCTCCAGCTATGGGTCCCGATCCCCTTAGTGTCCTCTGCCCACCTTCAACTGCTTCTAAATCTATTTCCCTGATAATAAACCGAGAGCTGTTCACCGAAACTGACTCCTGGGAGTGATTTTTTTCTCTCGTCAGGCACGCACAACCTTGGTCTCCATAGTTGCCTGTGATGCCTTGGGGGAACCATGGCCGAGGACACAGGAAGCCACAAGAGGACAATTTCAGGTGTATTTGGTGTTCACTTTCCACTTATGTGAATCTCTCCTCTCGCTTTTTATCACAGTATTGTGCTTGTTATGCTGGATAGCTTGTGGTTTCCCTGTCTCTGCCTTCCTTCTCATGGCAGGCGTACTAGGCTTATAGAACTCCCCTGTAGCATCCAGATTTTTACATGGGTTCTGGGGATGCTGGCACCACAAATGCTTTATCCATGAAGCCATCCCCCCAGACCCAAACTTAGCTATTCTCTAACTTTTCCAAACACAAGTAATGTTCTCTCCTGTTTAGTAGCATCTAAGCCATGTTCTCTTGTGTTTGTTAGCATCTTTTTTTACTTTGTGACAGAGGTTTCAATCTACTTATTCCTTTAGTTAATAGATAGTTACTGATCATATACTAATGACCAGGCCCCAAGCTAAGTCTTGGTATGAAAACATAATAAAATATTATCTCAATTGAATTTCTCTATTTTTTTAACCAGATTATATATATATATATATATATATATATATATATATATATATATATAAAGCAGGAGGGGGCCTGGAGAGATTTCTCAGTGGTTAAGGCACTTGTCTGAAAATCCCACAGACCATGGTTTGATTCCCCAGTACCCATGTAAAGTCAGGTGCACAAAGTGGCATATGCAACTAGAGTTCTTTTGCAGTGGCTAGATGCCCTAGCATGCCTATTCTCTGACTTTTCTTACCTATATTTCTCTGTTTGGAAATGAAGAATAAATATATAATAAAAATATATAAAAAAGAAAATAGGATGAAAAATTGAAAGAAGGCGAAAGAGTTACATTTGGAAGAAGAAGAGAAGATGGCAAAAGAAAAGGCAATTAAGGGAGTGTAGAAGGAGCACGAAAAATCAAATAAGGAAAGTATTAGCAGAAAGAGTACATAGATAAGAAAATGTAGTAGTATTGAAATTCATATTTTGATATTCTCATTTGCGTGAGCATAGGATTCTTTATTTCCTAGAATTCATGATACTTGGTAATAAGTCCTTCCCTGAGCAGTTTCCTTGATGTCAGCAAAAAATTTTAATCATGTTACTTAAGGTTATCTGTCTCTTCCTGTTTAAATCATAGGCTCTCCTCTGGTTAATTTTGGAAATTCATGAATATTTCTATTTTCCTCCTCCTTTTCCTTCTTCCAGAGTTATGACGGTTTCTTATATGATATTACAGGTATAAATATATAGTATCAATCTCTCCTATAGATGTTTCCTGCTGAGATATAGGTAGTTTTCCTATCCTGGTAATAGCCTCTAGCACTGAAGTCCTCAGTGGTGAACAAATCAAATCAAAAAGCCCTTCACAGTGCTGGATGTGGTGGAAAATGCTATTAGTCCCAGTTCTCATGAGGCTGAGATAAAAAGAGCACCATGGATTTGAGACCAGCTTTGGATACAGAGTGAGGTGTAGGTCAGCCTGAGCTAGAGTGAGACACTGTCTCAAATATGAAAGAAAATAAAAAAACAACAAGAAGAACCCTTCACAGATATCTATATCCAACTGTTATAAAGCAGCAGTTGCTCTACTTTCATGGCAAAATGGAATTAAAAATGGAGATGACACAAGACTGCAAGGAGAGAAGTGGCATGGGTTCTCTGCATGGCACTTCCACAAGAACTCCTAAAAGTAGCAGTAGGAGGTGAGCACAGAATCAGAGAGCTGTGACAATGGAGTGACAACATCTTGCTGGCCTTGGACATAGAAGAAGCAGACCATCAACTAAGGCACATTAGGAGCATATTGAAACAGGTAAGAACAGATATGTGCCCTTTGAGAAAGAATCAATCGTAGTGATCTTTGATTTTAGTGAGTGAAACCACTTTCTTCTCCATTTTCTCTCACTGAGATAATTAAGAAATGTCAGATTTTAAGAACACATTAGACAAACCATAGGAACAAGGAGAGGGCTCTTAACCCTCTTCCTATCCACTTAGTCCATGGCAACCTTTCAACATTCCGTAGGAGCACTACTTAGGATGGTGCAGAATGTGTCGTCCTGGGAATCATGACCCCCAAAGGATGGTAGTATACTCCTCTCTTCTCAGACTCTCATGTAAAATAAGGCTTCCCTAGCCCTGTCCCTAACACTGATCAAAGCTCAGTGACTCTCAGGAAGTTGGGAGCTACTCTGCTGTGTGGTGCCTTATAAGCCTCCAAACAACCCCATCCAGCAACAGAAGTGTCTTATCATCCATGCGGAAAGGAAATTTACCTGAGATCACACCTTCCATCTGTATTTCATGGCTCATGAAAAGCCTCCAGTTTTAATTAACCAATCTGTGTCCCTTGCAACTGAAAGTAAAACTTTTGACGTTTAGGAAAGCGTTTTCTCAACAATATATGACTCTTACAAGCAAAAGCCTTTGCCTTCATAATGCTAGCTCTTGATAGCATTGAGTAAGTTTCCCTTTTTCCCATCTGAATTTTCTACTTTCCATGAAGCAATAGTAGTCTAAACCTCAATGAATGAAGGTGAGGAGTCATGGGACTGGCTAAGATTAAAATTCTCAATCATACTTGAAAATACCTTGCTATAAAATAAACGAAAATGGAAGAAAAATTAGAAAGGGGCAAAAAAGAAGCACAATAGCAAGTGAATGGAGAATAAATGAGAAGGGCAGATGAATAAACCATACCATTGTTCATTTGGAGATAATGAACACACATAATTTATTTTCTTACAATCTTTTTGCTGAACAGCTCAAGTGTTCTACAAGAGTGACACAAAACTTACTCATACTTAGGATATTTCTATTTCCTTCAAACAGGCTGTCTTTCACCTGTATAATTTTTTACTTTGGCTTCTTTTACTCAAAGATGCTATTTCCTTCTTCACAAAGCTATCTGTGTCTTGAGATTCAGTTCTCTATATTGCCAACAAATACCTTTTTGTGTCTACCCATATTGTGAAGCACACCAGGCAGCCTGTGTACCTGGCAGTCTCAGTAGCTGACACTCAGCTTCCTAATGTTCTGTTTGAACTAATTTAATTGCTTTACTTATGGTTGTCTCCAAAACTGCAATTGTGCTAAAGGGAAAGTTCCACCCTCATGAAGAACACCATAGTGATAGATGCTCACTTTTACCATCTCTTATCATTCCACAGAAAATACCAGTGACCTTCGCACCCCAAGCTTAGGTACCACATCATCAACATTAGTCTTGTTCTTGCAATACAAGCATCTAGGCAAACAATCATACCAACATAAACCAAAAAACTGCTGCTATGCTGCCCCAGGTGAATAGTACTCCATGGTTATAGACCAATGCTAATAGGTAAGCTTCTAGCTTTTTCTGGCTAAGAGAACTTCTCTGTACTACTCTACCCTTTAAAGTGTTGCACTTAAAAAGAATGATTTCACAGTTTTTCAATAAGCATGAATAAACATGCATTCTCATTCTGTCATTCCCTCCCTCCTGCCTTCAGTGCTCATTTTTGCATCTGTATAAATATATTTGTTTATTGTTATAAGTGTGCATTACTTCTCAAACACTTTGTTTTCTTCTTCCCCCCTTACCTCCTTCCTTATTGTAGTTAGTTACATATTTCACTTTATACCTCTTTTCTGAAACCTTACCTTTCTCACTGTCTTCATTCTTTTTCCTCTGTTATTTTTTTCTGTTTTTCCTCCTCTGAACTATCTTGCTTTTGTTTCTGAGGCTTGTGCACAATGAGAGACTTGGATATTATATCTGATTCAGCTATAAATGATTATAGCAACAAGCATTTAAAGACTTGCAGTTGTAGTTTGGACTTCATTCTAAGGCTTGGAGAGCATTATTCAGGGAACATAAAAGAGGGAACTGCTGATAGATGTTTTATGAAATAATTTTGACAGCTGGGACAGTCATGAGCTTGGCTAATATGTTGGAATTGAGGTGACCAAGGTCTAGGCAACAGTGATGTGGACCTAATTCAAATAGGGACACAGTGGCTGCAGAAAGGAGAGGCTTGTTAGAGAACGAATTAGTAGATACAGTACATACAATCATGTCTGTTCCACTGTGGTGACAAAATAAGTCAACAAAGGCATATATAGATATTTATGTAATTGCATATAATTATAACTATAAGAACCTTTTAAAGCATGGCTGTTTCTGGAACTCAAGTGTAATGACTACAAGCCTGGAGATTAGAAATGAATTCTTTTTTAATTTTTTGTTTATTTTTATATATTTATTTGAAAGCTACAGACAGAGAGAGAGAGAAAGAGGGAGATAGACAGAGAATGGGCATGCTATGGCCTCCAGCCACTGCAAACAAACTGCAGTGCATGCACCACCTTGTGCATCTCTCTTACGTGAGTCCTGGGGAATGGAACCTTGAACTGGGGTCCTTAGGCTTCACAGGCAAGCGCTTAACCTCTAAGCCATCTCTCCATCACATAGAAATGGATTCTTGATAAAAATCACTATTGGGAAAGGATGAGATGGGTTATGGACTTAGATTTTTTACTCTAGCTATGAAGAGTTTTCTTTTTCTTATATCTGACCAAAACTATTAGTCTAAAGACAAAAATGTTCCATCAATGTTTTGAGGATTATTAGCTCCCAAAGAGTTGTAGATCATTCTTAGATAAAGATTTTAATGATTAAGTCAATGTGTATAATAGCTTCATGTGTCAGGAAATCATGGGTATAGATGTAGAGATCATGTTATCTGAAGGCCTTCAGATTAATAGCTTATATGATCAGTGCCATGAAGATATCAGGTGAATACTTTCTAAGTGCAAAGGATGAGTCTTTGGAGGTATTTTAGTAAGAAAACAGGAAGCAAGTACTTTCCCTCTGCGTAATAAAGTAGGAGCTTCCCCACAACATCCTGAATCTACCAGAACAGAAGTAGGAGAACACTAAGATACAGGCATATGGAAAGACTTTGTGAACAAGACTCCAGTATCTCAGGGAATTAAGCAAACACTCAACAACTCAGAACTCAGAACTCAGAACTCAATAAAAAGCTAGTGTACAGATCAACAAACTGTCAAAAGAGTCAAAAGACAACCTACAGCTGAATAGGAGAAAATCTTCACTGGCTGTATCCTGGAAAAGGTTTAATATCTAGAATGTATAAAGAACTAAAAAAGAAAATAAACAATGAAAACTCAAACATCCCACTCAAAAATGGGCCAGGATATTGAACAAAGAGTTCTCAGTGGAGGAAATACAAATGGCCATTAAACACCTGTAGTGTTGTCCAACATCTCTACTCATCAGGAAAATGCAGATTAAAGTGACTATGATATTCCATCTCAAAGTCAATCATCAAAAAATCAAATGATAGCACATGCTAGTGAGGGTGCAGAGAAAGAGGAACTCTCATCCACTGCTGATAGGCGTGCAAACTTGTATAGCCACTATGGAAATCAGTATGGAGACTTCTGAAAGTGCTAATAATAGAACTACTATTAGATCTAGCTATACCTCTTTTGGGCATACACCCTAAGTACTTTACTACATACCACAGATACACTTGCTTAACCATTTTTATTGTTGCTCTATTCACAATAGCCAAGAACTAGACAGCCCAGATGCACACCAACCAACAAATAGTTAATGAAGATGTGGTACATATACACAATGGAGTTTTACACAGTGGTAAGGAAAAATGAAATAAATACGCAGGAAAATGGAAGGACTTAGAAAATATCATGCTAAGTGAGGTCATATAGGCTCAGAAAGACAAATGCTGCATGATCTCTCTCATATGTGGTTCCTAACAGAGATGATCATAAGTTAATTGTGGGCTATAATAAATATCAATAGTATGAACAGGGTACTTGAATGAAGATAGGAAAAAGGGAAAATATGGAAAGAATGGAGGATGGGCTACTTGATAATAACTCAATGATCATCAGGAAGAAAACAGCTTATAGAAAGGCTTGGGGATTAGAGGAAGAGGGGGTGGGAATACAAAACTAATGGTGGTGGCCCGTGGTGCAGTCCAAGATGGCGGCCACCATGAAGAAGGCCGCTGCAGAGGATGTCAATGTCATTTTTGAAGATCAAAAGAAAATAAACAAAGTTTCACAGAACACAATCACAGAGCTTAAGGAAGAAATAGAAGTAAAAAAGAAGCAACTTCAGAACTTAGAAGATGCTTGCTATGACATCCTGCTTGCCAGTGATGACTGCTTGATGATACCATATCAAATTGGAGATGTTTTCATTAGCCACTCTCAAGAAGAAACCCAGGAAATATTAGAAGAACCAAAGAAAAACTTGCAAGAAAAAATTGATGCCTTAGAAATCAAGGTGGCATCAATTCAGGGGGTCTTAGCAGATTTGAAAGTTCAGTTACATGCAAAATTTGGCATCAACATAAACCTTGAAGCTGATGAGAGTTAAACATTTTATATCTTTTAAAAATTTGTTTAATAAACTTGAACATTGTTTAAAAAATAAAAGAAAAACTAATGGCAACATGAATCAGTTCCATGGAAACCTTCTTCCTTGATACCATTCCTGAAAATCATTACCCTCAATAAGGGGTGTGGTACCTGAATGGAGCAATCTCATAAAAGGTGGAAAAATCATAGCCCTAAAACCATGGGTTCTGGCTGGAAATTTCCAGCATCAGAATTGAGTTCCTCACCATAGCAAACTGTTAGTCAGGGAGACAAGGGGTCCCCAAAATGATACATGCCAAAATCCTTTGAAGAAACTAAAAGCTAAGTCCCTATTTCTGAAGACACAATAGCCTGCAACCACAGAAATGGTTAAGGGACCAAGCTGGAACTCAGAGGGAATCCAGTTCCCTCCTGGCTAGCCCTCATAGTGCTGGAAAGTGCTCAGAGAGAGGCTGGAAAATAAGAGTTACCAACAGATTGCATAAATAGGAGATACTACCAGTTACAAAATCAATCAACTGAGCAAGAAGTATACAATTGTGCAATAGTGGCACACAACCAATGTTGGTAACCAACTGCTCACAGATTGGACATGAGACCCACTCAGTGGTGGAGAACTCATATCTGGCTCTGGGAACCAAGCCAAATTTTCTAGAACAGGAAACCAATAGGCTCCTTAGAGAAGAGTGGATATACAAATCAACATATCTTTCTAATAACCAGGCTTAGCTTATCATCTTTTATTCAAACTGCTTTCACTTTTGGTTGGAGAATCTGTTCTATCATACAGATAGGAGAAAATAATGAAGAGAAAAAGAAGAGATCAACACATCAAGAAAAAGACAGCCTATTGTCTACCATGAGATGTATCATTTCCACCTCATCTGCACAGGTCCAGAAGTCATTAGAGAGGAAAGAGTGGCATGAATATTGATTGCCCTTATGGCTAATCTGAAAACCAGTCCCAGGACAATGGTGACAGACTCTGTGGTTACTCAAACCTCACCAAAATAGGATTACAGATTCTACAGAGAAAGTCAGTAAATCAGATTTATATCTTGCCTGACAAGGTTAAACATTACGGAAGAGGGGAAAGGAAGATTGTAAGAGCATCAGGGTGGTTGGGAATAACCCCAGGAACTGTGTCCCATTCCCCCTAACCCCATCACTGCAGACTGACTGTGGCCTCTTGGTCCCCACAACAAATACAATACCAGTAGCCCCACTGAAGACCCTCAAGACTCTCAGTAAAATTGGGCAAGGGAGGAGAGGTCCAAGAGTAGAACTATTTTATTTAAAAAAGCAAGGAATACCACACACAAGTGCAGTAGTGGCACACAGCCATGGTGGGGAACCAACTGCTCTCAATTTGGCTAACTGATCTCCTCAGTGGTACAGGACCCATAGCTGGAGCTGGGAAACAAGTCAGAACCATATCCAAACATAAGCCCACTCTCCAATATCAAGCTACCATCAATTGTGGGCTACAAGAGGGCCTACACCTATTAAATTCTCTATAAAAAAGTAAGGGTTATCTCATTTGTCCTGATACTAACTTACTGTCCGTTGGAGAATCTGCTTCTCTTTTTCAGAAAGATGTAGATCCTAAGGAGAGAGCCACCCCATCATACCTCAAAAGGGCCCCGGCTGAAACTAAGAAAAATTGGAGAAACAAGCAAGGGGGCTGTTTTCCTGATGAACCAGATACCAGCAGAAGGGGGTAGGAGATCAACACAGAGAAAAATCAACTCCTACCAAATCAGAGAGCCAGAGCCTCAGAGGCCCCCAACACCTCATCACTGAAGCAGACCAAAAATGAACCTAACATGGCTCAGGGAAATTTTGCGGAAGAGGGGGCGGAAAGAATGTCAGAGCCATATGTTGGGTCATGATATGCAGAGACATTTAGCTTACCCATAACTGTGGGCTAACTCCACAATGCATGACCCATATACCTCAATAAGGAGGGCCAAGGGGAGGGGGTAGGTCACGGATGAGCCTAATAATGGTACCAAACTGACTGTATTTGCTGAATAAAAAACTAACTAATAAAGAAAAAAAAGCAAGGAATAATAATAAAAAACAGTAATAATAATTTAAAGAGTCTTTTCTCTCAAGTGGTTCTTACTCTTTACTAAGCTTAGGGGTGGCTTTTGGAAAGTTTCAGCAACTTCCTGAGATTTGCCAGGTCCTGAGCCCTGTTTACTTTTTTTTTTTTTTTTCTCTTTATTAGTTAGTTTTGTATTCAGCAAATGCAGTCAGTTTGGTACCATTATTAGGCTCATCCATGACCTACCCCCTCCCCTTGGCCCCTCTTTGTTGAGGTATATGGGTCATGCATTGTGGAGTTAGCCCACAGTTATGGGTAAGATAAATGTCTCTGCATATCATGACCCAACATGTGGCTCTGACATTCTTTCCGTCCCCTCTTCCACAAAATTTCTCTGAGCCATTTTGGGTTCATTTTTGGTCTGCTTCAGTGATAAGGTGTTGGGGACCTCTGAGGCTCTGGCTCTCTGATTTGGTAGGAGTTGATTTTTCTCTGTGTTGATCTCCTTCCCCCTTCTGCTGGTATCCGGTTCATCAGGAAAACAGCACCCTTGGTTGTTTCACCAATTTTTCTTAGTTTCAGCTGGGACCTTTTGGAGGCATGATGGAGTGGCTCTCTCCTTAGGAGCTAAATCTATCTGAAAAAGAGAAGCAGATTCTCCAACAGAGAGTAAGTTAGTATCAGGACAAATGAGATAACCCTTACTTTTTTTTATAGAGAATTTAATAGGTGTAGGCCCTCTTATAGCCCATGATTGGTGGTAGCTTGATATTGGAGAGTGGGCCTATGTTTGGATAAGGTTCTGACTTGTTTCCCAGCTCCAGCTATGGGTCCTTTACCACTGAGGAGATCAGCTAGCCAAATTAAGAGCAGTTGGTTCCCCACCATGGCTGTGTGCCACTATTGCACTTGTGTGGTCATCACAAGAGGTTATTTGCTGCTACGTAGGTTAGACCATGAGTTGCTTGGACAGATATGGGTCATTTTCCCCCAGTCACCCATGTAGCACCTTCTGGCACTAGATACACTGACTGTCTGGGGACTGACTGTCTTCCAACTTGCAGCCATGCCATTCTACTTTGCGTGTTAACCACATGAGGTGTCTTCAGCAGTAGGGTCTTACCACTAACCTTTGGTGGGTCATCCAGTACTCTGACAGAAATCTGTCTGTCTTTTAGGAAACCTTGTAGGTCTCTCTGATAAAAAGCTCATTGTAGATGAAAGCCCCATGCTGATACTAGGAGTTATAGGTCAGTGCCCACTACTAAAATGAGGAAACAGATAACTGATACACAAGAGTTAGAGAGCAGAGAGAGAGAGAGAGAGAGAGAGAGAGAGTAAGAGGGAGAAGGAGGGAGGGAAGATGTAGAAGATTAAGGTTAGTCATGATCCTACCCTCTCCAGTGTCTTGTGGTTCAGGTGTTCCCTGTAAGGGCCTGGTGAAGGATCAGCCATTTGGTCTGTCTTTTAGTAAGTAGAAACGAAGCCATAGTAATAAAAACAGCATGGTACTGGCATAAAAACAGGAGTATAGACCAGTGGAATAGACTTGAGGACCCAGACTGTGGGTCAAGCAACTATAGCTACTTGATATTCAATAAAGGCCCGAACAATATAGGCTGGAAAGAAGAGAGCATCTTCAACAAATGGTGCTGGACAAACTGGATAACCATATGCAGGAAACTGAAACTTGACCCACACATTTCACCATGCACTACACTAAAGTCCAAATGGATCAAAGACCTCAATATAAGACCAGAAACTCGAATACTACTGGAAGAAAATTTAGGAAGTACTTTCCATGATATAGGAATGGAAAAACACTTCCTGAACAAAACCCCAGTAGCTCTTGAACTTAAACCATCACTCAACAAATGGGATCACATGAAGCTGAAGAGTTTCTTTACAGACAAGCATACAATAAGCAAAGCCAATAGATTACCCGTGTTTACTTCTTGAGAGGCAAAAGAGTCTATGTTTCAATTTGAAATTCATAGGAGCATCCTTCCAGGATAAAATGTTTCAATCATGAAAAGCTGCTAATGAAATAATAGTGAAATAGAGTGGTTCTCAATTTGATAAGGTAGTTCTTTGAGTCATAATGGCCTGAATACCAAACCTACATTTTAGATAGGGATCATCAGAAATGTATTATCTTCATTGCATGTATATGTGTGTGTATGCATATATGTGTGTATTCACACATGTGTGTGCATGTGAATGGAAGCCATAGGTAGATGTTAGGTGTCTTCCTCAATCTTTTATTGAGACAGGCTTTCTTGTTTGAGCTCAATTCTTGTCTAGTTAACCATTTTCTTTGAAGATGCCCCATGTGTGTGCCTCTTGAGTGCAGTGATTACAGGAAGCCACCACATGCACCTGGCATTTATTTGGATCATGGGGGTCCGTACTCAGGTTCCTTCACTACATACCACGTCATCTCCTTATCATTGTGTCTCTTATACAGTAGGGATTTCAGGGCCTGCATGACCATGTTATTATGAGGGAGGATTAGATGAGATCTTTAAAAGTAGAAAGCTTAATATAATCCAGGGAGTATGATAAAAGCTACATGTGGGCAAATGATTGATTTCATTACTGAGATATGATGATAATGTTTGTATTTTAACTTAAAGTTTAGATAATGATCTTTGAGTAAACATTTTGTGTTTTATTAATATATTAATAATTATATGTATAGTTATAAAGAGAGTATTGAAACATATGAGGTCATAGGAGATAACATGCTATCAATAATTTCAATTGTTGTCAGTCTTGACACTAAGCCACTGTTATCTCAGAGGAAGCACTGGAATATGAAGAATGGCTTATGATTTTTTAACCAGACTCTTTGTGTCATTGTACCCAGGTGAAGTTTCACTGCAGGGGGTGACACAAAGGGAGGGCTTGCAATAAAATCTAACAATCTAATACTCTTGAGAATTAAGCAACTGAATCATTTGACCACTAAAACAGTAGACCACTATGACTATAGAGCATTAAGACTTGGCAATTCATGATTAAAAGTCAGAAGGGCCATTATACCAGTGTCTCTGAATGTTACAAAGAGGATCGACTTAGCTCAGTAATCAGTATTTTCCCAAGGGTTCTGGAGTGCAGGATCCATCACACACTACTCACATACCACAGAATGCAGCTGCAGAAAGGAGATACAAAACATCAAGGATGCCTAAGTCACTACACAGAGGCTAATGATTTGTGGTGACAATCTCTAGCTTTTGGAGTTACTACTCATTGCTATCTAATAGGACTCCCCATTGCCACTTTTAGCCATTCTAATCCCATATGGGAGCCACAATGGCCTTTAAAAAATATAACTGGGCCTTGTTATTCACTTACTTGAAGCCATCTGATAAACTTCTGTTGTGCTTTCAAGTAAATACAAAACTGTTAGGTTGGGCTTTGAGGCTCCGCACGATCCGTGTCTGCTCCCCTCTCATGATCTGTGTCTGCTCTCCTCCCCAGCCTGGTCTCAGACCTCCCACCATTATCTCTGCCCTCCAGACATCCACCACTCTTTCAGAGCCAAGATACAGTTCTCTCTGTCCCCTTTGGAAACTCAAAGCCTTTGTACTCACTGCTGCTGAGTCCTGGGCTGCTGTGCTCTGTTTCTTTGTATGGGTGCTTCCTGTCCATTCTTTAGCTCTAAGCTTAAATGTCATAACCTTATTGAGTTTAAGTTCACTGTTCCCAAGGCATTCTGAATCCCTGCTTTTTAAGGCACAGAACCTCACATTTTTGAAGACTTAAATGGTCTGCTTATTTCTTCATTCACCAGCTATTGAAGCTCCAGAAGAAAAAGACTGAGTCCATTTGCTTCTTAACATATGTATACAGGTATTTTAACACCTGGCACTTATTTGGTAATCTGCAAATCAATACCCAGGAATTCTAATACTCTAGTGAATCTGAATTCCGAACTTTCAATGAAACAGACCCTGAACTAACACTACATGTAGCTTTCCGCATTTATTCCTTATGCTAAGCCTTATGAAGATGAGTAATACCATGCTTATTTATAGATGGGGAGGCTGCAGCAAGAGTATTTATGGATTTAATTTAAGATCACTGGCTAGTAAAGGGAAAGCACTGTTCACTCTTAGGTGGTACAGGTTCCTATGAATCTTGTAATTGCACAAAGGCACACAGGAATCTTTGACACATCCCATCAGGAGACACTTACCAGTCTCTAAGACTTTGTTCAAGTATCAGCCAAGGATTGGTCATTCTGTGAGACCCTCCACTCAGTCTAAATGATGTTTCCACTATGATCATTGTCCACCTGCATGTAGTTCAAACAAAGGCTTTGCACATAATTTTCAGTCGTGAATAATTGTGTGCATCTCCGACATGGTCATGTGGTAAACTATTTTACTCCCTTTCTCCTCTGTTCTTCTTCATAATAATAAAAAATAGTGAGCACATGCACTATTACAAATTTGTTATAGACTAGAAATATAACAATGAACAGGACAAATAAGTTCTCTGGCAGAGAAATCCTCTTGGAGCTTCTAATTCATGGGAAGTAGAAGTCAGCATGGATCATGCAAATCATTTAACAAATTTAAAAAGATTTGAGGCAGTGAATAAAATAAACTGGGGCCAGGAGGGAAGCATTTTAGACAAGGTGGTCAGGGAGAGTCTTTCTGCGGAGATCACATTTGAGCAAAGACCCAAAGGTAAGAAGACCTAGAATTCCAGGTGTGGGACACACAGCAGACACTTTAGTCTGAGAATGACTAGGACAGAAGTGCTAAGGACAGAAGACAGGAGTATTGGACCTAGGATGTGTACACAGAACTCAGGAACCTACTTTGTAATCTATACCCATGATGGTTTCTGTGATACAAACATATGCAGCACTCCTGTTTTCTTTAAAAAACCAGATAATGGGCTTGCCAGGGAGAAATTTCCTTCAAGCTGGTTCAGGAAGAGTGGTAGTGATCACGTGTGGAAAAACTGTCAAACCTTTACCCAGGTTTTGCCACAGGCTGCTCAAGAGGTCTGAGTCATATTATACATTCCACAAGTTAATAAAGATCAATGTCCTTTGGGAAAGGAGCTGACCTACTCCAGACAGAACAAGAGAGTAAGGAGACAAACTGCATCCTTCCTTTCCTGAAAAACTTGAAGTAAAAGTTTGGTTTCCATACATAATTTCTATCATTATGAACAAGAAATGAAATTTGCAGAAGGGCCTAGCCAATTTAGATATGCTTGCTCTCCATCTTTTACAGCTGTCTCCTCATTGCTGGGACAAATATAGGACCAGAAGCAGTTTATGGTAGGAAAGGGTTTATTTTACACTTACACATTCCAGGGAAAGAAGCATCATCATGGCAGAGGAAGCTGGCTCACTTCACCATACATCCATAGCAGAGAGACAAAAGCCGACACAGCAAGCATGAACAGCTAGAGCTTGAGCTGAATCTCAACATACCATAGGAGGGTTCGACACAAGACCCATGGCTAGTGGAAAACCTCCTCCTTCAGGGCTTTGTCTGCTGAGGACTTAAATATGAATCTTAGTCTTAATCAAAATATGTCAGCCAGTGGGGGGCATGCATTTAGATTTAAACCACCACACCATCCTTCCCCATCCCATCCTGTGTTGTTCTTATTCTTTCATCCTGGAGATATTCATGCCATATAAGCATATGCCTGAGGCTCATCTGTCTAAGGATTTGGAACCAAGGCAGAAAATCAGGGCACAGTGAATGAAGGAAAGAATGAGTTAAACTGAAAATGTGAACAGTTTGATTCTAAAGTATCCTGTAGGCCAGAGCAAGGAATTTGGACTTTACTGTTCCAAAACTTATAATAAGTAGATAGCATAGTCTTGCTTTTAGGGGTTTGAAAACATGTAAGAGTCTGTCACTAGCTGAGTCTTTGCTATGCACTAGGTAATTGATGCCTGCTTACTGATAGATTGCGGGATTTCATGTTCACTCTATCTGGCTTTATTCTCCAAGTAAGCCAAACATTGACTGCATGCATGGGCCCTTCCATTAATAAGTGCTTCTGGTGGACTCAATTAGACCTCATTGGCTTTTCCATTCATCCAAGAAACTTCTTTTTCTCATAGGAATTTCTTCCTCTCCCCTCTGGCATCGTCTTTATTGAGTTTGGGTTAAGAGTGTACTGTTGACTATGATTTAAGAGTTGATTCAGTAAGACAACATTTCTGAAATTATTCTGTGATTTAATTGAAGAAAGAAATGTTCTTTTTGTCAAAGTAATTAAACTTTGAACATTTTTCAGGATAGTCTTTTTCATTATCTCTGTTCACAAGCACTGCAAAGTAAAACTGTGGCTATTTAAATGGAAACTCTAAAAAATTAAGCCTTTCCACATAAGCCTTTGGGCTTTTATACATTGAGAATAAATATGCATATTAAAATTGTCAATCTCAAGAAAGAGTGTTATTAATCTTCTTTGAAAGCCAAAGTTCAGCCTTGGATTGGTGGAGTGGATGGTGGCAGGAGTGAAGGATCATCAGCAAGCAGAAGTCAGGGCACAATAACTTCTTCCAAACCAAGGATGTAGTACTCTCCCCTTCTCTAAAAATATATATATATATATATATATATATATATATATATATATATATATAATTTTATTTCTTTGAGACAGAAAGAAGAGAGAAAGTGACAGATAGAGATACACAGAGAGAATGGGTACTCCAGGGCCTTCAGCCACTACAAATGAACTCCAGACGCATGTGCCACCTTGTGCATCTGGCTTGCATGTGTCCTGGTGAATCAAACCTGGGTCCTTTGGATTTGCAGGCAATTGCCTTAGCCACTAAGAAGTTTTTCCAGCCCCATTCTCCCCTTCTTGCTGAAGTACTTTAAAAACTTTAGAAAGGCAGTGGACTGAGTAAAGCAAAGACAATGACTAATTCTATAAGTTTTATATTATGTGTCCCTTAACTTATTACATATAAGATCTTGCATAATTTTCTATCTCCTGTCTAAAAACTCCATTAACCTTCACATAATATCAAGAAATTAAGCAGAGCAGGCATAAGTGATCCACATGAGATGTGCTTTCTGAAATGTTCCCTTACACAAAGTCAATATAAGACAATTCTGCATGGGTACCAAAAGTCACTAGCTAAAGAGACTAGAAGCAAACTCAAGCCCAGAATTTCAAAATGAAGAATACAAATTAAGACAGAGCTATAAATGAGATAGGGACATGATTTGAAGATGAAAGCAATTAAAACCAGAGGGGACATGAGTAGTGATTCCTAGTACAATTATCTGAGGCATCTTTAAGGCATGCAGATCTTGCCTAGGACAGACCCTAAGATTGTGGTACTTGCATTTGTTGGAATAATTCAATTCAACTGAAAGGTCAACTTGGGTATAGAAGCCCTCTGGCTCATTTGTCAGCTTTGGAAGGCTACTTTTGCTTTCCTATATTTTTAGTATTTTATTTATTTATTTATTTGAGAGAGAGGCAAAGAGAGAGAGCAAGAAAGACAGAGAGAGGAAGAGATAATGGGCACACCAGGGTCTCTAGCCACTGCAAATGAACTCCAGACACATTTGCCACCTCTTACATCTGGGTATGAAAATCAAATCTGGGTCCTTGGGCTTTGAAAGAAAGTGCTTTAACCACTAAGCAATCTCTCCAGCCCTATTTTATTTTAATTGTTTTGGTGTGGCATCTTAATGCAGAAGAATTTAACATCTATCTGGCAGGTAGATTTCAGGAATAACAAGTAGATTCTATGTTTCTGATATAAATGTGTAATTACAAACCTATCTATACACATGCATAAATATCCACATGCATTCATGAAACAGTTGTGTAACAATTGGGAAAGTGGGGAGACAAAACTGACTGAAAGCTGATCTATATACATAGGCATAAGATTTTTCTGGAAGAATGCAAGGTTGTTTCACCCGTGGTACCAAAACCTTGGGGTGCAGGAGCCCTTGACATACAAGGGTGCTGTCCTGGTATGGAGAGGTTCTCATTCCCAACCCTGATACTATGATAAAATCTAGCATAGAGTCAAATATGAAAGGTGCTTTACTAGCACCTTAATTTGTATTTCAAAGTTATACTCAAGCTGAGTGTGGTGGATCAGGTGAGTCAGTGGCAGAATCAAGAGTTAAAAGGCATCTTCCTTGACATGAGATCCTGTCCCTCCCTCAATTAAAAACATTAATTCAGGAAAAATGTGCCTAGTTCTGTGTATTTATAAAGTCATTTTAGATTTTTAGGATTGTTCCATTTCAACCCTTGAATCTACTCCATTCTTACCACATCGAGAACATTGAGCAAACTGCATGAGAGAAGGCTCTTATATTTTAACCTAGGAGCAACTGAGAAGGCATACAGGTGTTGTTGCAATATATCCATCCACCTCTACCTACCCCCATCCCCACTACAAAACTGAGAAGTACTGTTGAATCCTACTTTCACATTCTTAAAATGCCTATCATATCCCTCTTCTGCCCACCACTCCTATCTGATTCTTTTTCTACATGCAAATATCTTCCTCTAATCAGAAATGGGCTTCTTCCTTCTATTCTAGTCCATACTTGCTATCATCAGTATGGACAGTCCAGCAAATATGTATTGAATTTCATGGTAGAGAATCAAATAGATTTGAATACATTGTATATATGTACACCTGAATATATTTATAACTGACTCTGCAAAAATTTGAATCACTTAAAATTAAATACATATTTCTCAAAAACCTTTATA
Organism: Dipus sagitta; assembly: GCA_036346955.1. Classification (NCBI taxonomy): domain Eukaryota; kingdom Metazoa; phylum Chordata; class Mammalia; order Rodentia; family Dipodidae; genus Dipus; species Dipus sagitta. The sequence goes on from CM070781.1 coordinate 9,947,951, forward strand.
CCTATATTCTACACTGCCTGAATTCCTACTGGTGAGGTTATATGGCTAACCACCTCAAACATGAAATGAAATGTAATACATGAAATGTAACCTGAAAGAAGACTACTGCTTCCCTTTCTTTCTTTTGTACTCTCTTCATTCCTTCCTTCTTTCAATACTATTCCTACTCCTCTGTGATAGTTTGAATTTATGACACCAAAGCCTCAGCTATTTCATTAAAATTGAGTTTGCAACTTGGATCCCCTAGTGGGGCAGGCAGGTTCCTGCTACAAGGGGTGTATCACTGGGGGCAGGGGCAGGTCTGAGTCCATCTCTAAGGTGTAGAGCTCTGCCCATTCGAAGGTTCCTGCTTTTTGGTGTGTGCTAGCTCTTTGATGGTATCTCTCTGCTTGGATTTGTAAAATGCACATACTTTTTTTTGACATTGATAGTGTTCCCCTGGAATTAACAAGCCTGGAATAAACCTTTCTTTCTATAAGCTGCTTTTGGTTAGGTATTGTTCAGCAATGGGAAATGACTACAACATCCTCCTTCTTCCCTCTCCTCCATACCTTTTACTTGGGGTTGAACCTTGAGCCTCACATGCACTAAGAAAGTTCTCTATCACTGGGTTATATCCCTAGCCCACCTATTTTTTTTATCTTGAAACAAGATTGTCACCAAGTTGCATAAGCAAGCCTTGAATCTCCTACTCAACTTCAGGAGTAGGTAGAATTATAGACTTGCACCACAACTCTGCAATACTACTATTTTGAAGGTTTATGAAATAAATTTACATTATAGGTCACCATTTTGCACATTTGGATGTTTAGAAGAATTTAAAATAAGCATTATATGAGAGGTCTATCACTGTAAACAAATATTCATGATAAGCAATTTAAATTTGTTTGGGCTCAGGTTTTCTAAGGTTCAGTCTACAGTTCATTGCTCTGTTGATCATAAGCACATGTTGAGACAGAAAATCCTGGTGGCCAGATATAACCCCAAGGACATGTTTAAAGTGACCTAATCCTCCAGCTAGGTCCTACATCTCTAAATGTTCACTTCCTAAAATAAAGACACCAGCTAGGAACCTAGGCCTTAACACAGATTCTGGTCATAAGGGGATCATTTCATATTCGAATCATAACACACATATAAAATATCAATTAAATAATGTTCACATGGATAGGACTAAAATTCATTACAATATATAAATATAAGACTTTGCCTACTCAACCTCATACTAAAGCTAATACTTCCATTGTAGGGCTTCTTCAACTCTGTCATTCTTCTTTGTTCCAAAAAAAGACACTTTAATACATTGCATTTGAAAATCAGTGTGGGATACTCAAGAGAGTACTGTGGAACTCTATTCTTTGGGCATGGCTCTTAGAATCAGAGCAGTTGTGATTACTTGCATGAATTCTTCATATGATGGGCCCTATCAACATTCCCTTACAGAAGATGTTTATCAAAACCTGCACCTAACACGAGGTACTCTTGTCTGCTTCCACCCCCATGTAATCCTGACCCAGAGGCATGAAGTCTTGGAAGGCACTGAAATATAGAGGAGACAGAAGGTTGACTGAACATATAGACTCCTGTGAAGTACATGGACTTACATAGGACTTTTCAATGATGTAGCTTTTTTTAGGTCATCTAAGCACCTGTAAGTAATCCTTCACCAAGGTTACTGTAAGTAAGCCCAATAAGCTATTATTTCAACAAGCTGGACTTGGATGGAATCATTTCTTTGACCTATAACTGGTGCTCTATTTGAGGTAATTAGACATTTGTTTATGCCCTCTCAGGAAAAGTACATACTACTTGGTACCCAAAAGGTTACCACAAAGGTGAGTTTTGGAGGAGTACTTACATACCCCTGCTATAAGTAATAAGAGATGTAATTGAGACTGAGCTGGCTAAGTATGTAAAATCTGTAGGGTACTCTTGATATTGTCATTTTTGCCCATTTGATATGGTATAGCACTCCTGATTCTTGTAGAAGCAGTTGCCTGGCTCATGCTGTAGTGAATAAAATAAAAAACCTGAGACTGAGCTGTTTGTCCAGAGAGAAAGCCAATGGAGGGAATCCATATGTGGTATGTTACACTCTGTGTGTTATACACCTTGATAAATGGTGTGTGTCACTTATGTCTGAAGAGTACCCTGGAAATAGCAGACAGATGAAAGAGCATATTGGAATGGAATTATAAGGAAAGTGTGGAGGCGGCTGAACAAGCTTTTCTATAGGTGATAAGGCAAGCAATTGAACTTTCTGCACAGAGCAAACTTGCTTTATAAGGGAGGCATTTATAAGAGAAATAGCCTTCTGCATGTTAATCTCAGATTTGGCAGGTAAATTAGATAAGAAAAGTGACTGTTTGTTTGATCTTTCTCAAAGCTGAAAGCAGGAAGTAGAGATTCTAATTAGATCTGTTCTAAATAGTTCCTCTTGGGATCCAAAACCCTAGGACTCATGGAAACAATTGGGCAGTAAGGAGGATGAAAATGAAGTAGCAGGATGGAGAATTGGCTTAGCATTTACAGTACTCATCTATAAATCCTAAGAACCCAGGTTCGATTTCCCAGTACCCATGTAAGCCAGATGCACAAGGTGGCACATGCATCTGGAGTTCGTTTGCAGTGGCTAAGGCCCTGGCATGCCCACTCACTATCTGCCTCTATCTCTCTCTCACTCTCGCAGTCTTCCAAAAAATAAATAAAATATTTTTAAAAGGAAAATAATAACTTTTAAAAAAAGAAAATGAAGTAGGTATTATAGCAAAGGAATTGAATATGTGAGGTGGTTTATGTTACTTTGCCGGCCAACATGGAGAGAACTATGTTCATCAGAGTTAAGAAGTTAACTCGGCAAAGACAGAGGCACTGGTATGGAATTATAGTGAAGTAATTGAGAGGAGGTATGTGATACGCTGTTTGCTAAGGCAGAGAACTGTGTTCACTGAAGTTACAAAGGATGGTAACTTAACAAAGACAGTAGCTTCCATGGTTTTGCTGTTCCCTATAGTGGATCATGATCTTTGTGAGGTGGAAGAGGCTTTTGGGGATCTGGGTGACTTATATTGGCATGGAAATCAAGTATTTAATGTTCTAAACCAATCACAGGAATTGACCACCAAAACAGTAGGCCACTATGACTACAGAGCATTAAGACTTGGCAAAGGAAAAGCAAAGAAGGGGTCTGCCTGGGTCACTCAAAGGAAAATGTTGATAGATGTGTGACAAGCTGGCATACCTAAAGAAATAAAAATAATAACAGAGTGACAAGTGTATGCTTTTGAGTTTCCAGAGTTTTTAGTGCTCAATAACAGTTTATCAAAAGAGTTGAAGAAGTGTAGGTGATTCCCAAAGTACCTACTGCTGTGTAGGAAGGAGATTTAATGGGTTTCCCCAGCCACTTTCCTAATCAGGTGGACAGGATTGCTGCAGAGGAACACCCAGGGGCAATGCGAGGATCCATTATAAATTGAAAACTCATTGTTCCCTTACTATTGTGAAGAATATTTGGGTGAGAATGGATGTTGGGGGGTCAGCTATGCCTTGGTGTCTGGTGGCTCCCAAGAATATTAAGTATGCATTGAATATCATTCTTTGCCCAATATCTCAGAGATCTAGAATTGAGTGACTATCTTTATATTGGGATTTGATGGAAAATAGAGACTCCAAGAAGCTAAATACAGAAGAGCTATATAAAAAAAAACTATGGTAAGGGATGAAAGATTTTTTTTTTTATTTTCCAAGAGAGAGAGAGAGAGAGAGAGAGAGAGAGAGAGAGAGAATGTTGTTTATCCAATGCTCAGAAACTGAAGGAGGCTACTGACATTGCATCAGAATGCTAATCAGCTCTCCTGCTACAAAAGCTTCAGTAGCTGCATCATTGCAGAGCTGACAGTTTTCTGAATGCCACAGCCATAATACTGTTACTACCACTGTACTAACCTGTATAGTATCCTCTTATTACTCTTCAGAAAAGTCAATTTGTATCTCTCTCCTACCTCCTAAAAACACACTCTTGCCTTCTCATGCTGTCAAGAAGTCCAGATCACGCCCAACATATAAGAAAGACAACACATGAAGGAAGGGGGCTCAAAAAGTGGTTCTGAGTTAGCAGAAAATATCATATCACTTTGGTACAATAAGAGAAACAAAATCATCAACATCATGCCAAACAATTTCTGTTTTGGTTGGCTAGTAGAACGTCTAGACAAAATAAGCTCACTCTAACAAAACTATCATAGTCATTAGTCAAGGATTCATTACGATGACTCACAGGATTATAAATTAGTTTTACCAACCCCCCTCACACACACCTGAAATAGCAAGCACTATCTGGATGTGTGACTGTGTGAAGTCAGTGCAGTCATCTGCATATGACAACTGCACAGTAGTAGTACCTCAAACAATCCCCTAAAAAACATCACATTAAGTGCTCATGATTTTTTTTTTTTCCCCCAGGTAATGGCTTGCTCTAGTACAGACTGACCTGGAATTTACTCTGTAGTCTCAAGGTTGCCTCAAACACATGACAATCCTCCTACCTCTGCCTCATAAATGCTGGGATTAAAGGTGTGCACCACCATGTCAGGTACCCTCATGAATTTTAAATTTTTATTTATTTTATTTATTTGAGAGAGAGTGAGAGAGAAGGATAGAGAGACAGAGAGAGAATGGATGAACTAGGGCCTTCAGCCACTGCAAATGAATACCAGATGCATGCATCACCTTGTGCATCTGGCTTACATGGGTCCTGGGGAATAAAACCTGGGCCCTTTGGCTTTGCAGGCAAGTATTTTAACTGCTAAGCTATCTCTCCAGCCCAGTGCTCATGATTTTTAAAAAGGATGTGTAGTTATTGTCATCTTCTTTCCAAAATTTTCAAGTGAAAATATCTCCTAAAAAACTGGGTGAAGAAGGAACAAGAGAAAATACAAAATGTCTTTAAAAAATGACAAATTAAATAGACAATGTGTTTGTTATTGAAAATGAACATCAAGATAAAATGGAAGAGGTGTTCTGTTAAAATTCGATTTTAAGTTCAAGATCATATAATCATTTGCTATATAGCTGTAAAGTCAGAGCACAACATTAGTGGTTTATATTTAGAATTCATCATTATTCTGTTTGGATCTATATATGTCTACTGTCTGAAGCACAAACTCACAGAAAATAAATACTGCTGGGGAGCTTTTCCTATGAGTTGGACCTAGAAGAGCTTTCAATACTTTCTTTTTTCCTTTTATTTACCTTCTTCCATGTTACCATCACATAGCAGCCACAATGACTGAAATTTCCGCCTACTCACAGTCTCAAACTTCAATAAAGCAACTCTTTAATCAATAGGACTTTCCATTAATGTAATTTATAATAGATTTTATATTGCCAAGCATTATTTTATCATGCACCTTTAATTTATTTTATTGTTGTGTTCATTATAGTATGTGTTAGTTTTAATAGAAGATGGTCATGAGATCTGTTCTGATACACACAGTATCAGTGAATACTGCACATATAATACTGTGTTGAGCTGCGTATCAACAACCATAAGATGAAGAAGTGTAATGCTTCTTCAAGCTTGAAGAAAATCAAATAACTTACTCTCTGCTGGAGAATCTGTTTTTTCTTTTATGGAAGGTAGAAAACCTGAGGAGATAAACCACTCCTCACATCTCCGTCAAGGTCCAGGCAAAAACATAGAGGAAGTGGGGAGAAGAGTTGTGCTGCTTCCATGGTGAGCCTGACAATCAGCATCATGATGAAGGAGATAGATGCAGAGTATATTCAACACTTACCAAAGCAGAAATCCAGAGGCTCCTAAGAGCTCATCACTGAAATAGACTTAAAACACACCCACCAAGGCTCAGGGAATTTTGCAGAAGAGGGGACAGAAAGATTGTAAGAGCCACAGGTTGAGATGTCATGCCCAGAGGCACTGTCTCCCGGCAATAACAGACTGCTGCTCCCACAACACATAACCCAAAACCACATGGGGAATACCAACAACCTCATTGAGCAGGGTCACTTGCAGAACAGGGGTAGGGAGAAGGGAGAAGATGGTACCAAGATATGACTTACTCATACAAAGTATATTCTAAATTTAAAAAAAGAAAAGAAAGAACAGGGCATATTCGACAGCATACTTCAGGAATCCAATTTAAATGTTAATTGCTAACTAGTACAGCCCAGAGGCTCTGTAATACTCACTCACCATTCTTATCCAGTATAAAAAATGCTGAAAGTCACATCTTTGACCTCTGGTTTAGATGAACACTTAGAGGAGAAAACTCCTGCTGTTTTTGACAGTTAACAAACCATACATTTTATATGCTGAATTAATTATTTTCTTCACATAAAAGAGTTCCACAGGGATAGACGGATCATTTTTTATTGCGAAAAAATTTGAAAAAAGCAAATTTATGCTTTCTTATCATGAATGCTGAATGGATTACTGAAATTTTTTACACTTCTTAAAAATAAATACTTCATTTATATTAATTATAAAAGCATATCTTAAAACTTCCATCCAACAGAAACTTAAAGATGCATACTAATTGTACATAGTGAGGAATGTTGTAAAATCTTACTGATTCTTTTTTCTTTTTTATTATTATTAACAATGTATTTTGTATGGTACCCTCTTTTCCCTCATCCCTGTCCCCATTCCACTGGGGACCCTCCTCAGTGGGGTTGCAGGTATTCCCTATGGGGCTGTGTGGGCAGATTCAGTTATTTTGAAGGGGAGGGAATGACTCTGGGTACGATGTCACAACCCGTGGTTCATACAACTTTCCGCACCCTCTTCCACAAAATTCCCTGAGCTGTGGTGGGTGAGTTTTAAGTCTACTCCAATGGTGTGCTCTTATGAGCCCTGGTTATCTGCTTGAGTAAGTGTTGAGTATCCTCACATCTGTCTCCTTCATCCTGGTGCCAATTATCATGTTTAGCATGGAAGCAGCACTCTTCTTCATCTTCCCAATTCCTCTATGGTTCAGCTGTAGCTTGACTGAAGGATGAGGGGTAGTTTATCTCCTCAGGTCTTGCTCCCTTATGAAAAAGAAGAATAGGTTCTCCAATGAAGAGTGAAGTCAGCATAGTTTAAATGGAATAAGCATTGTTAATTTAGTGAGAATTTGATGTATGCAACCTCTTTTAGCCAAAGACTACTAGTAAGAGTTTGACACTGGAGAACATATTCTTTGTATCCATAGGATTCTGATTTGGTTCCCAGTTCCAGATATGGGTTCCTTTACAATGAGTGGATCTATTAGCCACTCAGAAAGCTATTGGTTACCCACCAAGGCTGTGTGTCATTGCTGCACTTGTGTGTATATCCTGTCAGGGTATTTGCTTCTGACCTTAGAGCTTAGACCTTTGGTTGCTCAGACCATTGTTGGCCACTTTCCCTCAGTAGCTCATGTAGTGGCTTTCTAGCACTACACAGGGTAACAGTCTGGGGAGTGGCTGTCTTCAGGATTCCAACCAGGTCTCTATATACTCTGTATAAGCCACGTATGGACTCTTCAGCAACAGGGTCTTACCTTTTGCCTCAGGCAGGTAATCAAGTGCTTTGTCAGAAACCTCTCTTGTATTGGGGACCTCATAGGTCTCTCTGATCAATAGCTCATTGTGGGTAGCAACTGATTTCTGGTACTGTGGGTTACAGGCCAAAGGCAATAAAAGAAAAATAAAATCATCCTACCCTCTCCAGGGCCCTTCTTTTCAGGTGCTCACCTCTTTACACCTGTTGAGGGTTATATCTTTTAGTCTATTTCCAAGGATAAAGGTTGCTATGGTACCAGTTCATTTGGGGTCCAGTTTTGTGTTTGTTTTTCCCCAACCTTACTCTTCCTTTCCCCTTAAACTTCACTGCATGTTCTAGCAATCATAATCATCAGTGAGCTTGATTTTGCTCCTATATGCTCTGGAGTCCAGATGACTTGCTTCCTTTACAGGGTATTTTATGATGGTAATATTTTAAAACAATAATGTCTAATATTCTATATATTGGTCATGTTTGTATATCCATGCATTTAGAAAAAAGGTCACCATGATGTGCAGTAATTATTATCAATCATCCAACAAAAGGGGAAGTATGAATATTTATAAACTGAATAGTTATTAAATATTAAGTATATGGTAGGATATTTTGTAGAGAATATAGAATATTCATTTTTAATGCTCCCATCATAGATAGCACTATGATAAATTTCCCATCTGATATAAAGAGATGTCAATTGTATTCATTGGATAGTGAGCAAACTTTTTAAGATAATTAGGTAAGATAAGAAAATTAGTAATAAGTAATACTACCAATAGAAACAGCAACTATTCCAATTATACCTGAGCTTTCTATGCCTGAAAAAATGATGTTGTAACTATACCTAGTAAACTGATCTTTCTCTCATGTTGTAAGGTCAACATTAAACTCACTTGAGCTACAAGCAAATCAAATCAAATACAAGGCCAGCTCACTTTCTCATATTCATTAAACTAGGATGTCACCAGGTTTCTCTTCCTACAAAGCCTACATTCTTCTAGTAGACTTCTACTAAATAATAAATAGTTTTGCTTCCAAGTTATTAAATAGCTTCTTTCTCAGTCTCTCTGACTCTCAATTTTCTTGATAGGGAAATAAAATTAAACACAGAAGCAACCTGTCTTACAGTGCAGTTATGTTATGAGAAGTCATTGTTTATATATCAAGTTGATAATGCATTCAAAATGACTAACCTACAGAGCCATCTAGCTTAGCAACTCAATATATTGCAGAGCATCTGTTGTTTCCTTTCATGACTGTGTGGCTGACTGAAAGTTTCAGCTCAGAGTTACAAACCGAGATATTGAGAGAGGAACATATCACATTTTCTACCCAAGGACAAAAAAACAATATCAAATTTCTGAATTTGAAATGCAGTTAGTTTCTATTGACTGCAAATTGTTTAGCTCCTAGGATAATCAAGGGCAGGCCCTCTATTCTGCTGAGTCAGATCTTTCCAGGAGTTCAGAAAACTAGACTATCCTAGTTCCTGAACAAGAAACTATCTCACAAACTGGGAATCTATAGTGCCGTGCTCTGCACACTTACAATACTATGAACAGGTAATTGGAAGGGAGTAGAGAGAAGGCTTGGTTGTTAAAATATTTGGCCATAAACATGTTAACCCAAGTTTCAATTCCCTAGCACCTACATAAAAACTTGGTGTGGTAGCACACTGTTACAGTCCCAGCAGTGGAGACATTGGGACCATTGGAGCTTGCTGGTTAGGCACTCTAGCCAAATTTGTGAGGGCCAGATTCATTGACAAAACCTGTCTCAAAAAATAAAGTGGAGAATAATTGAAGAAGATACCCAGCATTGTCTTCTGTCCCTTAGTATGCGTGCATGTGTGCATACACACACACATACATGCAACTGCACACACGTGTACCCATATATATAAACATATATAAATATGTATAAACATATATATACACACCACACACATACATATACTCAAAAATGTTAAGAAAACAATTGAAAAAGACATCAGACATCTAGCATTGACTTTTGGTCTCCATGTGCGCACACACACACACACATACACGTACTTATGTGTGCCTCCACATACATACAAACATATATGCATACATATTAACACCACACACACATATATATGTATGTATGCAAAACAAAAAGAAGAAAGAGGGCTGGAGAGATGGCTTAGAGGTTAAGTGCTTGCCTGTGAAGTCTAAAGGACCCAAGTTCAAGGCTAGATTCCCCAGGACCCATGTTAGCCAGATGCAGAAGGGGACGCACATGGCTGGAGTTCCTTTGCAGTGGCTGGAGGCCCTGGCGTGCCCATTCTCTCTCCCTCTCCCTCTCTCTCTCTCTCTCTCTCTCTCCCTTTCTCTCTGTGTCTGTTGATCTCAAATAAATAAATAAAAAATGAACAAAATAATTTTTAAAAAAGTAAGAAAAGGAGATAGGCAAGATAGCAGATATAGTGTGTCTCCTAAATCATTGCCTTGGCCATGCCATTTAAGCAAAACTATAGAGAATATTCTAAATAAATCTGTTCCACAAACCTCTTCCTTCTGTCCATGGAATATATGCCAAAGTACGTAGGGATTCTTCGTGCAGAAGACGCAGCTTAGGAAGATGTGCAATCATTTTCCATCTTCTAGTAGGCACAAAGGAAGAATGATTGTGCAGGTTTCCTGGGTTTCAGAAAGAAAATCAAATTATTGTACATGTTGTACAAGATTACTTAGAGGAAGATGGCTCTAACTACTTATCTCAGGGACCAGATCAACACCACAGCCTTTATTTAGTGCTTTTCTTCCAGTGTCTCACTTCATGTCTTCATGTGATTCATGACATCTTTTCTTGAGAGCTTAATTTCATGAGTCTCCTTGATTAGGCTATAGTATACCACTATTTGGTTAAATGCTCTTCTATTCTTTAATGGTGTTTTTAGATGAGATTAATAGTTGAATAAAGTAGGGTTTCTCTCCTATATGAGGTGTCTATACAATATATTGAAGGCCAAAATAAAATGAATGATATAGTAAGAAAGAATTCTCCTTTCCTCCCTTCCTGTCTGTGATAATCTTAATTATAAACTTGATAATATTTAGAATTACAATAGAAGCAAATCTATGGGCATGCCTGTGAGGGAATTTCTGGAATTTCTCAGTTAGGTTTGCTAAGGTGAGAAGACCACCCTAAATGCAAGCACCACCATCCATAGCTTGGGGTCCTGGACTAAATTAAAAGAGAAATAGAGCTGAGTACTAGTATTCATTTCTTTCTGCTTCTTAAGTATGGATCAACATGACCAGCTGTTTCAGGTTTCTGTACCCATACCTTTCCCACAATGATGGACTGTGTTGTAGTTGGAATGTAAAATGCCCCCACAGGCTCACGTTTGTGGACATATGGCCCTCAGCTTGTAGTGCTGCTTCAGAAGGCTGTAGAAACTTCAGAAAGTAGTCTTGCTAGAGGAAGATGGTCACTGAGGGAATGGCTTAAAGTTTTATAGCCTTACTTTGTGCCTTATCTCCTAACTGTGGCTGCAATGTGACCAGCTGGCCTTCTGATCCTCATGTCATGGCTTCCTGCAGTGTTGAAATAAATCCCCTTGAAAAAGTGAGCTGGATAAACCAGTTCCTTCCTTAAACTACTTCTTGTCAGATATTTGATCATAGTAACTTGTAAAGTACATATAAGAGAATGTAACCTCAAAGTGTAAGCCAGAATAAACCTTTCCTTCTTTAAGTATTTTTTTGTGAGAATACATACATACATACATACATACATACATACATACATACACATATTTGTGTATTGTGGTTCTTACAATTTTTTCACACCCTCTTCTGCAATGTTCCCTGAGCTATGGCAGGCCTGCTGGCAGTCTGATTTAGTGCTGAGCTCTTTGTAACCTTTGGACTACTACTTTGATAGGTTTTTCTTGATTATTATGTCTGCCACCATTACCCTTGAGCTGGTTGTCTGGCTAACAGTAAGAGCAGTGTTCATGGTTCTGCTTCTAGTCCAAGTTCTTCTTGGCCCCGGCAGATGTGGAAGAGGTGGCAAGTGTTGTGTGGGTAGTTGGTTATCTTATTGTCTTATCAATAGATCATGACTCTTTTGTGTTTTCTCTGCCATCTGTAAAATAAAGCATATTCTACAACCAAGAGTGAGAGCAGCTTGGGTTAAAGGGGGCATGCAGAGTTATTTGAGATATTTTTGGTGCACAAGCCCACTCTTCTCCAGAGTATTTCCCTGAAATATGAATTTCCTTACTCTGGGACTCTGACTTGGTTTCCAGTACCAGGTATGAGTTATTTCTCACTGTTCAGGGCTCAGGTCCAATCAGAGAATAGTTGGTTACCAGCAGAGCCTGTGTGCCACTATTGAACAACTGTGTACTTCTTGTCTTGCTGGTGGATTTCATAGTCTAAAGGGTCCCCTGCTTATTTACACTGTTGGTGACCATTTTCTCACAGCCTCTCCCGTAGCACTTGTTGGCTATCCAGGAGGGAGCTAGTTTCCTGCTCAGTTCCAGCATGGTGTTCTATGGAACTGATTCATTTTGTCTTAACTTTTATAGAATTCCCTCCCCACCCTCCCTGCTGAGGTCAGTAGAGAGAATAACTAGGGAGAGAGGAGAAGAGGAGTTACCTGACAGGTTTATCAGATATTTTTGTCCCAGCAATGAGAATGCTGTCCTAGAACATGTCTTTTCCTATCTAATCTCAATTCTTATCAAACTACACTATGAACTCCCCTCATGAGCTGATGTTTTAGGACTTTCTGTCTGAATTAACATCTTTGATTTTTTTCACTTCAGTGGGGTTCATAGAACTTCTACCATGTGGAAGGTAGTATATTGGGGGAAAGTGGAACATGACAGAACTTTGAGATGGTGGCAATGCAATGCAGAGGGGTAGTGGGGAAACTAAACCTCCCTGTACCCTGGCTGCATCAATAGTCTCCTTATCAGCATCCATATCTGACTGGAGGTTCAAGTGTTGACTTACTGGTTATGTTCCTCAGCGCAGACCCCCTCCTTAGGTTTGGCATGGATTCCCAGGCAACCGGTCTGCCTTAATGATATTTCTTGGCTTGTGTGCTGATTCAATTTCAGTTTTGAAGAATGCTTCATCCCAGAAAGGTCACAGAGCGGTGGAATCCACAGACTTATAGTCACTATGCACAAAGCCTATTGCTGAAACATAGATTTTAACCTTTCCAGCTCCACTACAGGCAGATATAGTTCCTATACCCTGCCTGGGGCTGACAGTGATGGAGGCAGAGCACAGGTGTATAGGATTATAGTGAATCCCTCATTCCAAACTCCCCATTACTTCTTTCATCTCTACAAATATTGCACCTTTTGGGATCTGGCTTTATTGGACAACAGATGCCTGATTAACAGTGGCAATCTTATTTCATCCATGAGTACATCTTGCCTGGCTGGTTAATTTTATAGCTTGCAGGATCCACTACTTGTTAAGACTGTTGATGATGTTTCTCCTTAAGTAGCTCACATAGTACTTTCTAGCATTATGAAAACTGGCCAGCAGGGAGGGTGATGGCTTCCGTTTGTCTCTTATTTGATTTCTCAGTGTTCTGCAACTGCAGAACAAAGTGTCTTTAGTAATAGGGTCTTCCCATCTAGTTCTGGTTGGATAACAAAAGTTATGACAAAGTCCTGCATTGTTTTGGGGGCACTGTGGGTCTACCCAACCAATAGCACACTGTGGTAACCCAGTTATGGAACTGGATTTTAGCTGCAAGAGTAAGAGTAAAGCAAGATATTTATGCCCAAACTTACACTCTCTAGAGCTTAACAATTTTATCTTTTATTTAGCTAATGAAGAAGTAGGTTTCTATAGAATTTATACATATCATCTTTTTTCATCAGTTTTATTAGATATGGACATATTTTGTATGTAAACAACAAATGTTGGTACCATTCTTTCCCTCCTCCCTGCCCCTTTTCTGAAGAGGCCTTCCTCATTGGGGATGCAGGTCAATCCCATGGGGATTGTGGGTCATTCATTGTGGGTGGGGGGAGAGGCAATGTCTCAATCCACTAATAGCTAATAAGTAGAATCAATCCTGATGCCCATCATTTGATGAATGGATAATGAAGATTGTAGTACATTTACACAAATGAATTATAATGAGCAGTAAGGAAAAAAGCTATCATGAAATTTGTAAAAGAAAAAATGGACAGACTTGGAACAGATCATACTATGTGAATTCACACAAACACAGAAAGACAAACACTACAGGTTCTCCCTCATCTGTGGTTCCTAACCTGGAACAGCTTGAGTTTCAGGCATATCTAACAGGCAACTGAAAAGATAGATAAGAGTTATGGAAGGGTTTAGGGAAAGAAAGGGGAAGATGGGGTATATACATACATAACGAAAACCAAAATGAGTTGGTACCATAGAAACCTTTCTCCTTGAAGGTAGACTAAAAGATAACACTCAAAAGGCATATAGGGGAATTGTCTGGTAACAAGGGCCCTGGAGAGGGTGGGATGAAGTCTGACCCTGAAACATTTGGCTCTGGATTGTAATATCCAGTGCCATAAATCAGATACAACCTATACTGAGCTATTCATCAGAAAGAACTATGAGGTCCCCAAAATAAGTTAGGCTTCTCTCAAAGCACCTAATTATTCACCTGAGAAAATGGTAAGACCCTATTGCTGAAAACACCACATGCTGCTGACACAGAGTATCAGCAGATATGGCTAGAATCTGGATGGAAGCTAGTTCCCAGATAGATAACCTGTATAGTGCTGGAAAGTACTACATGAGCTGCTGTGGAAAAATGGTGAACAATGTTGTGAGCAAGCAGAGGACACTGTTTTACAAAAGCAACCAGCCTGACAAGACATACACACCTGTGCAATGGTGGCACTCAGCCTAGGTAGGTAACCAATGGCTTTCCTAACTGACTAAGAGATCCACTCAGGGGAAAGGAACCCATAGCTGGAACTGGGAACCAAGTCAAAATCCAATGAGATCAGATAATGGAATCCACTGAAAAGCTCCCTCCAGTTTTTGGCAAGAAGAAAGGATATACCCACCAAAATCTCTCTAAATTAGCAATGCTTATTCTCTTAAACCTAAGCTGATCTGACTCTGCACTGAAGAGTCTGTTTTTCTTTTTCAGAAGGCAGAGCAAACCAAAGATAACCAAAATCTATAAACAAGACAATAAAGATGGCTGATTCCCCGTTAGGAGACAAACCACCCATTGCACATCGGCCAAGGCCAAGGTGAAACCACAAAGGAATTGGAGCAAGAGTGCTGCTTCCATGGGCAGCCTGACAACCTGTGACAAATTGATGGAGACAGACACCTAGGATACTCAAAATTAACCAGAGCATAAATCCAGAAGCTGCTGGGATCACAACACTAAAGTAGACTTAACATACACCCACCATGGCTCAGGGAATTTTGCAGAAGAGGGAATGGAAAGACTGTAAAGCTCAGGGGTGGGAGAGATTATCCAAAGGCATTGCTCCCCCACCCAGTGACTGACTGTGTGAATGGTAGCAGTCCCCCTAAGGAGGGTCCTCAGTGGATTGGAGGCAGGGAGGAGGGAAATGACAGTACCAATACATTATGTGTCCATACAAAGTTCTACTTAATTTTTAGAAGATGAGATGTTTATATATTAAAATACTTAATAAAAAGTAAATGAAGCTAAAAAAAAGTGACAATGCAGCTCAAATGGAAGCAAATGCACACACTGGACTGTGGATATACCAGTCAAGTTGTCCTTCAGGTTACAGCTTAGGGGAAATGGTCTGACTGCTCCATCCCATGCACTGTAAGGAGGCAGAACATTTTTCTGCTTCTTCCATAAATGTCTGTTAAGCATCTGCTCTGAGGCAAATACCGGGAGGCTGAAGGTAGTGAAATCAAATCCCTCATCCTGAGTCTCTACCCATCTGGTGGGGTTATCAAATGCAATCAGGCTATAATGGTCTTCCTCCATGCACAGTTTCTTAGTAGCACAATAGGTGAAATGATTTAGAAAAAGAGACTTATGGGCAGTAATGACCACTTTTGAATTCCAGCCCTTATTAGCTTCTCAGTATGGAAAGGAAACTCAACCTTCTTGTGTTTTCAATTCCTACTGGAAAATGGGGCAGTGTGGGGCAATCCACTATTGTTTGGGGAACAGTGGGGGTGGAACATGAAGGTATCCAGTAGGAGTATGTTGCTGCCTCTGCCCTACCTGCCAGCAGTGTTCTGAGCCTTTTTCCATGTCCCACCTATGCATCATCATCACATCTGTGACATTCATTTTTTGCCCTTGTCACTGACAGAAATGAGTAGAGTCCCTTGAGTCACTCTGAATCCCTTCAGTTTTTCATCTGCAAAATGAGGATGAAGTAAGACTACTAGGGTTACCAATCTCAGGGAATGTGACAAGTGGCCACCAAGGCAATGGTTGTGATAATACTGTGCAAACTCGAGTCCTCTCAATGGCTGTCTACCTCCCCATGTGAGGAGACCTTCAACATGAAAATGAAAGTGCTTGAAGGAACGTTTCTGGGGTACAGGTACAGCTTGTCCCTCTTGCCCAAGTTATCTATCTTTGAGTATATCTTACACACTTTTTCTTAAAATATTTATAACTCCTCAAATTATAAAAATGTGGCATACTCATAGTATTGCATTTACAAAACACAAGAAAAATGCTAAGGAAACAAAAGCCACTCGTCATCACTGTCACCCTGTTCATAGCTTTGTGTGTTTCTTTGCAAGTCTGGATTTTGTCTGACTTGGTTCTAAGTTAAATATTCCTGAATTGCTCTGTCCTGGGTAGTCTTGAACCAGAGCAACATCTGAGAAGATAAGTGAGTAAAGACAGTGTTTCTGGGTTTCAGTCATATGTAATCAGTACTTGATGTTGATTCCCTGATATGAATGCTTAAAAAGTGATGCATATGCCCTTCATCCTTAAAACAGGAAAATTATTCCAAGGCTTGTATAACAGATCCTAATTAACCATATACACTTATTGGCTTAAAGGACTTGGCCAAAGAGGCTGAAATGACAATCACCAATGTACCAATGTGTGTGATTTTTTTTTGTTTGTTTGTTTTGCTTAGGACTTCAAGAGAACATAATAAGATAATCTCAGTGCACAGTGATCTTCAGCAATATAGGTGAGAATGTTCCCCACAAATCCAAGTCCTCTTGGAGTTGTCATAGGGAAGGAAAGGATTTCTGGAGGAATGGTTGTATCCAGCAGCCTTTGGACATGTATGGAATTGAACATTTTCTCCATTGTCCTTCATTCAGAGGCTTTAAACTCAGGTCTGGTAAACTCTACAAGCCACAGACAATTGAATGGGTAGTGTGGCTTGGTCACTAGCAGAAATCCCGAAACCCTTTTATTACATGATAGTTGTTCCAAAAACTAAAAACAAATGTTACTACTGCCATAAGTTATAAAATTCACCATTAACTTGGGTTATTTAATATATTAATAAAGACACATATATCACTATGTTACAATTTTATTATTTTTACTATTCCATAGCTGGCATTCAATAATTAGTCGTAACTCTGTAATAAGTCCAATACAATAAAGATACTATCTAGGAAAGGGTCTAAAAATAAAACATAGTCTTAAAGGGATCCATGGCGGTACCATGATTTGGATGCCCCTTAAGGTCTCATATATGATTAAACTGTGCTGTTTAACATGGTATTATTGGAAAGAACCACCAGGGGGTCTGAGGTTATATCTAAGTGTTAGAATGCTTACATAGGATACTCAAGGCCTTGGGTTCAAGTCCCAGAACCACAAAAACAAAATAAGCAAAAGTAATAGGAATTACAACAGATAGCAAGAGAAGTAGATTATATTTATATTTTTTCTTATATAATTGTTTATGCAATTTTTCTATTGGTGTACTAAGACAGGTTGGAGATAGATAGAGATAACTAATCAGTCAACTACTGAAAAGAGTATGAGCAAATGAAGTTCTAGCCATTTTTTTTTTTTACAAGCAAACCCCTCCATTTTCCCCAGCATGCTTTGTAAACATCATCCATACCTACAATGTTTCATGTTCATGCCAAGGAAAAGGCAAGGGAGCATTTAGCGATTGAGAACAAAGACATTAGAGCTAGGCTACGTTGGTGCAAAATCCAGCTCCAGTAGCTGTATAGCTTCTCTGTACTTAAATTTTCTCATGTGTGAAATGAGAATAATATTGATTTCACTTACATGGTGTATTAAAACAGTCACTATATGCCAAGTATTTTAAGTGCTTGGCCAAAGTAAGCAATATATAAGTATAAATATGTCAGTAGGTAACAGTTACTGAATATTCATCCTTCCTGCCTCCCTTGCCCCCCCTCTCATTACAAGTGGGTGACAATGGATCAATTAGTATGCCCAAATGATCCTTCCACATCAGTTTCCTGAGTAGTTGGCTGAAAGATCTCAAATAAATAAAAATAAACAAAAATATTAGATTTATTTTGTTCAGATTGGAGAAAATAAAATGTGAGAGTTCTGCTTCATGCAACATGTTTAAATTTCTTGATTATATTGAGGAGGTCCTTAAAGACTGACTACCTGGGATCCTGGTAACCCACTGCTTTTAAAATTTATTTTATTTATTTTTTTTTATTACAGACATATGGATACATCATGTGTTGGCACCATCCTTTCCTCCCTCCCTGCCCCCATTACACTGGGGATCCTCCTCAGTGGGGTACCATTGGGTTGTGGGTTATGTTGTGAGAGCAGCAGATACCAGGGTTGTGGGGGAGGGAGTGCAATACCTCTGAGTATGACATCCTAACCTGTGACTCTTACAATCTTTCTGCCACCGCTTCCACAAAATTCCCTGAGCCTTGATGGGTTTGTTTTAAGTTTACTTCACTGATGAGCTCTTAGGCACCTCTGGGTCTCTGCTTTGGTATATGTTGAGTATCTTCAGTGTTTGTTTCCTTCACCCTGGTGCTGATTGTCAGACTCACCATGGAAGCAGCACTCTTGCTCGTCTCCCCAATTCCTCTGTGGTTTTACCTGGGCCTTGGCTAACATGTGAGGGGTGCCTTATCTCATCAGGAAAAAAGGAAAAACTCTTGTGGTCCAAACAAATTTTTCCAAATTTAAAGTTTTACTAAAAAAATAGCCTTTTTATTATGACATATCTTCTGGTTCTAAGGCAATACAGTTAATATTTCCTCATTTTCCCTTTCCTGACCCCCTTAAGATTATAGAAACTTCATAATGGAACGTTCCATCCCTCCACAGTTACCTTCTGTTCCCACAAAAGTTAAAGAAAGAAGTTGTAGCATAAGTATTTGTCAAAACCTGTTCTTAAACAGCCCTTGATGTGCAGCCAATGTAGGTGGAGATGGTCAGAGGAAATGTACATGAACTGCACACTGAACACTGTGGACCACTGGTCAGAAGCATTAAGCTACAGACCACATATGTATCTGGTACTGAAAACCTCAGAATCCCATGGTCAGGAAACTCAGATGTCAGAAAGAAGCCTCTGTTCTCTGAAGAAAAAGAGTGGGCTCTCAAATAACTTTGCAAACTCCCTTTAACCAAAGTTGCTCTCACTCTTGGTTGGAGATTCTGATTTATTTTATAGATGGCAGAGAAAATGGGGAACTAAGATACATCCATAAGACAAGAAGAAAGCTTACTGATACTCAAAATGAGATGTGCCAACTCTGCCACATCTGCCAGGGTCCAGAAGAAATTGTGGAAGAAGTAGTGACATGAATATTTCTTATTTTTTCCCTTATTTTTGTGAGCTCTAGCCCAAGCTGACCTGGAATTCACTATGTAGTCTCAGGCTGGCCTTAAACTCACAGCAATCTGCTTACTTCAGCCTCATGAGTTCTGGGATTAAAGGCATGTGCTACCTACCACACTTGCCCAATTTCTGCTCTTACTCCTAGCCTGACAACCAGTTCCAGGTTGATGGTGATAAATCAAAATCTATCAAAGCAGAAATGCAGAGGCGACAGAGCTCAGCATTAACTCAGACTGCTAACAGGCCTGTGTTGGCTCAGGGAACATTGTAGAAGATGGGTGGAAAGACTGTAACAGCCACAGAATGGGTAAGAATATTCTGAGGCATGGTCCTACCACTACTCCACAGGGTACAGACTGAGGTATCCATGATTTCACAGTGAATGCCATATCCCCACTGAGGAGGACCCCCAGGGTTACAGAGAAAGAGAGAGGGCATAAAAGAGTATAACCTGTGATAATATATAAATAAATATCAAAAAGTTGACCAAGTCTTCAGATTGGACTGCCACATGGAAGATACCATCTTTAGCACAGTGTTATAAAGTATAAGTTAAGGATATACCATAAAAATCCATGTTCTGCAAGCACTCATACATATCAAAAGACAGAAGTCAAGAATATCAGAGTTGTATTTGAAAAAAAAAATAGAATAAGTAGGGTAATTGGGAATTAGATGTAACTAATAAATATACACCTAGCAGGTTTAATGGGGAGACATAAAGACTCCATTTAATGTATTGAGAGGGTAAAATGAATAAACTGGTAGGACTTGAGAAGGAATGCTATGAAAACTCACTGGATGCATGACTAGATAATCTGCCATATTACTTGGAAGACATGACATGGGGTATGGAAGGGGAATGAAGGCTAAAATAATCTCATACCTTATACCTAGAGAGTTAACAAAAGGATAATTGCTTCCTAGTTCTGTTTCTTTATTCCTCATATGGTGTGAAACATTGGAATGTGCTGTGTGGATGACTATACTGTTTTAAATAGATCCACAATATTTGTGTTCATGATAAACTTATGAGCTGTGTAAACAAAGATACATACTTGCCACTTCTAGCAATTTATGGGGAGTAGATTAGGGGTTCGGTTCCTAATGTAGGATTGCAGCCTTCACAATTAGAAGTTACAACAAAAACAAAGGACCCAAGAGCCCTAAGTATAGAAAATAAAATCAAAGAATCATAAATGTCAGCTAAAGGGGAAGTCATTTCATAACATGCACAAACACAGGCAATAATTGACTTTTATTTTGAAATTTCTTTTTAAATAATAAAAAATTTACTTAAAATATTATTTTAAATTTTATTTTCAAATTAACATCTGTTTATTACATAAAACTTTAAAATAAATGAGGAAAAATCTATCTAAATTTGATGTAACCATTATTACTATTTCAATACATTTCCTTATGGTACTTTCTTAGTTACAAAGCTGCTACTACACATTTGTTTACATATGCATGATTATGCAAATATTATTATCTTACATGTTTTTTTCTAGCTGAATATCATTATTCTAATATTTTGTTAACTTACTATATACTCTTCAAAAATACCTATAAGTCTAAATACTATTATACTAAGGTAGAAAACCAAAATTGACATGACTTTTTTTACTCTAGGCTACTTATTTTTCTTCTAATATATTATTCTCTAAAAATTACCTTTATTTTACCATCTGTTACAATATTTTATTGGGGGAGATTCCCAGAAGTCAAAATAATAAAATCAAAGTTTAAAATATTGTCAGAATCTTACATGTAGTAAAAATGCTTCCAAAAAATGTTTTTACCAATGCATACAATTGTTAGCAAAGGGCATAATTGCGGGCTGGAGAGATGGCTTAGCAGTTAAGCACTTGCCTGTGAAGCTTAAGGACCCCGGTTCGAGGCTCAATTCCCCAGGACCCACATTAGCCAGATACACAAGGGGGTGCATGCATCTGGAGTTCGTTTGCAGTGGCTGGAAGCCCTGCCATGTCCATTCTCTCTCTCTATCTCCCTCTTTCTCTCTCTCTGTATGTTGCTGTCAAATAAATAAAAATAAACAAAAAATTAAAAGAATTTTTTTTTAAAAAAAAAGGGCATAAGTGCCCAAGGATATGCCTGACTCTTACATGTAGTAGATAGGAGGGCTGCCTATTAACTGTAGTAGAAAGAGGGTCTGACTGTTAACTGCAATAGAAAGAAGGTCGTTAACTATAGAGGGGCTGATTGTTAATTATAGTAGACAGAAGCAGTAGATAGAAGACCTGACTGTTATCTACAGTAGAGTTTGACTGTTAATTGTGCTAGACAGAAGGTCTGACTTTACAGCAGTGGGCAAAAGGTTGCTAAACTCTGTTATTGATGAATATCACGGGAAACCTTGTCAGACTCCAGGTCCCAGAGATGGCACAAACATCCTGCTTTTGTAGGTTTAAAAGGTATATCTTTACATAACCCTGTGTGATTAACCCAGAACTGAGAAGAAGGCATGTAGAAATGTAATCTTGAGGTTTCTCTAGAATAATTTCATATGTTTTTTAATAGATCAATGGATGTCATAAGTCTAGACATTCCTTGTATCCAATAAAACCTGAAGACTTTGTGATTCTGACAACTATAACCTGATATACATAAATAAATGTTTTCTATAAACTCACACCAGGCATCCCTTCATTAAACACTGACTGAATGAATGTCAGTATGATGCCTCTTTCATTTGAACTGACCAGCTGGGCAAATATGCTAATGAAGGTAGGTTATTCAGAGCCTGAATTCTTTGCTTGGAAAAAAAAAAAACTCGATAAAAGGTAATGATGCTGAAGCATTTGTCACTTCTGTGTCTGGGAACCATTTGTCTCTGAATATGCCTCCCTGTCTTCTTTTCTGGACCTATTCACTAGCCGCTCTATGCTGGTTTCCCCAGGGTGTGGGAGGTATGAGTATAGTAACTCATGAGTCCTCCTGTGGCATAGCACAATGCTCTGTTCTATGTCCTTAGCTTCAGCTTATTGTTGCAGGGCAGACGTGGGGTACAAAGTGACCAGGTAAGGCAATTCTCAGTGATCTGGAATCTCTGATCCCGTCACAACACTCTTGCACCTCACATCAAAGTGTTCAGGCTTGGGAGATGTCATTGATTTGTATGTAGTGCAAGGGGATGAAACAACTGAGATAACAAACACAGATGGGCATGGGGAGAAGATCTCAGGGGTTCTGGATTTTTCTTAGGCCCACATGCTATCTTATTTCTTCAAGAGCTTAGTTATTCTATGAAGTGCCCAATATCCATAAATAACTTACCTTTTCATTCATAAGTTAATTTGAGTTGGGTTTTAATCACTACAAGGTATATTAATTTCCTTCCATTCATTAGCACAGGAATGGTTTCTTCCTGGACCAGCCTGACATGCCTGTGGTCTTTATGGTAGGTATGTGTGGCATAAGAGAAGTATTTATATTAGTAAGCTATATGAAAGTGCCAAGGTTTGGTAGTTATAGAATATGAATTCAGTTCTCATTTCCCTACCTCTCAGATGTGTGAACTTAGGTGAGTTCTTGACATTATTAAGCCTCCATTTACTCTACATGTAAAATTTGGACATTTTGTCTCACATAACCATTACAAGGCTTCAGTAAGATTTTAAAGTGAGGTACCTTGTAGGGAGCTGGTGTATAGTACAAGCAGCGTTCTCCTCACTCTGGGTTTCAGCTCCAGTATCATCCTTCAAAATGATGGCTTGGACATCTGTCCACAAGTTCTTTAAATTTAGCTTCACCAAGCACTTCTAACACCAAAAAGTCCTTATTTCTGCTTTTCATAGCTACAAGCACGATGTACCAGAATGAAGAATGAAAAGATCAAGTTTTTAAAATATGATTGGGAAGTGTTCACAGTAGCAATTTTGCTTGAATGTCATTTTCTTAGAAAAGTCAAATTCATGGATAGATGAGAATGATTGCAGAAAATATTGTAAGAATCTCTTGTTTAGTACCACATTTTTATTCAGAAAACTTTGCCATGCATCATTTCTTTCTATCTTTAAACACTTACCCAGGAGTGAGAACGCAGTTAGTATCATACTCATAAACAGAAGTCAGAACCAGGCTCAGACATTCTTTAATTAAAATTAGTTCCCCTACTGCATGTATGCCTGAGCATGTTTAAGGAGAGACCAGGGAAACCAAAAGAAAGTATAGCTGTGAGTGACAGGGAGTCCACTTTCCTCAGCTCTAATGAACTTGCAAGGTGTAGAACATGCAGTGGATAATCGGCATAAGTCCCTGACATAGTGACTGACTCACAGAAGACAGCAGTTTTAATGCTAGAAGAGATGCTGGTTCTCGAATGAAAGGGGGATATCTGTAGATCCCAGCACAGAGATACAGGAAACTTGTTTCTTGCTATTTTGGGGTTAAGTATATCTCTCCCATCTAGATTATTGCACTAAAGTAGGAAAGAACAAGATGGGAATGTTGAAGCAATTCCTTTCCTTCCTTCTATATGCCTCAGAAGACTCTAACCTCCATAGTAAGTACTTAGAGCCTTGCCAATCCTGTATGAGGCAGCTGGCTCCACAGCTCCCCAGTATGACCTAGGTATGGCTTTGAAGGATTTCCCTAACTCTTTGATTCCTTGTAAATGGATAAACAAGTGGCCCACTGAACAGATTTTAGAAACTTTGTTAGCTTATTGCTTATTCATATTGATAGTAATTTAAGAATCTGTTCATACAAAGTTTCCCATTGTTTACTAAAATTGATTAATGGGAAAATTTAATGTCTCTAGGTGAGAAAGTTAAAATTCAGACTTTGAGTTAAGTACAGTCCAAATGCTTCATGATCATCACAGAAGAGTACGAACCCTGCTTGTGAAAACCTCATTACGGGTCATCACACTTGTGAGTGTAAGTTTATTTTATTGCTGGCCATACCATTCAACACTTCATCAAGGCTGAATTCTGCTCATGGAATCTTTCCACTCATCTTGATGCTGATCTTCAAGTTCACAAGACACCACAAATGTGCTTGATCCCAAATTATCAAACTGATATTTTTGGTGGCAATGGAGAAGGTGTTTTGGTGGTCATGGCGAAGGTGTTTCATGGGATCAATTTACTTTTGAGATGAAAACAAGAACATGTAACCTTTATTTTTCAATTTAACATTTATGCTAAGTACATTTGTAACTATTCTTCCTTTCAAAGTACTTGGTTTTGTTTGTAAATATATATCATCCTTTTAATGAAAAACAGTATAGAATGTAAATTTTTATAAAAAAATTATTTCTCTTTAAAAACATGTTGAAACATCACTTTCCTTTGATCTCCATGGCTTTTTTGGGAGTATAAAGTTGCATGTTTTCACTTCCTGATAAAATATTTATGAAGGTACAAGACACCGTTATCTATCAAATTATACCGTAATTCAGCAAATGTCTTATGTTCTGGAACATGAATTTAATTGGCAAGTTTGGGCTTGGGCAATTCTTGCAAGATTAATTCAGATTAGGATCTCTGAGGTCTTGCTTTTATGCCAATCTCTGCAAGGAGGAAAAAAAAATTCTGTTCTAAATTCCCCAAAAGTGTTTTGACTTTTCTTTTTCATAATTTTATAACAATGGCTTTATTCAAATTGATGCAGATTTGAAAAGCCCTTGACATTTTCTCTTAACCAGACATCATAAAAAAAAGAAGAAAGAAAGAAAAGAAATCCAACTAGCAGGTATTGACTTTTATGCACCCAGCTCTCAAATAAGCATCTGATTTTGTTGTTGTTCCTTTCTGAAGTGTCCTGCTCCAAACTCCAAACTCTCCTTACAATCTAGAGAAATGGGCAATTGATTCAGCAGCAGATAAAAACAACTGAGGTTTTCATCCTGAAGTTCAGGGTTTGGTAGATGCTTTCATGCTGTTTTGAGGAGTATTTTAAAACAGATTGCCAAGGACACTTTGGAACAAGGGCAATCGTAAATCAAACCCTTCCTCTCTATCGCTCTTCTGCCCAACTTCATCTATCAAGGGTGAAATAATGACAGCTGAAACTCTTTGGTGAGTACCTCAGCAGCTACAAGGACTCACATTTACTGCAAAGCCTATAAAACTAGAATCTTAAGTTTAATAAAGTGGGAGGAGGATAAGGGCAGAAGTACTCCTGAATTAGGAGTTTACAGAATCCATTACTGGAAAAGTTTCACTGTGTAAAGTTTATAGATGTGGCTTGATGTCTGGTAAATTTAAGTTCCACATGTCTTTTATTAACATTGTTCATGTTTTATTATATAGTATCACTTGAATGTTTGTCCTCTCCAAAAAACATGTTTTTTTTGTCTTTTATTGCTTATATTGCTTATTTATTTTTTATTATTAAGAACATATTTTGTGTGGATATGTTGGTACCATCTTTTCCCCCTTCTCTGCTCCCATTGTGCAGGGGCCCTCCTCAGTGGGATTGCTGGTATTTCCAATGGAGTTGTGGGTTATGTGTTGTAGGAGCAGCAGTCAGTTATTGGGGGGAGGCAGTGCCTCTGGGAATGACATCCCAAACTGTGACTTTTATAATCTTTCTGCTCCCTCTTCCTCAAAAAGTCCCTGAGCTGTGGCAGGTGAGTTTTAAGTGTACTTCAGTGATGAGATCTTAGGAGTCTCTGGATCTCTGCTTTGGAATGCGTTGAGTGTGCTCAGTGTCTATCTTCTTCACCCTGGTGCTGCTTATCCAGCTCACCATGGAAGCAGCACTCATTCAGTCTCCCCAATTCTTCTGTGGTTTCACCAGGAACTTGACCGAGATGCGAGAGGTGGTTTATCTCCTTGGGTCTCACTACCTTCTCAAAAAGGAAAACATTAAATGTCATTGTCACACACTAAGAAGGTGGCATATTTAATAGGGTTCCACTTTTATGGGTGAGACTGATGTCCCTATGAAAGGGTGAGGTTCACCCACTCACTCTCACCTTCTCCCATGTGATAACACAGAAAGAAGACCTCCTAGGATGAAGGCCATTGTTTTGATATTGGACTGCTGAGTGCCCAGACTGCGGAAAATAAATTTCTTTTCATTATAAACTAGCAGCACAGAATAGATCAAGAAATTGTGTTTTAGAGATTTTAATTCATTTTTATTTTAGTGTTCTTACCCCACTTAACCTTTTGAATCAAAGACTTAAATTTACTTTCTGCTTTGCTTCATAACTTAAGACCAACAGCATGATTAACTTTCCCTTGACATCTTAATACATCTGTGTTTTTTTTTGTCTGCTTGTTTTTGTTTTTGCACTGGTCCCTGTCTCTTCAGAAGGTGTGATATTCCTGAGATGGTATGTCCTTCGGTAGTCCAAATTACCACCAGTACAGACTGCTCACAATTCTAGTATACAAACACTGTGTCTCCTAGTGTCATTGATCACTTCAGCTACCTTGCTGTTATAGCTGTCACATTTTGGCAAGACTCCTGTATTTAAAGGAAGAATAAAAAAAAAAAAAAGGAGCCTGGCATCATGCCACATGCCTTTAATCCCAGTACTCAGGAGGCAGAGGTAGGACGATTGTCGGGAGTTCAAGGCCACCCTGAGAGTACAGAGTGAATTCCAGGTCAGCCTGAGCTACAGTGGGACCCACCTTGCAAAACCAAAAAAGAAAAGGACATAAACAAACAAACAAACTTAAATTACTTTTCTTTTGCTTTCTGTACCATTGCCACAAATTTTTATTAACTTATTTTTCATTTTATTATACAAAGTCAAGTATCTCATTATGGCATTTTATATGTGAATATAATGTACTTTAAGTCTATTTACCCCTCTCACTCCTTTTCATCTTTCCTCCCTATTCCCCTTAGTTGTAAAGATGTGTGGGGTATAGTGTGGTATGGTAATTTAATACATGTATACAAAGTACAAAAAGCAAACCATAGTAGTAAACATTTCCTTCTTTATAACTCAAATGAATTTTGATTAACATTCCAGTCCAGTGTGGTATTTCAATACAGATATATAATATATGCTCATACAGTCAAGGTAGTATATCCCTCATTGTCATTACCTTAGTATGGAGGCTTTGAGATTCTGTTCTCTAGTGATTCATTCAGTATGTAATAAGTGTGAGTCATCTAGTGTACCTGGCATGTTTTAAAGATTATTACAACTCATTACTTTTATTTAATAGTGTCTGACATGCCTCCAACATTCAGCTATTGCCTTTTCCACTTCACAGCCTCTAGTAGTCACTGTTGCATAATGTGATTGACTTTAGAAAACATCCACTAATGAAATAGAACCTACTGATTTTTTGTGTCTGATATATGCCATTTAATATAATATCATCCAGTTGTGGTGAGCAGAAGGTTATATAAAGCTTTTTTTGTTGGCTTTAGTACCACAAAGCCTATTTATCACTTTCGCTGCCCATTAGTGACATTAAAAGGTATACACTAAGGAGGAACATAGATGGAAATGTACTACAGATGGTTAATTGTCCCTTATTTACCCTCATGTTGCCATGCCAGCAAGATAGATCTTTGTTCTTGGTTGAAAACTTTAATTTCTGTTGCAAAATTAGGCATTAGGAAAAAAGTGATTAAATGAAGAATGCTCATGAATTTGGAATGCCATTTCATTATGCATGAGATGGCATTATACTTTGTGTCCCAGTAAAATAAATGTTTGTGTTTAAAACTCAGTTTCTAACATAACAGATCCATGCTCTCACTTTGTGTATTTATTTTTCATTGCATGCTTTGCTCTCAATTATCTCTGTTTACATGTGTATCTCGCTCTTACTAGGATATGAGGGTTTAGGGGTATGAGTTTTGGATAAGCAGTAATGAAATTGAATATGCTTCATGGTCCTGAAGCCCATGACAGGTTTGGCATAACAGAGATGATCAGTCATTGTGCTGATTCATTGTCCTGACTTCCAAGCCCTGTTCATCCAGAAATGCAATTTCCAGCAGTTGCAGAATACTGGGAAGGATAATTCTACCATCCTTTAGACCCAAGCTATTATTAAGCAACTCATGAAAATATGCTGATTAACAAGCTGCCAAACTGGAGGAGATTGCTATGAATAAAGTCCTGGCTAGTGAGCAGATTTATAGCCTAGTAGCCATGGAGGCATATGCTTGAAATATCTCAGAGACCCTCAGAATCTTTGAAAGTGTGTGTAATAGAATAGCAGGCATTGTAAATGTCTTCAGTGTTACTTTGATATTTGTATGCACCGATAGGAGTTTGCATTGAGCAAAACACTCTAAGATGCTAGAAAAATGACCTTGGACCAAAAAATATTCCATGAAAGGATGAGAAAAATATCCTAGGACTGGAGCAGAGAACATTTGTTTACTTATTTATTTACTTATTTATGTGTTTGTATATTTATTCAGTCATTTTGCTTAACTTGTCTTCTTTCTCTGCATTAAAATCTTTGGCAGTCAGAATAGACAAATGACTCACCTTTGTTAAAACTGAAGAAGCAGAACCTTTACCTGCTGTCACATAAAACCATCCTCACCTGTACTGACAGAGGGATGGAGAAGTTTACTTTCACCTGTAAGGCAGCACTTTGAGAGCATCATATTCCTTAAGGCAGCCTTCATAGAAGGTAACACAATATCCACAAAATGTCTTTATTTTTGTGTCCTTTGCTGTGTTGGAAATATGCTCACTTTGGTCAGAGAAGCTTCTTTTTGAAGATGGTAATAACTACTGGGGAGATTTGAAACTCATCAAAATGCTGAGAATAAGTGACTGCTGAGTGCACAGTGCCAAATGAAACATTTCTATCATGTGCTCCAAAGCTCAAGAGGGGGGTATAAAGAATGCAAGACCCAGATGATGGGAAGGAGTGGCCTAGAATCTATTTCCTGACATTAAATCAGCATCTCATTCATGACCCCATAGCAGATGTCATTACATATACAAGACCCATTCACCCCACTCTGAACATCAGCTTAGTTGAATATATGCAGTATTATTTGGCATTTGTATGCACATGTAGGAATTGACATTAAAAAGAACTCACTTTAATATGCTAGAAATGTCTGCCACCTCAGCATCCCATACCGTATACTGCCTGCTCTTCTACTCCATTTTCGAATAAAGAACTTCTGAAACACCAGTAAGAAACACAGGGAACTGGTGTCCTGGGAGCATAGTTTGGAAGTCAGGGGTCTAGAATCTATCCACATCAAATTTACATCTGATATCCTAAATTTCTGTGGTTTTTAAAACTTGATGCCATGTATTTGTGTGTATATATATATATATATATATATCAACTGAACACATGTGAACACACAAGGTCAAGTATGTGTGCATGCAAACATGCTTACAAAATTTATACCAGTCACCAGGCTGTTTTACTCCTTTCAGATTCAGTTTTTTCTGAGAGGAAGGTACAGTAGGGACTATAGTCCCATTGCTCATAAGAGGGAGTAGTGGGTTGGTATTAAAGAAGAAAGTGGATATTTAGGGTCTGGTGGTTTCTGGAAGGCTCTACATGGATGGTAATCTTGAGATATGTGTACTATTGAGTACACATTGTGTATTATGACAGTGTTAGGCATAGGACATACAAAAGAAGCAAACACAAGTCCCTGGTATTACTTATGGTCTAGAAGAAAAATATCAATGCATAACACATAAATTCAATGTGACATGTTAAGATAGTGTTTGACTTAATTTTCCTCAAATAAAAGAATAGGGCTCTTAGCACAGCCTAGGTTCAAGATTTCTAGAACAGACACTGTCCGCTTGATTTCATTGTGAAAAATATTTGATTGGGAGTGGAAAGAGAGAATTAGGAGGTGATAATGAGTACCTAGAAGGAATCAGTTTTGGGTAATAAGTTTACTTACACAGAGGTACCTTTTTTACTAGTGACTCAAAGAAGTAAAACAGTCTAAGCCATCTGTCTTTAAAAATATATATATTTAGTAGTAACTTGTAATAAACTTCCACCTACCTCTTTAGCCATCTACCAGGCTCATAATTTTATCACTATATGCCAAAACTGCAGCATAAAACTATTTGAACATAGAGTTAAGACTTTAAGTAGTCTGGGGATGAGACCGTCTTAAGAATCCTGAGGGAGTTTTATGAAAGATTTGAATGTATTCAAATTTTAGATGTTAACAATGCCATGGGTAAAATTAGAGTGAGAAAACCTCAAAGTGTTTGCCATGAAAGAACAAAATACCATTAATGTTTACATAGCTCATAAAACAGTTAGAAAAGCAGTTAAACTCAAGAATGTCAATGGTTAACAGACTTAACAGTACAATGAAAAAGAAGAAAATAGCAAACAAATGTAAGGACTATATTTGAACTTACTAGTGTAGCACAAATTAAGTATGGAGATAATTGAAACAATTTTTCTCTGTCAAATTCTTGTGGTTGTTTTAAAAGCCACTGATACTCCGTCCTGGACTTGGTGAGAAAGGGGCCTGGAATATATTATCAGACTCTGTGTATATCTCAATCTGTACCAAAACAACTCTAAAACTATCTAGTGAGGGTGTGTGTGTGTGTGTGTGTGTGTGTGTGTTTAGAATAGTTAAAATTTTGGACATTTGCTCTATTACCAAGAATTTATCCTAAGGAGGTAAGAGGATCACTGTTAGTTCTAGGCCACCCTGAGACTAATTCCAGGTCAACCTAGGCTAGAGCAAGACCCCTATGCCAAAGCCCACACCCTCAAAAAAATTAACTAAGGAATAATTTTGTTGATAATTTTTTCACAATGATGGCTAAAGAAAAAATGACACAAAGTTGCATATATACTGCAAATTCTAATAGATATGAATACCTGTGTCTACAGCAATGTGACAGGGTCAAACTGTGTTCGAATAATGATATTGACAAGTGACTCAGAAGTCTGCATTTTGCAAAGCTTAACTGACATATGGGATTTCTAGTCAAAGATTTTACCCTTGTACTATGCAAAGAAACAACTTATTAGAAATTAATTTATTTATTTATTTTACAGAGAAAGAGGGAGGGGGCAGTGCCAGGGCCTCCGGCCACTGCAAATGAACTCCAGACACGTGCACCCCCTTGTGCATCTGGATAATGTGGGTCCTGAGGAATCAAACCTGGGTCCTTTGGCTTTGCAGGCAAATGCCTTAACTGCTAAGCTATCACTCCAGCCCAAGAAACAACTTTTGAAGAGTAATAATGACTTTATTTCTGTGAAAAGAAATCATTATTCTGTGAGATATAAAACTTGCAATGGAATTTAAGCAGGCAACAAAATTATGAGGCTCAAGAGCACTGGGAAATGAGACTTAGTAAACATGTGCTCTGAAAAACTCAAAGGACCTTGTTCACACACTTTCAGTCCACTGATTAGGTAGGTTAGGTAAACTGAAACAAAAACATGAACTTGCTCACAGTGGGGATATATGGCTTGAGTTATGGAGGGAAATTTTCATTTACTGTATGAATCTGAATTTTCTTTGATCACACACTGCCTTGAAAATCAAAAAGAAATATACTAAAGATATAAAAATTAAAGTCACATTCTATTGACATAGTCACACCTCTAAGAGCTTAAAGGAGTCAAGGGGAAAAGCAGAGACATGCAATTTTGTTCATAATAACATTTGATTTTACTACTTGACTGCTCCAATGAAAAGCTTGGAAAAGATTTCATTTTCAAATTAAGAGAGCTCAGCAAGTTACTTCCCTCTTGCTAAAATAATTGTACTCCCTACTATCATTTATCCCAGAACCTCCCAACACCAAACAATCTCCTTTCCCAACCCTGAAATAGGTGGCCTATGCCCCCAAGGATCCCCCACTTCCACTGTCACAACATTTCCAGCTGTCCCAAGCAGTGTGGGTATCACCACACTGCTCTATAATAGAATATCTTCTACTTCTAGCAATCTCATATCTCGGCCCACAGACTCTGATGATGCATGGCTCATTAATAATTCATATCAGGATGTTTTCCCTGCAGCCTGCCAGCTTGGCCTGTGATATTACTTGTTCCTTCCTCATAGTAAGTGTGCAAAAGTTTCAAATTAGTAAGCAATAATCTTCCAGCCAGGGTGAATGGAGGACATGACTATTCCAAGGTAGCTGCAGAGAAAAGAAAAACACCCTCTCCATGCAGATTAAAGAATATCTGTCCTGGAAAAGAAAAGTAATGGTAAAAAAATATTCCATGAGTTATATTCATTGAAGTCCTAGTATGCGTCAGTTACCAATTACTATAATATCATTGAGTGGAAATGATAATACTTAATTCTTATAGGAGATTGGAGGATGTGCAGTTAGGCACCTGCTTTTTCAGTTAGCACATCAAGGTGCACAGTATAAATAGCATGGCTAAGATGACAGAGCCAGGACTTGCAGGCAGCGTCTTGGGTACAAATGAACACTTTGCTCCACATAGTATAATTATATAGGAGAAGAAGGAGATCTGAGTTCACAAAACACAGAAAACAGAGATTGATGGAAAAGGAGCCAGACTATCCACAGGAGAGGCAGGGCTAAAAAGGCTGAATCAGTTACATTTTTGTTGTTAAAAAAAAAAAAAAACACTAATTAAATTTGGTTTAGAGGAGGAAGTGTTTATTTCAGTTTGCAGTTCCAAGTTTCAGTCCATCTGGCAGAGAAAGTATGGTGGCAGGAGCATGAGGTAGCTGGTCACACTCAGTCCAACAGTGAGGAAGCCGAGTGGGGAATGCTAGGGCTCAGCTGGTGTTTTATTGTGAATGCATGTCCTCCATAGCCTCAGGGATTTTTGATTAAGGTTATGCTTCCTACTTAAGTCTCCAGTGGCCTGCTGAAGGAGGTGTCACTGGGGGGAACTTGTAGTCTAGCCTAAGCTGTGTTTAGAGCCAGTTTGAGCTCAGGCTATTCCTGTGTACTGGCTGTTGGCTTATTTTCCCTATGCTATGGATGCTGAAGTGAACCAACTTCCTTCAACATTGATGGTGTTTCCCCTGGAATCTGTAAGCCTGAAATAAACCCTTTCCTTCCATAAACACCTTTGGGTCAGATGTTTGTCCCAGCTATGAAAAGTAACTGGAAGAGCTGGCTTTCCTTTTTTTATACAGTCCAGAAACCCCAGCCTATGGATTGGTACCTCCCGCACTTAGTGTAGGCCTCCCACCTCTATTATCTAGAAAATCGCAGTAGTCAAGCCAAGAGAATTGTTTCGATGGTAATTCTAAATCCTGCCAAGTTGACAAGCAGAGATTAACCATTGCAAGAGATACAGATCAACATCAAACTCAGCTTGGGCCTCAAAGGGAATAAAAATTGGTTTATTCCAGGGTCAAGTATGAGTGACCATGTTCAAGGAGCACAGACCCAGGTTACCCTCCAAAAATATATACCAACATGAAAACAGTTTTGTGAGTTTTATAGTTATAGGACAAAAGATAGTCATAAATAAGACTCTTTTCAAATACATCCATGTGAATATCTGACACATGAGAAATGGGTGACAGAGAAGCAGTAGAACAACAGCTGTAGGTTTCAGGTACAATCACTTCACATGCTTAGTTTTGGGGCTCATTGAAGCTAGTGAATTGCTAATTAAATTCATCTAACTAAATTTCGCAAAGCTTTTAGGTCAGACACAGAGGTAGGCAATGAATAGCTATTAAGGAAGGTAAATACAACCCAAGAAAATTTGGATCTGAAACATTTCAAATTTCCACAATCACCAAATTCTTATCAGTCAGTCTTGTAGATTCTTCAATACAGGTGTGGCTTTCTTTTGGAGTACTTCAATAAGCATGGGACTAGAAAAGAAGTAAATTCTGTTAGGATACTACGCTGTGGACTCCCTGTCAAATGTCATATCACAGGTCTCAGACTTGTTAACGCCAAAGCTTGAATGAAATGAGGCATCATTTCTCCTGGGTTCTAGTGTCTTTACTAAAGTCAAGTTTAATTGATACAGATATGGTTGACGATTTTCCCCTAGAGTATACAGCCTGTATCTTTACTGGTACTTACTTTTTTACAAAATTAACATTGTATTCTAATTAACAATAGATGATACTATTCATGTAGAGAAGTAAAGAGTCTTCAAATTACAAAAATATATTTCTGTAATATTTGAATTTTGTATAGTGGTATTTTTTGTTTGTTTATTTTCATTTATTTATTTGAGAGTGATAGAAAGAGAAAGAGGCAGAGAGAGAGAAAGAGAATGGGCACACCAGGGCCTCCAGCTACTGCAAATGAACTCCAGATGCATGTGCCTACTTGTGTATCTAACTTACATGGGTCCTAGGGAATCAAGCCTTGAACTGGGGTCCTTAGGCCTCACAGGCAAGTGCTTAACTGCTAAGCCATCTCTCTGGCCACTTGAATAGTGTTTTTGAGGCAGGGTCTTAATCTACCCCAATCTGACCTGGAATGCATTCTGTAGCCCAGGTTGGCCTCAAAATCATAGGAGTTCTCCAATCTTAGCATTCCAAGTGCTGGGATTAAAGGTGTGAACCTGTGGACCATCATTGCATGGCAAATTATGGATACTTCTTTGTCGTTTTACTCTCAGAATGAAATGTTTACTGATTATGGGCTTTTTAAATATTTTACTTAATTACTAGAGAGAATAGATACCCTATGGCCTGTTGCCACTGCAAACTGACTCCAGATGTATGTGCCACCTTATTCATCTGGCTTCACATGGCTACTGGGGTATCAAACCCAGACTATTTGGCTTTCTAAGCAAGTACTTTTAACTGCTGAGCCATCTCTCCAGCTCTCTGTTTTTAAATTTCTATTCACAAGTATTAATTACACATTACATGGAATCATTGTTACATTTCCATACATGCATACATTGTACATGGATCACACTTTCATCCTGTTTCTGACCATTCTCCCTTCTTCAAAACACATTGACCATGTCCATCTCCTGCTGCCCACCTAACATGCCATGCAGTCTACTTTCTAGCTTTTTTCTATTGTCAAATACTATGAGGGGGCCCCAGTAATTAGGATTCCTGCAGGAAATCTCAGGCTGGGGGTGAAGATGGACCACTCACAGGAGACCAGTCTACAGTAGAAACACTCATCTCCCAGGAGAAATAGTATTCACATTTCAATATTCCTTAGCTTTTTTCTCACATTTTCTATAAGTGGTGACACTACTATTAGCAAGGCAGGTCAAAACAATTTAAATGAATTCATTTCTCTACATACTCTGTCATGTTCTGTTAATGCAAATGAACATTTGTCCCCAGAAGCCAGGCTTTCGGCTCCCTTCTCAGATAGTTAAATGCACATTAAAGAAGGGGGTAGGAGCTAGATGCTGTGCATTAGAATGTACTACCTCCATCTCAAACCCTGAGAATCTGGGAATGTTATCTCTTGATTTTCAGTGGTGGAATAACATACTCTTTGTAATCGGGTTGAAAGGAAAAACAACTATAATCTGATGCTGGGTCCTCAATTCATTTCTTGTCCCACATATGAAAACTTTAGCTAATTAATAAATTTCATCTTGTGCTCTGAATTTCTGATTCTTTATGACTGGCAGGCATATGCAATAAAATTTTTCTTTCTACATATGAGTTTGGGATCCTTATTTAAGGATTTGGAATCACATTTGAGATGTGTTATAAAATCACGAGATAGAGAAGTATCTTGTGGCTATCAGCACTAGTCTTAAAAGACAGAAACTCATTTTTGTCCTGATGCAGGAGCTGTTATAACAATGTTTGCCAAATATCTATGATTTTACCTGATCTCCTTTTGAGAGTTGATATAATGAATTTAAGAACTTGCCTAATGATTAATTCTGATTGAGCTCTGATCCCCCCCCCAGCCCCGCATGGAATGGGCAGCATCAAAAGCACTAACTACAGGGGCTGAAGAAATGGCTTAGCAGTTAAGTACTTGCTTGTGAAGCCTAAAGACCCCAGCTTGAGGCTTGATTCCCCAGTACCCACATAGGCCAGATGCACAAGGTGGCGCATGCATCTGGAGTTCATATGCAGTGGCCGGAGGTCCTGGTACATCCATTCTCTGTCTCTCTCTCTGTCTCTGCCTCTTTCTTTCTCTGTCTGTTACTCTCAAATAAATAAATAAATAAAAATAAATCAATAAATAAACACTAACTACAGCATAGTCAATGCTTGTGGATTATTACCCACTTCTTCACTGAAGGAACCAAAAATGCAGAGTGATAAAGCAGGTACCCTTTGCTAGAATTAGAAATATGTCAAGGTATCTCATGTAAGGTTGTTACTTTTGATTTGGAAAATAGACTATAACTTGATCTCAGTGGAGGTAAAATAGATTGTAATTTGACAAACAGTATCTCCAAGAACAATGGAATCTGGCTGTAGCCCCTGCACCTCATGGCTTAATATCAACAGTACTAATTAATGGACAATGATCTAGAAAAAAGCCTCTTACCCTGGTCAAGTCTCTCAATGTTTCTGAGACTGCATGTCTTTATCTATGAAAAGAGAGTTATAATACCAATTTTGATAGGTCGTCAGGGAAATGTTACCTAGCAGCATTTCTAAGACAGAATAGAAATTTTTAAATGTTGACTTCTTAAGGGGAAGTGCAAAAAAAATCATTCAGAAGGCTTACTACTTCTATAAAGATGCAGGGCCTATTAAAAGAATCAGTCATTCACTGGTCCCCATGGTAAAAATACCTATACCACAGATCTTCCCCAGCTATAATGTGAGATGGCATGCTTGCAAAGGATATAGATGAGTATGTCAACAATGTGTATTGATAATGTGTGGTCAATTCAACTTTTTATTATTATTTATTTATTTATTCTTCCTATAAATATCTTTGAGCTCTTACTATTGGCCAGGCAAAAAGATGCTCTGACTGAGCAACAGATAGCATGGGATCAAGTTATAAATAAGATTGCTAACCCAAGAAAGAGGAACTTGTATAAAATGATCAGTAGTCTGTCAACCATTACAAAACTAATAAAAGTCATATATCCATACATATTTCTGGAAAGATCTTTTAGTAATGGTATGAAAATGAGAAATCTAATACATTAGGGAAAGTAACATTAAACTTGATATAAATTCAGTGTAAGGAGATTCTAATGATATGGGAAAATGGATATGAGTCATATGAAAGAATATATACAGCTCAGTATGTAGCTCAGAGGTAAAGTCTTTGCCTAGCTTCTGTGAGTCCTATGTTCAGTCCACAGCATTGACAAAGTATATTCATTATATATAAATATGCAGGACTTAAATACATATATGCAATTTGAGATCAACCATAGTAACAAAGATAAACATATCAGCCAAGAAAATATATCTTTGGAATACAGTTGAGAAACACAGCAAGGCCAAGGTAGATAAAAAATAGAAAGTCAGAAGACAGCAAGCAAGAGTGAGACTCTAGGTGAAACTAGATCAATTATTTGCTATCATCTTAGGAAAACAATGACAAGATTTCTTAAAACTCAGTCTACAAAAGCAAACAGCCAGGCAAGATGTACCCACTAGTCCAACAGTGGCACATAAGCTATGGTGGTAATTAACTGCTCTCTGATTGGATATAAGGTATGCTTAGTGGAAAGAAATTCATACCTGGTATTGAGAACCAAATCAGATGCCTAGGTATTAGAAGGTCATACACCCAAGGGGAGGTTATGCCCATGAAAAAGTCTTCAATATGTCTATGTTTAACTTTTTGATCTATGCTAATCTGACTTTTGGCTAGAGAATCTGATTTTTACACATGTCAGTGAACATCAGAGAGACACAAGACTCACCGGAAGGACTAACCAACGGCCTAGAAGGAGATAATTCGTCTCTATCACATCTTCCAGAGCCCAGGAAACATTACAGAGGAAGAGGTGGATTAAATTTGAGTGCTGTGCTCATGGCTAGTCTGAGACTCTCCCCTAGGGAAATGACAGTGGATGCTGAGGAGACTCAAAATTCATCAAAATAGAAAATCAGAGGTTGCTGAGAGCTTTACTTTAGAGACTCATAACATGCCATCCAATGCTGATGGAACATTCTAAGGTAAAAGAATACTTTTGCAAATGTAAAGGTGTACTTTGGGCATTGTTCTGCACCCTCCGAAGAAAGAAGTTAACTGGTGCATACATGACACCACAGTGATTACTAATATCCCCAATGAGGAGTCCTCAGTGGGACGGCAGTGGAGAAGGAGGAACATAATAGTGTGACCTATGCAAATATAACCAATTTGCAATATGTTCATATATTAAAGTTCTGAATAAAATATATAAAAATAAAATTTAAAGGATAAATATCGAGTCTGGAAAAAACTATAGTAATATATCAAAAATTGACCTTTTGAGCTGGAGAGATGGCTTAGCAGTTAAAGTGCTTGACTGCGAAGCCTAAGGACCCATGTTCGACTCTCCAGATTCCAAGTAAGCCAGATGCACAAAGGCAAGGCAAGCACATGGTTGTACATGCCCACTGGGTAGAACTAGCATCTGGAGTTCAATTACAGTGGCTGAGGCCCTGGTACACGAATTCTTTCTCTAGCTCTCTCTCTTCCTCTCTCTAAAATAAATTAAAAAAAAAACTATTAAAATATTGACCTGTTAGAGCCTGGCATGGTGGCACGTGCCTTTAATCCAGGCACTTGGGAGGCAGAGGTAGGAAGATTACTGTGAGTTCAAGGCCACTCTGAGACTACAGAGTGAATTCTAGGTCAGCCTGGGTTACAGTGATACTCTAACTTGAAGAAAAAAAAAAAAAACAACTTTTAAAATACACTAGTAGGAGAATGTGGTTAGGTGATTAAGGTAATGGATTGCTAATGCACACCAATTGCTAAAGAAGCAATGGAGGAATTTCAGAGTCATGTGAGAGAATCACCCACATTAACACAGTAGAGTTTATGGTGGCTTATATAGAATGGTGAGAGTAAAGATAGAAAATCAGAGAAATCAAGAGTCATTTGGAAGATAGAGTCATTAAGACTTAAAAAATGAACACAGGTGGAAAATAGTAGACGTTTCTGATTTACAGTGATGGTCTTACTGAAAATAGGCGCATCTGAAAATGAGCAAATTCAGAAGACGTAGGGATTGTAAGCAAACAGAATCAGTAAACAAGCATGAATGTCTAAGTTTTTGGAGAAATCAAAGATGAATAGCAAATACAAACATGAAGGAGAAGCAATTGAAACTCATCCTGGTAGATTGAATGTACTATAGGGCTCCTGTCTCCTGGGATATGATGTACTCCTGTTACATGTCACCCTGCCCTCTCCTTCCAAAGATAACACAGAATTCTGGCCTAAGACTATGCAATGAATGTAATGAGATTTAAGAAATCAATGGAAAAATATTAAAGAATTTCTTAGGGACTGGAGAGATGGCTTAGTGGTTAAGGCACCTGCCTGAGAAGCCTAAGGACCCAGGTTCAATTCCCCAGGACCCACAAAAGCCAGATGCACAAAGTGGTGCATGAATCTGGGGTTTTTTTGCAGTGGCTTAGAGGCCCTGGCATGTCATTCTCTCTCTCTCTCATATATATATATATATATATATATATATATATATATATATATATATATACACACACACACACACACACACACACATAATTTCAAAGAAATTCTTGGAAGTAGAAAGTCAGCAGAGAGAGCAGAGGGAAATGTCTGAGTAAATAGGGAAGCAGAAACCAGGCATTGATTACAGTATTGACATAAGGACACTGCTGCTATCTCTATTATCCCACTAACCTTAGGGTATTATGAACTTGGAAATAAGAAGTACAAAAGACAACTGCAATGAGAAAAGTTTCAAAAAGTAGGAATTTACCTAAAATCTGCATAAGAGACAAACATCTAATTCTTCAGCCCTATGTCAAGTTATAGTAATCCCAAAACCCTACAACCAAAAGATACCTAACAACCAGCACAGTCAGAGGTTCTTCTTCTAAATATTCAAGTAAACACTCTCTGGGAAACCATAGTATCAAAAGAGTAAACTGCGGCTGGAGAGATGGCTCAGGGGTTAAGGCATTTGCCGGTAAAGAGTAACAACCCAGGTTCTATTCCCCAGTTCCCACATAAAGCCAGATGTATAAGGAGTACATGCATCTTGAGTTTTTTTTTTTTTTTCAGCTAAAGGCCCTGGCATACTTATTTTCTCTTGTCTAATTCTCTTCACTCTGTCTCTCTCTGCATGCAAATAAATAATTAAAATATGTTTGAAAAGGAATAAACTAAAATCCAAAAGCTATACGATTATCTAGAGTGACACTCAGGCTTCCTAAAATGAAAGCAGCTGTTGTTCAGGCACATCATCCAAGACCTCAGTGAACTTCTCTGATGCTCAGTCTTAAACACAAATGGACCACTGGTGGCACAGACACTAGAACTTACAACATGGTGGTGGATTATGAGCAAAGACAGCCTCCATAAATACCTTCTTTCCTGCTAATCCTTTATTCAGAAGGTGAAAACTCTGCTACCTCTTATGTGGACTGGCCTTAGTGTCTGGTTGTACCAATGCTGAAGAAGTAACATTATCATACATCTAATAATACTCATTGTAAAGATTTCTTGACATTTTTGTTTAGTATTTTGGATGCACTCAGTTTTGAGTAAGCCATCTGCTATGGAGAAAGCCACAGTGTTCGTATATTCTGTCCTACTTGAGTTCTCAGGAAACTCTGTGTAGTCAGGTAGAGTCAATATGGAGATAGAGAAATTCTTAACCATCTTAGTTGTTTTAGTCATGTTAGCTGAGGATTGTGACATGCAGATGAAGAAGTCACCATGTAGGACTTCAAGAATAACACTTATATGATACAGATGTTACATAGCTGTAACTGTGTGAAAATCACTAAGCCACAACTACCCAATTGAACCCACTCAGTGTATGTAGTCATGAGATACAATGTTATGTTAAGGAAATAAGTTAGGGGGAAAGTTAGGAAATGAGAGGTAAGTGAAGCAAACACAAGAGAGAAAGGTCAAGGTAAACAGAAAGCTATAACCCAATAAAACCATTAGATTCTTGAATTACAGACACACTTAAAAAACCTATAAAAATACCACAAGAGCATTAAGAAATATTTTATTTAGCTTGAGACTTTGGACACTTAGAGAAAGCTACAGATAATAGGTAATTTTAAAACTGAGAAAATAATATATTAAAATTTGGCTCAAAAATAAGTAACTGAAAATTTAAGAATAAGTTTCTCTCTCTTTAAAAAAGCATAATAAGAATGTAAAGTAAGTAAATGAGAGGGGGAAGTGAGAAAGACACAGCCATTAGTTTTAAAATACATACCAAATGATGTACAGAACAAGAAAGCACTGAGAACACAGAGAGAATATTATCTTAACATTATTGGAGAACATTTATGTGTTAAATGACATGGGGGTTCAAATTTCCCAAGGTTGCTAATTAACAAGTAGTATGAAGAAAAGTGAAACTGCCATTATGTGGAGTAGCATTGTGTATTTCAGAAGCGTAAAAGGGAAAAAAATCACCTAAAATAAAATCAGGAAGCAAGATTATATACATACATATAAAAAAGCCACTCCTCTAAAATTCTCTTCACTTCTACTGAATTATACTATTTAGTTAAAAATGATGTGCTATTTACTTTAAGGATCTTTGCCATTTTATACTAATATGGTAGAAATTCAAAACATAAAATTATAAAGGTATTTCTTTATAAGGTATATGTTGATTTCAGGTAGTGAAATGTAAAACAGTACAACTTTGAATTAACACAATTTGCCACTCATGAGTAACCTTTAGGGCTGAGTTGCTTTGCAGTAGAGGGTTTGCCTGGCATGTGCAAGGTCCCAGGTTCAATTCACAGTACTGCAAAGGGAAGGAAAGAGTTACTTCTAATAATCCCTTAAGTTATATTTTAATGTTTAAAACACAATTTTGTATGTTAATCATGTAAGATAATTTTTACAGACTCCCAAGTTAAGAAATGTGGGGCAAATAAATTTAAAAAAGTAATAATCCAGTGTTAGGTGTTACAAACAAGTCACCCTTTTAATGTAATTGCGGAGAACATGTGGAAAGTTTTAAAGTCTTGCTTTCCTGTGGGGTATATCCCATGTTGCTT
Organism: Dipus sagitta; assembly: GCA_036346955.1. NCBI lineage: Eukaryota > Metazoa > Chordata > Mammalia > Rodentia > Dipodidae > Dipus > Dipus sagitta. The sequence goes on from CM070781.1 coordinate 9,990,316, forward strand.
TAAATGTCAAACAGACACAACCTTATGTATATTAATATCTTCACAATTGAGATGACAATAGTTTTAGAAAGATGGTGGGTGTTAGGGTCTGATATTGGTCCACATGTAAAATATGAATTTACTTTGACAATCCAATAACCCAACAAGATGAATTTTTCTTTGGTTGACAATGGCATTGATACTTTTGAGCCATGAAATCACTATAAAAGTCCCAATTTTGAGATAGAAAGATGGCTTAGCAATTAAAGGCACTTGCCTGTGAAGCTTAAGGACCCATGTTCTACTCTCTGTATCCCACATAGGCCAGATGCATAAAGGTGAGGCAAGTACAAGGTCCCACAGGCCAATAAGTGGTGAAAGTGTCTGAAATTCAATTACAGTGGCTAAGGCCCTGGTGTCTCTCTCTGTTTCTAAAATAAAGTCCCAATTTTTTTCAGCATGTTTTAGTTAAATACCTGAAAACACATTTCAATAAAGCCAACACAGAATAAAGTATAATTTAAGACAGACCTTCCAACTTGTTAAAGTCCTGAAGAGAAGACACCCGGAAATAGTGGTGCACTCCTATGATTTCATCACCCAGGAGGAGAGGAGGAAGGAAGATCATAAGCTCAAAACCAGCCTAGGTTGCATAGTGAGACCCTGTAGAGAGAAATAGAATAGGAAAGACAAGGTAGGGAAGGGGAAAAGGAAAAGAAATGGGTTGCACAAGACTTAAGCTCCAGGAAGAAATGTAAGGCTTAAAATAACAAATGACATAATGAAGTTTTGAAATAAATAAAAATAACAAATATGTTAATGGTCAATAATTTAGAGAAAAGAAAAAATGGGTTGAAAAAAGTTAACATATATAATAAACATACCACATATAAAAGGAAACAAACCATAGTTTATTGGTTTGTTATTGGTAATATTAAAAGAATTATGATTATATAAACTATGCATTAACTTTTAGAATAAGCATCCATAATACAAACAAGCCAAGGAAGTGTTTAAATATTAGGATGCAGTGGAAGCAACTTTGATATTAGAGAAATAAAGATGATAAAATTTGTAAAGTGGCAACTAATGTTGCCTTCCTTGTTGCTATGACAAAATGACTGACAGGAAGCAACTTCAGGGAGGAAGAGTTTCCTTCAGTTTACAGTTTGAAGACATACAGACCATCATGACATGGAAGGCTAAGTGTGACAGGAACATGTAGCAACTGGGTCACATCAAATCACTGGTCAGAAGGACAGTGATGAACCTCAGGCAGTTCTCTCTTTTCATTCAGTCCTGGACTACAGAACACAGAATGATGCCACTTATAGTTAGGTTGGTTCTTCCCACCTATTAATCAACTGAAGAAACTTCTTCAGAGATTTTATTTTCGTAAGCATACATAGATCCTGCAAATTTGGCAATTAATATAAAAAATTACAAGTCCACCATTTTCCAACTTTATATCCAAACACATTACTATTTCATTTTATTTTTAAACAGGTTATATTCCCTCTCCCTCACCCCCATTCCTCTGGGGGCCCTCCCTCCTTAGTGAGTTATTGGTATTCACTGTGGGGTCATGAAGACCTCAATTAGTCTCTCTGGGGAGATGGGATGGTACCTTAGGCAAATCTGACCCACCCTGAGGCTCTTAAAATTTTTCTACCCCATCTTCCACAATGTTCTTCGAGTTTAAGCTAGAATATTCTACCCCTTATCCCCATCAACTCATAGCTACTTTATACTGCAATCTTCACTCAGTCCAAATTCAAAACTCCTAAAGACTATGGTCTTTAACAGTCCCAACACTGATCAAAAGTCCAAAGTAAATTCTGAGACTCAAAACAGTTTATTGAGACCCCAGTGAAATTAATAAACAAGTTATGCTTCCAATAACAATGACATTGAGAAAGCATTCCATTTTCAAAGGAATGAATGGGGCATAACAAGGAAATATATATGTTACAAAGCAAAGCCGACATCCTGTATTGCCTCAGGGGAATTTCAAATCCTGTAGATCCATGTTTGGTATATGGAGCTTGTGAAGGAATCATCTAGACCCCAAAGGGCTTTTTAGCTCTGCTTCTTAACAGCACACATTATGCCTCTCTTGGCCAAGCTCCAATGGACACATACAACATTCCTTGGTAGACATCTCATGGCCTAGCACTTCCAAAATTCTTGGATCCCCACTGAAACTTAGGTTTCATCTTTATATCTTCATACAGAAGAAGGGGCAAAAAGAATGTTAGAGCCACCTATTGGGACATTATACACAGAGATATTGCCTCTTACCCATACCTGATGGTTAACCCCACAATGCATGACCCACATTCCCCAATGAGGAGGGTCTCCCCAATGAGAAGGCTAACAATGGTACCAACATGTCTGTATGCACTCTGTACATAACTAATTAAAAAATTCAGCATTTTAATATTGAAAGGCTACTGATTTTTGTACATTGATTTTGTATCCTGCAACTTTGCTATAGGAGTTAATCACCTTCAGGACTTTTGGGATGGAGTCTCTCTAGTCTCTTACATATACAATCATGTCTTCAGTGAATAGAGCTAACTTAACTTCTTCCTTTCCAAATTGTATCCCTTTCATTTCCTTCTCCTGTCTTATTGCTTGAGCTAGGACTTCCAGTACTAGATTGAAGAGCAGAGGTGAGAGTGGACAACCCTGTCTTGTTCCTGATCTTAATAGGAATTCCTCCAGTCTCTCTCCATTAAGTATTGTTTGGGCCTTAGGAGCTTTGTATATTGCTTTTATTATGTTAAGATATGATCCAACCATGCCAATTCTGCCCAATGCTTTGATCATGAAGTGAGGTTGAATCTTGTCAAAGGCTGTTTCTGCATCTATCGAAATGATCATGTGGTTTTTGTGTTTAACCTTGTTTATGTGGTGTATTAAATTGACAGATTTCCATATGTTGAACCACCCCTGTGTTTCTGGGATTCATCACTGGGATTGGTCAAGGTAGATAATGCTTTTGATGTGTTGTTGGATTCGTTTTGCAAGGATTTTGTTCAGGATCTTTGCATCTAAGATCATTAGGGAAATAAGCCGGTAGTTTTCTTCTCTTGTGGCATCTCTGCCTGGTTTTGGAATTATGGTGATGCTATTTTCATAAAAGGAGTTGGGTAGCGTTCCCTTTTCTCCAGTTGTGTGGCACAGTTTGAGGAAGATTGGTTTGAGTTCTTCCATGAAGGTTTGATAGCATTCAGCTGAGAAGCCATCTGGTCCTAGACTCTTCTTTGGGGGAGGTTTTAAATTAATTTTTCAATCTCAATGAGTGTGATAGGTTCATTTAGGAGATTAATTTGCTCTGAATTTAGCTTTGATAGATGGTATGCGTCCAGGACTTTATCCATCTCCTCATATGATCCAGTTTTTTGGAGTAGAGGTTTTTGAAATAAGTCCTGATGATTCTCCCAATTTCACTTATGTCTGTTGTGATCTCTCCTTTTTCCTTTTGAATTTTGTTAATTTGAAGTCTCTCTCTTTTTTTTTTTCTTGATCAAATTGGCCAGGGGTTTGTCAATCTTGTTTATTTTTTCAAAGAACAACTCTTTGTTTTGTCAATTCCCTTAATTGTTTTCTTAGTTTCCAATTCATTGATTTCTGCTCTGATTTTAATTATTTCTTTCCTTCTGGAGATCTTTGGGTTGGATTTTTCTTGCTTTTCCAGTGCCTTTAGGTGGATGTTTAGGTTATTGATTTGGGATCTCTCTGTCTTTTTTATGAAGCATTGAGTGCTGTGAATTTTCCCCTGAGGACCACCTTCATTGTGTCCCATAACTTTTGGTATTATGTGTTCTCATTGTCATTCAATCCTAGAAATTTGGCAAAAAACAGTACTATAGACCAATGGAATAGAGTTGAGGACCCAGACTTTGGTTCAAGCAACTATAGCTACTTGATATTTGATAAAGGCCCAAACAATATAGGCTGGAAAAAAGACAGACCCAGTTATTCCCTTACTGGGCATCTACCCTAAAACCTTCAAACCACAGGCCAGAGAGATTTGCTCAACCATGTTTGTAGCAGCTCAATTCATAATAGCTAAGAGCTGGAATCAACCCAGATTCCCATCACTAGAAGAATGGATAACTAAGATGTGGTATATCTACACAATGGAATTCTATACATCAGTAAGAAAAAATGACAAAATGAAATTTGAGGAAAAATGGTTGAACCTAGAACAGATCATTCTCAGTGAATTTACCCAATCACAGCAAAAAAATCGCCACATAATCTCAGTCATCTATAGCACCTAACCTGAATCTACCCAAGATGCCTTATATACCCAGCAGGCATCTTGTCGACTAAACAATAGGATGGGTGGGGAGGGAGGAGAGGGGAAAGGATGGGTGGGAAACACAAATCTAGATCCAAATGGCAATGGCACCATAAAATTCTACAACTGTACTCTTGGTCATGCTTATATATACCTGGCTGTGGCCATGGCCCAGGACCTAAACTGAACCAAGCACCTGTAGATACATCAGTCTACTATATCTTTAAAAATATCAGTTCCATTTTGAAAATGAAGAATTCAAGTCTCCCAAAAGATTAATGTCTTGCAGACCTTCAAATCACTATTTAAGAGCTTAACTCCGTTTCCATCACCAGCATAGAAAATCAAAAGTATCTACTAAATGCCATTAGAGTTTAGCAATGTTGCTGGAAATTGTCTCTATAGGCAATGTAATGAATTACAGAAAAAAAATCATTTTAAGTAATAGCGATACATATTATAATGTATTTAGAAATTAATATAACAGCATTGCAATATTTGTAGAAAATACATACAATATATGAAGAATATTGTCTTTAGAGAGCAGCATAAGACTAGTGTTAATGTTTGCTCTACATATGGAAACATGAAGAAGAAACAAAAGATTGAACAGTCAGAGGTCAGAGAAAGGAAGGGACACAGAGTGAGATATGGGAGGAATATGTTATCTCCAAATTTTAGGGCATGTTGAGAATGCAAGACTATGCAAATTATTGAAACGCTTGACCTTCCTGCTCTCAAGCCAGAAGGGAAAGGCTAGAGTTCAGAGCAAGTTTACATAATGTTTGCAAATTGCTACTCCTTAGGTTGCAAAAGTTCTTTGTAGAGCCCAAGGGGCAAGCACCAAGCATCAGTAAGTGACTCAAAGGAAATCCTCCACAGCCTATGCAGGTCTGAGCGCTTGCCACTGCAGCATTTAGGTCTCCATAGCCACAGCTCTTATAAATGGATTGTTGCTGTTGTGTGGTATGAAGCAAATGTCCCCGAATCTCCCAGATAGGAAATGGAAGACGAAGCTTCTGATTACACAACCTCATTTCTACTCCTATTCCTGGGGAAACAAGTTCATCTGTGGAGAAATCTTGGCACTCCAACCAGTAAGGTGGTGTGGTGGCCTTTTGTGCCAGTTAACTGTAGCTTCTATTATGACCATATTTTCCATTTAAGTGCCCTGATGTCATGATGATGTCTTGATTCATGCTGACTGACACTCTTCCATCCTGCAGTGTGTGTATATACTGGATGTCCCAGAAATGTGTTCTTCTGAGGTCTGCTGGGTGAGCATGGAAACTGTGTGTCTAGAACATTTAAGGAAGAGCCAGGGAATCCATCTGTCACCATGCAGGAATCAAAATGCTACACCAGCTCTCAGGAACTCCTATGACATCCTGCTGTAATCACAGGAGCAGATTTTCATCTGAAGGATCAGACGTAACTACTCTCTGTTTACTTATGCTGCTTTCTAAGAAAGAATTAGACATGACTTTATAAACCCTGGAACTGTTAGGAGCAAGCCTTCAGCAATGTAAGTGGCAGTTGTCAGATTCTCTGTCATGTTTGGCTAGATCAAGTAATAGATGGTTTCCAGTTAAGTAATCCTTTCTTTGGAAACCAACCAAATAACCCCAAGACAACACAGCTCTCCTAAATCCTAAGTACAATCTCCTAAACACAAGTCTGAGAAACACTTCTCTCTAGCTTCAATGACCCCTACAACTAAAGCTTTAATGCTTGCTTCTTGAAGCCTTGCTCCAGTCACAGCCACTCCACAATTCCTACCAGGTTCATGAGGTAGCACTCCGGGAAATGCCCATCTAACTTACCTTAGATGACCCTACAATTGTTCTCACTCAGAATGAGAAGGAGAGTCCTTCCTCAATAACTCAGCAAGAAGTCAGTGATTGGTGCAATGTGAGGCTTGTGATTGGTGCTTATGAGAGGCCTGACCCTATGTAGGATCTGTGATGAGAGGAACTGAATGCCGTACTACAATTGGTGCAAATACAGTCACTTGTATGGCACGACCATGCCACATATATACTGCCCACCACCTTGGCTATAGAACCAGCCAGTTAGGGTGCCCCTACTGTGTTTATCCTTGTAGTAACATTAGGCCCAATAAAATGTTCTTCCAAGTGGCCTTTCTTCAATTTTTATAAGTGGCATGCTTTTAACTTTTATCATATGTAGAGAGGGCTGAGATGGTATCATAACAGGAAGTAGCAATAGGGCAGCAATTGAGCTGGTGGCACCAGCCACATTAACTGTAAGAGGGAGTTGGGGTTCTGGAAATGACTCTAGACAATGGGGAGCAAAGGCAACAGGATAGATGAATGATGGTAAAAGCTCAGAGATAGCAAGAAAAAGCGTCAGGCAAACTGCAGAAAGTGGAAGCCTGTTGAAAGCCAAGGACAAGAAACTGTGGCTCTGTTCACTAGAATAGTTCTTGAGGCTGCCAAGCTTTGAACAACAAGGGTCCCAACACCCACGACTTAGCAGCTGTTACACTATGTGGTGGTGACTGTTTCCAACAGCTACTATCATAAGTTGCTTCTTAGAGCCAAAGACTTCACTAGCTGTTGAGTTTTGGGTTGTTGACAACTAGAACTCAGAGCATTAAGGCTCTCACCTAACACCTATACTACAAGTCTCTGGCTTCTAAGGATTATAGACATACCTCTCTAGTTTTTAGGGGTTGTGGCTATGAGCTTTGAGTCTCTGAGCCCAGTATAAGCCTTTGGTCCTGATGGAGGCAGAACTGACAATGATAGCAGACCCTGATTCTTACCGACTTATGCCAGAAGAAGGGAAGCAGATTGATTCTCATTGCCTCAATATCATCAGTTTGAAGTTTACAAAAGGATCACATCACAATTGTTCCATCTACTATTTGAGTATTTTATCATACTTAGACATATTTAGTTATTAATTTCTGTGCATATGCATGCGTGTTCACATGAGCATGAGTGCATGTGTGTATGTGAATGCGGGGTTCGGAGGTTTATGCCAGGTGTCTTCCTCCATCTGTTGCTCTCAACATTATTTATGGGACAGGGTCTCTCACTTGAACTCAGAGCTTGGCAATTTAGTTAATATAACTAGCCATCTTGCCCTGGAATCTCCTTTTTGTGTCTCCTGAGTGCTGGGATTACAGATGTTACCATGGCCTTCTGATAGTTACATGGTTGCTGGGCACCAGAACTTAGTTTGTATGGTAAGGACTTTATTGACTGGCCCATCTCCTTATCTTTCAGTTCTCAGTTCTTTAGCATGCCGCCTCAACTTTCTGACCCTTAGTTATTCATCTGAAAAAATACGATAAATTAGCAGTGATCTCATAGCATTAAATATGAAAACAAATTCAAATTATTCTATATAAACTGCAAAGAAGGAATGGACATCCACAAAGTAGAACACACACAAACACACACTTCCAGACTTCATCTCATATCTTATATCTTTCCTCATCTGACTGATTACTTGTATACTTAAGAATAACCATTGTAATAAACTAATGACTGTGAAAACACACCCAACAACTAAAAGAATTAAAAAACAAACACCATTGCAATCAACCTTCATTTTCAAAATTCCTCCCAAATAGTCTAGTCATCTTCCCAACCAATAAAATAGAGTCACAAAATAGTAGTTTTTCTACCTATCCCTTGCCTTGAGTTTTAAGGGACAAAGAAAAGAAGTGATGGTATACAGATGTCACTATACATTTTATTCCTTTAAATTTTAAAAGATGTGGCTTTATCTAACTTTTGTATGAGATAGAGCAAAATCAATTTTAAATAGATGAGTGACATCTTCACAATGGGAAAATGGTGATTAAGCATGACTGAGCTACTTTTTAATTGGCAAAGTAATAAATCAGTGAAAATGAATTATTTTGTATATTAGAGGAGAATTCTATAGTATCTGGTAATAAGTCACTTTTCATGGCATTTTTGTCTTTTAATTGGCATTCCTCTTTCTTCCGTAAGTCTGGAGATAGAAATGCTCAAGGAAGAAGAAAAATATAATCACATATGATTTTGGGCATAAAGATTTGCCCTTTGGATCAGGGGAGAAAAATACATGAAGTTTAAATCAAGCTAGGATTGAAGCATTTCAGAAATGCTTTTCAGTATACTAAGAAGATTATTAAAACACCTCATGGTGTTTTAGTGATATCTAAGTGCCTCAAAGAGCCAATAAAGGATTATGGATAGGTTTGGTATCTGCCTGGATTAAATGATGACAAAAATGATATCATACTCAGTCTTAACATTTGTATGGCACATTCTCTGTGATGACTTGTTTCCCCCTTCATTGCTTAACTCAGTTCCTCTGACAACCTCGGAAAATAGACAAAATATCTCCATATCATTATTTTTTTTATTACATCGTCCTCACTAGCAACAGAGACATAGGGCTGGAGGGGAAGGCTTAGCAAGTAAGGCACTTCCCTGCAAAGCCAAAGGACCCAGGTTTGATTCCTCAGGACCCATTTAAGCTAGATGCACAAGGTGGCACTTGCATCTGGAATTCATTTATAGTGACTGGACATCCTGGTGTGCCCATTCTCTCTCTCTCTCTCTCTCTCTCTCTCTCTCTCTCTCTCTCTTTCTCTTTCTGCCTCTTCTGTAAAACATAAATAAATAGATAAAAATAAACAGACAATTGTGAAATCCTGCTGTAGTCACTGGTAACTATACCAAGAAAGAAGCAATGCTGGAACTATAATTAAGCTCTGATAGACCCTGGAGCCAAAGGAGAATACTCTTACCAAGTTAAGGAGCATATTCTAAAATGAAACACGGCAGTGACCACCTTGGTAAAAGGTATATAATAAATGGTGAAAATTCTAGATTAAAACATCAAAGAAGAGACTTCTGGGTAAGATGGCAGCATAGGAGTCATGCCAAACCACCCAGGGAGGGAGTTAAGCAAAACCATAGCAAAATACACTCTTTTTTCCAAAAACATGAAGGCATATTGGTTGTTATCAGCCACAGCAGAGAAGCAGGAGAGACCAAGATCTACCAGAAAGGAGGAAACAGGACAGAATTCAGCCAAAGCACTTGTGTCCCTGATACATGCATCTGCTCACTCAGCAGCAAGCTGCAGGAGCAGAGATCAAATGAGGGGATTTTTCAACCACATAAACCTCTTCACAAAGTCAAGAAACGTAAAGGGCAGACAGCTGAGATCAGCTGAGGAGCTACTCAGGGGGTACAGGCAGGACCAACTGAGCAGTTCATGTACAATTCAAGGCTTCCTACACTCTCCCATCCCTCAACTTTCAGAACGGCAAACTTCTTGAGAACTCATTCAGCCCTGTTCCAGAGCATCCAACACAGCCAATCAGAACACTAGATCCATAGCACAACACAGGGGTGTCAGGGTTGGCACTCAGCATTAGTGAGATTGGAAGCCAGCCCAAAAGGTAATAAGGCTGACTGACAAAAAAGTAGGTACATAGATCTGTATTGGAAGTGCTAATATCTCTTCCAGTGTCAGTAAAGGTTATGGGTTACATATTCTTGGTTGGTTTTATCATTCTCAAGTAAGCTGTATTTGGGGGTTGACTATTGTTGATTTTTATGCTTTCAGATGTATAGGGTCCTTGTCTTTTCCTTCTGTCATTATTGGGGTCAGGGTCTTATGAAGAACCAAGCTGACCTGGGACCCATGGGACAAAAATTTCAACCTCCCATCTGACTGGATTAAGGGTGTAGAGCAACAAACACCATTAGGAATTTTGGCTTTATAAGGTTATCTGTTTGTTTCAGTCCCCACACTGGCATATTCTGTGCTGGTTTTTATTGAATGTGTATATTGCTTAGTTGAATTTTAGAATTTGCCAGTAAATTGTTCTACCTAGCCCACTAGAATACTTGAATAGTAAGCAAACTCAATACCTAGGATTAGTTCTGTGGTTGTATTGGAGTACAAGAGCTACATTTGGCATCTTAAACTCCTATCTTCAAGGTATATAAAGTTGAATAGTTATGTCTAAGAACAATGGAGATAATTAGAAAACCCAAGCATCAAATGAACTCAGGGTACAAAAATTGCTATATTATAATACAAGAAACACAAAGAATCAAGACAATACAATCCCACCAAAAATTATAAATCCATCAGAAGTGACCCCCAATGAGACTATTTTGATGAAATGCCTGACAAAGTTTTCAAGAATTAAAAAGATTTTATCTGTATTCATATCAAAGAGGAAAACAAATGAATCAAAGAATAAAAAAAGGAATTAAAGAAGAAAACAAACTCCTGAAAGAGAACACAGGAAACCAGCTTAATGAAATAAGGAGGTCAATACCACACATGAGCAAGGAAATAGAAATACTGAAGAAAAACCAGGCAGAAATTCTAGCACTGAAAAACACAGTCAAATAAAAAACTCTGTGGAAAGTCTCACCAGCAGAATGGATGAAGGAGAAAACAGAATATTTAAACTAGAAGACCAGGTGGCAGATATAATATAGTCCAACAAAGTGAAAGACAAGCTAATAAGAAGGTATGAGTGGAATTTCAAAATAATTGTGACACTATGAAAAGATCAAACATAAGAATTCAGGGTACAGTAGAAGGAGAATAATTATACTCCAAAGGCATAGTAGGCATTTTCAACCAAATCATAGAAGAAAAATGTCCACAAATTGAGAAAGAAATGCCAATGCAGATATAGGGACACCAAATTTAGATTTAGGACACCAAAGAGACAAAACCTGGAATGCACCAATCCTAGCCATTTTATAATTATACTACTAAACACACAAACCAAAGAAAATATACTGACAGCGGTTAGATGGCAAAAGCAAGTCACCTACAAAGGCAATTAAATCAGAATAACTGGAGATCACTCAATACAAACATTAAAACCAAGAAGGGCTTGGGATGATGTATTCTAAGTTAAAAAAGATAACAACTGTCAACCAAGATAATTTTATCCCACAAAGCTATCTACCCAAATTGATGGAGAAATAAGGACATTCCATAACATAAACAGGCTAAAGGAATTTATGAACTAAGCCAGCTCTACAGAAAATACTTGAAGGAATCCTTCATACTAAAGAGAAAGCAAAGCACACATATGAAGAAATAAGAAAAAAATAAACCATTCTCAAATAGCAGTTAAAACAAGAGAGTAAAGGAAAAAATAGGAAGCACTACAAAATAAAAAGAATGCCAAGAATAAATACATACCTTTCAAGAATAACTCTTAATATCAATGACCTTAATGCTCCAACCAATAGATACAGACTAGCAGATTGGATTAAAAGAGAGGATCCTACTATTTGTTGCCTCCAGGAACTCATCTCTCAATAAAAGATATATGCTGCTTTATGGTGAAAGGATGGAAAACAGCACTTCAAGAAAACGGGCCTAGGAAATAAGCAGGTGTTGCTATCCTAATATATGTCAGGATAGACTTCAAACCAATATTAGTGATGAAAGACTTTAAAAAAAAGGTTACTTTAGCCAGGCATGGTGGTGCATGCCTTTAATTCCAGCACTTGGAAGGCAGAGGTATGTGTATCACCATGAGTTTGAGGCCACCCTGAGATGACATAGTGAAATCCAGGTCAGCCTGAGCTAAGAGTGAAACCCTACCACACACAAAAAAAGTTTTGTGTACTAATTAAAGGAATACTCCAACAGGAGGACATTACAATCCCAAATTTACATGCGCCTAACATGGAGACTCCCAATTTCATCAAACAAACACTAGAGTTAAGGTCACAGTTAACACCAAACACAATTGTACTGGGTGACCTCAATACCCCACTCTCATCAATTGACAGGTTATCCCAACAACAACAACAACAACAAAATAGTAAAGTGAGACATCTGGATTAAATGTTGTCATACAACAAATGGACCTAACAAATATCTACATAACATTCCATCCAAATGTTGCATAATACACATTTTTCTCAGAAGCACATGGAACGTTCTCTAAAATAGACCATATGTTAGGACACAAAGTAATTCTCAACAAATACAGGAAAACTGAAAAAATTCCTTGTACTCTATCTGACCACAAAGGGATTAAACTGAAAATCAGCAACAAGAAAAACTACAGAGCATACACACCTTCTTGGACACTAAACAGTACACTATTAGATGATGAGTGTGTCATTGAAGATATCAAACTGGCAATAAATAAATTAGTAGAATCAAATAATGAAGAGAATACAACATACAAAACTTCTGGGACACAATGAATGCAGTCCTAAGAGGGAACGTTATAGCTCCAAGTGCCTATATTAAGGCTCAGGGTCCAGAATGTAAGAGCCAAAGGAAAGGTAGGACTCCTTACAATGTGCTCCCCCCCCGGCCCCACAATATGGCCTGGATATCCATGACCTCAAAGTGCCTGACAAAACCTACACAAGATGATCATAATAGGAGGAAAAGATGATGATATGAAAATAAAAGAGAGACTGATTGAAAGGGGGAGGGGATATGATGGAGAATGGAGTTTTAAAGGGGAAAGTGGGAGGAGGGGGGCATTACCATGGAATATTTTTTTTAAATTGTGGAAGTTGTTAATAAAAGAAATTGAAAAAAAAAGAAATTAGAGAGTTCACAAGTAAGCAATTTAATGCTCCACCTTAATGCCTTGGAAAAAGAAGAACAAGGAATACCAAAAATCAGTAGATGTGAAGAAATAATAAAGATTAGGGCACAACATTAATAAAATAGGACTCCCCAAAAAATCAAGGAAACAAAGAGTTGGTTCTTTGGCAGGACAAACAAGATTGATAAACTCTTAGCAAATCTTACCATAAGAAAGGGAGAAGAGACAAAAAAAATAATAATAAAATTGGAGATAAAAAAGGCACCATTACAACAGATAACATAGAAATTCAGAAAATCATAAGGACATACTTTAAGAATATATATGTCTCTAAGTTTGAAAATATGAGAGAAATGGATGATTCCCTTGATTTATATGACCTACCAAAATTAAATCAAGATGAGATAAACCACTTAAATAGACATATAATAAGTATCCAAGCAATTACAGAAAGTCTCCCTAGTAAAAGTAGTCCAGGCCCAGATGGGTTCACTGGTGAATTTTCCCAGACCTTTATGGAAGGACTAACACCACTGCTTCTCAAACTTTTCCATAAACTAGAAAAGGACAGAATTCTACCAAACTCCTTCTATGAAGCCAGAATCACCCTGATACCAAAACCAGACAGACAGCACGAAAAAAGAAAATTACAAACCCATCACCCTCATGAACATAGATGCAAAATTTCCCAACAAAAAACTGCAAACAGAATACAAGAATATATCAAAAAGATCATTCACCAAGACCAAGTAGGTTTCATCCCAGAGAGGCAGGGATATTTCAACATATGCAAATCAAGAAATGTAATACACACTTCTGGCCAAAATGGCAACTGCCTAACTGCACCGCACATGCCCAGGAAAGAAAGGCACGACATTAAGGGTTCACTGGGTCTTTCATGGGAGAGCACTCTCCAATAGATTGCCAGTGAGAGGGCACAGAGGGGAAAAAACAGGGAATCACTGATTCCTTTGCATGCCTGTAGTCCACCCCTCCTCCCAAGCAGCCACTGTACCCAAAGTCCCAGCTTCAGGAAAGTCCCTCACTTACTGTAGGAAAAGGGTCCCAGGCCAGCATACTCACACTTGCCATCCTGCACAGGGGCGGTTGCCCTGATACCCCTGCCCACCAGTGACCTTGGCCAGGCTATGCCTACTGGGCCATTGGAGCTCAGGCTCCTTTGATCAATTTTCCCACAAAACGGCGCCACAGCACCGATCCCTGCTTTTGGAAGCTTTGCCTGCTCCGACCACTCCCTCATGTACTGCTCCAGCCACTGCACATTCATGCGCCAGCCCAGGCCCATTGCAAATTCCCACATGAGCGCAGACAGTATCTGTCCCTTGTGCTAGCCTAGGGGCCATCCCCTCCCTGTCTGCTGCACCAGCCGACTGCCATTATCCTGTTGCGGGGGGAGCGCAGACTGCTTCTGGGTCCCAGTGTTCAGCCATGCCAGAGATTGGGCTGCTTCACTACTTGGTGCCTCAGAGTCCCTCCTAGCATGAGCACAGGCATCTTTGGCGCATTACCACGTGAGAGATCAGACAATTTTGGCGCCCTGGCCAGGTAGGAGCTCAGGCAGTTTTGGCAAATGCGAACCAAATCCCAGGTTGCATAGCAACTGTCTCAGGCTGCTTCAGATTCCCACTGTGCTTGATCCCAGGCTGATCCACCCACCTATGTTCCCATACACTGCAATGGGCAGACCACAGTGCAAAAGAAATAACATGAAAAATCAAATGCAAGAGAATCCAGTTAGATCACCCAGTCCTACAATGAACATCTCTAATCAAAACACAAAAGAGTCATTAGGATCAGAACTCCAAAATGAAGCTATGAGCAATGCAACCCTTACCAAGCTACTGGTAGAACTTGCAGAAAAGCAGCACAGAACCAATAATCATGTGGATGCTGCCACAACAGATAAGAAAAAGGAAGGAGTTTAAAGACAGTTAAGAGATATGAGGGAGAGTGAAAAAAAAGAGAACCTCAAAAATCAGGTAGCAATGCTAAATGAAGACATAAAGAAATGCTAAGATGAATACCAAGAAGCATCAAGAAAATCAGAAAATGATGTGAAAAGGGAGCTTGACAGAGGGATGGAAATTATACATAGAAAAGTAATAGAAAATGCAAACCTAATTGAAAAACTCCAAAACTCTCTAGAAGCTCTCAAGAATACAGCTAGCCATGTAGAGGATAGAAACTCTGTTCTGGAAGACAAGATGGAAGAAACAGTTCGAGAGTTCAAAAATTTCAGTAAGTTCAAAAGTTTCTGTGAACAGAACATAAGGCAATTGTGGGATACATGTAAATGTCCTAATATCAGCATCATTGGAACCCAGAAGGAGAAGAAATTCAGACCAAAGGCATAGAGAACTTATTTAAGAAAATAATTGAAGAAAAGTTCCTCAGTCTCTTATAAGAAAGGCCCATCAAGATACAAGAAGGCAACAGAACTCCAAACAGACTGGACCAAAAGAGAAACTCTCCAAGACATATTGTCATTAAGACTCTAAACATTGACACCAAAGAGAAAATCCTAAAAGCAGATAGGGAAAAGTACCACACGACTTTTAAAGGTAACATGATCAGAATTACTCCAGACTTCTCAATGGAAACCTCAAAAGCTAGAAGGGCCTGGAATGAAACACTGCAAAGTCTAAGAACCTGTGGCTTCCAACCCAAACTACTCTACCCAGAAAAAGTATCCCTCATAAGAGATGGTGAAATAAAAACTTTCCATGACAAAATTAAGCTTTACAATTATATGAACACAAACCAAAACCACAGAGAGTATTTCAGAAAATTCTCCACAGAGAAGAAACAAATAATCATACTCAAATGGCTACAAGAAGCAGATCACAATTACCAAATTCAGAATAGGCACAAAAAATTTCAAAGTCCATGAAAACACCAAACCATATATGCCATCATAATATGGCAGGGATCAAAACAAATCTCACAATCATTACCCTAAATATTAATGGCCTTAATTCACCCATCAAGAGACACAAACTAACAGGATGGATCAAACAATTAGACCCCTCAATCTGTTGTCTTCAAGAAACCCGCCTCACCACTAAAGACAGACACCTCCTCAGGGTGAAAGGGTGGGAAACAATATTCCAAGCAAATGGGAATAAGATAGAAACAGGTGTAGCTATATTAATATCAGATAAAATATACTTCAAACCAAAAATAATCAAAAAAGACAAAGAAGGCCACTTCTTAGTTATCAAGGGAATGATCCATCAAGAGGATCAAAAAACTCAAAAATCTAAACATTAAAAAGTCAAACACCCCACTCACAAAATGGGGCAAAGAGTTGAACAGGCAGTTCACAGAGGAAGAAATACAAATGGAAAACACACACTTAAGAAAATGTTCATCATCCCTAATCATCAGGGAAATTCAAATTAAAACAACTATATGATTCCAGCTTACCCCAGTAACGATACCAAACATCAAAATATCAAATGAAAATAAATGCTGGCAAGGATGTGGAGAAGTAGGAACACTCATCCACTGTTGGTAGGAATGTAGGATGGTACAACCACTTTGGAAAGCAATATGGAGACTCCTGAAAAAGCTAACTATAGAGATACCAACAGACCCAGTTATTCACTTACTGGGCATCTACCCTAAAACCTTCAATCCACAGGCCAGAGAGATTTGCTCAACCATGTTTGTAGCAGCTCCATTTGTAATAGCTAAGAGCTAGAATCAACCCAGATGTCCATCACTAGAAGAATGGATAACTAAGATGTGGTATATCTACACAATGGAATTCTATACAGCAGTAACAAAAAATGATACAATAAAATTTGAGAAAAAAATGGTTGAACCTGGAACAGATCATTCTCAGTGAACTTATCCAATCACAGAAAAAAAAAAAATTGCCACATAATCTCAGTCATCTATAGCACCAAACCTGAATCTACCCAAGATGCCTTATATACCCAGCAAGTATCTCATGGAGTAGACAACAGGATGGGTGGAGAGGAAGGGGAGGGAAATGGAGGGGGTGGGAAACACAAACCTAGACCCAAATGGCAATGATAACATAAAATTCTGCATACTAAAAGGCAGACCAAATGGCTGAACCTTCACCAGGCCCCTAGAGGGAACACCTGAGCCAGAAGACACTGGAGAGGGAATGATGAAGACTGACCTTAATCGTCTAGAGCTTCTTTCTCTCCCTCTTTCTCTCTGTCTCTCTCACTCACACGCACACACACTCTCTCTCTCTTTTCTCTAACTCTTTTATATTAGTTATCTTTTTCTTCGTTCTCTTAGTGGACACTGACCTGCAACTCCCAGTACCACCATGTGGCTATCATCCACAGTGAGCTTTTGATCACAGAGAGCTACAAGGTTTCCTAAAAGAAAGACATATTTCCGTCAGAGTACTTGATAACCCACCAAAGGTTAGTGGTAAGACCCTACTGCTGAAGACACCTTATGTGGTTGACACGTAAAATGGAATGGCATGGCTGGAAGTTGGAAGAGAGTCAGTCCCAAGACAGTCAGCACATCTAGTGCCAGAAGGTGCTACATGGGCAACTGGGGGAACATGACCAGTATGTGTCCAAGCAACTCATGGTCTAGCCTACTCTGCAGCAAGTAACCTGTCGTGATGCTCACAGAAGGGCAATAGTTGTGCACAGCCATGGTGGGAAACCAACTGCTCTTGATTCATCTAACTGATCCCCTCAGGACCCATATCTGGAGCTGAGAAACAAGTCAGAACCATATCCAAACATAAGCCCGCTGTCCATTATCAAGCTACCACCAATAGTGGACTACAAGAGGGCCTACACCTATTAAATTCTATATAAAAAAGTAAGGGTTATTTCATTTGTCTGGTGCTAACTTACTCTCCATTGGAGAATCTGCTACTTTTTTTCAGATAGATGTAGATCCTAAGGAGAAAGCCACCCCATTATACCTCAAAAGGGCCCTAGCTGAAACTAAGAACAATTGGTGAAACAAGCAAGGGTGCTGTTTTCTTGATGAACTGGGTACCAGCACAAGGGGGAAGGAGATCAACACAGAGAACAAGCAACTCCTACCAAATCAGACAGCCAGAGACCCAGAGGCCCCCAACACCTCATCACTGAAGCAGACCAAAAATGAACCCAACATGGCTCAGGCAAATTTTGCAGAAGAGGGGGCGGAAAGAATGTCAGAGCCACATGTTGGGTCATAATATGCAGAGACATTTATCCTACCCATAACTGTGGGCTAACTCCAGAATGCATGACCCATATACCTCAACAAGGAGGGGCCAAGGGGAAGGCGTAGGTCATGGATGAGCCTAATAATGGTACCAAATTGACTGCTGGCGGGATTGTACTCTGGCACAACCATTGTGGAAATCAGTGTAGAGGTTCCTGAGACAATTAAAAGTATATGTACCACATAATCCAGCTACACCACTCCTAGGCATATATCTCAAGAACTCTTGTCATGGCCTTAGAGATACTTACACCATCATGTTTATTACTGCTGTATTCACAACAGCTAGGAAATGTAACCAGCCTAGATGTCCCTTGGCTGGTGAATGGATAATGAAGATGTGGTATATTTATATAATGAAATTCTATTCAGCTGTAAAGAAAAATGAAATTAAGAAATTTGCAAAAAAAAAATGTATGTATCTGGAAAGGATTATACTAACTGAGTTATCCCAGGCCCAGAAAGCCAAACCTCACATATTTTCTCTCATATGTGGATACTGGTTACAAATGTTCAGACGTATGTGTGAGATGGAGTAAAAGTCAGTAGCAGAGGCCAGTAAGCTAGGAAAGGGCTATAATGGAGGGAAGAGAGACGTGTACTTAAGGGGTGGATCTGTATATATGTAAGGAGGTGGAATGGCCTAAGCAAGGTCACAGAAAGATTGAGTAAAAGGAGTGTGTGTGTGGGGGGGGGGGTTAGTCAAAATTCAGGATGTTGTGAATAAGCCACATGATAACCTACTTTTTTGGATAATGGCACACCCAAAAGCTATAGACAGTTACTAGAAAAAAAAATCAGTGCCTTAGATGTGATACCTTCCAGTGACTTTTTGGCCTGGGATGTCCCTGATGGCACCAAAACATTACAGGCTATTGCCAAGGCTCTTGCTTTCTCTCCATGAATAGATGATAAGACCCTATTGTTGAAGACTCCACATGCCTGCGCTGCATGGTCACTGAGAAATCAAACTGGGGCTGAGCTGAAAACCTTCTCCCAGTAGCCCAGTTGACAGAAATCTGGAAAAAGCTGCACTGCATGCAGCCTTATGAGATAGAAAATCCATCCGTGGTGAAAACAGTGGACACCACAAGCCTCAAGTTTGGCCACCCAGGCCAAATGAGCCATCAGGTGCAATAGTTGCATATCTGTTATGGGGGAAAACAGCTGCTCTCTAATTGGACTGGAGACCTGCTCTATGTGTGGAAATACATGCCTGGTATTGAAAACATAATGAAAAGCCTATGGTGGGGAGGTCATGAGTATTAGGAGTATAATGCCTGCTCTTGTCTGGCTAAATGCATATATTATGCACACCAAACTGCCCTGTAAGCACTTCATTTAATGTTCATACCCATATATTAATGCCACTCTCATTTTTGGTTTGAGAAGCTTCTCTTTTCAGATTACGGTGACCAAAAAGGCACTGTAGTGCTGAGAAGATGTGACAGAGGAATGTTCAGCACTGAAACATCTCTATCACACCTTCCAAGGCATAGTGTCTGTGGTGGTTTGAATAGAAAAGATGGCCCCCAATATATTCAGTTGTTTGTTTGAAGTTTGCATCTGCAGCCACCTGGCTGGAGTCAGTGCCATTGTGTAGATCTTAAGGTGTGGTGGTGGGTTTCAGATTTCATTCTAAAGGTATGCAAAGTGTGCCTAGCTGAGTTCCTGAAGTGTGCTGCATGGCTTTTGGCTTTTGGGCTTGTGCTTCTCTCTCTCTCTCTGCTTGGGCCTGTGAAGTCAGGATACTTTCTTCTGCCATTACGGAAGTTAGACTGGATCTGTAAGCTTCAATAAATATCCCTTCCTCCATAACGGTGCCTGGTCTGGAAGTTCATCTCAGTGAACCTGAAGCTATCTGATAGTGTCCATTGTGGAAGAGGTGGTGGAAAGAATGTAAGAGCCAAAGGAAGGGTAGGACTACTTACAATACAATGGAACAGACAGAAATTGGCCCTCCTGACGTTATAGTACCTTAGGACAATCTTCATAAGACCATTATAATAGGAGAAGAATATGATGACACGAAAATAAAAGAGGCATTAATGGAAAGAGGGAGGGGATATGATGGAGTGTAGATTTGTGAAGGGGAAAGTGGGAGAGGGGAGGGAATTGTCATGGTTTATTGTCTGTAAGTATGGAAGCTGACAATAGAAAGGAAAAAGAAAGGGAAAGAAAGATTTCCAAAGCCTGAGAAAATGGAAAGACCTCCCATGTTCCTGGATAGGCAGAATTAACATTGTGAAGATGACACTCCTACCAAAGGCAATATACACATTTAATGCAATTCCAATTAAAATCCCTAAAGTGTTCTTCACAGAGATAGAAAAAATGATCTCAAATTTCATATGGAAAGGCAGAAAGCCTCACATATCCAAACATATCCTCAGCAAAAGAAATAATTCTGGAGGCATCCACCATACCTGATCTAAAGCTACATTACAAAGCCATAGTAACAAAAACAGCATGGTACTGGCATAAAACAGGAGTATAGACCAATGGAATAGACTTGAGGACCCAGACTTTGGGTCAAGCAACTATAGCTACTTGATATTCGATAAAGGCCTGAACAATATAGGTTGGAAAAAAGACAGCATCTTCAACAAATGGTGCTGGAAAAACTGGATAACCATATGCAGGAAACGGAAACTTGATCCACACATTTGACCATGAACTACACTCAAGTCCGAATGGATCAAAGACGTCAATATAAGACCAGAAACTTGAATACTACTGGAAGAAAATTTAGGAAGTACTTTCCAAGATATAGGAATGGAAAAAGACTTCCTGAACAAAACCCCAGTAGCTCACGATCTTACACGTCACTCAACCAATGGGATCACATGAAGCTGAAGAGTTTCTTTACAGACAAGCAAACAATAAGCAAAGCCAATAGATCACCAACAGAATGGGAGAAAATATTTGTGGGTTATCCAACTGATAGAGGCCTAATCTCTGGAATCTACAAAGAACTCAAAAATCTAAACAGTAAGAGGTCAAACACCCCACTCACAAAATGGGGCAAAGAGCTGAACAGACAGTTTACAGAGGAAGAAACAGAAATGGCAAACATACACTTAAGAAAATGTTCATCAACCCTTATCATCAGAGAAATGCAAATTAAAAGAACTATGAGATTCCACCTTACCCCAATAAGGATAGCAAACATCAAAAAATCAAATAAGAATAAATGCTGGTGAGGATGTGGAGAAGTAGGAACACTCATCCACTGTTGGTGGGAATGTAGGATGGTACAACCACTTTGGAAAGCAATATGGAGACTTCTGAAAAAGCTGAGTATAGAGATACCAACAGACCCAGTTTTTCCCTTACTGGGCATCTATCCCAAAACCTTCAAACCACAGACTAGAGGGATTTGTTCAACCATGTTTATAGCACCTCAATTTGTAATAGCTAAGGGCTGGAATCAACCCTGATGTCCATCACTAGAAGAATGGATAACTAAGATGTGGTATATCTACACAATGGAATTCTATACAGCAGTAAGAAAAAATGACACAATGAAATTTGAGAAAAAATGGTTGAACCTGGAACAGATCATTCTCAGTGAACTTACCCAATCACAGAAAAAAAATCACCACATAGTTTCACTCATCTACAGCACCTAAACTGAATCTACCCAAGATACCTTACATATCCAGCAAGCACCTCCTAGACTAGCCACTAGGATGCAAGGGGAGGGAGGGGAGGGCATCAAAGGGGTGGGAAACACAAATTAGACCCAAATGGCAATGGTACCATAATTTTCTACTTACTAAAACACAGACCAAATGGCTTAACCTTCACCAGGCCCTTACAGAGAACACCTGAACCACAAGACACTGGAGAGGGTATGATCAAGACGAACCTTAATCATCTACATCTTCCCTCCCTCACTTCCGCTCTCCCTCTCTCTCTCTCTCTCTCTTATCTCTAACTCTTGTATATTAGTTATCTTTTTCCTCATTTTCTTAGTGGGCACTGACATGTAACTCCCAGAACCAGCATGGGGCTATCATCCACAATGAGCTTTTGATCAGAGAGGCCTACAAGGTTTCCTAAAAGACAGACAGATTTCTGTCAGAGTACTTGATGACCCACCAAAGGCTAGTGATAAGACCCTACTGCTGAAGACACCTTATGTGATTGACATGCAAATTAGAATGGCATGGCTGGAAGTTGGAAGAGAGTCAGTCCCCAGACAGTCAGCGTGTCTAGTGCCAGAAGGTGCTACATGGGTGACTGGAGGAAAATGACCAAAATCTGTCCAAGCAACTCATGGTCTAACCTACTTAGCAGCAAGTAACTTGTTGTGATGCCCACACAAGTGCAATAGTGGCACACAGCCATGGTGGGGAACCAACTGCTCTCAATTTGGCTATCTGATCCCCTCAGTGCTACGGGACCCATAGCTGGAGCTGGGAAACAAGTCAGAACCTTATCCAAACATAGACCCACTCTCCGATATCAAGCTACATCAGTCATGGGCTACAAGAGGGCCTACACCTATTAAATTCTCTATTAAAAAAAGTAAGGGTTATCTCATTTGTCCTGGTGCTAACTTACTCTCCGTTGGAGAATCTGCTTCTCTTTTTCAGATAGATGTAGATCCTAAAGACAGAGCCACCCCATCATACCTCGCAAGGGCCCTGGGTGAAACTAAGAAAAATTGGCGAAACAAGCAAGGGTGCTGTTTTCCTGATGAACCTCATACCAGCAGAAGGTGGAAACAGATCAACACAGAGAAAAATCAACTTCTACCAAATCAGAGAGTCAGAGCCTCAGAGGTCCCCAACACCTTATCACTGAAGCAGACCAAAAATCAACCCAATATGGCTCAGGGAAATTTTGCAGAAGAGGGGGTGGAAAGAATGTCAGAGCCACATGTTGGGTCATGATATGCAGAGACATTTATCTTACCCATAACTCTCTGCTAACTCCACAATGCATGACCCATATGCCTCAACAAGGAGGGGCCAAGGGGAGGGGGTAGGTCATGGATGAGCCTAATAATGGTACCAAAGTGACTGTATTTGCTGAATACAAAACTAACTAATAAAGAAAAAAAGAAAAGAAAAAAAATGAAGGAAAAGCTCCATCCTCAGCACAAGGTCCTGGGAAGCAGAAATATTAGCCGTGATGTGGGTCATTGTCATTACACTTCAAGTAATGTTCACACAAAGCAATGCTAATGAGTTGTCTCTTCTGTGCAATGAAAAACATGTGAAGCTTTTCACCTCTAGCCTCAACTTTTCCAGTTAACACATGACAGAGAGCTACAGCATTACCTTCACAGAGGAAAAACGGTAAAGACTTCAGAGCTTAAAAAGATTTAAGAAGACTATTGAGACTCCATTTGGAAAGCTCTGTTGGTAAAACATGGTAGAGATCTTGGTGTCACAACCATGAATTGGGCTCTACTCTGAAAGCAATAGCAAGACACAGAAAATAGTTGAATAAAGCATGGCACCCTCAATGTCCAGCTTCAAGAACTCTATTAAACAACTTCTATGAAAGTCAGTGGGAACCACCTGAAATTTGTTGGGTTGTCTTCCCTCAGAATGAAAGAGAAATCAGTCATAAGGACAGAAAACTACTGGATCTACCTAAAAGCTGGACTCCTAGTTAATATATATATATATATATATATATATATATATATATATATATATATTAAATATAAATTAATTTAGTTAATTAATTTAATATTATATATATTAAATATATATTATATATTATATAATAATATATATTATTATATAATATTATATATAATATATATATAATAAAAACTCATTTTTACATGAATGCATGTGGTTGTCTTAAATACCAACTTCTAATGTTTGGTCTTGTTTTTGGTACCCATGTCCAGTGAATCCTACCCAGCTCTCTTGGGATTCAAACAAAAGTGCTCTGTCAGTCCAGCTCTGCTTACATCCCTGGATCTTTCAATGATCTTGTCTTCTTTCTGAGCCTGAAATGCTTCTATAATGGACTTGGGTTTCCCCAGTGGTTATGTCTATCATTTGTAATTCCTTAGTCACTTGTTTCCTGCTCTTAGCTTTGGGCCCATTTTTCTTCTTGCTCCGTCTGTGAGTTTCTCACTATTCTTTGATTGCTTCTCTCTCATATTCATACTGCTTTTATATGTATGTAGTTATAATTTGATGATATGCATAACCTCCAGGAATAGAATCATTTATTCACTATGCCTTCTTTTTTTGTAGCTGAAATTCACTCTAAGTTACCTTTATTTTTTCATGATTCTACTTTGCCACAATCTGACTTTTCATTAGTATTTTCTTCCAGCAGTGTGTTATTTACAGTGTGGAGAAATAAGATAATCTCCTTATGATATAGAGGAGGCACAGGGAATGTAACTAGAAATAAGAAATTGTGAAATACAAACAACACAGTGAAAGAAGCACTGGGGATTGCTGTGAAGAAAACAAGGTGCATGAATGTGGGATAGACACATGAGATTACAGCTAGGTTAGTTACCTTTCAATAGAGGAGGAGAAAAAATGTTGCTCATCCACTGTGTGCACAGGCTGGGCTAAATACTGAATGTGTCCCTTCCTTTGGTCTTCTGGCAGGTGGTAAAGCCACAGTGTTTAGAGGAGCAGAGCTATTTTCCAAGGCAGTGCAGGCCATTTGAAGCAAAAATTTCCACATACCCAAGTAACATAAAGAGATGAATCATTTATTGATGGTTTCTTGGCTCTATCTAAAGAGGACTTGGAATTTCTGTTCTCTACACCAGTATTCTGAAGTCTAGATCTGTCATAAACATTAAGACCTAGAGGAAGATAGATGCCCGAAGTTCCCAGTGAATTGTTACTGGCACTCACATAAGTGTAGACAAATGACAAGTACCTGTATATTCACCTGCAGAAAGTTCATGGAAACATTTTTTATACGTTACCTTTCTCATTGCTCTGACATCATATTTGACAAAAGCAACTTAAAGAAGGGGAGTTTGTTTTGGCTTGCAGTTTGAAGGTTTACAATCCATCATGGCAAGAGCTGGAGGCATATAGTGGCACTGCATCTAGAACAAGGAAGAGGAGAAGCATGCTGGTGTTTACTATCTTTCTCCTTTCAATGCAGTTCAAGATCTTGAACCATGGAATGGCACTACCCACATTTAGGATGGATACCTCAATTAACCTAATATAGAAAATCTTTCATAGATTGATAAATTCTAAATCCTGCCAAGTTAATAAATGAAATTAACCAATTATATTTTAATGATTATGGTAAATACCATAAAATCCATATTAAAATATAAGTATAAAAATTAAACATGCAAATGTGCTTACAAATGAAAAATATTAAAATAAAATATTTATATATCTCATCTCATATTTTCTTCTTTAAAGTATAAAAATAATCATTTTAAAGTCACAGTTAATCATCTAAGGGCCTTGAGGAATGTTTCAGACATAAAAGGTGGGAAAATGATAGCTCAGAACTTTCTACTATTTGTCTTCCTTCATTCTTTATAACACAGTGTAGACAAATGCATATACTACATTTTTCTAATTTTCCAATTCCAAGTTTGACATTTTTGAATAAAACATATAAAGAAGAAATCAGGGCTGGAGAGATGGATTAGTGATTAAGGCACATGCCAGCAAAGCCAAAGGGCCCAGGTTTGATTCCACAATACACACATAAGGCAGGATGCACAAGGTGGCACATACTTCTGGGGTTCATTTGCAATGGCTAGAGACCCTGGTGCATGAACTAACTCTCTCTCTCTATCTCTCTATCTCTTTGTCTCTGTCTGTCTCTTTCTCTCTCTCTCTGAAATAAATAATATTTAAAAAGAAGAAAGGAAAATAAACAAAAATCATAATTTCACTTCCCTTCAATAACAATCATCAGTATTTGGAATTGTTTCTTGGGACATATTATTACATCATTTTCCCCAGTTCAAATAAATACTACATGTTAATATTTTAATAAAAGTGAAAAGCTCACTCAAGATTAATCATAAGAGACCAGGGTCCCTAGAAGCAACTGTAATTACCTTGCATTGTTTTCTTTAGATATTACCACATTTGCACTGGGTGTGTCCATGGCATTCAATGGATCAGAACACAGCTTATATAGACAGTCAAACTGAAGTAAAAGAGGAACTGTGATGGAGGATTTTTGCACTTGTAATATTTATTTATCAAAGTATTAATGAAAAGAATCAATTCAAATGAGTTGCATAATTAGATTTTTTTACATTTTCTTGATTATGAAAATTGCCATATGTAGCTCCATGCTATTTACTGGCTTTAGTAAGTTAAAAAGAAAGATATAAAAATTGCTTACTTGATAGGTTTTCTGGTACAGTGTCCCAAACATTTGGCTGTAGTTAAATGATAGGAGCACATAGAATCAATAAGTAGTTTAAACTGTTGAAAACATACTTGAATAAAGCCTGTTTGGTAATGTTGATATTATCAAAAGACAAAAGCACAAAAAGATCAAGTTTTTCCCCCAAAGACAAGAAAAAAAAAACATCATTTTAACTATTATAGTTTTCAGTATATTGAAACAACAAAATACCTGAAATCCTTTAAAGCCAATGTTTGCTTTTTCTGTCTTTGATTCTACTGTAACAATTTGTGTGTGAGTGTGTGTTTGTGTAAGAAAGAGAGAGAGAAGGTGATGATGATGATAATTCAGGCAATCAAGATGCTTTACCAGTCTGCCAGTGAGTCACTTCTTGCAGTCAAATCATAGTGCCTCATCCCTTTATTAAATCTAGGGTCTCCTGCATGGTAGGCAGGCACTCTGCACTGTGCTATTTCTCCAGTCTCTATTTTTGCTCTGTACTTCTGATATAGGGTTGTGTTAAGTTTGTTGAGACTGGCTTTGAGCTTATTCTATAGTCCAGGCTGACTGAACTAGTAATTCTTTTACTCACCATCCAAAGCAGCCTGGTTACAAGACAGACTCTAGGCACTGTTCAAATCATGATACTTTTTAAAATAAAAGTTATTTTATTTTACTTTTGGACAATTTTGTATATATTTATAATGGATTATCATCTTATTTACTGGTTACTATCCTCATTTATTCCCCTCACACTCTTGCTAAATCCTTTTTCTTCCCAATTAATCCTTTTCCTACCTTCATGACATTTTGTTTCTGTGTGGTGTTTCACTGATTTAGAATTGCTTCCATGAGAATGAGTGAAGAGATATTTATCAGAGAATGAACAACTTATGAGTGGTTAAACCACTGAAGAACATCCCCCCTCAGCAACACTCGGAGAAGCTGAGCCTTGTGAGCCCCTCCACCATCCATGATGGAATGTTGAGGGATCAGCTGATGGGAGTTCATGCATGTAATGATGATCTTGTATCCAAAAGACAGCACCAAATCGTGATTTTGTGTTTATTTTAATACACAGTTTTGAGTCTTTTTACAATAGTATTTCTATTTATTTAAAACATTTTTCTAGTGAGACCTTGGTGGTGCAGGACAATACTTTCAGCTACTTCAGAGGTTGAGACAAGAGGATCATAATAAATTCAAGCCCTGCATGGGCTACAGAACGAGTTCTTAGCTATCCTGCACAACTTAGTGAGATATTATTTCTAAATAAAATAATAATAATAATAATGGGTTGGAAAGTAGCTTACTGGTACTTGCCTAAATTGCACAAAGCTTATGGTTCAATCAACACTGCTTAAAGCATTCTCTGTTTTTCAAAATAGAATGACATTTGAGCTGGGTTAACATTCTTTAGCTTCTTTACAGTTCCTCAAAAAAAATAGAACTCTTATTCCTTTGTCTTTTCACTCCATTGCCTTTTCATTCTTAAAATTTGCTATTCTTATTTCAAGTAATACCTACTGATAGAAATATGCTTGGTAGAAATGCAAAGGTAATTAATAAACTAAAAAAACAGTTCCACCCATAAATAAGAGACAGAGCAGTAGAGTAGTCTGGCAATGAACTGATTCTTCCTGGCATCTCTATTTGCTCCTTAATTAGTGATGCATGGTGTGGAATTTTGTTTGTCTCATCTTGCATTTCCCAAATATGCCCCATTACATAGCTTTTCATTCAGTATCTGATTTTATTCATTTCTGGTTTTGTTTTTGTCTGTATTTTTTAAATCTTTTTGATATTCTACATATGTCTTTTTCAACCTCAGATTTTTTGGGGAAAAATACATCATTGATTTTTTCCTTCTCTTTTAACTCTCCTTCTATTTTGTCAAAAGGACAATATGATTTTTAGACTGCTTCCCATTGTCTACTTTCAATACTTATAATCTTACCTTTTATTGTTTTTCTCTACCTGTAAATAAAACACTTTCATATTGTAACTATCATTTGTTTGATTTCACTCCATTGCCTTTTCATTCTTAAAATTTGGTACTTTTATCTCAAGTAATACCTTCTGATGGAAACATGCTTGGTGGAAGTGCAAAGGTAATTAATAAACTAAAAAAAAAGCAGATTCACCCATAAATAATGTTTATAGATAAATTATCCTGAGGTCTTGATGAAAGCATTTCCTTTATCTTATTCTGTAGTTTCCATAACCCTATATCAATGTTCCACTTTTATGTATTTACATTTTATTACAATTGTCCATATACTGAAGGATTTTATTTTACTCCTTTTGGAAGTGTCTCCTAGACTCCGCATTTGCCTAATGAATACCATTTATCTTCCCACTGAGAACAGATTATCTTCTCATCTCATAATCCAGTGAACAATGATTACAAAAGTTTTACTCTCATAGTCTTGCAGAATGAAATGTAATCTTTTCCTCCCCTACCACTCTTCTCCAGCCAAATGCTCTAATTCCCATATCTGTGTTTCTATGTTTTTCATTTTCTGAATAGGAAGACACCAATTGGAGAATATGGTAAGAAACTAAAGAAAAATGACAATAATCATGTTTGTTATGAAACAATGCCTTTAAAAGGCAAAAACAGCAAAGAAAAGCTTTCCAGATATTTTAAAGTTCTTCTTAAAAAACCATATTTTCCCACTGAATTTCTGAACCAATTGAAAAGACTTGGAATGTAAGTGCAGTGAGATGAAAAGTTGCTTCTTTTTTATTTAATTATGAACTTTACAGTATGAGTATATTGTATGTTGGTCATATTCCTATGGGGTTATACTATTATATCCCTCTCCTCTACCCCCATTCCACTGAGAGCCTTCCTCAGTGGGGTTATTGTTAATTACTGTGGGGTCAAGAATACTTCAGTCAGTATCTGCAGGGTTGAGGAGAGGGACAATGCCTCAGGATGAGCCTTCCTATCTATGGCTCTTAATATCTTTCCAACCCCTCTTCTGCAATGTGGACAGAGCCTTGGTGAGCATGTTATAATTCTACTATAGTGTTAAGCTCTTTGCAATCTAAATGTCTATGCCAGCTAGTCTGACAAAGGTAGTGGTGAACAATAGTGAGAGATCTTGCCTAAACAAGGTGGAATGTGAGGACCAATACGAAAAGTTCTCTTCTGACCTCCTTACACATGCATCATGGCATGCACGTCATTTACAATGAACATTCATGCACACATGTATACATCACACACACACACACACACACACACACACACATAAAGAAAAACTGAAAATGACTTCTATCTGATAAAATGTTAGATTCACAGTACATAACTATGTTTGAATACCAAATCCAATCAGAGTCTACAAGAGTAAGCTAGCTTTCATAATCTTGACTGGGAGTATAGCTTGTTCTTTTTTACATTCTCAAGATGATCTTCTCAAATAAGATGCCAGCCAACTTTATCAGAAAATACAAATGACGTTATGATGGGAAATTCAAGTTCTAGGCTATTTAGGAAAACTTCTTTGCATCAGTTTATAAATATGCCATTTACTCCTTTCTTAACTCTGTCCTTCTTTAATAAACCTTAGAAAAGCAACTTACATACATTGCCTCAGCTTCCTCACATAGTTCTAAAACGTTTGATTTATTTCTTAATTTATTTGAGAGAAAGGCACATAAATACGTGTGTGTGTGTGTGTGTGTGTGTGTGTGTGTGTGTGTAGACAGAGAGAGAAAGAGAGAGAGGGAGAGAGAGAGAGAGAGAGAATGGGAATGCCAGGGTATCCAGCCACTGCAACTGAACTCCAGATGCATATGCCACCTTCAGCATATGGCTTAAGTGGGTACTACGGTACTAGGTCCTTAAGCTTTGCCAGCAACAGTTTCACAAGCACCTTAAGTGCTAAGCTATCTCTCTAGGTTCAATTTTGAATTCTTAGATGGGAATTCTTTGCCTTCTATTATACAGAAACTGGGGAGTTGGCTCAGGGGCAAAGGTGCTTACTTGCAAAGGCTGCTGGTCCAGGTTCAATTTCCCTAATACCCATATAAAGCCTGATGCATAAAGCGATCCATACATCTGAAGTTCATCAGCAGGGATAAGAGATGCTTGTGTGGCCATACTTTCTCTCACTCTCTCCTCTCTCATTAATAAAATTTTTAAAACAGGTTAAATAAAAATTATAGATACATTTCAGCCATTAAGGGAATGCTTTCTTAGACACTTAAGAACTGTAATGAAGTGAATATAGTGAATATACCAATATTGGTTTATTTTTATCTAATATTTAATTTTATTATTTCCACAGTCTACATACTGGTATGTAGAAAATCCTGCATGAGTCATGAGTCTGTCCTGAGCTATATAACAAGGGCCTTCTGAAAAGGCAAAAAGGTGGAAAGAAAGAGAAAAGGAAAAAGGGGTAGGGAGAAAAGAAAAGGAAAGAAAAGGAAGGGAGAGAAGAGAAAAAATTTTAGTAGGTTATAGTTGATACTGATTTATTTCTTATGTGGAAATGTAAGCAGGGGCCTATTTGATGGTGGTTTCCACATATTGACAATCTTAGTGATATTATGAACCCCAACATCTGCAATTATCTCAATGGGATTTGAGCCTTTATGTCTCTGTATTAAATAATACTTTGTTGTCAATCCCTACAGTGGTTTGTGTTTTTCTGATCAAGCTGAATGATAAATGCATGGTGTAGCAGACAGCTTCAGGTTCGCTGAGATGAACTTCCAGACCAGGCACAGTTATGGAGGAAAGGATATTTATTGAAGCTTACAGATCCAGGGCAAGTTCCATAATGGCAGAAGAAACTGGCCTGCCTTCACAGGCCCAAGCAGAGAGAGAGAGAGAGAGAAAAACACAAGCCTAAAAAGCCACAGCACATTTCAGGAACTCCAGCTAGGCACACTTTGCATATCTTTAGATTGAAACCAGAAACCCACCACCACACCTTAAGATCCACACAATGGCACTGACTCCAGCCAGGTGGCTGCAGATGCAAACTACAAACAAACAAATGAATATATTGGGGGAAATCTATTCTATTCAAGCCACCACATATGGTATCAGAAACTAAGAGTTGCCTAACAAAATTCAAGTCATGAGAGTAGAGAGATATCTCAGCCAGTAAGAGTGCTTGCTATGCCAGCATGGGATGCTGAGATGTCCCAGTTGTACCCCTACCACCTACGTAGAAACATCTAAGCATGGCCATATGTGCATGCATCCCAGTTCTAGAGGAATGTGTAGAGATAGCAAAATTTCTGGTGCTTACTGGTCACCCAGTCTAACCAAAACATGGTAGCTCCAGGCTCTGGAGAGACTGTCCCAAAGACACAAGGTAAGAATGATAGAGGAGGACATCTGACATTCTTCTCTGGCCTCTGCACACATGCACACAAGGCGCACATATTTTCACAGCCAGGTGCTACATTTACTTTAAGTATACATACTACACATTAAAAAAAAAAAAGAAAGAAAAACAAAAAAGGGAATGAGGAAGGGAAGAAAATGCACCTTCAAGTCCTGATTATGAGCAAGGAAATGTATATGCTATTAGACAAGAAAGATACTAGAGTATGTTACATGGACAAGAAATGATAGAACAAAGTGTTACTTATCTGTGCTAAGTATTACTTACCTGAGTGACTGACTGCATTATCTAGGAAGAACATGGCTGGAGTCCTGACCTACAAAATGATACATATTGGATTTAAAGCTCTATGAGAGGTATATCTTGTTATACAGTAGCAGAAACCAATATAGTGATGTTTGGATATTTGTTAGCCAGAATGAAACACAATGAAGAAGATGGTTTGTGTTTCAATAAGAATAAATTTCATTCTCTTAATGGTTTAGAATTACTGGGAAAGGCAGCATTCAGGAACACATTGCCCTCCCCCTTTTGAAGGTTGGGATATGTTAACAGTTCTTGCCCATATACTACTGCTAGAAATTATATGCATCACTTCTGTACTCTTTATATGGTCTTGTCTGTTGGTTCGTAAGTACTAACAATGGTGCAATTCCAAAAAAAGAAAGGGTTAATATTGCTAAAATATTCATGGGGAATAAGCCTTTCCCAGCTTATAATTTTTTTGACCAACCATTTGGACAGGAAAGTTAGAGAACCATATAACATTGTGGCAGATCACTGACATTAGGAATTTTCATTATTAAAAACCAATGTAACAACATAGGTGCAAATTAATGTTGTATTAACTACAAATACATATAAGATCATGACATTTTATCTCTTAATCTAAGGGAAATAGAATTTCCAGTTAAACTTATGGATATGTCAAGGGAACAGCATTGCCCAATCATACTATGCAGTTGAAAATAAGCAGATAATTGGAAAATAACATTTGCACATAAAGTTAAGTTACTAAAACTGAGAGATGTTTATCCTAGACAAAGTTGTTTAGGCTTTACTTCTCTTTTTGTCATAAGCATGCATAGCATTTACAGTGTAAGGGGAAGATCAGCTTGAGCTCTGTTCTGGTTGCTGTATATGTGTCCAGTAACTTGCCAGATCTCCTTCCTTTCCCCTCATTCTTAGTGTTTTGCAATATGTCAGATGACAGAAAAAGGATAGTATCCATTAGGTATGACTTGTTCAGGACATTACTAGTATAAGTCACAGAACAATACATTAGGCCTGTAATTTTTGCAACTGTCTTCTAAAGTTGCCTTGCTTTAGTTTTTACAGACAGTAACTTTAGAGTGTTCTAAATATAAAAAGATTGTTGAAATTCTTACAGTGCTTGATTATGAAAGCAAGCTGGCAAAACTCTAATGGAAGGAAGAGCAATTCAGTGAGGTACTGTGGGTAAATGATAGCAAATTCAAAAGTAATACTGAAAGACTAGAGAAAGTTGTTGAACATAATTGAATGCTACTTATTGACTACTATAGATATGAAATGCTAGTTTTTCAACATAGAGTTATAGCTTTGTGATGGAATGAAGGAAAGTATCATACTGTTAAAACATACCTTAAGAGATTATATTAGATATACATCAGGTCTAGATTATATTAGATATACAATACATGCTTATTTTATGTTCAACAACTGATTATTCATTTCTCTGCATAACACTTAGTAATCTTCCGGTTTCTTTTTTTCTTATGTAAGAAACAGAAACCCTACTAAATAACTGCTAATCATAATAATATCTATTTTGAAAAGCTTAATGATGTTATTTATTACTACAAGGGATAGCTAAATTTAAACACTCACAAAATGCTTTAGTATGTTGACTGGCTTTGACATACCTATTTCCATACATTTGGAATGATTAGTTTGCTTAGAGTATTTAAAAGGCCCAAAAGGAATTCAGTTGTTATGTGTAAAGTGTATAATACAGTTTGTTTTTCTGAGCATAAAATAGCCAATCAACAATACTGGTTCAATTTTCCTATTCTGTTACCATGGTGTGTGCCTTAATGGGTGTGTGCTTGTGGGGATGGCCTCTGCTTTATGTGATTATTATATTCTGCTATTTTCTGTGTCCATCTCTTAAGAATTACTGACACAGAACAGACTTTTCCAAGGGAATAGCCAGAAAGAAAACTTTCCTTTTATATAGCTATATATTTCTCAAGAACAATAGCCTTGGCAGTTCCTGCTTGATAATCCCCACACCATCAGCCTACCTGTAGATGAAAGAACTTTCTCTGTTTCATAACAAGGGCAAGTCTGTTTGATGTCTTCTTGAAAAGTTTTTTAAAAGAAGATGGAAGGAAATCTAGAAGTAAAATAACAGAGGCAGCTTCAGAGGGCAACAATACTTCATTTCTGTTCACAGAAAACTTCCCTATTCAAATGCATGCACTTTTCATAAAGCATCTCCTCACTTTCAGCCTCAACATTGAAAACTGAGCCCATTAAATCAGAACAAAAACACTTTTGAAAACATCTTTGGAAAAATACAATTTTAGCACAAAGGGATAAGAATCAAGAAGGACAAAAAAAATCAAGATGACATTCAGATCTAGGAAGGTAAATTCTCAAATGGATAGTTATTTGTGAAACTTTCAAATTAGCAATCAAAGAGTGAGGCTATACGATCAGCACATATTGTACTGTAATCTCTATGATTGTTTCTCTCAAACAGTTAAAGAGTGAAGTAATTATAAAAGGCCAATGGTCTTATTTCATAAGACAGGGATGACACATATTTGACTAGAGCACAGCTATTTATCAGAAGTCTTTCTTCATCCCTAGCTATTCTTTCTATGGTTCTTTCTTATGGCCTCTTACCATGACCCACTGCATCAATAAAGCATTCTTTGTTCATTATCCCTGACCATTGTTCCTTCCTTTCTGAAAGGCTGGGATGAGGTATTCTCTGCACTATTAGGGCTATTCTATGTACTGTCCAGAACACTGGCTCTGCACCCTAACTGTGCCCTGAACCCTGGGTCTGACACTTGCTAATTATAAAATCTTGGACAAACTTACTCAAAATCTTTTTGTATGTATTTTTGTCATGGATAGATTGGGGGAAATTGTTAGTGTAGTATCATTTAATGAGTTTGATGAGTCAAGGGTTGCAACACACTTCAAACTGTCATAAATATAGTTAATACAGCACACAAAGTTACTTGTGATGACACCTTGAAAAGTTTTAAAAAAGAAGATGGAAGTAAATCTAGAAGTAAAATAACAGAGGCTCCAGGTGAGGTACACTTCTTCATTTCTGTTCACAGAAAAATTCCAAGTCAAATGTATTCACTCAGTAGCAAAGTCCAGTAAGCTAGAAGAGAGATATAAACGGAATAGAAAGGGAGGGAGGGGGGACCTAATAGGATGGTATTGTATATATGTAAGTAGAAGAACAGATTAATGGGGGTGAATAAGCCTAAGTGAGGTCAGGGGAAGAGATTGAGTAAGGAAAAGTGGAGGGAGGGCTAATCAAAATCTAAGAGGATATAAATAAGTCACATGGAAACCTAGTTTTCAGTTCCAGTGAGTTGTTGGCCAGGAAGGTCCTTGATGCCCCCCAAACATTACAGGCCATTTCTGAGGCCCTTGGTTTCCCACCAGGAATAGATTGTAAGACCCTATTGCTGAAGACTCCACATATTTAGGCTGCCTTAGCTGAGCTGAAAAACTCTTCCATGTAGACCAGCTGACAGAAAGCTGGATAAAGCCATACTGCATGCAGTTCAATGGGAGAGAGAGAAATCACCAGTGAAGATACCCAACAGACGACACTGCAAGCTTTATATTTAGCCAGCCAGACCAAATGAGCCAACAGGGGCCATACTGGCATGTCTATTATGGGGAAAACCAACCACCCTCTAATTTGACTGGAAGCCCACTCCATGGGAGGGAATATATCCCTGATGCTAAAAACCTACAACAGGGGTAGTCATGAGCCCTAGGGGTGTAATGTCTGCTGCTATCTGGCGAAAAGTATATACTATGCTAACCAAGCTGCCCAGTAAGCATTTCTCTTAACGTTCATGCACATATATTAATGCTACTCTCACTGGCTAGACAATCTTCTCTTTTTAGATGGCAGTGACCACAGGATGACTCAGAAGGCACCATGTATTAAGAGGAAGTGATATAGGAGTGCTCAGCACTGAAATATCTCTAGCACACCTTGCAAGGCTCAGGGTCCATTCGGAAGAGGTGGTGGAAAAAATGTAAGAGCCAAAGGAAAGGTAGGACTCCTTACAACATACTCCTCCAGAAACAAAATGGCCTGGATATCCATGGCCTCACAGTGCCTGACACTACCTACACAAGACCATCATAATAGGAAGAAAAGATTATGACATCAAAATAAAAGAGAGACTGATTGAGAGGGGGAGGGTAAATGGTGGAGAATGGAGTTTCAAAGGGGAAGGTGGGGGAGGGAGGGATTTACCATGGGATATTGTTTATAATTATGGAAGTTGCCAGTAAAAAATACTTTAAAAGAAAATGCATTTACTTTTCATAAAGCACCTCCTCAATTTCAGCCCAAACATTGAAAACTGAGCCCATTAAATCAGAATGAAAACACTTTTGAAAACACCTTTACATGTTTTGCATGTCCTAGTCACATCAAGTGTACAGCTGAGTTACCTTTCTAAAGACAAATTTACCACTTTGTGCCAAAACTTTTTCAATTGTTCTACTCATCTGAAAAAGTCCAATCTTTTGAACTTTAACATAATGGAATGAAGAAAGATATACCCCACACCCCCAAATTCACATTGCAACATTAGAGCCTGTGAATGTACTACCCTACATGGTAACAGTGATTTTGATATTCTCCAGGATTATCCATTCTAAAAAAGTGAGTGTGCTCTTAAAAAGATAATGCATATGCACACACATGAGGGAGGGAGGGAGACAGAGAGAGAGAATGGGCCAGAGAGGTGCATGTCTATTGGCTTTGAATCTGGATGGAACAGTGTCATATACCACAGCTGAAGATGAGATAAGTCAGGACAGACTATCTGTATAAAGAGAAGTAGCCCTGTTGATATCTTGCTTCTAACCTGATGAAATCCATGGCAGACTTAAAGTCTGTTAGATAATATATTTCTATTCAGCCACAAAATTTTAGTACAGTTAGCACTTTAATTAGGATAGAAAACTAATATATACAATATGCAAAACCTTCTCAGCCTACATTAAAAAATATTTTATTTTTATTCATTTATTTGACATAGAAAGAAGAGGAGAGAGAGGGAGAGAGAGAGAGAGAGAATGGGTATGCCAGGCACTCCAGCCACTGCAAACAAACTCCAGATGTGTGTGCCCCTTGTGCAACTGACTAACATGGGTCCTGGGGAATTAAACCTGGGTCCTTTGGCTTTGCATGCAAATGACTTAACTGCTAAGCAAACCCTCCAGCCCTCTGCCTACTTTTTGAGGTCCTAAATAACTATATGTGTGTGTGTGTGTGTGTGTGTGTGTGTGTAAAATTCTTGGTCAATATCTAAAAATGTTTTGTATATGGACAGGATTCACATAGGAGTATATTTCAAAAAAAAAAGGAGATAAAGTTATTGTCAGGGGACTGGACGGATTCTTGATGCACAGGGAAGTGAAGAAGGAAGGATCTAACCAGTAGATTTTATAATGCCATGCATGTTTTTATAATCACTGGATCTGTGAAGATGATGTCATATCCCTAATGGTTTCTAATATGGCAACAGTGATTTATTATCAGATTTAATTTGGTTCCAAAATCAATTGAACTTACATACACATATGTGGGGTTAAGTTGAGGATATATTAGCAAAAAAAAAGTAAAGTTGATATCATTGTGGTGATATGCAGACCAAAATTAAAATCATTTATAAATATCTTGTCTGTGTAGAAAGTAATAAATGCTCTAGAGGGGTGTATTAGTCAGGGTTCTCTAGAGGAACAGAACTGCTAGAATGAATTATTTTTAAAAGGGGATTTACTGGATAAGCTTATAGTAGTCCAATAGCAGTTGCAGGCCCGAGAATCACCAAACATGGTAGCTGCTCAGTCCTCGTGTCCAGATGCCTCAGCAGTCCCAACCCGGAAGTGCAGACGGTGCTGGAAAGCCTGGAGGCTTTCTGAGGAGGGTTTTGATCCACATGGGTCTTCAGTTGATGCTGGTCTCTAGTCCGCACTGGTCTTCAATCCATGCTGGAAGGTAGCGAGCAGCTCCAGCAGCCAAGTGTCAGGAAGGAAGGAAGGAAGGAAGGAGGAAGGAAGGAAGGAAGGAAGGAAGGAAGGAAGGAAGGAAGGAAAGAAGGAAGGAAGGAAGGAACTCTCTACGCAGACCTTCCTCATATCAAGTCCTCCTCTGAGCAGGGCGCCCACTCTGGGGGAAGAGCTCACCCTGGGGGAAAGACTTCCTCCTTATGTTGATCCTTCCTAGAAGCAACCTGTGGATTACTAAACAGATCAAGTTGACAACGCCTTAACTATCACAAGGAGCTAAAAAGAAAAAAAAAAAAAAAAGGGAAATTGGGGATGTCAGAGCAGTGACAGGGAAGGCAAATTTTAAAAATAAATGATGGTATAGCAAGATCTCACTCTGAGGATGACATGTGATCAGTGTTCTTTGGAAGATAAGTGTGTGCTGTCCATGAGACTTTCAAGGAGAAATTGCATGGCTGGTAGACAGAAGAGCTGGGCCTGAGGCCCCAAAGTAAAGGCTTCCTGGAACACCTAGAGAACCATTAGGGGCACTGTGGTTGCTATACATTTAGCCAACAAACTGAGATTAGCAAATTAGGAGCCACTCTGCATGAGCTAGAGACTGCTGTTACCCTGTGGGTTTCTGTTATGCTGGAATGGGGAGCTATTTATTACTGGAGAGCAGCAGGGTGACACCTTTAACCTACATTTTACCAGTGTCAGTCTATGTGCTATGCTGTCTTGATTAGTAGAATGAGATCAGAATCACTGAGTAAGAGAAGGGCCAGAATTTTCAAATAGCACTGTCAATGCTAAAATCTCCACTAGAGAGTGAAACAAAATGTTTGTTTTAGAAGTCAAAATCTGATTTCCCCTCTGACTAATTTAATGCATAAGTGAATTAAAAGGGCTTATTTTTCTTCTCTCCTGAAATAATACAGGTAATAGATCTTTCTTCTTCAAAGCTCTGTGTAAATCATTTGAAATGCAGCTAGCAGTTAAGGCTGGTTTAAAATGCTAGCTGCTTCATCCTCTGTTAGCACCCGCTTTGTTTAGTACGCTACAACTGGATAGATGAGTTAATGAAAAAACATATAGCATTTTCCAGGGTCTTGAATAACACACTATCAAGTAGTCCTAAAATGCTTGTATCATATCTTTAATCTAGCCTTGACTGAAGCAGGATGCAAGGTTCCTATTTTGGCTGTGTGGGTAGTAGAATCTCAAACACAGAAATGTCCAGGACATCTCTGCATCTTGAGAACAACCTTCAACTGATAAGGTAACAAAGGAAGATCATGAGTTCTCTGATCCTCTCCATTACTGACATAATACCAAGTGCTGACATGGAGGTAATGTGTGTGCAGTCCCAGTACCATTGTGTCCTTGACATGTGTTCTTAGGAAAATTGCATTAAAGTCTAACCTCAGTTCTTAATTTCTAAACTCACCGGAAGGCTATCTCTGTCCATACTGTAGAACAAATTTGAATAGACTTTATTCGCTTCAATCCTGCAATACATTTATGTAAATCCTACTGAAATATTTAAAATAGTTTAAATTAATTATTTTTTTTTGAGTGAGAGAAAGAGGCAGATGTATAGAGAGAATGGGCATACCAAGGCTTTCAGCCACTGCAAACAAACTCCAGAAGCATGTGCCACCTTCTGTATCAGGCTTATGTGAGTCCTGGGGATTCAAACATGGGTCCTTTGGTTTTGGAGGCTAGTACCTTAACCACTAAACCATCCTTCCAGCCCTAAAATATTTTAAAAATAAAATTCAGATTAAAAAGCTTTTGGATATAAAGCACTTTTAATTTTAGCTTCTTATTGATAATTTTATACATATACAGGAGACATTTTGACCATAATACCCTTTCATTGCTTTCTTTTTCCCCCTTCCCCACCATTTTTCTACTGCATCTCTTCTTTTCAAGTAATCTCTCTACTATTCTGATGTCTTTTTTGCCTTCCTCCATCATTCATGACAACATGTTGATGGCCTCAGAATTGTGCAGACATCAATTTAGGCAACTATAGCTGTTGTAAGGAAGACAGCAGTCCAAAACATCCCTCCACATTCTTTGAACGTTTACTGTTGATGGCCTTTCTCCCCATATTAGGCTGTATAAGCACTTTCTAGAATTCTGGCAGCTAGCCAGGAAGGAAGAGGCTTCCAACTTAGTTCTGGCTTGATTTTTCAGTGTACTGCAACCTAAGCATGTGGTGTCTTTAGTAATAGGGTCTTACCATCTAGTTTTAATAGGCAACCAAGAGCCTTGTCAAAATCCTGTATTGTTTTAGAGGCTTGAGAGACCTCTCTCACCAATTCACTTGAAGATTTCTCACCCTCGACACTGGGATTTTCCTGTAACAACCTATAGTTTCTGGTCACAGTTTTATCCACCCCCAAAGGCTATTTCTGCCCAA
Organism: Dipus sagitta; assembly: GCA_036346955.1. Lineage (NCBI taxonomy): Eukaryota > Metazoa > Chordata > Mammalia > Rodentia > Dipodidae > Dipus > Dipus sagitta. Next base: position 10,030,833 of record CM070781.1, read on the forward strand.
ACTCTTAACAAATTACATATATTTTTAAAACTATTTTATTTATTTTAGGGGGAGTAGATATACCAGGGCCTCCTGCCACTACAAACAAACTCCAGATGCATGTGCCACTTTGTGTATCCAGCTTTACCTGGGTACTGGGGAATCAAACCAAGGTCATTAAGCTTTGTAGGAAAGTGCCTTAACTGCAGAGCAATCTCTCCAATATGGTAACAATAGCATGTTTCCATAATAATCATACTATTCATAACATTTTAAATTTTGATTAACCCTCCCCTACTCTGTCCTCCCCTGCCTCTACTTAGACCTTTCCATGCCAAAACATTAACATGTAAATTCAAAAGAAAGCAATGAAACTATGTGTGTGAAAGAAGTATATACAGAAAACAAAATCACCATAATAATCCCATCCAATACCAAGTAAAACATAAAGACATAAGTTCCTATCAGAAGCCAGAATGTCTAGGAGGCTAGGGGAGTGAATCCTTCATAGGTAAGTTCTCCAGTCTGCAGAATGTGAGGAATTGACACCAAGACTATAAATGTTAACTTTCCCTCCAAATATTTATATTGACAAAATGGCTATAAAAGATTATGGGGAGCAAATTCCTGCCTGGCTTATATCTTGTATGAATAAAACTTTTTAAATTTTTATTTATTTATTAGAGAAAGAGACAGAAAGAAAGAGAGAGAGAGAGAGAGAGAGAGAGAGAGTGGGTGTGCCAAGGCCTCTATCCACTGCAAACAAACTCCAAATGCATGTGCTCCCTGGTGAATTTGGCTTACATGGGACCTGAAGAATGGAAACTGGGTCCTTAGGCTTTCTAGGCAAGCACCTTAACTGCTAAGCCATCTCTCTAGCCTGAATAAAAAATTTTAAGTTCAGTCACCTTTGAGAAACCCTCATCTCAGGCATATGCCACCTAAGACTTAATATATTGGCCATGTTTGGTGCTAGAAACACAATTTTCCAATATGAAAATATCAATACTTAGAAATCCATAGGAATGCTTCAGAACCAACCCAAAACTGCTACGCAGTCACAGGATTCCCATAGAGCATAAAATAGGCTCACAGAAACGAACAGATAGTTAAGTATTGACCCTGTGAGGGAGCAACATGGGAACAGGAGAGTTTGGTAAATACAATACACACAACCAGTGCCTTAAGAATGAACAATGAAGACTTCCAGCCAAGATGGCGACCACATAACTGTGCCGCAAATCCTGGGAAAGAAAGGAAAGACATTAAGGGTTCACTGGGTCTTTTAGGGGAGAGATAACTACAATAGATTATCAGAGGGGAGGGCACAGAGGGGAAAAGGCAGGGAATCACTGATTCCCTCCCATGTGGGTAGCCCACCCCTACCCCCAAGCAGCCGCCATACCCACAGTCCCAGCTTCAGGAAACTCCCACACTTACTGTAGGAAAAGGGTCCCAGGCCAACATAGTTCAACTTGCCTCATGGCACAGGGGCCACCACCCTTCTACCCCTGCCCATGAGAGACGTCGCCCAGGCTACATTTGCTGGCCCATTGGAGTTCAGGCTTCTTTGATCAATTTGCCCACAAAACAGTGCCTCCATGCCAATCTCTGCTCCATCCACTTGCTCACTTACTGCTTTAGCTGCAGCACATTCATGTGCCAGCCCAAACCCATTGCAACACCTGTGAGCTCAGACTGTGTCTATCGTTTGCGCCAGCTCAGGTGCCATCCCCTCCCTGTCTGCCACGCCAGCCAACTGCCATTGTCCTGTTGTGGGGAGCACAGACTGCTTCCAGGTCCCAGTGTTCCATCACACCAGAGTTTGGGCTGCTTCAGTGCCTGGTGCCTCAGTGTCCCTCCTAGCATGAGTGCAGGCAGCTTTGGCACATAAAGACATGAGAGCTCAGACAACTTTGGTGCACTGGCCAGGAAGGAGCTCAGGTGGCTTTGGCAAGTGAGAGCCAAAGCCCAAGCTGCTTGGCAACTGCCTCAGGCTACTTCAGATTCCAATTGTGCTTGATCCCAGGCTGATCCATCCACCTACTTGCCCATACACTGTGATGGGCAGACCACAGTGCAAAAGAAATAACATGAAAAATCAAATGCAAGAAAATACAGTTAGATCACCCAGTCCTGCAATGAAAATCTCTAACCAAAACATAGAAGAGTCATTAGGATGAGAACACCAAAATGAAGCTATGAGCAATACAACCCTGACCAAGCTACTGGTAGAACTTGCAGAAAAGCAACAAAGGACTGATAATTGCGTGGATTCTGCCATCACTAGACTAGACCTAATAGATAAGAAAATAGAAGGAGTTCAAAGACAGATAAGAGATATGTGAGAGAGCGAAAAAAAAAAAAAAAAAAAAAGAGGACCTAAAAAATCAGCTGGTGATGCTAAATGAAGACATAAAGAAATGCAAGGATGAATTCCAAGAAGCATCAATAAAATCAGAAAATGAGGTGAAAAAGGAACTTGACAGAGGGGTGCAAATTATACATAGAAAAGAAGTAGAAAATACACATCTAATTGAACAACTCCAAAACTCTCTAGAAGCTCTCAAAAATAGAGTCAGCCATGTGGAGGACAGAAATTCTGATCTGGAGGACATGACGGAAGAAACATTTTGAGAGTTCAAAAATTTCAAAAGCTTCTGTGAAGAGAACATGAGGGAATTGTGGGATACATTTATACGTCCTAATATCAGCATCATTGGAATAACAGAAGGGGAAGAAATTCAGACCAAAGTCATGGAGAACTAATTTAAAACTTCCCCAGTCTCTTAAAAGAAAGGCCCATCAAGGTACAAGAAGCCAACAGAACTCCAAACAGACTGGACCAAAGGAGAAACTCTCCAAGACATATTGTCATTAAGACTCTAAACATTGACACTAAAGAGAAAATCCTAAAAGCAGCTAGGGAAAAACACAACACCACTTTTAAAAGTAACATGATCAGAATTACTCCAGCCTTCTCAATGGAAACCCTGAAAGCTAGAAGGGCCTGGAATGAAACACTGCAAAGTCTAAGAACCTATGGCTTCCAAGCCAAACTACTCTACCCAGCAAAAGCATCCTTCATAATAGATGGTGAAAGAAAAACCTTCCATGACAAAACTAAGCTTTACAATTATATGAACACAAAACTAAACCTATAGAGGCCATTTCAGGACATTCTGCACAGAGAAGAAATAAATAATCATACTCAAATGCCTACAAGAAGCAGATCACAATTACCAAGTTCAGAGTAGGCACAAAAAATTTGAAAGTCCATGAAAACACCAAACCACATATGCCATCACAATATGGCAGGGATCAAAACAAATCTCACAGTAATTACCCTAAATATTAGTGACCTTAATTCACCCATTAAGAGACACAAGCTAACAGGTTGGATCAAAAATTTTGACACCTTAATCTGTGGTCTTCAAGAAACCCACCTCACCACTAAAGGCAGACACCTCCTCAGGGTGAAAGGGTGGAAAACAATATTCCAAGCAAATGGGAATAAGAAACAAGCAGGCATAGCTATATTAATATCAGATAAAATAGACTTCAAACCAAAAATAATCAAAAAAGACAAAGAAGGCCACTTCCTACTTATCATGGGAATGATCCATCAAGAGGCTATTACAATCATAAATCGGTATGCACCAAACACAGGGGCACCACAGTTCATAAAGCAAAAGGTACTTGACAATAAAATGGAAATAAGTACCAACACCATCATAGTTGGGGATTTCAATACACCATTATCAGTAATAGACAGATCATCCAAAAAGAAACTCAACAGGGAAGTAAGAGAGCTCAACAAAACCATAGATCACTTAGACCTAACGGACATGTACAGAACTTTCCATCCCAAATCCACAGATTACACATTCTTCTCAGCAGCCCATGGAATATTCTCTAAAATAGACCATATACTGGGTCACAAAGCCTGCCTCCACATATTTAGGAAGATTGACATAATTCCCTGCATGATATCAGATCACAATGCTATATTTCTTGAAATGAACAACAAAAGACACACCAAGAATCCCAACAGCACTTGAAAAATGTATAACACACTTTTAAACAATCAATGGATAGTCGATAAAATAAAAAATGAAATTACAAAATTTCTAGAATTGAATGACAATGAGAACACATCATACCAAAACGTATGGGACGCAATGAAGGCAGTCCTCAGGGGAAAATTCATAGCACTCAATGCCTTCATAAAAAGACAGAGAGATCCCAAATCAATAACCTAACCATCCACCTAAAGGCACTGGAAAAACAAGAAAAATCCAACCTAAAGAGCTCCAGAAGGAAAGAAATAATTAAAATCAGAGCAGAAATTAATGAATTGGATACTAAGAAAACAATTAAGACAATTGACAAAACAAAGAGCTGATTCTTTAAAAAATAAACAAGATTGACAAACCCCTGGCCAATTTGATCAAGCAAAAAAAAACAGGAGATGCTTCAAATTAACAAAATTCAAAATGAAAAAGGAGAGATCACAACAGACATAAGTGAACTTGGGAGAATCATCAGGACTTATTTCAAAAACCTCTACTCCACAAAACTGGATAATGTGGAGTAGATGGATAAATTCCTGGACACATACCATCTATCACAACTACGTTCAGAGCAGATTAAACTCCTAAATGAACCTATCACACTCATTGAGATTGAAGAAGTAATTTAAAACCTCCCCAAAAAGAAGAGTCCAGGACCAGATGGCTTCTCAGCTGAATTCTATCAAACCTTCATGGAAGAACTCAAACCAATCTTCCTCAAACTGTGCAACACAATTGGAGAACAGGGAAAGCTACCCAACTCCTTTTATGAAGCTAGTATCACCCTAATTCCAAAACCAGGCAGAGATGCCACAAGAAAAGAAAACTACCGGCCTATTTCCCTGATGAATTTAGATTCAAAAGTCCTGAACAAAATCCTTGCACACCGAATTTAACAACACATCAAAAGCATTATCCACCTTGACCAACTGGGATTCATCCCAGGAACACAGGGGTGGTTCAACATATGGAAATCTTTCAATGTAATACACCACATAAACAAGGTTAAACACAAAAACCATATGATCATTTCAATAGATGCAGAAAAGGCCTTTGACAAGATACAATATCATTTCATAATCAAAACATTGGAGAGAATTGGCATGGTTGGTTCATATCTTAACATAATAAAGGCAATATACAACGCTCCTAAGGCCCAAATAATACTTAATGGAGAGAGACTGGAGGAATTCCTATTAAGATCAGGAACAAGACAGGGTTGTCCACTCTCACCTCTGCTTTTCAATCTAGTACTGGAAGTCCTAGCTCAAGCAATAAGACAGGAGAAGGAAATGAAAGGGATACAATTTGGAAAGGAAGAAGTTAAGTTAGCTCTATTCGCTGATGACATGATTGTATATATAAGAGACCCAAGAGACTACATCCTAAAACTCCTGAAGGTGATTAACTCCTATAGCAAAGTAGCAGGATACAAAATCAATGCACAAAAATGAGTGGCATTTCTATATTCCAATGACAGAGATACAGAGAAAGAAAAAAGGGACATGGTCCCATTTTCAATAGCAACAAAAGAAAATAATAAAATACCTTGGAATAATGTAAAACCAAGAAAGTGAAAGATGTATACAGAGAAAACATAAAAACACTCAAAAACGAAACTGAGGAGGACTTGGAAAAATGGAAAGACCTCCCATGTTCCTGGATAGGCAGACTTAACATTATGAAGATGCCAATTCTACCAAAGGCAATATACAGATTTAATGCAACTCCAGTTAAAATCCCAAAAGTATTCTTCACAGAGATACAAAAGATGATCTCAAATTTCATAAGGAAAGGCAGAAGGACTCAGATATCCAAGCATATCCTCAGCAAAAGAAATACATCCAGAGGCATGACCCTACCTGATCGAAGCTATATTACAAAGCCATATTAATAAAAACAGCATGTTACTGGCATAAAAACAGGACTATACACCAATGAATAGACTTGAGGACCCGGACTTTGGGTCAAGCAACTATAGCTACTTGATATTTGGCAAAGGCCCTAACAATATAGACTGGAAAAAAGACAGCAACTTCAACAAACGGTGCTGGAAAAACTGGATAACCATATGCAGGAAATTGAAAGTTGATGCACACATTTCGCCATGAACTACATTCAAGTCCAAATGGATCAAAGACCTCAATATAAGACCAGAAACTCGACTACTACTGGAAGAAAATATAGGAAGTACTTTCCATGATATGTAAATGGAAAAAGACTTCCTGAAAAAAACCCAGTAGCTCACGATCTTCAACCGTCACTCAACTAATGGGGTCACATGAAGCTGAAGAGTTTCTTTACAGACAAGCATACAATAAGCAAAGCCAATAGATTACCCACAGAATGGGAGAAAATATTTGCGGGTTATCCAACTGACAGAGGCCTAATCTCTAGAATCTACAAAAAACTCAAAAATCTAAACATTAAAAAGTCAAACACCCCACTCACAAAATGGGCAAAGAGTTGAACAGATAATTCACAGAGGAAGAAATACACATGGCAAACACATACTTAAGAAAATATTCGTCATCCCTAATCATCATCAGGGAAATGCAACTTAAAACAACAATAAGATGCCACCTTATCCCAATCAGCATAGCAAATATCAAAAAATCAAATGAATATAAATGCTGGCGACGATGTGGAGAAGTAAGAACAATCTTCCACTGTTAGTGGGAATGTAAGATGGTACAACCACTTTGGAAAGCAATATGGAGACTCCTGAAAAGGCTGACTATAGAGATATCAAGAGACCCAGTTATTCCCTTACTGGGCATCTACCCTAAAACCTTTAAACCACAGGCCAGAGAGATTTGCTCAACCATGTTTTTAGTGGCTCCATTCATAATAGCTAAGAGCTGGCAGCAGCCCAGATGTCCATCACTAGAAGAATGGATAACTAAGATGTGGTATATCTACACAATGGATTTCTATAGAGTAGTAATAAAAAATGACACAATAAAATTTGAGGAAAAATGGTTGAACCTGGAACAATTCATTCTCAGTGAATTTACTCAATCACAGAAAAAATTTTCACACAATCTCACTCATCTACAGCACCAAACCTGAATCTACCAATGATGCCTTACATACCCAGGAAGCGTCTCATGGACTAGATAATAAGATGGGTGGAGAGGGAGGGAAGGGCAAGGAGGGGGTGAGAAACACAAATCTAAATCCAAACGGCAATGTTACCATAAAATTCTACATCCTAAAAAGCAGACCAAATGGCTGAACCTTCACCAGGCCCTTCGAGGGAATACCTGAGCCACAAGACACTGGGAACGGTATGATGAAGACTGACCTCAATCTTCTACAGCTTCTCTCTCCCTCTCTCTCTCTCTCTTCTCTCTATCTCTTTTATATTAGACATATTTTTCTTCCTTTTCTTAATGGGCAGTGAGCTGTAACTCCCAGCACCAGCATGTGGCTAACATCCACAATGAGCTTTTGATCAGAGAGACCTACAAGGTTTCCTAAAAGAAAGAAAGATTTCTGTCAGAGTACTTGATGACCCACCAAAGGTTAGTGGTAAGACCCTACTGCTGAAGATACCTTATGAGGTTGACACATAAAGTAGAATGGCATGGCTGGAAGCTATAAGAGAGTCAGTCCCCAGACAGTCAGCGTGTCTAGTGCCAGAAGGTGCTACATGGGCGACTGGGGAAAAGTGAACAATATTTGTCCAAGAAACTCATGGTCTAACCTACTAACAGCAAATAACCTGCCGTGATGCTCACACAAGTGCAATAGTGGCACACAGCCATGGTGGGAAACCAACTGCTCTTGATTCGGCTAACTGATCCCCTCAGTGATATGGGACCCATAGCTGGAGCTGGGAAACAAGTCAGAACCATATCCAAACATAAGCCTGCTCTTTATTATCAAGCTACCACCAATCGTGGGCTACAAGAGGGCCTTCACCTATAAAAAAGTAAGGATTATCTCATTTGTCTGGTGCTAACTTACTCTCCATTGGATAATCTGCTTCTCTTTTTCAGATAGATGTAGATCCTAAGGAGAGAGCCACCCCATCATACCTCAATAGGACCCCTGCTGAAACTAAGAATAATTGATGAAACAAGCAAGGGTGCTTTTTCTTGGTGAACAGGGTACCAGCACAAGGGTGAAGGAGATCAACACAGAGAAAAATCAACTCCTACCAAATCAGACAGCCAGAGACCAAGAGGCCCCCAACACCTCATCACTGAAGCAGACCAAAAATGAACCCAACATGGCTCAGGCAAATTTTGCAGAAGAGGGGGCGTAAAGAATGTCAGAGCCACATGTTGGGTCATGATATGCAGAGACATTTATCCTATCCATAACTGTGGGCTAACTCCAGAATGCATGACCCATATACCTCAACAAGGAGGGGCCAAGGGGAGGGATAGGTCATGGATCAGCCTAATAATGGTACCAAATTGACTGTAGTAGCTGAGTACAAAACTAATTAATAAAAAAAAATTAAAAAAAGAATGAACAATGATCATTAAGGTTGAATTAAGGATTAGGGATAAAATCTGAATAAGGATTAAATAACAACAGTATAGAGCAAGGTTTAAAAAATATATTTTCCTGGGCTGGAGAGATGTTGTAGTGATTAAGGTGCTTGCTTGCAAAGCCTAAAAGCCCATGTTTGACTCGCCAGATCCCAGATAACCCATATGCACAAGGTCACCCATATGCACTGTTGCAGTCAGGTTCGCATGGCTGGTAGAAATCACCCAACCAAGAGCAGCCTGTGGGAAAAAGAGGTTCATTTTGGCTTATAGGCTTGAGAGGAAACTCCACAATGCCAGGAAAAATGATAGCATGAGCAGAGGGTGGACATCACCCCCTGGCTAACAGAAGGTGGACAACAGCAACAGGAGTGTGCCAAACACTGTCATGGGGAAACTGGCTATAACACCCATAAGCCAACCCCCAACAATACACTGTCTCCAGGAGGTGTTAATTCCCAAATCTCTGTCAGCTGGGAACCTAGCATTCAGAACACCTAAACTTATGGGGGACACCTGAATCAAACCAGTACATGCTCCAAGTGCAGCATAGGTCTGGAGTTCAATTTCAGTGGCTGGTGGCCCTGGCGTACCAATTCTCTCCCTCTCTTTCTCCTGCACTTGCTCTCACTCTTGCTTTTGCATGTGTAGGCCTTCTGGGTGATGGCTGACACATATGGCTCGGCAGGAGGTAGCTCTGTCACAATTATCTCTTGTTTTGCTTTTTGGAGTAGCAACAATTCCATGCACTCTCTTGCCTTAGTGTTGCCAACAGTACAAATTGGGAGTTCTGCAGTTATAGGCCTATGCAGACCTTTGCTTATGAAGGAAAATCCTAGACCTACTTTTGAAACCCAAATTAAGCGTGGGATAAATTCCTCTTACCTTTAATGGAAGGAAGCACAAAATCACACAAGAGTGTAAGAGAGAAAGGAATAAACAGGCTGCTAATACAATTTGCACAATCTAGCATGGCATTTACTGTTGAGATATACCTTAGCAAGTTCTTGAGAGAAATAAACAGGAAAAAAAATCTAGTTACTTATAGCACAATACATATTGAAGGTAAGAAGCCTTCCATAAAATATGAGTTGATTAAGATTAAGCAGCTTAGCAATACAGTATCCACCATTTGCAAGGAATCATGTTAAATACTGGAAGCATTAGTGAGAAAATGATATGTATTCTCACCATTTGTACTACCAGCAAATACTCAAAAGGCATAGAAAAACTATACAAGTGGGCTTGGAAGATTACTCACTGACTGAGCAAGACTGGTGATACAAGTTTGGATGTCCAGAACTCACATAAGGCTAAACACATGACATAAACCTGTGTAATATCAGGGCACCTGTAATGAGAAAGTAAAGGAAGACAGAAGAATCCTGAAGCTCATTGGATAGCTACCCTGGAAAATGCAATTTCAAACAAGACAGACACAACCTGAGGGGGGCGGGGAACAACAACAGGATAGAAGGCAAGGATCTATACTTGAGGATGTCCTATGACTTCAATATGTACAATATTTCATAAACATGTCAACACCCTATATAAACACAAAATTTTAAAAAATAGCACCATGAATCAAGGTATGAATTATTGTTATGGATATCATGAAGAAAGAATGTGTTGCTAACACAGTAACATGTTACTTGACCTGAGTGTAATGCAAGTTCCTGAAGATCATAATGAAGGTGAGATGTGAACAATGAAGATTTAGGAGGGAAACAGCACAAGCAAGGTGGTGGGAATGATGTACCAAGTCTCTGGGATAGAAGGAACATAGCCTGCATGTAGCCAATGCACCGAATGAGGATCAAGATGTCCTGGGAGAGGAGGAGCCAAGCTAATGGTGGGTCTTATCCTAGGAAAAGTGGAAAGGACTGCAAAGCTTTCATAGGTGAATGAGAAGATCAGGTCTTCCTTTCGGCAATACCATTCTGGCTATGCATAGTAAGATGAGTGGGCACAAAGCAAATATGAAGAGGAGGGACAGACAAAGAATTGTTTTGGTACACTTGCCATGGTAGAATGGAGGTGGAGGAGAATGAACCTGCACATGCAGAGGAGAAAAGGTTGAAATGTTTATCTTAATAATGGACAACATGGTGTTCAGATGCAGGAAATGATGATCCCTTTTGGAACAAAGGCAGTAGACAGAACTGATGAATACTATTGGATAAGATACTTTCTCATCTTGGTACAAAACACCTGCAACCCCTCCCCAAACACACCATAAGCAGCTTAAGGAAGGAATGAATTTATTTTCAATTTACAGTTTTTAAGAGGAAGTCTATATTGAGGAAAGTATGGGAGGAGCAGACGATTGGCATCACTTACCACATCAGCATGGAGGAAGAGGAGAGAGAGGAGAGAAGCAAGCAGGACTGGCTCACCCCCAGGGACATAGTTCCTCCAGAAAGGCTCCGTCCCCTGAAATTTCCACAAACTTGCTGAACAGCGCCACCACCTGGGCACTAAGTATTCAAATACATGCATCTATAGGAGACATTTTACATTCAAACCACCACAACCATTCTCTAAGAGAGCAGATACAATTGAGGTCATGGGGAAACATGATGGGAACTGTTTCAAGGGTGTGGGAATGGAGTCTAGTCTATACTGAAATGGGCCCAGGAAGAGGAAAGGGAAGTAGGGAGATAACTTCTCAAGTTGTTGGAAGCAAGTGGGGGAGAAGGACTCAGGAGCATGGTTAAGGTGATGTGTTGATTTGCTCATGTTTATAAAGACTTAAGACAGTTAAAGTGCTGACAAGAGGGCTGTAGTTGAAAGTTTTAAAGTCTTTATAGAATAAAGACAAACAATAATTTAAAATTTAAGGAAATACTTAAGCAAAAATAAACAACAAAGTTTATAAAGAAAAGCCTAGCATGTCAGTAAAACAAAGATATAAGTCAAAAATTGCATAATCCCTAAAATGAAATGCAGACCTGTACCACACACAGGGTAGCTCTTCAGACAGGCATGCAAATAACAGCGGGAATTAATGAAAATGCATGTGCTACTATGATACTTCTCTGTGCTATAAGTAGTTACGCAAATTCCCTAGTGCTTGTGAAAAATGAAGGTTCCATTACAAAATGCAGACTCAGTCATTACAAAATGTAGACTCACTCATTTCTACACCTAACAAAATATTTGTGACATTATTATAAATAGATAGCTACTCTGAATGGATGCTATTTACATGGCAAAGAAGCTTTGACATACTCTGTAAGAATAAAAGCAGGTAAAATCCTCTAGAGTCTTTTATAACAAAATGAATACAGTATGAGAATTCTGCTCATTTCAGATGAGTGACAGATGAGATATCTAGAATTACAATATTGCACTGAATGTATTTCTAATGGAAAGAAAGTGTGTACACTCGACTTCATTGTACGCTCATGATTTTATAATATAGTTCAGACAGGGAAGTCTTTGTGACTCCGACTTTGCTGACCTCCCAAGCTGCTCAGAACAAACTCCCACGATAGTCTTGTATCCCCCTCAACTTGACAGTATGAGTCAGGTTCAGATGGCAGTATATTCTGCATGTATTGACTTTTTAAATTTCCATTTTGACGTCCTAATGATCTCTCCATAGATTTACAGTGAGATCATCTTGCCAATTTCTTTACACTCTAGAGTGCATATTTTTGACTTTGTATTGCTATTAGAGGTTTTATATATAATATTACCATGTTTTTCTTTTGATTTCATATAATCATTTTCTATGGGTTAGAGCAATGTAAATCAAAGCTAAAGAAGACCACTTTCATTTTCAAGCTTCTTCCAACTAGCTAACAAAAATCCCCACAATTATGTCTTGGAGAACATGTAATCTGGTGAGTTAGTGCTAATGGATGCAAACTTTTAGTAAATGATAAAGAAACATGTATTACATTAAAATATACAGATTCTCTGATCAAGTCATTGAACTGTGGTTTTATTTTACATCTATCTATCATCTATCTTTCAATCCATCAGCATTATTATGGGAGAAGTATAGACAGGGCTGGAAAGATAGCTTAGCAGTTAAGGTTCTTGCCTGAAAAGCCTAAGGGCTCAGGTTCAATTCCCCAGTATACTCGTAAGCCAGATGCACAAGATGGTGCATATGTCTGGAATTTGTTTGCAGTGGCTAGAGGCCCTGGTACACCCATTCTCTATCTCTATCTGCCTTTCTCTCTCCATGTCAAATAAAAAAAATGCAATATAAAACTCATGGACAGAAACTTTTCTTGGATAGGAAAACATTTTTTTTAAAGAATGATATGTCCACATTAGTTAATAATTTCAAATTATTTTAAATATTTTTTTAAATTATCTGTGAAAAGAGCGAGAATGAGCACACAAGGGACTCCTGCCATTGCAAATGAACTCCAGATGCATGCACCATTTTATGAATCTGGCTTTACATGGACACTGGGGAATTGAACCCCATGCTGTTAGGCTTTGCAATCCAGCAGTTTAACCACTAAACCATGTCCCCAGCCCAATATTTTATAACTTTTAAACAGTGAGTTAGATCTCTTGATGCAGTGGTCTAAGCTGGGATGCCCACAATACTTGTTATAGTTTTACTCAGGAGAAGAAAGTCCTAATATATATTACACACTGAAGTAAGTAAATGTTTTTCAAAATGAGTAATGTAAACAATCTTTGCCCTTGAGATGCTTTGTGTAGAAACATGTGTTTGTAATCAGGGAGAAGTCACCATGTATAGACCAATTTATCAATATTTTTATTTCAAGAGCCCAGAAGTCAAAACTTGAGAATAAGTTTGAAATTTTGTATTTATATACTTTACTGACATTATTATGTAGTGATTTTTGAAAAGTAAAATGAAGTGTCAAAAATAATAAAACAAACTATGTGTATTTGAGCATTCCTTGGAGGGAAATGCAGAGGAAGGAAAAACAATAGGAGATCAATACCCGAACCCTGAAGCTTCCCAGCACTCAGCAGATAGATTATAAAAAAAGAAAAATTAAAGACAGTCTTCTGGATATGGCAGTGTCGTTTGTTTAGAGACAGCCATTCCTCTGAAAACAACCAGTAAACCTGTAAAATAGATGAAAACATCTGTCTGAAGGCACCCTGAGCTCAAACTGCAACAGCAAACTGAGGAATCAAAACCTGGAAGAGAAAGTGAAGAGCTGGTATTTGAAGAGCCTTCCCTTAGAAGAGAACTGTCTACTACGAAAGCAGAGAGAAGGAAAGCTGAGCACAAATGGACCAGACTCACACACCCAGGAACAATCACTCAGGATGCACCAGAGTACCTGTGAAGGACCATCCACCCCTATGGTGCTCTGGAAAGGCTGTATTTGTGATATTTGTGAAGGAAGAGGGGATGCAAAGTAAGCCTGTCCTCGCAAAGACAGAACCTCAGCCTAGTTTATCTTAATTCTTGATGGTTTCAATATATCTGTCTCCCATAAGATATGATCAATATAGATTGATCACATAGAAAACAGAAAATGATGTTGAAGTTTTCAGACAGGATTTTTATAAGAATTCCTATCACATTTTAATGAAATGAAAATTTAAGAAAAGCACAAGCAGGCTGTAGAGATGGCTTAGCAGTTAAGACACATGCCTGCAAAGCCTAAGGATCCGGGTTCAATTCTCCAGGTCCCATGTAAGCCAGATACACATGGTGTTGCATGCTCTGGAGTTCATTTCCATTGGCTAGAGACCCTGGTGTGCCCATTCTCACACACTCTCTCTCCCTCTGTGTCTCAAATAAGTAAAAATAAATCTTAAGAAAACACAAGTAGAATTGCTATCACAGTAGAGAATAAGAAATTTTAAGTATGAAAATGCAGTGCTATAATATTGAATATGGGCTGGAAAGATGGTGTCGTGGTGAAAAGCACTTATTGCACAAATGTGATGACCTAAGTTCAGATTTCCAAGACCCACGCAGTAACCATTCCTCTGAGAATATATACAGGTGTGCATTAGAAAAGCTAGAGATGCGTGTGAAGGGATTCCCAGTGTATCAGAAGAGGCAACTCCATGCATGCTGAGTCTGGAGATTATAAACACTACAAAAGAAAAAGGTAGAAGGCAGGGTATTACAGTAATAGCTTCCAGGGCAGTCATGACCTATACTGAGATAGGTAAGATATGAGAAGATTCATAGAGGAAGTATGATATGAGAGGATTTTGATATATGATGGCATTGATCTTCATAATAAATCCTCCAATGTTTAGTGAAGAACCTCAACTTGAACAAAACTTGAACAGTATTTACTTGGTCAAGCCTTACTGTAGGAGCAGCAATGCAGTCCATTATATTTTTCTAGAGGCCAACTTGCCAGACTGCTTATGTGGAATTTGAGCATACCTTGCCCAGTTATAAGAAAATAAACACACAATTTGAGTGAACAAGATAGTTTTCTAATGAAAATTTTCATTATTTTAATAGCTACCTCAAGAAATATGTGCTCAAAGTAATAATACTATTATAGTACTATTATTACTGCAAAAAATGATAAAATATAAAATGGGATGTAGTAATGCTTAAATTATAACGAACAAATTCAGTGTATCAGATATACTAATATAAGCATGAACATCAATGATAAAATGTAATGTAAGAAAGGAAATATTTTAAATTATGAAGAGAGACAGGAACATTATGAAACTAATAAATGCATACAGTGCTGGTTCTCCTGCTGACTTTTCTAGAGTATCAGCTTCCTCCTTTAAAAATACAATGTAAGCCGGGCGTGGTGGCGCACGCCTTTAATCCCAGCACTCGGGAGGCAGAGGTAGGAGGATCGCCGTGAGTTCGAGGCCACCCTGAGACTCCATAGTGAATTCCAGGTCAGCCTGGGCTAGAGTGAGACCCTACCTCGAAAAACCAAAAAAAAAAAAAAAGAAAAAAAAATACAATGTAAAATAATACCTAACTTTTATAAATGTCCAATAGATCATGTATGTATGAACATTTCAAAAGGCTATCAGAAATCACTAAGAAATCCAGCTGATTATATTGCTGACTCCAGACATCCTGGGGTTTTATGGGCTGACAATAAAGCAAATATTTTCAAATCTTACTTCTGTCTATTTTGTATACTAGAATGTCACATATCTTAATTACTTGGCTGTAAATATTGCAGAATTTTGAATATTTACCCTTAGGTTGATTCTACTTTAATGCTTTTACCTAACTCTTTAGCCTCAATTACTTTTAGAAAAGGAAAATGAAAACTTGAATCAACTTAGTATCTGGGAACCAATATGTTTCTCAGACTTTTACTTTTTTTTTTTATTGACATCACCTAGGGAGGTTTTTAAACTTTGTGTCCCTAATTGATCCTCATGATAACACACACACACACACACACACACACACACACACACACACACACAGAAACTTTTCATGTAATATGTATGTGTGTGTCCTTTTTTCATTCTCACTGTACAAATCAATATTTAGAAAGTTCTTACAACTATGTCTGGTACCTGATGAGTCCTTTATAAGAAAATATCTACTAATTAAATAAAATCCAGAGTCAACTCAAAAAGAAACACACTATTAATGTATGTTCTAAAATCATATCTCTGTTTTTTCTTGTTTGCACAAAAAGATATTAATGGGAAGAGGAGGCTTAGTTAAGTGATGAGGCCATGGAGTAATGAAGTATTGTAAGTGGGATTTGTGCCATATAAAGAGCTAAAAAGATCAGAGTTCACTCACCACCACAGGAAGAGCCATCTGGGAAGCAATGATCAGTCCCTCACCAGATACCCACTCTGATGGCACTTGATCTTAGAATTTCCAGCCTTCAGCTCTATGACACATAAACTTACTTTCTTTAAAAGCCATTGGTCTACAGTTACTTTTATTGCATCACAAACAGACCAACAATATACATGCATACAGGTGTAGATTTGTATAAAATATTGCATGTGAAAATGTTGATGAAGAAATCACTTGAGGGAGACCTCCAAAGGGGATGAACTTTGAGCAGCCTTATGATATATTTGAGGGGATAGAAGGCAAAGATTTCTAAAGGGGAAGGCTCCAAGCTGATGAAACATAACATTTGAGGGAGAATGTGCATGAATTTCTCAAGAAGTGGAAGGAGCTGGGCAAAGTAGAACATACGTTTAATCTCAACATTTTGGGGGCTGGATTAGGAGGATCACCATGAGTTTAAGGCCAGTCTGGACTTACAGAGTGAGTTCAGTTCAGTCTGGGCTATAGTGAGATCCTGTCTCAAGAAAAAAAAAAAACAAAACAGAAGACAAATAAAGAGACCAGTGTCATCTGGTCATTGAAATTGTGACACAAGGGGAGAGTACAAAACACAAGAAACTACACCTGGCATGCCTATCCCTTCTACAACCTCAGTGTTCTTTACATGTTGTGAGGAAGAATTTAAAGACTAAGACATAGTAGGTAACCTTCATATGTACTCTCAATTAGATGGCCTCAGAGGCCCAACTCATGTTTAGGCTAAGTTAAAACTCTTTCAGTGGACTTCTGGGAAAGATGGCAGCATAGGAGCCATGCCAAACCAGCCTAGGGAGGGATTTAAGCAAATCCCCAGCAAAATACACCATTCTTTTGAAAAGTGAAGGACTATAGGTTATTCTTAGACACAGCAGTGTAGCCGGAGAGACCAAGATCTGCCAGAAAGCAGGAAAAAGGCCATAGTCCCACTGAGATGCTTGCAGCCCACTGAGCCTCCCTATCCGTGCACCCACCCAGCACCTCCCTGCCAGGCACACCAAGCGGTGGCAGCAGCAGAGAAAAACAAGGGGATTTTTCCACTTCAGCAGCCTACTGCCAAAGTTAAGAAATCTGAATATTAACCAAGGAGCTACCAAAAGCGATACAGGTGGAACTGCAGAAGTCTGAACTCTCCCATCCTCCACCATCAGAACCACGAACCTCTGGCATTCGGTGCCCAGTAGCAGTACAGCCAGCACAGCTGATCAGAGCTCCAGCTCCACAGCACAACACGGAGGGATTGAGGTGGACACTCAGAATTGGTGAGATCGGAAGCCACCCCAAAAGGTAATGAGGCCAACTGACCAAAAAAAAAAAAGAAAGAAAAAAAAACAAAACAACAACAATAACAACAAAACCAGATACACAGACATGCATTGGAAGAGCTAATCTCATTTTCCTTGTCAGGGCAGGTTATGGGTTATAAATTCATGGTTGGCTTTACCATTTTCAAATAACCTGTATTTAGGGGTTGAATATTGTTGCCTTTGATGCTTTCATATTTATAAGGCCTTTGTCTTTTGTTTCTGTCATTATTGGGGGCAGGGTCTGATCCAGATCCAGGCTGGCCTGGAACCCAATTCAGAACAGAAATCTCTACCACCCAGTTTACAAGATTAAGAATGTAGAACACATACGCTTAGAGATTTTGACTTTATAAGACTACCTGTTTGCTTTAATCCCCACAATTGCATACTTTGTGCTGGATTTTATTGAATGTGTATATTGCTCAGTTGAAGTTTAGAATTTACCAATAAATTGTTCTGCCCAGCCCACTAGAAGACTTGTTTAGCAAACAAACTCAAAACCCAGGACTACTTCTGCAGCTGGATTGGGGTCAAAAGAGCTCAACATAGCACCTTAAACTCATATCATGAAGGTTTATAAAGGTGGATTGCCACATCTAAGAACACTGCATATAAGTAGAAAGCCCAAGCATCAAATCAATTCAGGATGCAAAAGTCACTACATTATAATACAAGAAACTCAAAGAATCAAGACAATGCAATCACAACAAAAACTATAAATCCATCAGACATGATCAACAATGAGATTGTTTTAGATGAAATACCTGACAAAGATATTAAAAAATGATGATATCTATATTCAAAGAAATAAACAAGAAATGAAAATAATCAAAGAATAGAACAAAGGTATTAAAGAAGAAAAAACTCCTGAAAGAGAATGGAGGAAACCAGCTTAATGAAATAAGGTCATTATAAGACATGAGTAAGGAAATAGAAATACTGAAGAAAAACCAGGCTGAAATCCTAGCTCTGAAGAATACAGGCAGTGAAATATAAAACTCTGTGGAAAGTCTCTCCAGTAGAATGGATGAAGGAGAGAACAGAATATCTAAACTAGAAGACTAGATGGCAGACATAATACAGTCCAACATAGAGAAAGACAAGCTAATAGGAAGGTATGAATGGAAATTTCAAGATATCTGGGACACTATGAAAAGAGAAATGTAAGAATTCAGGGTATAATAGAAGGAGAAGAATTTCTATCCAGAGGCTTAGTAGGTGTTTTCAACAAAATCATACAAGACAATTTTCCCAAATTAGGAAAGAAATGCCAATGCAGATACAAGAAGCTTTTAGAACACCAAGGAGACAAAACCTGGAAAGAACCTTTCCTTGACATGTTATAATTAAACTACTAAACATGCAAAAATTTTGAAAATATATTGAAAGCAGTTAGAGAGAAAAAGCAAGTCACCTACAAAGGCAAGTCCATCAGCATAACTGCAGATTATTCAATACAAACTTTAAAATCCGGAAGGACTTGGAATGATGTATTCCAAGTTCTGAAAGATAACAACTGTCAACCAAGAATACTTTATCCTGCAAAGCTATCTATCCAAATTGATGGAGAAATAAGGACATTCCACAACAAAAACCGGCTAAAGGAATTAACGACAACCAAACCAGATCTACAAAAAGTACTTGAAGGAATTCTTCAGGCTGAAGTAAAAGTAAAACACACACTGGAGGAAATAGGAAAAAGTAAACCACACTCAAATAACAGTTAAGACAAAAGAGTAAAGAGAAAACTGGAAACACTACAAAATAAGAAGAATGATGAGAATAAATGCATACCTTTCAATAATAACTCTTATTATCAATGGCCTCAACGCACCAACCAAAAGACACAGGCTTGTACACTGGATTAGAAGGCAGGATTCTGCCATTTGGTGCCTCCAGAAAACTCATCTATCAATAAAAGATAGACACTGCCTTAGGGTGAAAGGATGGAAAATGGTATTTCAAGCAAATGGGCCTTGGAAACAAGCAGGGGTTGCTATGTTAATATCTGACAGGATAGACTTCAAACCAACATTAGTGAGGAAGATAAAGAAGGTTTTTTTATACTGATTGAAGGAACACTCCAACAGGAGGACATTACAATCCTAAACATATATGCAACTAACATGGGTCTCCAAGTTTCATCAAAGAAACACTATTAGACTTAAGGTCACAATAACATCAAACAAAACTGTAATGGGTGAGTTCAATACCTCACTGTCATCAATTGACAGGTCATCCTGGCAAAATTAAACTAAGAGACATCTGAATTAAATAATGTCATGCAACAAATGGACTTAATAGAAATTTACATAACATTCCATCCAAATGCTACAGAATATACATTTTTCTCAGTAGCACAAGGAACATTCTCTAAAATAGACCATATATTAAGACACAAAGAAAATCTCCACAAATATAGAAAAATTGAAATAATCCCTTGTACTCTATCTGACCACAATGGGATTAAACTGCAAATCAGCAACAAGAAAAGCTACATAGCATACAGAAATTCATGGAGACTAAACAGTACATTATTGAATGATCAATGGGTCATTGAAGAAATCAAAAGGGAAATCAATGAATTTATAGAATCAGATGATGATGATAATACAACATACCAAAAACCTTTGGGACACAAGGAAGACAGCCCTAAGAGGGAAATGTGTACCTCTAAGTGTCTAAATTAAGAAATTAGAGAGTTCACAAATAAACAATTTAATGCTTCACCTTAAGGCCTTGGAAAAAGAAGAATAAGGAAAACCAAAAATCAGTACACAAGAAGAAATAATAAAGATTAAGACAGAAATTAATGAAATAGAAACCAAAAAATAAAATAAAATAAAATCCAAAGAATAAATGAATGAAAAAGTTGATTCTTTGAAAGGATAAACAAGATTGATAAACCCTTAGAAAATCTGACTAGAAGAAAGGAGAACAGACAAAAATTAATAAAATTAGACACGAAAAAGGCACCATTACAACAGTTGGAAAAGAAATTCAGAAAATTATAAGGACATGCTTTAATAATATATATGCCTCTAAGTTTGGAAATCTGAAATAAATGGATGATTTTCTTGATTCATGTGAAGTACCAAAATTAAATCAAGATAAACCATTTAAATAGACCTATAACAAGTATGGAGATACAAGCAGTTATAAAAATTCTCCCAACTAAAAAATTTCCAGGCCCAGAATTTACCAGATCTTCATGGAAGAACAAACACCACTACTTCTCAAACTTTTCCATAAAATAGAAAAGTTTTCTCCTTCCAAATAAATGTTTGAGGAGCAATTTGAAACAAATGTGTCTCAAATATACATTTACCCTTACTCCTAAGGTTCTTCCTGACAGACTAGTAAAATTATCTTAACTGCTACTACTATTATGCGGCAATGGATATTTCTTGAGATCTAAGTTTGAGTGCAAAAAAGCACACAAAAATTTTAAACTTTGTCCTAAACAATGATATTTAGGACTAACATTAATAACTTCTGCTACATTGGAATTTACCAAATAGAAACAGTTATCAAGAATACCCTAGTGCCTAATATATCATGTTTAACTTTATTAGCATGGCCTTGGAGTTACATTTTATCTTTTATCATCTATAAGGTGCAATTGTTCACTTAACTCCTCAAGCAAATATTTGTTGAGTATCAAGTATGATATAAGCTTATCCTAGAGCAGATTTGAAGCTAACAGTTATGGACTAAAAAATCAAGTTACATAAGCAGAGTTATAGCTGAATCCACCTCTGTTCAAACTATAAAATCTTTGAGTTGAAAACTGAAATTAATAGTCCTGATTAAATAGTCCAAGGTAAGGGAATGGATCTGTCTTTGTGGATGTAGACATTCATTACAAGATTTAGTAGAACAAGTTTAATGTGAAACAATAACTATACAAGAAAAGACATTGCTACATAATTATTCTATTGGTTACACATAAAATGATACATGATTTTGTAGTCACAGGCTGTGAGAGGTAATATTACTATCAGGTTAAAAAAGATGGAGATTCCACACAAAGTAAGTTGTGGTGGTAATATTTGAATGGCTTATTAAAGTACAGTGAGATAAGATTTTCTTAAGATAGTTATTGATGTTGTTTACTAAATTCTTTTTTTTTTTTTTTGATTTTTTGAAGTAGGGTCTCGCTCTAGCTCAGGCTGACCTGGAATTCACTATGTAGTCTCAGGGGGGCCTCAAATATACGGCAATCCTTCTACCTCTGCCTCCCAAGTACTAGGATTAAAGGCATGTGCCACCATGTCTGGCGATGTTGTTTTTCTAGAATAAAAAGAAATAGTATGATAAATTCAAATTATGCCTATTCATAATATATGTAGCATATACAGTAGAGATTAAATTGTGTCTATATAGAAGCCAATTGCAGAAAAAGTGTCAGTGTGAAAATATATAGAGAGATGGTAATTACCATATTGGTCGTTCATTAAACCATCTATATCAAGGCAAAGTTTACTGCAGTTTAAATTGAGGAGGTCTATCTAGAATTAATTTAATAAATAATTCTAATCTATATCAAATTCTAAACACCAAGCCATCATCAGCTTGCTAAGCAACATGCTGCAAAGTCCCAAGGCTCAGAAAACTGCTCTATAATGACCCTAGTCACCGTCAAGACTTTATTTTTTGCTAAAAATAAAATCAGAATAGTTTCTTTGGAAAAAAAATTGCAAGATAATTTAGTTTGGGAATGCGCACTCTAGTCATACCAGACATGAAACCGGGTTATTGGTACTCGCACTATAGAACCTGAACATTTAAATTAAAAAAAAAAAAAACTACTATGACTTAATTTGGAAAACTTCAGTGAAATTACACTTCCACTCAATATTGCTGCACTGTGAAAGCTCTGCACCACTAATTGCTACTGCACTGTGTAAACTCTCCTCTACTTAGTCTTGCTGCACAGTGGACACACTCCTCCACTCAGTACTGGTGCACAGTGGACACACTCCTACCCTCAGTATTGCTGCACAGGGGACACAAACACTCCTCTTCTCAGTATAGCCACACAGTGTAGGCTCTGCTCCACTCAGTACTACTGTAGGATAGAAGCTCTCCTCTCTTATACTCAGTATTGCTGTACAGTGGAAGCTCTGTTCCAATGAGTACTGCTGTACAGTAGAAACACTCCTACATTCAGTACTGCTGTGTATAAGAAACTCCCTCCCATTTAGTACTACTGCACAGTGGACACTCTCCTCAGTATTGCTGCACAGTGGAAACTCAACTATACAGAACAACTAAGTGACTATTGAAATGGCTTTTTCTGTGCTAATTTCTTCTAAGACCTTGAAACTTTGTGAAAGCATTCATGGTTCATCAGGCACTTTTCATCTCATAAAGTATATAAACTCAGTGAATGCAAGGACTTACATGCTTCACAAAGTCTTATATTGGCATTACCTACAACACAGATTGCCCTGGGTTCATATTTATTATACATATGGATGAATGGCTCCACAAAGTCATTTTCTTTAGGTTCGCTGTGCTTTTGGGAAGGTTACATGGGAAATTTTAAAAAAAAATTTTCTCACTGTCAATGTGTGTACATATTTTGAATTAAAGTCCAGTCTTTTTCCAAGAGTGGGCAAGCCACCTTGAATCAGAGTTAGTTTGCCATCTATTTCATCTTTTATTATATTTACTATACTCTGCACATAATAGATGTCCCATAACAGTTTGCTAACCAAATTGTCATATATTATTGGCATATAGTTCCTTCAACTTATAAATATAGTCTCCTGAAAATTCCATCCATCCATCCTTCCTTCCTTCTCCCTCTCTCTCTTTCTTTATTTCTATATTCCCCCTCTTTACTATGCCACTGAGAGCTTAGTTGTGGGAGTGTTCATTTCATGAATTCAGATAAAAATATTTGAAATTCTTCATGATTATTTTTATCAGGACTGTGTTTATTCTTTAAAATAACTATTCTAACAGGACAATCAGAAATTCAAGGTCACCTACTGCTACGTAGGGAGTATGAGGCCAGCCTGGGATACAGGTGACCCTGTATCTAAATACATACACTAAATAAAAAGTAAGTAAATAAATAATCCAAGAATATTAAACTTCTTGGAAACAAGGGGAGAGGATATGGTTAAATGCGAATTCTCCCTTTCCTACCCAAACAGAGAATGAATCAGGAATTAGTCCATTATAAGACAAATAAACTATATTTTTGTTCTCTGGGCAATCCTTTCCTGTCTTGTTTTCTCCAATTAAAAAAAAATCTGGGCTAGGGAGATGGCTTAGTAGTTAAGGTGTTTGCCTGTGAAGCTTAAGAACACTTGTTCAAATCTCCAGGTCCCATGTAGCCAGATGCAAAAGTGCATTCGAGGCTGCAAAGTGCATAAGGGAGCACATGCATCTGGAGTTCATTCACAGCAGCTGAAAGGCCCTGCTATGCCCATTCTCTTACTCTCTCTCTCTCTCTTTTGCTTTGCCTCTTTCTCTTTCTCTCAAAAGTAAAATAATAAAATATAAATAAATAAAAGCCTTAGGAAGATCTCTTCTTTGACTCCTCTGTAAAAGTATCCATAGATACTCCAACATAAAAGATTCTCTCTTTCTGAAGTGAGCTGTTCATAGCCAAGTTGTAAATCTTACTTTGTAATATTAAGGTTAACTTATTTATATTCATTTATGTCAATGAGCACTTTAATTTTACATGTATTTTAAGAAGATATGTAATAAAACTTCATTTTCTCTAAATAGAAACAAATAATTACATTTTTGTCTCAAATGTAACTACTTTGTTGTCATACATTTTTAACTGTTTATTTATTTATTTGAGGAGGGAGAGAAAGAGAGAGATAGTATGGGTGCAATAAGGCATCCTGCCACAGCAAACAAATCCAAGTTGCATGTGCCACTTTGTATACCTGGCTTTACGTGTATATTGGGGAATTGAACCCAGGCCATCAGGCTTTGCAAGCAAGTGCTTTCAACTGCTGATCAATGTCTTCAGCTCTTTTTCTCATAATTTGAAAGAAATTTCTTTCTACATTACTTAGTAGATAGATGAGGCATCCTAGAAGAGAAAAGGAACACAAGTTGATGACATTACAGTTGTTACTAGAATAGTTTCTCACATCAGTGTGCTGTTACCCTGTTAGCATCAGTCTTACAGAAGAAAAGTATAAGATTAAATATCTTCCTCAGAGCAGTTGGTGAAAATGGTGGGAAAGTTATGTAGGCCCAGTTTGGCTTTAAAAACTAAACTCTTCACACCATACCACCATTTATTGTGGAAATGGTGTTGTGTCTAGAAAAGGGGAAAAGTGAAGGAAGGGGCACAGAATCTACTTTGTAGTTGATACATGTTGCAAACTGTTACTCCACTGATAGTACCTCAATGACTAAGAAGACAAGAATGCTCTTCAAATCCAGTAGTGGATGAGACAAATATAATATCCCATGGTGGAATTGGGAGATGCTCACACAAATAAGGAAACATAGTTACCCTTAGATCAATAATTAATAACTAAATGATAGGAATCTAAAGATAGAAAACAGGGAGACTGGCTTCAATGTGCATTGTCATAATTATCTACATTACTCGGAGTAAGCAAATGTTAAGCTTCAACCTAGCATTTTTCTCATCACTGAATGTACTTCAAGAAAATTAAAAAGATTCCTTAAGGTTATTTCCTCATCAGAAACACAACATTAATCTTTTACACACAGTTTTAGGGTTCAATAACTTTCACTGTGAAGATGTTTCATCTATAGACAGTTAGTAAGCCTTTGTTATAAATTGTTAAAATAGTTTCACATATATCAATTTAATAAATTTTTGCCAAGCATTTACTAGGTCCAAAAAGCAGTTGATATGCTCAAAAGACATGGATGAATAAGTTGAAATCTTCAGTCACACAATGGTTATCTAGAAGATAAAATAAATCTGTAAAAATAAAATCATATTACAATATATAGGTAAGCAAATCTTCCTGGAGATAGAACATTCCTCTAAAGTCAAACAAAGTTTCCCCATAGAAGAAAAAGCACCCCAAAAAAAAAAAAAAAGAGAGAGAGAGAGAGAGAGTATAACATAGTCTCAGATATGGAAGAAGAGGCAGAAACTATACCTGATGTATGGAGACAGGTGCCTCTGTGTGCATCCCTGTTATTTCATACCATCTCCACCTATAAAAGGAGATGAGCTTGAAATATGCGCATGGTTGTGCTACAAATTAGAAAGCTTTGGAATAAAGTGAAATTTAAAAGTGTGCCACACTCTAAGAGAACAGGCTCCTGTGTGTTAGATTTCAGCTAAATAACTGAGACTGGGATTAAGAGTGTGCAAGAAATATAAATGCAAAATCTAAAGGTGATGTTTGCATTCTACATATAAAGAGATGTCTAGAGAGATACAGGGTTAAGGGAGTGGCTTTTATCTATTTTATTTCCTGAGATGGGAGGCTTATGTGGATGTCTTTATACAATAGGGTAAATGAATACAAAAGATAAGATACTGAAGACAATGATGATTTAGAAGAAAAGAGACAAGAAATTAAGGAGAATAAGGAACCAGGGTAGGAGATTAGCCCTAAAAGCAACAACAAGATTATTAATAATAAAGTCAACAAAAGTTTAGAAATTCATATGTGGGAGAATCTGTTACAAGAAAATTATACTTGCATGCTCACTTAATATTTCCTTCATGAGTATAAAACAGACACCATAATTACAGTATTTTACATAAGAGAAAAGTGAAATATTTTCCCCATGGTTATTGAGGTAAGGAATGTTATACATGTGACCCAACCATATCACTCAGATTTACAGAGGGATGAATTTAGAGAACACCATACCACATATGATATTTGTCAGTTCTAGGTGCTTAGGGGACATAATTTCGATCTAATTAACATGAGTGTATTGAAAACAAAATTTCAACTCCCTAATTAAAGTAATTATTATTTCATCTATGGCAAAATAGGACTAAAGATAATTAATGTGATATTGAAAGTACTTAAATCATTTTCCCACAAACATATAAAATATATTCCTGTAAGGCACAAAGCATGCAGTAATTTTTTAATGTTGAAAATAATTTTTCCCCTTTTTATTGACAGCTTCCATACTTACAGACAATATACCATAATTCCCTCCCCTCCCCAATTTTTCCCTTTACAAATCTATACTGTATCATATCCCCTCCTTTCCATTAGTCTCTTTTATTTTGATGTCATAATCTTTTCCTCCATTAACTATGGGAAAAATTTCAACAATGTGACATCCAATGTAATTGAAATACCAAAAGGAAATATTGTAGAATGGAAAAGACATTTTCTTTAAATTTATTTATTTATATTTTTACAGTCAGTTTGGTACCATTATTAGGCTCATCCGTGACCTACCCCCTCCCCTTGGCCCCTCCTTGTTGAGGTATATGGGTCATGCATTGTGGAGTTAGCCCACAGTTATGGGTAAGATAAATGTCTCTGCATATCATGACCCAACACGTGGCTCTGACATTCTTTCTGCCCCCTCTTCGGCAAAATTTCCCTGAGCCATGTTGGGTTTATTTTGGGTCTGCTTCTGTGATGAGGTATTGGGGGCCTCTGAGGCTCTGGCTCTCTGATTTGGTAGGAGTTGATTTTTCTCTGTGCTGATCTCCTTCCCCCTTGTGCTGGTATCTGGTTCATCACGAAAACAGCCCCCTTGCTTGTTTCTCCAATTTTTCTTAGTTTCAGCCGGGGCCCTTTTGAGGTATGATGGGGTGGCTCTCTCCTTAGGATCTACGTCTATCTGAAAAAGACAAGCAGATTCTCCATCGGAGAGTAAGTTAGCACCAGGACAAATGAGATAACCTTTTTTTCTGTAGAGAATTTAATAGGTGTCGGCCCTCTTGTAGCCCACAATTGATGGTAGCTTGATATTGGAGAGTGGGCTTATGTTTTGATATGGTTCTGACTTGTTTCCCAGCTCCAGCTATGGGTCCCATACCAGTGAGGGGATCAGTTAGCCGAATTGAGAGAAGTTGGTTCCCCACCATGGCTGTGTGCCACCACTGCACTTGTGTGGGCATCACAACAAGTTATTTGCTGCTAAGTAGGTTAGACCATGCGTTGCTTTGACAGATATTGGTCATTTTCCCCCAGTCGCCCATGTAGCACCTTCTGGCACTAGACGCGCTGACTGTCTGGGGACTGACTCTCTTCCAACTTCCAGCCATGCCATTCTAATTTGCATGTCAATCACATAAGGTGTCTTCAGCAGTAGGGTCTTACCACTAGCCTTTGGTGGGTCATCAAGTACTCTGACAGAAATCTGTCTGTCTTTTAGGAAACCTTGTAGGTCTCTCTGATCAAAAGTTCATTGTGGATGGTAGCCCCATGCTGGTTCTGGGAGTTACAGGTCAGTGCCCACTAAGAAAATGAGGAAAAAGATAACTAATATACAAGAGTTAGAGATAAGAGAGAGAGAGAGAGGGAGAGCGGAAGTGAGGGAGGGAAGATGTAGAAGATTAAGGTTAGTCTTGATCATACCCTCTCCAGTGTCTTGTGGTTCAGGTGTTCCCTGTAAGGGCCTGGTGAAGGATCAGCCATTTGGTCTGTCTTTTAGTAAGTTAAAGTGGGCGAGTGGACGAGATTGCGGAGCAGTCTAAGGTTCCGCACACAGGGAACAATCTCACTTGCCAAAGCTACCTGTCTACTGCCTGGCAGGAGTGCCGAAGTTGCCTGAGTTCTCAAGCGGTAATGTGTCAAAGCTGCCTGCGTTCGAGCTAGGAGTGGCACTGAGACACCAAGCACTGAAGCCACCCAAACTCTGGCTGGGAACGCTGGGAACCGGAAGCAGTCTGCGCTCCCCCGCCACAGGACAATGGCGGTTGGCTGGCATGGCAGACAGGTAGGGGATGGCACCTGAGCTGGCTCAAGCGAGAGACACAGTCTGAGCTTGCGTGGTACCTGCTGTGGGACTGGGCTAGCTCAGTAAGTGGGTGAGTGGACGAGAGTGCATAGCAGTCTAAGCTTCCACACACAGGGAACAATCAGCGCGCAGTGGCAGCAGTGTCGGCCAGGGCTGCAGCGGTGGCAGCGGAGGTGCTGTGAACACGGTGGTTATTTCGGGCGAGGGGTGCCTACCCACCCGTGAGGGGATTGGCGATTCCCTGTTCCCCTGCCTCTGTGCCCTCCCAGATTTCTCTCCCCTAAAAGCCACTATGTACCCTTAATATCTTGCCTTTCTTTCTCCGGGATTTGCAGCACATCTAGGTGGTCGCCATCTTGACCGGAAGTCCTGGAAAAGACATTTTAAAAAATAGATAAAATTCCTTTATTTTGATACAATTTATAAACTTACATATCGAGGAGATTCAATAAAACTCAAGTGAGAATAATATAAAATACCAAATCATTCCAAGATATCATATCCAATTTGCAGAAAATTAGTCATACAAATAAGATCTTAGGAGAATGCAGATATATAATTTATGTTTAAATAAATATTCAAGTAACTATAAGATAGTAGGCAAACCAGGATGAAAGAGAAATGTTCAAATTATTGCAGTAAACTCTGAAATCCAGATCCTCCATCTAGTCTGTATACAGACATTTTGAAATAGCACACCTACCAAGGCTCACAGAACATTGTAGAAGAGAGGTCTGAAAGATTGTAAGAACCACAGGGGAGAAGGAGTATACTGAGGCATAGTCCACTCACCTGTAAAAAGACTAATGCATTCATAATTCCACGGTGAATACCAGTAACCCTACTGAGGAGGGCACCCAGTGCAATGGGGCAGGGAAGAGAGAATATAAGAGGATAATACAAAGGGAATGAGATCAACACATAATTTGTCCTTATAGTAAAATTCTTAATTAATAAAAAATTAGAATTATATTAAAGAAAAGAAACATAAGATAAAAATGGTGTATAGCTAGGGAGAATGTTGAAGACATGAAAAGAACAAAGTAGAGTTTACAGATTAAAAGAATGTCATCTATTAAATTTTGACAAAACTTTGGTAGTTGGAAAATCAAGTAAAAGTTGGAGTAAGAACAAGTATAGATACACCCATATGAAAATAAAAATACAGCTAACATGTATTAAACCTCAGCAACACTATTTGTCTTCCCAACTTTCTCTGGCATGCACACTTAGTACATTAATGTGAGTTCAATGAATCACACTAACTTACATGGTAGCAGGCACCCTGAATTATTGCTGTGGGTCAGGGAAGGAGGGAAAGTGATTATGTAGAATACTGGAAATGTCATCATATTGCCATTTTTTTTATTTTTAGCAAGAAGTAATACTGACCTTTGTAGAATAATTTTTTTTTTATTTGGAAATAATGTCAAAGTAATCAAGTGAATTAAGAACCCCACATGCCATCAGGGAAGTGGCTCATGGAGGACAGACCGAGGCAGGGGTAGATTGTTCTGAGAGATGGCTCTACGAACACAGTTATTTTGACTTTGTGGTAAAGCAAACAACCAAATGCTACTGCATGAATTGTTCCCTACAAATCATTACTCCATCTTAATGATTTATTTTGACCAAATTCATAAAGACTAAAATCTTTACTACTCGGATATTACTTTTCTTTTCCCTATGTCAGTCTTTCTCTAAATGCCAATGCTTGAATACAA
Organism: Dipus sagitta; assembly: GCA_036346955.1. Classification (NCBI taxonomy): domain Eukaryota; kingdom Metazoa; phylum Chordata; class Mammalia; order Rodentia; family Dipodidae; genus Dipus; species Dipus sagitta. The sequence goes on from CM070781.1 coordinate 10,061,088, forward strand.
AGGGCATACTATCCCTTATCTCTGATTAACAATATCACTGACTTTGCCTCATTCAGACTCATTCTAAAGTTCACTTCTTTTCTGTTAAACTTTTTATTGGCAACTCCTTACATATAGAGAATATACTATAATTATAATCCTCTCCAACCACCCTCCCCCGCAAGTACATCCTTCACTGAATAATCATTATCTCTTATATTTTGAAGTCATCATTTTTCCTTCATATCATGCACAGATTGTTGGTGGTATCAGCCACTATGAGGACATGAATACCAAGACATTATTATAAGCACTCCTCCCCTTCCTTTGTCTCTCATATTCTCGCCACAACATATTTTTCAATTGTTCCTGAACCTCAGAGGGTGTGATAGAAATATCTCACTGCTCAACACACAACTGTAATGTCCAGTATTTTGATAAGTTTTGAGTTTTGAGGGAGTAAGATAGCTCTTTTAGGCAGTTAGGGTGACTGGGCCCTAAAAGTAAGAAATGAATATCTTGGGGTCTATCCTTGCAGTCTGCTCTTGCTAGAGATCAAAGGATGACCTGACTTTCACTTGCCTATTTCCCTAGACCTATTTTTCCATCAACAACCTGGGCCCCTCCTGGGAGGGAGGTACTTGCTAGGATTTAAATCTAATCCTAATGCTGCGGTTGGTCAAGCTTAGACCCCAGAACTTGGCGTCATGGTCAGGCTCTTCCTGAGACAGCCCCTCATTCAGACCAATCACCCTTCACTCAGGTTCACCTGAACTGGAAGGTAGGACCAACCACTATAAGGTTATAAATATGTTTGCAAGGGCAGGGCAAGGTCTCTGAGCTGGTTGACCACTCATGAAACTCCAGCTGCTGGTGAGTTTCTCCCCAGGGTTGGCCCAGCTGGGGAAAATCCACTAGCCCCTACATTCCACATCAGCTTTCTCCACATGGCAAGAACTCATTGAGCTTTCCTTCCTGTCCTTTTTCCACATTTTGTTTTGTTTTTTCCAGTTCCACCATATGGGCTCTCAAGCCACATGGGTATTCTTCCTTGGTTCTGTACTTCTCTAAATAATATAATAGTTTAATAATTATTCTTCCCAGTCTTATTTTATTCAATTCCTTGCTTAAAAGTAGACACAAATCTGGGGTTTGGCATTCAAAGACTTTCCTGAACCCCTAGTATCCCATTATAGATTCACCCCAGTGGTTACTGTCATCTGATAAGACAATCATTTCTAACAAAAAGTAATGTAATGTATGGGCATAAGCATAAGTATTTATAGGACAGTTTGGTGGTCATAGTATGTCAATTTAGCCATACCATAGCAGTAGTTTCCCTACTAGGACTTATGACCACCCCAGCCATAGACTTTTGAATAGGTTTTCAATGATAGGCAAAATTTCCTCCTGTAGAACTGCTCTCAAATATAGTCAGAAACCAGTTGGTTTCCCCTATAACAGAAATGCCAACATTGTACCAGTTGGAACATTTGGACTGGCTAGCCAGCCATAAATCTTGCAGTGTCCACTTCTTGTTAAGACTAGTGATGACTTTTCACCCCCAACAGGCTGCACACGTCTTTCCAGCATCCTAGCAGATAGTCAAAGGGGAGGAGGTTTCCACTCAGTCCCAGCTTGATTTCTCAGTGACCTGTGCTACAGGCATGTTTGCCAACTTTACTCATGATTTTGGTGGTAGGGAAATAGCCCAATACTACTGCCAGTAGCTTGAAGAATTCATCCCTTAATTAACTCAACTCAGGTAAAGCTAGATCATTTACTACACGAAGGAAAATATTTTGCAATGAAGAAAGAAAGAAGGGTGAGTGTATAGGAGATATGTAAGTAGCAGGGCAGAATACTGGAGGTGAAGTGATCTAAATGGAGTTAGGGGAGGAGATGGAGGAGAGGAGAGGCTTGGAGGAAAGTTAACAAAAGAAGTTGACATCAAAACACTTGAGGCATATAGAACTTCAATAGACTTGGCCAGAGAAGGTCCTCTGCATAACACATCATACTAACAATGTCAAAAATCCTCCTAAAAGCTGCAAGAGAAAAACACCAACTCACATACAAAGGCAAGAATACAAAAACTTCAGACCTTTCATCAGCAAGCCTAAGAGCCTGCCAAGATTGGAATGACAGATTCTAAGCTCTGAAGATGAACAACTATACCAACTGAGAATGCTATAGCCAGCAAAATGGTCTTTCAAAATTTATGGAGAAATGAGGATACTCCAAGACAAACACAAACTAAAACAATTTATGTCACCCAAGCCTGCGCTACCAAAAAAAAAAAAAAAAAAAAAAAAAAAAACCTGAAAGGAATACTTTACGGGGAAGAAGAAAGACAGCCCCATCTGTGAGAATGCCAGGTAGGAGCACTCCATGAAAGTAGCAGATGAACAAACAAAAAAGAGGAATCACCTATACCTAACATAACAAATCAGCAAACTCTCAGTGGAAAAGGAAAAGAAATGACAACAATCCATGTAACAAAAGCATCATCCAAAAGAGTACCAGGGAACAGCAAGCCCCTCCCTATAACAACTCTAAATGTAAATAGCCTTGATTCGCCAATGAAAAGACTCAGACTAAATGACTAGTTTTTTAAAAAAAAATAAGATCCAATTGCTTGTTTTCACCACGAAACTCATTTAGGCAAAAAGATGCTCATAAAATGAGTACAAACAGATGGAAAACAAATTACCAAACAGAAGCTGCAGATAAGCAAGAGTGGCCATCTTTATATCAGACAAAGTAGACTTCAAACCAAAACTAATTAGCATAGACAAAAGGGGACAATTCATCAAGACTATATTATAGGCATAAACATTTGTGCACCAAATATTGGGGCTCCTAAATTCATAAAATAAGTACAAAAAACCTAAAAAACATAGGACCAGACACAGTATTAGTGGGAAACTTCAATGCCCCATTCTCAAACTTAGATAAGTCATCAAGCCTGAAAACCAGCAAGGAAACCAGAGCTAAACAACACCATTGATCAACTGGGTCTAACAGCCCTGTATAGAATATTCTACCCAAAAGATAGGGTAGGTAAAAAATTCTTTACTGCAGCTCATGAAATCGTCTCCAAAACTGACCAAATAATTGGCCACAAAACTAACCTCAACAAACACAAAACATTGAGCTAATACCCTATGTTCTATTAGATCACAGTGGAATAAAATTAGAAATCAACAACAACAACAACAAAAGAATACAGAAATTGCATAAATTCTTGGAGATTTTATAAACCACTTTTCAGTGAAGAATATGTTATTGAAGAAATTAAGTGGGAAATTGGAAAATTCTTAGAAACAAATGAAATCTGATCACACATTCTACAAGGCTTCTGAAATATAGCCAAAGCAGCCTTAAGCTGAAAGTTCATTGCTATAAGAGAAATTAAAAATTAGAGAGATTTCAAATAATGTAACACTCCATCTCAAGGCTATAGGCAAAGGGCAACAAGCCAATCCCAAGCACAGTACAGAGCAGTAAACAATAAAAATCAAGGAATAAATTAATAAAATATCTATCCAAACCATAATACACAGAATTAATCAAATGAAGAATTATTTTTGAGAAAATATTAACAAACTATTAGCCAAACTAACAAGAAGGAGAACAGGAAAAACCCAAATTAACCAAATTAGAGACAAAACAGACTGCAATGCAATCCAAAAATCATTCAAAATACTTTGAAAACATATATTATAAAACACTGGAAAACCTACAAGAAACAGATAAATTTCTAAACAAACTTCTGGACACATATAACCTCCCAGAGTTAAAAAAAGAAATGACATCAAGGTCACCCTAAGACTACATAGTGAATTCCAGGTCAGCCTGGGCTACAGCGAGACCTTACCTCAAAAATCCAAAAAAAAAAAAAAAAAAAAAAGAAAGAAAGAAAGAAAAAAAATGAAATATGAATACAAATGTTGTCATATTAGAAATAAATTGTACCATAATGACACACTTTGTGTTAAAATATGTTTATATACCCCATTATTTCAAATATTGGTAGCATTTTAAAAAATGATAATATACTAAAAAAATAAATTCTAAGAATATAAAAAAAAAAAGAAATGACATCAACAATTTAAACAGACACATTATAAGCAATGATATTGAAGCTTTAAATAAAACCTTCCCCACAAAGAAAAGCCCTGGACCAGATGGATTTACTACTGAATTCTATAATACATTTTAAAATTGTATTTACTTATTTGAGAGAGAGAAAGAGGGTGGGGGGTAGGAGGGAATGGGGTACCAGGGCATCTAGCCACTGTAAACCAACTCCAGACACATGTGCCACCATGTGTATCTGGCTTAAGTGGGTACTAGGGAATCGAACCAGGGTACTTAGGCTTCACAGGCAAGCTACTTGGCCAAACAGCCATCTCTTCTGTGCCAACTTGTAAAGGAGGCATAATGAGTAGTGAGCAGTAGAGGTAGGATATAAAGGGCTTACTCTGTGCAAGGCAATCATTGAATTTATATCCGTGCAGTAGAGATGAAGTTCTGTACCGTGAGGGACTGCAGTCATAGTGAAGGCTAGGCAGGTTATATTGGATGTGAAGCACTCAGACTTGTTTTTCATTATATTAAGCATTGTTTTCTCACACAAATAAATGCAGATCAAAGAATTGAACTGCATTCTTTTCAGATGTGAAGACTTTTAGTTGTTGCTTAATGTTTGTTTGACAAAGTTGCTCATAAATTGGTTTGGGTGGCGACTCCATATATTTCCTATTTTAAATTTCCACTAAAATGTTTAGACAGAAAGTTTGCTTGCTCTGTTGAGTTGTATGACAATGGGTTTGATAAAATCTTTTAATGTTTTTCTGTATGTTTTTTGAGCAATTGGAATATTTAAAAAAAATAAAGAAAGTAATGGTACTGGAAAAATTGTATATATACCTGCAGAAGAATGAAATTACATCCATATCTCCCTGCCTATACTGCTATCAATTCAAAGTGGACCAAAGAACCGAATCTAATACCAGAAATATAGTAAGGACTAGAGGGAAAAATAGTGAACACTCTCTAGGCAATATAAAAGAAGCAGGAGGGCTGGAGAGATGGCTTAGCGGTTAAGTGCTTGCCTGTGAAGCCGAAGGACCCTGGTTCAAGGCTCGATTCCCCAGGACCCACGTTAGCCAGATGCACAAGGGGGCGCACGCGTCTGGAGTTCGTTTACAGTGGCTGGATGCCCTGGCGCACCCATTCTCTCTCCCTCTGCCTCTCTCTCTCTGCCTCTTTCTCTCTCTGTCTGTCACTCTCAAATAAATAAATAAAAATAAAAATAAAAGAAGCAGGAACATGGGATAGAGATAGTCAACAGGATACAGATGCTACAGAGGGGAAGGGAATTGAGGGAAGAGGTCAAGGAGGGATTGAGAGAAACCAAGTTGGTGTCTGCTTAATATCCAGGTAGTAAAAGGAAATCAGCCCAGATGTACATCAAGTAATGAATGGATATTGAAGAAGTGGTGCATGTACTGCAAAGGAAATCTACTCAGCAGTAAGGAAAAAATGAAATTAGATATTCAGAAAGGGGATGGACCTGGAACAAAATTATACAAAGTGAAGTTACCCAGGGTCAAAAAGACAAGTGCCACATGTTCTATCTCATATGTGAAACCTAACATGGAAGAGTTAAATTTGTTTATAAGTAGTAGTAAGCATCAGTAGTACTGGTCAAGAAGCTAGGCTGAGTCTTTGAGAGAGGAGAAGTAGGGTGAGATCAGAAGAGGTTATAGTCCACAGACAAGTGGAGGGATGGAATCCAGGTACTAGAAGGGTCTGGAGATGACAAGACCAAGGGAAGAAGAGGAAGGAGTGATATACAAAAATGATAGCATAAGTCAGTGTCATAGAAAGCTATCTGTGTTAGCTTATTAGAAAACATGACTCTCCTAAAAACAGAGTGATATAGACAAGGAGAGGAATAGTTTTGGCAAAAGCACCTTATAATGAGAGAGAAAGCTTCACCTTAAGACCATAGGCTGTTGCTGGTAAATCCCCGTACTAACAGTTGGGATTTACCCCATAGCTTCACAGTGAGTTGTTGGTAAGGGAAGCCCATGAGGCTCAAAAGAACAATGAAAGCCATTGCCAAAGCCCTTGGTTACCCACCAGAACTCAATACTAAGTTCCCATTGCTGATGATACCACAAGCTATGATTGCGGTACACTGAGAAATCAGGATGGAACTTAGCAGGAAGCCGACTCCCTGCTGGCTAGCTATTACACTGTTTAAAAAATAAACACTATGCCAGATTCTGGGGATAAAAGTCACCAACAGTGTGAGCATGCCTTGTTTCCCACAAGTTACAAAATTAAGTAGCCAGGCAAGAAATACCCACCAATGCTATAGTAACACATATGTTATGAGGGTAATCACTGCTTGCTGATTGGATATGAGGTCCACTGAGTGAAAAGGAATTCATGCTTGATACTGAGAACCAAGTCAGAAGTCTATGGTTTGGAAGGTCATAGATCCTACAGGGAAATTTCCACTGTTCTTTGGCTAAAAAGAAAGTTTTATGTCCATCAGAAACCCTTCTAAATTTCTGTCATCTTCTTTGGCCCATGTTGTTCTTAGCTAGAGTATCTGCATTTTATGGATGGCAGCAAACACTAGCCACTAGCCCCAAGACTCATCTGAATGACAAGAAAAGAAAGAGGACAGCCTCACACAAGAGGACTCATTTCTATCACACCTACCAGGACCCAAGAAATACTACAGAGGATGTGGTGGATTACATAAGAGTCCTATTATCACAGCTAGCCTTTGAACGTCTTCTACAAAGATGGTGGTAGACACTGATGAGACCCAAAAGTCAGAAAATTAGTAGCTGCTGAGAGAGTTCAACACTATTATAACCTGCTCTCCATAGTCCAGGAAATATTCATAGAAGAATATAAGAGCTGCATGGTGGGAAGATGTACTCTGACAGGGACTTACTGCTACATTCATGGCTCCATAGTGATTATAGATGTCCTCACTGATGAAGGTCTTCAGTTGAATGCTGGGGCTAGAGGACAGGGAGCATAAGAGTATAACCAGGTAGAATATGGCCAATTTTCAGTATGCTCATATATTAAAATTCTCAATTAAAAATTTCACAATGTAGGCCAGGCGTAATGGCACACACCTTTAATCCCAGCACACAGGAAGCAGAGGTAGGAGGATTGCTGAGAGTTAGAGGCCACCCTGAGATGATATAGTGAATTCCAGGTCAGCCTGAGCTAGAGTGAGACCCTGCCTCGAAAAACCAAAAAAAAAAAAAAAAAAAAAAAAAATACAATGAAGAAAAACGAGTTTAATTTTAAAACTTCACAGTGAATGACACTCAAATCTCTGATGGCTACTAATTTCTTTTTAACTTAAAAGTTGAATGATTTGGTTCTTTCTGTTATAACATCAGAATTATTTTTTTTAATTTTTTTCCAACATTGATGATATGAATATGCAACACTGTCTATAAGCCTTTATTTCTTCCTCAATTAAAAAATCTATTGGCACCTGAAGAGATGGTTTAGCAGTTAAGCACTAGCCTGTGAAGCCTAAGGACCTGCGTTTGAGGCCCAGTTTCCCAGGACCCACGTTAGCCAGATGCACAAGGGGGCACACGCATCTGGAGTTCGTTTACAGTGGCTGGAGGCCCTGGAATGCCCATTCTCTCTCTCTCTCTCTCTTTCTCTGTCTCTGCCTCTTTCTCTCTCTGTCGCTCTCAAATAAATAAATAAAAATGAACAAAAAAATCTATTGGATTAAAGATTTTCTTTACCTCATTCTCACTTAAACAGCCTCCTTAGAAACTCCTTTTCTCCAGAAAGAATAGTCCATTTTTTTATGAAACTTCAGCTAAATGTTTAAAGCCATCTAGCATTTAAAGAAATACTATATTTTTACTTAAAATGTTTGTTTACCACAGAAGATTGCTTGTAACCTATATGATGACAGTAAGGGGAGGATATTTCATAGTCTTCTTTAAAGAGCTCCTAATGGTCTCTGTAGCCACACAAAGCCATGGGACAGATGTTTTATGTTGTGCTGGCTTTCCTAAGAGAGTGAGGTAGAATCCTATCCCATCTAATCTGTTCAGACATAAATCAATTCCAATAAGGATATTAGTTGAGAGTGCTGAGTGTTTTTATAGACTGTAGAGAAGAGTTGAGGAAATAACTTGAAATGGACTGAGGATTATTGGTTTTCCTTGGAGAATCCGGAGTGAAATATGAGCTCTTTGAACCTCTCTCAGATCTTTCATCTTCTATAAATGTTCAATAGTTACTAGAAACCTCACACCTTTTCTTTCTATCACTCTTAATAATAGTACTTATGTCTTGGTTTTAGAGTTTTTATGCATTTATATAAATGTCTGTTACTCTTGTTTATATAACTGAAAGTCTCAAATGCAATTGAAATTGCTTTTTCACTGGCTATTAATGACACTTGTTCATCCAAAAATAAAATGCATCTCTTTATGATCTGTGTGAATCAGTGGTGAATGATGCTCTGGAGCAATAGTTCAGGCATACGCCAGAAATGCAACTAGACCTGGAACATTTTACTTCTGACCATATCAGTAAGGTTATGTTTCTTTTCCTCTTATACAGTTAGGTTTGTTCTGCCTTGAAATTTTACCATATTACCACACTTCTGGAAGGTGTGGTGATAAGATTTAATTAATAAAATTATCATGCAGAATTGCATTCCCAGGAAAATTACACTGTACCCTCTTATCTCAGACTTTGTAAGTTAATCATTTAGTTTTTTTTAACTATGCATTTTAACACAAATGAAGAAACAAAATATCCCCTATAAATTGGGTGAATTTAAATTTCTATTTAATACTTGCAGTCAACTTTTAAATAGAATCCACAGAGAAATGTAGAAATTGGTCACATTTGCTCAATTATTTTCTGATGAAAATTAAAAACAAGTGAATTAATACAGAATAGGTCAACCAAAGAAAAGTTAATAGATAATAAGAGACTTAGCTGCCTACCTTTTAAGTAGAAACTTGTATTGGGCAGATGAGAGCTTTGATAACTACTTTCTAAAATGACAGTTCATTTGTAGTTTCCCACTCTGTTCTGGTACCCTTCACTATGTTAGAAAATGCAGAGACAGATGTTGGAGTCTCATTAACCACAATGGCAATAATTTTATACGTAAATGTGAGGCTCAGAAATAGTTCCCATCTGGCAGAGGTATTTGGGGCTAGGAAAAAAAAAAAAAAAAAAACAGCATGTGGATTTCAGATAATCTTCCGCTAAAGCAGATTTGATAAAGGAGCAATGACATTTAACCCAAACCCATGTGTCCACCAACCAGGCATTGAAGGAAGGCATGGGCATCTGGTGTATTTGACTCAGTGGCAGTCAAAAGCACACCTTGCAAATAAGCACTGCTACATCATAATCACTCTATGGGCTAGCAATGCTGCATACATTGTCTATTAAAACTTCGCTTAAAGCTCCTAGAGACTGGGACTATCAAAATTCGGAACTACCGGGCGTGGTGGCACATGCCTTTAATCCCAGCACTCAGGAGGCAGAGGTATGAGAATTGCCATGAGTTTGAGGCCACCCTGAGACCACAGAGTGATTTCCAGGTCAGCCTGAGCTAGACTGAGACCCTACCTCGAAAAAGAAAAAAGAAATTGGAACTGTATATCTCTGAAATGCTTAACACACCACATGGGCAACCTAAGCATAGCCATATTAATATTTTTATGTACAAATATGTGACTATTGAAAGTAAATGTGACATAGGGTGATGTAAACAGCCATGTGGTTATGTTAGGCAAGGTTTTGTTGACAAAGATTTCTCTCTAAACTTATTTACAAAAGCTTTACAGATTGTAGAGGGTTCTGGAATTTGAAATGTGGGGAAAGGATTATAAACAAAAAGAAGTAGAGACCTTGAGAAGTGAAGTAATTCACTTTAGTTTTCACAACCAAGGAGCATTGCAGCTGGGGAGAGAAAACAAGGACATGGTTCTCAGATCTGAGGGGAAGGAGAAGTGCAGGGCTCTAACCGGTCTCAGCAGCTATTGAATATGTCTTTTAAACTTAGTTTGTGATGGAACTGTGGATATGCATACTGTTAGCAGTCCAAGTTTTGCCCAAGGTTTGGGGCTTCCACGACATTAAACAGTGAAAATGAGGATTGCAGAGATGCTCAGTGGCTAAGAACCCTTCCTGTGTGTAGCAGACAGCTTCAGGTTCGCTGAGATGAACTTCCAGACCAGACACAGTTATGGAGGAAGGGATATTTATTGAAGCTTACAGATCCAGGGGAAGTTCCATAATGGCAGAAGAAACTGCCCTGCCTTCACAGGCTCAAGCAGAGAGAGAGAAGTACAAGCCTAAAGGTCAAAAGCCAGAGCACAACTTCAGGAACTCTAGCTAGGCACACTTTGCATATCTTTAGATTGAAATCTCAAACCCACCACCACACCTTAAGATCCACACAATGGCATTGCCTCCAGCCAGATGGCTAGAGATGCAAACTACAAACAAATAAACAACTGAATATATTGGGGGCCATCTATTCTATTCAAACCACCACACTGTGCAAGTATGAAGGCCTGAGGAAACCTGAGAGATGACTCCAGTTTGATCCCCAGGACCTACACAAATGTCTGGGTAAGTCCAGATATGACTGTAACTCCAGTCCTATAGTGAAGCAAAAAACTAAGAATCATTGGTACTCATGAAAAAAATCAAGAAGATCTAGGATCAGTAAAAGACTTTGGTTCAAACAAAAATGTGTGGAAAAGTAACAGTGTGAAATACTGCACATTCTGTGCAGGTAACCCCAGATGAGTGTGCCCTGCCATAGGCAAGTACATGCAGCACCACAAGGGCTCATACACTTTCATACACAGCCAGCACCACCAACACACACGCATGCACACACACACACACACACACACACACACACACACACACACACAAAATGAAGTTTCATTAACTGAGTTATGAAAAATATACATTTTGTACAGAAAATTTCACTTTTAATATACTCACACACACTGACCTTTTAAAATATGCACTGATACATACTAATATTTTTAAAAAATATAAAATGAAAACCTTAAGTGAACATGCATGGTCCAAATTGTCTCTTTATCTCCATTCATTATAATCACCATAATTCCAACCTTGTCAGTGAAATCAGCAGCACCAAGAGAATCTGGGACTTATTGGGAAGACACTATGTGAAGGATTAGCCACTACATGTACACTCATCATCCATTACCAACAATCCTAATCTATACATTCACCATTTCTTCATAAAACCTCTGAGTTAGCACCATATGCCTCTTCTTTGAGCCTATGTGCTATGTTCGGCGACATCTAGGAATGTTCTGTCAGTTCAGCAATATTCATTTTAATATAGCTCTAGCAAGGTATATTAAATATACAAAATTGCACATATTTAATGTATTCAATTGGATATACCTGAGTACATGCATATACCCCTGAAACCATCAGCATTAGCAAAATAATAATTCATCACCATTAAGAATTTTCTGTGCCTTTTCTTGTTTAATAAGAACACCTAATATGAGATACACTCTCTTACTACCTTTCTAAGTGCACAATGCCAAGCTGTTATTTAAAGGCAATGTATATCTCTGGAACTTATTCAATTAAGGTGTCTATTTATTGCACAGAAATTCACTCTATGCTTCCAGGATTAACTATTTTAGATATATCACTTATTGGAACTGGGCAGTTTGTCCTTCTGTGGTTGGCTTATTTCGTGTTGAATAACATTCCCTGGATTCATGCATATTGTTGCAAATGATAATATTTCTTTCATAATCCTATATGATTTTCATTGTATGCATAAAGCATATCTTATTAATCTGCTCAACTTCCAATGGACATTTGTTTCCACATCTTAATAATTATGAATCATGCTGTGATGAATATGGAAGTGATAACAACTCTTGGACATCTTAACTTTAATTCCACTGGGTATATACCCAGAAGTTAGATTTCTGAATCATACAGGAGTTCTAGTTTTAATTCTTTGAGGATCCTGAATGCTGCTTTCCATAGCTAATGTACCATTCTAAATATTTCCACACATAATATATAATGTATAACAGTATTTTTCACCACATTTTCAATTTTTTTGTACAATAGCCAACTCAACTGTATTGAGGTGATATCTTTTGTGACCTTGATTTGAATTTCTCTGATGAGTAATGATATCAGTTACTTTCTCAATGTATGGACAAAATACCCAATCAGAAATAGCTTATAAAATGAAAGGGTTTATTTTCCTTTTACAATTTTGAGTGGAAGTATCATCATGGTGGGGAAAGTAAGGCAGGAACAGACAGCCAAAGTATTACATCTTCAAACCATTAGGGAAAAAACAAAGAGAAAGAACGAAAAGAAAAGAAACTAAACAGCACCAAGCAGAGCAGGACTATTCCACCTGAAAGCTCACTCCCAGAGTCATGCTTCCTCATACTCCATCCCGTAAAGGCTCCTCAAACTTCACAAACAGCACCACCAACTGGTGACTAAGATTTTAAGCACATGATTCTCTAGGGGACATTCTGCACTCCAACCACAATAAAGAGGTTAGAATTTTTCATAGATCTGTTGGATAGTTATATCTCTTCCTGGGAGCAATGTGTCATAGCCTCTTATGGTCCAAAGTATACACCCTCTTCCATATATTTGCTACCTCAAAATCCACTAAAGTAAAATAGCAAATCTTTACAAATCATTTGGTCATTTGAAAGGTTTGTTTGTTTGTTGTTGTTGTTGTTGCTGTTGTTGCTGTTGTTGTGATTTATTTATTTATAAGAGAGAGGGGGAGAGAATGGGCATGCCAGGGTGTCTAACCACTGCTAACTAACTCCAGACATATGCACCACCATGTGCAACTGGCTTAGGTAGGTTCTGGGGAGTGAAACCTGGGTCCTTAGGCTTCATAGGCAAGTGCCTTAAATGCTAAGCCATCTCTCCATCCCTCTTTAGTCATTTTAAGGTGGGTTACTTTCTTTTTGCTGTTGTATTATCTGTGTTCTTTATGGATTTGGGTAGTAATTCCTAGTCACATTGATTAAAAGTATTTTGCCTACTCTGTAGACTCATTTTGTTGGCTTCTTAATTTGCTATGCACAACTCTTTTACCTTTATCTATGTAGTATGATTTGCAGAAATCCATTGACATATACTTACATGAAATAACTGATTAATAAAAATTATACTCCTCACATGTTATTGCAGTAATGAAAATAAAAAGTGTCACACACTCTTTTAATACTGTAGTTCATACATATTGTTATACATCTCTTCATTTCCTATACAACCAAATTCCCTGTATTTTAGATATTCTTTCAGTTAATTAGAGTTGTGACCATTGAAAATTCACTTATTTATCCCAGGATACATCATACTTTCTGGTGTATAACCTACTGAAACTCATCATATAATTCGTACCTACTGAGTTGTTGGCATTGTGAAATGCACTAAGTAATATTCTGACAACAGAGAGAGCTCAGAGGTTAGTGCTGGAGATAGATAATGAAGTATTCAGTATACAGTTGTGTAAGTATGGAGGAAACCACAGTTTTCTGTGACAGTGAATTTGTAAAAGGAGAGTGGAAGGGAATTTGGCTCAGAAAGGGTTTGATCTGAGGTCTAACATGGAATGGGAACATCTAGTGGAGTCAGTGGGGATGCTGGAAAATGAGACTGTGCAGACTGCAGACAGCAAGTACCAAACTCACAGAACCTTGTAGCCTCTTGTGGGGCACTCCAGGACCTGCTCAGAGAAAACTACCTGTGTTCTAAAACGTCCACCCTTCACATGTTGCAGTGATGAAAATATACCACGTGGGCATAAAGATATGGTGTCGGATAATACCTGAAGAACTTTGTAGGTTAGCCAACAAAGTGAACAGCATAGTTTATTTTTGATATGGAAAAATAAGATTAAAATTACCTTTTCATATGGTAGATTATATTTACTTCTTAAAGCACTTCTTATATTATATCATAGTTACTTGCTGTAGGTTATTTTCCCACTGCAAGTTTTAAACTCACAAGGACAGATCATGGGCATACACATCTCCTGTATAACCTACTTAGATGAAAACAATCTTCAAAAATAAAAGTAAGTAAGGTGCACATGGTGGCACATGCTTTTAATCCCAGCACTCAGGAGGCAGAGGTAGGAGAATTACTGGGAGTTCAAGACCAGTGTGAGACTACATAGTAAATTCCAGGTCAACTTGGGCTAGGGTGAGATCCTACCTTTTTGTTTTTATTTTGTTTAAACCCTAATTTGAAAAGCCAAAAATAAACAAATAATCAATAAAAAGAAAATAAATAAGTCCCCAAATTCAAAAAATCTTTAAATGTTTCAGTATGTATCAGCCTAAAAACCCAGCCCTGGTAAAGCAAGCAGATGAAGTGTACTGACCCTGGAAACATCCTTGTGGGTGACATGAAGTTTGAAAGGCCTCACCCTGTTTCAGGTAGAGAGTCACTCTGGACTTTGCAATGCTATGTTCAAGTTTATTGCTAAAACAGTCACTGTGAATGTGAAGTCAGGGGTCCAGTTAGGTAGTTGGTACAATGAGAACAAATAAGATCTAAACCAGAATAATGGCAAGAGAGGGAGTACATCAGAGACTCATTCAAAAGGCAGAAGGATTATGTGACTTTACTCTGAATTGACTGTTATGGGATATTTATAGTGTATTATGTACTGAGCAGATTGGGCAGAAATAATCCCCAGCTCCTCATTGAGGAGCTGAATTGTTTTAAGAAGTGTGAGAAAATGCAGGTGTTCTCTATGAAATGAGATGCTGTTTACTTTATTTATTTGTTTTGGAACAAATAAATTCTGTGATATGTATGTGATATGTTCCATTGCCTTCTATTTGTCCCCCTGCCACTACTACCTAGCCCCTTCTTTTTCCCAATTAGTCACACTCCTAATTTCATGTCTTTTTTGTGACCCGCTTAGCTTAATTAGGGTTGTTTGTATGAGCATGCCGACAGTAATGTCATGTGCAGAAGACAGCATCCTGTGTGTAGACCTTTTCTCTTTTTAACCTTTCATATTTTATTGGTAATTTTATACATGTATATAAGATGTTTGATCATAGTCCCCTCCAATTACCTTCTCTTAACCCTCCTCCTCATTCTTCCTTCTGCTGAACTCCTTCTTTTTCCTAACTAGTCTTTCTGATTTAATGTCTCCCTTTATTATTTGTGTGTGGGTGTGACTCTCTAAATTTAATTGGGTTTGACTGCATGGGCAGAAGTAGGGGATTATTTACCAGAACAGAGTGGATCTCACCAGCGGCTATGTGACTACATGAAATGTCTCTCCTCCAACCACCATCAGGGAGGGACGGGGACCTCATGCTCTCCTCATCATCCTTGCGCTTCATTGAACAAAATTCTTTACATTTAATTTATTTATCTCTCATAATGGCACTATGAGGTTCTAGTGTTAGCTCCATTCAATAGATAAAGGTACCAAAGCATTGTTACTTAATTGAACTGACTTATCTAATGGCCATGAGATAATTTTGTTCCCTTAGTAAATGATTTACTAGTACATGATTGTTGTTTTCCTGCTTGTTTTTAAAGGTGTACTCAGACTTGTCTATAATTCTATCATATTGTCATTGTTTAAGAGTGATGTATGTAGCATAGATGGATCAAAGGAATGTCACAAGCCTGCAAGGTTACAGCATGTATTATTCGGGGTTCTCTAGAGGAACTGAACCGCTGGAATGAATTATATTGCAAAGGAAATTTATTGGATTAGTTTTAGGATAGTCCAATAGCAGTTGCAGGCCTGAGAATCAAGGAACCCGGTAACTGCTCTGTCCACATGGCAAGATGCCTCAGCAGTCCCAATCCAGCACTGAAGGCTTGGAGGGTTCCTGAAACACAGGTTTTCAATCCACACAGGTCTTCAGTTGACGCTGGTCTTCAGTCTGCACCCGTCTTCAATCCACGCTGGAAGGCAGCAAGCAGGTCCAGCAGCCAAGTGGAAGGGAGGAAGGGGTTCTTTTCACCCAGAGCTTACTTAAATAAAGTCCCCCTCTGAGAGGGGCAGCCCACTCTGGGGGAAGGGTTAACTCTAGAGGAAGGACTTCCTCTTTCATTAATCCTTCCTGGAGTCAACCTCAGAGACCCACTTGAAAGGAAGTTCTGTGGATTCCTAAACAGATCAAGTTGACAACACCTTAACCCCCACACAGCAGCAAACATAACTCTGGAAAGTCTCTTGTATTCTAAGCAGAATTTGATTGAGCTGCTTCATGTATATCATACCTCCAAAAGAGACTTAATTAGAGTAGAAGTATAATGTGCCAGAAAGTCTATCAACTTCTGTATAGTAAAAGTAGAAAATTATGGGCTGGAGAGATGGCTTAGTGGTTAAGCACTTGCCTGTGAAGCCTAAGGACCCTGGTTCGAGGCTCGGTTCCCCAGGACCCACGTTAGCCAGATGCACAAGGGGGCGCACACGTCTGGAGTTCATTTGCAGTGGCCGGAGGCCCTGGCGAGCCCAATCTGTCTCTCTCTATCTGCCTCTTTCTCTCTATGTCTGTCACTCTCAAATATAAATAAATAAACAAAAAAAAAAAATTTTAAAAAGTAGAAAATTATGAGGTAGCCTTCAATTCATTGATTTTGACATTGGTTTTCCTTCCTCCTTCCCTTCCTTTTTCCAATTTTTAAAAATTGTTCAGCTGTGTGTGTGTGTGTGTGTACACATATATATATGTGTCAGTGCCTCAAGTGAAACCAGACATTTTGCATCTAGAATAAATGAGTGGTTTTGGAATTTAACTTTGTCCATCATGCTTTACAAGCAAGTGCCTTTAACCACTGAGCCATCTTCCAAGATAACTTGTTCCATTTACTTCCTTCTCTTATTTTCTTCCCCTAAACATGTATCTAGTGTGTTTCTGCTATGACTGAAACCCTTGGATTACATCAGGACAAGAAACACATATTTCGCATCAGGGTCTATAAAGTTAGAATATAATATAGTAACATCTTTCTTGGGATTCACAACTACCTGGTATTATCAGGTAAGTAAAGCTTACACAGGTAAATCCCCTGTGCTCACAGAAAAACTTACTTGATATCGCTGGGTACCTGTGAATCCCAAGAAAGATATTAATATTGCCTGTGAGCACAGGGATGAGATGAATATAAATGAATAAGCAGAGTGGATCTGTGGGGAGAAGGGTTCATAGAAGAGGGACTAGCATATGCATTTACATGGGGGCTTGGGACCCAAACTCAGATCCTCATGTTTGCATGGCAAGATGTTTACCAATTAGGCCACCTACCCAGACCCAGAGGACATCATTCTTGAGATATAACTAATCAGTAGTAACTAGGGGATTCAGAAATAAACAAATCAATGTCCTTATTTATACTCAGGGAATTTCAGTATTATTGGAAAATATGCAAATATCTTCATAACATGGAGATGAATAATATTGAAAGAATGAAACAGATATACATAAAATGTCAAAATATAATTGGGTAATTTTGGTATTACAATAGAGGAGTAAGTGTTGGGACATGATTCAGTGGATGCAGCACTTGCTATCCAAGTACTTGGATTCAGATCCCTGTATTCGTATAAAAAGCAAGGTCCTGTGATGGGTATCTCTAATCCCAGCATATCTATGAGGAGATGAGAGGCAGAGATAGAAGAATCTCTCAGAAGCTTCAGGGATATCTAGCCTAGTGTGTATAGCAGTGAACAATGACAGACCCTGTTTCAAAGAAGGTAGTAGGCAAGGACCAACACCCATGGTTGTCTTCTGACCTCCACACAAATGCCATGGACCATGCATGCCATAGCACACCTGTGCTGGATCCCACCCCACCCCAACCCCACACACAGAGTAAGAAACTCACAAATCACAAGATACTTGAAATAGAATATGCTTCCCATCCTAAACCTAGCCACATATTCCCAGACACCGCTTGGTGACCTGAATATCAAATGCCACAGAGGACTAAGGTAGTTTTGAAATACCCTAGAAACACATGGCTTGGGAATATTCTAAGAGAGCCTCTTGGTTAAATAGATGGATATTTAAAGACAATGACTGACAAGGTGAGAAAAACAGACCCAAATTGTCACCAGGTCAGTTACCATAGCAGTGCTGCTGTATGATACAAGCCCAGTTGATCTAGAAGCACAGAGGGAAAGTAGGTATAGGTAATCTGAAAAATAAATATTCCGTTTCAAAGCACTTACCTCAGAATATGTATGCAAGGTTTCTTGAGCAAGGCAGTAATAATACAGAACAAGAGAGACATGTTTCACTGGGCTGGGAAGCTGTTTCTAACAACAGATTCACCAATATGAAAGAGCTTGATGTTCCCAGATTCATTAGGAGTTTCTCCACATATTCCTATTCAAACTCTTATTTGCTTCCCAATCCCTTACTTTAACAGTAGATTATACCTTGAGGCTGAGAGTTCAGATTGCACATATTTCAGCTTGTTGTAATATGAGATTTGGGTTTTACTTCACATCAATTTCTGGCTATTGGCCATAGGAGAAAAGGTACTTCAGGGGACACATTGAAGCTTCTGGGTTATTCATGTGGTACTAAAATTGGGGATTTGTTTTTACTTTTCTTTTATAAAGGATTTATTTTTATTTATTTATTAAAGAGAGAGATGGAGAGAGAGAGAATAGGCACACAAGGACCTTTAACAACTGCAAACAAACTCCAAACACATGTGCCACCATGTGCATCTGGCTTATGTGGGACCAGGAGAACTGAATTTGGGTCCTTAGACTTTGAAGGCATGTGCCTTAACTCTTAAACCATCTCTCCAGCTTGGCATTGGGGATTTGAATACTTGAGCTCATGCATTTCTTGCTTTACTTTGTCTACCAACATCAGAAATGATTGACCAGATTCCTTATTCCTGTGAGTTTATAAATGTAGCTGCTCAAATATCCCATGATGATCTTCTTTTTTTACAATGTTTTTTTTAATTTTACCTTTTTATTTTTTATTATTATTAGTGTGCATACAGCCACGGTAGTATCATCATTAGCCTCCTCCGTATCCTCCCCCCTCTTCAGGGACCCTCCTCATTGGGGAATGTGGGTCATGCATTGTGGGGTTAGCCATCAGTTATGGGTAAGAGGCAACATCTGTATGCATAATGTCCCAATATGTGACTCTAACAATCTTTCCACCCTCTTTCCCATGAATTTTCCTGAGCCATGTTGGGTTTGTTTTAGGCCTACTTCAGTGATGAAGTCTTGGGAACCTCTGTGTCTCTGGACAGATTTCTTTCAGAGTACTTGATGATCCACCAAAGTTTAGGGGTAAGACCCTACCCCTGAAGATACTATATGCTGTTGGTACAGAACATGGAATGACATGGCTGGAATCTGGAAGAGAGTCAGTCCCCAGACAGTTAGCTCATCTAGTGCCAGAAGGTGCTACATGAGTGACTGGGGGAAAATGACCAGCATCTGTGCAAGCAACTCATGGTATAAGCTACTTAGCAGCAAACAACCTGATGTGGTGCTCACACAAGTGCAATACTGGCACACAGCCATGGTGGGTAACCAACCGCTCTTGATTTGGCTAATGGATCCACTCAGTGGTATGGAACACATAGCTGGTTCTGGGAAACAAGTCAGAAGCATCTCCAAAAATAAACCCACTTTCCATTATCAAGCTCCCACCAATTGTGGGCTACAAGAGGGCCTACACCTATTAAATTCTCTCCAAAATAATAATGGTTATCCCATTTATCTGGTGTTGACTTCACTCTCTGTAAGAGAATTTGCTTCTCTTTTTCAGATGGATGCAGATCCTCAGGAGAGAATCAGCCCATTGAGCCTCAGCAGGGCCCCAGCTGAAACCATAGAGTAATTGGGAAAATGAGTAAGAGTACTGCTTTCTTGATGAACCTGGTACCAGCACAACGGTGAAGGAGATACTCAGGAGAACACTCAACTCCTACCAAACCATGCTGATATTCTTAACACCTATGTTGCCAGATCAAACCAATAGCTATCAATGCTTGACATACTACTGAAAATGCAACCATTAGTGTCTACATCTAATCAGTTCAGGAAACCCCAAAATTAATTCAGAAAACATCCCCAAAATTCATTTTCTCTAGTAGTATGCCTCTCAGTACCAAACCTAAATTATAGTTTTTCAGATAAACAAAAATTGTGGGAGATATATATGTATATATGTATATATGTATGCATACATATATACATATACATATATATACACATATATGATTTCCGATAATTTTTTACATATATATATATCAATAAATTATATAAGATGTATGAATAAATTTATTATAATATGTTGGCTTGTGTGATTATGAAGGGTAGGATGGTCTGTGGAATTAGGAGGCAAAGTGGGTATTTTGAAGAACTGAGTTTTTTTTTAATTTTTAATTTTTTTGTTTATTTATATTTATTTATTTGAGAGCAACAGACACAGAGAGAAAGAAGCAGATATATATATATATATATATATATATATATATATGGAGAGAGAGAGAGAGAGAGAGAGAGAGAGAGAGAATGGGCACACCAGGGCCTCCAGCCACTGCAAACGACCTCCAGACACGTGTGCCCCCTTACGCATCTGGCTAACATGGGTCCTGGGGAATTGAGCCTTGAACCGGGGTCCCCAGGCTTCACAGGCAAGTGGTTAACTGCTAAACCATCTCTCCAGCCCAAGAACTGAGTTTTAATTCAGTCCCAGTTCAAAGGCCTTTCTAGCAGTTAGGTTAATTATGTAGTTAGTTTGACCATGGAAGCATGGGAGCAGCAATGACAACAATAACAAAAGAAATAGCCTAAAATATTCTGAAAGTCACACAGCAGGAGATGTAGCAGGCTGATGTTTTCCTTTAAACCCAAAGGTAGGAGAAAACAAAAGCTCCTTCAAAGGTCATCCATGCAGGAAAAAATTCCTTCTTAATCAAACAAGGATAAGCTTTTTGTTCTAGTTAAACCTCCAACTGATCAGATGGGACTTGCACACATAGTGGAAGATAATTCACTTTACTCAGATTATTAATAAAAAATATCCTCACAGACACACCCAGAATAATACATTACTAAGCTTCTGGGCACCTTCTAACCCAGTCAACTTGGTTCATGAGATTAGCCATCACAAATTACATTTAGGATGACTTTCTTTGTAGCCTCAGTTCTGTAGAGGAGAGCTCTTCACATAGGATACATCTCCTTTACAATAATACATTAAAGTATGTCTATTTGTATATGCATATATAGAGAGAAATTACAATAGAGTAAATAATTAGTATAAGAAATTAATAATATTTTTATCAACTTATAACTCTCCATCTTTTGATAATTGGCCTGTAATTTCCCCCATTCTGACATTTATATTCCATAGATCAAATTATAATCTCCCTACCTTTATAAAGCAAATTATTACTCAATTATCATAAAGGAATTATATGAAAAAATACAGTCTTCTTAAATTAAAAATTTGGTTATTTCTACTACTTGCTTCAAAGTGGAAAGAATGAAGGAATTGAGATGTGATATACTGATAGCAAATGAATCAATCAATCCCACAATGGAGGGTGCATATAATTATGAAGAAGAGAGAGTAAAAAGACTACAAAATTCTCCTAAATTTTGATAAGGGAACAAAGCCTTTAAATCTGGAGTTGGCCAAGCCATTAGAGAAGTGATGTCCTGTTAAAGATTTATGATCATAAGTGAGGTAGTTTTTAGCCCAGATAGGCAAAGGCCTTTCTAGGAGAAGCCAGAAAAGGCTAATTGTGGGCCATCAGAATGCCTGGTAGTTTGGTGAAGGATGTTTTCACTCTAGATCACGAGTGGAAAATCTGGTGGTTCAGGCAGGCAGTTCACCCCACAGTCCTTTACCAACTGAAGAAGACAGATAGAGGTTTGTTGATATGAACTTCCAGACCAGGCATAGCTATGGAAGACGGGATCTATTGAAGCTTACAGATCCAGGGGTGGTCCCATAATGGCAGAAGAACCTGGCCTGCTTTCACAGGACCAAACAGAAAGAGCAGCAGAAGCCTAAAAGTCAAAAGCCACATAGCACAGCACACTTCAGGAACTCCAGCTAGGCTCACCTTCCATATCTTTAGATTGAAATCTGAAACCCACCACCACACCTTACGATCAGCCCAGTGACACTGCTTCCAGCCAGGTGGCTGCAGATGCAAACTACAAACTAATAAAACACTGAATATATTGGGAGCCATCTACTCAAACCATCACACCAAATATGGTAAAGTGTGACTGGAATGGAGAACTGTGATCCAGCTCATCATTCTGCAGCTGTGCTGATGGCCGCCTCTTTTTGGTATGTGATTGGAGGAGCTTAGGGAGACTTCCACCACATTCCCTCTAAATCTATTGCACTGAAGTCACACCTGGAAACAATGTGATGACTCAGAAATGTCTGATGGATGTTTTTAGTGAGGAATAACCTGGTGGAGACACTTAGCTCTATAAAGATGTTCAAAGACCCACATTCCTTCCATTTGTGACTCTGCCTTCTTCAAAATCTTCAAGATCTTTGCTTATTAGAGGAGTAGGCCAGCCTATAATCACTTCAGTATAAGAATCATTGATTCTTCTCCTACTTCATTGACCATTCATCAGTCTCTTAAGTTTAATTGAATGTGTAGCTGAACATTTATTGTCAACTTAACTGGCTTTAGAACCCCCTAGGAAATAGACCACTGGACAGATCTGTGAGAGTATTTCCAGAGATGTTTAACTGAGAAGGGAAAACTCACCTTACATGTATATGGGCACATACCATAGCATGAATATAAGGGTAATTCGAAAAGAAGAAACTGAGCTGAGCGACAGCACTCATTTCACCTTATTTCTTGACTGCAAATGCAATATAACCAGCTGCTTCATGTCCACACAACCATACTTTTCCTCCCATGATGGACTATAACTTTAAACTTTGAGAAAAAATAAACCTTTTCTTCATTAAGTTGTTATTTAAGGTATTTTTTCCACAGCAACAGAGAGTAATGAATGCACTAAGACATTTTGTGAAATATACCCAATTTATTTGCCCAGGAAGGAAAGGGGCACACTCTCCTTCCATAGTAGCATTTGCCATGCAATATACAATATTTAGGAAGATGTGTGTTCAAACTCCAGTTGTATCCTCACAAGATATGAATCACGGAGGCTGACTCAAAAATTTTGTTATCTGTAAGGCAAGACTTTCACATGTTCTCAGTGACTTGATGAGAAAAGTAAATGAGGCAAAATTAGTTCACACAAGTGTTGCACAAATTTCTCTTGTCTTATTTTTTTTTTGGGGGGGGGTAAGGCTAGTCTTTCTAATATTGAAAGCTGAGCCAAACTAAATCTTGGGCACTGAGGGGACTTGTGCAGCATGTGAGAGATAAACCTTAGGAGCTGCATAGTACTTTAACATGTGGGAAGGTCTGAAATATTCATTTAACACAGCAGGTTGAGTCAGAGGGACACTGGGAATTTACACTGGAACTAAAGTGTGGAAGTGCTCCACAACCATGGTTTTTCTTTTCTTCTGGAACTAAATCTTTTCAGCATAATATCAACATCTGCAAAGCTTTCAGACTTGACTTTTTATTTCTGCTCTCTGCAGAACTGAGCTTGCCTTGGCCTTTTCATCTCAGTGTTTAGCTGAGAAGAATTTCAATTGTTTGCAGTCAATCCCACAGTACTTTTCCAATTTACCTTTGTTTTCTTTGGGATTGTCAGAAAGCCCCATGTGCCCTATGCAATTCAGTCGTGATTCCAGAAGTGCCTAGGGCCTCAAAGTCAAAGATGATTTTTTAAAATATTTCAGCAATGTGTGAGAAGAGCAGCATTGGAATGGCAATCAGGAGGCTAGAGCAGCCTCTGGCTCTGTGACCTTCAACACATCTATGTTTGATTTGTGTGTGTTTATTTTGGTGGGTGTATATTCATTATAAACAGTGATGGGCTTCTTGAAGACATTTTCATCCAACTTCATCATATGCTTTGACCATATTCATTCCCATAGTGTCCCCATTCCCCTCTTTCCTGCTCGAGTCCTTTTCCCCAAGACATTCCTTCTATGATTTATGTCATTCATACATAGAAATATGATATAGAATCAATTTTTAACTAAACACAGATTGTGGAATCCTTGGGTTTTACTTCCATGGATATGGGCAGGCATTTCTGAAGGTGACATGTGGGAGACTTTGTCCTTTACAATTCTGTTTTCCATTTACTTTACACAATGGGGGTGCTAGTAATGTTGTATCAACAAAATTCCCATTTGTAGTATCTAAATTCTATTAACCTATAAGGGTCAGTAATGATTCCATTTCCTTTAACACTGTGATTTGATCAAAGGACATGTGTTTATTCCAATGCAATATGGAATGAGAAACTAAGAAAATCCTTAGTATTCCAAGGACTTGGCCTCCTGAAATGGCATAGGAGTCAGATCAACTAGACTCTACTTCCAACTGATTTATGTAAAATTCTTTATTTTTGAGTAGTTTATTGAAAAAGGAAGAGGGAATGCTTGCCTTGCAGTTGGTGAAGATTTAACTGATGGCAGTCCTGGGTAGTGTAAAACACAAAGATAACAAATGCAAACACTGCACAGTACAAGTCCCCACTTCCCATGGTCAAGTAGACACTGTTACCTGGCTTATGACCAGCTTTCTTCTTAGCCAGAATCTTAAGGAATAATATTCTTCTAAAGGAGATACCAGAAAGCTGTGAGGATGCAACAAGAAGAAAATGGTCCCCAGCCACCACCGTGGTCCTTACCAGATCTGAGTCTTTCTGTCACACTGATGTCAAACCTTCAGCCTCTAGAAGTGTAAGAAAGAAACTTCTGTAGTTTAGCCCCCAGTCTGTTCTGTCCTAGAAGCCTGATCTGGATAACAGAGGAAAGCCATTGTTTTGTTCACATGTTTATTATGACATCTGAAAGGACACCATTTATACAAAATCATCATGGGATATGTACAATGCATGAGACCTTGTGACAGGCAGACACAGGACACGTAAATGTACATATGCCACGTATCTATTCCAAAGGAAGTCTCTGTCTCAAAGAAGGTTCAGACTACCAGAGTATGAAAGTGATACTAACTCATAAATACATTCATTTTTCTTAAAATATGGATGTTAGAGTTTTATGGAAGCATTTACATGATAGTGAACCTAGTGACAATCCACATTTCTGTTACTTTGTGGTCTGCAAATTCAGGCACCAGCTCCTCTTTGCTGAACTTTTATCATAGTCTCTCTACTACTAGGCACAGTTATCAGCATACAAAAAGACTTCTGAAATGTTTGTGGAATCATCATGGGAGTCAGTGTTAGCATACATATTGTATGTAACATGTGTATCATGACTTCATGCATAGTAGAGGAAAACAGGACATAAGTTGTAAACATTCTTTAGCCACTGCACATTACCACATTACTGTACATATTGAAAAAATATTTTTGTGATTCTTGTATGATCATAAAAGGAATGATGCCATTGACAATTCGCCAGGAAAACAGAAACAGGGAGACCAAAGAGTTATCTGTTCCAAGTTATCTGTCCCCAGCAAAAAGGACAGTGGTTCAGCTTAAATTAGAATATATTCAGAAATATACAACTGTAAGGACTAGCTTTGAAAGGCATAAGGTTGACTCCCTTTTGATATTTCAAGATACAGCATTGTTGCTAAAAGCTGAAGCTCCAAAGGCAGCATGCCTTGCTGTGGAACATAAACAAATTACCATAAATGAATTGGTAGAAACACCTACCTCATAGGTTTAATTATGTGGTTTGGCTTAAAGAGAGTGCAGAAAACAATGGCCAGCAATAAGAGCTCAATAAATGTTAGTTCTGGAACTTGGGAGAAGGGCACATTTAGAGAGACAAAAATATTGAAGACTTTACAAATAAAGACATGACACTTGACTTGAGATTCCATTTGTAATGTCAGATCTTTTCCACTAGCTGTGGAAGTGAAACAATTGACTATATATCCAGGTGATAAAGCCATTTGTTTGTGTTTTGTACTTAAAGTTATTGTGTGTCTATGTTTGCCTTTATACACGTAATCATGCAGATGTCACATCCACACAGGAAGCAGAAGGAACATGTTTATATAGCGAAATCCAGGTCACCATCAGAATTATAGTTTTCTATCAGGATGAAAACAATTATCACACAATTGCCAAAAGCAACATTTATTTTCTTATAGTCAGAAGTCTTAGAGCTTGTTGCTCTCTTCAGGATTTCACAAGGCCAGAACCAAAATGGTAGTCAATCAGGGCTTTCATTTCAGGGGAAGAAACCACTTTGACCCTGTAAATTGTTTGCAATCTGGGCTTTCATCACAAGCTTAGAGGAAGAATCCACTTTGGCTCCTATAAGTTGTTTGCAAAATCACAACTTGGAGCTGTAAAGCCTGAGGTCCAGACATCCTGGAAAGCTGTGAACTTCCAAAGTCTCCAGCATGTCCATCCATGAAATGTTCACTGGTTCCAAGCCCTCTCAGGCTTGGAGATCATGAACTTTTCTTTTATAACCAGTAGTTAAACAGCAGGGCAAAGGACACTAGCATCATCCTGATTTTTTTTTTGTTTTGCCATGTGAAATATATAATTTGATGATTTTAAATGTTTGTTGCAAATGTCATATGACCCCAATCATAAACCAGAAAATTTCCACCAGAAACTAACTGTACATTTTAATTCATTCCCACCTGCCATTATCATAAAATAGAATCATAGTTTCTTTTATAACTCATTAATATCTGGCATCTTTTCTCCAGGTGTTACAGTTTGAGGTACATTCATGATATTTATATATCAGTAGTTTATTACATTTTAAGGAAGTTATTCCTTTGTGTTACCACACCACAGTTTGTTTATAGATTTAACTGCTCATTAACATTTTAATAATAAACCTTTTGAATAAAGCTGCTATGAACATGCTACACATATTACCTGGAAGTAACTTTCCAGTGCATTGGGATAAATAGAAATAGATGCAAATTTCTGGTTCTTTAGGTAGATGTATGTTTAACTACCAAACAGTGATCTAAATTGATTGTGTTAGCTTACACCACACTCCCCAAATTCCAAGTTTGATATAGGAATTCCAGCTTGTACACATCATCATTATCTCGTCATTTGTCTAATTTCATCCATTTTTTTAAAACAGAACTTGTACTAGTATTATGTTGTGACTATAATCTTTATTTCCTTTATGTATAATGATGGTAAGTACCATGCATCTTCTCTTTTTTTTTTTTTTTTTTTTTTGAGGTAGGGTCTCACTGTAGCTCAGGCTGACCTGGAATTCAGTATGTAGTCTCAGGGTGGTCTTGAACTCACAGCGATCCTCCTCCCTCTGCCTCCCGAGTGCTGGGATTAAAGGCATGTGCCACCACATCCAGCTACATCTTCTCTTTTGAAGTGTCTGTACAAAGCACCTCCCATATGTTCATTGATAAACTACTCTTAATATTGATTTTCTTTTACATATTCTGAATAAAGTCCTTCATCAAGTATATCATGCATTCATAATAAATATTATATATAATTGAGTATATGTAAGTGAACCTTCAAGAAGAAATAAAAAGAGAAACAAATATAAGAAAAAAAACGATTTTAATACTTAAACTCTCTCAAAAACTACCAATTCTTTCTCTTTTGAATCTCCTAGACATAATAAAGAAGCGAATATGCATGTCTTTAGCAATACCACTATGCAAACAACTGTGTTGTATTCTGTACAATACTTCATCTGACTCCAGAAGAGGAAGAAATTCTTGGCATCAGGAGTGTATGTTATCTAGCTTTCTGTCTGATTTAGGATAGAATTTGGCATATTGCTAATGGTCCATCATATCAGTTGAGAGTGTGAGATAATAAATCAATTGGAAAATTATCTCATTTAATTATTACAAAAGAGAGACCCACTCACTGATCTTTTGGAAAATACAAGATCATTCCAAGTGAAGACAACGTGTATCTGACATGTATTTGACATGTTGATGGTGTTTTACTTTATTGAGGAGAGAGATGAGTACAATATGGAAAACAGAGAAGCAAATAAAGTATCCACCCACAGTTCTTAAATGTACATAAATGCATTTCAGCTCAAGGCTAAGAACTAAGTAGTGTACTAATGTTTCTGAGTAATCAGTTTCTCTCTTATATCATGGCTTTTCATTTTTCTCTTGGATCAATCTTATCAACATTCACACATGGCTCTGTCTCTTTTCATTAACCTGTTTTTGACCCAACGTTCTCCTTCAGACTTCTCAGAGAGGAAAAACGATCTTTTTTTAAAAAAAAATTTTTTTTGTTTATTTTTATTTATTTGAAAGCGACGGAGGGAGAGAGAGAGAGAGGCAGATATAGACAGAGAGAGAATGGGAGCGCCAGGGCCTCCAGCCACCCGAAACGAACTCCAGACGCTTGCGCCCCCTTGTGCATCTTTTTGAAAGTTGTGGACACTTGCTGTCTGAATTTCACTGTCTCCCATGTATTACTCCGATCTTTCTTGTCTGGTTTCTGCAAACTGCCAACTCTCATGGAGATTACTCTTATTAAGGTTTCCAGAATGCAAAATCAGTGGGCTGCTCTGTGCCCTAGTCTTCCTCTGGAGTTTCAGCAACATTCAATAGGATTAACAGAGAATGTTAAATAGAGGTTAATGTGTGGCCTTGAAGCCACACTGCAGGGATGGGGAATCTCAGCTCTGCCATTGTTCAGACATCCTTCCCTAGACATCATAGTTTCTTTTCTTTTTTCTCACATGTGGGAGTCCCTTGCCACTGAAGCTTCTGTACTTTCTGCACTTATATTTTGTGCTTAAAATTCTCTTTCCTCAGTCCTTATTCAACCTTAGCTCAGGTTAGCCTTCTTCAAGGAGGGCTTCCCTATTCACACTCAATGCTATTCTTTCTGCAGCTGTGTATTATAGCCCTGAAGCAAAGCCCATGAATAGTCTGGCTCTTCTATACTGTGCTCTGTGCTCTTGGTCACGTGTACAACCTGTCTGTATACCAATTCTTTCCTCTCTATCTGGTTGTGATGCCTACATACTCAGATGCTGTGAGCACCTGGTGAATCAAAGTTTTCACTATGGTGCTGAGCATATACTGAGCAGTTATTTTAAGGGAGGTCTACATTCATTCATATTTTCCTTTCTTAGATAGGCCAGATACATTCAGTGTGGTTTGGAATGATGACTTTTTCATGCTGAAAAAGATCTCAAATATTTGCAACAGGTTTGACCAACCATTGGAAAAATAAAATTATTATTTTTAAGATGTTTACACTAGAAAAAGGATAGTAGTAAATAGGTCTCCAAAGGAAATGAGAAAGAGCCTTCCTGAAGTCTTTTAATAGAAGTGTTATTTAACTTTTATGGGAGTGACAGAGAAGAGATGGGTTTCTGCTTAGTAAGATTGCAAACTAAATAAAACAAACAGACAATGGAGGTATTGAGACATTTGATGGACCTCCTCAGAAGACTTACAGCAACTAGAGAATCAAAATAAATTGGCTGTGTTTACTGACTTCTAACTTGCATCAGTGTTGATCTTTCGTCTGTGCCAGAGCACATGTTGCCTTTCATTGCCTGTCATAGACTATTTCCTAAAGAAACACCTGACTTGGCCCATACACCTCCCACCTCTGAATATTCTCCTTGAACAGTGAAGGGGTACCTGCAAGGCATTGCGACAAATAAAAAACAGTTGTCACTAGTAATTTTTGCCCTGACATTTTATAACTGCTCCAGAGACATTTGCTTAAGTTTAATCCGCATTTCTAAATTGAGAAAAGTAGTCACCAAATTATGGCATTGTGGAGAGGCTTAAAGAACACAATTCATTCATCATGCATTCATGAGACAATATTTTTCAGCAGGCAAGATTGAATCAATGCCTCACTATTAGACCATTTTATTCCATTCTTGTCAGTACTGGATCAGGAGAAACAACCAGATATGCTCCCTGCTTTACCCAGCTTTGGTCTTGAGATTTCAGTCTCTTGATTGTCTTGACACTTGGATGTCCATATTTCCTGAACATATCCAAGAGAGAATAGACACTTCCTCTTAGGAGGTAATGAGACTTGTGAACTAAGTTCCCAGGAAATAGCTCTATCTGCTGCACCTACTTCTAGCAAGGCTGAATGGACTGATAAAGCTCCTGTGATCACACAGAGATGGAACGTTGCAAGTCAAAGCCAAGTTACCATTGGTTACCTTTCGCCCCTTAATAGCCATTTATTGTCAACCTCTGTGTCTGAACTAACATCCTGGTGACTATCAGTTGATCAGGTCAGGCTTTTGGAAATGCAAGAACAGACTTCTAGCTTCCACCAACCCAAAGGCTAAGAATGTCATCAGATAGCATCTGAGGCCTATGGTGGAGATTTCCCCACTTTGCTATAACCCACCTACCTGATGGTCAGCCAGTGTATTTGAAATAACCATGTTTACGACTTTCTTTGTTCTATAACTATAAAACCTTCATGAAATTTTAACACATTGGAACTTGGAATTTGGAGTAACCTAAATCTGTGGTCCTGGGCCATGGTCACTCATATTTGGCACCAGAATAAACTACCTCCTATCTCCTTTGAGGTGAGAGCTGTGTCTTTTGCATAGACAGAATAAAGATTGCACCACAAGTTGGAAGTCCTCCACCATCCTTGCAACTCAAGAATAGCCTGAACTGTGACAAATGCATGTGCTACTTATAAATCTATTTCATGTCTTGACTTGTTCATTTACATAAATTCTAAGCCGTTCCAATTCTAAACCATTCCTAACTGGATGACTTTGGAAAAGTGGGGAAAACCTGGTACTTTCCCACCACAAAAAGGAGAGAAAAAATCAGGCTAAGTCAATCCAAAAGTATGTGAGCACTCAACAGTCACACTCATCTTTGCTTCATTACAGGCAAATGAAGACAATGGATTTGTGTGAACTTTTAAATCTTTTAATTGATTCGCCTCCACAATGTGATTAACCATTTTGTTACCTTGAATTATTGTTTTCTTACTACTACCTCCCAGAGAAGAGATGCTTTATGACTCCATCCTTCCACAATGCATGAAGCCAGGCCTTTCTGAAAGCCTATGACTCTGACCAGTGAATATTCTTATGAAGGCCCAGGATTAGTGAGTAATAACTGAAGCTTTTAAATGAAGCCAGGGTAAGACTCTAGCCTCATATAAGAATGAGGACTATAAGTGATTATTGGATAAGTTCTACAGGCAGGACTGTGTTTGAAAAATCCCTCTTCCAATGACTGACCTATTTTCTGATTATGCTGGATAAATATGGAGAATATTACTGATATAGGAATTTTGGGTTTCTTGTATGCCAATGCACCAATAATAATTCAGGGTGTTCCTGGATCTTTGTACTATGAATTGAAAGAATGAATTCTACAGACCAGAGGATAAGGTTCAGAAAGATTTTATTACAGTTTAAAGCTTCAGGAGGACAAAGCCAAGGCTTAATCCTAGAATTTAAGAGAAGGAAACAAGGTGAAGTTCTTGCCCAGACAGACAAGAGGGGTTTGAGAAGCACACCTCACGATGAGATATGGGTATTTTTATGGGAAATGGCTACATAAGGAAAAGTAGGTTGGCAGGTTATTATGGAAAATACCAGCTTTTGCAGTTTTTCCAGTCTTAGGTAAGGATCAGAGTTTCAGTCCTCTAGGAAAGGTGTAAACCTAATCTAGAAATCTTTCCTGGAGGACATCCAGGTTTCTGTAAGTTTAGTGACATATCCGACTTTTAGTCAAGGAATAAATAAAACATTGCTTTCAGTTTTCTGTTACCCTGACTGCCTAGCCAATTTCTGTGTTCTATCATTACTTACATACCCCATGCCAGGAAAAAAATGCAGTAGTTCTGTTTGTTAATCTGCAGAACACTCTCCCTCCTGGATTTAACTCCAGGGAAGTGCCACCATTTTAATGTAATCTGAGAGAAAGGCAAAGGGAGAAAGCTGAAAGTACCCAGCTGTCAGTGTGCATGTGGGAAGCAGCTGATGGTTGGGAGTCATCACATTAGCCAATGCTTCAGTGAAAAGAGAGTCTGCTGCTCTATGCTTTGAGGAGTGGCAGTTGAATTTAAATACCAGTTCACTGAAGATCATGGTTCATAATGTTAGCTGTTTCTCTAAGCTTATCACTCAGCTTGGGCATAGCAGAGGAATCAACACAATGAGAAGTTTTAACTTCTTCTGGAATTCACTCTGGGAAGGAAGATGACATATTTTAAATGGCTTTGGGAGTCACAATGGTGGAGGGCATGGATTTGGATGTGAATGCTTAGCTACTGCTATGAGGAACTAATTTTTCCTGGTTGGAAGGAGCTAGCCATTGATACCAAATCAAGCCTGGAGAACCCAATGGGACTTAAGAGAGGAAGAAAAGATTCAATATGACACAGTGAAACACAAGTAGTGGCCCAAAAGACAGGATCCCAGAAGAATAGCTGGAGTTCATGTAATAACAACAGTATGAGTCTGATGATTGTCACAGGTAACATTCATTCATTCATATGATATTGAGTCCTAGGTTGTAATGTTAACCCTTTAAATTAATTTCCTTACTAATCAGAAAATAATTGTAATCCTCACTTTATAGATGAGTAAACTGGAACACAGGGAGGAATATGAATGGTATAAGGTAAAGGGGTAATTGGAACTTTGAACTGGCTCCAGTGTTTATGTCTTTGTCTTCTGAGTTAGAGTTCTCTCAGAATCATGAACTAGATGAATAGGAATGAGCTGGGGTCAGAAGCTGCGTCATAAACAGGAATGGTCAGAGTCATTATTAGAAAAGCACACTAATGGAACATAGGGGTAAAGATGAGGCTTTAACATGTTAATCAGCAGAGAGGTGTGTTGGAGCTAGCAAAACTGCAGGCAGACATAAATGAATATGCTGGAAGGTTGTTGACAGAGAGAGTGAGAGCAAGAGTAAGAGCCAGAGCAAGAACAAGAGAGAAAGAGAGAGAGAGAGAGAGAGAGAGAGAGAGAGAGAATATGTGTGTAAATGAGCATAGAGCCCTAGGAGCCTTGTGTTTGTGCAAAATATTTTATATTTCATTTTTCTAATGTCCTACACACCTTCCTGAAGCAAGATGTTGGCCTATTTTATTGTTTCATTCCAAAATGTTCTCCCCAAAGAAAATGTCCTTGACCATTCAAATTGAATAGCACCACATTATGCCACTTTACAACACTCAATACCATATAAAGTATTTAATTCCTATTGACTTGCTTTTTACTCTTACAATAAAATACAAAGATCTTTGAAACTATGTGGTATATCACCTTTATTAAATAAATTATTTCCAAATTCTAGCATGAGAAAACATGCTTACTAATATATTTGTGAACACTTTTTCTTGTAGCAGACACTCTTCTAAAATGTTCATATGCATTATATTGAAAATCCTCATAGTGACTATAGGATGGGAATTCTACCATTCCTTTCTACATATAAGATAACAGAGTCATGGGTAATTTAAGACCAATATATGTAAGTAATGAGGCCAAGCCTTCAGATAGTTAGTTGGGCTCTGAAGTCCACTACATCTCCCTTCTTCAAATCCTCATGTAGGACTTTGTAAATGGAGAGGTGAATTAATTAATTTAATGAGTGAATGACTTGATGTTAGTCCAGGACAATTACATCTTAGCAGGCTAAGATAGAACCAAAATTTGGGAAAAGGTTCTGCAAAATTCTAAAGCAGTAACTGTCTACAGAGAAATGAGGCATTCCTGCTTCTTAGGTAAAAGCAATTGGTATTGGAATAATCAGGAGAAAATCTTGGAGCAAGCAAGACAGGAGGCTCAAGGATCACAGATCAGACTCCAGGACAACTGAAGTGAAGCTGCTGTGTTTCCACATTAGATTCTGTAGATGTTCCTCAGCCTCAACTCATAAGGAACCAAAGGAGATTCCACAAATAACTAATAACTGAAAATTTCTGCCAAATGAAGCAGAACTAATGTTGATTAACCTGCATACCATTTAATCAGAACATCAATTAGTACCAAGTCTTACATAAGAATATATAGACATAAATAGCTGTAAAATATTTATTAGAGGACTAAATCTCTCCACATGGACACCTGAGAAGGATACATGGAAGAATTTATAGAAGTAAGTGGGAAGATCCTTTGGGTTATGATGTAGATCTTGCTCCATGAGAAAAAGAAAGATGAGAAAGGGGTGTAAAAAAGGCTCAAAATGCAGTATAATGTTAAGAAAGTCTTACTGAGGCCAATGGGTGAGATATGATTAAAAGTGCTCATTAGAAATTCTTGAACTCTTTATTCTTCAATGTCGATGGAGAGCAGTGTAAGTAGTAGTCATGGTTTTAAGTGAGTTCTGTAGTGAGTTGAAGGCTGGCATCTGTAGGTTGTCCATTCACTCTACTATTTTGTAGTCAGTTCTAGTGGAGAAGCTCTGAGGGTTTGATTCAAAGGCTTTTATATTTGCATGCCACCTCCTGCTCACTTCATCTGGCTATAGAGTCTGTTCCAAAACCCTTATAATACACTTGTATTTTCCCTTGTTCACATCCCTTTGCATTTTAGTTCAACTATGCATGACAAAGCATGTGTGTCCCCCATGGGCTAAGACATTTTTGATTAAGATTAAGCTTCCTACTTAAGTCTCCAGCATCCTGCTAGAAGAGGTGTGTCACTGGAAGTGGATCTTGAGTCAAACCCTAGGGTATGTACACAAGTTTGAGCTTTGGCTATTTGTGCTTGCCGAAGTTGGCTTCTCTTATCTCTTCTGTGGATACTGAAGTGAGCCACCTTCTGCTACCATGGTGAAACTTCTCCTGGAATCTATAAGCCTAAAATAAACCCCTTTCTCCCACAAGCTGCTTCTGGTCAGAGCTTGCCACATCCTTGAAAAGGTAACTGCAACAGAAAATTGGTTACCAGGGGCTGGAGAGATGGTTTAGCATTTAAGATACTTGCATGTAAAGCCAAATGACCCAGGTTCGATTTCCCAGGACCCATATAAGCCAAATGCACAAGGTGGCAGATGGATCTAGAGTTAGTTTGTAGAGGCTGTAAGCCCTGGTATGCCCATTCTCAATCTCTCTCTCTCTCTTTCCATGTCTCAAATAAATAAATAAATATAAAGAAAATTGGTATCAGGAGTGAGGGGTTTTGGTCTTCTGGAATGTGTCTGCAGGAGGAATAGAGGATTTGGTACTTTGGAATAGAGGACCCTTGCAGCGCTATAAGTAGAGCTTGATGGGCTATTATGGTGGAAGTTTGAAAAGGAAAAATGTAGAGAGAATTGTGGATTGTAATGACTTAGCTTATAAACTTTCAAAGGGGAAGGAGATAATTTGATCAAAGTTGAGTTTAAAAGTAATGGACTGGTGCACTTGGTGGAAATATAAACCAGAAAGATATGAAACATGTGAAGTTTATTACAGAAAGAAATTCAAGCAAGTTTGAACTTATAGACACAGAGACCAGTTTTAGGTTACTTAAGCTGCAATTATTAAGTTAATTATCAACATTAAGTGTAGGCCAATTGCTTGGCATTGGGGCATTGGAAATAATGCCCAAGGGTGAAACCCACACCTGGAAGACACAAGCTAGTAAGAATAAAAGTTCTTTTGAAAGGAGGTGGCTTGAAAGAAGACTGGTGAAGGAGTATACTGATCTTCAAGGTCAAACTTTAGTTTCCCCTTTGATTTCAAAATTTGGCTGTGCCACCCACTCAGTACTGGTTTTGGAAGCATAAAAATGTAGGGGAGTTTTTCATGTGGCACATGTGGTTCCAGAAGCCACAGAAATGCAGCAATATTAAGTACGGTAGAAATCCCGGGGTAGAGACTCAGCAAGGCCATCATACAGAGCTGTGAAGATGAACCAAAGATGTATTAAGTATATCAGGACTGTGATAGAAGCTGCTAGCTCAGGTTGGAATTTTCCCTGGACTGCTCAGCCTAGCTGGAGGAGCAGAATTGAAAACTACAGACTTCTTCAAAACTGGTTAAGGATGTTGGATTTGGAACTGCAGATGTTTGATGTTTACATTATGGTTATTGATTTGCATTGGTTCATTCTCTCTTTATTATGCCTTCTTTTTACAAGGGGAATGTTTACTCTGTGCTACATGTTGTAAGTATGTAACTTGTGTTAGGTTCTACAAGACTCACAGTTAAGAGACAGTCTTGAATCTCAGAGGAGACTTTAGGTTTTGAATAGTGTTAAAGTTGGTAAAGTCTATGGGGACCTTTTAAGTTGGACTAAATGCAATTTGCATTGTGAGATGATCATGTGTCTAAGGAGGGCAGGGGAAGAATATGGTGATTTGAATGCATATGTATGTCTGCCATAGCCAGAGGCATTTTTAAGATTGAGCAATCTTGGGCTGGAGTGATGGCTTAGTGGTTAAGCACTTGCCTGTGAAGCCTAAGGACCCCGGTTTGAGGCTCAATTCCCCAGGACTCACGTTAGCCAGATGCACAAGGGGGTGGACATGTCTGGAGTTTGTTTGCAGTGGCTGGAGGCCCTGGCATGCCCATTCTCTTTCTCTCTCTCTCTCTCTCTAACTGCTTCTTTCTCTGTCACTCTTAAATAAATAAAAAAATAATAAACAAAAATATTTTAAAAAAAGATTAGGTAACCTGCTTAAGTCTCCAGAAGACTAGAAGAGGTGTGTAATTGAGGGATGGATCTTGAGTCCAGCCTTAAGGTATGTAGACAGTAAGACTGATCTCTGGCTCTTTGTGCTTACTGGCATTAGCTTCTCTCTTCTGTGGATTTTGAAGTGATACAGCTTTTCCCAGCATGGTGAAACTTACCCTGGAGTCTATGTTCGAAATAAACCTTTCCTCCAATAAACTGCCTTTTGTTGGTGTTTTCCCTTGTATTGAAAAACTGCAATAGATAGAGAACTTTGACCTATAAGTAATTGTATAAGTAATATCTGGACACCCATGCACTTGCAGAGAAAATGAGGTGAGAACATTGATAAAGGATCAATGGCAATAGATTTGGTACCATCTCAGGGAGCTTTTTTTGAGTAAAAAATAGACTACAAGCTGCCAGTAAAGGTAAAATGTGTGTTCATCTTTTTCATGGTGTTCAGGGCTGGTTAGGAGGGGCAGTGTGTGTGTGTGTGTGTGTGTGTGTGTGTGTGTGTGTGTGTGTGTGTTCATGTATATGAGTACTTTTCTACTTAAGACACTGGGTGTGCACATGACACATAATGCATATGAAAATCAGAGGACAATTTTCACATCAGTAGTGAAGGGCATCTTGCTGTCTGTGATGGCATGTTCAGAGAATTGATTTGTGGGTACTTCCTGGCTTCCTCTCTACCTCACTTGAGTCAGGGTTTCTTTCTCTGGATCTTACTGTGCTGTTGTTTCTTGTTGTGCTCACCATGACCTTCCAAGAAATTTTACATCTCTGTCTCCCATCTTGCAGTCAGCCTACTGGGATTGCAGAAGACTGGCATGGCTTCTGTTTTTTGTTTGTTTGTTTGTTTTGTTTCATTTTGTTTTTCCTTGGGGTCTAGGGAGGATTACTGGCTTGAATAGTGAGGCTTTATTTATTGAGCCATTTCCTAAGCCTAGGAAGGGAATATTTAAGTGACATATAGATTTTTCCTTATTCACTGTTTGATAGGCTATCACACTAAACAGGTTTATCTTCAAAGTCTATAAGAAGCAAAGATTCTCAAAATCTGGTCAAAAGAATGCACTTGAAAGAGGTTTTCCTTACTTCCAGTCAAGATTGGTAAAAAACTAACTACAAGTGAAATGCTGCAGTAAAAGTGGATGAATTTTGAAGGAGGATGAAGTACTTTTAAGGGATGGGAAATACTTATGGACCAGCTGATATTGGCACCACACAAATCCCTTTTAGCCTTAGTTAGTATGTCTCTCCTGGTTAAAGTCCATGCTCAGCTGTCAAAACCCTGAGAGTGACTTCCTGTCCTCTCTTTCTTGCATCACTTACAAATGCTGTTTTCCAATATAGCCATTATTATGGAATCAATCACTGATAATAAGCTGAAGTATTCAACTTGCTATATGAAAATAGGACCTTACAGGAATCAGCAATCAATCTGTATAAGTCAATAATGTCCAGAGTAACTGAAGAGAGAGAGAGAGAGAGAGAGCTTTTTATGGAACTGATTGGATTGGCTTATGCTACTGAGACTGGATAGTTTGGCAATGGCCATGGACATGTTGGTGAAGCAGAGAATACTGCCTCTATTCAGCTGATACCCTCAGATCAAGGAGGATAAGGTGTTACAGTTCTAACCAACATGGAAGGGCTGGAAGCCCCCAAATAGCTGCTGGTATAAAGACCATATTGGAAGGCTAAAAAAGCTAGAATCTAAAGTCTATGGGTGATGTCAGCCATGGAAGATGCAGTTATAAAGAATGCAGTTTTCACACACTGGTGAGCTTTCTTTTATGTATTTATTTCATCTGAGATGCCAGTTTATTGGATGATATTATCCACCTTCAGGGTAGCCAGGAACTACCAATATATCAGTTCTCTCTGAAAATGTCATCACACACACTAAGATGCCCTTCACTAAATCTCAATATTATAAAGTTGAAATAAATAAGTATTCAAATTTCAAATACAGTTGAAAAATCAAGATTAACCATTCAACTGTTTCTCAATATATGGGAGAGAAATACTCTTTTATTATCCCTATCAGCAAGCTCTAGCCCCCAATTCTTACTCCTCATCATGGATCAATTTTGTCTTGGACCATGATGAAACCAGAATTTGGGGTATCTTCAAGACTGTCAGGCTTTACTTTAGCTCTTGGGTGGATAAGAACTCAGGAGCTATCCCCCTAGAAGCTCAATGATCACACAAAGGTCTCAGAGTCAGTGGCTTTTAACATTTTTGACTTATGGATTTTGGTGAATGAAATCCATAGACCAGATGGTAATATTTAGAAAATAAATATTTTAGGGATATCTTAGAATAAAGAGAGTTTAGAGCTAAAGAAAAGAAAAAGAAAGAAAAGAAAATGCAGAGCTTCTGTCCAACTGCACAGGAGTTCTTTCCTAGGAAATGAGAGAGTTCATTTAGAGATCAAAGTTTGGGTCTTTTCATAGGACCCCCTGGATGGGGGAACTGAACTGGTCTGTTTGGGATGGTCTTTTCAGTCCTAGTATCAGGTGCTTAGGTTCAGGTATTCTGGGAAAGGGCAATCTTCCCAGGAATCTTAATCCTACAGGAAGGGTGTGGCCTTCTTGAAAGGGGGTGATTACCTCTTCTAGCAAAGGGGAGTGCCCCTAGGGAAGAAGAAATGAGAAAAGGCTAGACCCTCTGACATTTCTGACCTCCAACAAAGTGGTATGACTCAGACTCTCTCCCTACGGACTGTACAATGTTCCTCATTTCTACTTTTTGGGGGGTTGCTGTTACCCCTAAAACTGCCTCAATAATGGATTGAGACACTTCTTACCCACCATGTATATGCCATACAACCGCTTTTTTCCCCTTTTAATTCACCCTAATATGAGACAAAATGGACTTTTGGAATGGTAGATATTAATCCTAGGATTGCTTAACTTCCCTGTAATAGATGCATAGCATTATACCCACAGTTTGCATCACAGTCATCAAAATTATATACATATACTGGGCATGGTGAAGCACGCCTTTAATCCCAGTGCTTGGGAAGTAGTGGTAGGAGGATCGCCATGAGTTTGAGGCCTACATAGTGAATTCCAGGTCAGCCTGGGCTAGAGTGAGACCCTAACTCAAAAAAACTAAGTATATATATTCATTTACTAGAGAACAGGTATGCCAGGGTCTCTAGCCACTACAAATGAACTCTAGACTCATGTGCCACCAAGTGCATCTGGCTTACGTTGGTTCTGAGGAATCAAACCTGGGTCCTCAGACATCACAGGCAAGTGCCTTAAATGCTAAGCCATCTCTACAGCCCCAGATTTTTAATTATACTTGTCATCATAGGGTAATACTATGTCTCCATTTAAATACCTCTGGAAAGCCCTCACTGCCTTGCTCTTTACTGTAACCCAGCTACTGGCATAGGTTGTGGTACATAATAAAACTTAATTTGTATTTGTTCCATATATGAATGGATAACTTAGTGAATAAATGATTGTCAAAGGAGGTATTGAGTTCCAGAGGAGATACTGAATGTAAGAGGTGATATTACCCTTTGAAATAAGAAATACCTACACAGGTTTTAGTACTAGGCTATGTACTACAAATTCAATGAAATGTAGTATATCCTGTTAGCTTGTAGGCTATTTTCTGTATAAGAACTTTACAAATAAGTGGACTGGTAGCATCTATCACCCCTGGAGAGATGAAAGACTTTTAGCCTATTAAACTAACGTGTCTTATGCCATGGTCTCTCTTTGTATGCAAGAGCATGAGTATGGACATGTGTATGTTTTCCTTGCCACCATTTCACATGTTAGGAAGAAGTTTTTGGAATAGGATCTCTGCATCAGCTTTAAAATCATCTTTTTGGTAAAACATAGGTTTGTCTTTTTCCAGCCTCATATCTGTTCTACACTACATGTTCAATTTGTCCCACACTGTTGTGTTGAGATAATTACTTCTCTTTTATTTCAGAAAGATCTTAAACTAGATGTATGAATTTGCTTAAGATATGGGATTTAAACACTATCAGTTCATCTCTTTCTCCCCACTCCCTCAAAAATCTATGGACTCATATATTGTTAGGCTTCATAGACAAGCACCTTAATCTCTAAGTCATCTCTCCAGCCCGTATGTTCCTTTATACTGATGTGGACTATTCCATTTTTTGAATAGAACAGTGTATTGAAACATTGATTATTTGAAGAGCATTCAGGTTGATTCAAATTTTAAGCTTTTACAAATAAAGCTTCAGTTTTTGTTTTGGACTGAAGCTGAACATTTGTGACAAAGTTTCTGTGCAAAAATTTTCACTTTGTATAGTCAATATATGGAGTGGCATTTCTAGGAAATATATACATATATATATATATATATATATATATATATATATATATATTATATATATAAATATAAAAGTATATATATATAACTTTTCACTAAGATATATATATATATATATATATATATATATATATATACTTTTAACTTTATAAAACACTACTAACCTATTTGTTCAGATGCATTTCATATTCTCAACTACAATGTCTAAGATATCAATTAGCTCCATATTTTTATATTATTTATTTTCATATTTATACAACAAAGC
Source organism: Dipus sagitta (assembly GCA_036346955.1). Classification (NCBI taxonomy): domain Eukaryota; kingdom Metazoa; phylum Chordata; class Mammalia; order Rodentia; family Dipodidae; genus Dipus; species Dipus sagitta. The sequence continues at coordinate 10,102,467 of CM070781.1, forward strand.
TGTTAATAGTATTCTTTAAAAGTCTTATCTATTCTAGCAGATTGTGTGACCATGTTAATACAGTCCCATTCCTTCAGGATATGAGGTAGAATGCATTTCCTCATTGGACAGGAACATGGCATTTCCAACACAATGAAACTAAACAATTCTCTAATGACTATGACAGAGAAAGTTAATATTTCCATACCTGATATCATGTGGATAGTTCAGACACTTTGTATCTTGTAAGACATTACATCAATGCATGATGTTCTTGTTTTAGCATTCACAGAAGACCATTAGGAAGACATCAGAAGATACTTGAGGGATGAAATGTCTTGAAGAGTAAGATTGAGATATTTTCTTAATGCTATAAATCTTAGAAGTCATTAGCAATGTAATAAAACCAAAGCCAATATGTTGGAAGTTCCATGGAGATTCACTGTCACTCATGAAAGCACTGGAAAGCAGGATGGATGGAGATTGGATATGAAGTATTTGAGAAACTTCATGTAAATATATATGTTGCAAGCAAAACAGAAAAGGCCATGGTCAAGTATGTCGTGAAAGAAGAGTGCAAACAAGAGATAACTCCACTGTAATTAAACCAGGAGGAACATAATCACAATTAAAGTCTGGTGGATATAGAGTGGCAGTGGTAACAATATCAGCAGACATCTGTTTATGCTAAGTGCTTCTACTGGAGCTAACTTCCTCACAGCAGTTTTACGACACAGACAATCAGGTCTACTTAAACACCAGGAAAAAGCTCAGAGCAGTGAATAATTTGTCTGAAATCAAATATTGAGTTAGCATCTGCAAAATAATATCAATATAAATATCAAATTATTATGTAAGATCACATTTCAGGTTTTATGGACCATGTAAGTGTTACCTAGTATTTTTTGGGCAGTAATTGACAAATTGCCTGTTCTTTGGTAGTAATCTAGATATTGAATTCACCAATAGGTCCTGGGATCTCAGTGTGGATGTACTCTCCCTCCAGAGAATATATGCCATCACCTTTTAGGTAATTTTTGTATACAAAATAAAGCTCTTTGGTCTTAATCTCATCACCTTCCATCAGAATTAAGAAAAACAACAAATATGAAAGAAAATTCTTTTAATTTTTTATCAATCATGCATGAACATATAAAATAAAGTACTACTGGAGTAAAATAACATTTTCCCCATTTTTCTTAGACTCAAGAGTGATACATTTGAATATTTGTGGTAAACACTCAATGAAATGTCAGAAGCATTACTTCTGCAAGACATTCCCATTGCCAGCTGTTTGTAAACACTTTAATTTTTGTTGAGGAAGAGCAACAATCACAAATCAACCTTCTTGTGTTCTTTGAATTCTTATGGCTGCAAATGAGGCATCCAGCCATTTATATTTTAGTTTATGAAGGCACTGTAGTGTTTTGAATAGAATAGATGGCCCCCAATATATTCAGTTGTTTATTTTTTTGTAGTTTGCATCTTTAGCCACCTGGCTGGAGGCAGTCACTGTGTGGATCTTAAGGTGTGGTGGTGGGTTTCAGATTTCAATCTAAAGATATGCAAAGTGTGCCTAGCAGGAGTTCCTGAAGTGTGCTCTGTGGCTTCTGGCTTTTGGCTTTAGGCTGTTGCTTCTCTCTCTCTCAACTTGGTCCTGTTAAGACAGGCCAGTTTCTTCTACCATTATGGAACTTCCCCTGGATCTGTGAGCTTCAATAAATATCCCTTCCTCCATAACTGTGTCTGGTCTGAAAGTTCATCTCAGTGAACCTGAAGCTGTCTGATACAGGCACCATGTTGAATCATTAATTATCTAAGAAAGTACTACAGTCTCATCTCCTTCTGATAGAAAAAAAAAATGTATAAATCAGCTTGGAACCTGGGGCTATGAAGTCATTTTTTTTGTTAAAATACCATCTGCTATGTTCTACTTCAGAACATCCAGAAATCATAAAGGCAAGGCAGGGGGAGGGATGAAGCAACAGATCAACTTTTTTATCTTAGTAGCTTGTGCTGTCACACCCTCTCCCTAGGACCCCTCTAAAGATTACTTAAACAGCCTCTTAAATCCTCCCTGCCATCAGCCATCTCCATTCATTAATCTGGGTAGCTAGAATAGTTACTCAATAAGCTCATCTGACCATGATTCTTCCCTGCTTTAAAGCAATATCAAAAGTCCCAGAAAGGATATCTAAGTGCTTCCTACCCCACTTAATTGTCCCTCTTCAGCATCCCTTCTCACCAACTGCTGTCTGATAAGCCTGCTTATGAAGTCACCTTGACTTAGTCTTATTGTATAACAATCTTTACATATGTCAACATCTCCTAAATTCCATGGATCTTAAAAACTAAATGGTAATTTCTCTTGATCCAAGGACTATAAGGGGTATGGACAACAAGTTAAGTGAAATAAAACTAATAAGAAAGAAAAAGAAATTAGAGCAAATGTCTTAGATACTCAGGCCTGAGAAATTCTCCCCCAAGAATGATCTTTTAGCCAGAAGACAGAAATAGTGATAGTGTAGGTCATGGGATCAGTATCCCAGGCAAAGGATTAAAAAAGAATGTCTTGAATCTGAGTCAGGCACCATAAGATCAGTGAGAATATGCATTGGGAGGATAGGAAGGAAAGTCAAATAGGAGAGAAGAGGGGTAGACAAACTGGAACACTTTCGTTGTATGTTACATAATATAGAAAGCCACCAATGGATTAACTTATCTATCTTCTTAATATTACAAGGCTATTTCTTTAGTTCTACAGTACATCTTTAATGAATAAGTGCATCTAGTATACACAGCAACCACCATGCTTCTAGCACTTGACATGCTCACATCTTAAGCAGCAGGAGACAGAGAATGTAAACACATATGGAGAAATTAAAAGAGAAGTCTCCATATATGCCACTGAGCCAATTATGTTATCTACATAAAACTGCAATAAACTGGTTGAGAAAGTTATGTTCATATGCAATATGCATAATAAGTATCACTCTTTAGTAAGAATGTACTCAGTATTAGTTGAAGGTTTTTTTGTTTTTTTTTTTTTTTAATCTTACCCAAAGCTTAAGTGGTAGTGATGTGTTTTCAATTTAGGCCTGCCTGATTTCTATGACATCTTCAAGACACTCTTAAGTGCAGTAATAACATTGTCTTCAAAGCATCCTTATAGTGGGTACTCCTCCCATTTAATGATAAAACCACAGGGCTTCAGATAAGAAAGTACATTTTCCAGGTGATACAGCTAGTGTGCAGCTCATCAGGACATCAATACCAGGGGCATCTGGGTCCAAATTTCATGTTCATATATCCAACTCAAATGCCTCCAAATTCAGGAAATACAAAAATATTGCTGAATCAAACAGAGGTTGAAACTTCAGTTGGAGAATCCAGCAGAAACTTGCTGCTTAGGTAGTGCAATCATAACAGGAGGAAGAGAGAGGGTGGGGAGAGAAAGTGTTCAACTGTGAGGAGCTCAAGCTGTTTCTACTCTTCCTTTCTTCTCATTCAAAGAATACTCAGCAGTCCCTAAAAGGGCAGCAATTTGATGTGCACTACCTAAAGGCAAGTTTTCCTTGGATGGTCCCAGATTGGTTGGGATCTCCTTCCTGTAAAAAGCATCCTCTCTTTTTCAGTTGTCTTGGGAAAAACAAAAATAGTTCCTGACAGAGGGATGCTTTGGTGTGCCCACCCAGAGGCTCAGCCAGTTCTCACAGTTTACTGTTCCTCAACTCCTGGAGCTGATATCGCTGAAGCCAGACTCTGGGTGGCTTGTATCTTCTCTCCCAGGTTAACCCCCACTGAATTTTCCTCTTTTCCCTACTTTTTTCCACATCTTATGTTAACTAACTTGCTTTGAGCATCTAGTAAGGTTCAAAGACTTCACTGTGTCTTCTCAGGAAACAGTGAAAAACCAAACACCTTGTTACATAGCACTTTTAGCCAACACAGTAGGTGAAACAAGAATTTCAAGTCAGTGACTTTTTTTTCATGGGGGGAGAGTTTCAAGATAGGGTCTCGTTGTAGCCCAGGCTGACCTGATGACCTAGAATTCACTACATCATCACAGGATGGTCTCAAACTCACAGATCCTCCTACCTCTGTCTCCAGAGTGTTGGGATTAAAGGTATACAATTAGTGACTTTAACAAAACAGCTTTTGCTGGGCATGGTGGCACACGTCTTTAATCCCAGCACTCAGGAGGCAGAGGTAGGAGGATTGCCATGAGTTTGAGGCCACCCTGAGACTACAGACTGATTTCCAGGCCAGCCTGAGCTAAGGTGAGATCCTACCTCAAAAAAGCAAAAAAAAAAAAAAAAAAAAAGAAGCTTTCATTTGTTAAGAAGCAGGTATGAGCCCTTAGTGGCCCCTAGAAGACTTTACATGACACAGTAGCTCTCTCCTGTGGGATGAACAAAGACTACAACTCAAACATGATGGGACACATATCTTCCTTTAGATTTGCTAAGAATGAAAGATGTAGATCCTAAGGAGAGAGCCACCCCATCATACCTCAAAAGGGCTCTGGCTGAAACTAAGAAAAATCGGAGAAACAAGCAAGGGGGCTGTTTTCCTGATGAACAGGATACCAGCACAAGGGGGAAGGAGATCAGCACGGAGAAAAATCAACTCCTACCAAATCAGAGAACCAGAGCCTCAGAGGCCCCCAACACCTCATCACTGAAGCAGACCAAAAATGTACCCAACATGGCTCAGGGAAATTTTGCGGAAGAGGGGGCGGAAAGAATGTCAGAGTCACATGTTGGGTCATGATATGCAGAGACATTTAGCTTACCCATAACTGTGGGCTAACTCCACAATGTATGACCCATATACCTCAACAAGGAGGGGCCAAGGGGAGGGGGTAGGTCACGGATGAGCCTAATAATGGTACCAAACTGACTGTATTTGCTGAATACAGAACTGACTAATAAAGAAAAAAAATGAAAAAAAAGAAAGAATTTATTAACTAAAATTCAAAACATATTTTCATAGGCAAAAGTTAACATATGGTGTACTGTGGGGAAAAGACAGAGCTGGTGCTCATGACAGTCAAGCCCTTTGTCACAGGTACAGCTTCTAACTCCTGAATCGGGTGGTGTGCCAGCTAACCTGAGGCACAGTCTGCATTTACAGGATCATGTGATACTTCTTAGTCTTCTCAGCTACTTCACCATGCTTTCCAATGCTCCACACCCCTCATGCACTGACTCCCCATCCAGAGTCCATCTTATGTTCTCAAAAATGGTTTATTTTATGATTTAGCTTAAGTTGCATCTAGCAATCAAATTATGCTTTGAATTCTCTAGCCCAAAGTGATGGTATTGCTGTTGTAACCTTGAATTTGCTCTGTAGGATGCTAATCTTACACTCATCAAATTATAGTCCAGATGAGTATGCACATGTCCATCATCTGTGAGACTCCACCCCTGTCAACACAGGGCCTTGTCTCACACACCAAAGGAGAGCAGCTCAACAGCCGCATTCATAACGATGACTGTGGGCATCATAGATTAAGCTGCATAGCAACGGCTTCACGAACACTATGAAAAGTATGAAATGAAAGGAAGTGAAGGACATTGGCATAATACACTTGCTAACTGGTGTTTTGATTAAAAAGTCCCCCTAGGACACCCACAATGTTTTCATTTCCCATGTATTCCACAGCAGGAGGCCCATTTCTTATTTCATAAGCAAACACCAACATTAAAATTAAAGCATACATACCAGCATCACAATTGAACTATGTAGTTTTAAATATTTCTTTGTCCTTCCTTCCTCTCACCTTTTCTCTTTTCCTCACTCTTCTTTGTTTATATTAAAGTAGGTAGTTCTTCCAGGTTAACTATACCTGGAATGTCACACTTCGTGTAAGAATTAAAGGAAATGGAAATATATTTTGGCTTTTCCTCACATTTCCATCAAGGACCTGTAAGAACATACAATAAATAAATAAAATTGTTGGTTGGAGGGAGATATCTGGGAAAAAAAATTATCAGAATGAGGGCAAGAGTAAAAGGAAGAATTCTTGCTTGGTATTGAGTATCATTTTGTAGTGTTTTAATTTCCCATCTGGTACATGCAGTACCTGATGCTGTAATGAGCTCCTTGTCATGTTAGAGTAATAGCTACATGTGAGTCAGCCTCTTTGAGAGCCCATCCTCTTAGAGCATTGTACATGTGAGTCAGAAAGCTCCTAAGTCTCCTGTGCAATTACTCCAGCCTCTACCACAACCTCACTGCTCCACACCATGGATAACTCCTAGACAGCCCTGCCTCAGTCAACCCACAGCACTGGGAAACTCTTAGAAATGCATTTTGTTCTAACAGATTGTGGTTTAGAGTGATTCCCAATGTGCCAATAGATAACCTGAGCAGAAATAATATAATTTATGTCAACAAAAAGTGTATCATGTGTTTGCTCTGAAGCATAGGGCTGAAGGATTCTGATCTTAGAGCAAGAAGGCCTGTATGTGGCCATGGACAAGTTTCTCTGCTTTCCGTGCCTCCATTTTCAGTAAAACAGAGTAGGGACAATAATGCCTGTTTCAAAAGTATTTAATAACATTTAGATTACCACTTAGCATATAGCAAGCACACATTTAAGTATTAGCCATTATTGTTATTATTAATAAAGATAATAAAAATAGTCAATCTTTTTTGTTGATATGACTCATCTTTCAAATAAACAAAGGACATTATTTTTGAAAATGCTGCTATATATTTGCTGACTTGTTTTAGTTTTTTAAACCTCTGTGTTCAAATTAAGGACAACATAGGTTTATTTTCCAAGCCATCTTTCAAAATTGGCAAGGTTATAGCTGCCTCTTGAAATGCTTTGCTTCGGAAGTCATTTAGAAGATACATGGGGTAACTATTCTTTAAAAGCCAGAAATCAAGTATGAAAATGCGTAGGAATTTGTACTCCACATACATTTTAAAAATATGAAGAAATTATTTCTTATAGCTACATTGAGAAGCAACAGGAGAAAATTTAAAAAGTAGCAACATGTATGATTCATCTTATGATAGATAATCCTAGTCTTTTGTTACATAGGACCCTGGAGAAAAGCTAAGTGGGAGTATGATGAATTTTGCCTTACATGGATGGCCCTCTTTTGTCTGCCTGTCAAGAATGAGAAAGAGCTGCATATAAGTATTCAGTTATGAACCTCCAGACATTAATTTCATGGGTGAAACTGAGTTGAGAATTAATTATTCAGCCTTATTTTATTATTTCTTTCAATTTCATCTTATTCTACATGTCATGTATTTTCTTTCCAGTCATTTTTATGTTATTTTCCTTAAGCAATAGTTCTATATTTGAACCAACTTTTCAAATAGTGATGTATTTGTATTTTTTTTGTAGAACCCAATTTTACCCACTGTCTTCTTTTTCTCTTATCTTCTGATATATATATATATATGTATGTATATATATATATATATATATATATATATATATATGTATATGTATATATCCATAAAATATTCTGTTGAATATTAATAATAACTCACCTTGGACTTTTTAATTTATATTGTTTCAAATTGTGTTGAGAATATAATTGAATGTATCATGAATGTATTTTCTGACATATAGTTTTAATTCAATTTGCATGCTTTCTTGTTTACTTTTTTAAGTTTTTGTACTCTATCTTAATGTATCAGAAATGGGATTATTGGGAGGTGATACTACTCTATCAAAGAAGGCACTGCATGTATACACAATGCTCTGGTCCTGACACTGAAGTTAAGAAGAAAGAGAAAATGTTTGGCTTAACTAATAACATAGCCTTGCTCTGTGTGGTTACTTCTCTTCTGTGAGTCTCAGGCTTCTCTTCCAGTTCAGAGGATTGACCTGATTCTGGAGGGCCTGTTCTTCCTTCTTTCCTTGCAGAACTATCTGTGAGAAGGATCAGTTTGATTTTCTTTTAGCTTTCATTTACAGACCTAAAGTATTATAGGAAATAGGTGAAATAAGATGTGAATGAACTACACTATGTAGGAAAATGTACTTGCACACTCTTTGGGGGCACTGTCTTGTTTCTGTAAACTGTAAGGCCCTGTCTTCATTGGCATCACTCCCCTCAAGTAGCGGGTATGAACTCCAACCTTTGGTACTAGCACTTGCAGCATCACTCACTTTGCCACTGAGCACCATGAACTGTTGCTGTTGTTTGCTAGCATCCAGGATGATGACCAATAGAGCAAATGCTCACCACACATGACTCCATAAATTTATATCAATTTAAAATAGCTAAAAGTTCTTTATGTTAGTCAGGGCAGCCACATTTCAAATGAATAGTATGCATCATGTTCAAGCCTATCTTAACAGAAAGAGTAGAGTAGAACTGTACTACCATCTTGGGCAGTCCTTTTCAGTGCCACTGGGTTAGAGGATAAAGCCTTGATCATCTACCACTAACTTGACCTCAGACAGCATGCCAGCTCCTTCTGTCTCATTCTGATAGTGCCAGTTACCTCAATCCTCATGTCTCTCCACATGGGCTTCTGTCTACTTCCTAGGTAAGCTGGTGAAAAGTCCCGACAGTTTATGTCAAAAAGAAGGTCTCTTATTATTACTTTCATATCTCATAAAATACATCCCTAGTTTAGTGAGGACTAACCATGTATCATCTAGTAAGAGAAGAAGTTGGAAGTGGGTAGTTTGATAAACACCCTTGGAATTATGTGACTTTACACACCTTTGAGGGTGTTCTGGAAAAGTGTTCATGCTCTTCAAAAACCTTTGGAAAATAAGGTAAAAACTGATGTCATCTAAATTATGTTCTTAGGCCCTGTAGCCTGTTGCTAAGGGCCCTGGTGCTCATATTGAATCTCACAAATCAGTCTATAGAGCAGAAGTGGGAAGAGCAGAGTATCCAATTAAGCTGCTTGAGCTGCACCAGAAACCTGGAATCCGAAGAAGAGAAGTAGCCAAAATAAGGCACATTCTAACATCAACCATCAAACCTGTGGCCTGAGTCTTCCCCTTAAAATACAAGGCTGAAGATGATCAAAGTTCACTTCTCCCATCAATATTCAAACGATGTCAGAAATTAGTCACAGTCAAAAAAATATTATATGTCACTTTAGTATTTTAGTCATAAATTATATAGTTGTTCTTTATATTATTTGCCCATTAATTCAAAGTTGTAACATAACAAAAGCAATCCAGCCTTCTCTAACTAAAGATGAGTTACTGTGTCTCAAAGAAAGATGAGAATTATTCATAATCATGTGAGAATTAAAATGTTATAATGAAGGGAGAGGAACTCAACACACAGCATTCTATCCTTCCACATTAAAATCAACTATAATATTCTCTATTACAAAGTAGGATGAGGAAGAATGATGATAGGATAAAAGAGGGTCAGGGTCAATGAGGAATAAACGAAGTATATGAATGAATCTGGGTAGAAAGAAAGGCAATGAATTTGCCAAGCTTTTAGTGCTACTTGTAAAATTTCAGAAATCAAAAATTAAAGGGTGGATGAATACTCAGGAAGAGTACAACTAGTCTTAAAGTGAAAAGCAGAGGGTACTCCTCTACTGAATAAGGTGACCTCTTGTCTTTGTGTATGACCATGTGTACATGGGTAGATTCAGATGCCAGAAGCATATAGCAGTATGTCAAATATTCAATTAGCTATTAAGAGAGCCTCCTTTCTAGATTTTCCAAGTAGTGTTAATGGAGGAGCAAGAATGAGAACATTTTTCTAAACCAGTGGTTTTTAGTATATTCACCCACACAGAAAATATCTGAGAATTTTAAAAATATTTTTACTTATTTGCAAGGAGAGAAACAGAAAGCGAGAGGAGGCAGAGCAAACTAGGGCCTCCTGCTGCTGGGAACGAACTGTGTATCTGGCTTTACTTGGGTACTGGAGAAACAAACCCAAACCTTTAGGCTTTACAAGCAAGCACTTTTAACTGCTGAGCCATCTCTCCAGCCCAGCATATCTTAGAGAAGAAGCTACTGTCTTATTAAGGGTAGAAGCCAAGGGTACTGACAATACCCTCCAATGCACCCATTGTATATCCTATCAACAATTATTCACCTCTAAATGATGGTGCCATATTTAATAGCCAATGTCTGTATTAGTTACTGTACTCATTACTGTGAACAAAAATGTCTGACAAGAAACAGTTTAAAAAGGAAAAGGTTGGGCTCGAGAGATGGCTTGTCAGTTAAAATACTTGCCTGTAAAACCTAATGACCCAAACCCAAGTTCGATTCTACAGTACCTGCATAAAGCCAGATGCACAAAGTGGTGCAGGCATCTGAAATTTGTTTGCTAGAGCCCCTAGTGCACACATTCTCTGTCTCTCTCACCTTGCAACTAAATAAATAAGAATAACGTCTTTTTAAAAAGAAGAGGGCTTATTCTATCTTACAGATCAAGGGGACACATCCAACCCTTGTGACAAGGCTTGGTGGTGGGAGCAGACCTGGTCACAATGTCTTTGTAGTCAGCTAGAAGCAAGAGTCAACAAGCAATGGAGTCGGGCTATAAACCCTGAAAGCCCACTCTCCATTACACACCTCCTCCAGCATGGCTTTACCTCCTAAAGGCTCTGCAACCTTCCTGAATACAACCTAACAAAGACCAAGTGTTCAAGCACATGAATCTATGGGAATATTTTGTATTCAAACCACAACGTGTACTTCTAATGATGAAACAGTGTCAAAGCTGGAATATCCTGTAAGAAGGAGAAAGTCTGGTTGATGGCTGGCTTCTCTAGGAGGCCAAACAGTTCTAAGGATAGCTCCTTTCCCAGCACAGTGGCCATCCATCTCACACATGGAGGTTCATTCTCCTAAAGACTCAGGTTACAATGTACAACCCTTCAATGCAGTTCTGAAACTAGAGCTCCCTGGGAACATGGAATGAGGAGTGAGTTTAACAAATATAAAATGTCTGGAGGAGGGCTGGAGAGATTGCTTAGTGGCTAAGGTACTTTCCTGAAAAGCCATAGAATCCAAGTTCAATTTCCTAGGACCCACATAAGCAAGATGAATAAAGTGACATAAGCATCTGGAGTTTGTTTGCAGTGGCTGAAGGCTTTGGCATGCCCATCCTTTCTCTCTGTATCCCTCTTTCTCTCTCTCTTTTTCAAATAAAGTAATGTAAATAAAAAATATCTGGGGGAAAACAAAACAATGCACAGGTCTGTTTCAGAGAAGCCATAGTTAGTTAGACTCAAAACTGACATCTCTAAACACTGTTCCTTGCAACCTCAGTGGTGGGAAGGGCACCAACTGTGAGTATAGATAGGCTAAGGATCAAATCCTACTTCAAACAACTTATCTACACACTCCAAGTTTTCTTTCATGTATAAGTTAAAAGCAACCACATGAATATTTCAGAGGCTCATGAATTACATAGCCAGCAAGTTTTATCTCTGTGGTGGATACATGCCAAGAGCCTCAGTGGATACCTGAAATTGTGGATAGCAATAACCCTATCCACACTGTGTTTTCTCCTATCCACACACATACACAACTATAGGAAAGCTTAATTTATAAATTAAGCATAGTAAGAAAATATCAACACAATTAATTAAACAACATTGTTAAATAATATGTGATTATAAATTTTCTCTCAAGTATACAATCGTGGAAATACCCTTCTTACTAAAACTGTTGAGAGTGAAACCATGGGTAAGAGTACCTGCCTGTAATTCACACAGTTTAGAGAATTCATCCAGTGACTGTTATCCCATGCGCTCTGCATCATCCCCACTCACAGCAACTCAGATTCCATAAAGACAAAGTGAAGATATTGAGCTGATTTCCTTCCAAAGTTCTTTCTACCCTGAAGAATAAAGAATATTATAGTCCTTTGGCCTGCATCAATATTTTCTCATTGCCATTTAGAGAACCAGAAGTCCTCACAACCGTGGACAACAGACTTTCTACCTGCCTTTGCTCTCCTCTAATCTGAGCCCATTGATGCCAGCCACCTCACCTAATTCCTCATCTTTCCCAGATACCTCAATTCTGGTAGGGAAATATTCATATTTCTTCCTCTGTTGGAACTATATTAATTATAAATTGCCAACTAAGTATATGCAATGTTACCAGAGGAAAATGTTCTTCAATAAGAAAGTACTGTGTGATTTATCATATGGGAATAATTTTACTGGAGTTTTATTTCCACCTTGATATTTAATATCTGTGATTGTTTTTATTATAGAAAATGCACGTAAATAAAAAGAAGAAAATGTAAGGACCTATAATTCTGCATATAGAGATGACTACTGTAATACTTGAGTCATTTCAAATGATGGACAGGCCATGCTTGCACAGCCCTACAAAGTTCACTTTCCCTTAGCACTTGGACATTTATATTTTACTCCATACAGCACTAGCATCACCTTTGCTTCTTTACAGAGCTGAAGATAAAACACTATCTTCATGCATTAACCTTAACTGAAATCATTGATATGCACATCACACACACACACACACACACACACACACACACACACACACACATACACACACACATTAGAAGAGAAACTACTTGGAAAGATGAAATGGTTTGGTGAAAAGGGGATAATGTCACAAGAAAGTAATGAAACTGAAATATAATCAGAGTACATTCCATATATGTAAAAATTGTAAATCAAAAACATTTTTAAAGTCTGGTTCTTTGTTTTTATTAGCTATGATTGAACCTTGCCCTTATTGGGACAAACATTGAAAACAAAAAGTCAGAAATTTCTTACTGCTTCCCATTTGCTCCAAAGACAATAATGAAAACATTATTACAAGTTTAAATTTTCTCAGAATAAAGAATTCAACCTCCAGAAAAAAAGGCCACATTTTGTTGTTGTTTTTATCAAGGTAGAGTCCCATGTAGCTCAGCCTAGTCTTGAACTCACTATGTGATACATCCAATGAGCACAAGCTCTTGAGCCTCCTGACTCTACCTTCCAAGTGCTGTGATAACAGGTGTGTGCTGTCAGAATTCAAATGTTTCATATTTGTTCCTCAGTTTTATTATCAGTGAAAAATGGAAAATAATGCTACCACCTACAAGATGGCTTGAGTATGAAATGAGCCACTGTACAGAGTAATAGGAAAGTCCTTGGCACATGGGAAATACCAGTGTCAAACATTATTACTAGATTTGATATTCACTGCTGGTTTTGGTTACAAATTTTGTCATACTGTGTTTTCTTTTCAATTGTTCTCATGGTTGCTAAGATATATTTAAGTCAAGCACTATAATTTTATTAATATAATTTAGAAATTAATCAGGAAGTTCAAATATAATTTTTATTTTATCTCCTACTATGACAAAAATCACTAAAATTTTCTTAATATTTAGTCATCCTTGAGTCTCTAGGGTATCCTGCTTGGACATAATATGTTAGTGTTTTATGTTAGCATAAATTTCTGTGTCATAGTATTGAGCTATTCAATAAGTAATCAGAAAATTATAAATAAATACCTCTTACAATATATGCATTTTCTATCCATATATATTATTGTTGCAATTACTTTTTAATTGTTTATCACTTTTACACTTTTAAAATTTTGTATATATTATAAAAAGGGTTATATTCTTTAATCCCATTGCCTTAGCTCCCATTACCCTGGGAGGTCTTCCTCAGTGAGGTTATGGTATTCACTGTGGGATCATGAAGGCCTCAGTCAGTTCCTATGGAGTATTAGGTTGACTATGCCTCAGGGTATTCCTTCCCACTCTGTGGCTCTTACAAGCAGGCCTGTTGGCCATCTGATTTAGTATTGAGTTCTTTGTAGGCTCTGGATTTATGCTTTCATAGGTTTTGATTAATCGCCATGTCTGTCACCATCACCCTGGAGCTGGTTGCCAGGCGAGCAGTAGGAGCAGTAGCAACATCACCACTTCCTTTGTATTTTCTCATGGGTCCTTTCAAATATGGTAGAGGTGCCCAGTCTCATGGTTGACAGTCAGCTATCTTCTTGCCTTATTTATTGATCTTGGCTCTACTCTATTTTCTCTGTCATCTGTAAAATAAACACTATCTCCAACCAAGAATGAGAGAACTTTGGGTTAAAGGGGGTATGGAAATGTATTTGAGAGATTTTTGGTGTGCAAACCCACTCTTCTTTTCCAGAGAGCAGTGGAGGGATTCTCTGTAAGTCTGGGTCTTGACCATGGAATTATGACTTGATTTTCAGTACCAGATATTAATTCTGTCCTGCTGAACTGATTCAAATCCAGTCAGAGAACAATTGGTTACATGTAGAGGCTGTGTGCCACTATTGCACAAGTTTGTGCTCCTTGTCTGGCTGGTTGATTTTGTAGTATTCATGCTACCCTGTTTACTCATGCTACTCGTAACTTTTGTCCTCCTGTGGCTCCAACATAACTCTCCAGCACTATGAGGGCTAGGCAGGAAGGTGTTAGTTTCCCTTCAGTTCTAGCATAGTATCCCAATATCCTCTGACTACAGCCTTTCTTCAGTAATGGGGTCTTACCTTTCAGCTCTGGCAGGTAATCAAGTGTTTTGACAATGGCCTACATTGTTTTGGGGACCTCATTGTTCTCTCTAGCCAACAGCTCATTGTGGGGGGTCATCCCAATTCTGGGCCTAGGATTTCCCAACCAGAGTCCGTGGTTTTAATGTAAAGCTTTTTATGCATTCTGTTATATCTTGTAGAACTAGTAAGAATGATAGTTTCTATGGAACTGATTCATGTTGTTGAGTCATTTTGATTTCCATTTCTCAGATGACTAAAAATGTTGAACATCTCCTTAAGTGTGTGATGGCCATTTATATTTCTTCCTTCAAGAATTCTCTGTTCAAATCTCCACCCCAGTTTTTATTAGGTTGTTTGATACTTTATTGTTTAGTTTTTTGAGTTCTTTATAGATTCTAGACATTAGGCCTCTGTTAGGGGTGTAACTTGTGAAAAAATGCTCCCATTCTGTGGGATGTCTATTGACACTATTAATGATTTGATGGTCTGTGCACCTTTTAAGTATCATGAGGTCCCAGTGATCGAATGTTGATCTAATTTACTGTGCTATTGGGGTCTTATTCAGAAAGTCTCCTTATACCTGTACTGTAGAGTGTTCTCCCTCTTTATTCTAGTTGTTTTAGAGTATCATGTCTTATATAGAGATCCTTAATCCAACTGGGGTTGACTTTTCTGCTCAGTGAGAGAAATGTATCTAAGTTCATTCTTCTACATGTGGTAATCCAATTTCTCCAGCAACATTTGTTGAACATTTTTTTCTCTGGTGTATATTTTTGCCCCTTTCCCAATGGTTACATAGCTATAGTTGTGTGGATTTAGAGATGGGTCAGGTGGGTCTTCTATTCCATTTATCTGTGTATCTGTGGTTTTGTTTGTTTGTTTGTTTGTTTTTGGTATGTGTGTATATGCCAGTACCATGCTGTTTTATGATTTTGTAATATATTCTGGATACAGTTATGATGATACCCCCAGACATATTTTCTTAATATTTTATTTATTTACATGAGAGAGCGAGAAAGAATGTGTGTACCAGGGTTCCTCACTGCTGCTAATGAACTCCAGACACATGAGCTGCCTTTTACTTCTGGCTTACATGGCAGACCTTAATGGGAACACTTCAAGTTTTTCACCATTCAGGGTGATCTGGGCCTTAGATGCATTTTAAATAGCCTTTATTATGTTAAGCTATGGTCCCTCCATCCCTACTCTCAGCAGTGTCTTAATCATGAAGGGATATTGTACTTTGTCAAAGGCCTTTTGTGCGTCTGTTGCAATAATCATGTGATTCTTGTATTTAAATTTATCTGTGTGGTGAATTACCTTTATTGGTTTCTATATATTGAACCATCCTTGTATCCCTAGGATGAATTCTACTTGATTAAAGTGGATAATGCTTTTGGTGTGTTTTGGAATTCGGGTTGTAAGGATTTTACTGAGAATTTTTGAGTCTAAGTTCATAAGGGATGTCAGTCTATAATTTTCTATTTTTGTTGGGTCTTTATCTAGTTTAGGTATTAGTGTAATGCTGGCATCATAGAAGTTTAGGAGCATTTCTTCTAGTTCAGTTATGTGAAATAATTTGATAAGTGGTTTTGTTCTTGAATGAACTCATCAGTGAAGCCATCTGGGCCCGGACTTTTTTTTTGTTGTTGTTTTTGGGAGTTTTTTAAATCACTTTTATGATTACATTAGAACTAATAGGTTTGTTTAGGAAGTCTGTTCCAGATTTTGTTCTGAAAGGTGATATAAGTCAAGGATTTCATCCATTTCTTTCAGGTTTTCCAATTTTGTGGAACACAGGCTTTTGAAAATTTCCCTAATAATTCTGCCAACTTCACCACTATCAGTTGTGACATCTCCATTTTCATTTCTAATATTGTTTACTTGAGTCTTCTCTTTTTTCATTTGATCAACTGGGCCAGTGGTTTATGGAAGGAACACTGTGTGTGTGTTTGGTGCCTGTGTGCTCCAGATGAATATGGGGCAGTGTGTTTGGGAACTGTGAGCTCCAGGTGGGTGAGGTTCTGTGTTGTTTGGTTCTTGTGTGTTTGGGTCCTGTGAGCTTTGGAGGGTGAGGGGTACGTATTTGGGGCTTCTGCTTTTGGGGGCACCAGTGTGTTTGGGGCCTTTATGTTCAGGGCATGTGAGGGGCAAGGCCTGTATAGGGCCTATGCACCCTGTCCTTCCCACTAATGCCCATGTGGGTCCTGCTCCCCGACCTACCTCAGCATGTCTTTTGGGTCTCAGCCACCTCCTCTGCTTCTGTCAACCCATGCTGCTGGCTGCCTCCTCTCACCAATGCTCCTGCACCAGCTAATTCTGTAGAACTGAGGTTCAACCTAGGCCGCCTGGTCCATGGAGCACAATGCTCCACATTCTTCCCCTCCCCCCTAATCCCCCCACTGTTGATATCTGCCTACCTGTGCCTCCTGGGGACATCTCTCCTCCTCCAGACTGGGACCACAGGAATATCTGGCAATCACCATCCAGGGGGTATCAGTGAGTCCTCTATAATCTGCTCAGATGGGCACAGAAGGGGAGCAGGGACAAGTGCTGCTGCCCCTGGGAACAAAAGGCAAGGCACAGCCATGATTCTGGGCTACTTGCCTGCAAAGCCTAAGGACCCAGGTTCAATTCCCCAGTACCCACATAAAGCCAGATGCACAAGGTGGTGCATGTGTCTAGAGTTTGTTTGCAGTGGCTGGAGGCCTTGTCATGCCCATGCTCACTCTATCTGCTCCACTCTCTCTTTAATAAATAAATAAAATACTTAAATTAAAATCATTTTTAAAACATACTATTAGGATTCATAATTCTATGGATTAGAAACCAAAGTGAAGTCATCATAGACCTTGTCATCATGGATTTAAAGATGTCTTTTATAACATGTGTTTTAAAGTATATTGCCTTGCCAGTAAATAATCCCCCCAAACACCCAATAGAGAATAAATCTATGCAGGAATTATGCATAGTTTTAATTTTCTATTATTTGATTGTGAGGCCAGGACTGCAAATACCCTGGTCACACAGAAGCTACACAAAATTACAGTCTTGATTCTAACTCTGATGAGATGACTTAATCTTCTGAACCTGATTGCAGATGTACAAACCACCCAAATAAATATGGAATAGTACAAAGGTTATTCTGCAAACAGTCACCATAGTCACGGTTATTTTCTTTATCAATCTGCATGCTTACACAGTCCTTGCTCTTGGATGAATGGAAATGGGCACTGTGCACTGCCATATCAGAAATAGACATGCTATTCTTTGGAATTCTTAAAGAAATAACATATAATTTCTGTTTTATCACCTGGTGTATTTCCTCATACACAAGCTTATATGGCTGAGTTTATGGAAAGTCTATCAGAATATAAAATACTGACTATATAATCATGCCATCTGTTGGTACACAGATTCCTTGAGTATGGTTTTCAGAATAAACTTTGTAGCTCCAAATTATTAAAAGAAAACTCTACACTTCCAGGTGGGAACAGATGAGAAGCAAAATAAAATAGTGGAAAAAAATGCAAATTCTCTCCATAGTAGTCTGGACATACAATCTTTTAGACAGGAACTAAGTTGTATATATTTTTTGTTTATTTTATTTTTTTATTTGAGAGCAGCAGACAGAGAAAGAGGCAGAGAGAGACAGAGGGAGAGAGAGAAAGAGAATGGGTATGCTAGGGCTTCCAACCACTGCAAACGAACTCCAGACGCATGCGTCCCCTTGTGCATCTGGCTAACATGTGTCCTAGGGAATTGAGTCTCGAACCAGGGTCCTTAGGCTTCACAGGCAAGCACTTAACCACTAAGCCATCTCTCCAGCCCAAGTTGTGTATTTTTGCAGTAAGCAGTCAACTTGTTTACTTTAAAGAGAGTGATTTAGATGTCAATAACCTGGTTGGTTGTCCTCAGGTGATCAACATAAGCAGAAAATTACAGTCACCTTTAACTTCTGTGTTGATTGTATTCATATACACCCTGCTTCTGTGAGTCACCTATTTTTCTTGACAATGACTTAAAGCCTTTGAGTTTAAGAATACACATATTTTGTAGGCTATGGAAATGACTTAGTGGGTAATAGCCTTTATCACATGAGGGCCTTATTCTTCCTGAGTTCAATTCACCAGCACTCACAGAAATAACTTGATGTAGCTATTCAGAACTATAACTCTAGCCTCATGGGAAAGCTAAAACCACAATCCCTGGCTCATACAGATTCAGTGTGAAGGAAATATGCAGATGAGTGATAGAGGAAGACACCTGACCTTTTCCTCTGGCTGTTGGATGTACATAAATTATGTGCATCTGCATGCACACACACACACATACACACAAACATATGCACACGCTACATACACACAATACCACACATACCCTACCACACTACACCACATATACCACACACACGAAACAAATGAAAAATAAAGAACACATGTATTTTCAGAAATATTTTCTGTAGTTGCAAGGGCATGTCTTTCAATCTGTGAGGGTATTTTGAAATCTTCTGCAAACTGTGTTGAGTCTGGGAACACCCTTTTTCTCACAGTTTCTGCAACATCTCTGCAGCTGAGCCAAAATACAGAGGACCCAGGAGATCAACAATCAAAGTCTCTATATCTGAAGGTACCAGAATTTCCTCCACATGGATCTCTAGGCCTGGTATCCTAAACCCACTGGATTTCCCTAACTTCCCTCAGTGTCTTTGATAGGAAGCCGAGTTCATGAAAAAGAAAAAGTGACAAAATAAAAGATTACTTACTGCTTTGCCTTCTTCAGCTTTCTTCCACTTTGACTCTGGCTCTATTCTTTGGTCTCAATATGTAGATCCTCAGCTTGTACCCTGTCATTCTCTAAAGAGTATCCAGGTTTTCCTCTTTACCATTGTTTCCTCATTGTGTCAGATAAGACAGATTGTCATTGCCACTATTTAAGGATAAAAACATAGCCCAATCTATAAATAGAAACAGTATTGGCAAGGAAAGAGGAAGACTGTTGAAAGATAATCACCAAAGACTGAGTTAAGAAAGCTTCCTGCCTAGGGAATACGAAACCAGTCTTGAGAGTACACCGATCACCATTGTTATTTGAACAGCTGTTAATAGACAACAGGGACTGCAAGGTTCAGAAAAAGCCATGGCTCATCTTGAAGCATTGATATTAATCTCAAGTGCCTTTTTAAAATTTCTATCACAAGGCAATTTTTGTCTAAATAACCCTAGAAGTTGATTTTGGTTTGTGGCTAGGAATTCAAACTTTAAGTTTTGGTGTAAAACTACATGACAATTATGAGGGTTTTACTGTCTATATATCATACAAAGTGTGATTTTAATTTTTGTAGGCTATAACTGGGTCACAAAAGATGGATTACTGGCCTGTAGGAATGGCTTAGCAGTTAAGGTGCTTGCCTGCAAGGCCTAAGGACCCATGTTTGAATAACCAGAACCCATGCAAGCCAGATGCACATGGTGGTACATGTAACTGGACTTCATTTGCCATGACCTGGCATCTATCTATCTATCTCTCTCTGTAATTAATAAATAAAAATAAAAATTTTTAAAAAATAAGATGGGTGAGTAATCAGGAATAAAATAAAATAGAGTCAGATGGACACAAAAGCTATTTAGATGCCATGAAAACTTGATATGATTCTAGTCTAAAGAGCACTGGAGACTGGGTTACCTACTAACTTTTAGCAGCCCATAGCAAATGAAGAGGATTAGAACAACATGAATTGTTAATTTATGAATTAGAAGTTTGTGCCCGGTTCATGAAGTGCGATGGGAGCTTGAGAATGTACTTTCAAGATGGCACATCAGCATCAACTGGCAAGGTAATGAAAGGGTCACTAGTGGAATTGTATCTTCTAAATAGTCATAAGATAAAGGCCTTCCTCAAATTCTTCAGAATGTGACCTTCTTTAGAGATAAAGTCCCTATGGAGATAATCAAGACAAAAATGTAGTCATTAGGGTAGTATGTCTAGTGTCCTGATGACTAGTGTCCTTACAATAAAGGGAAATTTAGACAAAGATGTGGTGGTTTGAATGTGAGTTGTCCCCCACAAGCTCACATGTTTGAACACTTGACCCCCAGCTGTTGGTACCATTTATAAAGCTGTGGTGCCTTTAAGAGGTGGAAGCTTCTCATAGGTAGTGTGTCACTGGGGGTGGGCCTTTAGGTTTTATAGCACAATTCCACTTGCATTTCTCATGTCACTCCCTATACTACAATTGGTCACTTGCTTCCTGTTTCTATCACACTTTCTCTGCCATGATGACCTCTACCTTCTGGAACTGTAAGCCAGTTTAAAACTTTTTCCTTCCGTTTCTTCTTGCCAGATATTTTATTCCAACATCAAGAAAGTAAATGATCCAGATGTGTACTGGAAAAGGCATGGGGAAACATGAGAAGACCCTTTCTATAAGCAAAAGGGAGACTGTAGTATAGTAGCTCCTTCACAGCTGCCATAAGAAACAAACTAATCTCATACCTTGACCTCCTGAACTGCCATCCCCTTAGTGAGCAAACAGGAGTAGCTACTATTTCTCTGCACAGGCCTTTCACAAGAGTGACTTAAATTTTCATGTGTTGGCAAATTTCAAAAATAAGCATCCCAAGAGCAATGAAGTAGAAACCAGCAGCTTTTACTCTGACTTTGTCCCCAAAACTCAAAAGGCACCATTTGCTCTATTTGAGAATCCAGATCCCAAAAGAAAGAATGTACAGTCCATGTTTTCATGGAAAGAAAATCAGATCATTGTGAGTCCATGGGCAGAAACTATCTCAAATGATGAGATGAGAAGACAAAGTCAACACAGAAATTTATTTTGAAATATAGCAGGTACTGCTTGTTGAGCTCTTATCATGCCATAGGCACTGTGTTGAATGGCTAAGTGCATTGATTCTTTGTTTTATTTTTTTATATTTTTATTTTATTTTAGAGAGAGAGAGAGAGTGAATTGGTGTGCAAGGGCCTTTTGACATTGTAAGTGAATTCCAGATATATTTCGCTACTTTGTGCATCTAGCTTTATGTGGGTACTGGGGAACTGAACCAAGGTCATTAAGTGCATTGTTCCTATCATCATATTTGTAGAATATACATGTTTCTCATATTTTCATTTTAGAATCAGAAAGATTGAGCTACTTGCTCTTGTTACTCAGCTAAGTAATTACCAGCAGTGTCATTTTAATCTAAAATACCTGACTTTTGAGCCCATATGTTTTGACAATACAACAACATTGATACTGAGGCCTTCCAGGATGGGTGCTATGGGAGTTTTTAGGCTGGCAATAACTCCAGCTTCAGGACTCCAAAAATATACCCACCGGTTTCCAAGGAAATACAACTTCCCACTTCCATTGCCTACAACAGATATGGAAAAAAATACAGAAAGTTCTGCAATACAGTCTTAGGTTTAAAAGGATAAGTTTTACCTTGATTACAAAATTTGTTACTCAGAGAAAAATTCAAGTGCATCAAGTTTCTGGGCACTGAGAAGAATAAACCAATTTAACTCCATATCCCATCACTCTTTACAGGTTTGTAACAAGCTGTACTTTGTTAGATTTTAATCTCCCTACATTTGAGACAGCAAAGTTCTCTACAATCATCTTTTAATGATACAATAATTTATAGGCAGTAACTAATTTCAAACTTCATAGCACTTAGATTTTATGATTATTATTTCAAATCATTTAAATGCAAATGAATTTCCAGAGAGAGAAAGCATCAAATGCCCTTGAGTGGCAACATGTTTGAAAGCCACCATAGGAATATGAGACACTCAGATAAGGTTGGATAGTAAGGGTCTATAAAATGGTTTGCCTACATCCAGTTAATTCACATTTTACTTCTCATTATATTCTATTTATATATTATGTCTTCTTAATATGACTGATGTACACTCCTCCTCTGAAATCCCATCTATTATTCATGGGAAACCTAATATTCCATTTAGAAGAAGCAGACATAATGTTGGAGCATTCCAAAACAAGAAATAAAGATTGTCAAAGGCCTCTTGCTTTTCCAGCCTTTGAACAACTAATGTTACTGAAAATGTGGCCCCAAATGCTCATCTATAAATTAAATGTCTGCTCTCTCAAAATGAGCATATACTTGCCCAATGATCACCAGTGGCAGCTATGTGTATTCAGCAATGAAAGAGAGAAGCCTTGCACTTATGTAAATCAATCATAGCTTGAACATTAACAGAATGCTGAGATTATCGTAGCTGAGTTCATAGAGAAAAGCTGTGAATGGTGATGTGTTTCTTATGGAGGATGCAAAGAAACACTTCACAGACTATATGCCGAAATGATACTTTATTTAGTATAAGCCAAGCTCTTGATTAAGCCCTGGGGCATAGGGTTAAATTGAGCACCATTTTGTTCTCTATAAGAACATGTCAGAACAAGATGCAAATCCACAGCTGCACATTAAGATCCACAAAGTATTGCAAGGAGGTGACTCCTTGAATATTGAAGTATACAGAAGCAAAGGAAGAGGTGAGCATGTGGCAAGTTGTCCAAAGAGCATCTTGATTGTTCCTCAGTTTGCACTCCCAATTGTAGCTATTTTGCTTGTATAATTCTTATCTCATGAAAATTTTCATTAGTAATGTATATTCCCTGTTATAGAGGGCATTTTCGTAGAGACAAAGGCTATATTTATCTTACAAATGTTGCATCTTGCAGTCCCAAACAGAGCCCCATTCACAGTGAGAGCTTCGTAAGTAGAATAAATGAGTCAGAGTAGCGTTCCTTTCCCAACATTTTTGTCTTCATCCTCAGAAAGCACTGTTCCAGCCTTCCATGCTCACCTGTCCATTCTTGTCCCACCTCTGCACATGCTTCATTCTCCACATATGTCTTTGTATGTCTCTGTTTCAACTACAGCCCTTACATCTTTTCCATGAGATCCATCAAAGGCTAGTTCAAGACTGAAACTTTGTCATGAGAACTGGCCTGGAATTCCACTTGTAACTCTGACTTTGTACAACATGAGGTATTTTTCATGAATATTAGCATAGAACCAGCACATTGTTCTTAGCTTCATGAGGTATACTTTGTGTATTTACAAATACAAATATTTGTGTGTATTTGCTGTACAGCTCTTTATGAAATTCTTTTAAAGGCCAGGTTGTCTGCTTTTTGGAAAATAGTGTTCACCTTAGTCAAAAAAGTTTGCAACATGAATGAAAATTTCTATAATCACTTCAACTTGAGTCATTTTCTTTGGTTTCCAAAATAGCTAAATGAATGTAAAATGCAGGAAGTGTTCCACCCAGTATCAAATAGCAGAGGGGCAGAAGGACCCAGAATTTATTCTCTTCATTTCTAATGTACTCTTGCATTCACTCTTCTGTGTTGATATTCCTAGATACACAATTACGAATCACACAAAAGATAAGAGTTTGAACTATTTAAAGCCCATTGCTTTATATCTGTCTCTTCAGTATTAGTTACTCCCTTGATCCTGGCCACAATTATTACACTGAAAGGTAAAACGTAAAATGTAATACTTTCTCTTGCAATCCCCTTGTAAAAGAACCCAAACATCTTAAGGGATTGTATAATCCTCCTTTTTCTAAGCCAATGGTATCTGCTTCCAGTGAAAAAGATAAGAACTCGTATATTTTTAAATACAGCAATAAAATATATATTATAACAAACTTATTATAATAAAATTATCATTGAAAATTAATTCATGCTAAAATAAAAATAAACAGTGATGCTACTGGCCTTTACGAAGGAGTTTAAAACTCAATTAAAGAGACCTGGAATTAAGGTCACAATTTCTGTGAGTAAATGAGTCACCTGTTCAAGGAACATAAAGCCCAAAGCATGGTCATCAGTGCTATGTGACAATAAGCACATATCCACAAAGTTGATAAAATGTCAAAATTTTCCAGAATGATGTTTAAGCAGGGTCAAGAAAAAGGATTAATTGAATGTCAAAAGTGATCCATGGGCTGGAGAGATGGCTTAATGGTAAATGTGCTTGCCTGTGAAGCCTAAGGACCCAGGTTCAATTATCCCAGTCCCACATAAGCCAGATGCACAAAGTGGCGCATGTGTCTAGAGTTTATTTGCCATGGCTAGAGGCCCTGATGCATCCATTCTCTCTTCTCTCTCTCCCTCTCTCTCCCTCTCTCTCCCTCTCTTCTCTCTGCCTCAAATAAAATAATGAATAAATAAAATTTAAAACATTAAAAAAGTGCTCCATTTGTGGCCACAGAACATGAAGGTTGGAACAGAATAATGTTTAAATGCACAGAGTTTGTAGTTATTGAGTCTTATTTGGATTCTACAACTCAGTGTGCAACCTGGATCAAATGACAACATTTGTAAGCCTCAACGGTAAGTAGAGAATCTATCTCGGGCTGGAGAGATGGCTTAGCGGTTAAGCACTTGCCTGTGAAGGCTAAGGACCCCGGTTTGAGGCTCGATTCTCCAGGACCCACGCTAGCCAGATGCACAAGGGGGCGCACATGTCTGGAGTTCGTTTGCAGTGGCTGGAAGCCTTGGCACGCCCATTCTCTCTCTATCTATCTGCCTCTTTCTCTCTCTCTCTCTCTCTGTCACTTTCAAATAAACAAATAAAAAATGAACCAAAAAATATTAAAAAAAAAGAATCTATCTCAAGTGTTTTGAATGTATATTCATTGAAATGTACAGACTCCAGGACACAGCACATACCCAATAAAGTTTATATAATATCAATTTTTAATAAATTTATTCTCACATTTTAAACAGATATTTTGCCAAGACAATTGCCTTATAAATGTGACCTTATTTGCAGATACGGTTTTTGTGTATGTAACCAAGTTACGATGAGGTCATCCTGGATTAGGGTGAACCCTCGTCCAACTGTAATGTCCTGAATGAAGAGGAGACGTTAGGTTAGACATAAAGACATCCAGAGGGAAGACATTTATAGGTAATGGGAATTAGGATCAGACATATTTTAGGGGGTGCAATTCAACACAGTATAGGATATAGGCATTCAAAATATTTGTTGATTGGATAAAAATTAAAGTCTTGTGAAACTAAACTAGGATTTAGAGTGTCCCCTTACCTGTTATTGTAATATTACTGCTGCTCAGTGGTAAGCAACTAGTTCTGTGATTGTTGAATTTATTAAATTTTCCTACCATTCCATCCTTTATACCCTCTCAGCAAGAACTAAGAACATGTTATAACATGTATCTTTCATAGTTTTTCATAATTTGAAAATACAACAATGTAGTATTTAAAATTTGACTATCCTATTGGGCTAAGGACATTATCATAGCTATTTCCAAATAAATTAATGAATTATTAGTTTGAGTTATGTTTTTACTTGGCAATAAATGTGATTCTTCAGCAAAACCAGAAAAAAAATGCCTTAAATTGTTTTGGAAGTTGGAGTCTTAGAGTAAGTCAAGAATAAAGATAGGCAATAAAGATAGGCTATAGGAAGAAATGTAAGTTGATAAAAATTGTCCCTAGATTCACAGAAGTTTTTACTTCTTTTTATTTTTTCCCAATTCCACTGGTAATATTACCAGTTCTTAATGTAGGCAGAGAAGGTCTTGTGACTCTCATGCTAGATATGAGAACATTAAGTGGTGGATTTATAGTCAGCTACTCATAGAAAAATGTGTTGGTCTTTATGCACACAAATTCTAAGCCTCCAACCCTTAAGAGAAAACACTCAAAATTCATGTGAGGAAATTTTAAAGTTTAAAGCAAGGATTATATATCACTATGAGAAGGACAGCTTCATGAAAGACATAAAATCTATGGAATAAGTTAATGGGAAGTGTGGCTCTATATGAGAAAAAGAAAATGGGAAAAAAAAAAGAACTTTCAAAAAAACTAATTCTGGTTGTAATCTCAAGTTGTGGGACAGAATGTTCAATTCTTCTTCTGGAATGTGTGCCTCCTTCTGAATAAAGGTCACTATCCTGGTTTGGATAGGTGGAAAGAGAGTTATAATCCTTTGTCTCCATGTCACTATGATTCCTACCACAGGATAGATGTGGGCACAGAATACAGAAACAAAAAGTTATCTTTATTAGAGAAGCCAGAAACTAAAATGGAAAAAAAAATATACAAAATGAAAGCACATGGTTTCCTGAGGTCAGAGTGGAAGGAATCTGTCCTAGACACCATCCTTGACTATGATGCATAGATTATCAAAACCTGACTTAAAAAAGCCTCAGGAAAAGAAAAAAATGAAAGGAATTTTTGGAGAAAGATCCCCCGCAACATGATATGTGAACAGAGTAATAGGGATGCCTATCATCTAGTATGTGGTGAGAATATCTAATCACATGTTGTATTAGATATTACAGATCTCCAGAGAATAAATAGAAGGAGAGAGCAAGAGCACGAAGGATGAAAGATTGATTCTCATTTCCTATTACTTTAGAGGCTGATATGTCACACATAATATTACGTATAAAACTATAGGTCTGGGAGAACTGATCTTGCATTAACAACTCCAAAGGCCTGAGAACCAGAAAAACCAGTGGGTAAATCCTAGTTCAAGTTTGAAAGCCCAAGAATCAGGAGCACCCATGTCCATGGGCATAAGAAGATAGTTGCCCCAAGCTGAAATAGAGTGAATTTCTCTTGCTCTGACTCTGACTTTTTGTTCTTTTCAGGCTCTCCAAATAGATAGATGAGGTCAACCACATTGGTCAAGCTATTTCCTCTACCTACTGACACAAATGCTAACCACATTACTCACAAATTCACCATTTATTAACTTAAGAGTATGAATGCAGAGAGACCAATAGCACTGTAATATGAACAAAACAGTGCACATAGAATTACCAATATAGGGCTGGAGAGATGGCTTAGTGCTTAAGGCATTTGTCTGCAAAGCCAAAGGACCCAGGTTCAACTCCCCAGGACCCATGTTAGCCAGATGCACAAGGGGGCACACACATCTGGAGTTCACTTGCAGTGGCTGGAGGCCCTGGCATGCCCATTTTCTCTCTCTCTCTCCCTCTCTCTCTCTCTCTCTCTCTCTCTCCCCCTATTTCTTTATCTCTCTCTCTCAAATGAATAAATAAAATATTTTAAAAAATAATTACCCATATAAAATCAGGGACAATGGAAGGAGACAGATAAAGCCATAGGTGAGTGAGTATAAACATCAATAGAGAAGCACAAGCAAGCCAAGACACTCAGCTGGAATAGCGATAATAAACAAACCTATAAGTAAAGACAAATAAATGCCAAGCTTGGTATGATCCATTCCTCTTGGGCCCATGGCATAGGCCTTTGCATTACATATAAGTAAAACAAATTGCAAATCACTTCAAAAAACCCTGACTCATCATTCTTGGTAATATGCTAAAAGCAATTTTCATGTAACGTATACACTAGCTCACCTCAGTACTAAATGTATCTAATTTCCTTCCAAGTTTTCTAGCAACAACCTTACTATCACAGCCAAGAGTTTCAATAACCGAGAGGAGCTGGCAAAGAATAGTATTGTCTCAAAACTCAAAATGAATCTTCACATGGGGCATTCCATGTCAGCTTTTCTGAGACAACACAGATAACTCCCATAATAGTTTCAGAGCACATGCAGAAATGGTTTTGAATTGATGTACACTCCTAAAGCACAACTAGTTGAATGAAGTCTGTCTCACACACCATAACTGTTATCATATTTGGTTATCCTGGGAGCTCAGATCACTGTGTACTGTGAGAAGGTGCTCACTTCCTCTATTCTGAATGTGTGGGACATGTCCCGGGCCTGTATATTCTGGGATATTTAGGGGCTCTGTGTGTCTTTGGCCTGTGCACCCTATTGGTGCCAACACTGTGGACCCAACTCAAGCCTGGTCCCTGAGCCTGGTGCCTACATATCTTCCCCACCAGTACTCCCCCCCACCAAACTGCTGGCACCTGCCCAACAGTGCCTAGTGACACATCTCTCCTCCACCAAAAGGAAACACAAGAATATGTGGCAAACACCCACCAGAGGGTACCAGTGGTGCTTCTACAACCTGCTCAGCTGGGTACAATAGGGGAGGCAGGATCAAGAGCTAAGGCCACACAGACAGTGCACAGCTGTGGCCATGGGCTGAAGAGATTCCAGATATCCAACCACAACTCATTTATCAGCCACCAGCCCAAAGCTGCAGGCATACTTTCAACCTCCACAGCCCACATATCTGTGGACACAATGCCATAACACTCCAATCTGTATCAAATCCAAAACAAAACACTCACTGAAGAACCTGCAAGGTGAAATTCTTGCTTCCTCATTAATTTAAAAGAAAAAAAAAAAAAGACTTTTGACCCAGGCACAGGTGATGCACGCCTTTAATCCCAGCACTCTGGAGGCAGAGACAGGAAGATCGCTGTGAGTTTGAGGCCATCCTGAGAATACAGAGTGAATTCCAGATGAGCCTGGGCTACAGTGACACCCTACCTCAAAAAAATAATACTTTTACTCCAAGATGAGTAGAAGCCAGCATACACACACACACACACTCACACACAAACAGATGGAACAACAAACTAAGAGGTCCCCACCAATGTTGTCTAGCTCCACAGTGGACAGAAATTAAGCCAAAATGAAAACACAAGAAGTTTATTTACTTTGATCAACCAAATAGCGAAACTGAAAGCAAATTCTCAAAAAAGCAACAATTGAATAAATGAAATGGAGTGAAATCATCTCTCATGGCACACAGCTTTGGTCATTAGGCTTAAATAAATTGTTGAAAACCAGAGAGATCTCAAAAAACAGATAAATAAATTGAAGGAAAATCAAAAAATAGAGGATTTCAATAACCAGCTAATTAAGCTTAATTAAGCCATAATTAATTGAAAGAACGAATCCAAGAAGCATAAAGGAAATTAAGCCACAACCAGAAACTGAAACTTGACAAAGGCATGGATACTATACAGAAAAAGGCAATAGAAAATAAAAACTATACAGAGCTTGTAAAAGCCTCCCTAGAATTGCTCCTTAACAGATAAATCAAGTGGAGGACAGAACATAAGATCTGAAAGACAAGACACAAGAAACAGTTTGGGATTAAAAAATCTTTGATAAGTTCAAGAAATCATATGAACAGAACATGAGGGAACTGTAGGATACCCTAAAACGACCAAAAATCCAGATCATGGGTATACCAGAAGGAGAAAAATTTCAGGCCAAAGGCATGGACAACATATTCAACAAAATTAGTGAAGAAATCTTCACCACCATCTCAAGAGATACCTATCCAGATACAAGAAGCTCACAGAACACCAATCACACTGGACCAAAGAAGAAAATTTCCAAGGTGCATCATCATTAAACATCTAAACAATTAAAACAGAAAGTGTTCAAAGCAGCAAGAGACAAGGAACACATTATATACAAACACAATTCCATCAGAATTACCTCAGATTTTTCAATGGAAATTCAGAAAGCCAGAACATCCTGAAATGGAACACTTCAAAGTCTAAAAAATTATGGCTTCCAGGGCTGGATAGATGGCTTAGCAGTTAAGTGCTTGCCTGTGAAGCCTAAGGACCCCAGCTCGAGGCTCGATTCTCCAGGACCCATGTTAGCTAGATGCACAAGGCGGCACACATGTCCAGAGTTCATTTTCAGTGGCTGAAGGCCCTGGTGCTCTCTCTCTCTCTCTCTCTCTCAATTTCTGCCTCTTTCTCTTGTCTATTGCTTTCAAATAAATAAATAATCATGGTTTCCAACCTAAACTACTGTACCCAGCAAAAGTAGCCCTCATAATAGATGGTGGAAGAAAAATTTTACATAATAAAAGCCAGCTGTATGATTATATGAACACAAAGCCAAACTGACAGAGAATACTTCAAGGAATATTCCACAGAGAAGAGTCAACAAACCAATCTCAAGAGTCTACAATAACCAAAACTAATGAAGGTTTGAAAGTATAAAGCCAAAGAAAGCACCAAAACCCATAAAACCTCCAACATGGCAAGGATAAAATTGAACCTCATAGTTTTAAACTTAAATATTAATGGCCTTAACTCGCCTACCAAAAGATGCAGTTTAATAAGGTGGATCAAAATAACAGACCTTTCTACCTCCTGTCTTCAAGAAACCCTAAGACAGACACCTCCTCAGAGTGAAAAGGATGGAAAATATTTTTCTAAGAAAATGGAAATAAGAAACAAGCAGGTGTGGCTATATTATATCTGATAAAATAGACTTCAAATCGAAAGTAATCAAAAAGGACAAAGAGGATCACTTTTTATTCATCAAAGTAATTATCGAACAAGAGGACATCAGAATCATAAGTTCATTCGCACCAAACACAGGTGAACCTATGAAAACTAAAATCAGAGCAAATTGATCTCCTAAACAATCCTATCTCATTCATTGAGATTTAAAAGGTTATCAAAAACTTTTCCAAAAAGAAAAGTCCAGGAATGGACGGCTTCTCAGCAAAATTCTATTACACCTTTATTGAGAATTGAAACCACTTTTCTCAAACTCTTTTACCTAATAGGAGAACAGGAAGTTCTCCCCACTCCTTTTATGAAGCTAGCATCACTCTAGTACTAAAAGCTGAAAGAGTGAAAAAAAAAAAAATAAAGAAGAAGACTATAGGCCTCCATCCATGATTATCTTAGATGCAATGATCCTTAACAAAATCCTCACAAACCAAATTCGAAAACATCTCAAAGCATTATCCACACTGGTCAAGCAGACTTTATCACAGGGATGTATGTTGATAAGGAAATTGGTCAATGTAATGAACCACATAAATAAATTTAATTACAAGAACCACATGATCATTTCAATTGATGCAGAGAAGACCTTCAACAGAATGCAACATCACTTCATGATCAAAACACTGGAAAGAATAAGCATGGAGGGTTTATATCTCAACACATAAAAGCTATATATATAAAATACCTAAATCCCCAAAAAATATTTAATGGGGAAAGACTGAAGGAGTTCCCATTGAGATCTTGAACAAGACAGGAGTGCCCACTCTCAATGCTGCTTTTTATCATAGTACTAGAAGTCTTAGCCCAAAGAATAAGAAGGAGAAAGAAAGAAAAGGGACACAAATTGAAAAGGAAAAAATCAAATTAGACCTGTTTGTAGATGACAAAATCCTATACATAAATGACCTGAGAGATTCCATTATAAAACTTCTAAAAGTGATAATTCCTCCAGCAGAGTGGCAGGATATAAAATCACACACAAAAAATTAGTAGCCTTTCTATATGCCAAGGACATATATACAGAGAAAGAAATCAGCAAGGCTGTCCCATTTTCAATAGGCACAAAAAAATTAAAATCAAATACTTTGGAATAACACTAACCAATGATGTGAAAGACATATTTAATGAAAGCATAAAAACACTCAAAAAAGAAACTAATGTGGACATGAGAAATTTAAAAGATCTTCCAAGTTCCTGGATAGGCAGAATTAATATTGTGAAATGGAAATTCTACCAAAAGCAATATTAATAAAAATCCCAGCATCATTCATCACATAGGAAAAAAAAAACATACATTAAGCTTAATGAAGGCTTGATCAAATCCAAGAATGAACTCCAGGAAGCATCAAGAAAATCAGAACTTGAATTTAAATCATGCCTCAAAAAAGAGATGGACATGATGCACAATAACACAACAGAAAACAAAAATCAAATATAAGTTATCAAAACCTCTCTAGAACTCCTTAACAACAGAGTTACTCATGTGGAAGACAGAAGCTCTGACCTGGAAGACAAGAAAAAAACAATTGATTGGGGGCCAAAAACTTTAATAAGTTCAAAAAATCAAGGGAACAGAATACAAAGGAACTGTGGGACATACTAAAATGACCCAACATCTGGATCATGGTTATACCAGAAGGAGAGAAAATCCATGCCAGAGGCATAGAGGCCATATTCAACAAAATTATTGAAGAAAAATTTCCAAATGTCTCAGAAGAGAGTCATATCCAGAGAAAAGAAACCCACAGAACACTGTACAGGTAAGAACAAATAAGAAACTCCAAGACACACCATAGTTAAAACTTTTACCAACAAAAACAAAGAGAGAGTGTTAAAAGCAGCAGGAGAGAAACAATTCACAATATCCAAAGACAATCCCATCAGAATTACATAGATTTCTCAATGAAAACCCTGAAAGCCAGAAGAGCCAGGAATGGAACAGTAGAAAGTCTGAAAAATTATGGCTTCCAATGCAAGCTACTCTACCCAGCAAAAGTATCTCTCAGAAGAGATGCTGAAAGAAGAAAAAATTTCCATGAAAAAAGTCAATTCTATGATTGGTAGGAACACAAAGCCACACTTACAGAGAAAACTTGAGGGAATACTCCATAGAGAACAGTCTAACAACCAATCTTAAGAGGCAACAAAAAGATCACAATAACCAAAATATACCAACCTCAAAATAGTACAAAACAAGAGAAAGCAGGGATTAATTAAAACCTCACAGTAATAACCTTAAATATTAATGGTCTTAACTCATCCATCAAAAGACACAGATTATCAGGATGGATCAAAAAACTGGACTCTACTGTCTTCAAGAAACCCTCCTCACCACTAAAGATAGACACCTCCTCGGGGTGAAAGGTTGGAATATGATATCCCAAGCAAGTGGGAATAAAAAACAAGAGGGTGCTGCTATATAAATATCAGACAAAATAGGCTTCAAAACAAAAGTAATCAAAAATGACAAAAAATGCCATTTCTTACTCATCAAGGGAATGATCCAACATGAGCACATCACAATCATAAATACATATGCACCAAAAACAGACACACCACAGTTTATAAAACAAAATCTACTTGACAATAAAACAGAAAGAAACATCAACACCCTCATAGTAAGAAACTTCAATATTCCACTAACATCAATAGACAGATCATCCAAGCATAAAATCAACAGGGAAATAATATAACTCAACAACATCATAGATCAACTAGACCTAACACATATCTATAGAACTTACCAGCCCAACCCTACAGAATACACATTCTTCTCAGCAGCCCAAGGAATCTTCTCCAAAGTTGACCATATATTATGCCATAAGGCATGCCTTCCTAAAGTCAGGAAAAATGAAGTAACCTCCTGCTTCATGTCAGATCACAATGTTGTAAAGCTAGAAATCAACAACAAGACACACACCAAGAACTCCAACAACTCCTGAAGACTAAACAACACACTTTTAAACAATGAATGGGTCATGGAAGGTATCAAAAAAGCAATTGTAAAATTTCTAGAATTGAATGATAATGAAAATACAATCTATCAAAACTTATGGGACACAATGAAGGCAGTCATAAGGAGAAAATTCATAGCCATAAATCCATTCGTTACAAAAACAAAGAGATCCCAAGTCATTAACCTGACTGTCCATCTAAAGGCACTGAAAAAACAAGAAGAATCCAACCCAAAGTGCTGGAGATGGAAAGAAATAATCAAGATTCGAGCAGAAATTAATAAATTGGAAACTAAGTAAACAATTTTAAAAGTCAATGAAATGAAGAGCTGGTTTTTTGAAAAAATAAATAATATTGACAAACCCCTGGTCAAATTGATCAAGCAAAAAAAAAAGAAGCCTCAAATTAACAAAATTAGGAATGAAAAAAGAGAGATCACAACAGATATTAATGAAATTTGAAGAATCACTAGACAATACTTCTAAAATCTCTACTACAAAAAAATTAAATAATCTGGAAGAAATGGATGAATTCATATATTCATATCACCTACCAGAGCTAAACTCAGAGCAGATTAATCTCCTAAACAAACCTATAACATCCATGGAGATTGAAAAGGTAATCAAAAACCTCCCCCAAAAGAAATGGTCAGTACCAGATGGCTTCTCAGCTAAATTCTATAAAACCTTCAATGAAGGGGCTGGAGAGATGGCTTAGTGGTTAAGCGCTTGCCTGTGAAGCCTAAGGACCCCGGTTCGAGGCTCAATTCCCCAGGACCCACGTTAGCCAGATGCACAAGGGGGCACACGCATCTGGAGTTCGTTTGCAGAGGCTGGAAGCTCTGGCGTGCCCATTCTCTCTTTCTCTCTCTCTCTCTCTCTCTCTCTCTCTCTCTGCCTCCTTCTCTCTGTCACTCTCAAATGAATAAACAAAAAAATAAAAATAAAAAAAATAAAAAAATAAAAAATAAAAAAAAACCTTCAATGAAGAAATAAAACCAATTTTTCTCAAACTTTTCCACATAATCAGAGATCAGGTACTCCTCCCTGACTCATTTTACGAGGCTAGCATCACCCTAATACCAAAACCAGACAGAGATGCAAAAAGGAAAGAAAACTATGGTATTATATCCCTAATGAACATAGATTCAAAGATACTGAACAAAATCCTTGCAAACCAAATTAAACAACACATCAAAAGCATTATCCAACTTGATTAAGAAGGCTTCATCCCAGGGATACAGGGATGGTTTAACATATTGAAATTGGTCAACATAATAAACCACATAAAAACTGAACCATGGATAAAGATGGCATCCACCTAACTACACCACAATACCCAGGAAGGAGAGGCAAGGCATTAAGGGGTCACAGTGGGAGGGTGTGGAGAGGCAAAAAAGGGAATCAGCTGATTCCCACCCACTTGGGTAACCCACCAGACCCCCAATTCACCCAAGCAGCCATCCTAGCCAGAGTCCCAGCCTCAGGCTACACTCACACTAACAGCAGGCAAGGAGAGACAGGCCAGTAGTTCCACCTGTGCTTCTGGGCAGGGCACTCGCCCAGATACAAACACCTGTGCCCACACGTATTCACCCCTAACACTTTGGTCCCTTTATGCTCCATTCCACCTGGCCCCCTCAACTTCAGACATGCTTAGCCCAGTCCCTCTGTCCACCACTTCTGACCCACTCTGATTGGTCCTGATCCCTTTTCCTGTGAATCTGGATACACTCTGCATGGCCCCGCTCTCCCCATGATGACTTTGGAAATGATAGGCCCTGGCCCCGCCCTCGCAACTTTGGTCCCGCACCCCCCACAAATTCAGACCAACTCTGCTTGGATCCGCCCCAACCCCTGCCCCTGCGACTTTGGACCCCCCCCCCACTCTGCGCTGACCCCACATGACTTCCAACTCTCTTCACTCTGCTCCAGTCTGCCCATACAATTTCAACTGTGCTCAACCCGCCCCCTCCCTGAGTGACTTCAGACCTGATCTGCCCACACCACTATGACCCATGTGACTGCTGACCCTCACTGCTCTTCCCTGCCCTCACACAACCTGGCCCCATGTTACTTCAGATTTGCTCCACCCCTGCCCCTGCGCCCATCTCCACCCCCACGAAGCAGCACCAATGCCCTTACCCACTGCAATCATAGTCACATTCTGCCTGCTTCCACACTGTGATGGGCAGACCACAATGCAGAAGGAATAACATAAAAAAAAAAAATCAAATGGAAATAAATCCATTAAGATCTCCCAGTCCTACAATGGATGTCTCTAATCACAACAGAAGAGACAATAGAATCAGAACCCAAAATGAAGTTATGAGAAAAACAACCTTGACCAAGCTACTGGTAGAACTTACAGAAAAGCAACAAAGGACTGATAATCATATGGATGCTGCCATCACTAGACTAGACCTAGAAGATAAGAAAATGGAAGGTGTTCAAAGACAGTTAAAGGATATGAAGGAATGGGGGGGGGGTGCGTTGAAGGACCTAAAAAACCAGCTGGCTATGCTAAATGAAGACATAAAGAAATGCAAGGATGAATTCTAACAAGCATCAAGAAAATCGGAAAATTATGTGAAAAGGGAACTTGACAGAGGATTTGAAACCATACATAGTAAAGTAGTAGAAAATGCAAACCTAATTGAACATGCCCAAAACTCTTTAGAAGCTCTCAAGAATAGAGTGAGCCATGACGACAGAAACTCAGATCTGGAAGACAAAACAGAAGGAACAGTTCAAGACTGAGAGTTTCATTAAGTTCAAAAATTTCTGTAAACAGAATGTGAGAGAAATGTGGGATACCCTTAAACATCCTAACATTCAGATCATGGGGATACTAGAAAGGGAAGAAATTAAGACCAAAGGCATGGAGAACTTATTTAACAAAATAGTCAAAGAAAACTTCCCCACTCTTTCAAAAGAAAGACCCCTCAAGATACAAGAAGCTAAAAGAACGCCAAAATAGATTGGACCAAAGGAGAAACTCTTCAAGACATATTTTCATTAAGACTCTAAACACTGACATCAAAGAGAAAGTCCTAAAAGCACTAGTGATTAACAACACATGACATTTAAAGGCAACCCGATCAGAATCACTCCAGACTTCTCAATGGAAACCCTGAAAGCCAGAAGGGCCTGGAATGGAGCACTGCAAACTCTAAGAACCTATGGCTTCAAACCTAAACTACTATAACCAGCAAAAATATCCTTCATAATTGATGGTGAAAGAAAAACCTTCCATGACAAAACTCAGCTTTACAACTATATGAACATCAAGCCAAACCTACAGAGAGTATTTCAGGAAATTCTCCACAC
Organism: Dipus sagitta; assembly: GCA_036346955.1. Taxonomy (NCBI): domain Eukaryota; kingdom Metazoa; phylum Chordata; class Mammalia; order Rodentia; family Dipodidae; genus Dipus; species Dipus sagitta. The sequence goes on from CM070781.1 coordinate 10,139,437, forward strand.
AGAAGAATCAAATAATCAACTTCAAGTGCCTATAAGAAGCTGACCACAATAACCAGACTCAGAGAAGGCACAAAAAAACTTCAAAGTTTATGAAAACACCAAACAACATAAACCAACATAAAATGGAAGGGATCAAATCAAACATCACAGACATTACCCTAAATATCAATGGCAATTCACTAGTCAAAAGACACAAGCTAACAGGATGGATCAGAAAATAAGACCCCTGAATCTGTTGTCTTCAAGAAACCCACTGCACCACTAAAGACAGACACCTCCTCAGGGTGAAAGGGTGGAAAATGATAATCCAAGCAAATGGGAAAAATAAACAAGCAGGCATAGCCATACTAATATTGGACAAAATATACTTCAAACCAAAAATATTCAAAAACGACAAAGAAGGCCACTTCCTACTGATCAAGGGAACAATCAATCAAGAGGATATCACAATCATCAATCTTTATGCACCAAACATAGATGTACCACAATTGATAAAACAAAACCTGCTCAACAATAAAACAGAAATAACCACAAACACCATCATAGTTGGAGACTTCAGTACACCATTATCAGCAATAGATACATCATCCAAACAGAAACTCAACAGGGAAGTGAGAGAGCTCAACAAAACCATAGATCATTTAGACCTAACAGACATCTACAGAACATTCTACCTCAAATTCACCGACTACACATTCTTCTCAGCAGCCCATGGAACATTCTCTAAAATAGATCATATACAGGGTCACAAAGCCTGCCTCCTTATATTTAGAAAGATTGACATAATCTCCTGCATGATAGCAGATCACAATACACTGTTGCTAGAAATTAACAACAAAAGACCCCCCAAGAATCCAATTAGCTCCTGGAAACTGAACAGCACACTTTTGAACAATAAATGTGTAGTGGACAAAATAAAAAATGAAATTGATAAATTTCTAGAAAAAATGACAGTGAGAACACATGGTACCAAAACTTATGGGACACAGTGAAGGCAGTCCTCAGGGGAAAATTCATAGCACTAAATGCCTTCATAACAAAGACAGAGATTCCAAATCAATAACCTAACAATCCACCTAAAGGCACTGTAAAAGCAAGAAGAATCCAACACAGAAAGCTCTAGATGAAAAAAAAAAAAAAAAAAAAAAAAAAAGATAATTAAGGTCAGAGCAGAAATTAATGAATTTGAAACTAAAAAAACAATTAAGAAATTTGATGAAACAAAGAGTTGGTTCTTCGAAAAAAATAAACAAGATTGACAAACTCATAGCCAATTTGGTCAAGTGAAAAAAAGAGGAGTTCCAAATTAACAAAATTAGGATTGAAAAAGGAAGCCGGGCGTGGTGGCACACGCCTTTAATCCCAGCACTCGGGAGGCAGAGGTAGGAGGATCGCCATGAGTTCGAGGCCACCCTGAGACTCCATAGTGAATTCCAGGTCAGCCAAGGCTAGAGTGAGACCCTAGCTCGAAAAACCAAAAAAAAAAAAAAAAAAAAAAAAGAATTGAAAAAGGAGAGATCACAGCAGACATAAGTGAAATTGGGAGAATCATCACTTCTTACTTAAAGACGTCTACACAAAACTGGAAAATGTGGAAGAAATGGATAATTTCCTAGTCACATACCATCTACCAAAGCTAAAGTTAGAGCAGATTGATCTCCTAAACAAACCTATCACACCCATTGAGATGGAAAATGCAGTAAAAACCTCCCCCAAAAGAAGAGTCCAGGACCAGATGGCTTCTTAGCTGAATTCTATCAAACCTTCATGGAAGAACTCAAACCAATCTTCCTCAAACTCTGCCACACAATTGGAGAACAGGGAAAGCTACCCAATTCCTTCTATGAAGCTAGTATCACCCTAATTCCAAAACCAGGCAGAGATGCCACAAGAAAAGAAAACTACCGGCCTATTTCCCTAATGAACTTAGGTGCGAAGATCCTGAACAAAATCCTCGCAAACCGAATCCAACAACACATCAAATCCATTATTCACCTTGATCAAGTGGGATTCATCCCAGGAACACAGGGGTGGGTCAACAAATGGAAATCTGTTAATGTAATACACCACATAAACAAGGTTAAGCACAAAAACCACATGATCATTTAGATAGGTGCAGAAAAGGCCTTTGACAAAATACAACATCACTTCATGATCAAAACATTGGAGAGAATAGGTATGGTTGGTGTATATCTTAACACAATAAAGGCTATATACGATGCTCCTAAAACCCAAATAATACTTATTGGAGAGAGAATGAAGTAATTCCCATTTAGATCAGGAACAAGACAAGGGTGTCCACTCTCATGTCTGCTCTTCAACATAGTATTGGAAGTCCTAGCTCAAGGAATAAGACAGGAAAAAGAAAGGAATACTATTTGGAAAGGAAGAAGTTAAGTTAGTGTTATTCTCATACAATATGATTCTATATGTAAGAAACCTAAGAGCCTCCATTCCCAAACTCCTAAAGTGATAAACTCCTTCATCAAAGTAGCAGGATACAAATTCTATGCACAAAAATCAGTAGCCTTTCTATATGCAAATGACAAAGATACAGAGAAAGATATAAGTGACATTGTCCCATTTTCAATAGCAACAACAACAATAAAATACCTTAGAATAACATTAACCAAGGAAATGAAAGATCTATGCAATGAAAATATAAAAACACTCAAAAAAGAAATTGGGGAGGTCTTGAGAAAATGGAAAAACCTCCCATGTTCCTGGATAGGCAAAATGAACATTGTGAAAATTCCATTTATACCAAAGTTAAACTACAGATTTAATGCAATTCCAATTAAAATCCCACATCATTCTTCAAAGAGATAGAAAAAAATGATCTCAATTTATATGGAAAGCAGAAGGCCTCAGATATCCAACCATATTCTCAGCAAAAGAAACACTTCTGGATGCATCACCATACCTGCTCTCTAAAGCTATATTACAAAGCCATAATAATAAAAACAGCATTGTATTGGCACAAAACCAGGAGTATAGACCAATGGAATAGAATCGAATACCTGGACTTTGGGTCAAGTAACTACAGCTACTTGATATTTGACAAAGGCCCTAACGATATAGACTGGAAAAAAAGACAGCTTCTGCAACAAATAGTGCAGGGAAGGCCTTTGGCAAAATGCAAAACCACTTCATGATCAAAACACTGGAAAGAATAGACATGGAGTGTTTATATTTCAAAGCAATAAAAGTTATGTATGAAACTCCTAAAGCCCACATAATACTTAATGGGGAAAAACTCAAAGACTTCCCACTGAGTCTGGGAATAAGACAAGATTGTTCATTCTCACCACTGCTCTTAAACACAGTAGTACAAGTATTAGCCTAAGCAATAAGACAGAAGAAAAAAATTAAAGGGATTCAAATTGGAAAGGAAGAAGTCAAGTTGGCCTCCTTTGCATATGACATGATCCTATATATAAGTGACCTGAAAATCTCCATCTCAAAACTTCTAAAAGTGATAAATTCCTTCACTAAAGCATGGAGCCTCTAGGGTAAATTCCCAGTAAAGGAATAACTGAATATGTTGGCATAACTATTTTCATCTTTTTACAGGAGTATCCATATTGATTAACACAGTGGTTGTACAAGTTTTCATTTCCACCAGCAATGAATGAGGGTTCCTCTTTCCTAACATCCTTGCCAACATTTATTGTTGTTTGATTTTTTTTTTTTTTTTTTTTGCCATCCTGGCTGGATTAAGGTAGAATCTCATAGTTGTTTTAATTTGCATTTCCCTGATGGTTAGGTATGTTGAACATTTTCTTAAGTGTGTGTTAGTTATTTGTATTTCTTCCTCTAATAAATAACTATTCAGTTCTCTGCCCCATTTTTTGAGTTTTTGAGTAAAATGGCAGAATACAAATTCAATACACAAAAAATCAGTAGTTTTTCTATATGCTTCACTGCAGAGATATTTGCTCAACCATGTTTATAGCTGCTCAACTCATAACAGCTAAGAACTGAAATCAACCCAGGAGCCATCATTGGATGAATTGATAATGAAGATGTGGTACATTTTTGCAATGGAATTCTACTCAGCAGTAAGGAAAAATGGCATAATGAAATTTTCAGGAAAGTGGAAGGAATTGAGACTCAGCGAACTCAGCATGTCTATGTGTGATTAGAACAGACACTGCCCTCTTCCATTGTCTATGTGTGATTAGAACAGACACTGCCCTCTTCCATTGTCTATGTGTGATTAGAACAGACACTGCCCTCTTCCATTGTCTATGTGTGATTAGAACAGACACTGCCCTCTTCCATTGTCTATGTGTGATTAGAACAGACACTGCCCTCTTCCATTGTCTATGTGTGATTAGAACAGACACTGCCCTCTTCCATTGTCTATGTGTGATTAGAACAGACACTGCCCTCTTCCATTGTCTATGTGTGATTAGAACAGACACTGCCCTCTTCCATTGTCTATGTGTGATTAGAACAGGCATTGTCTATTCCTCTGTCTACCTGTGATTAGAACAGACACTGCCCTCTTCCATTGTCTATGTGTGATTAGAACAGACACTGCCCTCTTCCATTGTCTATGTGTGATTAGAACAGACACTGCCCTCTTCCATTGTCTATGTGTGATTAGAACAGACACTGCCCTCTTCCATTGTCTATGTGTGATTAGAACAGGCATTGTCTATTCCTCTGTCTACCTGTGATTAGAACAGACACTGCCCTCTTCCATTGTCTATGTGTGATTAGAACAGACACTGCCCTCTTCCATTGTCTATGTGTGATTAGAACAGGCATTGTCTATTCCTCTGTCTACCTGTGATTAGAACAGACACTGCCCTCTTCCATTGTCTATGTGTGATTAGAACAGACACTGCCCTCTTCCATTGTCTATGTGTGATTAGAACAGACACTGCCCTCTTCCATTGTCTATGTGTGATTAGAACAGGCATTGTCTATTCCTCTGTCTACCTGTGATTAGAACAGACACTGCCCTCTTCCATTGTCTATGTGTGATTAGAACAGACACTGCCCTCTTCCATTGTCTATGTGTGATTAGAACAGGCATTGTCTATTCCTCTGTCTACCTGTGATTAGAACAGACACTGCCCTCTTCCATTGTCTATGTGTGATTAGAACAGACACTGCCCTCTTCCATTGTCTATGTGTGATTAGAACAGACACTGCCCTCTTCCATTGTCTATGTGTGATTAGAACAGACACTGCCCTCTTCCATTGTCTATGTGTGATTAGAACAGGCATTGTCTATTCCTCTGTCTACCTGTGATTAGAACAGACACTGCCCTCTTCCATTGTCTATGTGTGATTAGAACAGGCATTGTCTATTCCTCTGTCTACCTGTGATTAGAACAGACACTGCCCTCTTCCATTGTCTATGTGTGATTAGAACAGGCATTGTCTATTCCTCTGTCTACCTGTGATTAGAACAGACACTGCCCTCTTCCATTGTCTATGTGTGATTAGAACAGACACTGCCCTCTTCCATTGTCTATGTGTGATTAGAACAGGCATTGTCTATTCCTCTGTCTACCTGTGATTAGAACAGACACTGCCCTCTTCCATTGTCTATGTGTGATTAGAACAGACACTGCCCTCTTCCATTGTCTATGTGTGATTAGAACAGGCATTGTCTATTCCTCTGTCTACCTGTGATTAGAACAGACACTGCCCTCTTCCATTGTCTATGTGTGATTAGAACAGACACTGCCCTCTTCCATTGTCTATGTGTGATTAGAACAGGCATTGTCTATTCCTCTGTCTACCTGTGATTAGAACAGACACTGCCCTCTTCCATTGTCTATGTGTGATTAGAACAGACACTGCCCTCTTCCATTGTCTATGTGTGATTAGAACAGGCATTGTCTATTCCTCTGTCTACCTGTGATTAGAACAGACACTGCCCTCTTCCATTGTCTATGTGTGATTAGAACAGGCATTGTCTATTCCTCTGTCTACCTGTGATTAGAACAGACACTGCCCTCTTCCATTGTCTATGTGTGATTAGAACAGACACTGCCCTCTTCCATTGTCTATGTGTGATTAGAACAGGCATTGTCTATTCCTCTGTCTACCTGTGATTAGAACAGACACTGCCCTCTTCCATTGTCTATGTGTGATTAGAACAGACACTGCCCTCTTCCATTGTCTATGTGTGATTAGAACAGACACTGCCCTCTTCCATTGTCTATGTGTGATTAGAACAGACACTGCCCTCTTCCATTGTCTATGTGTGATTAGAACAGACACTGCCCTCTTCCATTGTCTATGTGTGATTAGAACAGGCATTGTCTATTCCTCTGTCTACCTGTGATTAGAACAGACACTGCCCTCTTCCATTGTCTATGTGTGATTAGAACAGACACTGCCCTCTTCCATTGTCTATGTGTGATTAGAACAGACACTGCCCTCTTCCATTGTCTATGTGTGATTAGAACAGACACTGCCCTCTTCCATTGTCTATGTGTGATTAGAACAGGCATTGTCTATTCCTCTGTCTACCTGTGATTAGAACAGACACTGCCCTCTTCCATTGTCTATGTGTGATTAGAACAGACACTGCCCTCTTCCATTGTCTATGTGTGATTAGAACAGACACTGCCCTCTTCCATTGTCTATGTGTGATTAGAACAGACACTGCCCTCTTCCATTGTCTATGTGTGATTAGAACAGACACTGCCCTCTTCCATTGTCTATGTGTGATTAGAACAGACACTGCCCTCTTCCATTGTCTATGTGTGATTAGAACAGACACTGCCCTCTTCCATTGTCTATGTGTGATTAGAACAGGCATTGTCTATTCCTCTGTCTACCTGTGATTAGAACAGACACTGCCCTCTTCCATTGTCTATGTGTGATTAGAACAGACACTGCCCTCTTCCATTGTCTATGTGTGATTAGAACAGGCATTGTCTATTCCTCTGTCTACCTGTGATTAGAACAGACACTGCCCTCTTCCATTGTCTATGTGTGATTAGAACAGACACTGCCCTCTTCCATTGTCTATGTGTGATTAGAACAGACACTGCCCTCTTCCATTGTCTATGTGTGATTAGAACAGACACTGCCCTCTTCCATTGTCTATGTGTGATTAGAACAGGCATTGTCTATTCCTCTGTCTACCTGTGATTAGAACAGACACTGCCCTCTTCCATTGTCTATGTGTGATTAGAACAGACACTGCCCTCTTCCATTGTCTATGTGTGATTAGAACAGGCATTGTCTATTCCTCTGTCTACCTGTGATTAGAACAGACACTGCCCTCTTCCATTGTCTATGTGTGATTAGAACAGACACTGCCCTCTTCCATTGTCTATGTGTGATTAGAACAGACACTGCCCTCTTCCATTGTCTATGTGTGATTAGAACAGACACTGCCCTCTTCCATTGTCTATGTGTGATTAGAACAGGCATTGTCTATTCCTCTGTCTACCTGTGATTAGAACAGACACTGCCCTCTTCCATTGTCTATGTGTGATTAGAACAGACACTGCCCTCTTCCATTGTCTATGTGTGATTAGAACAGACACTGCCCTCTTCCATTGTCTATGTGTGATTAGAACAGACACTGCCCTCTTCCATTGTCTATGTGTGATTAGAACAGACACTGCCCTCTTCCATTGTCTATGTGTGATTAGAACAGACACTGCCCTCTTCCATTGTCTATGTGTGATTAGAACAGACACTGCCCTCTTCCATTGTCTATGTGTGATTAGAACAGACACTGCCCTCTTCCATTGTCTATGTGTGATTAGAACAGACACTGCCCTCTTCCATTGTCTATGTGTGATTAGAACAGGCATTGTCTATTCCTCTGTCTACCTGTGATTAGAACAGACACTGCCCTCTTCCATTGTCTATGTGTGATTAGAACAGACACTGCCCTCTTCCATTGTCTATGTGTGATTAGAACAGACACTGCCCTCTTCCATTGTCTATGTGTGATTAGAACAGGCATTGTCTATTCCTCTGTCTACCTGTGATTAGAACAGACACTGCCCTCTTCCACTGCCTATATGTGATTAGAACAGACACTGTCCTCTTCTATTGTGTACCTGTGATTACAACAGACACTGCCCTCTTCCATTGTCTATGTGTGATTAGAACAGACACTGCCCTCTTCCATTGTCTATGTGTGATTAGAACAGACACTGCCCTCTTCCATTGTCTATGTGTGATTAGAACAGACATTATCCTCTTCCACTGTCTATACATGATTAGAACAGAAACTATCCTTTTCCATTGTCTATGAGAGATTATAACAGATACTGTTTCCTTCCACTGTCTATGTGTGATTTGAACAGACACTGGTCTCTTCCTCTGTCTACCTGTGATTAGAACAGACACTGTCTATTCCACTGTCTATGTGTGATTAGAACAGGCATTGTCTATTCCTCTGTCTACCTGTGATTAGAACAGACACTGCCCTCTTCCATTGTCTATGTGTGATTAGAACAGACACTGTGTCTTGCATGGTCTATGTGTGATTAGAAAATATATTGTCTATTCCACTGTCTATGTGTGATTAGAACAGACACTGTCTATTCCACTGTCTATGTGTGATTAGAACAGACACTGCCCTCTTCCATTGTCTATGTGTGATTAGAACAGACACTGCCCTCTTCCATTGTCTATGTGTGATTAGAACAGACTGTTCCCTTCCACTGTCTAAGCATGATTAGAACAGAATCTGTCCTCTTCCATTGTCTATGTGTGATTAGAACAGACACTGCCCTCTTCCATTGTCTATGTGTGATTAGAACAGACTGTTCCCTTCCACTGCCTATATGTGATTAGAACAGACACTGTCTATTCCACTGTCTATGTGTGATTAGAACAGGCATTGTCTATTCCTCTGTCTACCTGTGATTAGAACAGACACTGCCCTCTTCCATTGTCTATGTGTGATTAGAACAGGCATTGTCTATTCCTCTGTCTACCTGTGATTAGAACAGACACTGCCCTCTTCCATTGTCTATGTGTGATTAGAACAGGCATTGTCTATTCCTCTGTCTACCTGTGATTAGAACAGACACTGCCCTCTTCCATTGTCTATGTGTGATTAGAACAGACTGTTCCCTTCCACTGTCTAAGCATGATTAGAACAGAATCTGTCCTCTTCCATTGTCTATGTGTCGATGTGTATTTGAACAGACACTGGTCTCTTCCTCTGTCTACCTGTGATTAGAACAGACACTGCCCTCTTCCATTGTCTATGTGTGATTAGAACAGGCATTGTCTATTCCTCTGTCTACCTGTGATTAGAACAGATACTATCTCTTCCTGTTTCCCTGTGATTAGAACAGAAACTATCCTCTTCCTCTGTCTATGAGTGTTAGAACAGATACTGTTCCCTTACACTGTCTAAGCATGATTATAACAGAAACTGTCCTCTTCCACTGTCTACGAGTGATTAGAACAGACTGTTCCCTTCCACTGTCTAAGCATGATTAGAACAGAATCTGTCCTCTTCCATTGTCTATGTGTGATTAGAACAGACACTGTCTATTCCACTGTCTATGTGTGATTAGCACAGATGCTATCCTCTTTCATTATCCCCTATCCAGAAATTAAAGCTATATAACCAGGTTAATATAGCATCTTCTGAGGAATTTCCAAGGACATTTCAAAAAGGAGAATAGGTGCGTTATTGGCAAAACCGAGATTAACATGCTGTTCCACTTTTGAGCCACTGGGAAAGCTTAAACAAATGACTTCACTTCTCTGAATTTTTTTTTCCTTATGTGCACATTAGGGACAAAAATTAACTATTCTACATGGGTAAGTGGTTTATATGAGTGCACATAGGCAATGCACAATAGTGGTAGCTCTTAGTCTTGTCTCTTTTTTCTGTTTTGTTTTTGAGACAGAGTCCTCCTATGAAGCCTAAACTAGCAATCTTCCTAACTCAGCCTCTCAAGGGTTGGGATAACAAGAAGGCATGTAACTACTATAAATAGGATGGATTCTGGACAAATATGTCTCTCATCATCTCTGTCTAGCCAGCCAATCTCTTTTCTAACAGGTAAGTAAGACCTTGTAGGGAAAGTTAAATGGAAATTTTGCTGTGAAGCAGATGTAGAGGACTGTCTTCAGATATAGCTGTGCATTTCAGCCCATGGTTGCCTTGAAGAAGACAAAGGAGATGGATGAAAATGACTTTCAACCTAACCTTGAATGGGAAGTAACTGAACTTGAAGAGATGTGGATGAAATAATTTATAGTTTCTTAGTTGCAGGCACTAGAAAGCAAAGAAAACAGACAGTTCTCTTAAGATAAAGCAAGGACCTGGTAGAAAGAGACATTAAAAATGCAATCCAGAATCTGATCTGAATCTTGGAATGTCAAGGGTGAAGTCTGGAAATGTCAGTGACAGAAGTATGCAACTCTCCTGAAATATCTAGCTTTCATTTTACAATAAGAATCTATGCTTTGTGTTCAAGTTCTCAGAAGATGAAGGCATAAACTGATAGAGCATTTATCAGGCAAACAGGGACAGTTTGGGAACTGTCATGTATACAAACAACAATTCTAATTTGTGCTGATGCTGATACAGAAAGAGGGAAGGACATACACCCAGGGAAATGAAGTCAGGCAAACACTGCATGGAGGTGAGAAGTTCAAGGAGTTACGGAATAGTGTGCAGTCTGGCCAGGATGTAGGAAGTATGAAAGGGAGAAACTGGTCAAGCTAGAATCTGTGTTGACCCCAGCAATGCCTTCAGGATCCTACAGATTATAATTGAGCCAAGGATACATTCAGAATGTAATAAATGGCAGTGACATTTAGCGATATTATTGCAACAAAAATTATTCACCGTGGGATTTCATTGGGTCGTTACTATATGCTAATACCCAACTCCCTGGAAACACCTCTGGCAAAATGATAATGTGATCTCTTTCATTTCACAGCATGGATTGAGTGTCTGCTAGAGTGCAGAAGTAAAGAAGAGAGTGCTTCAACAAGATTGACATACACTCCATGAATTAAATTAATTATTGTTACCTGAAAATTATGCTTTCAGTTGGTTATTTAAATTGATTATACTCTCTACAGTAGTATTGCGTTTGTTTCTACATTCCAATTCTCAACTAATACATTCAACAATTTCTTAGGAGCATATGAACACTCATTTATTTAACAGAAAAATCCTAGGTGGTTTATAATAGGGATGTCATGCCTGCATTTGCCTTCTGTCTCGGCCAAAAAAGTAAAAGTCAAGAAGTACAAAGACAAGATATTCATATGAGCAAACAAAGATCTAGACCAGAACAAGTTACCACTGCTGAGGATGAAGAGGCTCCAACAAGTGACATGTAGATGACAGTGTTACAGATGAGCCTTCAGGGAAAGCAGCACCAGACCATGCTACAGAGGGCCTGCCAAGCTGATCTTAGTCTCACCAAGGACCTGGAAATCCATGGGCTAAGGACAAGACGGGCAAGGAACATAGAAGGTGCCATGGAGAGTTAGACACCTGTCTAAATGTTGGATAGCACAGGGGCAGGCTGATGAGCACCAGGTTGAGAAGTGAGGGCTTTTTTTTTTTTTCAGGAGAAAGTGAATAAACTTAAGGTGGTTCTATGTGGTTGTTTCCCCAAATACTTTTTATTTAGAGCCCAGGAACTGAGAACTTTTTCTTGCCACTAATTCTAAGAAAACATTTCATTGATGTTTTCCTTTCCACACAAAGCTTCTATTCAAAGGAGAACCATAGAGGATAGAGTTCTAAGAAAATCTCGACAAGCCACTTGGGTCTCTGAGACTCAGAAATCACCAGGTTGTACAGAATAGCCACACTGAGGAAAATGGAGATGCGGTGAAGAGAAGACTGCAGTGAAAGGACCTAAGACAACTCAGCAAACAGGAGAAAATGTAAAAAACTCTAACTCTTACCTTCAGGGCATTAGAGAAAATTTTACCTAGAACTCAAGGAATGAAGGCAATAAACAGGAAAAGTCAGAAAAAATAAAGTTTTTGTTTTCTTTAGAAAATGAGCTATGAACATAAAAATAAATAAAATGAATAGCAGTTAAGCAAAATAAAATCTGTAAAAGTCCATAATATAGAGCAAAGATACCAATAAGTTTGATATTGTGTTAGAAAAGCAATATGATGGTTACATGATGCCTTACGTAGTGGGCCCACTGTGATCAGAGAAGGAAAAGTTTTTTTTTTTCTTTTTTTAAATAAACATATGATAATCTCAGACTTAATTTACAGTCTTTAGATTTAAAATGAGTGTGTTTAATTAAACTAAAAAGCCCACCTGAAAAGAGGAATTATTACCTACTGCTGGTGGAAGTGCAAACTGATAAAACCACTATGGAAACAAGTATGGCTACTCCCAAAAATGATGAAAATAGACCTGTCATTTGATGCAGATCTACTACTCCTGAGCATATGCCCTAAATACTCCACTCTTCACAACAGAGATATTTGCTCCAGCATGTTTGTTGCAGTTCTATTCACAATAGTTAGGAACTGGAATCAGCTCAGATGTGCACCAACTGAGAAATGGATAATGAAGATGTGATACATAAACACAATGGAATTCTACACAGCAGTAAGGAAATGGAAATATGCAGTAAAATGGATAGAGTTGGAAAAAAAATCATTCTAAACGAGATCACACAGGCACAGAAAGATAAATGGCACACATATCCTCTCATCTGTGGTTCCTAACTGTGACCAAATGGATACAAGTAAAAATGGTAATCAGTACAAAGCTAAATGCTGGTGTGGATGTAGATTAATATGAACACTCATTCACTGTTGGTAGGAATGTAAGCTGGTAGAACCACTGTGAAAATCAATATGGAGACTCCTGAAAAAGACGAATATAGAGTTACCAACAGAGCCTGTTATTCCCTTACTGGGCATTTACCCTAAAAGCTCCAAATCTCAGTTCAGAGATATTTTCTCAACCATGTTTATAGCTGCTCAATTCATAATAGCTAAGAACTGGAATCAATCCAGGTGCCAGTCATTGAATGAATGGATAACCAAGACGTAGTATATCTATAGGATGGAATTCAACTCAGCACTAAGAAAAAAATGGTACAGTGAAATTTGTAGAAAAATGGTCAAACTTGGAACAGATCATTCTAAGTGAACTCACACAATCACAGAAAGAAACTGTTGTATGGGCTCACTCGTATGCAGTTCCTAATGTGAATCAGTCAAGCTCCCACTAATCTTGGGCTAAAAGAGGGTCTGCACCATTTAAATTAATAATGGTTATCCCATTTAACTGGTGCTGACTTCACTCTTTTTCAGACAGGAGCTCAACATGAGGAGATAAACCACACAGTGCACCCCACCCTGACCTCAGCTGAAATCACAGAGGAATTGGGAAAAATGAGTAAGAGTTCTGCTTTCTTAGTGAACCTGATATCAGCACAAGGGAGAAGGAGTAGACACTGAGGACACTCAACACCTACAAAAACAGATATTCAGAGGCTCCTAAGTGCCCATCAGTTAAGTAGACTTAAAATGCTCCCAGCATGGGCCAAGAAATTTTGTGGAAGAGGAGGTGGAAAGATTGTTAGAGCTACAAGTTGGGGCATTTTGCCTGAAGACATTGCCTCTCCCCCATTACTGACTGCTGCCCAAAAAGTACACTAGTAATTGAAAGTTCCATGTTTGAAATTAATTAGCATTACTCAGTGCTAACACTGCTCATCTTGTGAAGTGTTCCACTATTAATACACAGACTGCTGATAGGAGCATAGTATTCTCATGTGAATAACCTGATTAAATAATCAAATCACAATTAAGCCACCAAATTAACACAATAATAGCTTTTCCAAAATTGATTGCATAAATATTTCTTTATAAGTTAGCATTTTGAAGGACTTCCCAACATTTTTATGTTTGATATGAATTTGTGCACATGTTGACATGTATGACATCAGAAAAGCTGATGAGAGTTTTAGGATTCTCCATTAGTTTTATAGATCTGCTTTCTAGCATTTTGTGGCCAATTTCACCTGAAGAGCTTAATAAAAAGTGTCACTTAGCAAGTGACACTTGGCACTTTTAAATTAAACTAACTTTATTTTTGACAACTAGTTGTGTGACAGTGAAAAAAAGAAAGTACACAGATGTGCTGACTACATGATAATATGAGGAAATGCCATAAAGAATTTTGGAAATTTGACAATAAAAGAATCAGGTGCCCTGTTTTCCTTCCCAGAGCAATTGCTGAGAGTTCCACCCATGTAGGAACGAGTATGGACACAAAGTCATCACCTGATTGAATATAGAATTTCATAAGGCAGCACGATCATACTTTCCTTTGTCTCTCTAGAAGCCCAGAGATGTAGCTAACCTTCAAGGGATGTGTTCCAGGTGTAAAGAAGGCTAAGCATGAGAACTCTATGACTATTAGAGGAACAAAACCAAGGCAGAGATTGCCCAAGCGAGGCATCAGGTGCAAGAGGCAACTAATCTCAGAGTGATAGCAGCTCAGATCATCACATTGTGAAGGTTGAGTCAAGGAAGGAACCTGGCCAGATTCTTAATTAGGCCATCATCAAGGACACTGTCTTAACATGTCAAGGGGAGGGATTGCATTCTGAAGGATAGTTCTTAGTGTTTTATTTTGTTTTTGCTGCAGTAATTTATGATTTATGAATCATATATAGTAGGAAATGTACTATGATGCTTCCTGTAGACTTTGACACAGTACTAAGTTTTTAAATAGGTAAATAGTTGAATTAGGGACTCATGCTGACTTAGAGAATAAATGCATTTATTTGATAGGAAGTTGAATTAACTGCTAATTGGAATAGCTGGTTCAGTTTATGTTTTCAATGTCATCCTTACCTCGTGAGTTGAGATAATGAAGTATATGCCAGTACTCAGGAGAAGAAGTCTGAATGAAAAATTATACTTTCAGGTAGGGAAACATGGGCATATTCGTTCTTTGCTGTTCAGGTAGCTGAGTATAGTAAGGGAGCTCTTTCTCTTCCTAAGATCTCCATATTTAATCTCTGTCAGGTTGGAATAATAAACTAATAGAAGCAGTAATGTGAGCACGGATGTGTGGCTTTGTCTTGGAATCCAGCTTGCATTGCAGTCCTTTCAGTAACTGAATCTCTCATCTCATGTTCTATAGTGCTTTTTTTTCATTGTGTGGTATTTATTAGAAAAATACTTTTTTGTTGTTGGTTTTTCAAGGTAGGGTTACACTCTAGTTCAGGCTGACCTTGAATTCACTATGTAGTCTCAGGGTGGCCTAAAACTCATGGTGATCCTCCTACCTCTTCCCCCCGAGTGCTGGGACTAAAGGAGTGTTTAGAAAAATACCTTTGAGAACACCAAAGATCTATAAATGTTTGGCACAGTAAAGTAAAGAAGCATGGATGCTCCAAAAAATATAGTTATGATGTGGACAAGGAAACATTAAATAACCTGAATTGATAAGTATACATGAGTATTGAAATAGTATACTGTACCCCACAAATATTGGATTTATTTTATTGAAATTTCAATTATAGACATGGCTTGATGGGTATTGTTTTGTTATGAGGATATTATCATAGTTTTTTTTTAGCAGCAAACCTTATATATAATGATATTTCTATGTATTCTACTTTATATACATTACTAATTTAATATTTCTCTTCATTTATTATTTATGAAATTTATATTCAAAGTAACCTTTATTATAAACAATACACTAATGGAATAATATAATAATAATATTTATGTTCTTCAAAAATAAATATTTATGTGCACAAATTACAATTTTGAGCACTCTAGTATATCTCTTCCCTGAATTATAGAAAAGAATGACAAAGGTTGAGTGAGGCCTGGAAAGATTTTATATTTAAAACCTGTATGGTGCAGTGAAGGAAACCAAAGGCTATGGGCATGCTAATTATGCATTTCACCTTTGTACTACACCTATAGCCTGATTTCATACTCTTAGGAAGGCTCAGTTGTAGTGGTTTGATTCAGGTGTCCCCATAAACTTATGTGTTCTGAATGTGAGGTCCTCAGTTGGTGGCAATTTCGGGATTGAATCCTCCTGGAGGTGATGTATTGTTGAGGGAGGGCTTATGGGTATTATAGACTGCTTCCCATTGCCAATGTTTCACATACTCTCCTGCTGCCATTGTCCATCTGATACTGGCCAGGAGGTGATGTCACCCTCTGTTTATGCCATTATTTTTGCCTGCCATCATGGAGCTTCCCCTGGAGTCTGTAAGCCAAAATAAACCTTTTTATTTATTATTATTATTTCTTTTACCTCAAGCTGCTCTTGGTTTGGTGTTTTCTGCTAGCAATGCAAACCTTACTGCAACATCAGTTTTCTTCTTTGTCACATTATCATAGTCATCAAGCAAAGAAGAATTTCTTCCTTGTAGAGCAATGCAGGAAAGATGTGTGAAACAGTGTTGATATTGCAAAGTGTGACAGCTTCCCTAAAAATGTCTCCTTCAGGGCAGCTCTTCCAGGGATTAGATTCAATATCTATTTCTTTTTTTTTTTTTTTTTTTTTGGTTTTTCGAGGTAGGGTCTCACTCTAGCCCAGGCTGACCTGGAATTCACTATGGAGTCTCAGGGTGGCCTCGAACTCATGGCGATTCTCCTACCTCTGCCTCCCGAGTGCTGGGATTAAAGGCATGAACCACCACGCCCAGCTTTCAATATCTATTTCAATTCTTTTTTTTTTTTTCATTCTTAATGCCTGAGATATTGAGAGTATTTCTAAAGACTTTACTCACAAGGCAGAAATATATTTTAGTACTTCCAATGCCTACTCTGTAGAATTTAAATTACTTTTATTGTTTAAAAGTTATATTATTATACTTCCTCTCCCCAACTACATTCCACTGATGGCCCTCCTCAGTGGGGTTGTGGATATTCACTGTGGGGTCATGCAGGTCTCAGTCAGTCTCTGTGGGGGGGGGGGAGAGCAATGGGTCTAGATATTCCTACCCACCCTATGGGTCTTAGGATCCTTTATGCTCCTTCTTCCACACTGAGCCTTGGCAGGCATGTGAGAAGTCTGATTTAGTGTTGAGTTTTCAGTAGCCTGTGGATTTCTGCTTTGATGAGTTTTGAGTGACTACAGTGTCTGTCACTATCTCCCTGGAGCTAATTCTCAGGCTAGCAGTGACATCAGTATTCATGTCATTGCATTATCTGCAGTGTTTCCTGGAGCCTGGCAGATGTAGTAGACAGGATCTAATGGTATGCAGCTGGCTATCCTTTCTTGTCATATTGTTCAATTTTGAATCTCCCAATATGATGTGCCATCTGTAAAATAAAACAAATTTTCCAACTCAATGTAAGACATCTTTGATTAAAGGAGACAAGCATAGATATTTGAGAGATTTTTGATGCATATACCCATTCTTCTTAGCCAAAGAACAGTGGAGGCTTCTCTGTGGAGTCTATGAATATTTTCCTATCTATGGGATACTGAGTTGGTTCTCAGTATTGAGTATGAGTTTTCTTCCACTGATTTGGCCTATAGTCCAATCTCAGAACAGTTGGCTACCTGAATAGGCGGTGTGCGTCTTTCAACTAGCTGATAGATTCAATATCTTATAGGATCTGCTTTTTCTTGTTGTTGGTGACAATTATCCCTCATCAACAGATGAATGGTTAGTGAAGATGTAGCACATATGTACAAAAGAATTCTGCTCAACAGAAAATAAAAATGAAATAATGCAATTTGCAGGAAAATGGTAGGACTTGGAAAAAATCACTAAGCAAGGTCACACGGGCTCAGAAAGACAAATACTATATATTATCTCTTATCTGCAGTTCCAGCTTGAGTTGATTGTAAGTGGTAGTAAGATCAGGAGTATTGACATGGAAATAGCTGCAGCTAGCAGAAAGGGGAAATAAGGAGAGAGGGGAGGAGGGCCTTACTCAACAAGCAAGTCCAGGAACAGGAAAAAAAAAAATACAGGGGTTAGAATTGTCTTCATGGGAGGTAGGGAGAAGTGAGAAATAAAACAAACAAACAAACAAACAAACAAATCTAATGACAACATGAATCAATGCCATCAATACCATAGAAAGGCTTCCTCCTAGCCGGACGTGGTGGTGCACGCCTTTAATCCCAGCACTTGGGAGGCAGAGGTAGGAGGATCACCGTGAGTTTGAGGCCACCCTGAGACTACATAGTTAATTCCAGGTCAGCCTGGGCCAGAGTGAGACCCTACCTTGAAAAACAAAAACAAAAAAAAAAAAAAAAAGAAAAAAGAAAGAAGAAAGAAAGGCTTCCTCCTCGATAGCATTCTACAAGATACTACCCTTAGTGGGGTGAAGCGTTCTACAAAATACAACGCTCAATGGGGTGGGGGAAGAGCAATGGCCTGGACAGAAGTACCCTGTAGAAGGTGGAAAAAGCTTATTCCTAAAACTATGGCCTCAGACTGGTAAATCCCAGGGCCAGAACAGAGTTACCTGCTGCCCCTGTCATGCACACACATAGTGAGCTGTTGGTTAGAGAGACACATGAGTTCTCCAAAACCAAGCAGGTCATTGCTAAAATATTTGGTTATCTGTCATGGGTAAAAGGTAAGACCCTATTGCTGAAGACATCACAGGCTGTGGCCACAGGACACCAAGAGACCATGTTAGAACTGAGAGGGTAGCCAGTTTCTTCCTGACTAGCTCTCATAGTGCTGGAAAGTGCTATATGAGCTGCTGGGGATAATGATCACTTTCTGCAGGGAATTCTTCATGAGACCTCTGGGGACTCCTAAGATTTTCCTCAGAAATGTCTGTTTCTCAGCATTCAATCTCTTATTTCCCCAACTCTTCTTTCTCTTCTGAGCTGTCCCCACATACCTTTCCTTATTGTCTTAAGATCACTTGTGAATAACAGATATAGATATACAAATACATCTATATTTGTGTGCATATTACACATAATGTAAAATTTTGTAGGTAATTGTGGTGGTTTGAATAGAATAGATGGCCCCAATATATTCAGTTGTTTATTTGTTTGTAGTTTGCATCTTTAGCCACCTGGCTGGAGGCAGTGTCATTGTGTGGATCTTAAGGTGTGGTGGTGGGTTTCAGATTTCAATCTAAAGATAAGCAAAGTGTGCCTAGCAGGAGTTCCTGAAATGTGCTGTGTTGTGTGGCTTTTAGGCTTGTGCTTCTCTCTCTCTCTGCTTGGGGCTGTGAAAGCAGGCCAGTTTCTTCTGCTTTTATGGAACTTCCCCTGGATCTGTACGTTCCAATAAATCCCTTCCCCCATAACTGTGCCTGGTCTGGAAGTTCATCTCAGGGAACCTGAAGCTGTCTGATACAGTAATTTAAACAAATGTCCTAAAACATCATTATTCAGAAATATTAGTGACCAATACCTGCCCATACTAGAATACTAACTTTGACAATCAGTACCTATGTTGGTTTGGGTAATTCTCTGAATTTGTTCCTATGATGTAAGTGATAAAAATAGGATATCATGTTAGTATTCTTAAGACTCAGGGAATTTCCTGCCCAGCAGAAGCACTTGGTATAATGTTCTGGTTGCTTTTATTACTACTGTCAGGTGTCATGTTTCTGACTATTATTATTATTATTATTATTATTATTATTATTTGCATATATGCCCCCTGATACAATGTGCCTGGTCTCAGACATTTTCTAGAAAGTGGTCCATATTTCCATGATTCTATAACTCTGGTATTCTGCAAAATAAGCAATAAGTGCATTACACTGCCAAGTAATGTTGCCAATGAAAGATGTAGCCTGGATTTGTTTCACCACAGTTGTTGGAGCTTCCAGAGACCTGGGTGCTAAATCAGGGAAAGTATTTTGCTTTGTGGCTCTGTTTTAACAGACCTCCATAGAGGCTCTGTCTTCTTAGGTTAGGGAGCAATACCCGTGTCACTACATGATGGCAATTTCTCCTGTTCCCCAGGCAGAGGTAGTAGAGGTGGTATATCTCATGAAAGACAGTGAGTTATCTTTTCTTCTTGGATTCATGGATCCTGGATCTAGCCAGTATTCTCTGTTATCTGTAAAATAAAGCAGATTCTCCAACCAAAAGCAACAGCATCTTTGGTTAAGGGGAATATGCATAGTTATTTGAGGTACTTGGTTTTTTTTTTTTTTTTTTTTTTTTTTTTTTTTTTTTGAGGCAGGATCTCACTCTAGTCCAAGCTGACTTGGAACACATTCTGTGCTCCCGGGCTGATCTCAAATTCACAGTAATCCTCCTACCTCTGCCTCCCAAATGCTTGGATTAAAGGCATGCATCACCATGCTGGGCAAGGGATATTTTGATATGTACCCTCATTCTTCTTTTCTTTTTTTTATTAATTATGTATACAGTATGTATACAGTCATGTTGGTACCATCATTAACCTCCTCCCTGCCTCCCCCCTCCTCAGGGAACCTCCTCATTAGGGAATGTGGTTTGTGTATTATGGGCTTAGCCATCAGTTATGGGTAAGAGGCAATGTCTCTGTGCAGACCAACCCAATGTGTGACTCTAACAATCATTCTGCCCCCTCTTCCACAAATTTCCCTGGGCCATGTTGGGTTCATTTTAGGTCTACTTCAGTGATGAGGTCTTGTGAGCCTCTTTGTCTCTGGATATCTGGTTTGGTAGGAGTTGACTGTTCTCCATGTCTATCTCCTTCACCCTTGTGCTGGTACCAGGTTCTCCAAGAAAGCAGCACTCTTACTCATTTCCCCAGTTACTCTCGGTTTCAGTTAGGGCCCTGTTGAAGTACCATGGGCTGATGCTCTCCTCAAGATCTGTGTCCATTTGAAAAAGAGAAACAAATTCTCCAATGGAGAGTGAAGCCAGCACCAGATAAATGGGATAACCATTGTTATTTTAGAGAGTATTTAGTAGTTGTAGGCCCTCTTGTATCCCACAATTCGTGGGAGCTTGATAATGTAGAGTGGGCTCATTTTTTGGATATGGTTCAGACTTGTTTCCCAGCTCTACCTATGGGTTCCATTCCACTGAACGAATTAGCCAAACCAAGAGCAGTTTGTTACCCTTCATGGCTGTGTGCCACTATTGCACTTGGGTGAGCATCATGTCATGTTGTTTGCTGCTGAGTAGCATAGACCATATAATTTTCCTCCGGCTGCTCAAGTAGCACCTTCTGACATCAGATGGGCTAACTCTTTGGGGACTGACTGTCTTCCAAGTTCCAGCCAGGTCACTGCAAGTTCCATACCAACAGCATGTTGTGTCTTCAGCAGTAGGGTCTTACCACTAACCTTTGGTGGGTCATCAAGTACTCTGACAGAGCTATGTCTTCTTGTGGGAAGCCATGTAGGACTCTGTGATCAGCAGCTCATTGTGGATGTTAGCCACATGCTGGTACTGGGAGATACAGACCAGCACCAAGGAAGAGAAGGAAGAGAAAGATAGGTAATATAAAAGAGAAGAGAAAGACAGAGAGAGAGAAGAGAAGATTAAGGTTAGTCTTCATCATACCCTCTCCAGGGTCTTTTGATTCAGGTGTTCCCTCTAAGGACCCAATGCAGGTACAACCATTTAGTCCGTCTTTTAGGATGTAGAATTTTATGGTACCATTGCCATTTGAGTCCAGTTTTGTGTTCTCCACCCCCATCCTTACCCTCCCTTCCCACCCTATCCTCCCTGTTGTCCAGTCCTCAAGATGCTTCTTAGCTATATCAGCATCTCAGGCAGATTCAGGTTAGGAACCACAGGTGAGTGAGACAGTACAATGATTATACTTATGTGATGGGTGAATTCACTGAGAATGATCTGTTCCAGGTTTGACCAGTTTTCTTCAAATTTCATTGTGTCATTTTTCCTTACTGCTGTGTAGAACTCCATCATGTGGATATACCACATCTTAGATATGCATCGTCTAATGATAGGCATCTGGGTTGATTCCAGCTCTTAGCTAGTATGAATTGAGCAGCTATAAAAATAATTGAGCAAATCTCTCTGAAATGAGGCATAAAGCTTTTAGGATATTTGCCCAATAAGGGAATAATTGTGTCTGGTGGTAACTCTGTAGTCATCCTTTTTAGGAGACTCCATATTGCTTTCCATAGTGGTTGTACTATCTTACATTCACACCAACAGTGAATGAGGGTTTCTATTTTTCCACATCATTGCCAGCATTTGTTTCCATTTGATTTTTTTTAATGTATGCTATCCTCACTGGGTTAAGGTGGAATCCCATAGCTGTTTTAATTTGCATTTCCCTGAGGATTAGGCATGATGAACATTTACTTAAGTGTGTATTTGCCATTCGTATTTCTTCCTCTGAGAACTCTCTGCTCAGTTCTTTGCCCCATTTTGTGAGTGAGTTGTGACTTTTTATTGTTTAGGCTTTTGAGTTCTTTGTAGATTCTAGAAATTATGCCTCTGTCAGTTGTATAGCCAGTAAAAATTTTCTCCCATTCGGTGGGCAATTTGTTGGCTCTGCCTATTGTATGCTTGTGAGGAAAACTTTCAGCTTCATGAGATCCCAATGTTTGAGTGATTGTTTAATTTCCTGAGCTACTGTGGTTTTGTTCAGGAAGTCTTTTCCCATTCCTATATCATGGAAAGTTCCTCCTATTTTTTCTTCCAGTAGTAGCCAAGTTTTGCATCTTATATTGAGGTCTTTGATCCATTTAGACTTGATTTTTGTGCATGGCAAGATGTGTGGATCGAGTTTCATTTTCCTGCATATGGTTGTCCAGCTTGTCCAGCACCATTTGTTGAAGATGCTCTCTTTTTCCCTGCCTACATTGTTAGGGCCTTTGTCAAATATCAAGTAGCTGTAGTTACTTTATCCAAAGTCCAGGTACTTGATTCTGTTTTTTTTTTTTTCTCTATAATCCTGTTTTTATTATTATTATTTTTATTTATTTATTTGAGAGCGACAGACAGAGAGAGAAAGAGGCAGATAGACAGAGGGAGAGAGAATGGGCACACCAGGGCCTCCAGCCACTGCAAACGAACTCCAGATGTGTGCGCCCCCTTGTGCATCTGGATAACATGGGTCCTGGGGAGTCGAGCCTCGAACAGGGGTCCTTAGGCTTCACAGGCAAGCGCTTAACCGCTAAGCCATCTCTCCAGCCCTATAATCCTGTTTTTAATGACAGTATCATGCTGTTTTATTACTATGGCTTTGTAATATTGCTCTAGATCAGGTACGGTGATGCCTCTAGAGGTGTTTCTTTTGCTGAGGGTATCTGAAGCCTTCTCCCATTCCATATGAGTTTTGATATCATTTTTTTTTCCATCTCTGTGAAGAACAATGCTGGTATTTTTATTGGCATTGCATTAAATCTGTATATTGCCTTTGGTAAGATTGAAATTTTCACAATGTCAATTCTGCCCTTTCCATTTTCTCAAGTGCTCCTCAGTTTCTTTTTTGAGTGTTTCTATGTTTTCATTGTATAGGCCTTTCACATCCTTGGTTATTATTTTTCCAAGGTATTTTATTTGCTTTGTTGCTACTGGAAATGGGATGATGTCCCTTATTTCTTTCTCTATATCTTTATCATTTGCATATAGAAAGGCTCCTGATTTTTGTGTATTGATTTTGTATCCTGTTACTTTGCTGAAGGAGTTAATCACCTTTAAGAGTTTTGAGCTGGAGGTTCTCACATCTCTTATGTATAGAATCATGTCATCTGCAAATAGAGCTTACTTGACTTCTTCCTTTCTAATTTGTATTCCTTTTATTTCTTTCTCCTGTCTCATTGCTTGACCTAGGATTTCCAGTACTGTGTTGAAGAGCAGGAATGAGAGTGGACACCCTGTCTTGTTTCTGATCTCAATAGGAATTCCTTAAGCCTCTATCCATTAAGTATTATTTGGATTTCAGTATCTGTATATATGGCCTTTATTATGTTGAGATATAAACCATCCGTGCCTATTCTCTCTACTGTTTTGATCATGAAGTGATGTTGTATTTTGTCAAAGGCCTTTTCTGCATCTTGAAATGATCATGTGGTTTTTGTGTTTAAGCTTATTTATGTGGTGTATTACAGTGAGAGATTTCCATATGTTGAACCACCTCTGCATTCCTGGAATGATGAAGCTACTTGATCAAGGTGCATAATGCTTTTGATGTGTTGTTGAATTCAGTTTGCAAGGATTTTGTTCAGGGTCTTTGCATCTAAGTTCATCAGGCCTATAGTTTTCTTGTGGTATCTCTGCCTAGTTTTGTTATTAGCATGATACTAGCTTTATAGAAGGAGTTGGAGAGCTTTCCCTGTTCTCTGATTGTGTGGTACACTTTGAGAAAAAATGGTTTCAGTACTTGCCTGAAGGTTTGACAGAATTCAACTGAGAAGCCATATGGTCTTGGACTCTTCTTATTGGGGAGGTTTTCAATCTCTATGGGTGTGTTAAGTTTCTTTAGGAGATTAATCTGTTCTGAGTTTAGCTTTGGTAGGTGGTATGTGTCCAGAAATTCATCCATTTCCTCAATATTATCCAGCTTTGTGGAGTAGAAGTTTTTGAAATAAGTCCTGATGATTCTCCCAATTTCACTTATGTCTGCTTTGATCTCTTTTTCATTTCTGATTTTGTTAATTTGAAGTGTCTTTTCTCACTTGATCAAATTGGCCAGCAGTTTATTAATCTTGTTTGTTTTTTCAAAGAACCAGCTCTTTGTTTCTTCAATTTTCTTCATTTTTTTTTAGTTTCCAGTTCATTAAATTTCTGCTCTGATCTTAATTATTTCTGTCTGGAACTTTTCGGGTTGGATTCATCTTTCTTTTCAAGTGCTTTTGGGTGGATGGTTAGGTTATTGTTTTGGGATCTCTCTGTCTTTTCTATGAAGGCATTTAGTGCTTTGAATTTTCTCCTGAGGACTGCCTTCATTATATCCCATAAGTTTTGGTACAATGTGTTCTCATTGTCATTCATTTCTGGAAATTTAACAATTTCATTTTTTTATTTCATTCATTACCATTTATTGTTTAAAGTGTTATTCAGTTTCCACGAGCTGATGGGATTCCTGGTGCATCATTTTTTGTTAATTTCTAGCAATACACCATTGTGATCTGATATCATGTAGGAAATTATGCTAATCTTCTTAAATATATGGAGGTAGGCTTTACGACCCAGTATATGATCTGTTTTAGAGTAGGTTCAATGGGCTGCTGAAAAGAATGTGTAAGTCCATGGATTTGGGATAGAATGATCTGTAGATGTCCATTAGGTCTAATTGTTCTATGGCTTTTTTGAGCACTCTCACCTCCCTGTTGATTTTCTGTTTGGATGGTCTATCTGTTGCTTATAGTGGAGTATTGAAGTCCCCAACTTTGATGGTGTTGGTGGTTATTTCTATTTGTTGTCTAGTGGGTTTGTTTTATGAATTTGTGGTGCATCTGTGTTTGGTGGATAAAGACTGGTGATTGTGCTATCCTCTTGTTGGATCATTCCCTTGATAAATTTTGGCTTTAAGTCAATTTTATCCATTATTATTATCACTATGCCTGCTTATTTCTTATTTCCATTTGCTTGGAATATCATTTTCCACCCTTCCACCCTGAGGAGGTGTCTATCTTTAGTGGTGTGGTGTGTTTATTGAAAACAGATTGAGGGGTCTAATTTTCTGATCCACCCAGTTAGCTTATGTCTCATGATGGGTGCATTAAGGCCATTAATATTTAGAGTAATAACTGTGAGTTTTGATTTAATCCATGCCATATTGTGGTGATTTATGTGGTTTGGTGTTTTCTTGAACCTTGTAGCTTTTTGTGCCTTCTCTGAGTTTGGTTATTGTGATCTGCTTCTTGTAGGCACTTGAGGTTGATTATTTGATTCTTCTGTGTGGCAAATTTCCTGAAATACTCTCTGAAGGTTTGGGTTTGTGTTCTTATAGTTATAAAGCTGATTTTCATAGTGGAAAGTTTTTTTTTTTCCTTTACCATCTATTATGAGGGATACTTTTCCTGGGTAGAGTAGTGTGGGTTGGAAGCCACAGGTTCATAGACTTTGCAGTGTTCCATTCCAGGCTCTTCTGGCTTTCAGGGTTTCCATTAAGAAGTCTGAAGTAATTCTGATGGGGTTATCCTTATAAGTAATGTGTTGTTTATCCCTAGATTATTTAGGACTCTCTCTTTTGCATTGATGTTTAGAGTCTTAATGATAATATGTCTTGGAAATTTTCTCCTTTGATCCAGTCTGTTTGGAGGTCTGTTAGCTTCTTGTAACTTGATGGGAACTTTCTTTTGAGAGATTGGGACATTTTCTTCAATAATTTGTTGAATAAATTCTCCATGCCTATGGTCTCAATTTCTTCCCCTTCTGGTATTCTCATGATCTCAATGTTGTGACATTTAAGGGTATCCCACATTTCTTTCATATTCTATTCATAAAAATTTTTGAACTTTGTTGAGCATTCTTGAAAGTTATAAGACTTAATGTCCCTCTAAATTTCTTCCCTCGGTTATGTCCAACTGTAACATATAGCCCATAAGTTCTGTATCAGTGTGGTTTGGAACTTTCGCTGTTGCTTATTTTCATGAAAGAATGGACTCTGACTTGCAATATTTATTCTCACTGATTAAAGTCTGTTTGAAAGTAGGAAAAAAATTTTTTTGAGCTTATTGAGACATTTGGACTCATGAACTATTTCTTCTGTTTTATCTTCTAGTTCTGAGTTTCTAGCCTCCACATGGCTAACTCTATTCTTGAGAGCTTCTATGGAGTTTTGGGCTTATTCGATTTTGTTTGTATTTTCTACTTTTTATGTGTAGTTTCCATCCCTATGTCAAGTTCCTTTTTCACATCTTTTTCTGATTTTCTCAATGCTTCTTGGAATTCATCTTTGCACTTCTTCATGTCTTCATTGAGCTTAGCCAGCTGGTTATTGTGGTCCTCTTTTTTTTTTTTCCACCCTCCTTCTGATCATTTAATTGTCTTTGGATCCTTTCCTGGTTTTTATCTGCTAGGTGTAATCTACTGAGCAGAACATTTATATGATTATTGGCCCTTTGTTGCTTTTCTGCAAGTTCTGCTAGGTGCTTGGTCTGGGTTGCATAGCTTATATCTTCATTTTGGGGTTCTGATCCTAATGTCTATTCTATGATTTTATTAGAGACATCCATTGTGGGACTGGTTGATCTTATTGGATTTACTTGCATTTTGTTTCTCATGTTATTCCTTTTGCACTGTGGTCTTCCCATCACAGTTTAGCAGCCTTATTTTAGGAGGAAGTTATAGTTTACCCTTGAAGATTCCCTTTTATGTTTGCTTCCACTAGGCTTCTGATGGCAATTGCAACTTTCTTCTCAGAAGGAAGAATCCTGTGAGGCTCTGGCGGTGGCCCAGGGACCTGATGGAGGGGTTTACTGTTCTGTGATTCAGGGTATGGGACTTCCTGGTCAGGTGGCTCAAGGAGACAAAGCAGATTGGTGTTGTGGCTGGGCTGAGAGGATGATGGGAATGCTTGGTGGTTCTATGATGCTGAAGGTTGAAGTGATGGGAAGGTGGGTCCCATAAGATCCTGTAGAAGGGGGTGGATGGTATTGCCTGGTCCTGTTACAGGGAAAGGTGGGGATATGGGTCTGCTGTGGGTCAGGTGACATATGGAGAGTGTGGAGGTGCCACTGACTAAATGCTATATTATCTTTAAATTTTCTCTGTAAAAAAAAATAATAAGCCTAATACTTTTTCAATTTAGCCTTACTCAAGTTTTAAGGACACAGAATGCAGCCAGTTGACAGAATATAACATAACTGCTGGTCCAGTTTTTGAGAGTCCTTGTATTTCACTGAAACAGTATGAACATAGCATTCTGTTCTTTCAAACTTCCACCCAAATTATTATAAAATTATAGGAATTCTCTAGCTAAGCAGCTTCCATGTTATTCCTGAAATGAAGTTCCAAAGGTCATATAATCACATTTGAAGGCTTATCATAGCAACAAACTCAGTACTCAATATAAATTTTATTTATTTATTTTTTTAGGTAGGGTCTTACTCTAGCTTAGGCTCACCTGGAATTCCCTGCGTAGTCTCAGGTTGGCCTCGAACTGATGGTGATCCTCCTACCTCTGCTTCCCAAGTGCTGGTATATTAAAGGTATGTGCCACCATGCATGGCTTATTTTTTTTTTTATCATTGTTGTTACAGGATAACTGACAGGTACAGCTTATGGGAAAATGATTTATTTCGGCTCATAATTTGAACATGTATAAACCGTCATGACGAGGAAATAAAATGGAGTTCATAGTGATAGGAGTGTATGCCTTGGGTTCCTCACATCTTGGCAGGCCAGAAAGCAGCAAGCATGGCTAGAAGTATGGCTTCACTATAACCCTCAATACTAGCCCACAAATAACTAACTTTCTTTAGCTAACCCCCACTTCCTAAAGCTTCCATATCCAAAAACATCGCCACCAACTAGGGAGCTAATGTCAAACACATGAGCCTATGGGAGACATTTCACATTCAATATATTTCAGGAAGGCAGTTGCATTTGACCTGTTTGTGCCTTGTGAATATATTACTGCTAGAGAGCCCATTTTCTTCACTAGATTCAGGGTTCCTTGGGGATAATGGAAAATCTATGACTCACATTATGCAACCAGTAAATAGAAACACACTTGGCTCTGGAACTGATAATAAACTTGTATTCCCTTAAATATCTGTGTATACTCAACATCATCTGACCTTTACCAAGTAATCACATAGTCATCTAGACATTATCTTTTTGAAAGGAAGATTCAGCACAGTTTTAAGTAAGATATCCACTATACAAAAATGATAACTAGATAATATGTTTGTTGAATTATTTTCTATACCCAAAGTAGTTGGGAGTAACATCCTCATTTTGCTTTATAATGTTCTTGGTTTGCTAATAAAGTTCTGTGTAATCGTAAAAATCATCAGATCTCATTCCATTGCAAATAATACACAATTTATACAATCCATGATTTCATAACAATATAAAAATGTCTTGTCAGATTTTAATGAGTAAACTCTATGTGTAGCTCAGTGACAAAGACATTGGAAAGACTGGTCCATGTCTCTTCTATGTGTATTGGAAAAGAGAGAGAGAGAGAGAGAGAGAGAGAGAGAGAGAATGAATAATAGACATTGAAGCTGAATTCATAAAAGCGAACTACTCAGACAACCAACAGAGATGATTAATGATCTGTCAGGGAGATGAATAAACACTAATTCTGCCATCACATTCAATACTCTATTTTAATCAAATAAATGTCATTAAAGAGATACATCATTTGAGAATCATTGACTTGGAGAGGACCTAAGAAATGTCACAAGTAAGAATGGCTAATATAAATTCAACACTATCTAGGGGATTGAGTTTTTTAGATTGCCATGCCAGTCCTTACACAACAACCTTGATTGAGATAGTTAAATTATTCCCGTTGTTACAGATGGGGCTATTAATGCATAGAGAAAAGAAGTAATCTGCTCAATGTAGCATTACTATAGGTAGCAGAAATGGATTTGAATCTAGAGTGCACAGTTTCTTTAGTAGTTTGGATGGATGTCCACTAATACTTTCAGGAATTGTACTAAAGCTTGTAAGTTGGTGTCACTGAGGGCAGATCCTAGAGGGTCTAGCCCTAAGGTGAGGGGTGAACCTGTAATTCCAGTCTAAAGGTATGCAAAGTGCCTGAATTCTGCCTATAGTTCCTGGAGTGTGCCTGCTTGTGTGCTGCTGGTGGATCTCTCTCTGCATGGGCCTGTGAAAGGAGGCCAGCTTCTTCCATCATTGTGGAATTTCTCCTTGATCTGTAAAATGCAATAAATTCCCTTTTGTGCCCAAAAACTGTGTCTTGCCTGGAGCTTCATCTCAGCAATGTGAAGCTGACTGAAATAGTTTCAGAATTGATTCCCTACCCTATAAGTACTGCTGTTACCATATATAAAGTCAAGAATGTAAGTACAGTTGTAGTTTATTAATTTTAATTATCTCTGTATGTGTGTGTGTGTAGTGTATGAGTTCATATATGTGAGTATGGGTGTGTACATATCACAGCATATATGTGTAGAACAAAGAGTAACTTTGAGTATCAGTGGTAACTTTCCACACCTTCTACCTTGCTTGAGACAGGGTCTCATGTTCACTTCTGGGAATGCCAGGCTATCTGACCTATGAGCTTCAAGAAATCTCCTGCCTCTATCTCCCCTTTCATCACACAAAGCTGGGATTACAGATGCTCACTCCTACATGTAGCATTATGTGAGATCTGGAGATCTGAACTCAGATTGTCACACTTCCATAGCAAGTGCTTTATCCACAAAGCCATCTCCCCTGCCCAGTATATTAAATTTTTACATTAGTGGTCCTCTATAGAAAAACTATAAATTCACTTTGTTGTTTATCACTTTAAATAACAATCTAAATCTGAATTTATTTTCCTATTTGACCAGTGAAGTAAAGATGGTTAAAAAAAAAATTAATGACTTGGCTAAGATCACACACATTGTAAGCAGAAGGACCATGACTAAAACTAAGATGTGAAGATATGAAAACTGAATTATTATGGCCCACTGATCTGGGAATTACTATACATAATCATTTCAAAAAACTAGGATATATCTAAGTTAACATGACGAAATGGCAGAAAGGTGACTGGGTAAAAGACACATGGGCTAAAATACTAGGACCAGGGCTGGAGAGATGGCTTGACAGTTAAGGCGTTTGCCTACAAAGCCAAGGGACCCTGGTTCGATTCTCCAGGACCCACGTAAACCAGATACACAAGGGGGCGCACGCATCTGGAGTTCGTTTGCAGTAGCTGGAGGCCCTGGCACACCTGTTCTCCCTCTATCTCTATCTGCCTCTCTCTCTTCTCTGTCCCTCTCAAATAAATAAATTAATTAATTAATTAATTAAAAAAATACTAGAACCACTGCTTTCTTGTTTGGTAATTTTATGAAGGTTACTAACTTCCCCTGAGTTTCAGTATCATTGACTAAAATCCAATAGAAAACATCTTATTTTAATATTATCATTAAAATAAAATAAAGTAGTACATGCAAAAGGCCTGACACATGTAATTATAAAAATTATTATCTATCAGTTCAACATGTATACATACATATGTGTATGTATTTATTTATTTAAATCTACCCTTTCTCACATAGTGCTGAAATAAAAATGCATCAATATAAAGATATAAACTCTCAAGCACAAATACAGGATGAAAGGAAATGGCAGCAGGCAGTAAATTTCACCAGATTTCTGGAGGATTGAGAAGCCAACAGAAGACATTTAAGCCTAAACACCTAAAAGAAGAATAACTATGAGACTCAAGTCAAATAAATCCATTGAATCTGACTACCAGGAACTATAGACATTTTTGACGAGAACTATAACTTAAAGGTGGATTTATCAGACTGCAGTGAAGACTTAGCAGTTAAGGCAATTGCCTGTGAAACATAAAGACCCATGTTCAGCTCGCCATGTCCCAAGTAAGCCAGATGCTCATGGTGACCCATGCACACAAGTTAAACATGTGCTCAGTGTGGTGCACATGTCTGGAGTTCAATTGCAGTAGCTGGAGGCCATGGTGTGCCAATTCTCTTTCTCTCTCTCTCTCTCTCTCTCTCTCTCTCCCTCTTAATCTGTCATAAAAAATTGTAAAAAAAAGTAAAAATAAAAGTGGATTTATCCTTCATTTTCCCTCTCCTACTGCCTAAAAAGGCACCTGGCTATGTTTTCTTCTGCTATAGTCCCAGACTAGACTATTCTTAGGGAGAAAGGAAAACCACAGAAGATCTGAAATCTAGCTCCTCATGTCATAGAAGCCAAAAGTGACAGGGAAATTGTGTCTGTGCAGTGAATGGAATAATCCAAAGTGTCATCCTTTATTTCAAACATGAACAGAATAATGGTTATGAGATGGCTTCTTCTTGTGGCTAGAACCTTGGCCAGGTTGGACTCAAGACTGAACCCATTTAGTCCCTTCTTTTTCTCTATGTATGCTCAATTCCTCTCCACATTGTCTGCCTAACACATTTAAGGAGAAAAAAAAAGACTAAAGTTAAAGCATAAAGTTGCCTTAAATACTTGGCTTGGGCTGGGAAAGTGTTATGTTTTCATTGGTCTATTGGTCAAAGAGGTCACAAGTTCAAAAGAAGAGAAACAAATGACAAGTATCATATTCTTATGGGTTGTTTAGCCATCTGAAATCCACCTAACACTACAAATCATTTGTATTGTATGCAGTCTCTGTCAAGACTTCTGACAAAGCATCCCATTCCCTTATAGTGTAAGCTCAGAGGGGAAGATGGTATCATATAAATCATCATGAGGATTGGGGAGGCTCTGGGAGGTGTGGTTCTATGAACATACTTTCTCTCAATATCAAGACTAGGGACTGAAGACAAAGCACTGTGGCCCCTCTAATGTAAATATCAAATGTGTAGAGATGAGGATTCTACCATCGATGGTCCTACCACAGATATTCTGATTTAAAATGGATAATCCACAGAGGATTGTAAAGCTACTAATTTTATTAGTTACTTTTGTTATTGCTATGACAAAATATTTCCCCAAAACAACTTAAGGAAGGCAAGCTTTATCATGGCTCACAGTTTGAAGGTACAGTGCATCAAGGCACTACAGCAAGAGCAGATCTAGCTACAGTATCAGAAGTGTGAGGCAGCTGTTCACAGTGGGTCTGCAGTCAGGAAGCAGAGATGAATGATGGTGCTCAGCTTGCTTTCTCCTGTTTTATTCAGTCTGGGACTCTAGACAGTGGTCTGATGCCATCCACATCCAGGATGAATCTCTGTCAGTTGACCATTCTGAGACAGCTTTATAAACATACTCAAAGTAGTTTTCCACAGTGATTATAAATCCATTCAGTTTGACCATCAAAATGTTCTCCAATATGAACCAACTGATGCATCATGATCTCAAAGTGGCTGTTGGACCCACAACAAGACCTGAACAATTATGAACCCAGCAACATTTTGACAGAGGACAAAAAGGATGAAACAACAAAACAGAAGAAGGACTACTTGGAAGGACACATTTGCTCAATGGAATGGAGATGTGAGAAGGGGCAAAAGAAGGTGATAGGAAGGGGATATGATCAAATTATAGTATGTTCATGTATAAAATTCTCCTCTCTCTCTCTCTCCCTCTCTCAAATAAAGAGAAAGGGGCTGAAGAGGTGGCTTAGTGGTTAAGGCATTTGCCTGTAAAGCCAAAGGACCTCTGTTTGATTCCCCAGTACCCATGTAAGCCAGATGTACAAGGTGGTACATGCATCTGGAGTTCATTTGCAGTAGCTGGAAGCCCTGGTATGTCCATTCTCTCTCTCTCTCTCTTTCTCTCTCTCCCTCTTTCCCTGTCTCAAATCAATAAATTAACTGAATATTTTTTTAAAAAATTCTCAATAAAAATGTCAAAAAATTAACTACTGCTCTAGTCTAGAGAAAATTTGAAATCTAGCAATGTACATCCTATCTGTTCCTTCACTCCATCCCAATTTTCATGGAAAATTTTTCTTTAATTTGCCTTTGGTTTGACCTTGAAATTATTTTCATTTTCCATAGGAAATAGATTAGATAGCCTGTAGTTTGAATCCTTGGGAGTTCTTTATATTCTAATATTCATTTTTGTCATTCAAAGTCCATGTGCTATACTCTAATAATCTTATGTTACCAATGTTCTTGATTACTCACTATTAGTAGATGATAAGACCCTACTTCTGAAGATACCACATGCTGTACTCACAGGACACTGAGAAATCAAGCTGGAATTCATCTGGAAGCTGCCTCCCTGTTGGCTAACTGTCACAGTGCTAGAAAGTGTTATGTAGGCTGCTCAAGGAGAAAAGTGTTCAACAGTGTAAAGAGTGGATCCTGCAAGCTACAAAATCAAGCTGCCAGGGAAGATATACCATGAGGGCAATAGTTTCATTTGCACATAAGTTTTCAGTGAAGCAAGCTGCCCTCTGATTGGATTTGGAGCTGGCTTTGTGGGAAGTCTATTCTTGGTAGATCAAAGGCCCTAGAAAGAAACTGCTACTGTTATTAGGCTAAATATATGGTTAAGCCCATCATATTGCCTGGTAAATGTATATGTTTATGTCCATTTATTATTCATACTTTTGGTTAGCAAAGTTTCTTTTTACAAATAGCAGAGAATACTGGAGAGACCAAAGACTCAAGATGATAAAAGGAGAAACCCCAATGATCAGCATTGGAAGAGTCATCTCTATTATACCTGCCAGAGCCCAGGCAACATTGCAGAGGGAAAGGATGAAAGAATATTAATGCTACTCTCAGTGCTAGGTAGAGAAGCTTCTCTATGTAGATGGTGAGAGACTGTAGAGAAGAAAATTCATCAAAGTTGAAATTAGGAGGCTTTTGAGAGCTAAACATTTAAGTGAGGGACCTCCATCATATCATCTAAGGTTCAGTGGACACTCCAGAAGAGAGGAAGGAAAGCATATGAGACATAGGATGGGAAGGAGTATTTTTGGGAACTCCAGACATGAACTGACTGATGCATTCAGGACCTCACAGTGATTGCCATCACCAACAGAACAGGTACAGAGTTCTGAGCCCAGCAATATTTTGACATAGAGGATGGAGGAGGGCAAAATGCATGAGACATCAAAATAGAAGAAGGGCTACTTGTAAAAAGGAAAGTGCTTAGTGGAATGGGGGTAGGGGATGGCAATATAATAATACTACACTATTTTGATGTATTAAAGTCATTAATAAAATAAATGCTATATTGCTTGCCCATTATGAGAAGGACATGCAAAAATAATCTTTACATGTGAATGTAACTACACGAGAAACATCATTCATTTTATTTAGGTCTTATATGTGTGTTGGTAGAATAAATCATTTTCATAACCATATATCTTTTCTGAAAAAGTTTCTTCTTTACATGTGAGGTTTCTCTGAGGTAACACCTGTAAAGTTCTTCAAAAAGCTCTTATCTAAAACAAGGTATAGAAAAAAAAAGCCCTTAAGTCTTTCTAACATACTAACAAGGAATCTCATAGCTGCACCCCGCTTTTTCTCTAGAAGTTATGCATTGCTATGATGAATTTAACAATTGCTCTGTGGCATTTCTTCTTCTCGGTATCTTTTGCTGGCTGAACAGACCTACATAAAAATGTGGAAAATAGCTCGTTAAAATAGGTACTATACTCTAGTTCAGTTATTTATTGCCACATAGCAAGCTTTTCCAATTTTTACATTAAGAAACAGCATGAAAATAAATGGGAGCTTATGGGGGATGGGCTGTGATGCCAGAGGCATGGGAGAAAAGAGGGCAATTGAGAGGCATAAGGTGAAAATACACCATATACATGTATTAATATGTCAAAAGTACAACAATAAATAGAAATTGACAGGCTGTTTTATAATATCTCATGATTTAGCAGCTTGGAAACCTGGGCAGAACTAGGCTAGGTTATTCTTTTGACATGATGTGTTCATACAATTTAACGAAAGGCTAGGCATAGTGAGAGGGTCCAAATGGCTTCTCATATAACCAGTGTGTTAGTGAAGATATCTGGCTATCAGAATTACTTGCTCATGAGATATCTGATCTCTTGGGAACTTCCAGCTGCTGGTGAGTTTCCCCTCAGCTTGGCTCAGACTCAGCCAGGCTGAGCTGAGGGGAGTATCCCCTACCCTTTACTCTCCTCATGACTCTTTATCCCCTCCAGCTCCAGACATGGCAGGACCTCTTTGAACTTTCGTTTCTCTTTTCTTTCCATGGTTTTCACAGGCCTGCTATGTGGGATCTCTAGCCATGTGGGTGCCTTTTCTTGGCTCTGTACTTCCCTCAATAAATGTAATAATTTAATAATCAAAAAGAAATACTTGTTCATAAATAATATCAAAGGCCCTTCACATGGCCTAGTCAGCTAAAGAAATGAACTTCTTAAATGATAACTCAGGACTCCAAGAGACTCAAAATGGAAGGTTCTAGTTATCTTAAAAATAAGACTGATATAGCATTGCTCAATCATATTCCATTGATCACAGCAGTGTTTGGGAAATCCACACACAAAAGGATGGAAGCAGATCTTTTCTCTCACTGAAAATTTTGCAGCCCTTGTTAATTCACTATACTATACCTAGTAATACAGAAAACAACAGAAGTTAAGTGTAAGTAAACTAAATGTTCACTACCATAATGTAGTTAGTAGATAATGTTTATAGTTATTAAATGAAAAATAAGGAACATAAGTACAGCAATTTGCATTTCAAAGTGCAAATTATTACCCTGCCAGAGCTCAGACCTCTCTGTATACCATTTGGTTGGAATTCAGATCTACCCCCAAACACACCTTTGGAATGGACCCCAGGATCTGACCCCAGTGACACCTCCTCTAGCCAGGAATTTGGAGACCCAAATTAATTAAATGCTTTGATAAAACACTGGAATCTATTGGGAACATATATTCAAACTACTATATTCTACCTCTTCCCCCTAATAGATTAATGACAAACTAACAATGCAAATTGTATTCAGTCCAACATCAAAGGTCCCCATAGTTTTTTACCAACTTTAAGATTGTTTCAAGGTCCCAAGGCTCATCTAAGAATCAAGACTGTCTCTTAAATGGGAGTGTTGTAAAATTAAAATAAGTTACATACTTCCAACATAGAATGGCACAGAGTAAATATTTCCATTGCTGTAAGGTACAACAATGAGAAACTGACCAATGCAGAATCAATAACCATCATGTAAACATCAAGCTTCTGCAGTTCAAGCCCAGAATCCATAACCAGTGACAATAGTCTATGGATGTTTTATTTCTGTCCCTCCAGCAGGGCTGAGTAGTCAGAGAAACCCTCCATCCAGAGCCAACAGCACTCCACTATAGCCCTTGCACAGTCCTGGTATATTGAAAACATCCTCAAGTCTCCTTTGCAAACCATGGTATATCTTACAGTGGCCTCACTGGTGTCTTTGCTAGGGACCTCACACACTGTTTCATATGCCACATGTCAGTAGCAGCTCCTGGAACTATGTTCATTTCATGACTCATTTCTATGTATTTTTTTTAATTTTATTTATTTGTTTATTTGAGAGAGTGAGAGAGAAAGAGGCAGACAAAGAAAGAGAGAGAGATAATGGGTGTGCCAGAGCCTCTAGCAACTGCAAACAAACTTCAGACACATGTGCCATCTTGTGCATGTAGCTTACATGGTTCATGGGGAATTAAACTGAGGTCCATTAGCTTTGCAGGCAAGTCATTAACAGGTAAGCCATCTCTCTAGCCCCCACTTCTATGTATTTTTAATACTTCTAAAATTAATACCAGCCATGAAGAGATATGGCCATATTGTTATTCCAGAGAGGAAATAAATTGTGACTTTAAAGGTTGTAATTCACTCATCTTCTTTCAAAATAGTTTGCATTCCTACTCACTCAAATGTCCTTGGTTGGACTTTACCTCAGGCATCTTTTCCATTGCTTTATTTTTATATTTTATTTATTTCAAAGAGACAGAGAAAAAAGACAGAATATGGGCACACCAGGGCCTCTAGCAACTGCAAACGAACTCCAGACACATGTGCAGCCTTGTACATCTGGCTTATGTGGGATCTTGGGAATCAAACCTGAGTCCTTAGGTTTTGCAGGCAAGTGCCTTAACTGCTAAGCCTTCTCACCAAACCTTTTACATTGTTTTTATGTAAAGCAGTTAATAGTGGTAATCTCCTTGACAATAGCTGTTTCAGTATCTAAGCCCTGTCTCTGTGTCAATAATTTTAAACTTGCTTGAATTTTCCAAATTTAAATCATACATTTTTCATTTTTATATCCTCTGCCAAGTACACCAGTCAATTACTTTCAAACTCAACCTGGGTCAAAAACTTTGGGCTTGGGCAGAGCAA
This sequence comes from Dipus sagitta, assembly GCA_036346955.1. Taxonomy (NCBI): domain Eukaryota; kingdom Metazoa; phylum Chordata; class Mammalia; order Rodentia; family Dipodidae; genus Dipus; species Dipus sagitta. The sequence goes on from CM070781.1 coordinate 10,177,231, forward strand.
TGCAGAAAGCCATTATGCCAGTAGCCCAGTTCCAATAAAGATCTCTGTTGTTTTTCTCTTCACCTTTGAAAGTTCTAAAGCCAACACAATACTGTATGTACTTAGCATCTTCAAACTCTCAGCAGAATATCCCATACAATATGGCTTAGCACACTCTATGGTTTCTGAAGTCTAACACACCATGCCCATGCATATTCCTTCAATGCATAAGTTCTAAAAGATAAAAATATTCGTGGTTATATTTATCATGCCCCAACACCCCTCTCCTGGTACAAATTTTCTGTTGTAGTCAGTTTCACATTGCAGGGATGAACATCCAAACCAGACAAAGTTTATGGGAGGACCAGGATTTATTTTGGCTTAACATATTGAGGGGAAGTGCCATCAATGGTGGAATAAGCTGGCTCTCCATAAATTCAAGCAGAGAGAGAAACCACCAGCAGCAGCCAACAAACACCAAAAAGCATCAGGGACCCCAAGAGTGCTCAAATCTGTCTGAATAACTTGTAGACAGAGTGGGACCCTCTCCCAAACATACCTTTGGCCTGGGCTGCAGGACCTGCCACCACTGACACCACCTCCAGCCAAATTACAAGCTTTAACCAAACATAAGACTATGGGGCACATACATTCAAACACACACACACACACACACACACACACACACACACACACACACAGTCAAAAAATTTAAAATGAAAAAAGCAAAAAAAAAAATGAATCCAGTAACATGGTACTTACCTTTTACATTTATGAAGCACTAATATAACTATTGACAACATGATTAAAAAAAAAAACTATTTTCTCAAGCTAGAGAGATGGATTCATGATTAAGGCACTTGTCTGCAAAAGTGAAAGGACTGAGGGTCTATTTCCCAATATCCACATAAAGTCAGATGCACAAGATGTCTTATGTGTCTGGAGTTCTTTTGCAGTGGCTAGACACCCTGGTGTGGCCGTTGTCTTTCTCTATCTATCTATCTATCTATCTATCTATCTATCTATCTATCTATCTATCTGAAAATGTTTTCTAAGTATGTATTATCATTGTGATGGTTAATATTGATTGTCACATTGACATGATCCAGAATCACCCAGGAGATAAGCACCTGACATGTCAGTGACAGATTCTCTATACTGAGTTAATTAATATGGGAAGATCTACCCTAACAATGGAGAACAATGGTCTATTGTTTGGTTGGGTCTCAGACTGAATAAAAAGGAGAAAGCAAATTCAGCTCTCTGTTTCCTGATCACAGATACAATGTGAATAGCTGCTTTGGCCTCCTGCAGCCATGTGGTTCCCACCATGTTGGATGATACCCAGAAACTGTAAGCCAAAATAAACCATTCCTTTCTTTTTTGTGGTACAAAGGTCCCCTTTTTCTGAGGCAGTGACTTAATGAAATTTTAATTTGTATTTCCTTAGTTATTAGTAATATTGAGCATTGTTTCATAAACTTGATAGCCATGTTATACATGCTTTTGGGAAATGTTGACTCAACTCTTTGACCCATTTGTAATTAAGTTGTTTTACTGCATTATTTATTTTGAGCTATCTGCTGTTCTTTTTTTTTTTTAATTTTCTTTTTTTTTCTTTATTAGTTAGTTTTGTATTCAGCAAATACAGTCAGTTTGGTACCATTATTAGGCTCATCTCTGACCTGCCCCTCCCCTTGGCTGCTCCTTGTTGATGTATATGGGTCATGCATTGTGGACTTAGCCCACAGTTATGGGTAAGATAAATGTCTCTGCATATAATGACCCAACGTGTGGCTCTGACATTCTTCTTGCCCCTTCTTCCATAAATTTTCCTGAGCCATGTTGGGTTCATTTTAGGTTGGTTAAGTGAGGAGGTGTTGGGGGCCTCTGAGGCTCTGGCTCTCTGATTTGGTAGGAGTTGATTTTTCTCTGTGTTGATCTCCTTCACCCTTCTGCTGGTATCCGGTTCATCAGGAAAACAGCACCCTTGCTTGCTTCACCAATTTTTCTTAGTTTCAGCCAGGGCCCTTTTGAGGTATGATGGGCTGGCCCTCTCCTTAGGATCTATGTCTATCTGAAAAAGAGAAGCAGATTCTCCAACGGAGAGTAAGTTAGCACCAGGACAAATGAGATAACCCTTACTTTTTTATAGAGAATTTAATAGGTGTAGGCCCTCTTGTAGCCCATGACTGATGGTAGCTTGATATTGGAGAGTGGGCTTATGTTTGGATATGGTTCTGACTTGTTTCCCAGCTCCAGCTATGGGTCCCATACCACTGAGGGGATCAGTTAGCCGAATTAAGAGCAGTTGGTTCCCCACCATGGCTGTGTGCCACGATTGCACTTGTGTGGGCATCACAACAGGTTATTTGCTGCTAAGTAGGTTAGACCATGAGTTGCTTGGACAGATATTGGTCATTTTCCGCCAGTCGCCCATGTAGCACCTTCTGGCACCAGATACGCTGACTGTCTGGGGACTGACTCTCTTTCAGCTTCCAGCCATGCCATTCTATTTTGCATGTCAACCACATAAGGTGTCTTCAGCAGCAGGATCTTACCACTAACCTTTGGTGGGTCATCAAGTACTCTGACAGAAATCTGTCTGTCTTTTAGGAAAGCTTTTAGGTCTCTCTGAGCAAAAGCTCATTGTGGATGATGGCTCCATGCTGGTACTGGGAGTTACATGTCAGTGCCCACTAAGAAAATGAGGAAAAAGATAACTAATATACAAGAGTTAGAGAGAAGAGAAAGGGGGGGGGAGAGGGAAGGGAGGGAAGGAAGATGTAGAAGATTAAGGTTAGTCTTGATCCTACCCTCTCCATCACTTCATGATCAAAACATTGGAGAGAATTGGCATGGTTGGTTCATATCTTAACCTAATAAAGGCAATATACAAAGCTCCAAAGGCTCAAATAACACTTAATGGAGAGAGACTGTAGGAATTCCCATTAAGGTCAGGAGCAAGACAGGGTTATCCACTCTCACCTCTGCTTTTCTATATAGTACTGGAAGTCCTAGCTTAAGCAATAGGACAGGAGAAGGAAATAAAAGGGATACAATTGGGAAAGGAAGAAGGTAAGTTAGCCTTTATTCGCTGATGACATGATTGTATATGTAAGAGACCTGAGAGACTCCATCCCAAACTCCTGACGGTGATTAACTCCTATAGCAAAGTAGCAGGATACAAAATCAATGCACAATAATCAGTAGCCTTCCTATATGCAAATGACAAAGATATAGAGAAAGAAGTAAAGGACATAGTCCCATTTTCAATAGCAACAAAAATAAATAAAATACCTAGGAATAACATTAACCAAGGAAGTGAAAGATCTATACAATGAAAACATAAAAACACTCAAAAAAGAAACTGAGGAGGACTTGATAAAATGGAAAGACCTCCCATGTTCCTGGATAGGCAGAATTAATGTTGTGAAGATGACAATTCTACCAAAGGCAATATACATATTTAATGCAATTCCAGTGAGAATCCCTACAGTGTTCTTCACAGAGATACAAAAAATGATCTCAAATTTCATATGGAAAGGCAGAAGGCCTCGCATATCCAAACATATCCTCAGCAAAAGAAATACCTCTGGAGGCATCACCATACCTGATCTAAAGCTATATTACAAAGCCATAGTAATAAAAGCAGCATGGTACTGGCATAAAACAGGAGTATAGACCAATGGAATAGATTTCAGGACCCTGACTTTGTGTCAAGCAACTATAGCTACTTGATATTCGATAAAGGCCCAATCAATATAGGCTGGAAAAAAGACAGCATCTTCAACAAATGGTGCTGGACAAACTGGATAGCCATATGAAGGAAACTGAAAGTTGATCCACACATTTCAGCCATGTACTACACTCAAGTCCAAATGAATCAAAGACCTCAATATAAGACCAATAATAAACTTGAATACTACAGGAAGAATATTTCGTAAGTACTTTCCATGACATAGGAATGGAAAAAGACTTCCTGAACAAAATCCCAGTAGCTCACGATCTTAACCCATCACTCAACCAATGGGATTACATGAAGCTGAAGACTTTCTTTACAGACAAGCATACAATAAGCAAAGCCAATAGATTACCCACAGAATGGGAGAAAATGTTTGCGGGTTATCCAACTGATAGAGGCCTAATCTCTAGAATCTACAAAGAACTCAAAAATCTAAATAGTAAAAAGTCAAACACCCCACTCACAAAATGGGGCAAAGAGCTGAACAGGCAGTTCACAGAGGAAGAAATACAAATGCCAAACATACATTTAAGAGAATGTTCATCATCCCTAATCATCAGAGAAACGCAAATTAAAACAACTCTGAGATTCCACCTTACCCCTGTAAGGATAGCAAACATCAAAAAATCAAATAAAAATAAATGCTGGTGAGGATGTGGAGAAGTAGGAACACTCATCCACTGTTGGTGGGAATGTAGGGTGGTACAACCACTTTGGAAAGAAATATGGAGACTTCTGAAAAAGCTGAGTATAGAGATACCAACAGACCCAGTTATTCCCTTACTGGGCATCTACCCTAAAACCTTCAAACCACAGGCTAGAGAGATTTGCTCAACCATGTTTGTAGCAGCTCAATTTGTAATAGCTAAGAGCTGGAATCAACCCAGATGATCATCACTAGAAGAATGGATAACTAAGATGTGGTATATCTAAACAATGGAATTCTATACAGCAGTAAGAAAAAATGACACAATGAAATTTGCTGAAACCTTTCCTTTCTTAAGTTGCATTGGTCAAGTGTTTTGTCACAGCCATGAAAAGCCACTGAGTCACATTTCTCAAAATTACTGTTTTCTCTCTTTACAACATGTGTGACAGTAATTTCAAAGATGATACCAGGAAGGCAAATTGCTGCTGTGTGTAGTATAGTTGCAGGAAAATATATGTTATTTGACTTCTGGTTAAGATAATGGCATAGGAACCACACCAAAGCAGCCTAGGGGAGAAAAAGCCCCCTCCTCCCCAAAAATACACTCTTCTACTAAAAAGTGAGGTGTATAAGAAATTACCACCTGCAGCAGAGAAGTAGGAGAGATCCAGAACATCTAAAGCACATATAGGCATCCAGAAGCAGCTCCAGCAGCAGCTGCAGCAGCAGTGGCACCAGGTCCACGGGGCCACAGCTACAAGGATTGGCTTGAGCTTCAGGAAAAGCCAGGTGAGGGGATTCTCCACTCACACCGAGCTCCTCACAAACTCAAGAAATGTGAAGGGAGAACCACAGCGACCAATGGAAGAATAGCTCATGAGGAAGAGGATCACATGGACCAGCATGATACTAGAGCCACCATCTGCAGCCTCCCCTCCCCCACCACCAGCACAAGTGCCAGCAAGCACTAGAGACCTGGGAAAGGGAGCTCACAGCACCCAGCACATTTGACCAGAGCAGCAATCCAGTGACCCAGCCAGCCTACTTGAACCCACAGCACACCAAAGAGAGACTCAAGCAGAGGTGCAGCATAAATGAGACTAAAATCATCCCAAAAGGTAACTGGGATTATACAAGGTCATCAAATAAGCCTGGTATATAGGCTTGAATTGGAAGTGCTAATTGCACCTTCCATATCAGGATAAATTATATGTTAAATCTGATGGATTGTCAGATTTGCCATATTTTGGGCTTGTCATTTGTTGCTTCCTCATTTATAGTGGCTTCGTTTCCTCTTCTGTTGTTCATTAGAGAAGGGTTTCACTTGGTCACAAGCTAACTTCAAACCCTCATCAGACCAGAAATCTTAGCCTCATAGTTGACAGGATTAAGGGTGTGGAGCAACACACATCCTAAGGGACTGTGACTTTGTTAGACGATCTGTTTGTCATAATACCTATGCTTGCATAAATACTCTGTGCTATTTTCATTGAATGAGTACATTGTTTAGTGAAATTTTAGAATCTGCCTGTATTTTGTTCCACTCATCCTACTTGAATACACTCATAGCAGGCAAACTCAACATCAAGGGTCACTTTTGTAGATAGTCTGAGAGTTATAAGAGCCACACATCGCACCTTAACCTCCTATCCCTAAGATATATAACATCAGATTGATTGATACATCTAATAATACTGGAGCTAATTAGAAAATCCAAGCATTAAATTAATTCAAGATGCAACAATATGTACATTATAACACATGAAACATCAAAACTCAAGACAATGTAAATACACCAAAAAGTATTAATGCATCAATGACCTCCAGTGAGAAAGATTGAGAGGAAATGACTGAGAAACATTTCAAAAGAATGATTATAAATATGCTCAAAGAAGTCAAAAATGAAATCAAAGGAATGAAAGAAGATACAGGAAAACAATTCAATGAAATAAAGAGGTCAATATAAGACATAAATAAGGAAATAGAAATAATAAAGGAAAACCAATCAGAATGACTAGCAATGAAGAACACAGTCAATGAAATAAAAAACTCTGTAGAACATCTCACCAGTAGAATAGATGAAGGAGAGGACAGAATACCTAAACTGGAAGACCAGGTGGCAGATCTAATAAAGGCCAACAAAGAGAAAGACAAACTAATAGGAATGAATGGGAATTTCAAGAAACTTGGGTCACTATCAAAAGATCAAACATAAAAATTCAGGTATAGTAGAAAGAGAAGAATTTCACTCCAAAGGTATAGTAGGCATTTCTAACAAAATCATAGAAGAAAACGTCCCCCAAACTGGGAAAGAGGTTCCAATGCAGATACAGGAATCCTTTAGAATACCAACCAGACAAAAACTGGAAAGGACCTCTCCTCACCATATTATAATTAAACTACCAAACATACAAACCAAAGCAAATATATTGAAATCATTACAGAGAAAAAACAAGTTACATACAAAGGCAAGCCCATCAGGATCACAACAGATTACTCAACACAGACTTTAAAAGCCAGAAGGGCTTGGAGTGATGTATTCCAAGCTCTGAAAGATAACAACTGTCAACCAAGGTTACTTTATCTTTCAAAACCATCCATTCAAATAGATGGAGAAATAAGGACATTCCACAACAAAAACAGGCTAAGAGAATATTTGAAGACAAAACCAGGTCTATAGAAAACACTTGAAAGAATCCTCCATGCTGAAGAGAAAGAAAAACACACATATAAAGAACCTGGAAAAAACAAGCCATACTCAAATACTAGTTCATAAAAGAGAGCAATGATAAAACTGGAAGAACTACCAAAAAATGGCAAAAATAAATACATACCTTTCAAATAATATCAACAGCCTCAATGTCCCAACCAAAAGACATAGGTTTGTAGACTGGGTTAAAAATCAGGATCCTTCAATTTGTTGCCTGCAAGAAACTCACCTTTCTACAAAGCATGGATACTCTCTTAGGGTGAAAGGTTGGAAAATGGTGTTTCAAGAAAATGGGCCTAGAAAAAAATCAGGGGTTGCTATCCTAATATCTGACAAGGTAGACTCCAGTCCAAAATTAGTTAGGAACGATAAGGAAGATCACTATATATTGATTAAAAGCACACTCCAAAATGAGGACATTACAATACTAAACAGATGCACCTAACATGAGGGCTCCCAACTTCATGAAGCAAACCTATTAGAACTAAAGTCACAGATAACACCAGACACAGTTGTAGTGGGTGACTTCAACACCCCACTCTCATAAACTGACAGGTCATCCTGGCAAAAAATAAACAGAGAGGCATCTGGATTAAATGATGGGACAGAACAAATGGATCTAACATATATATATATACAGGACATTTCATCCACATCCTGCAGAATACACATTCTTTTCAGTAGCACATGGAACAGTCTCTAAAAATAGAACATATATTAGGATAGAAAGCAAATCTTAAAAATTACAGGAAAATTGGAATAATTCCTTTCATTCTATGACCACAGTGGAATCAATCTACACATCAATAGCAAGAAAAGCTATAGAGCATACACAAAATCATGGAAACTAAACAATACACTACTAAATGAAGAATGGGTCAATGAAGAAATTAAGAAGGAAATAAAATCATTCATAGAGTCAAATGTTAATGAGAACACAACATACTGAAACTTTTGGGACACAATGAAGGCAGTCCTAAGATGGTAATTTATAGCTTTAAGTGCCTATATTAATAAATTGGAAAGGTCTCAAATAAGTGACCTAATGCTTCACCTTAAATCCTTGGAAAAAGAAGAACAAGGCAAACTAAAAATCAGTAAGTAGATGAGAAGAAATAATAAAGACTAGAGCAGAAATTAATGAAATAGAAACTAAAAACAAGCAAACAAAAAACAATCCAAAGAATCAATGAAACAAAGAGTTGGTTCTGTGAAAGGATAAACAAGATTGATAAACCCTTAGCAAATCTGACCAAACGAAAGAGAGAAGACACACAAATTAATAAAATTAGAGATGAAAGAGACACCATCACAACAGATACCAGAGAAATTCAAAAAATCATACGGACGTGCTATAAGAACATATACTCCACTAAGTATAAAAATCTAAAAGAAATGGATGATTTCCTTGATGTATATGACCCACTTAAATTAAATGAAGATGAGATTAATTACTTAAATAGACTTATAAGAAGCATGGAGATCCAAGCAGTTATCAAAAATCTCCCAAATAAAAAAGCCCAGGCCCAGATGGATTCACTGCTGAATTTTACCAGACCTTCAGGGAAGAACTAACACCATTGCTTCTTAAGCTTTTCCATAAAATAGAAAAAGAAGGAATCCTACCAAACTCCTTCTATGAAGCCAGCCTCACCCTGATACAAAAACCAGGTAAAGATAGAACAATAAAAGAAAATTACAGACCAATCTCCCTCATGAACATAGATGCAAAAATTCTCAACAAAATATTGGCAAACAGAATACAAGAATATGTTAGAAAGATCATTCACCCTGACCAAGTAGGCTTTATCCCAGAGATGCAGGGATAGTTCAACATATGCAAATCGATAAATGTAATACATTATAAATATGGACTGAACGACAAAAATCACATGATCATCTCATTAGATGCATAAAAAGCATTTGACAAAATCCAACATCTCTTCATGATAAAAGTCCTACAGAGACTGGGAATAGAAAGAAGATACTGTAACATAATAAGGGCTATTTATGACAAGCCTACAGCCAATATATTACTAAATGGGGAAATACTTGAATCTTTTCCACTAAAATCAGGAACAAGACAAGTGTGTCCACTGTCCCCACTTTTCTTTAATATAGTACTGGAAGTCTTAGCCATAGCAATAAGGCAAGAGACACACATTAAAGGGATACAAATTGGAAAGGAAGAGATCAAATTATCATTATTTGCATATGACATGATTCTATACATAAAGGACCCTAAAGACTCTACCAGAAAACTGCTAGAGCTGATAAACACCTGAAGCCATGTAACAAGATTCAAAATAAATACACAGAAATCAGCCTTCCTATATGCTAACAACAAACACACAGAAGATAAAATCAGTGAATCACTCCCATTCACAATCGCATCAAAAAAGTACCTTGGAATAAACCTAACTAACTAAGTGAAGGATATCTACAATAAAAAATTTTAAAACACTCAAGTGAGAAATTGCAGAAGACACTAGGAAATGGAAAAATATCCCTTGTTCTTGGATTCGAAGAATCAATATAGTAAAAATGGCAGTCTTACCAAAAGCAATCTACACATTTAATGCAATCTCCATCAAAGTTCCAATAGCATTCTTCACAGAAATCGAGAAAATAATCCAAAAAATCATTAGGAAGCACAAAACAATCTAGAATATCTAAAACAAATTTGAGCAACAAAAATAAGGCAGGTGGTATCACCATACCTGATTTTAACCTATACTACAGAGCCATAGTAACAACAAAAACAGCATGGTTCTGTCACAAAAGCAGACATGTAGATCAATGGAACAGAATATAGGACCCACATGTAAGTCTGGGTAGCTATAGCCACCTGATATTCAACAAAAATTCAAAAAATATTTATTGGAGAAAAGACAATCTCTTCAGCAAATGGTGCTAGGAAAACTGGATATGTATCTGTAGAAGGATGAAAATAGATCCTTCTCTCTTTCCATGCACAAGAATTAAGTCCAAATTGATAATATCAGACCTGAAACTCTGAAACTGCTAGCAGAAAAAGTAGGGGAAACCCTTCAACACATTGGTCTTGGCAAAGACATTCTGAATATAACCCCAATTGCTAAGGCAAAAAAAAAAAAAAAAAAAAAAAAAAAAAAAAAGAAAAAGAAAAAAAAGAAAAAAAAAAGATTAACTGCTGGCTCCTCATGAAATTACAAAGATTTTGTATGGCAAAGGACACTGTGAATACAGCAAAGAGACAACATACAGGGAAAAAATCTTTGCCAACTATACATCTGATAGAGGATTAATATCTAGGATATTCAAAGAACTCAAAAAAATAAATAATAAGAAATCTAACAACCCAATTAAAAAATGGGCTATGGAAATAAATAAAGAGTTCTCAAAAGAAGAAATACAGATGGCATATAAGCATCTAAAAAAAACGTTCTGCATCCCTAGTCATCAGGGAAATGCAGATTAATACTACATTAAGATTCCATTTCACTCCTGTCAACTTGGCTACCATCATAAAACCAAATGATCATAATGCTGGTGAGGATGTGGAAAAATAGGAACCCTTCTACACTGTTGATGGGAATGCAATCTGGTCCAGCCATTTTGGAAATCAGTGTGGAGGTTCCTAAGACAGATAAAAATAGATCTATCATATGACTCAGCTAAAACACTCCTAGGCATATATCCTAAGGACTCATGTCATTACCTTAGAGATGTTTGCTCAACCATGTTTATTGCAGCTCTATTCACAATAGCTGGGAAATGGAACCAGCATAGATGCCCTTTAACTGATGAGTGGATAACAAAAATATAACACATTTACACAATGGATTTCTACTCACTGGTAAAGAAAAATGAAGTTATGAAATTTGCATGAAAATGGATGGATCTGAAATGGATTAAACAAAGTGAGGTAACTCAGGCCCAGAAAGCCAAACGTCCCATGTTCTCTTTCATATGTGGATCCTAGCTACAGATGTTTGGACTTCTGTGTGAGTAGGAAGAAAACTCAGTAGCAAAGTCCAGTAAGCTAGAAAAGAGATATAAAGGGAAGAGAAAGGAAGGGAGGGGGGTACTTAATAGGATGGTATTACATATATATATGTAGAAGAATAGATTAATGGGGGTGAAAAGGCCCAAGTGAGGTCAGGGGAAGAGATTGAATAAAGGAAAGGTGGAGGGAGTGCTAATCAAAATCTAAGAGGATATAAATAAATCATATGGAAACCTACTTTTTTGGATAATGGAACACTCAGGAGCCATAGATTGTTACTGGAAAACATTCAGTGCCAGGGATGGGATACCTTCCAGTGATTTGTTGGCCAGGGAGGCCCCTGATTATCCCCAAACAGTATAGGCCATTGCTGAGGCCCTTGGTTTCCCACCAGGGATAGATGGTAAGACCCTATAGCTGAAGACTGCACATACTTGGGCTGCAAGGCCACTGAGAAATCCTGCTGGAACTGAGCTAACAACCTCTTCCATGTAGACCAGCTGATAGAATGCTGGAAGAAGCCATTCTGCATGGAGTTCAATGGGAGAGAGAGAAATCACCAGTGAAGGTACCCAACAGTGGACACTGTAAGCCTTATATTTTGCCAATAAGACCAAATGAGCTAATGGGTGCAATAGTGACACGTCTGTCATGGTGAAAACCAATTCCCCACTAATTGGACTGGAGGCCCACTCCATAGGAGAGAACACATCCCCAGTATTGAAAACCTACAACTGGGGTAGTCATGAACCCTAGGGGTGTAACGTCTGCTGCTGCCTGCCTAAATGTATATACTATGCTAATCAAACTGCCCAGTAAGCACTTCTCTTAATGTTCGTATCCATAGATTAATGCTACCCTCATTTTTGGTCAGGAACCTTCTCTTTTCAGATGGCAGTGACCTTGGGATGACTCAGAATGCATCATGGTGCTGGGAAGAAGTGACAGAGGAGTGCTCAGCATTGAAATATCTCTATCACACCTTCCAAGACTCAGGGTCCATTGCGGAAGAGGTGGCAGAAAGAATGTAAGAGCCAAAGGAAGGGTTGGACTCCTTACAACATGCTCCTATGGACACAAAATGGCCTTGATATCTATGACCTCACAGTACCTGACACTGCCTACACAAGATCATTATCATAGGAGGAATATATCATGTAACTTCTCTCTCTAAAAAGATTAATAACATTAACTCTCTAATTAAACTCAGCTATTACATGAAGCCCAAGTTACAAAACCTGATATTCTTATTTTTCTACACATAGACTCCAAGTATAATATTAACTGAAAAATTAAATAAATAGCTAGTGCTGGGATATGATTTAGGCCTTAATGAAATTTACTCTCCTTTCCCGTTCAGAATCTTACCCAACAATGTCCACAAAAAACTACAATTGAATGTCAATGCCTCTGTAAATTTTTCCTCAGCACTCTTCTGAGGGGACGACAGGCCCCCTCTCTGTTTCATTCCAATAATGTTTTGCTTCATTCCTATCCTAGAGCATCTGCCACATTATACCAGCATTATACTTTGCAATGCACATTTAATTAAGGAGCTGAACAGACAAGAAAGCGATTGTCTCCTTATTTAAAATGTGTACTCTATGAAGGTTGACTTTCATCCTCTTTGATGTTCCAAATGTCCTACACAGAGAAGGCAACTCAATAATTGAAAAATAAAGGCATACATAAATGAGCTCATGAATATTCAAAGGAAAATTTTGTAATTGGAAATATAAATGTTGAATCTATGTATATCTAACTCAAATTAGCCATGTGAAGTTGAAAGAAATGGAAGACAAAGCCTAAGGCACAGGGTGATGACTCAGCTTGCCATGGAAGCTTGAGGATCTGAGTTCAAGGCTAGTCATGGAGGTGCACACCTGTAACCTCAGCACTGAAGAGACAGGGGATCCCTACAGCTTGCTGGACAGATAATCTAGCCAAAACCATGAACTCTAGGTCCAGAAAGAGACCCAGTCTCAAAAAGTAAAGTGGAGTGGTTGTGGCAGACATCCAACATTGACCTTTGGCCACCACATACATGCACACAAGCATGCACACACGCATGCATGGCAGAGCCCAAATACAGAAAACCCTACCAGTCATTTGGAACAGAGTAAACGGAATTGGGCTGTGGAGGTGTTATAGTTCTAGTAAAACACTTTCACCTAACTAGTTTCTTTATGCTACTCTGAACATTTTCTCCCAATTATAATGATACACTGCTAGCAACTTACTTAGGAAATACATAAAACTGATTCAGATGTGTTATAAAATAGGCATAAAATAGGCAAATTCATTCACTCAAGCACTTGTTTGGGATTTAGTAGAGCAAGGTTCTGCTGTTAGGTTCTAGTCCTAGGGGACACTAATGGACAACTTTGACTTTTTAAAAAGTTGTTTTTAATTTATTTATTTGCAATCAGAAAATGATATATAGAGAGAATATGAATAGGTATACCAGGGCCTCTAAGCACTGCAAACAAACTCCAAATGCATGCACCACTTTGTGCATCTGGCTTTACATGGGTATAGGGAAATCACCCCAGGCTGTCAGGTTTTGCAAACGAGCACCATTAAAGGCTGAGTCATCTGTCCAGCTCAACAACTTTTGCTTTAACTGTTGGGGAAAGTGTGCTAAAATTTGATAAGCAACATTTACTTTCTCATAATCAATTAGGCTTCAAGAGGTCAGAAATTTTTGTGCTATTCACCATGTATCACCAATGACTGAAATATTGCTCAATTGAACAGTAAACCCTAAAGGGAATGTTACTAAATAAAAGATAAAGACATAAATGGATTTTCATGCCAAATATTTTTCTTGGAACTTTTTGTGCACTTCTTTGTTTCATTTTTATCTTCACACCATAGGATAGTTGTTACTCTCTCTGCTTTGTGGGTGAGAAAATCAAGGTTCAGAAGGTGAAGAAGCTGTTGGGGCACTGAAAACTGTTTGGTTACACAGCATCCAGGCACATTCACCTTGTTATTCTTTCCTTGTTGGTGAAACAAGAAGGCTGGAGTTTAAAACAGTAAAATAAAATATAAAATAAACATCAAGCTATCTATAGACATATACCTACACAGTAGGAGGAGAAATACATGGACATTTTCTAGATCAAAAGATATATTGTTGGTCTAGAAATTTAAAATTACATCATGACCTACTTAGTTTACTTATAAAATTATCCTTTATGATTGCCATATTTATATTTGTATGTGATAATAATAGCAAAAAAATTTCTGGAAGGAAGGTTAGATTTTCTTTAAAAGATGTTTGAACAGTCTTCCCCTTCCTTAGAAATAACCAAAAATTTCTTAACATGTGTCTCTAAAATAATCCAAAATTTATTATTTTTCCTTCTGGGCCGGGCTTTCATATCCCAAAGTCTAGATAATCAGCAAGGTCTAATCAAGCAATAAAATTTTTATGATTGTAATAAGGTACAAAATGGAATATTAAAGCCAAAAAATGTATACTCTAGGTAGCAAGACTGGAGAATACTCAGGGAGGAAAAATAAGTATTGCCTGAAGTCATAGGGTTTCATCGAGGACATGCACATGAGCTGTATTATATGGTAGATATCTATGTGTTTGGACGGTTTTTAATTTTTTTAAGAATTTACTTATTATCATATAAAAATAGGATTCTTTAGAGAATTTTCAAATATTTTTGTATTTTTCCCTACCTCCCAAATTAATCTCTTCTTTGCTTTCATAATACATGTTTTCTTTGTCCTTACCCTAACTTCTCCTTATTTCTTGTTCCTTTCTTTACCAATCAGAAATCATTGCTTCTATTCAGTCACACATCTCATTTACATGTATACAAACATTAAAAGTTATGATCCACATCTGAGAAAGAATAAGGAATTTTTATCTTTCTGGACTTGGGTTATGTCACTTATATATATATACATGTCAGACACACACAAACATATGTATAATTCTTTCAAATTTCATCCACTGTCCTGCAAATTTCATATCTTCATTCTTCTTTAAAGCTGAGCGTTACACAGCCTGCACCAAACACCTTTGACTCTTTGCTTTGAATTAGAATTAACCCTACTTTACATCCTAAACCCACTGGGTATTTCTAATTTGAAGTCTGGCCAATCAGAATTACATAGGATTGTTTAAGATATAAAATAGAGATAAGCCATTGGGGGGGGGAAGAAAAAAAAACATGTTCTTAGCTAAATCACTTGGGAAAAAGAAATCCTCTTCCTATAGGGGAAACTAATCTGATAGGACAAAGGCTAGAGCTGAGGAGATTACTTTCACAATTCATAGTTAAGCTTTGTCAACCACATCATGCCTGGCTTGTGTCACTAGACTTCTCCACAGAGTTTCCACTAATGTTATTTGCAAATTTTTATTACCAGAGAAGCCAATTTGAGAAGTTTCTATCCCTTACAACCAAAAGAGTAGCAACCAATATATGCCTGAGTGTAATTTAGCTTAGGCTAGATAGAGAATAGCAATGAAGGCATTCTCAGTACACCACTGACTATAATGAACAAAGGTCAGGTGGATGAACAGGGGGTTCAATAGGAAAAAAGAGACCATAGATGATGCATCGGGCAGGATATGATATAAATATTGTACTGGTCAGATGGGACCACCAGATGGAAGACCTCAAACATCTTGATTAAGGCCTTATTACAATGATGCTAGGATATCACTGAAAAGTGTAAGTAGTAGCTACCAGAGTACTTATTCATGTAATATCTTATTTGATTATCTTTAAAGGTGTTAATACTTTGTATTTTATTTTTATATATCCTAAATCCATGTGTATTTTATTTGTGGAACTAAGATTTTGGAAAGGGATGTGAAACACATCATTTTGCTTGAACTCTTACATTTTTCTCATCATTCTTATGATAAATTCAAACTCGTTGCCTATTCTATAAGTTCCTGAATCATCTGACCCTTCATTTTCTATTTAGTTTTTTTATATTACTTTCCTGTCTTGGCCCCAATGTGAACTGTGTTGTTCTCCATTTCTTCAAAACCACCAAGCCTTTAAGAAACAGAATTGTAATAAATGCTGTTTCTTTGCCCAGAATCATCTCTGCAACTCTTTTCATCCAATTACTGTTGCTTACTATGGTGTGAATGCCCCTCAAAAGTTTGTGGGTTGGAACCTGAGTTCCCAAGGCAAGAGTATTGGGAGGTAGGGCTAATGGAGTTGATGAGGCAATGGTGGTGGCACCCTCATGAGTAGTTTAAACCTATTCTAGAAGTGAGCTAGTCCCAATGATAGAGGGTTAAATATTTTTCTTTAAATAATTTTATTTATTTATAAGGGGGAAGGAGCAAGAAAGGGAAAGAGAGAATGATAATAGGTGTGCTAGGGCCCCTTGACCCCACCAAAGAACTCTAGATGCAGGAGCCACTTTGTGCATCTGGCTATATGTGGGAACTAAGGTGTTGAACTCAGGCCATCAGCCTTTGCAAGTAAGCACCTTTAACCATTAAGCAACCTTTCCAGCCTGGTAAAAGATTGGTTCTTATTGGAGTGTCTTTGTTATAACAATCATCTCAGCATTCACATTTACATGCCCTTCTGTTTCTTTTTTTTATTAATTAGTTTTGTACTCTGTGAATACAGTCAAGTTGGTACCATTGTTAGGCTCATCCATGCCCTACCCCCTCCCCCTGACCCCTCCTTATTGAGGTATATGGGTCACGCATTGTGGAGTTAGCCCACAGTTATGGGTAGGAGAAATGTCTCTGCATATCATGACCCAACATGTGGCTCTGATATATCTGTCCAAGCAAATCATGGTCTAACCTACTTAGCAGCAAATAACCTGTTGTGATGCTCACAAAAGTGCAATAGTGGCGCACAGCCATGGTGGGAAACCAACTGCTCTTGATTTGGCTAACTGATCCCCTCAGTGGACTGGGACCAATAGCTGGAGCTGGGAAACAAGTCAGAACCATATCCAAACATAAGCCCACTCTCCATTATCAAGTTACCACCAATCCTGGGCTACAAGAGGGACTACACCCTATTTTTCTTGCTGTGAGATAATACAGAAATATAAAATGCTTAACAGGCACTTGACACAATGTTCTTGGACTGCCCAGCCTCCAGAAACATGAGTCAATCAATCTTTTTTCTTTTCATAAAGTGTAGTATTTAGTTCTAGGCATCGAACTAAAATACTATTTAGGCTTCAGTTCTCAATTTACTCTGGAAAGGTTTTCTGTGAACCTCATCATTCCTGTATGAAGTATAAACAACATTGTACAGTATGATAATACAATGAGTATTTTTTTCAAAATAGTTTAGTATTTTTAGTCAAACATTAACTACTATATTCATAATTTATGTGATTCATTGCATCAGACTGCAGTTCTGGTGAGATATGAACACTAGCATTGTCTGCTTGATTCTTGACGTGCATGCCCAGAACTCAGGACACTGACAAAGGGTGTCCCTGTATGAGAGATAGGGAGTGAATTACTGAACTTTCGACTATCACAATAATAAAAAGTAAAAAGCAAAGTACTTAGGCTTAGTTTGTAGGTTCACTGTACGGACTAGATGAGGTACTGTTTGGTAATTTTACAAAGGTAAACCCTAAGCACCACCTGCATTCCCTCTTGTAAAAGTAGAAATTTCTACTGCATCATGTAGACAGGAAATTTGGTATCTCCTTCCATTTTCAGGACAACAATAAGGGTCTCCTCTAATAAAGTAGATAGGTAGGCCATAAGATTTATTGTTCAATGGTAGAAAAATGTCAAGGTGATCAAGATCATTACCACTGTTATTTCCAACTTTTTCTTCTTACTTACAATGTGTCAGGCATGGCTACTCAGGCTTTAGATGCGTCCCTTAAATTAATCATCACAATAACCCAATAAGCCCCTGGAAGGAGTTGTTATTGTTCAAAGTTTTAGGTGAAAAAGCAGTTCCAGAGAGGTTGACAGTCAAGATTAACCATCACATATGGAAAATGGGAAAACATCAAATCAGGCATTGCCCCGTCCTTAAACCTTCACATCTTAGCTTTGAAAATTGAAACAAAGATTATCTGGTATGGATAGAGATCCCAGACAACCTTAGGTATCTGGACAATATAAAATAGCTCATTATATTCAGGTAACAATGAAAATACATAAACACATTGAAAAATTTCTCTCTAGTTTGGTTCTGATAAATATTCTGAAAATTTCCAGTGCTTATGTGAGATTCACATAATCATCAATTTGTCACAAAAATGGCATTTTCTTTTTCCCTAATTTAATCTATAATGAATACTACTTTTCTTAAACTCCAAGGCTATTTTTAGATAAGCTAATGAAAGTCATCATTCTTCTCATTCTCCAATTAGACTGGATTATCCAAATTTCAAATGCTCAAATAAGAATTTATGCATAGTGGCTACCATATTGGACAGAGCATTTAAGAGTGTTGAGCTGCTAAATTTAAATTGGATTTAATGATTTTTTTTTTCTTGGAATGTAATAGATGTGACAAGAAGACAAGTGCCAACACATGACAAATTAATTAATTGTACTTTGTCTGCATATGTAAGTTACCTTATGAGAAAGGGCTGAAAATCCTTCAACCTGTCCATATTTTTAAATCATTTAACACAGTACCCAGCACACAGTAAGAGCTCAAAGACCATGAACTATTTGGATCATCATTATTCATCGTAGGAGGAGAATGGAGGGCAAGGTCTCTTGACTTCTAGCCAAATGTCCTTTCTGAAATCCCATGGGGGGCTCTCATGTTACCAAAACATTTATACTAAAAACACAGTGTCATGAGTGGCCATCAACATAGTTAAAACTCATACCCTGGATTCCCAGTGCTATAAGATCTGAGATGCTTCAAATCAACTGCTTGCAAAACAAAGTACTAAGAAACAAAACAATTATATTTTCTTGGACTGACCTTTAAATCTATGCATGCTGTCTCCTTAAGCAGACCTGGCTGGTGAGCATCCTGATGTCCTTATCAAAGATGCAGGATCCAGCTTGGGGCAAGCAGCACTGGAGCCTGTCTTGGATACAAGTTGGGAGGCCCATTTTTGTGTGAATTTACTCCTATAAATAAAGAGATTTAATGAAGCCACACTTGAACTACATTCCCACTAATAAATAAGTTGGGAAAATAAAAGCTGGAAATATTTTTGCTAACTACATTTTAGTAACACCTTCAGAACTAACAAATTGAAAAGAAATACACGTTCTTAAAGCAATATCTTAGTAATAACCATAGTAACCAAATAAAAAATAGGTCATTACATGGAGGGAAAGGAAAATAATGAATGGCCAAGTACATACTCAAGTTTCTTTTCTAGACATGAATCCCCAGGGTACATTTGTTTATCCTACTCACCAGTTTATTTTTGTTTGTTTATTTAATTTACTCTGCCTCTCAGGAAACCTCCTGTTAGTAATTCACTGGCTGACAGGACAAATACAGGTATTTGTGAACATAGATAGGGTAATATCACAAGGGGCTAAGGTAGGACTCTCATCTAGATCCTTTCCACTGAAAATATTCACACAGCCTCCTTGAGCAACCAATGTGGAAATGTCAGTGTGGAGTGAATCAGAGGGCTGTTTGCAGCAGCAGGTATGATAATGCCATGTATTTCTTTGTCACTGTGGAATTAGTCTTCTGCCATGTGCAAGTCCTAAAAACAGGAGGAAAATAGAGTGCTGCCTTCATGGAACTTATATTATGGAACAAAGAAAAAACATCAGTCATATAGTGACATCAAAATTTAATTTTACCTAGAGTGAACCTATAATCAAGACTCAGCATTAGCTCAAGTAATTTTGTCACTGGAAATGATATAAATAATCCCACCACCATGACTGGTTTGAAGCTAGTAGTATGATTTACTGAAGGTAAATTTGGAAGGAGACATATCAGATTCCTTCATAAACTGTAGTAGCCTGGCTCCCAATAGCACAGTAAGGAAATATTCATCTCTAGAAAATTCAAGCAGCAAGTTGAATCTTTTAGTTAAGATTACTACATCAAATACCACAGAGTAGGAGCCTTATGTAGTTGATATTTTATTTATCACAGTTCTAGAGGCTAGATCGCCAAGGTCAAGGTAACAACAAAGTTGATTTCTACTGATGACTCTCTCCCTGACTTATATGCAGTCACCTTCTCTTTGTGTCTTCACATGTCCTTTCCTTAGTGCACACATGCAGTCAGAGATTTTTGTAGTCTCCTCTTCTTGTGAGCACATCAATTATTAGTTTGACTAGAGTCTTGTCTTTGTGACCTTATTTAATTTTAATTACCACAATACATGACATATATCTAAATGCAATAACTTATGAATTTCATGAAAACAAAGTTAAGTTCTTATTCTTCCTTGCCCAGAGAGTGTATTTGGTAGCTATCTGACATGGAGGTTTCCAAGCTGCAGCCTTCAAGATAAGGGTATCTTACTGTCCTCATTAGAAATTCATCCAGGTATAATGCATACCCAAATCTAAGCATATAATAGTGCACTACATTTATAAATAAATAGAAATTTCATATACCTTTTGATTGAGAAAATAGAGTAAAGGTATAATAAATTCACTGTAGCATTTGTTCATAAGGTATTTTATCACTAAGGAGATAAAACATAACTGATCAAAAGCAAAGAAGTGGTACTTACATGACTCTTGAAAATGAATGTACTTTTCTGGTTTTGATGGGGCAGCAGACATTCCCCAGGATTCAGCACATCAGAATGTTGGAGAATGAGCAGGTGGACCACAGCCTTCATGGGAGAATGTTGGGGTCAGAGTAGTGACTGCAGCCAGAAGTTTAATGTTCAATGCACAGTGCCAGGTAGACCAGATGTCCTCTGGTCACAGCAGACTTTCAGCATAGAGCTTGGACCTAGAATGTGATTGAGAGGAGCTGTGTTTTATGGGGAACTTTTTGTAATATAGAGGATGGAGAGCAGTACCCATGATCTGGGAGCATGATAAGTTCCAGGGCTATGGAATGAATCTGAAGCAGGTGAGGTGATTTGGCCTATGCTAAAGAGATGTGAAATACAGTTTGAAACTGGAGTGTTTCCTTCTACTTTTTCCCTCCCACACTTGTGGACTTGAAGTTTTTTCTTACAAAACTCCTTTGTGACACACATGTTATGAATACTAAGAGCATACAAGTAATCTTTTGCCCATGCATCACTATCTATGAACACACATTTCAAAAATCTTATTTACAATTTTAAAAAGTAGCCCTTGCATAATTTCCATTTTGTTTTCCTTGTTCATATGAGATAATTTCAATTTAGGGATTTAATTTATAGAAAATCCTGTTTGAAATTGAAGGATTTGAAACCAGCATATTTTGTTGTGGCTTCAAGCTAAGCAATATTTCATTTCTTTATCTTTAGAATGTAAAGTTTAATTTATCTTAAAATTTGGAAAGTAAATCTATGTGGCAGCAAAATAGTAATTCCAAAATAACAAAGTAAATTATAATCACCAATATGCCAATTTTTACATAATTTTTATTACATATCAACAAAGGTAAACCTTATGAAATGAAAATTCTTAAAGAAAACTGTTTTTATGACCCAGGCATTTGTTCACAGCAAAGATAACATAACTGGTACACTAATATTCTTAACTTAAAACTTTATGAAGATGGTGGGAGAATGATCAATTCAACAATTTTATTCAAGTTCCATTGCTTTACTTTCCTAGGGTACAAAATCCAGAATTGGTTCCAGAAGGATACAGAATCTTCTCTGTGACCACAGAGCCTGCGCTTTAACCATGTTAACAAATATATGTTTCTTTCTTCTCTTCTCTGTGTTTATGATAATCTCAGGTCTGTTGAAGTTTCTACCCCCAAGACTTTCCTTAACTATTTGTTCAAGTTTCTTGTTTTTACTGACTACTGCCCAGCTCTCACCAGGATGAAAGCAACTATACCTAATTCATTCTTCTCCAAGCCAGTCTTTCAAACACAGAGCTAATTAGATCATTTGCAGGTTTAAAATACCTTAATGTATTCTAATACTTCATGATAAAAATCAAACAGTTTCCCCCTAGCTTTAGAAGACCCTTTAGTACATCTCTACTGATTCTCTATCCCCTACAGACCACGTGTATGCTTCAGATACACAAACTCCTTACATGAATGTACATACAACACTCTTCCTCAGTTATTTTACAAATTATAATCTCTAATAGACTCTGTGCAACTGGAAATTACCTTAGCCATTGTTGCAACCTTCAACTTGCTATAAAATCATTTGCAAATACTAAGCTTAAAATACATTTCTATACTAAAAACAAATATGGAACATGACACCCACTTCTTTTCTTTCTTTCTTTCTTTCTTTCTTTCTTTCTTTCTTTCTTTCTTTCTTTCTGTCTTTCTCTCTCTCTTTCTTTCTATTTTTCTTTCTTTTCGAGCATATTAATTCTCTACAGAAGTTTTATATGCATACCTTAACAGGAAGATTAAAAATATATTGGAGGACAGGGGGAACGAGTATGAAGAGAAACAAAAACCATCAAAAACAAATTGTATTTGAAAATGCCACACATTTTTTTAAATGCTGCAAATAAAACCCTACATCTTAGGTCACAACAAAGGATAAATCTGTATCTCAGCTTTACAATGATCTGACATGTTACCTCTCTGTAATTTCCAGACAGATACTAAGCTGAGATCCAAGACAATAGATATGTAAATAACAGCATTCCTCCCTCACAGTTCAACCAAGGAAAGAAGCATCAACATATAAGAGTATTTTTATTTTTATTTTTATTTCCTCTGGCCTATGAATACTAACTCTTAGATTGTTGTCTATCCCAAAAGAGAATTGAGGAAATGGATTCCAAAAAGGTTAAATTATAAGATTTATTTGGGGAAAACTGGTATCTAGGAAAAGGCTGGAGCATTACACATACACACACACACACACACACACACACACACACACACACACACATACACACACACACACATGACAGACAGACAGACAGACAGAGAGACAGAGAGGGAGAGACAGACAGAAAGAGAGATAGAAAGAGAGAAGGAAAGACCTGACAGCCCATGTGGGAAGCTAAGCATGGGAGTGGAGGGAAGCTGTGAAGGGGATTTCCAGGGAAATTGAAAAGGGCCCAAGCTTAAAAGAACATATGCACACACCCACAACCCTGGGTTGGGGAATGGAAGAGCATTTTCACATTAGAACAAAAGCTAAGTCATCAGTTAGTGAAGGTCCTATACCATACAAGAGAGTAACAAAATGAGACAGAAGAAAATTTTTCTCCTCACCCCCAATCCCCGCCATCAGTCCCAGCCAGCCTAGGACAGGGAAAGGTTTAACAGAACAGAGACCCAGAGGCTCAGGTGCGAGGAGGATCATTAGCAGCCAAGACTAAGACCCCCTTACCCACTTTGCCAGCCTGTTATAGCTTATTGGGGTAGGCTTTACCCTCAGGAGAGTAAGGGAGGGCAGCTGATTGGCTTTTTGTTTGGTTGGTTTATTTGTTTTGTCTTATCTATGTTGTACTGTTTTGACTTCGAAGAAACAAGAGGGGCCAGCCTACCTAAGTATGTCAGATTGTGGAAGCAGCAGGGGACACTGTTACTGAGGGATGAGACTGAATCATATGCTGAATTCCAATTGTGCCCAGGCAGAGCAGGACATCTCTTTGCTCCCTCTCTTTGGGTCTTCTCTAGCTATCTTTCCAAAAAACTACCTTGCTCCTATTTCTCCCTCACTCAGGCAGAGCAAGTGCTAGAAAGCCTCCTAGACTGAAACCCAGGTGGATCTTTGGAAGGACTTGGAAAAATTGCTCTGGGGTTAAAAATCAAGCTTATAAGGGAATGTGACTTGAAACTAGATCTCTTACTCATGAAAGAGGAGGCTCTCAGGCCTCTACTTATCTGTAACATGAGTACATTTAACTCTCAACATTATTTTAAACACATTAGCAAATAATTGTATGTAAAAATACATACTAAATAGCAGTCTAATAATAATGATATTATTATTATTATTAATGGTATACATCAGGACACAGAAACAGTATTTTGATTAAAATGCTAGAATCAGAGGTGGCTCTTTTTGTTTCAGCAGCCAGAAATATTTTTTAAAACCTATAGTAAAGGTGGAAGATAGTTCAGAGGTTATAAAGCTTGTAAAGCTGGCCTACCCAGGTTCAATTCCAAAGTACCCACATAAAGCTAAATGCACAAAATGGTATATGTGTCTGAAGTTTGATTACAGTGGCAAGAATTCCTGGCATGCCTTTCTGTCTCTCCTCTCCCTCTCTGTGTCTCTCTGTCTCTCTTTCTCTCTCTCCTTCTCCTTCTCTCTCTCCCTCTTCCTTGCTCTTAAATAAATAAAACTATTTTGAATATATCAGCAAGTTTAAAAAACATGGTAAATTAAAAGTGTGGTGTCCTTCTGTAGAGCAGCTAAACTGAAAGTTCCAATGTCATTAGTGTGGCTCCTTTTCACCCAGCAGAGCAGCAGAGCTACTGTGAGAATGCCATGGTCCAGAGCTACATGTAGGACAATAGGGAGACCTGAAATTATAAGAGCTTTGTACCAGTCACCTCGTGGATCTTCAAGGGCCCTGAAAGGGGATGGAACCAAATCAAGGGATTGTGGGTACAATAATCTAAGTTGAACTCAGATTCAACGATGACTTTTCCTTACTGGCATAATAGCATCCTTCTCCAGGGAGGAAAATATATTTATTACTCTTATCATTATTGTGACAAAATACCTTATAAAAACAACTTAAGGAAAGAAGGGTTTATTTTGATTTACAGTTGAAAGATACAGTCATTCATGGAAGGAAGTTGACAAAGTATAAGCTGTTAGAGATGACTCATTGCTGTATTTTCTGTCCAAGGATTACTGCACTGCAGGGTAACCACGATGACAAACTAGCTGAAAGGAAAGATAAATGGAAACCAACAGATACAGCTTTCTCACCCAGGTAAATGGGACTCAAGTCATCACTCATCCTTAGTGAAGTCTCACCTATGGTAATGGACATGAAAATCACCTACAGAAAGCAGATTTGGCTACTATTTAAATGACAAAGGGTCAAAGAAGCTTCAACTTAGGGCTATTAATTGACAAATATGGTGGAGCTTCTTGGACCTCTCTCCTTGGACATACCACCCAGCCACAGGTGTGCTATCTAATCTCATTAATGTGGTTCCTTTTCACCCAGCAGAACAGCAGCCTCCATTATAGAGCAAGGTGACAAAAAAGCAAAGTCAAGGCTGCTCCACCGAGGGCAGCAGGTGCAGAGAACAGGGACCTTCTCTTGAAGATCACACATCTATGTGAGAAGTCCAAAGATCATAGCTTTTTCTACGACCTATACTTTATCTTTTTGTAATATAGCAAGTAAAAAGATTGTGAAATGGAGTGAAATCCTTCACTCCAGAAGTGAACACAGAAAAGGCACTGAGGGTGGATACAAATCTGTTACGAGAGATGAAAAGTGTACAAGACAACAGAAAGGGGAAAGTTGTTTCATTCTCCATGATGAAGCACAGGGCATCTCTGAGTGTCTGAATGAGTGTTGTCGATATGAGGCTGAAAAGGTAGGCCAGAGATAGACCAGATCATGATAAAGCACACAACAGCAAGGAAAAACAGAGTTTCTTCTAAAGAACAAGAGGGATGATAGGAGATTTATAAGTTGGCACGAGGCAAGAGCAGAATCAACACTAGCTAGTAAACTTTTGTTAAGATGCACAATATGTGGTATGTGGCAAAAACATGGTCACAAACTTCCCTGTTCCTGTGGGCTCACTTAGGTTATGTAGATCTGTTACTGCTTTTATTAACAAGAAGCGCATGTTCAGCCTCCTTGCCCACCTGAAGCTGGAATCGGCAATGTGGCCTGTTGCATTTGATGGGCAGTGTATGATACAAACAAAAGTGGAAGAGTGCGTGCACATTGTGATTTCCTCTTTCACTGTTTTCCAAATTTTGAGGCTACTGTGGAAAAGAGCTGGAACTCATCTGTGGGATGATAAGAAGTCATTCAGACAAGACTAAACCATTCTGCAAGCATACCTACCTTCTGTCAGACATGGGTGACTAGTCTAGACTGCCCAGTTTCCAGTCAACCTTCAAGGTGACCATAGGAATGTGGAAAAGCCCAGCTGAGATAAGGAAATTGATCCCACCCAACTAGGGCCGCTTCAAATGGGGGGGGGGGGGAATGTTATCCTTTGATACCTCTAAGCAACCATAGCTGAGTGGAAAAGAATTGTAACTCCAGTGACAGCTCCTCTGTATTCATGCTGATATAATACCAGTGGGAATAGAGAAAACAGATAAATGATCTCAAAGTCAGAACTACTGTCATGTATTTTTAAAGTAATATGTGGGATTGGAGAGATGGCACAGTGGTTAAAGTGCTTGCATGCAAAGCCTTGTGACCCAGGTTCGATTCACCAGTATCTACATAAAGCCATATGCACAAAGTGGAGTGTACATCTAGAGTTTGTTTGCAGTGGTTAGAGAACCTGGTGTACCCATTCATATTCATTCTCTCTGTCTCTCTCCATGAAAATAAGTAAATAATTTAAAAGTAAAGTAACATGTTGCAAAGGTGGATTTTCAAGACAGTGGAAAGGGAATAGATTATTTAATAATTAGTCCTATAATATAGTTACCTTTCTAAGAAAATAATATGGAAAAATTCTTCTTCTAAGAAAAATTCTTACTTTACACTATTTTTAAAGTAAATGGATAAGCTATTTCAACAAAGGGAAAACAGAGAAAGTAAAAAAAAAAAAATCAAGGAAACACACTACAACATAGGAATTGAGAGAATCCAATAATGTCATAACACCCAGAAGCAAGGAAAATAATATTGGTGTAAATGACCATGGTGATGTTTGATTTTATGTATCAGCCTGACTGGGCCACAGGGATTGATATATGGTCAGATAACTTTCCAGCTGTGTATATAATAAAAGTGTTGTTGCTTTTTATTTTAATGAGACTGATGTTAAAGAAGCTGATATTTCTAAGGGAAAGAAAGGAAAGAAAGGTCTTCTTTCTGCCTGAGCTTGAGCTAAGACATTGGTTTTTTCTTGTTCTTAGATTCAAACTGAAAACCCTTTTATTTTGGTTTTCAGTCTGCTAGGTTGGAGACTGGAAATATGGCATAAGCTCACCTGGAGTTCCAATACACTGAGTGCATACTTTAAGACTTCTCAGTTTCCCTATTCACATGAGCCAGTGCATTATGTTCTCTCATTATCTTTCTCTGCCTCCACCCCCTACCATCAGGCACACATATACTTCCATTTGTTTTTGTTTCTCGAAACTCTGATTAATATAGTACTGAAACTCAAAAATATGTGTATAAAAAAAGATACCATAAAGCCAATGAATAAATGAAAAACTCTTAAAAGAAATCAACACAGGGCTGGAGATATGGCTTAGCAGTTAAGCACTTGCCTGTGAAGGCACAATTGAGCCTGTGAGGCTCAATTCCCCAGGACCCACGTTAGCCAGATGCACAAGGGGGCGCATGCATCTGGAGTTTGTTTGCAGTGGTTAGAGGCCCTGGCGCAGCCATTCTCTCTCTCTCGTTCTCTCTCTCTCTCTGTCTCCCTCTTTCTTGCTCTGTCTTTTGCTCTCAAAAATTAAATAAAAAATAAACAAAAAAAGAAATAACAACACAGATGGCCAGAAAATACTAGCGTCTGTCATGTAACAAGTAATTATGTATTACCAAATGAAAGCAAAGTCTATGCATATCTGTTAATCTCCAAAGACCATATTCAAGTAGATAGCAAAGATATGAAACAATGTTCCACTTCACTCATAACAGGGATCAGCTCCTCTGCTGAGAAGTGTTCAAGAGCTGAAGAACACTGAATGCTGTTGGGGATGGAGGAACATACACTTGTTCCTTAGACATGTGTGCTATTATGAACATTTGGGAACGTAGGCTGGAAATATCTATTCAAATAAAAGGCACTTTTAACTAAGAATCTTTTTCAAACAAGGATTTTGACTCTCAGGAAGTTATGGTGTGGTGGTTTGAATATAAAATGTCCCCCATTGTCTCACGTGTTTGTGATTAATGTTTAGATTTAATCTCCAACTGGTAGAGCCTTGGGAGACAGAGCCTTTCTGTAGGAAGTATATCATTGGGGACAGACCTTGGGCTGCTGTAGCGCAACCAGTCTTGCTGCTCTCTGGTCACTTGTCTCCTTCCTCTGTGCTGATGTGCTGGTGTGGAGGTGTGCTATAGGCAGTCCTGCTCTGACCACGATTTTCACACCACGATGAAACTTTCCCTCAAAACTGTGAACCATAAATAAGCACTTTCCTCCTATAGATGCTTTTGTCAGCTATTTTTCTTTTTTCACAGCAATGGGAAGGTAATTGATACATGCATTATACAAATTAAAGAAGCAGGGTCTGGAGCACATTTGTATTTCCAGTATTGAGGAGGCTGTGGCAGGAGGATCATGAGTTGGAGGTCAGCCTTAGCTATAGGATAAGACCCTTTGTCACAAAATCAAATAATAACAACACAGAAGCAAACCAAAACAAACAAGCCAGTGTTCAATGGTATTACTGCAGTAGTGCAAAAACTGTAATAATAAAACATATTCATAAATATAATGCAATTAAAAGACCTTTACTATATTTATATCATGAGATACTGAGGAGACATAAACAATAAAAATAAGAAATATTGGTTAACTTAATATAATTTCTCTTAAGCACTTATAAATCAAAAAACAAAACGTAGAGATGAATGCATCTATATATATGGTAGTAGAAACACTGAGAAAATACACATGAAGAGATGAACTTGTACTTCCAGTTGTTAGCATGGGTTGAGGGGAAGGTGATCAGACAAATAGGTCAACAAGAAAAATATCATAAAATAAAAATAGAAAAGTCAGTAATTGTTAGTAGAACAGTGTATCTCACTTGTATAAAATACAAACTTATCTATAAAAATAGAATAAAATATAAATGCATAATATATGTGCATGTGTGCATATACTCATATATATTGGTTTGCAGCAATATCTCATCAATTGACAATATTTCTAGTTATCACTTACAAGGGTCTGAGGATATAGTAGTAAAAATAAGTTAATTAATAAATAAAAAGACAAATTACAAAAAGAACCCTGCCATAATGAGGTAGAGATAATAAAATCATTCTATTGGCATACACTTACAACTACTCTATATAATTATTCTTGTTAATAAGAATTATAGAGAAAAACAAGTCATAGAAGAGGGCTACAGAATTCCATAGGTGCAGAGAGTATAGAAATTTGAAATAAGGTGCCTACAAAGGTGTTTGCTGCAGAAGTGATATTTAAACAAAGACCTTAGTGAGTTCAATGAAGATGGAAACAGGAAAATGAGACAGCAAGCACTAAGTACCGATGAAAGGTAGTGGTAACAAAACAGAATATAATAAAAGAGTTGGGTTCTGAATACATGCCAAACATAGAGAAAAAAGGCTGTGCTGAAGGAGATAGTGAAGGAGAGCTGAGGAAGTTGAGCCAAAAGGATGGTGGTATTTTCCTAATGTAAGATCTAGGAATATGATAATAAAATTAGCTTGGTCGGGGAAGGGAGAGATTGCTTAGCAGTTAAGGTGCTTGCCTGTAAAGCCAAAGGATGCAGGTTCAATTTCCTAGTATACACATAAAGCCAGATGCACAAAGTGGTGCATGAATTTGGATTTTTTCTGCATTGGCTAGAGGCCCTAGCATGCCCATTCTCTCTCTCACTCTCCATCTGTCTCTTTCTCTCTGTCTCTTAAATAAATAAATAAATAGCACTTAAAAAAGAAATCTAAGCCTTGATACTATTATGTATGCATATGTTTAGAAGAACAAAGGGAAAGTAGAAGGACACAGTGAGGGTGTAAACAATGGCTACCTCAGTATTATGCCTATGGAGCTGTCATTAACTATGCCTTAACATATTTTTGTATTTTCCTTGTTTATTTTTATTTCTTATAGCATGCAAGCAATTGCTGCAATTTGAAAAACATCAAATAAAATGTTGTGTTTTCATACTTGATGCTTTTTTGCATCTCAGTCTCTTCATATGGAAAAAAAAATGCTTCTCCTCCAAAATAGTCATTTCTTATTTACATCTAGGTGAGAGGAATAATAACACAAGTTCACTGCAAAGTACTCTGCAAAATATTAAGTCCAAATTGGCAAAGCAGGAAGCCCTCTTGCTGTTCTACAAATACATAGCATATCTGCCAGTGAGTGCAAAGGAGGAAGCTTGCATTGAAACCTTGCCTTGAGCAAGAGCTGAGCTCCAGCTAGTCTTCTTGTCTGCAGCTAGCTGAAGTAGAGAAGACCAATACCCATTCTGAGAAGAGAAGCGGGAAAACACATTCACAGCAGCAGCAAGTTTTATGTGGGAAGCCTATTGAGCACAGCAACCACTCTGGACCAGACTGGAGGAAGAATTTGTAATTACCCTGCTTTTAGAAGCAAGTTCTTGGATAGAAATAGTGGTCAACCATAGAGGACATTGGATGTGACCAGTTGCTCTGGATTTGTGCTCACTCTTCTAAGTCCAGATATATCAGCTTATTTTTTCACCTGCTAAAACTGCTAACCCGCTGTGTCACAGTCACCTCGTGTGAACAGTGGTGAGATGATGATGATGATCATGGTGATGATGCTTACTTCATAAGAGTGTTTTAATTATGTCAATTCTTATAAAACTCCTAATTCAATGCCTAGACAGGAAACATGCAGTAAATACTTCCATTGTTACATTATTATGATTATCTTAATAAATTCAAAGGTAAAATATTCTTTAATATATTCTTTTTGATTAAGTAGAATCTTTGTATGGACACATCATGGTTAGTACCATCATTTTCCTCCTCCCCACCCCCATTTTGCTGAGGGTTCTTCTCTGAGAAATTGCTGGTTTTCACCATGGAGTTGTGGGTTATGAGTTGTGAGAACAGCAGTCAGTTTTTAAAATGGGGGTAGAGGGATAATGCCTCTGGATATTGCCTTCCACAATGTTGCTTTTACAATTATTCCATCCCCATTTTTGCCAAATTTACTGAGTTATAGTGGGTTTGTTTTAAGTCTACTTTGTTGTTGAGCTCTCAGCAGCTTCTGAATTTCGACTTTTGTGTGTTTTGAGTATCCTCAGTGTCTGTCTCCATCACCCTGGCACTGGCTGTCAGGCTCACCATTGAAACAGTACTCTTGCTCATCTCACCAATTCCTTTGTGCAGCAGCTTCTGAATTTCGACTTTTGTGTGTTTTGAGTATCCTCAGTGTCTGTCTCCATCACCCTGGCACTGGCTGTCAGGCTCACCATTGAAACAGTACTCTTGCTCATCTCACCAATTCCTTTGTGGTTTCACCAGGGCACTGGCTAATACACAAGTGGTAGTTTATCTTGTAGGTTCTTGTTGCCTTCTGTAAAAGAAAAACAGATTCTCCAGCAGAGAACAACGTCAGCACAGGTTCAATGAGATAACCATTGTTAATTAAGAGAGATTTTGAAGGATGTAGCCGCTGTTGTGTCTAAAGAGTAGTGGGAGTTCCTTGTTGGAGTTCATGATCTTGGTCTCCATAGGATTCTGACTTTGTTCCCAGTTCCAGCTATGGGTTCCTTTCCACTGAGAAGATTTCTTAGCCAATCACAGAGCCATTGGTTACCTATGTGGGCTGGGTGCCACAATTCACAGATGTGTCCAACTTGTCAGGTTGGTTGATTTTTTATAGCAGTGTCCCCTACTAGCACACAAGGTTGTTGGCTATTTTCCCCCAGTAGCTCATGTAGCACTTTGCAGCTCTATATGGGCTAACCATATGGGAATTGACTTCCTTCTAGATTCCAACCAGATCTCTCAATGTTCTGTGTCTACAGCATGTGGTGCCTTCAGCAATAGTATCTTTTAACTCAGGCAGTTAATCAAATGCTTTGAATCTTGTCTTGTTCTGGGACCTCATAGGTCTCTTGGATCTGAAGCTCAGTGTGGGTTGTAACTTATTTCTGATACTGGGAATTACAAGCCAAAGCCAAGTGTTTTGTGGGTAAGCTTCATCCCACCCTCTCCAGAGCTCTTCTTAACATAAAATCCCTGCATACTCCTGCTGAGGGTTGTGCCATTTAGTCTCGTAGCCAGGACAAAGGTTTATCTGGTATGAATTCATTTTGGATGTAGTTTTATGTGTACCTCCCACTGCCTCCCATTTCCACTCCTAGAAAAATTTCAATCCCTATTATCTGACCCTTGAGTTGCATGTCAAATATGCCTGTAACTCAAAGTGTTCCAAGGTAGGAACCATAGATGAAGGAGAACATGTGGCATTTGTCTTTCTGTGCTTGTGTGAGTTTGCTTAGTATGATCTGTTCCAACTCTGTCTATTTTTTTTTAATTTTAATTTTTTTGTTAATTACTTTTGTATTCAGCAAATACAGTCAGTTTGGTACCATTATTAGGCTCATTCATGATCTACCCCCTTCCCTTGGCCCCTCCTTGTTGAGGTATATGGGTCTTGCATTGTGAAGTTAGCCCACAGTTATGGGTAGGATAAATGTCTGCATATCATGACCCAACATGTGGCTCTGACAGTCTTTCCGTCCCCTCTTCCGCAAATTTTCCTTGAGCCATGTTGGGTTCATTTTTGGTCTGCTTCAGTGATGAGGTGTTGGGGGCCTCTGGATCTCTGGCTCTCTGATTTGGTAGGAGTTGATTTTTCTCTGTGTTGATCTCCTTCCCCCTTGTGCTGGTATCTGGTTCACCAGGAAAACAGCACCCTTGCTTGTTTTGCCAATTTTTCTTAGTTTCAGCCGGGGCCCTTTTGAGGTATGATGGGGTGGCTCTCTCCTTAGGATCTACATCTATCTGAAAAAAAGAGAAGCAGATTCTCAAACGGAGAGTAAGTTAGCACCAGGGCAAATGAGATAACTCTTACTTTTTTTTATAGAGAATTTAATAGGTGTAGGCCCTCTTGTAGCCCACGATTGATGGTAGCTTAATAATGGAGAGTGGGCTTATGTTTGGATATGGTTCTGACTTGTTTCCAAGATCCAGTTATGGGTCCCGCACCACTGAGGGGATCAGTTAGCCAAATCAAGAGCAGTTGGTTCCCCACCATGGCTGTGTGCCACTATTGGACTTGTGTGGGCATCACACCAGGTTATTTGCTGCTAAGTAGGTTAGACCATGACTTGCTTGGACAGATCTTGGTCATTTTTCCGCAGTCACCCATGTAGCACCTTCTGGCACTAGATACGCTGACTGTCTGGGGACTGACTCTTCCAGCTTGCAGCCATGCCATTCCATTTTACATGTCGACCACATAAGGTATCCTCAGCAGTAGGGTCTTACCACTAACCTTTGTTGGGTCATAAAGTACTCAGACAG
Source organism: Dipus sagitta (assembly GCA_036346955.1). Taxonomy (NCBI): domain Eukaryota; kingdom Metazoa; phylum Chordata; class Mammalia; order Rodentia; family Dipodidae; genus Dipus; species Dipus sagitta. The sequence continues at coordinate 10,210,728 of CM070781.1, forward strand.
AAATCTGTCTTTCTTTTAGGAAACCTTGTAGGTCTCTCTGAACAAAAGCTCATTGTGGATGATAGCCACATGCTGGTGCTGGGAGTTACAGGTCAGTGCCCACTAAGAAAAGGAAGAAAAAGATAACTAATATACAAGAGTTAGAGAGAAGAGAGAAGAGAGAGAGAGGGAGAGAGAGAGAGAAGGAGAGGGAGGGAGGGAAGCTGTAAGATTAAGGTTAGTCTTCATCATACCCTCTCCAGTGTCTTGTGGTTCAGGTGTTCCCTCTAGTGGCCTGGTGAAGGTTCAGCCATTTGGTCTGCCTTTTAGGAAGTAGAATTTTATGGTACCATTGCCTTTTGGGTCTAGATTTGTGTTTCCCACCCCTCCGCTGCCCTCCCCTCCCTCCCCACCCATCCTATTGTCTAGTCCTTGAGATGCTTGCTGGGTATGTAAGGCATCTTGGGTAGATTCAGGTTAGATGAGAGAGACTATGTGGCGATTTTTTTCTGTGATTGGGTAAGTTCATTGAGAATGATCTGACGATTTTTCCTAGAAATTTCATTGTATCATTTTTCCTTACTGTGGACTATAATTCCATTTTCATTATCCAGTCATCAAACAATAGGAATCTGGGGTGATTCCAATTTGTAGATATTGTGAATCAAGCAGCTATAAACATGGTTGAGCAAGTATCTCTACAGTGAAGAGTAGTGCCTTTAGGGTAGATGCCAAACAGAGTAATGGCTGGGTCAGCTGGTAGATCTATATTCATATTTTTCAGGAGTTTTCATATTGATTTCCAAAGTGGTTGTAAAAACTGGATGGGGTAAGAACCACAAATGTGCAGGGTGGGACGTTTGCAAGTGTGCCAGCAGCTCTGAGCTGGTGATTGGTACCAGAGCTGGTTTAGAGGCCTGAAATCTCTTCAGTCCAAGGCCACAGCCATGCCTTGCCTGTGGGGCTCAGGAGCAGTAGCACTTTCCCTTACTCCCCCACTGTATCCTAGAAGAGTAGGTTGTGGAGGTGCACTCATTTTCCCCTGTGCTTTGCAGGTGACTCTGTGCTCCCTACCTGTGGCATAAGGAGGTACCAAGGAAATGGAGGGAGAGGGGGGTGATGGTCAGGAAATGTGGGTGGCAGGGAAAGGGGGAAATAGTGGAGCTGGGTTACATGAACCAGGCCTGACTAGGAATCTGCAGAGGTGGCCAGTTTGGGGGCACCAGTCTGTAGAGGTGACCAAGGTAGCTGGAGGTGTGGCTTGGCTCTAATCAGAGGTGGTTGCCTAGGCCAGAAGTGGATTAACCTTTGTCTACCTGCCCCCAGAAAGCATTTTTTCCCAGGTGTTTTCCTGTCCCATTATACACTTCCCCAGTGGCTACCCTGTTACCAACATCAGGCTTTATCCCTCTATTAGTTATTTTTTAGAGGTAGGACAGAACCCAAAACATGACATTCATAAGCTCTGGGGGATCACTCCTGAACACCCAAATCTTGCATCAGCAACACATGTGGGGATCCTATGGTTTCATACCCACCCCACCAGGGAATAGGAAGCCATGGCCTATCTGCCTGCATGCAAGTGTAGGGTCTCCCCACACCAGCAGGAGGGAAACTTGGAGTCAGAGAACCAGGAACCGGAGTCAGAAGCCCAAGCCTACTGTCATAGCATGAACATCAGGGTCCCAGCATCGCCCACACCATCAGCAGGTGTTCCAGGAGCCAGGGAACTCAGAGGACTTTCGTCTGTTCACTGAAAACTGAGTTTACTGGCTTTCTCAATAGGTCAAAGAAGCCACAGATGGCCAAGTCCTTGAGGAACTAAATCTTCAGAGGCAGAAAGCATTAATCAACTATCAATAAAGACAAATGGACTAAATCCCAAGAACAAAGAAGGTTCACTAAAATCCCCAGGTTACCGTATTTCTCAGGACATGTAACAAAATAATATTGATTATCATTAACATGTGCCATTCAATATTTTAAATACTTTTCATTTGCTAGCTGCCTTAATTTTGATTATAACAGTTTCAGTGGGAAGGAAAAGCAGCTGCTACTATAATACTTTATTTGCTATAAAAATGGCATAGAATCAACCTTGGAAAATGCCCATATACAAATTCAAATGACTGAAGATGTATGTGTCTTTATAATGACATAGTTTGCTGGGAAGTTGTTTTCAAGGACGGATTACATTCCCTAACCACTTTTCTACCAAAATCTGGTGTAGTCTTAATCGGTTTTGGTCATTAAAATTTGAGTAGAAGTGAGATGTGTTAAATCTGTTACAGTGACTTTGAATATACTCTAAACTTTTACCATCTTGCTTCTCTTGCCCTCTGGCACCAACTTAGAAGCTGTGTGAGGCATGGCATGCATCACTAGGTTCAAACCCCAGAGCCCACTTTTAGCTTCTTGTTCCTAGCATTTAATTTATTCCATTTATTGTTTTTGTCATCATTATAATTATCTAATAACATCAACTTTATGAAAAGAGAATGGACACATATGTTTCACTGAAGCCATCCCTACCAAAATACTTTAAAGTCTTCTAATTTATTTCACTGAATCTCATGTTTGAAGTTTGAGTCCAAAGCAATGTCTTTGTTGCAGTCCGGTTTACATTGCTGGTAGAAATCACCCAACCAAGAGCAGCTTCTGGGAAAAAGATTTATTTTGGCTTACAGGCTCGAGGGGAAGCTCCACGATGGCAGGGGAAAATGATGGCATGAGCAGAGGGTGGACATCACCCCCTGGCCAACATAAGGTGGACCACAGCAACAGGAAGGTGTGCCAAACACTGGCATGGGGAAACTGGCTATAACAGCCATAAGCCCGCCCCCAACAATACACTCCCTCCAGGAGGCATTAATTCTCAAATATCTATCAGCTGGGAACCTAGCATTCAGAACACTTAAGTTTATGGGGGACACCTGAATCAAACCTGCCAGATTCCGCCCCTGGCCCCCATAAACTGATAATCATACATGATGTAAAATGCAATGCATTCATCTAGCTTTAAAAGTCCCCATAGTTTTTATCAATTCCAATGATGTTCATTCATCCCCATAGTCCAAGATCCTTTAACTGAGCCATAATACCAAAAAATAACCTCAAAAAAAAAAAAACCCAGAATGGCACAGAATAAATATTCACACTGCAAAAGATGGCATTGGGCATAGCAAAGAAACATTCAGCCAATACAAGATTTAAAACAACCAGGGCAAACATTAAACTCAAATTCTAAGTCCAACAACTCTAGTCAGTGACAAGTCTCCAAGTCCGATAATTCTAACCAGCAGCAAGTCTCTGGCATTCCAATTCCACCCCTCCAGCTAGGCTACTCACAGTCCTGGAAAACTTCATCGGGGCCAGCAGCTCTCCTTGGCAGCCATCTCATGGTCCCGGCATCTCCACTGGGTCTCCACTGTAATCCACGGTTCATCCTCATGGCCTCATGGGGTCTCTATGCAGGCATCCAGCAAACCTGCTTCACACTGCCCATGGCCATTTCCAAAACACAAGACCGTATTGCAAACTATACTCCACGATACCAGGTAGGGTGCCAGCTTGTTAATCCAGGGCGGAATAAAGCAGACTTTGAAGAATAGGACACTCCTTGAGCACTCAGGCCTCTTCAAAAGAATCAACAGTCTTCCTGTTGCCCCAGTGCAGGTCAGCTAGCCCAGTCTCAAAGGTTGTAATCTCTCAGTTGCAGTTGAACAGGCAACAGTTCACCCAAAGATTTTTCTTTCTGTGCCATATCCCTCTGCTCACACCAGTTCATTTCTACACAAAGCAACCCTGCACAACTTCTCAGGACATTGGCATAAGAGCAAGCTTCTCACACAAACTGCTAGCCCAGTCCAGGCACAGCTCTTTCTCACGCTGATAAGCCAAACCTCATAGTCCATAGTTCTTACTGCATTCAGGTCTTGCAGCTCAGACCAGAACAGTCCATCAAGCTGTACTTACAGCACTGCAAGGTATCTCTTAGGCCAAGGTTTCAAATCCTCCCACATTCCTCTTGAAAATCAGCTCCAAAAGGCCAAAGCCACACAGTCAGGTGTCTAGCAGCAATCCCACTCCTCAGTACCACTTTACTGTTGCAGTCCGGTTCACATTGCTGGTAGAAATCACCCAACCAAGAGCAGCTTCTGGGAAAAAGAGATTTATTTTGGCTTACAGCCTCGAGGGGAAGCTCCACGATGGCAGGGGAAAATGATGGCATGAGCAGAGGGTGGACATCACCCCCTGGCCAACATAAGGTGGACCACAGCAACAGGAGGGTGTGCCAAACACTGGCATGGGGAAACTGGCTATAACACCCATAAGCCTGCCCCTAACAATACACTCCCTCCAGAAGGCATTAATTCCCAAATATCCATCAGCTGGGAACCTAGCATTCAGAACACCTAAGTTTATGGGGGACACCTGACTCAAACCACCACAGTCTTCCTTAATGCATTTGTTCATTGTCTTTCCACATCCACATCCATTCCAATAAGGAGCCTATTTTCTATAAAGTATGTGGAAATGACATTGTGTTGATAGTTTATGTCTCTTAGATTGTGACTTTACCTGTAGAGAGACAAAGAAGCAGCAGCTGGACCTCGCTAGTCAAGCTCACCTAGCTCTCAACATCTGGGCAACTAATGTGTCATAAACAATTTCGGGACATGTCTACATCACTGAGTAGCTAAGCAGATGAAAAATTTACTTCCCTTAAACATCAAGGTAACTTTTATAACTGCAGCATTCTCTGCAAACAGATAAATAGACAAATGAATAGTGATGACAATGAGTACCATTTTGTCCCTTTCCTAGGAGACAAAGGAATACTTCCTTGACATTTTACTGCTCTGTTTTCCCCAGTGTAATATATTGGGTGATATTGTTATTTGATTATTTTTTACTGAGTCTGTCAACTTGTCATTTGCAGATTCAAGATTTGCATCCATAACAAGGTTGTTGGAGCAAAGAACTTAGCATAGCGTACTCCGTAAAGGTTATTTCCTTTCCCTTGTACCATTCACCATCTACTGTCAAAGCTGTCACTGGAACAGGGAAAGATAAGGAGTAAAAATAGGTATGCTCATGCAACAATAGAACTTCATTTACAAAACAAGCATCTCAAAGATCATTGCATGCGCAAAAAAACCTGGGGGTCTCCAACATAGTCACAGGACAGAAAGGTCAATAGATCAAACATTAGTGAGCAAATAGCAGAACAGAATGAGAAGAGGCCTCATAGATAGTAGGTGCTAATGTTTAGGTCTGTGTTCTATGGTTGGAGTTAATACATAATGACAGAAAGATAAAAATCAAGATCAATAATTAGTAAATATTTTAACTGAGAAAGCAGGTCACATGTGATTGGAGACTGGAAGACTCTAGGGAATTCAAATTTCCACTTTGGACCACACATAATTTGCAAGCATTTGTCTTATAAAGTGCTAAAATGAAAACTGGCAATCCATTTGTTTCATCTTCAGTTCTGGTCCTTGTTGTTCTGGTCTGTAGCAGTGGGTGTTTGGGATCGAGAGTGAACTTCCATGCAGACAGTCGTCAGCTCTCCACAGCCCTGCTGAGTGAGATGACATGTCTTCACTCAGCTGCATCTGCTTCCCCGTCTGAAAACTAAGTTAATTATTGTCTGCTTTTCAGAGTTACTTTAAAGAAGATATCATATTCATGATTTACTGTGCTTTCTGATACATATATGTCATGCACTTGGATGAGGTAAGTACGACATTGGTCCTCTCGAAGCTCAGGTGCATTATTGATATTCCATATGGATGTCCAAATGGATAGATGTTGACAAGAGACCAATGATTCTCAACCAAAAGTAATTTTTACCCAAGAAGGATATGTCACAGTGTATGCAAGGGCTTTGTTGTCATATTAGGGCACCCATGTCATTAGCATGTAACTGAAATAGTCCCATCCATAACAAATAATTACTCATTTTTTAATGTCACTAGCCTGCTGAGAAACAGTGATATGGTGAAATAAGACAGGGAATAAAACAGGTTGTGTGTGTGTGTGTGCGTGTGCGTGTGCGTGTGCATGCGTGTGTGTGTGTGTGTGTGTTTAAAAGCCATGAAAAAAGTACAGGGAGAAATGTTACAGACTTTATAGAGAAATATTGAAGGCTACTTTATGCACAAGTAAGTACCAGGTGAGGTTTTGCTGGAAGAAGTGAACTGTGAATAAAACAAAGTTTCCACATAGGTAATATGTGGGAGAAGAGTATTCAATATTGAAGGACCAGGGTACATGACTGACAAGCCATACAAATATTTCAAGTCCTAAAACAAACAAAAATAATAATAAACACAACCCTTAACACCTATCATAATGCAGATGTGTATCCTTACTGTTGCTTTAATCTTCAGGTTTGTATGTACTGCTTTACTCTCTATTCTGATCAATGATGAGAAAGATAAAGATGTTAAATTTGAATAAATTAAGGAGCAACTCCTGGATTGGGAACTTGCTATGTAACTGAAAGCTCTCACATCTTGCAGCTCTGGTTTCTTCACCAATTTGAGCGCAAATAAATAAATGTAATTCTTTATGAAAATTAAATGAAAAGATTAATGGATAATACTTGATTCAGTACCAGTGGTAATTCAATAAATAACTTCTTTCTCCTACCAGATTGTCTGGGAATAGGAGTGAAGAGATGCCACCCACCAGTTCCCTGCATCTGTTAACTATCAATAGCAAGTTAACTGGGTTAGTTAACTCTCAGAATACTATTGTACTTTTGTTTCTTTCCCTGTTGTCAAGCATTCTACATTTGAGTACAAAAGTGAAACAGATTCAGTTTTATTGGTAGAAGTGAAGTACTTTAAGATTTGGCAGCTTGGGCATATACTAGGAGCTAGCATAGGGAGCTGTCCAGCAGGGACTTAGAAATTTGGAAACAGATGCACAAGATAAGCTAACCCTCTATTCTAGTTTTAAGAGAGGCATCTACCGTTTTCCAACCAGACTGGAGAAGAAATAATTTTAGGGTGTGAGGAGTCATGAGGCCCTACCTCTCTCTGAGGAGCCAATGGCCGTTAACAGTGGCTGGAGTAGGGCGAAGCGCTCTTGTCAGTGGTGTAGCCGTTTTAGTGGTAGGAGAAGAGGTTCAATAGGAGTAGGAGGGAGATAATTGAAGAAATTGGGAGGCATCTGTATGTTCAAAATACAGTAAGAACATATGTAAATGTAAAACAGATAAAATATTTTCAAAAATAATCAACTACTATTAGAAATCATAGAAACATTTGACTAAATCTTTGGGAAAGTTTTAGTGTAACATAGAACATGCACTGTTAAGTCAGTAGTGTGACCCAGAGAACAAAGTGCCACTCAATCCTAATGAATGAAGGCAGTCAGAAGAATCAGATGTGCTGAAGAAAGATGAAGACAGAATTAAAACTTCACAATTTCATAATTATGAGTGCTTGCAACTCTCTAGTTACCCAGTTTAGTAGTTGTCTGAATGCAGAGCCTAAAGAATCCACTGATGCACGTAACGTCACACAGGCAGTCCATCTTGACAAGAGGATGGGAGTTGCAGCAGAAGTGAAAGCATGAATGTGGGCAAGTATAAAGGGAGTAATGGAAGAGAAGCTATTTGAAAATAGAGAATTACATTTCCCTCGATGCATTACATCAAGGGAAACTACTATACCTCACCATTTTTTCCAGTGATGATGGACAATCATGAGTGAATGAGTCTGGATGACACAAAGTAATTGTAACTATTGCTTTGGGTATATGTCAGATCTCTGTAGAGATAGAGGACTGCTAAACACAGTTGCAGAGCCCAGCTGAGATGAAAGTGTAATCAAACAGTCATGAACTAGATGTCAGTTCTGTGTGAGTATCGTCAGCAGTGGCTGGTACAGAGCATAGCAAAAGCTCACATACTGCACAGTGGATGACCTGCCCTGGTCAGCATGAGGGATAGAGATGAGAATAAAAAAGGTGGAAGTTGAAATATAAACTCTGACAGCCTTAGCTGACACATATTTGATCTGTAATGTGGTGTTAACTTTGACTGGAAAGAATTGAGAGATGTAAAAATAAGATTTATTATTTCAGCTAATTCATCAAACATAAATTGTACCTTTATCATATGTGAGCTGCAAGATATGCAGCCATCAAATCAAGCAGAAATCAGCCTTTGCTTTCAGGGATCTCTTGATTCCTTGGAAAGGAAACCATTTCTCACTTTGAGTGTCTGAGTGGGAATCTGATTCCAAGAAAATGAATGCCACTGGGATGACCTTGAATGCTGGAGGCTATGATGACAAGGACAAGGATACAGCCCACAGAAAGAGAAGGGCAAGATGCATACTTGCTGGAAGGTGGACTAGTAGCAGACATAGAAGAGCCCTAATAAATCACAGTATTACCATATTCTCCATTGCTATTTTTCTTGAGTGCTATCATCTCTCATATCCTTCTATCTTTTCAAATTTACACTGTGATTTTTTTGCTCTCTTGTATTGTCTTAATAACTTAGGAATCAAAATTTTACTCAGGAAAAATGTAAGCAAATGAGAACATTCGATATTTAATATTCAAGGATCACTGAATACATAAACCAAATTCTAGGGAGCAAACATGATTCTATACTTGCTAAGGGATTGTCTGACTCTCCCAGATGTCCACCTTTCTTGAAATCTGCTATATTCAAGACTTAGAACACTGGCTTGTTTAAAACAAGAGGGAATAAAAATGGGGCAGACACTTCAGAGAAAGAACAAGAATAGATAATAGTTCAGAATCTCAGAGGGGAAATATTGCTGCATCTATTGATAATTGTCATTGTAAAGAAGAGGGTAAGTTACTAGACAATAATAACTGCACCTAGCATATGCTGGGTCATTTTATGCTCCAGACACTACAAAGTGTTTTAGTGGAGTGGCCTTGACATGCATTTCCTAAAAGTAGATATTGAGACAAAGGTTTGCATGTAGCTGATTTATGTAAAAATATTACACCAGGGGAGTGTATTTTAGAGACATGAAGCAAAGGAGACATGAAAAGAGTGGTTCTCAATAAGATCCTGAAGAGAATATTTCCCAAAATTGTCTAGATGGACCCTTGATTATTCCTTGCCCCACATTTTAGAATAATACATGCACAGTCCATTCCAATATGAAGTGTCAGAGAATATATGGGTTAGGAAGTGAAAGAAATTCACCACTTTTCTAGATGAGTTGCTATAAGCTTACATCTGGTGAACTAGCCCAGGCTGCATGACATTGGTCACTAGAGCAGTGCTTTCACAGAATGTGAGCCAGTTAAATGAGAGTTCATGCACATAAGGATTCTTGGATGAGTGGTGTCAAAAACAGAATGTGAGGTAAGCAGCCAGCATAGGTGTTAGCTCTGCCATGCCATCAAGAGCTCCTTGACCTTCACCAATGCTAGCCATGCATGAGGTAGACTGAAACAAAGAAAACACAAGGGAAGAGAAAGGAACAAGGCCAAGGAAGGGAGTAAAGGAGAGGTTGCAGGGGAGAGATCACATTCATTTCCCTTAGTAACCCTGTGTCTCAATCATTTACATCTCCTATTAAAGATGAACAAAATCATACTCAGGTGAGGTAAATAATGTATCTGAGATCACACAATTAGAATTAAAATTTAGGTACACTCTGGCCAATTCTACAAAGCCCCTTCCTTCAAGAGGATTACATATTCATGGAAGGAAAAACAACATGTATCCGAGATCACACAATTAGAATTAAAATTTAGGTACACTCTGGCCAATTCTACAAAGCCCCTTCCTTCAAGAGGATTACATATTCATGGAAGGAAAAACAACATGTGTAGTAGAAATCATTACATCATATGAGCTCACAAAGCCACTGAAAAGAGAAAGCCAATAACTGAATTTGGGATCCCAAGGATTAGATAGATATACTCCAAAAAATATTGATTATATCTTGCCTCTAAATGGCTTCAGGATATTGAGAGGACAAGACATACAGACAAGTGTAAATCTTTCCTCTTGCTGTCATGCAAAACATTTACAACTACTGAACAGATATGAGACTAATGGCACTGAAATCTTAGGGGCTCCAAAATAGCAGGCACTTTTCTAAGAGGGCAGAGTGATATTGGGTCTAGCTGATTACCCTTTCCCTGGGTGACATGAGATCCAGTGGTCAAGCCTGATAATCTGTGCCTTGTTTTCACTTCCCCAAGATATAATGAGGTCAGGCTGTCAGGCTCAGATCTCCTCCACAGTGACTAAGGCGGGACACGTACCAAAGCAGTGGGTCCAATCCCATGTAAAGAAACAGCACAAGAAAAACCTGCATCGCTAAATACCAATCCCAGGATGAGGGAGGAAAATGGGAAGAACATTCCAAAAATAAATAAATAAATGGGTGGATAAATAATCCAATCCACTTTCACATTCAGTGGCAATCCCTCTGTATTCCTGAGGGAGCTTTTATTTTTTTTAATTTTTTTTGTTATTTTGTTTATTTATTTGAGAGTGACAGAGAGAGAAAGAGGCAGACAGAGAGAGGGAGAGAGAATGGGCATGCCAGGGCCTCCAGCAACTGCGAACAAATTCCAGACGCGTGCGCCCCCTTGTGCACCTGGCTAAGGTGGGTCCTGGGGAGTCGAGCCTCAAACAGGGGTCCTTAGGCCTCACAGGCAAGCGCTTAACCACTAAGCCATCTCTCCAACCCGAGCCTTTCTATCAATAAACTCATCTGTCTTGTTCCATTTGTCTTGTCTCTTAATGCCTTATCAGGCAGAGAAGAAGATCTACCCACTAGCCATTATCAGGTACAGCTACTGAGAATTTGAGAAGGAGCCAAGTGTGGTGGTGCACACCTTTAATCCCAGCACTTGGGAGGCAGAGGTAGGAGGATTGCTTTGAGTTTGAGGCCAGCCTGAGACTACATAGTGAATTTCAGATCAGTCTGAGCTTAGAGAGTGACCCTCCCTCAAAAAAAACAAACAGAATTTGAGAAGGAAAAGTGAGAAGGCAAACACACAGTTGCCTGATGAGTCCGGGTGAATTGCAGACAGGCTGAAGGTCTTGATGGAGTCAGCACTAGGACTGTACAGTCAATGACCACAGCAGAGATGTGAATGGGGCAGTTAGACTTTTACTAGGTTAATATTTGCCTTCTGGGATTCTCTGTTGTTATGCAGAAATTTAATATTTGTAACATATTCAACATGTTAATGAAATATTTTCCTACAATGATGCCTACAGAGGTACAGAAATGAGAACTTAGGGCTACTCAAGACTGTCATTGCTTCTAGTATTTTCGGGTGGATCTTACCAAAGCAACATAAACCATGAGAGAGCAACTGTGTGTGTGTTGAACCGTGGGTTGAACTCACAATTGAGATAGTAATGACTTGTTTTGAACTACCTATCACACTTGCATATATTCAACAACAGAAGCTGACAATCAGAAGCCATTAGAATTGGTGATGGATAATATTGGGCAAGATGTTGATAAGGTGGGTTGGAGAAACAAAGTCTCAATGCACAATTTTCTATAAACACACATACATACGAACATTTAATTAAGAATTTTAGGGAAATAGAAAATCTCATAGTCTTTAGGAGATATGTTTCTCAACTAGCAAACTTTTTTCTGCTGATATAATCCTTGGAGTCTACTAAAGACAGCTTTCATTTATTCAGTGCTCACAATGAGCCAGGTTTAATAAATATTCAAAATAACTCTGAAATTAGTATTTATGTTAATTTCATAGATGAAGATACTTCAGCTCAGAGAGATTCCAGAACTTGGCCAATGTCTTGACTGGGTGAACATGGAGCTGTGGTTCAATTCCACAGCACCATCGTGTACAATTCTGGTCTTCCCAGCATATTTATAGAGCAACTCTCATTCTGACCAGGCTGTAGGGATCTTTACTGAGGAAATTTAAAAACCAGCACTCCACCCTTTCTGTTCTGTTTCACCAGCTGTTAGTAAAACTTCTACCTCCAGCTCTAACCCTAGAACAAGAGTAAACAGTGGAATTTCTTTATGTTCCAACTATTGTTACTTCTGTTTTTATGCAAATAATGGTTATCTTTCAATGATTCTAAGTTGTTTTTTTTTGAATTATAAACATGTGTCTGCTATGTTTTCCCTTAATTTATTCCATATTATGCTAGATATTTTGGACACACACACAAATAGATCCCTGGCTTCAACAAGTTGATATTTCAGTGAAGCTGAAAAGAAAAGAAGACATAAAAATGCAAACAGGAATCCAGGATAGCTTTCACATTGTCAATCTATACTGTAGACTGTGACAGCACAAAAATCTTTGCCAAGACTAAATAGGAGATCCTGCTGAATTGGGTATGAACAAACTCCAGGCTTATCAAGTTGGAAAAAGGCTTTGCCATTATAAGCACTGTAGCGGTGACAAAGCAGAGCAGTCTGTGAAAGTGGCTAGAGTGACAACATGAATGGCATGGTCAATTTGAGCTGTCACTAGACTTCCCCATAGAGATGTGGCAGTAGAATGTCATTCATGAGATTAGCAGGAGATGTATGGATTCTTCAGGGTATTGCCAGTGTTGAAACATGATATTAGATTCAATCATCATGGGAAGAAATTTGTAAGAGAATAGCACAGCATGCTTCAGGCGACTCCACATGAACAAGTCAGGAAGTTGAGTCACTAAAACCAAACCATATTTGTAGTATGAAGTGATTAAAAATCAAGTTGACTTATTGTTGAAGCTGGTAGGAAACACCCAACCAAGAGTCGTTTGTGGGGAAAAAAAAAAAGGTTTATTTTGGGTTACAGACTCAAGGGGAAGCTCCATGATGGCAGGGGAAAATTATGGCATGACCAGAGGGTGGACAGGACAGTGTGCCAAACACTGGCAAGAAGAGGCTGGCTATAATACCCACCGATATGCTTGCCCCAGCAATACACTACCTCCAGGAGACTTATTCCCAAATTGCCATCAGCTGGGGACCTAGCATTTGGAACAACTAAGTTTATGGGGGACACCTGAATCAAACCACCACACTTATTTGGTTGTGATTGTTCATATATAATCACTTTATCCACACAGTAACATTTAACATATTTATAGTATTATATAACAATTGTACTATCTATATCCAAAACTTTTAAAATCTTTTCCAATGAATATTCTTCAATAAAACAGTAACTGCATCTTTTTTCTTCCCTCACCACTGTAGACCTCTGCTCAATTTCCAAGTTTCCAAGGTCTATCTGTGTTATTGCATGGATCAAAATCTCATTCCATTCTATGGCTGAACAATACTACCACATCCTAGGGCATAAGGATTTGTAAATAATTGAATGAAAGCACAAAACCATGATTTTTTTTTTAGATTGTGGTCTAACACTTCTTTGTTCCTTGGAAGACAGTTTAATGGGAAGATGATGTATCATACTGATTCAGAATTTTGGGGTTCAGGAAGGGTCCCCTAATGAACCCTAATTTTGGGTCCTGTCCTATTTTTAACAAAGGATTGATAAAAACAGACTCAAGAAAGATAAATTATGAAAATTACATTTATTTAAGGATGCATCAAAATTGGGATCTAGGGAGAAGGCAAGAGCAGAGTCATAAGCACATGTAAGTAAGAAGCACACACCCATGAGGAAGACTCAGCACAGTTCATGAGGGTCATTTAAGAGAAATGGCTGTGGCAGAGCCATAAGCATGTGGAAGATAGAACCTAGGAGCTGAAGTTGGGAAATTTAGAAGAGACATAGGATCCACTGTGAGCTTCCCATGGAAGAAAGCCAAGAGGGTGAATGGTGGTGACTTAAGAGTAGCAGAGGGAAAATATCAAAGCAGAGACAAGGCAGTGCAGATTAACAAATGAGTAGTAAAGAGAGTTATGCCAATGATACCCAAAGTTTAGAGAAATTACACAGGTAACAGGCCCAGAGTTCAGATAAAGCACCCATGTGGTTAATCTAGAGTATAAGGAAATACATATGTGGTATACTCAGAGACCAAAGTAAAACCATACATGTAATTAAAATGAGAAATCACCCCAAACTATAAAGCAGAGGAAAACTAAACATTACCCAGATCAAGAAACAGTATTCTACACTAACCCCCACCCCCGCAACCCCGCCCCACCCATGTTATACAGTGAAGGGGACGGGAAGCCACTCACATGTATCAAAGCAGAGGACACAGGACAGAGCAAGGGGTACAGAGGGAGAACAAGAAGGCTGGAAAAAGCCTTTATAGTCAATTGAAAATGTGTTATTTGGGAGAGGGTCAATCCCTCTGGAAATTATCTCCCAACTTGTGGCCCTGATAATCTTCCTGCCCCTTCTTCTGCAAAATGCTTTGATCCATGGTAGGTATGCCTTAAGTCTACTTTAATGTTGGGCTCTCAGAAGCTTGTGGATTTCTGCTTCAGTATATTTTGAGTATCCTCAATGTTTGTCTCCATCAACCTGGACAGGTAGTCAGGCTCACCATAGAAACGGCACTCTTGCTCATCTTGCCAATTCCTCTGTAGTTTCATCTGGCTGACTTGTGAGGGGTGGTTTATCTCTGCCAGGGAGTCAGCTATACTTTCTTGTCTTATTGATAGATTTGGTTTGTCCTTGTTTCTTGCCACCTTCTGAAAAAGAAAACCTGATTTTCCAATGGAGAGTCAGACCAACATGAGTGAAAGGGAATAAGTTTTGTTAATTTAGAGAGATTTTGATGAGTGTAGCCTTTCTTTTGGCCAAAAACTAGTGGGAGCTTCTCATTGGAGTCCATAATCTTTGTCTCCATAGGATTCTGACTCTGTTCCCAGTTCCTTCTATGGGTTCCTTTTGATTGCTGCTCTCACAACTCATAACCCACAACTCCATGGTGAATGCCAGTGGGCACAGAGGAGGGAATTGATGGTACCAACATATTATGTGTCCATACAAAGTTCCTACTTCATAAAAATATTCAATTAAAATTATTGCTTTATCAAACTGCAGTTCTACATGGTCATTACTGCTGAATTATGCTAAATCAGCCCTATATTCTATTGATAATAAAACCTCTATCTTTAAGAAGTTCTATAAATATATGTGCTGGAGAGATGAATCAGCAACTAAGGTGCTTTTCTGCAAAGCCTAATGACCAGAGTTCAATTCCCCAGTCACATGTATAGCCAGATGCACAAAGTGGTGCATGTGTCTGGACTTCCTTTGCAGTGGCTAGAGGCCCTGGCACACCCATCATGAATCTTTCTCTCTCTCTCTGACTGCCAAGTGTGGAGGCACATGCCTTTAATCCCAGCACTCAAGAGACAGAGGTAGAAGGATTGCTGTGAGTTTGAGGCCAGCCTGAGACTATATAGTAAATTCCAAGTCAGCCTGGGCTACAGCAACACCCTACCTCAAAAACAACAAAAAATTCTATAAATTTACAAATTTCTATAAAAATGTGAAGTAAGAGATAAGAGATATTCTTATTATTTAATGAATACTTGTATAAAGAACTTAAAAAGAAAATATATTCTTGCCAGGCATGGTGGAGTACACCTTTAATCCCCACACTCAGGAGGCAGATTGAATAGTGAATTCCTGCTCAGCTTGGGCTAGAATGAGACCTTACCTTGAAAAACACAAAGAGAGAAAAGAAACAAAACAAATGTCTTCTTTCATCAGATTCAGGTATGTAAAGGGAAGGCCTGATTGCTTTGTATATTTGAAGAACAGTCTCCAGGGCCAGCCTACCTGGGTAGTGAAGGCCACCCATCTAGGCAGTGTGCTAGACTATGAGTAGCAGGAGGCACTGTAGCTGTTGTAGATGAGTGTTGATAAGACACGAGTTCCATTCTTGCCAAGGCAGGGTGGCATTGGTTTCCTGTCTGGGCTTCTGCCCCTAACCTCCTATAAGAAGCTAGCTTTCTCCTGAGTCTCTTACAATACTCTTCTCTTTGTCTTTCAAGGTGCATTGTTCAGTGCAAATGTTCAATACTGCATTATTGATTAACTCCCATAAAAATCCTGATTGAAGAAATTCCCAATCTTACTGATGGCATTTACCTGGGTGCTTCCCAGATCTAATAACCCATTATTACTCATAACTCATTCATGTTTGAAACCTTATCCCCCACATTTCTCCCAATAAATCATTTATATTAGACTACTTTCTGTTATTTCACAGTTCATGTACTTCAATAGTGCTGTTTTCAATTGTGTTCTCTCTACTCACAAGGCCCTTTCTCTGTCCAACTATGAGTGTCTTATCATATAATGCTCTAGCCATATTTCTAAGGTACTTTACACCCACTTCTGCTTTAGTATTATCTACATTTAAACCAATGTGCTGTAATTGTTTAAGTGATGGTCCCAGTGTGTTCTATCATTCTTGAAAGCAAAAGTATATTATTGAGCTTGGTCTTACTATGCCTAGAGCTAATTCTGGGGTCTGAACTATTAGCATTTGATGAATGAATGAATGAATGAATGAATGTTTTAAATCCAGCTTAACCAAACTAAATCCCAGGGCATTACCAACAATGACTACAGCTTTGGTTCTTTACTGTTAATACCATCTTCCAGAAAAACAAGCTGAAACACACCAGTGGCCAAACTTTAGTGCTCAGTATGCTAGTGGCATCACCTGAGCCAAGAACCAAAACCTGTCCCACCTAGCATGAAGTGTTTTCCACTCATCAGCCCTGACAGGCTCCAGCTAGGACTTCTGCCATGACCTTTATTACTGTCTGAGTAAGCACTGCTTAGGGTCCACCATGCGCTGTCTGGTGAAAGTCTCCGCCTGTGCTCCTGACTGCAGGAAGCTGGGAAGTCATTGTTCCAGCCAGATGTGACCTCACTAGGGAGACTACAGGTGAACATGATTAGCTTTCTCTCAATTGTCTATAAAATGCAAATGTGTTCTGCTCACACACCAGTGGAATCCATTGTCTGAATCTGCACAGGGACTGATAATTCCAATTAAATGCCAACAGCTCACTTAACAGGTGTGCTGATTGCCTATGCAGAATGATTTATTGTAGTAACACCCTGTGTATGAAAGAGACAAGAAAAAACTCACTCTCTCTCTCATGTTGTCCCCATTACAGTGATAAGCTTTCATATTTGGTCTTTGCTGCCAAGAATTAAATGTTTCCTCCTAAAAAATAAGGCAGAATCATGCTATAAAAATGAAAGCTAAACCAGACACATGCCTGATCTTTAACATCACAGACCTCCTCAGTGGAGATCCCTTAGTCCTGCCAAGCCCCTTCCTCCACTACATTCACA
Source organism: Dipus sagitta (assembly GCA_036346955.1). Classification (NCBI taxonomy): domain Eukaryota; kingdom Metazoa; phylum Chordata; class Mammalia; order Rodentia; family Dipodidae; genus Dipus; species Dipus sagitta. Next base: position 10,227,978 of record CM070781.1, read on the forward strand.
GCTGCCTGAGGAAGCATTTTCCTACTCAAAAGCCTGATTCACTCAAGTGCAGGTTCTTCAGTAGGAAACTCCAAACCCTCTCTTGACCTAATCCTGTTTTCATAAGACAACCTACCAAACCACCAACCCACTGTGAAACTCACATGTCATCTCTCCTTCCTCCAGCAAAATTCTGAGATGCTTTTTACTGAGCCCTCAGTCCAGAACCACATTCCCAGCAGATCTCTTAGAAAAAAAAATGTGGGGTGATTGTGCAGTGGGTAAAGTCTTGCTGCACAAGCATGACAACCTGAGTTCATATCCCCAGAACCCACAAAGAAACATAGTAGCACAAGCCTCCTATGATTCCAGCACACCTATGTCAGATGAGAGGCAGAGACAGAATTCCTGGAAACTTGGGGACAGATAGCCTCATAAACATAGCAGCAAAGAACAATAGATCCCGCCTGAAACAAGATTGTTCTCTAACCTCCATACATACACACTGTGGTACATATGTACCTGCAAAACACACACACACACACACACACACACGCATGTGCAGTTAAAGAAAGGGAAAAAATTTACAGATTCCCTTAATTAGGATTTCTTTCTCTTTCTCTAAAAATCTTCAAGTTATTGATGTAGAATCACTGGATCTTTAGCACTACTACATATGTCTGAGGTACATCAAATGCTTTATTATCCACAATATCATTTTTTGTTTATGAGATGAGATGTTATTCTCATTTTGCAGATTGGGAGATTGAGTTTGCAAGTGATGAACAACTTGCCTAAACCCACAGAACTTACAAGAGACACAGCCCAGCATTAAACCCAGGTATGTGGGCAACTTTTGCACCCTGCACAACCTGTGTTGGTATCCTGAGTGGATCATTTATTTGTGAGTGTCATATATATGACAGCTATTCAATTTTGCAACAACCTCAAATACCAAACTTTGAATCCTGAAAGAAAAGGGAACTGCCATTTTTGCCTGTGTATCATCAAGCTGAAAAGCAGAATCTCAAAAGCAGAGGTTGTTAAAATATTTTAAAGTATTTGTTTGTTCTGGAGAAAATGTCTTTTCCTCCATCCCTCTTTGATTTTATGGATGTCTTTGGTCATGTGGTAAAAAGTAAATATGTATTTAACTCCTCTTGGCATAGACACTGATATCAGGGGTCATATTTCTGTCTAAGATCTATTTCAGGGAGCCACAGGGAGAGTTTTACCTCATGTTTACAGACCACAAATTCAAACAATATCTCTGCAGACCCTTCAGAGCTCAATGCCCATCACCACTGGTTTCTTTTCTCTATCTGCTCACAACACTACCTAGAGAGCAGTGCTTCCCTCCTCCCTTCCTGGAGTCTGCCTTCTTTCCCCCGATCCATGATTGCACCCACAGAGCCTGCTGCTCTCATCTGGGGCTGAGGAAAGATAGCCCAAAGACAATTTTCATTTCAAAGCTCAAACATGAAAAGTGCCCACTTGCTGTGTAAATGAACCTGCTGTCCCCTTGCTAAATCAGGCTCAGTGGAAGGCACTGCATAGAGGAGCTGGCAGGATTGAGAGGTGGGCAGAAACAGAGCACTGCATCTCTTCCTTTTGCTTTCCCTTTTGAATTTTTCAGCTAAGGTTAACTTGTCTAAATGAATGAGCTATGTTTTCCTAAGATGAATTGAGAAATGTAGCAAGGGATTGTTTAATGATAAGAGCATCTTGCTGTAATCTACGTGGTCCATGAAATGGCTTAGCCCAGTCCCAGAGTCTTGCAGTAGTCTGGACATCAGTTGAGAAAGGAGATTGTGAGCATCAATCTTCCTTTTTCAAAGGGTTGGAACTTTCAATTCCTGAATCTAATAGCCTTGAAGCAGCACTCTTATATCTCTAGGAACTTGCAAATAAATACAAAAATAATAAGCTGCCAATTTTTCATAGTGATTAAGTATCAGATTCCACTTTTGCAGAATTGGCAGGCGGCCAGGAGGACTGAACCCACAACAAGGAAACATAACAAAGAATTCAGCTATTCAGTGTTCTAATAAGAGAAGAGAGAAGTGGTTACCAGAGATAGAAGAAAGAGATATCTGATATGTCAGTCACAGGATACAAAATATAAGTTAGAGGGAGGAGCTGAAAAGATATATCATGCAGCATGGTGGCTAGAGTTAATATAATGTATATTGGATGCTTAATAGCTAAGACAGTAGATTTTAAATGTTTACATCACATACAAAGGCTAAGCCTGAGAGGCAAGGGTATGTCATTAGCTTGACTTACTCATTCCATAGTTTACACACATATCAAAACATCATGTTGTCCACCATAAGTGTTTTCTTTATCCATTCACCTGTTGATGGATATCTAGGCTGGTTCCATTTGTTAGCTCTGGTAAATAGTGCAGCAGTAAACATAAATGTGCAAGTGTCTATGATATATTGATTCAAAGCCCTTTAGCATATACTGAGTAGTGTTATAGCAAGGTCATATGTATGGTAGCTTTATTTTTATTTTTTTAACTTTTTATTGACTATCTCCATATATATAGTCTATATATCATGATCATAATCCCCTCCCACTACCCTCTCTTTCCCCCTGACCAATCCCCCCTCCACTGAATCACTTCTTTCCAACTAGTCTCTTTTACATTTTTATATAATATATAAAATTAAAATTATATAAATATATAAAATTATATATAATTTTATATAATTTTTATATAATCCTTCCTAATATGCAGGCCTTGTGTAGGTAGTGTCAGTCACTGTGTGGTCATGAATACCACACCCATTTACCCATTTTGTGTCTGGGAGACAGTATTAAAAAGCATCCCCCCCCTTTTTTTTTGCTTTCACATTCTATCTACCACTTCTACAATGGTCCCTGAGATTTGAAAGATGTGATAGAAATGTCTCATTTAGTGCTGAACACACCACTGTCTCTTCTCAGCACTTTTGGTGAGATTTGAGTCATGCCAGTAGTAAATCCATCAGAAAAGAAGCGTCTCTAACCAAAAGTGAAAGCAGAATTACTATATCGGCATAAACATGAGGGCAGTTTTGTGGAATACTATATCCATTTATCCAGACAACAGTGGTCACTTCTGCATCCCCCCCACCAGTACTTATGACCTACCCAGCCATAGGCATTTGATAAGATTTTCAATATCAGGCATGAATTTCCTCCCATGGAACACAGTCTGATCAGAGTACAGTAGATTTTCTGCATAACACACATGCCACCATTGCATCAATTAATACATTTAAATCTGTTTGACCAGCTATAAAGCTTGCAGGGTCCACGGCTAGTTAAGACCTCTGATGACTTTTCTCCCCCAGTAAGCTGTATAGGACTCTCTAGCATCCAGAGAGCTAGTCAGCAGGGAAGAGGCTCTACCTCAGCTCCAGCTTGATTTCTAGAACAGCGACCTACAGCCCAGGCATGTGGAGTCTTCATCAACAGTTTATTTTTTTTAACTGTATTTGTGAAATAGCTTAAATGTATGGCCTCTTAGACTCAAGTGTTTTATTAAAATTGAGTTTGTAACTTCAGCCTGTAGCAGATAGATTCCTGCTAAAAGGGGCATGCCACTGTGGGGGGGGGGGAATAATGGATCCTGGAGGTCAGCTCTAAGGTGTGTCATTGTGGGTAGATCTGATTTCAGCACAAAAGTGTGGAAAAAGAAGTTTGAGTTCTACAGTTTCTTCTTGTTGCTTGTTAGTGTTTGCTTGCTGCAGTTGCTTCTCTTTGGTTGGATATATGGAAGCAAGCAGCTTCTTCTGCCATTGATAGAATGTCCCCTGGATCTGTAAGCTTGAAATAAATTGTTTCCTCCTATAAACTGTATCTGGTTGGATACTCTTCCCAGCAATGTGGAGCTTACTTCAACAGTGTATGTTCATGCATGTGCTCAAATGTGTGAGTATGTGGAGGGGCACATATGTTTTTGTTTTCCAATGTATGTTTTTGACAACTTTGTCAAAAATTCCATAGCTATAGTTCCATGGGTGCAATTCCATGGTTGATCAGTTCTATTCCATTGATCTACATTCCTGTTTTTGATGAGGTTTGGGGTGAATCTGAGAATTACTTTCAGTAATACATGAGCATAGAAGGTCTCTCCTTCTTCTCGTTTCTTTTGTGTGTGTGTGTGTGTGTGTGTGTGTGTGTGTGTGTATGTGTGTGCATGTGTCCTATAGTTTGTTTTTTTTTTTAGTCAGTTCTGTATTCAGCAAATACAGTCAGTTTGGTACCATTATTAGGCTCATCCGTGACCTACCCCCTCCCCTTGGCCCCTCCTTGTTGAGGTATACGGGTCATGCATTGTGGAGTTAGCCCACAGTTATGGGTAAGCTAAATGTCTCTGCATATCATGACCCAACATGTGACTCTGACATTCTTTCCGCCCCCTCTTCCGCAAAATTTCCCTGAGCCATGTTGGGTTCATTATGCAGAGGCCTTTCATCTCATTGGTTATTTATTCTTAGGTGATTTATTTTTTAATATTTTGTGAATGAGTTTTTTTTTTCTCTGATTTCTTTCTTAGAGAGCTTGTTATTGGTATATAGACAAGCTACTGATGCTTACATGTTTGTTTTCTTTCTGCTACGGTGCTGAAAGTCTTTGTCACTTCTAAGAGTTGTCTACTGGATTCCTAGGGTTGTTTAAGTTCTTCCTTTCCTATTTGTATTCCTTTCACTTATGTCTTTTTTCTTATAGCTCTAAGATCTCAAAAACTATTTTTGATAAGAATAGAAAGAGTATGCACTATCCTGCCTCCTTCCTGATTTTCAAGGAAGTACTCTATTTTTCTTCATGTTCTATAATTTTGACTGTAGTAGGTTTGTTGTGGAAGTCCTTTAGTGTATTGATATAGGCTACTTCTATTCCTTTTTACTTCATCACATTTATCAAGAATGATGTTGAACTTTTTCAAATACCTTTTCTGTATCTACTGAGAGGATCATGTAATTTTTGTCCTTAATTCTATTTATGTGCAATTGCACTTAATGATTCATGAATGTTGAATCAAATTTGCATCCCTTGGATTAAACAAACTTGGTCATGCTGTATGATCTTTAAGTTTCTTAAACATGGTTTTTTTTTAGGTAAACTTTAGATATTGAGAAATTCTCATTTACCCTCCCTTTTCTCACCCCACTCATCTCCTTTTAATCATATTTCTTCCCCTATACAGTTTCACATTTACTATTATTAAAATATGCAGGATTTTAAGTGTATGTAAACTTTAGGAATTACAAGTAAGAGAAAACATATGTCATTTTTCTTTCTGACACCAAAATTTCTTTAATATAATTATTTCTAGTTGCCTCCATATTTCCCACAAATGACATAATTTCTTTAACATTTAATTAATATTAACTAATAATAATTCTCTATAGCTGAAAAAATCCACTGTATGTTGTTGTAGACAGTTTCATGATGCTGGGATGAACAACCAAACTGGACACAGCTTATGGGAGGAAAGGATTTATTTGCAGGAGGCTTTAACTCCCAATTGCCATCAGCTGGGGACCTAGCATTCAGAACACCTAAGTTTATGTGGAACACCTAAATTAACCTATATGCTGCCCCTGACCCCCATAAATTATATATATGATGTAAGATACAATACATTTCATCCATCTTTAAAACTCCTCATAGTTCTTATCAGTCCTAATGATGTTCAAAAATCTTCACAGTCCAAGATTTTTTTTTTTTAACTGAGCCATAATACCAAAAAAACAAACAAAACAAAACAAAAACATAATGGCACAGAATAAACCTTCACATTGCAAAAGATGACATGGAAATATCCAACCAATAAAAGATTTTAACAGGGCAAACATCAAATTCTGTAGCTCCAAGTCCAACAACTCCAACCAGTGATGAGTCTCCAAATTCGATAATTCTAACTAGTGACAAGTCTCTGAAGTTCCAATTCTACCCCTCTAGCTAGGCTATTCACAGTCCTGAAAAACATCATCCAGTGCTGGCAGCTCTCTTTGGAAACCCTTCCATAGACCTGGTCTCTCCACTGAGTCTCCACTGCAACCCACGTTCATCCTCATGGCTCCATCAGGTCTCCACAAAGTTAATCCCACAAGCCTGCTTCACAATGGCCATGGCTATTTCCAAAATATACAAGACTCTACTGCAAATTCAATGACTCTCTCTTTCCTGCATGTGTTATACTCTGTAATACCATGTGGGCTGCCAATTTGTTAATCCATGGGGGGAATAAAGCAAACTTTGAAAAACAGAACACACTTTCAGCATTCAGGCCTCTTCAAAAGAAAGACTATGCATACTTCCTGTTGTTCCAATGCAGATCAGTTGGCCCAGTGTCAAAGGTTGTAATCTCTCATAGAATTGTAGCTGAATGGACAGCAGTTTCGACCCAAAAATTTCATTTGTGTGCCATATCCTTCTGCTCACACCAGTTCATTTCTGCACAATGCAACCCTGCACAAGTTCTCAGGACACAGGCATAACAGCAAGTTCCTCACACAAACTGCTTCTAGCCCAGTTCAGGCAATGCTCATTTTCACCTTCATAAGCCAAACCTCACAGTCCATTGTTCTTACTGCATTCAGGTCTTTCAACTCTGACCAGAATGTCCCATCAAGCTGTACTTACAGCACTGCAAGGCATCTCTTAGGCGAAGGTTTCAAATTCTTCCACATTCCTCTCAAAAATCAGCTCCAAAAGGCCAAAATACACAGTCAAGTACCTAGCAGTAATGATCCAACTTCTCTGTACCAACTTTACTATTGCAGTCAGGTTTACATTGCTGGCAGAAAACAACTGATCAAGAGTAGCTTGGGGGGAGGGGAAGGTTTATTTTGTCTTACAGACTCAAGGGAAGGCTCCAGGATGGCGGGGGAAATGATTGCATGAGCAGAGGATGGACATCACCTATTGCTCAACATCAGATAGACAACAGCAACAGGAGAGTGTGCCAAAAATTGGCTAGATGAAGCAGGCTATAATACCCAAAAGACTACCCCCAATAATACACTGCCATCAGGAGGCATTAATTCCAAAATTTCCATCATCTGGGGACCTAGCTTACAGAACACCTAAGTTTATGGGGGATACCTGAATCAAACCACTACACATGGGAATTTCCATCTTTGGAAGAATAAGATGGCTGCTATCCATAAATCCAACCAGAGAGCAATAAACCATAACGAGCCAGCAATCACTTCCCCCCCAAATATTTTCTGATTCTATTATCTCTGAGAATAGTTTCAGTGATAATTTGTATCCCTTCTACCATGTGGATGTGTTAAACACGATATATTGTTCCATTTTATTGTCAAATAAAGTGTACATTTGAAAAATAATACTTGTATTTTCATAGAAAGCCTGAAAGTGTTGTCATATATAAGCCTTTAACATAGTTACCTCTGAAGAATGAGATTGTTGTATGATTTGTTAATAATGGTCACATAGGAGGTCTAAGGTAAAGAAGGAAAGAAAAAAGAAAGGAAGAGACAGAGAGAGAGAGAAAGGAAGGAAGGACGGAAGGAAGGACGGAAGGAAGGAAGGAAGGAAGGAAGGAAGGAAGGAAGGAAGGAAGGAAAGAAGAAGGAAGGAGCAGCAAGCACAATACCCACAGGAGGCATGGCCCAGAGCTCAAACTTCTCTTCATACCTTTGGGCTAGAATTCAGATCTACTCCAATGACACGTCCTCCAGCCAAGTGACTAGAAATCCAAGTTATAAGTTAAATTTTAATACCTGAGTCAATTGGGTGCATTCATAGTATAGCATATGTTCCTACTATACTTTCCTTATTCATTCCTCTCTTTCTGGGCCACTTTGTAGGTTCTTTAATTTGGCAATTTTAATAGTGCTGAAATAAATTTTGCTGTGCATGAATCTCTGTGGTATATTAATTTGGGATCTTCAGTAAGATTTTCAAGAGTTTTATTGGGAAATTTTACATGTGTCTAATCATGAAGGAGAATGGTTCTTACTTTTCTTTTTCCTTATGTCCTTATCCAGTTTTGGTATCAAGATACTGCTAGGTTCATAGAATTAGTTTGATAATGTACTTCTTCTTGCTATCATAAGTAACAGTCAGAGGAAAATCACCCTTAAAGGTTTGATGGAATCAGGCAGAGAATATGTCCAGTCCTGGAATTGTCTTTTTGCTGGTTTGAAATATCTTTATTTTATTGTCAATTTTACAGGAGATTTTTGCCAGATAGAGTTATATTGGTAAATATATTTATATTCTTGGCTAAAAATATATCTTCCTATGTCTTCAGATTTGCTGCTGAAAAATCCAATAACATTGTAATGTGTTTATCTTTTTAGATGAATTGGTGTTTTCCCTTAAGGTTTTTAATGTGTTTATCTTTGTATTTTTTTTCTCCATTTTTATTAATATTTTCCATGATAACAAAAAAAATCCCATGGTATTACCCTCCCCCCTTTCCCCTTTGAAATTCCATTCTCCATCATATCCCCTCCCCATCTCAATCTTTCTACTTACATATATACAATACCAACCTAATAAAAGCCCTCCTCCCTTTCTTTCTCTTCCCTTTCTATCTCCTTTTTTAACTTACTGGCCTCTGCTACTGAGTTTGTATTTTTGACATCTTGACTGCAATATGGTGTAGAGAGCTGCTTCTTCTGGCATGTGTACAGGTCATGTGTTTATAGGGCTCAAAATACCTATTGTATTTGTATGTTCATTCTTTTTTCTAAATTTTGAAAATTTTCTATTATAATTTCATTAAATTGATTCTCTATGCCTTTAATGTTTATTTTCAGCTCCTCTTCTAATCCCATTGATTCTTAGGTATGATCTCTTGATGAAATCACTGATTTTCTTTGGACATTGTTGTTACTGATGTTGAAATGTAATATTCCATTGATCTTGTCCCCCATCCCTGAGGATATCCTTTTTCTTGGTTTAGTCTGTTCATGATGCTTTTCACTGTTTTGTTTCTGTGGGGTTTTTGTTTTCTTTTTTGTTGTTTTAATTTAGGTCACTAAAATTTTCATTTCCTACATTTGTAATTTGGTTTTATTTCAAAATTTCAACTACATTTCTGTATATAATCCTATAATCCAAAATCCCTATAATCCAAAGTCTTTTAACTGAGCCATAATACCAAAAAATCTCCCCCAAACCCATAGCAGCACAGCATAAACACTCACACTGTAAAAAAAAAAAATGGCATTGGGCATAGCAAAAAAATATTCAGCCAATACAAGATTTAAACAGAGCAAGCATCAAACTCTCTAGCTCCAAGTCCAACAACTCTAGCCAGTGACAAGTCTCTAATTCCAATAATTCTAACCAACAAGTCTCTGGAGTTCCAATTCTGCCCCTCTAGCTAGGCTACTCACAGTCCTGGGAAACTTCATCTGGGGCCGATAGCCTTCCTGGGAAGCCATCATGTGGCCCCAGCATCTCCACTGGGTCAACATTGCAACCTATGGTTCATCCTCAAGGCCCCATGGGGGTCTCCATGCAGGTATTCAACAAACCTGTTTCACACTGTCCATGGCCATTTCCAGAACACAAGACCATATTGTAAACTGAATGACCCTCTCTTTCCTGCATTTCTTATACTCCAAAATACCAGATAGGGTGTCAATTTGTTAATCCATGGGGAAAATAAAGCAGACTTTGAAGAACAGGACACTTCTTGACATTCTGGCCCCTTCAAAAGAGTCTACATTCTTCCTGTGTCCCCAGTGTAGGTCAGCTGGCCCAATCTCAAAGGTTGTAATTTCTAAATTGCTGCTGAACTGGTGGCAGTTCACTCAAAGATTTTTTTTTTTTTTTTCTGTGCTGTATCCCTCTGCTCACACCAATTCATTTCTGCACAAACCAACCCTGCACAACTTGTCAGGACACAGGCATAACAAGCTTCTCACACAAACTGCTTCTAGCACAGTCCAAGCAAAGCTCTTTCTCATCCTCATAAGCCAAACCTCACAGTCCATAGTTCTTATTGCATTCAAGTCTTTCAACTCTGACCAGAATAGTCCATCAAGTTATATTTGCAGCACTGCAAGGCATCTCTCAGGCCAAGGTTTCAAGTCCTTCCACATTCCTCTTTAAAACCAGCTCCAAAAGGCCAAAGCCACACAGTCAGGTGTCTAGTAGCAACCCACTGTCAGTACCACTTTACTATTGAAGTCAGGTTTGCATTGCTGGTAGAAATCACCAACCAAAAGGAGGTTGTGGGGAAAAAGAGATTTATTTTGGCTTACAGGCTCAAGGGGGTACTCCATGATGGCAGGGACACCAATGGCATGAGCAGAGGGTGGACATCACTCCCTCACCAACTTAAGGTGGGCAATAATGACAGGAGAGTGTACCAAACACTGGCAAGGGGACATTGGCTATAATACCCCTAAGCCCACCCCCAATGATATACTGCCTACAGAAGGCATTAGTTCCCAAATCTCCATCAGCTGGGAAGCTAGTGTTCAGAACACCTAACTTTATGGGGGACAGTTGAATCAAACCACCACATCAGCTATATCACTTCTGAATACATACTGAAAGGTTTTGCTGATAGGTTCAAGGTCAGCTTACTACAGACCTATCTTCACATTAATTTCTTTTGCAGCACTATTCCTAATAGCTAAATTGTGTCCACCAATAGTTAAACAGATAAAGATTATGTGATATATATGTAATATTTACTCAGAAATAAGTTATTTTCCAGGAAAGTGGATAGAACTATGGTAAATGAAACAAATCAAGCCCACAAAGACAAATATCACATGATGTTTCTAAATCTGTAGAAGCCTTAGGATAAAATGATAGGCCGTTATACTAACAAAATAATTAATGCAGATGGGAGAAGAGAAGATGAAGAGGGTGAGGAGGAGAGTAGATGTGAAATAGTAATAAAGAGGGCTGGAGAGATGGCTTAGTAGTTAAGCGCCTGCCTGTGAAGCCTAAGGACCCTGGTTCAAGGCTTGATTCCCCAGGACCCATGTTGCCAGATGCATAAGGGGGCACACACATCTGGAGTTCATTTGCAGTGGCTGGAGGCCCTGGCACGCCCATTGTCTCTCTTTCTCTCTCTCCCTCCCTCCCTCTTTCTCTCTCTGTTGCTCTCAAATAAATAAATAAAAATGATTTTTAACAAAAAAATGGTAATAAAGGGGGTAAATATTATCTGTGATGGTTTGACTCACATGTCCTCTATACCCTCACGTGTTCTGAATGCTTTGTCCCCAGTTGGTGGCAATTTACAATGTGCAACCTTGCTGTATAAGGTGTGTCACTGGGGGCAGGCTTAGGGGTGCTCTACCCAGATTCCCCTTGTCAGAGTTTGGCTCACACACCTACGGCTGCTGTCTCCCTGAACTAGCAAGGAGGTGATGCCTAGCCTTTGCTCTTCCACCTTTCCCCTGCTATCATGGAGGTTCCCTTCAAGACTGTAAGTGAAAATAAACAATTTTCCTCCTAAGCTGCTTTTGGTCAGGTGCTTTGTGCTAGCAATGCGAGGGTCACTACAACAGAATTAAAGCAAAATATAAGATTGCATAGAAATGTCATAATGGAGCCCCTCTGTATTATTCATAAAGAAATAATATTTTAAGAAGATAGTATTTGGTTTGATATCCACAAAAATTAAATGAAAAAAGTTGATAAGCATATCTCAAATACCTTTCCAAGTACATGCCACTGAAATATCTCTTACAGTTTATGAAATCTTAGATTATAATAAAGAACATTTCAGCAATATCTTGCTAGTTTCTACAAGCTTAATGGGTTATCATTTGTCAGAATCTACTTTTGGGTAGTTTGAGCACTCCTGAATATTTATTATCATCTGAGAATTAAGGTTCACTGTCTACCCAAGTTACCATGTCCACATTTCAACTATAGCAGGGAAGTAGCCAGTAAGGAGATTCCAACCACAATAAAAGTAGGATAGTGATAAGGAAGGAATGAGCTGGGATCAGATCATGAATAACTTCATGGAAGAGATGAGAGCTCATCAGATCTGAAGAAATCTAACAGGTCATGGTAAGGAAAGGATTTCAAGAGTAATGGCCGTGTTCTGAAGAATAGCAGCTAATAGTTCACACATTATTATGTGCCAAGCACTACGCTTAGTATTTACATGATTCATCACATTTATTCTTCACAATCATCAAGCCACAGAGGAAATGACGCCTCTCTATCTTAAAGAAAACAAACAATTTTAAAGGGGATACTAAAGAAGTCACTGTGATAAATAGTAATAACAAGGACTAATATGTACACAAAAATTACTATGTACATTGTACTTTAACAAGGTTTGTATGTTACCTCACCTCACATAACAAACTACAATTATGATCCCCAGCTCTTAAAATAAAACATTAATAAAGAGGTTAAATAAACTGTACAGGTTCTCCCAGCTTATACCTTACAGAACAAAAGTTGAAAACTAAGCAATGTGACACAAGAGTCCAAGTCCTACCACTTACTTATCCTTTGGCCCTTTGCATCTTCTTGCTGTTCATGTAATACTTACTATCATTTTGACAGTCATATCATCATCATCATTAAAAATGTTTGCTTGAGTTCAGTTTGGCTCAAACATCAAGCATAGGGATGCTGAATGAGAACAGGGGAGTAGCCAAGAACTATGAGAGGCTTATACCATGGACCTTGAGTACCACAGTTAGAATTATTTGAAATATAACCAAGAAAGCATAATTATCAGTAGTAGCTGGGGGACCCAGAAAATAAACTCCTTATTTTTTTTTTCATTGTACTGCTTGATGAAATTGCTTGGACATGTTTATGGTAGATAAACCCAGGCATGTAGTAAAACCCTCTCACAAGGGACTAGGAGATTAAGAATTCATCAGCAAGGAGGACAGTGTTAGTTGAAGAAATCACATACCAGACTTTGAATCGCATGTTCTGTTCATTTACTCATCATAAAACCTGAGAAATAATTCTTTAACTTTCTAACTTCAGTGTAAGATCTATTAAAAATGAAGCTAATAATAATCCTCATTTCTCAAGGCTACTGAGAAACAAATGCCTTGGAGCCAGATAGTATTCCCTTTGATTATACCCATCAGCAAAACTGAAGTATCTGAAGATATGTCCTGCACCTAGTAGGTCATCTAAAATATGTGCATTGAATAAAAACTTGTCAATGCTATTCTACCTGGTCTAAAGTATGTATCTAGTGAAAATGCATCTGCCATTTTTATATTCAGAGAACTGGAGAGTAAACCAGTTATTTGATAAGGAAGGATGAAGCAACATTGATAGCAACCCTTGAGAAAGAAGAGAAATTATAACAATCACAAAAGGACAGAATTAATCCATTTTATTACCTAAGTGAAAATTAGAAGCAAGACCCTAGCTTCCAGAATCACAGCCTTTTTCCATCAGTGTGTTGGAGGCCCTGGTAGGACTAAGGTTCAGACTGTGTAATTAGAGAGTGATAATTATCTTGGGCCCCAAATCAGCACCCTGCTAGTTTACTTCCTTTTTTAGTTGCATCACTCCCAAAATCCCAATCCCCAAATCATCAATTTTAGTTCAGTTTAATTAATTTCCCCTCTGAAATTTCACCTGTTGCCTTTGCTGTTTTTATGCTTCTAATGCATTTCCCCACAGATTATATATATGTAATTCTTCAAGGTATTGAAGGAGAGCTCTTCCCCATTTCCAGATTTGCTTAAAATTTGCATTCCTCTTGAATTGTATGCATGCTAGTGCTTGGAAAGGACTTCCAAAGTGGGGAAAGAATCCCAAATAGCTCTAAGAATGACTCTAAGTTCCATTTGAGGAAGTAAAGTTGAGCATGCTTCAGTTATTCTCCCTGTCACCAGAGCCCCTACATTATTACTGACGGAGCTCTAGCCAGCATCCATTATATAACATGAAGCAGGCAGCTCACAATGTTCTGGATCTGACTAGAGCAGAGCCAAAGGTTATTTGGGTTCTTTCCTGAGTTAGGATGAGTAATCTAGGCATCCCTCTGAGGGTCAGCATCAGAAAAGAATCTAATTTCAACCAAGAAGATGTTAATGAGTTCAATTTTGGAAATGTTGAGTTGGACTTTCCTATGAGATTTAACCTCAATTTCCTTTCTTATTTTTAATTTTTTAAAAAAATTATTTATTTATCTGAGATAGAGAGAGAGAGAGAGAAAGAATGGGTGTGCCAGGGCCACCAGCCACTGCAAATATATCTCCAGTCACATGTGCCACCTTGTGCATCTGGCTTACGTGGGTCCTGGGGAATTGAACCGGGGTCCTTTGGATTTCCAGCCAAACATGTTAATCACTAAGCCATCTCTCCAGCTCTCAATTTCCTTTCTTTACAGAAAAACTTGAAAAAGTTATTTGTACTCACTGTCTCAGATAGAGGTTTATAGAAGGACTCCATGAGAGGAGAGTTCGTGTCAAAAAGACTTATTTCAAAGTGGTTCTGGGGAAGATTTCTCCACAGGCAAACTTTAACTCAGTCTGTAAAGGTGTGATAGAGACAGTTTAAATCACAACTTGGAGTTTCTAAAGTGAAATAAAGGGGCAATGGAGCCTTTGAGCCTTTCAAGGTGTACTTTCCTTGCTTAAAATTCTTAAGACTTTGACAGGTCAAAGTCCATGTGATTCAGTTCTGTACTTACCTATCGTGTTCTTTGTAAGGCCTTTACTGACCACCTCATTGATGACAGCACCACTAGCATCCTCGTTCCAGGCACACAGAGCCACTCCACTCCTGCTTCTCTACGCTGTGCGCACCCGAAGCCTCTTGCTGTTTCCCTCTGGCCTTAGTAAGTTTTCCCGTGAACTTTACATTGCTTGATATCACATGGTATGTTATAGACTTGTTTAGAGTGGTTAATCTCTCCAATCTTGAACTTTTGAAGAATCATGAGTAGCAATTTATTTTACCTTAAAGTCTTTCAGCTAGAGCAGTCCCCTCCAATAATTAGGAGAGACACAAGATGAGAATAATGATTTTATGACTCACAGATTCTGAGGCATGATGGAGGCCACAGGCATAGAAGACAACAATGAGGACCAATGAGTTTCACATCTCCTATACCCTCCCCTGGTGGTTGGAGTCTCATAACTCTTTTCATGGTCAAGTTTGTCATGTTATACTTAATGAAATTAACAACTGAGACTCAAAGATATGACACAACTTATCAAACGTCTGGCTATTATCACAAAGCCACTTGATATCCAAATGTGAGGCTTATGGGAAAGAACAATGTGCTGGCTGTTCTGTCAAAAACTTAAGGAGTGAGAAACACAATTCTGGGAGGACCCTTTCTACAGGATGCCCCATCCCTTGACTAGGTTGTTCTTGAGACCAGAAGAATCAACAATCCTTGAAACCAGTTTTTATTTCTGCATTTGATAAAATATCCCTAAATCTTCCATTGCTTTGGCTTCACCTAGAAATCTTGTAATTTTTTAAATTACTTTTTAATTTTAATTTTTATTTATTTATTTGAGAGAGAGAGAGAGGAAGGCAGAGAAAGAGAGAAAATGTACATGCATGCCAGGGTTTCCAGCCACTTCAAACAAACTCCAGATGCATGTGTCACCTTTGTGCACCTGACCTATGTGGGTCCTGGGGAATCAAGTCTGGGTCCTTTAGCTTTGCAGGCAAGCACTTTAACCACTAAGTCATCTCTCCAGCCTGAATCGTGTAAGTTTTATATTTTAGGTAATCACTTGAAATTGTGATAAACTCTGACTCAGACCTTCCCTGGCACCCAAGACTTTGCCTGTGTTAAGGAATATAAAAATCTCCACAGATGTCCTGCTGGTATGGTTGCTTACCTGAACTCTAAAAGTTGCATACACTTCTTTAGAAGTAAGCATTTTCTTGTCAATATACTACATATTGTGTAGTCATTCTCAGACCCTGGCTTCATTTCTAACATGAAGTCTCTAGAAAACCATCTTTGCTTGGCATAGAGCTCTGTGGAGGCCAAGAAAGCCTGGTTGTGGTCTCCACATTTCCTGCCTTCTTTTGATCAAGTAGGCAAGGAAAGGCCCTCTCTGAGACTGCTTCCTCCCAACAAATGGGGAGGCAATAGTCACCTCACAGAATTATATGAATCAAGAAAAAGCTTTCACATTGCTCTCACAGGAGGAAGTGGCCAGCATGTGTATCATGAATGGCCACTGTTCCACTATTCAAAGGCAAAGTGGCTCGTGAGGGTAGGGGCATGATGAGATGCTAATGTCTGGAGAGGAGATGTCTTAAGATAGGCAGTAACTCTCCTGAATCACAGCATCTTTCCATGGTTTCAGACTACTATAGCATTGCCATGGTGAGGTACTTCTATACCAACCCAGCTCTTGTCAGTGGCAATATATGGGACTCATGTCAACATATTATTGTAAGGAATGTAGATCAGTCTCTAAATGATGAGGACATCATGTGATGCTTACAGTGTCAGGATTATTGATAACTCTCCATGTGTCTAGAAGCAACTCACCTGACTTCAGTAGACTGCAGCTTCTTCTTCTGTAAGGTGGGCATACGAGAACCTTACTCAAAGGGCTGTTGGTGCAATGAAGTTAGGTTATGAATGTAAAATTTTTGAAGACAGTATCTGCCATAGGAGGTGTTTATGGAATGCTAGTTCTCCTTTTCCTTTCCTGTTTGTGATAACTTAAGAAGAATGAGCAAAGTTAGATGAAGAGAAATAGGATGAGAAAAATGAATTATGGAGATGAAGAGAAGGGATAAATTGTGGGAGTAAGGGAAATAAAACCAATAGTGATAAAGGCAGCAAAGGCAGTAGCTTTCTGAATACTTCCTGCACTGAAGTCTGAGGCAGTTGTATACAATTACTAATCTCAATTATTGATATCACAAAATGTCACAAATGTGATAGCTTAGATCAACACAAATGTGTTATTGAACAGTTTTAAAGGCCAGGAACCCAAGGTGAATCAATAGATCCATGCTCCCTCTGGTTATTCTGGAAATCCCTGTGTCCTCAACATCTCCAAATACTGCAGGCTGATGTTGCTTCTTCAGTATGTGGCCAGTCCAACTGTTATCACTCCAGCCTTCTTTCTGCCATGACAGCCACATCTCTGACCCTCCTGTTTCCCATTACACCTAAAAAGTTCCTTAGAAATACCTGGGATCCAACTGAATAATCTGGGAGAATCTCTCAATGGAAAAATCCTTAATCACAATTTCAGTTTCTTGTCGTGGAAAGTAGTAGATGCTCAGGTTCTGAAGATTAATGAGGGTCTTCATCCCACCTACCATATTCTCAAAAGGGTGAACCCTGGAAGGTTAGTATCATCATGCTTCAAATTATAAAGTTTAAAAACAATAAAAATAAGACCTGGAAAAATTGAGAAACTCCTCAGAGATCACACCATGGAAGAATCAATCCACACCCTGATTCTGTACCACATGTGCTTCCTACAGAATATATTTGAAGACACTTAGACAATGTCTAATCAGTGAACTCTAGGATCAGTGAGAGATGCTGTGTCAAAGAACAAAGTAGAGAGCAACTGTGAAGACATAAAGTGTCTACTTCTGGCTTCTATTCCCATGTGCACACATGTGTGTCCAAACAAACACACATATAAACATGCATGCATAGCATGCCTACATACTCCTGCAAAAAATATATACAACACTGAGCTGAGAATCTTGGCAGTTCTCCTTACATCTGATATTTTCTGTTTCTCTGCTTAGGACAAGGTAAAGGCACAGTTGTAGATAGTGCCAGTTTCTTTGTCTGAAAAGAAAACTAAAGAAATCCCAGGTACCTGCAGAACTCAGGAGAATTAAGGATCATGGGTACATAAAGAATTCAAGGGGAATGAAGTATTGCAGGTAATACAGAACTCAGGAAAATGAAGAATCCTGGGTTCCTGCTGAATTCAGGAGAATGAAGAATTCTGGGTACATACAGAATTCAATATTATGAAAAATCTAGAGTACATATAGAATTCAGGATATTAA
The DNA here is from genome assembly GCA_036346955.1 of Dipus sagitta. Taxonomy (NCBI): domain Eukaryota; kingdom Metazoa; phylum Chordata; class Mammalia; order Rodentia; family Dipodidae; genus Dipus; species Dipus sagitta. Next base: position 10,245,930 of record CM070781.1, read on the forward strand.
AGAACCTCAGCTACCTGCAGAATACAGGAGAATGAAGAATCCTGGGTACACACAGAATTCAGGAGAATGGAGGATCCTGGGTACACACAGAATCCAGGAGAATGAAGAATCCCGGGTACAAACAGAATTGAAGAGAATGAATATCTCAGGTACATACAGAATTCAGGAGAATAAAAGTCTTAGGTACATACAGAATTCAGTGTACTGAAGAATCCCAGGTATGTGCATAATGCAGGAGAATGGGATCTGGAGAGATAGCTTAGTAGTTAAGGCACTTGCCTGTAAAGTCTAACTAAGGAACTAGGTTCTATTCCCCATGATCCATTTAAGCCAGATGTACAAGGTGATGCCTGTGTCTGGTATTTGTTTGAGGTGGCTAGAGGCCATGGCATGCCTATTCTCTCTATCTGCCCCCATCTCTAGTAAATAAACTAATAATAATTTTTAAAAAATTAAGAAAGTGAAGACTCCTTGGTACCTGAAGAATGTAAAAGAATGACGGGTATGAGTATTTTCTAAACAAGAATTTTGAAGTGAGTTGGATGAGATCTGGTCTTTGACACGCCATATTGGAAGTATGGAAGTATATAAGTACAATTCTGTTTATATCCTAAAATACTTCCACTCTGCTTTTCTCAAGTAGCTTGACCATCAAAATCAGTAACAATCATTTTGGTGTTTTGCTAATTTAACCAAACATTAGGTAACTGGTCTTGAAAAGTGTTATAATGAAGTAATTAGTTATTCCATCAGGAAACAGAAATAATAATCACAGATTGTTAAAGCTGTGAGGAAACTCTCTGATTATAGATGGGATTTACAGTCCAGCAGTTTCTGCCTCAGCAGTTCCCCCAGATAGTTCATAGTCTAGGATTCTTTACAGAACCACTAACCTCTGGAAGTTTGAATGTGACAAACTTGTTTTACTTAAAAACCTGAAACATCAGAGATGAACCAAGGAGCTGGAAATGTGTGACTGCTTTTATCCCAGGTAAGATGAGGAGAGTACGGAGTAAGTTTGTCTGAGGGTGAGGAGTGGTCTTCTGTCTCATTTGCATACCATCTGCTTACAACATAGGTCCACTCAGCTTTCAAGGTCCAGTTTTGCCTTTTCTGTTGTAATAATACTGAACGATGACAAAATATTATGTGTAAACTCTGTAAGGAGATTAAAAAAATCCACAATGAAACCTACCTGTTATTTAGTTGCTATCATTATGGAGACTATTTAAAAACTTTTCTTTCTCTTTTCACTCAACAACTCATTGAAGAAAATAAACCTCCCCCATTGTAACACAAAAACAAAACCTCAGTGTCATAATCAGGATTCACCTACATTCCTTGTGTTGCCCATGCGATTCCAAATGATTTGCTCTTTTCTGAGCCATGAGATGGCCACATGAATCAAATTCAGTCAGTAGGTGACCTCTCAGGGACTTTTAGTAGAACCATTGACTAGGACACCCTACAGAAGTGGGAAATCTGTACCATACGTTGGCCTTATGCTTTTGGTTTAATTTGAGGGAAAAAATCTGAAAAAATATTTCTGGCCAAGCTGAGACAAGCCTAGCCTGGTTACATGGAGGTGGGCAGGAAAAGACTAGTGTACTAGTTACTTTCTAATTGCTTTAAACAAATATCTGATCAGAAGAAAGGTCTGATTCTGCTTCCTGTTTTGAGGAGCAGTTCTATGGCAGAGAAGGCAGGGCAGTAGGAGCAGAAGTAGAACTGGTCACACTGTGTTCACAACCAGCAAGCAGAAAGTAAAGAAGAAATGGGGCCAGGCAGTAACACATCAATACCCACCTCTAGTGACCCACTTCCTCCAGCAAGGACTCTCCTCCTTAAGATTCCAGTCTTCTCAAATTGTGCCACCATTTGGGGACCAAGTGGTCAAACACAGGAACCTATGTGGACATTTGACATTCAACCAGAACAATATGGGGCACAAGGAAGGGAGGGTCAGGAAGAATGAAAATTCTAATATCATTCCATTTGGATATATCCAATTGAATTTATTCAAAGACAACTCTTAAAACTAGGTTTCCAAGTTTTTATGAGCAAATAAATCACTTTCTCATTAAGTCAGTCTAAACATCTTTCAACACTGAAAGAATGTTGCCTGATAATGGAATGGGTGTCTACTTGATGCACTGAATGTGGGAGATGCTAAGACATGAAATAGGGGCCAAGTTGAGGTGGGGTGTGAAGCAGTGAGGTGGTGAGGGGCCCAGCCATAGAGAAAACATTAAAAATTTTCATGCCATGTGGACTTTATTTTATGCCATCACATTATGCTATACATACAATTAGCAAAGTTATACTGATGAAGACACTACTTATATCAGTTCAGCACTGAGCAATGTGTGTTACATGTTATCCATGTATTTTTGTCCAGTCCTGTCTTAGGTAAGGGTTATTGTCATCAATATTGATAGGCCTGGAGCAGTTCAGAAAATTACTCAAGTTTAAACTGCAAAGAAGGATTTGAACCTTACTAAATTTTGAACCTGAAAAATAGACCTAAAGTATTATTTTTTAAATATTATTTTGTTTTCTTATTTATGTGAGACAGAGAAAGAGGTAGAGAGAGAGAATTAAAATGGGCATGACAGGGCCTCTAGCCACTACAAACAAACTGCAGATGCCTGTGCTACCTTGTGCATCTGGGTTATGTGGATCCTGGGGAATTAAACCAGGGTCCCTTGGCTTTCCAGGCAAGCACCTTAACCACTAAGCCATCTTCTTCAGTCCCTAAAGTTCGATTTTTGTAACTGCATTTCTATGGTTTTATTTCTTGTACACATTTTAACAAAGCACCCTATTCAAGTATGTAATGATCATTTGTAACTTTGGAGAGGAGCACAGTTGATGAAGAAATGACAAGACATGGATCAAATCTAGTAAGAAAAAATTTAGGTTTCGGTGACAAAATTATTTATCCCCAGACAATGTACATTAGTTTAAAAATCCTTCACAGAAAATTTGACCCATACTCTTTTTCATTAGGCCCTGGCTTGGTAATTGGTACAAGGTGCCTCCATCCCCACCCATTTATCCAGCGCAGATAATGAGAAATATTAAACAGTAAAAGGGATTTTCTACAGGTAGAGGTAAGATAAGTCTATATTAGACAAAATGTGCTGACATGCCCTGTGTGTGACTGGGCCTCTGTCATTGAACTAAACAACCATAGTTTGTGTATTCACAAAATTTCATTCTAGTGGCTGGAGAAATGGCTTAGTGGTTAAGACACCTGACTGAAAAGCCTAAGGGCCCAGGTTCAATTACCCAGTACCCACATAAACCCAGATGCACAAGGTAATACATGAGTCTTGAGTTCATTTGAAGTGGCTGGAGGCCCTGGTGTGCCCATTCTCTCTCCCTTCATTTCTCTCTGTCTCTCTCTTCTATCTCTTTCCCTCTCTCTACTTGCAAATACATAAATAATTAAAAAATACTTCATTTTACATGAAGGAGACTGGGTAAGAAACCCACCCATCCACCAACCATCTATCATTAAAGGCAGAGGTGAATGAAGCAGGGAATGGCATTTAAAGGGATAGGGAATATTACAACTACACAGAGAGGTTGAGGGCCAACATTCAGCCAGGAAGTGACATTGGAACACACTAGAAAGTATGAAGGACACTATCATGTGAGTATGCAGGGAAAGAGCCTTCTACCAATGTGTTCTGGAAAATGAAAATTCCTTAAGGCAAGAGAATGACTCCTTGTGAGAAGAAGAGACAGACACTGGTGGCACAAAAGGAGGAGACAAGGACAGATTGAGGACAGGATCTGCAGCAGGCACTGTCAGGTAGTGTGTCATGAAAGTGCTTTGCAATTTGTTCAGACTGACTGGCAAGATCATCTGAGCAGAGGAGTGGATGTGTAATTATGGTTTTGTAGGATTCTGCTGTTATCTTGTGAGGAACAGACCATAATGGGCAAGTGTGGGAGCAGGTAGACCAACTAAGACTGACAAAAGTGTGAACATGCTGATAAGTGTGTACTGGAGGTGTTAAATGTAAAGGAAAGAAGGCTTCCTGATACCTAACATTTGGGACCAAAGAAGAAAGGATAGCCTCAAAATGGAAAAACTTTCCATGACAAAACTCATCTTTATAATTATATGAACACAAAACCAAACCTACAGAGCGTGTTTCAGGAAATTCTCCACACAGAAGAATCAAATAATCAGCCTCAAGTGCCTACAAGAAGCAGATCACAATAACCAAACTCAGAGAATACACAAAAAATTTCAAAGTCCATGAAAACACCAAACCACATAAACCAACATAATATGGCAGGGATCAAATCAAACCTCACAGTCATTACCTTAAATATCAATAGCCTTAATTTACTCATCAAGAGACACAAGCTAACAAAGTTCTCTATTTCTACTAGTGAATTTCTAAATCTTGACTGGCCAATTATTTCTGTCTTGCATATTTTATTTTAATAAATGTTTGTATATGTAACTAATTAAAAATTTAATAACTGAAAACACCTAAGTATTATTTAAATGGATATCAACTATGAACTATAAGAAAAGAGTGTTCATATTAAATCTCTCATGGTAAAGTAGGAAAATATAGAGATATCCAAGATCTTAGATGCATACAATAATTGAAACAGATTTTTAAATAGGAGATTAAAAATTTCTTTTCAATTTTTATTTAATTTGGCTACTTTTTAATAAGAAAAAATAAAAGAAATATGATGAAATGTAATACAGGAATTATTAAAAGAACTCTATTGTAGATTTTTCTGGATGTTCCAAGTGTGAGTTAAAGTTTTTCCTTGCTATAGGACATTGTTTCATTTGCTATTGTATTTAATGAATAGAGTTCAGTCATTGGCTGAAACTCATTTAGAATTGAATAAGAAGCAATAGAAAATATTATAATTTCTAAAATAATGAAGATTATTAAGAATACAATAGCATTTTAACATAGGACAGGAAAATTATCAATACTTCTCATGTAAAATAAGAAACTAAAGTACTAATTTTAACCTAATATTCATTTGGACTAAGTTTTCATGATACTATGCTTTTTTTTTTTTTTTTTTGAGTTTTCATCCATTAATTAGACAAGAAGCAAATGAGAAGACAGCTATGGACTTGTTGCTAAGAGCACAGTTGGTCAGACTCCCTAGGTTTTAAATAAAACACTATTAGCCATTTTCTTTTTGACCTTGGAAAACACCTGTAAAATATGTACGTGAATCACTTTATTCCTTGAGCAGTGTGATCATGAAAATTCTTTTTGTATAAGTCCATTATTGTGTGGGAAAAAAAAGTCCCCAAAGCTCCTGACCATGCTATTTGTCTTTGGGTAGTGTGGAGCAAGTTTTAGCAATAGGATAACAATATGCAATACAATGCTGTCACATGACTTCTGTAAGTAGAACAGATTCAGCTTCCTCTGAGAAGTTGCCAATAGTGGTAAAAAGACATTGAGTTGATTTTCCAATCCTGTGACACAGTACATAAGTTCAAGTTATCATTAGAAAAGGCAAAGCTCTACATAAAACTCTGAAAGTACATGCAATTATTTTTTATCCAATGGATGGGAGCTCTAATATTAGTTAATCATAAGTAAAAAGAAAAGGAAGGAAGAAAAGAGGGAGGATACTTAAAGGGGTACAGGGAAGGAATCTTAGTAAATTCTTAGCAAAGAAAAGTCCTTAGCTCAGAAATATTGACTTATTTTGAGGTTTACTTTAAAATCTTATCTATTTATTTATTTATTGATTGATTGATTGATTGATTACAGAGAGATGGGGAGAGAAAGAGAATGGGTACACTAGAGCCTCTAGCCACTGAAAATGAACTCCAGACACATGTGCCACCATCTGGCTTATGTGGGTACTGGGAACTTGAACCTGAGTCCTTAGGCCTTTCAGCAAGTACCCTAACCACCACGCCATCTCTCCATCCCTAAAACCATATTCTTTTAAGTCATGTATATATATGAAATAATTTTAATATCCAACCTAATTATTTTCAGCCAAGTAAACACCCCATCCCAGCTTCTTTTTTATTTTTATTTTTAAATGGATTTCTTCACCTCCTAGCTCACCAGTATGGTATAAGTGTTGCAGTCAGTTTCATGTTGCTGGGATGAACTTACAAGCCAGGCACAGTTTATGAGAAGGAGGGATTTATTAGAGCTTACAGATCCAGGGGAAGTTCCATAATGGTGAAAATGAGAAAACCTACCACCAAAAGCAAGAGCAAAAACTGGCACCCAAACATCAGGGAACCCAGACAGAACTCTGACTTCTCTCTGCATACCTTAGGCTGGAATTCCAGGTGCAGCCCCCAAACAGACCTTGGGGATAGACCCTAGGATTCACTCACAATGACACCTCCTCTAGCAAGGGGCCTAGAAATCCAAGCTACAACCTTGAATAAAACCCCTGACTCTACTGGGGGGACATCCATTCAAACTACCACAATAAGTAATAAAAATTAACCAGCAATCTAAAAGTCTAGAAGCCAACCATCACCATTCACATATAAATTTCTTTAGCAATGAAATTAATTTATCTGCTACTATCTAAAGTTTGTTCCCACCACCTTCAATTTTTAAAATATTATTTATTTATTTGCAAGGAGGGCGTGAGAGAGAACAAGACAGAGAGAGAGAGAGTGAGAGCGAGAGAGAGAGAGAGAGAGAATGAGTGAGTGCATACTAAGGTCTTTTCCTTCCAACAAGCTCATTCAAATCTGTGTATTCTAACATTTTCACTTCCCAGCATGTCTTAGCTTTAAGCCGAGTGATGTCGTAGTCACCTCTCATCCTTTCATCTATGTGCAGCAACACATCTTTCCATCACGTTTTGTCTCTCTGGAAGGACTTCTTCTCAATAAATTTCATTAGATATCCTTGTTTTTGCTTTCAGTCTTAACTGGGGGTTCCCCACTTCTCTATAGAGACCCTTAAAATTGGAATTCCATATTTTCTCATTTTATGTTGCCCAGTTTCATATTTAGTACAAATGTGATTCATAAAACAGTGAACACAATAAATTTAAGAAAATGAGTGGATAGATAGAAAGGTGGATAGCTAGGTGAAATAATCCATGAATAGAATGAAGGAGGGCTCCAAATGATTCTATGCCTTGGAGATAATGATGCATAAAACAGGCCTCAACTTACTGGTCAATAAACTATGTCTCAAATACGTTATTACAAAGTTACCCAGAAACAAGAACCACAAAGGACTATGAAACTCCTCCAAAGCCCTCACAAGGACTAGATGTTCCAGACTGAGATGTGATTTTTAACATTGATTGTCAACTTCACAGGATCTTGACTGACCTAAGAGTCAAATCTCTAGGTTCAGTCTGTGAGAAAGTTTATCAACTAGGTTGATTGAGGTGAGAAACCTCATTCTAAATGTTAGTTGCAGCATTTCATGGGCTGGGTCCTGGACTGAATAAAAAGAAGAAAGTGATTTGAGTACCATCATTCATTTCTCTCTGCTTTTTGATGTGGATATAATGTGACCAGCTGCCTCATCCTCCAACCACAATGCTTTCCCAGCCATGATGGAGTATATTGCTAGAACTATTAACTGAGGTAAACCCTTCCTCCCTTCAGTTGTTCTTGTCAGGTGTTTGTCATAGCAACAAGGAAAGTAACTAAAACAGATGTAGTGCTTCTGCCTGGCATGGTCAACAGCAGAAACTCTGGATAAAGATAACTTTACGCTCCATAACAACCGCATATAACCCATTCCTTTTCCAAATGTGATGCTTGCTTGGTGACTTCCTGTCATCAAAATGGTCCCTGAGTAAATAACTAGCAACTAAACTTAGATCTCTAATTTGTCAAAATTTAGACTTGACATTCTCCAAGATTATTTCAAAGGTGAAGATTTTGTGATTGATGCTGCTCTGAACAGACCACAAGAGGAGAAAGCCTCAGAGAGGCTTCAATCATGATCCAGGCAGAAAAATGAACCTCAATGGTAATTTTAACAGAGGGAATTTACCATTAACAATTAAATACGTAGTGGTAAAGATCTGAGTTGGCAACTTCAGAAGGGAAGCTGTCTTCCTGAGTTAGGGCTGGGAGACGTTGTCTAACCACTGTGGTGGGTCACAGAGAAGGTGGCAGAAGAGCCACCCTTCTATTGCACTCTACCCTTGCCTTTCTCTAGCACTCTTGGTGGGTCCCACTGGCTGGAAAAGCTAAAATGCGGCTTGCAAATTCCAGCCCCAGAACTAACAGGAAAGTTCAGAAGATGGATTTGGTGTTGAGAGACTGAAGGTTGGTAGGTTAGTAAAAGAAAATAACTATGGAAAATGTGTTTCTGAAAACTGTATATTATTACAGTAGAATAACACAATATCATTTAACAGCACTGAGATCTGGCAGAAGAGGTGCTGGATAAGCAAAATGCAAATAGAAGACCAGGAAGGGAAGTTAATTTTTATCATTACAATGACTTTCAGAGCCAGTAGTAAGAGAGTAATGTGGAAGATACCAGATTTTGGAAAATTAAAATGTTTCTATGACATAGACTAAGTGCCTGCATAAAAAAAAAATCAATCTGCATTAAAGACACTAAGGTCAAATCTGTTTTTGTCCCAGTAAGATCCAGCACACTTATGCTGAGGAGGAGCAGCTGGGTCTCTGACAGGAGAGAGACTTGGTGCTGACGCTGCTGCTTCAGTTCTGTCACCCTGTACAGTGTGCTCTACTTTCAGTGTCTGTTTCCTATTCATTACAATGAAGACCAAAATTACCTTCCTTCCACTGCCAGTCAGATGGGACAAAGTCGAGAAAGAAATAAAACATGCTGTTGGAATGTTTGGTGTCACTACTCACATGGTAGGTAGGTGTACATGGTTATCTCCACCAGTGCCCCAGCATCACTCACCCTCCGTCCCACTGGCCCTTGCTATGCTTCCTTCAATAGCTAAGAATTTGGCAGTCTACAGTATATTTTTGGAAGACAGTGGAATATCAAAGAAACTTCTCAAATGAAAAAGTTTAAGTTCATTTTTGTTCTCTGTCTACCCATTTGACAGTTCTAACTGTTCCTCAACCTTTCTCATGACACCATAAAAGACCAGAATCCTTTGGCTACTTGGACCATCTTTTCTGCCTATGGCCCATGGAATACCCTTACCTGTGAAATGCAAGTACGGAAATTTCACTCATATCAATGCTCTTCTTCAAGCCCATCCTGCCCCAAGCCAAGCTAGCATTGATTCATCAAACAACATATGGTTAATATAAATTAGAAATAAGTAAAAACAGACTTCCTTTTATTAATGTAAGCTAGTCTTCATATTAGAAAGAGAGAAATATGGGCATTCTTGTATTTTTCCATGCATTCAGTCTTCATTTTTATATTCTTGAATTTAGATAACTCTACTTTATTTATAAGGGGGATAAAGGCAGAGAAGATATGTAATTTGAATGAAATTATTTATTTGGCATTTGTGTAACATGTGGAAGAAAAATTGTATTCTGTTGATAAAATAAACAATGAATATATACATCATCAAAAATTGTATGAAACAAAACCAACCAAAGATTTGATTTACTAACATCAGGACTGAAGCAAAACAGAAAAAAAATGTATTTGATCATTTGTCACTGAAACATAGAAAACAGGGTAGAGCTTCCCTAAATATATTTTGTGGATGGAATGACAAACCCAGCACAGCTAACTCAATCTTGTCTTCAAGATATAGTTGGCCACATTCTGCTAAACCATTTATTATGGCTTTTGCCAATTAGTTAAAAGTGTGATTTGCTTAAACATTTTTTGTGTTATCTTCCTAGTACATACATGCTGAGCTGAAGCTATGACTGGGATGTCTGAGTTATGTTTCCAGATGTGGGCAATGCATTACCACACACCTCATTCTCCTACCTTTTTAAAAGATTTTTATTAATTAGTTTTGTACTCAAAGAATACAGTCAAGTTGGTACTATTATTGGGTTCATCCATGCCCTACTTCCTCCCCCTAGCCACTTCTTGTTGAGGTATATGGGTCATGCATTGTGGAGTTAGCCCAAAGTTACGGGTAGGAGAAATGTCCCTGTGTATCATGACCCAACTAGTTGCTCTGACATTCTTTGCCCCCTCTTCCGTAAAACTTCCCTGAGCCATGTTGGGTTCATTTTTGGTCTGCTTCAGTGATGAGGTGTTGGGGGTCTCTGGGTCTGGATATCTGATTTGGTAGTAGTTGATTGTTCTCTGTGTCGATCTCCTTCACCCTTGTGCTGGTATCCAGTTCACCAAGAAAACAGCACCCTTGCTTGATTTGACAATTATTTTTAGTTTCATCCGGGGCCCTTTTGAGGCATGATGGGGTGATTCTCTCCTTAGGATCTGCATCTATCTGAAAAAGATACTTCTCCAACGGAGAGTAAAGTTAGCACCAGAAAAATGGGATAATGCTTTATTTTTTTATAGAGAATTTAATAGGTGTAGGCCCTCTTTTAGCCCACAATTGGTGGTAGATTGATAATGGAGAGCGTGCTCATGTTTGGATATGGTTCTGTCTTGTTTCCCAGCTCCAGCTATGGGATCCCGTTCCAATGAGGGGATCAGTTAGTCAAATCAAGAGCAATTGGATTCCCACCATGGCTGTGTGCCAATATTGCACTTGGGTGAGCATCATGACAGGTTGTTTGCTGCTAAGTAGGTTAGACCATGAGTTGCCTGGATAGATATTGGTCATTTTCCCCCAGTCACCCATGTAGCACGTTCTGGCACTAGACCCACTGTCAGAGAGTCTGGGGATTGACTCTCTTCCAGCTTCCAGCTTCCAGTCATTCTATTTTACGTGTCAACTACATATGGTGTCTTCAGCAGTAGAGTCTTACCACTAACCTTTGGTGGGCCATCAAATACTCTGACAGAAATCTGTCTTTCTTTTAGGAAACCTTGTAGGTCTCTCTGGTCAAAAGCTTGTTGTGGATGATAGCCACATGCTGGTACTGGGAGTTACAAGTTAGTGCCCACTAAGAGAAGGAAAAAACGGATAACTAATGTAAAAGAATTAGAGAGAAGAGAGGGGGGTTAGAGATAGATAGAGAGGATGTAGAAGATTAAGGTCAGTCTTCATCATACCCTCTCCAGTGTCTTGTGGCTCAGGTGTTCCCTATAAGGGCCTGATGAAGGTTCAACCATTTGGTCTGCCTTTTAGGATGTAGAATGTTATGGTACCATTGCTGTTTCCGTCTAGACTTGTGTCTCTCACTCCTCCCTTGCTCTCCCCTCCCTCCCCACCCACACTATTGTCTAGTCCATGAGATGCTTGCTGGGTATGTCGGCATCTTGGGAAGATCCAGGTTAGGTGCTGAGTGATGAGTGTGACTATGCAGCGATTATCTTTCTGTGATTGGGTAAGTTCACTGAAAATGATCTATTCCAGGTTCAACCATTTTTCCTCAAATTTCATTGTGTCATTTTTTCTTACTCCTGTGTAGATTGCATTGTGTAGATGTACCACATATTAGTTACCCATTCTTCTAGTGATGGACATCTGGGTTGATTCTAGCTCTTAGCTCTAATGAATTGAGCCACTATAAACATGGTTGAGCAAATCTCTCTAGCCTGTGGTTTAAAGGTTTTAGGGTACATGCCCAGTAATGGAATAACTGGGTCTGTTGGTAATTCTACAGTCAGCTTTTTCAGGAGTCTCTATGTTGCTTTCAAAATGGTTTTATCATCTTACATTCCCACTAACAGTGGATGAGGGTTCCTATTTCTCCACATCCTGGCCAGCATTTATTTTCATTTGATTTTTTAAAGTTTGCTATCCTTACTGGGGTAAGGTGGAATTTCATAGTCGTTTTAATTTTCATTTCCCTGATGATTAGGGATGATAAATATTTTCTTAAGTGTGTGTTTTCCATTTTATTTCTTCCTCTGTGAACTGCCTGTCCAGCTCTTTGACCCATTTTGTGAGTGGGTTGTTTGACTTTATATTGCTTAGGGTTTTCAGTTCTTTGTAGATTCTAGAGATTAGGCTTCTGTCAGTTGGATAATCAGCAAATATTTTCTACCATTCTGTGGGTAATCTATTGGATTTGCTTATTGTATACTTGTCTGTAAAGAAACTCTTCAGCTTCATGTGATCCCATTGGTGGAGTGACTATTTAAGATTGTGAGAAGCTGTGGTTTTGTTCAGGAAGTCTTTTTCCATTCATATATCATGGAAAGTTCTTCCTATATTTTCTTACAGTAGTAGTCGAGTTTCTGGTCTTATATTAAGGTCTTTGATCCATATCAACTTGAGTGTAGTGCTTGTGAAATGTGTGGATCAAGTTTCAATTTCCTGCATATTGTTATCCAGTTTGTCCAGCACCATTTGTTGAAGATGCTGTCTTTTATCCGGCCTATATTGTTAGGGCCTTTGTCAAATATCAAGTAGCTGTAGTTGCTTAACACAAAGTCTGGGTCCTCAATTGTATTCCATTGGTCTATACTCCTGTTTTTATGCCAGTACCATGCTATTTTTATTACTATGGCTTTATAATATAGCTTTATATCAGGTATGGTGATGCCTCCAAAGATATTTCTTTTGCAGAGGACATGCTTGGATATCTGAGGGCTTCTGCCTTTCCATATGAAATTTGAGATCATTTTTTCTATCTCTGTGAAGAACAATATTGGGATTTTAATTGGAGTTGCATTAAATCTATATATTGCCTATGGTAGGATTGCCATTTTCACAATGTTAATTCTACCTATCAGGAGCATGGGAGGTATTTCCATTTTCTCAAGTCCTCTTCAATTTCTTTTTTGAGTGCTTTTTGTGTTTTCATTACATAGATCTTTCACTTCCTTGGTTAACACTATTCCAAGGTATTTTTGTTGTTGTTGTTGCTATTAAAAATGGGACCATGTCCCTTATGTCTTTCTCTGTGTATTTGTCATTTGCATATAGAAAAGCAGCTAGGGTGAAACAGCACATCAATTTTAAAGGTAACCCCATAAGAAATACATCAGACTTCTCAATGGAAACCCTGAAAGCCAGAAGGGCCTGGAAGGAAACACTGAAAACTGTAAGAACCTATGGCTTCCAACCCAAATTACTCTACCCAGCAAAAGTATCCCTCATAATAGATGGTGAAAGAAAATCTTTCCATGAGAAAGCTCAGCTTTACAGTTATATGAACACAAAACCAAACCTACAGAGAGTATTTCAGAAAATTCTCCACACAGAAGAATCAAATAATCAAACTCAAATGCCTACAAGAAGCAGATCAAATAACCAAACTCAGAGAAGGCACAAAAAAATTCAGTCTATGTAAACACCAAACCACATATACCAACACAAGACAGGGATCAAATCAAACCTCATAGTCATTACCCTAAATTTTAATGGCCTTAATTCATCCACCAAGAGACACTAGCTAACAGGATGGATCAGAAAATTAGACCCCTCAATTTGTTGTCTTCAAGAAACCCATCTCACTACTAAAGACAGACACCTCCTCAGGGTGAAAGTTTGGAAAACTATATTCTAAGCAAATGGGAATAAGAAACAAGCAAACATAGCTATATTAATATCACATAAAATTGACTTCAAACCAAAAATAATCAAAAAAGACAAAGAAGGCCACTTCCTACTTATCAAGGGAATGATCCATCAAGAGGATATTACAATCATAAATTTGTATTCACCAAACACAGGGTCACCACAGTTCATAAAGCAAAACCTACTTGACACAAAAATGGAAATAACCACCAACACCATCATAGTTGGGGACTTCAATACACCATTATCAGTAATAGACAGATCATCCAAACAGAAACTCAACAGGGAAGTAAGAGAGCTCAAAAAAACCATAGATCACTTAGACCTAATGGACATCTACAGAACATTCCATCCCAAATCCACAGACTACACATTCTCTTCAGAAGCCCATGGAACATTCTCTAAAATAGATCATATACTGGGTAACAAAGCCTGCCTCCATTTATTTAGGAAGATTGACATAATTCCCTGCATGATGTCAGATCACAATGCTATATTACTAAAAATTAACAACAAAAGACACACCAAAAATCCCATCAGCACCTGGAAACTGAACAGCACACTTTTAAACAATAAATGGATAGTGGACAAAATAGAAAAAGAAATTGCAAAAGTTCTAGAAATGAATGACGATGAGAACACATCATACCCAAACTGATGGGACACAATTAAGGCAGTCTTCAGGGGAAATTTCATAGCACTAAATGCCTTAATAAAAAAGACAGAGAGATCCCAAATAAATAAACTAACCATACACCTAAAGGCACTGGAAAAGCAAGAAAAATCCAACCCAAAAAGCTCCAGAAAGAAAGAAATAATTAAGATCACAGCAGAAATTAATGCATTGGAAACTAAGAAAACAATTAAGAAAATCAACAAAACAAAGAGCTGGTTCTTTGAAAAACTAAACAAGATTGACAAACCCCTGGCCAATTTTATCAAGCCAAAAAAAAAAAAAAAAAAAAAAAAAGAGAGAGAGAGACGTTTGAAATTAACAAAATTTGAAATAAAAAAGGAAAGATCACAACAGACATAAGTGAAATTAGGAGAATCATCAGGACTTATTTCAAAAACCTCTACTCCACAAAAAAGGATAATGTGAAGGAGACGGATAAATGCCTGGACACATAGCATCTATCAAAGCCAAACACAGAGCAGATTAATCACCTCAATCAACCCATCACACTCATGGAGATTGAAAAGTAATAAAAACCTCCCAAAAAAGAAGAGTCCAGGACCAGATAACTTCTCAGCTGAATTTTATCAAACCTTCATGGAAGAACTCAAACCAATCTTCCTCAAACTGTGCCACACAATTGGTGAACAGGGAAGGCTATCCAACTCCTTATGAAGCTAGTATCACCCTAATTCCAAAACCAGGCAGAGATGCCACAAGCAAAGAAAACTACCTGCCTATTTCCCTGATGAACTTAGATACAAAGATCCTGAACAAAATCCTCTCACACTGAATCCAACAACACATCAAAAGCATTATCCACCTTGACCAACTGGGACTCATCCCAGGAACACAGGGGTGGTTCAACATACGGAAATCTGTCCATGTAATACACCACACAAACAAGGTTAAACACAAAAACCACATGATCATTTCAATAGATGCAGAAAAGGCCTTTGACAAGATACAACATCACTTCATGATAAAAACATTGGACAGAATTGGCATGGTTGGTTCATATCTTAACATAATAAACCAATATATAAAGCTCTGAAGGCCCAAATAATACTTAATGGAGAGAGACTGGAGGAATTCCCATTGAGATCAGGAATAAGACAGGGTTGTCCACTCTCACCTCTGCTCTTCAATATAGTGCTGGAAGTCCTAGCTCAAGCAATAAGTCAGGAGAAAGAAATAAAATGGATACAATTTGGAAAGAAAGAAGTTAAGTTAGCTCTATTCACTGATGACACGATTGTATATGTAAGAGACTAGAGAGACTCCATCCCAAAACTCATGAAGGTGATTAACTCCTATATCAAAGTAGCAGGATACAAAATCAATGCACAAAAATCAGTAGCCTTTCTATGTGCATACTCCTAACTTTTAATCTAAATAATAATAGTAACGAAAGATTAGATAGATAATGGCTTCAAAGCAACTTTCCAAATTCTTTACAATCTAATTTATAGGGCATATTCATAATTTTGAAAGAATTTCAATTGGAGAAGGAATGAAAATATGATTTTGTAATTACATAATGATAAGAAGTAATTCTGTATTGCTCAAGGTTAAGATTTTCTCACTTCTTTGTTTTTCTGCAATTTTTATTTCTCCTCTATTGTAATTCCCATTACCAATGCCTTCCTCAGTTCAGAAGGCACTTTAGTTGAATGATTTTATCACCTGGGCATCACAATAATATTTTAAAAGGCAATGATTGTTTCCCATTTCTTACCAGTGAGGAAACAGACAGATGGATTAATCAATTTTTTGAACAAGGTCACACAGCTAGCAAGAGGCAGAATTGGGATTGGAGCCCAGGTTGATGCAATGCCAGGATTAATGCCTTTTTCAGAAATTCATGCTGTTACCAATCCTTGACTTTCATCTCATTGTCTGCCTTAGGGAATAGCCTGGGGAATTCACCAAGTTCAAGCTTCAGGAAGATTTCTGTTCTGTCTTCCACAAACTTGGAGGACAGAAGCTATTTCTTATTTTTCTATGCATCTGGAGTTCCCAGTGCAGAGCTGCATTTATAAGGTGTTTATATATGAAAACACTTTTCCTGAGTGCCTGGACTCTCTTTTGTGTTTGTATTCTCTGCATGCATCCACATATTCTCCTTAACCTAGAAGGGGAGTAGGAAACAAAAATCAAGACATATAGTCATGGAAAAATGAAATATGGAGAGATGGAGTTTGTGGATGGGATAGAAAGGCCCAACAAAATGAAGGTAACATGCAATCACTGTGAAACTCACCAAGGTATGGGTTAAACTCCAAAAAATCCGTATGAGAAAAGTAAGTCTGATATAAGAAGCCATCCAGAACATAAAGATGAACAAAAAATGTTTCCCAATTATCTGCCAAAGACAGAGGAAACAGAAGTCCTCCCAAATGACCTGCTATATTCTGGTAGTGCTGCACTGTACATCTTTAAACATGGATGCTTAAGCAAAAGCTACTAGCCTTCAAATCAATACTGTCTAGTATTTATTGAATTAATAATATTCCCCTCATGTAATCTGCACATCCCATTTTATAGATGAGTAGGAAGAAACTCACAGAATTAAATAACATCCAAAGTTGAAAAGCAATAACTTTTATCTACATAAATTGTCTCATCCATAAAACAAAGTTTAAGGGTCTGGCATGGTGGCACACACCTTTAATCCCAGCACTTGGGAGGCAGAGGTAAGAGGATTGCCCTGAGTTTGAGGCCACTACATAGTAAATTCCAGGTCAGCCTTGGCTACTGTGAGACCCTACCTCAAAAAAAAAAAAAAAAAAAAAAAAGGAAGATTATAGTACCCTGCTAACTCATACTGGTGTCAGGATGAAAAGAGAAAATATATGCACAGAACTAGAGTCCAGCATCCAGCAACTGACAACTCTACTGTTTTTGTTTCTTTCTTTTTATAAAAATATTATTATTATTATTACTGATATTTTGTGGTAGAGATACTGTAGTATAGCAGATTTCTCCCAATGAAATTATTCTCTCCTGAAGAGAGGAAGGAAAAACTAAACATCTCCGATGGAGCTGCCTGCAAATGGTGCACTGTTCTCCAGAGATGCTGATTCTGTGTGTCCTCACATATTCTTAGGTGGGCTTCCTGGTAGTTTGGCTGCCTTTGAGTCATCGAATAATCAGCTAAGGGGAGGTCATCATTCTGGATGGGACAAGACTTCTCATGGTGATGCAGCATTTGAGTCATCTGTTGCTCCTCCTTACAGAGCAGCCCCTCATGCTGTTCTGTAAGTAACTCCAATAAACTCATTGGCTTTTCAAAACTTGTTTTGGTGTAATCAATCTTTGGTCTGTTGTCTGTGCCCTATCTTGGGACAAGACATCTGCTTACATCATCCCATGGAAAAGGTTTCCCAGAACATAAACACAGGTTGGGAGTGGGGAGAAAAGAGAGAATGGACATATTGGGGCCTCTTGTTACTGCAAACAAACTCCAGATGCATGGGTCACTTTGGCCATCTGTCTTTACATGGGTCCTGAGGAAACTGACCCTGGGCAGGCAGACTTTGCAAGCAAGAGCCTTTAACTACTAATCCATGTCTCCAGCCTACCAATGTTTTGTTTCCTTGTTGTTTTTTCATTTCCCTCCTCCCCCCAGGTAGGGTCTTCTTCTAGCCCAAGCTGATCTATGTAATCTCGGGGTGGTCTCAAATTCACAGAAACCCTCCTACCTCTGCCTCCCAAGTGCTGGAATTAAAAAGGTATGTGCCACCATGCCTGGCTCCCACCACTTATTTTTTACAAAATTTTTTATTGACAACTTCCATAATTATAGACAATAAACCATGAAAATTCCCTCAACATTCCCCTTCACAAATCCACTCTGCATCATATCCCCTCCCCCTCTGAATTACTCTCTCTGACCTTGCAGTACCTGCTACTACCTACCACTTATTTTTTAATGCAGAAGAACAAATGTGGTTTGAAAGCAGATGGCTTATGTCCTCGGTTTGATAGTCAAATACACAGGGGTTCAAATACTTGCTACAACATTTTCATCTGCATAGGGTGTCCTAGCAATGTGTGTTATATTTGCTTCCTCATCTCTCTATGTTGCTGGATATAAGAGAGTCTTCCTTCCCATGCTATTATGAGAATTAAATAAGGTTATGTATTTTGATCCTCATCAAAATCACAATCTCTGACCTCTGGCACAGGGCCTAATTGTGTTTGGGACCTGTGACTTCCTTCTAATCAGTATATATGTCAAAGGAAATGAGCAATCACTCCTGTGATTAAGTTTCATTACAGAAGACTGTGTCAGGAAAGCAGAGAGACAAAGAGATTCTCCAATGACCATGTTGTCAGCTGCCCATGGAGTGACTCTATGGCAGAAAACTATGGAAACCCTAGGAGCAGAGGGTAGCCCCCCATTCTTGGCCAGTAGTAATTAGGACCTTCACTTATAAAGCCATGGGAAAAACCCTGAGGGTGTCTGTAGGCATATGCTTTCCTAAACCAAGTCTCCAGAGAAAAAATTTAGCCCAGCTAATGTGTTAATGATGAATCATTGACCAAAGGACTCAGCATAGATTCCCACCACAGAGACTGTCAGGTAACAATGTACCAGGCTTTAAGCTGACAAGTTGTAGCAATTTATTATATCACAGAAAATGATGAATACATGCATGTAAAGCATTTGACAGAGAGCCTTATATGCATAGGGCTTCAAAAAATTAGAGGTGTTATATATAACATATTTCTGTAAATTATGAATCGTTTAAGGCAGTTTGTTTTTGGATACATGTCTTTGATACACTTAGAAGATCTCTCTAGAATAATAGGAGTTAATATCTCCTAGTAAGGTATTGTATTAGTCAGGGTTCTCTAGAGGGACAGAACCACTAGAATGAATTATATTAAAAGGGGAATTTATTGGATTAGATTACAGCAGTCTGAATAGCAGTTGCAGGCCCAAGAATCAAGGAACCCTGCAGCTGCTCAGTCCACATGGCTAGATGCCTCAGCAGTCCCAATCCAGCACTGAAGTTCTGGAGGCTTCCTGAGGAGCTGCTGGCTTTCAATCCATGCAGGTCTTTAGTAGACGCTGGTTTTCAGTCCACGCTGGTCTTTAACCCATGTTGGAAGGTAACAAACAGTTCCGAAAGCCAAGTGGAAAGAAAGAAGGAGGCTCCTTTCACCCACAGCTTCCTTTTATAAAGTCCCCCTCTGAGCAGGGCTGCCCGCTCTGGGGGAAGGGCTCACTCTGGGAGAAGGACTTCCTCCTTCAGTTAATCCTTCCTGGAAGTAACCTGAGAGACCCACCTGAAAGGAATTTCTGTGGATTACTAAACAGATCAAGTTGACAACACCTTAACCATCACAAATACAAACCTTGTCAAGTTGACACCAAACCATATCTCCTTACATTATGCTTGATTTCCAAATGAAAACAGTAACAAGCTCACAATTCCACCAAACATGGTATAACTATCCCACATACAACTTGAAACAAAAATCTTCCCCTCCCCCAAACACAAAGCAAGGTTCCTTGAGGAATGCTTAGTCTCTAATATAATAGGTCTAATATAAGTTCAACAACACTTAGCTACTGATTTACTCTTAATATTTGTGTAGATATATACAAACACTCCAGATCAAGGTAGGATAGAAACATTGCAATTACCCAACCAGAACAGCCTGTGGCAAAAAGAGGTTTATTTTGGCTTATAGGCTCAAGGGGAAGCTCCATGATGGCAGGGAAAACGATGGCATGAGCAGAGGGTGGACATCATTGCCTGGCCCACATAACATGAACAATAGGAACAGGAACACTAGCAAGGGAAACTGGCTATAACACCCATAAGCCTGCCCTCAACAATACACTGCCTCCAGGAGCCTTTAATTTCCATTTGCCATCAGCTAGGGAACCTAGCATCCAGAACAACTAAGTTTATGGGGGACACCTGACTCAAACCACCACAGGTCACTTGGGGTGATGGTAAGTGGGACCATTCCCATTTCTACCCTTTGATCCCTGGACCCATGAATCCAGGTTATAGAAGTACCATATATAGGATGCTGATTCAGAGCATATACAGCCTGCTAGAGGACACTCCCCCAGCCCTCCAAGCTATTGCCACCTAGTTGACTCTGTAGCTGTTCCTTTAAAAGGCCATTCCACTATTCTATCAAGCCAGCTGCTTCAGGGTGGTGGAGCACATGGAAACACCAGTAAATTTCATGATCATGAGCCCACTGCATTACTTCCTTGGATGTGAAGTGAGTTCCTTGATCAGAAGCAATGCTTTCTGGAACACCATGATGGTGTATAATGGATTCTGTAAGCCCATGGATGGTAGTTTTGGCAGAAGCACTACGTGCAGGAAAAGCAAATGCATACCCAGAATAAGCGTCTATTCCAGTAGGGACAAAATGCTTCCCTTTCCATGATAGAAGTGGTCCAATGTAGTCAACCTGCCACCAAGTTTCTGGTTCATCACCCCGAGGAACAGTACCATGCCAGGGGCTCAGAGTTGGTCTCTGATGCTGCTGGTAAATTTGGCACTCAGCAGCAGCTGCAGCCAGGTCAGCCTTAGTTAGCAGAAGTCCATGTTGTTGGGCCCATGCATAACCTGCATTCCTGCCACCATGGCCACTTTGTTCATGGGCCCATTGAGCAATGACAGGGGCAGCTGAGGAAAGAGGTTGACCACTATCCAAAGAATGGGTCAGCTTATCTTCTTGATTATTAAAGTCATCCTCTGATGAGGTCACTTTCTGATGAGTATTAACATGTGACACAGGTATCTTTATATCCTTTGCCAATTCAGAGAGCTCTATCCACATACACCCCAAATGTCCTTCTCGCCAATTTTCCAATTGTGCTCCTTCCAAGTCCTCAACCATCCATCCAAACCATTGGCCACAGCTCATGAATCAGTGTATAATTGTACATCTGGCCATTTTTCCTTCCAACCAAAATTCACAACAATGTACACTGCCCCAAGTTGTGCTCATTGTGAAGACTTCCCTTCACCACAGTCCTTCAGAGTTGTCCCAGAACATGGCTAATACTGCAGCTGTCCACTTCTGGGAGGTGCTGAACCATCTTTAAACCATGCCCTTGACATAGGGCACACTCTATGATGCCATAGGTGCATGCTTGGTGACAGAAGGCATTGTACAGGAGTAGAAACCATGGACATTTGGGCCACTTCCTCATTTAACCTACTTGTGCCTTCAGGGTGTGTTCAAGCCTGATAACATATAAATCACTTCCACTTGATGATGGACTTCTGCTGTGCATATTCAACTCTATGGCCCAGTGGATCAGATAACACCCAGCTCATGATGGGCAGCTCAAGTGGCATAGTAACTTGATGGCCCATTGTCAAACATTCAGTTTCCACTAAGGCCCAATAGCAGGCCAGGATCTGTCTCTCAAAGAATAATTGTCTGCAGATGATGGCAGGGCTTTGCTCCAAAATCCCAAGGGTCTCTGCTGTGATTAACCTATGGGTACTTGCCAAGGTCTCCAAACAACATCCCTGTCTATCACAGACACCCCAAGCACCATTGCATCTGCTATATGGCCCAAGGGGCAGAGCAGCCTGGACCTGTTGAAGAGCTTTCTTTTGTTCTGGGCCCCAATGAAAACTAGTAGCTTTCCCAGTCACTTGTTTATGGGTCAGAGTAAGTCACCCAAATGAGGAATGTGCTGTCTCCAAAATCCAAATAGGTCCACTAGACATTGTGCTTCTTTCTTAGCTATGGAACAGTGCAACAGATGCAGATGCAACAACTTAACCTTAGAAGAAATATCCCTACATGCCCCACACCATTGAACTCCCAGAAATTTCACGAAGTGGAAGGCCCTTGAATTTTGTATGGATTTATTTCCCATCCCCTGATGCACACATGCTGTACCAGCAACTCCAGAGTGGTTTCTACCTCCTGCTCATTTGATCGAATCAGCATAATGTCACCAATATAATGGGCCAATGTGACACCTTGTCGAAGGGACAGACGATCAAGATCCCTGCAAACTAAGCTATGACACAGGGCTGGAGAGTTAATATAACCTTGAGGTAAAACAGTAAAGGTATATGACTGACCCTGTCAGCTGAAGGCAAATTGCTTCTAGTGGTCCTTATGGACAGGTATGGAGAAAAAAACATTCTCAAGATCAATAGCTGCATACCAAGTACCAGGAGATGTTTTAATCTGCTCAAGTAAAGAAACCACATCTGATACAGCAGCTGCAATTGGAGTCACTACCTGATTGAGTTTCTGATAATCCACTGTCATTCTCCAGGATCCATCTGCCCTCTGCACAGGCCAAATAGAATTAAAGGGAGATGTGCTGGGAACCACCACCCCTTCATTCTTCAAGTCCTTTATAGTGGCACTAGTTTCTGAAATCCCTGAGGAATGTGATCCTGTTTTTGATTCACTATTTCCCCTGGTGGTGGAAGCTTCAATGGCTCCCATATGGCTGTTCCAACCATAATAGCCCTCCCTCCACAAGTCAGGGAACCAATGTGAGGGGTTCTGACAACTCCTAAGTATATCTATCTCAATTATGCATTCTAAGGCTGGGAAAATAACCACAGGGTGAATTCGGGGACCCACTGTCAGTCTGACATTTACCAAAACTCTATGGATCACCTGACCTCCTGTGGTGGTTGAATTAAGGTGTCCCCCATAAACTTAGGTATTCTGAATGCTAGTCTACCCAGCTGATGGCAAGCAGAAAATAACACCTCCTGGAGGCAGTGTTATTGTCAAGGGTGGGCTTATGGGTATTATAACCAGCGTCCCCTAGCCAATATTTAGCACACACTCCTGTTGCTGTTGTCCACCTTATGTGGGACCATGGGGTGATGTCCACCCTATGCTCATACCTTTGTTTTCCTTGCCATCATGAGCTTCCTACTCAAGCCTGTAAGCCAAAATAAACCTCCATTTTCCCACAAGCTACTCTGGGTTGGGTGATTTCTACCATCAATTTGAACCTGACTGCAATGCCTCCATAAGCACCTACTTTATTTTTTTTTAAGAAACTTTTTTTTACATGTAAAATAAAGTTATCAATTTAAATCTTGGTACATTTTATAAAAACAAGAGGTAATGTTGCAATAAAACAGCAGTAGCCTCAGCTAGCAACATACTGTTTGTTAACCCTGTGCAATAAAATACTTTGTTCATACTACATTTATTCAAACATGACTAGCAATTACTACAAACACTTCAGGAATCTTCACTGGACTCCTATGACTTACTGTTAAAACTGAGAGACGTTTACAATCAATGTGCCATGAACACGTTACTTCTATCAGGAGATAATGTTGGTATTATTTGAATTTGTTTTAGGTACTGAACAGCTGAGTTACAAGGACTGAAAGTAAAAAGCATTCTAAAATCCCATGAACACTGTTGTTCACACCCTTTTCAGTACACGCTAACTCGTTCGACACATTTCTCTTCATACATAGCAAGCAACAGCACCCAATAAAAGCCTGAGAAGAAATGCTGCTGTGTAAATACTGCAACTATTCCTGAAATAAGAATTATGGGACATACACTCCAAAGGTTCCCATTCCCATAATTTGTATTGCATAGGTCACATAAATACACACATACATATACACATGTGTGTGTATGTATGTACATGCAAAGAATATATTAAGACGACAATGAAGTCTAGTCACAGAGCAATTTACAGGCTCAATGTATTTTCTTTGGATTACGAATTCATGTTCCTCCTGTGCCACCAAATGTGGCTTTCAAAGCAGAGAAAGAGCCTGAAGGAACATCCCATGAATTTAAGATCAAAGGCAGAAAGGCATCCAAACCTATATCTGATTCAAGGGATGTAAGCAATGGGATAGAAAAAAAAAAGGAAAGAAAAAATCTGTAGGTCATCCTCTTGGCCCATATACAAGAAAAATGATTCAAAAACTGCTGAGCCACTGTTGGATAAGGAATTAATTTCAGAGAATCCTACGTTGGATTTACCTTGTTCTATAGGGAGAACTGAGGGAACTGCACATTCATCCAGTACCTCAGATGTGGATTTCACGGGTGCTTCCAGTGCAAAAGAAACTACCTCATCTAGCATTTCCAGGCATTATGGATTATCTGACTCTAGAAAAAGAACTCGTACAGGAAGGTCTTGGCCTGCTGCAATACCACATTTGTGGTGAAGAAGAGGTCGTCTTCCAAGAAGAGCACTCCAGACTCAGAACTCAGATCTTGTAAAAGGAGATGAAGGCAAGGAAGAGTTACTTTGGTGCTGCAGGTAGAATAGCATGTGGTGAAAAGTACTGAGTCTTGGCTTCTCAGGTGACACTTGATGGAAAGGTGCAGTATCTTGTGGAATGGGAAGGAGCGACTGCATCCTGACTGTAGGACTGAATGAACATTATGTTCACTGCACTCATTTAGGTACAGTTCAAGCCCTCAAGGAGTCTGGCTTTTACTGTCTTTCTAAATAAACAAAAAATTCACAAAAGGAGATGGTGATAACTAGCCTTAACATGTACTTGTTGATGTTATGGATATTGTCATAAAAAGATATCTTTTAAAGCACAAAAGAGAGACTTAATTTTTTTAAATCTTAAGATTTGTAGAATGTTTCTAGAATAGGATATTAAAAATGATTCAAACCCATGCACAGTGTTAGATAATTTTTCTAATTATTCCATTAAATCAATTTTTGTGATTAGTGGTTACCAGAGCAAACAGATGATCATGTAGATAGCACAAGTATTTGGAGAAATATTGTGTGTTTTGTTACCAAATGTTAGAAAAATTAACTTCAATGCCCTTTAGATTTCCTAAAGTGCAGTGTATATAATGCCTTCTGAAAGACTGTAAAATACTGAGATTTTCTTTCAAGCAAAGTGTAAAGCACCTACTTTAACTGGAGAGCCACAATGTTTGTTAGGGTCTCCTGGAATCAATGTCAATTCAGAGCCAGAGTACAGTAGGCCCCGAAAGTCCTGATTATTTGCTTTCCCCAGTGTACAGTTACCCTAGCAAAAGCCTGCAGATCTCTCTGAGGAAGGATATGAGTAAGCTTAATATTGAAACTTTTGGGGGTTGTAGGAGGGTCCTTCCTCGAGGGTGTCTGGCTGCCCCTTCAATCAGGGGGCTCAGGATCTATAAACTGGATCAAGTCTGGAAACTGATTAAGAGGCCTTGATTCTCTGTTGCTATAATTCTAAGTGGTTTTATGTTCCCTTGCTCTTGAACTTTTCTGCTTATACAGATCAAGCTGGGAACTCAGCGGGCTTCTCATCTGTTTGACCTCTGGGAACACCATGATTCGTCAGCAAGTGCCAAAGGACCATTCAAGACATACTTTTATGTGCATTATTTTGACTATGCTGTCTATTATGAAGAACATGCTCACCTCACCTTTGCCAATTAGGCACTACCACTTAGCCTTACCCTGTGATTCAGTTAGACCCATTGCATCTAAATCACCTAATGCAGCAACTGCAGTTCCCACTGTGATATCTTCTTTATATAAAAGACCAATGATTGGGCACTTTAAGTATTCTAGTTCTCCCCTCACACTGTTAGAAAGCTTCAGGTCATGTATGTGGGTCTTAAGCTTGGAATTTTCCTTTCTGAGTTTCTGTTGTTCCTTCAATAGTTTGTCCAGAGATGTTAGAAGCAACCAACCAGCCTCATCATTTGTCTTAGTCTTCCTCAAATATTCAAATACAGTGTCACTAAATTCCTTGCTCTTCACAACACATGACTCAGGATCATCAAATACATCTATCTCATGGAGTTCTTTAACTACTCCACACCATGGATTATTAGTGCCTTATTCCTTATTTCCAGTAAAAGAACTCTCCTTATTACCAGTAGGGCCTTTAGTAACACTGAAGTTGGAGACCCAACTCCAGATATCATTAAGCCCACTAGAGAAATCCATCCTTACAATTCTGTTTCTCTGGAACCACTTCTGGTACCAAAATCTGTATTGGTCAGGGTTCTAGAAGAACAGAGCTGATAGAATGAATTGTATTAAAAAGGGAATTTATTGGATTAGTTTACAGCAGTCCAAATAGCACTTGCAGGCCCAAGAATCAAGGAATCTGGTAGCTGCTCAGTCCATGTGGCCAGATGACTCAGCAGTCCCAATCCAGCACTGAAGGCCTGGAGGCTTCCTGAGGAGCCACTGGATTCAAACCACATGGTCTTCAGTTGATGATGGTCTTCAATCCATGCTAGAAGGCAGTAAACAGTTCTGGCAGATAAGTGGAAGGAAGGGGCTCTTTTCACCTTGTATAAAGTTCCCATCTGAGAGGTGCCACCGGTTCTGAGGGAAGGATTTCCTTCTTCAATTAATCCTTCCTGGAAGCAACCTTGGAGACCCACCTGAAAGGGATTTCTGTGGATTACTAAACAGATCAAGTTGACAACACCTTAACCATCACAGGTATAGAAAGACAAAACTCATTACAGACCCATAAAATTGCCATGTAGCCCATCTCAGGGTGGCTGAGGAGATGGCTCAGCTGATAAAAGGCTGGCCACACAAGTGTAATCATTTGCATGTAGACAGTCAGCAGCTCTATGAAATGCCAGACACTACAGTGTGAGTTTCTGCAATCTTAGTGTATCTAGAGTAAGAGGGGCTATGGAAACAAGAAGACAGCATGGAAGCTCATGGGTCAGGTAAATAGCATGGTAAATGTAATAGTGAACAAGAAAAAATAATCCTTCCTCAAATAAGGCAGAAGGCAAGGACTGACACCACAGGCTGTCCCCTGACCTTCATGTACACACCATGGCATGTACATGCCCACAGTCACACACATGAACATATAAAACACATCACACACACATACACGCGCGCGTGCACAGACACACACACACACACCATAGCAACAACAAAAACGAAACAATTCAGCAATTTACCTGACTATGGAAAGTCTCCAAATAAGGAGGGAGTCTGGAGACATTATAAAACAGGTCATGTCACTTATCTTTAGGCTTTCATCATATTATTAAATGATAGTCCTTAGCAAAATGAGTAACAGAAGCACACATCAGCTTCTTAGTCATGACACACTAAGCACATATTTTTTTAATTATCTCTAACAGCTGGTTAGATTTCAGTCCAAGAGGAATTCATAAACATGTATTTTATAACCCACTTATTGGGTTATTAAGGAGTGAGACTGGCTTTAATCTGGCAGTTACTCAGTCAATGAACAGAGGATGCCTTCAGAATGAAGTGAGCTGTTGATGTACAAGGGCTTTTGCTCGGGCTCCAGACAGATAGCAAAGTGAACCACATGACCAGAAACACACCAGCAGCAGCAAAGAATGACAAATGAAATGGAAACCTGTCTTTCCACGAAGCGCTTTCTTTGGTGTAACATGGATTGAGATTCCATTTGTTCAACTTTGCCATTCAATACTCAGTTGTGCATTTTATTTGTTTGTTTTGCCAAATCAGCCTGAAGAAAAAAAAGAAAACTTTTCAAATAAGCCCACCCATTTTTTCAGTAAGGAAGTCATTGAGTTAGTTCCCAATGCCAGTGAAAATAGGTGTACAGATGTCTGAAGATGTGTAATAACTTGGCCAATGTCACACACTTAGAAAGAAAACTTGAGACTCACACCCATAACCAAGCTTTGCTGTTCAGTCCCTGACATTTGTTATGAACCACTATTGACTTTGCTTTGTCATGATGATGTAAGATACAGTATCAAGGAGACCATAGTTCAGTACAAATTAGCTCAAAAACGTTGATCATGCCTGTGATTCTGAATGGTTGTGAAGGGATTTGACCAGAAAAGTAATCACAGAATCACAGACCTGTGCTTCAACCTCAGAACTCAGCACTTAAGGTCCTAGACAGTGCAATAAGGAGGTTCCTGGACAGTTATCTAAATACCACTGTGGTAGTTTAACTGTGATTATGTAAATGTATGGTCCCATAGATTCAGGTGTTTTTCTAAACCTGAACATGTAACTTAGGTTTCCAGACATCTGGTTGGATGAGGAATCACTGGGGGCAGATCCTGAACTCTAGTCCTAAGGTATGTCTGGGGGCCAATCTGAATTCCAGCCCAAAGGTATGGAATGAGCAGTTTGAGCTCTGGCAGTTTTTGTGATTTTGTGCTTACTTTTGGTGTTTTCTGGCTCTGGTGGTTTTCTCTCTGCTAGGACTTGTGAAAGGTAGCCAGCTTATTCTGCCATTGATGTAACTTCCCCTAAATTTGCAAGCTTGAAACAAATCCATTCCTCTGAACATTCAACTAGACTTGCTGTGTCTGGCCAGATGTTCATCCCAGGAACGTGGAGCTGACTACAGCACCGGTCAACAATTTTCAGACTGATCCGTCATTCTTGGTGGCAGTTTTGTTTGTGATGTTGCCTAAGTGCTAACCATTTATTACAGGGTGCTTTGCAAATGTGCTCCTCAGAAAGTTACTGGGATTTAACAATAGCAAAACCCACAATTTAGTTCAAGGTTCTTACCATATTGCATTCTTAGTACTTGTAATCAGCTATATTTATTGGTATTTTACTCATTTATACAACAAATAACAACAGAAAACTTATCTGGAGGAACAGCCAATATGCAATGGATTTCCTCTAAAATACACTTAATTATCCCCACCCTACCCCCCTTGTATGGTACACATTTCTCTCCTCTTGCTCTCCACCTTTGGTGTAAGCTGCTTTTAGTTTCCATTGCAGAGTCCCCCCCCACCACCACCACCAAAACCTAAATAAATAAACCCACATACTGCTAGTTCCAAATCTTGTACCAAAACTGACATGCATGACTACATAGACTAAGGAACAGACAGGAAAGAACTACATCAGACCTAAGGACTGTCACTTTCCTCGGGGCTGTTAAATATGTGACAGAAAGCAACTTAAGGTAAGAAAGATTTTTGCTTTGTTTTCTCTCTTTCTTTTTTAGCTTCTACTTCTAGAGGATACAATCCATCCTGGAGGAAGGACACGATAGCAGGAGTGTGAGGTTGCTGATCTTGAGTCCTTACCCAGGAAGTGGTCAGAGATGTATGATAGTGCCCCAGCTCATTTTCTGATTTGCATTTGGTCTGCGAACCCAACACATGGAATGGTACCACCCACATTTAGGATAGGTCTCACCTCAATTAACCCAATGTATCAAATTCCTCACAGACATGCCCAGAGGTTAGTGTCTTTGGTGACTCTAGATCTGTTCAAGTTGGATTTTCATTTTATAATTAGAAGAAAAAGAACAAATGTTTTTAAAACTAAACTGTGTTGACCACATCAATTAATTTTCTTATTCAAATTTCTCTCTCATCCTTGCTCCAAGGGACTAGTTGGTTTCACTGTATATTGCTGGCACTATGGCAAGCTTCCTTTCCACTCTAGTTATTCATTTCTAGCTCTGGGGACAGGTTGTGTGGGTTGATCTCAGCTTCTATCAGCTGTTTTCAGGATCTCTCAATGAGAACTACTCACTGTTTCTGAGTAACCCCAGCTATCAAGTAGGAAAACATTGGACCTACCCCCTAGTGCTATCAGGCCAGTAAATCACTTGGCACATAGAAGCTCCCTGTAAATTCTCTACTATTATTACCCTGAGATCTCAGGACATTTTCTCTGCCAATAGCTTTTCAGTTAAGCCTTACTGAATTTATGTTCTAGGAGCAATAGGGGCAAGGAATTGGAAATAGAAGGGTGTCATGTGGACTGCGAGTAAGCAGTATTTGATGAAGCCAGAGAATGAGTGGCTGTAGCCATAAAAGCCAAACCCTCTTCCAGATGTCAAAGCACTCCTGCTCCCAGGCATTACTCAAAAGCCAGGCCTCCACAGTTTGCTTGGCAACAAAAGCCAATAAGCTGCTTTAATTTGGAAAATTCCACTCATGTTCCTGGTCTCCAGCTTTCCACATGTTCCCAAGGGCATTTATGCCAACCAGGAGTCCTAAATTGTGAGGAGGAAGAAAGAAAGGAATGGAAAAAAAAAGGTAGAGGAAAGGTCGGAAATTTAAACTGAATTGTTTAATAATGGAAAGTCCCTTTCAAGTCTGTTTAATTCTTTATTTGGATTCCATTGAGTGTGTGCCAAGAAGGAAAAGGGAAAGGTTAACTCCTCCTATCAGAGCTGGCCAAGGAGCTCAGCAGAGCAGCTTACAGGAGGGATTAGTTCTTCTGAAATGCACAGTGTTAATGCACTGGATGCCACTGGGCTTGGGCAGCCCTCCACTCCCCAGAGAGGGCTCCTGCAGGAGGAAATGGCCCATAGGCAATTACTTGATCCCCAAGGACATGCAAACATCCCTTTTGCTTGGCCAGTAGGAGACTGAGGTCATATGTCTCTGAAAAGATAAGAAAAAATGGCTTGTCACTTTCTAGCAGAAAAATAATGACATAATGCAAGATTTTGCCACAAGTTTTAGGGGTTCATTTAACCTTGCACTTCTCATCCATAGACATTAAGCCATTTTTATAGCATGTGATATCACATTTTGTAAAAATCTTTTTTTGTTAAGTCTTACTATGTTTTAACATGCTTCTTGCCAGCAGCCTTCACTGGAATCAAAACACATTTTTCAAGATTAGATTTAATATTCAAGATTTGTCTGTGATGTGAGCTACCTGTGTTTATTAAATTCAGTTAAACAAGGATTTTAATTAGTGAGAAAAAATAAATTCTCATCCCTAGTGCAAATACCAGGTTCTACTTTCAGCCCCTGCGTTCCAAGTTCAGTGATGCTCACAAAGTTGCTCCCTCTGCCTCACAAAATTTCAAGATCTTTGGGAATAAGGTGAGAATTTCTTAGTCACCTGCCACCTCTGCAGGCTTTTGCTATGTTACATTTCATAAATATCACAGTGATTTTCCACTAATAGACTATATAAATAAATATGAGGGGTCGGTGACAGCTGTGATTTGGCAGACCCTGGAGATACCACAGTGAGGGGACTCCAGTCCTTTGCTCCCTTACGGAGCTCCTACATAGTGAAGAGAGGGCCACAGAAACAAATGACCTTACTCATTAGGATCAAGTGTCTGATGAAGGCTAGGCTTCCAGTGCTCTCCGTGAGAGAATCCATCCCTTCTGAGACCCTCAGGCAAATTTTCTTGAGGGAATGGACAGTCTGAGAGGAATCTCCCGGGGCAGCCAGAGGAGCCAGCTGGGAAGACACGTTTTGAAGAGAGGAGCTGTAAAGGTAATTACTGGGTATTTCAGCTCAGTTAGCTATTAGAGCACAAGGACTTCCTGTATGGCTGCTGCAAGTCTTGAGTTCGAACAACACTGAAGGACATTCAGAGCTAGGAAAGTGGAGCAAAGTCTCAAAGCAAGGCTCCTTCCTGAAGAAAGACAGAGGCTTGCTGCAGAATGTTTACGTTCTCTACCCTCAATGTCCCAGGCCCACCTCTCTTCCCCTTTCCTCCCCTCCTCTCCTGTGAGCCTCCCCACTTCCATTGGGTAGGGTCCTGGTATTTGGCCTTCATGGCATTGCGTAATAGATAATCTTATAGGGTTCTGGTGACCATTAAGCCAGAGGTGCTGGCCGTCTACCCTGTGCCTCATGTTCCCTCCTCCTGTATGCCAGGAAGAGGCGGCCTCACACCCCAGGAACTGGAAGCAGGATGCTCTGTTAATGTAGATTGTTTTTTGTTTGTTTTGTTTTGTTTTTCTGGACCAAATAATTTTTAAGACATAAATCTTTTTCTGTGGTGGGGGACTCATGTGTAACCCACTGTCTTCAGGGTGGTGTGAGTGTCAGGGAAGGCTCTCCCATCTGAAATTGGTAGATGGGGGAGGTGTCTCCTAGGGGTCACTTGTATGGTGCCCTCCCATGTCTTCCTTCTGCTATTTGCATTTCTTTTAGAGGTGGGCACCAAGGACCCCCATGGGCACTCCGAAGAAGCCCAATCCCTTCTGATATGGGACTTTTTGGGTATCCTTAAAAGCAATGGAGCCCTATCTCCACTTTTAAGTGGGCTGCAACTAAGGAGCTAAAGCATGGGAACTCAAGGTCACACAGAGCTTCCACTGAGTCAGTGGCCTTCTTGGGTTCTTATCTTATACATCACAAGAGGGTGAAACAGAGTTTAGACACTTATTAGAGCTTTATAGAAAGGAAAGACCCCTGTCTGTACAGACAGGAGGGAGTCTCTAGAGAGTACTCATTGAGTGATTTTGGTTAGGGTTTGATGGAACATGCCCAGATTTTAATGTGCCAAGGACCACATTCACAGGTTGCTACTGACAAGGACCACATTTCACAGTTTCAGGTGGAGAAAGATTGAGTTTCTTCAATATGGGGCAATATTTCCAGGAATCTTAACTAGGAATCAGTTTCTCTCATCTAGGAAGGCTATAAGGTTAATCTAGAAATCTTTCTTAGAGAATGTACTTTCCAGGAAAAAAAAAAAAAAAAAAAAAAAGGAGGTAAAGAAAGCATCCAGATTTCTGTAGGTATAGTGACATTTCCCACTTCTAGTCAAGGGGAAAAATACTATTCAATTTTGGGGTTCTGCTACCCTGACTGTCTAGCCAATTTCTGTGTCATATCATTTCCCTGTTAGTCGCCGGATACCTTCATGTATTCCAGAACCTTCCATCATCCAATCAAGGATCAAGGGCCACCTTCACCTAGGCCCAGCTCCAGCATGGAGGGAAACAGGAGGCCATCCTTTTGAAGATGGACTTTGAGGAGTCTTCCTGGGCCAGCCTCCTTCCTGGGTACACAGCAGGACCTCCCAGTCCATCTCTCTGGTAATATGATATACCTTGGTGTATGCGGTGAGTGGGTCCCATTTTTCTCTCTTCCTCCTCAGGTCTCTACTTGCCTCTTCCTACTTTAGCTTGAACCTACAGCCTTCTGCTTACTAGGCTGCCTCTGCACCACTAAGCTACATCTCCTACATACTGGTTTTATGCTTTACCATACTCTACTAAGATTTACCTCAGCTTACTTAATTATATCATTTCTCCTTTCCTACACTATTTTCAGGTGTGTCAAGTTGAAGCCCTCAGCTCTGACAATAGAATATGACTGTTTTTCTCCCTCTTCCCTTCCCTTTCTTTTGAAAGCAGAACTGATCCAAATGTTCAAATTAATTTTCTCCTCAATGATAAGCAAATATTTAGTGCATTAGGAAAAGTAGGTTGAGTAATTTATACTGATGAAGAGTTGGTCCATATTGATCAGTACACAAGACTTTGTTTGGTTTTCTGTATATTATCTATTTAGTCATTTATTTATTTTGTGGTTCTGGGGATAGAACCTAGGTCAATTCACATGCTAGGTAAGACCTCCTCCACTAAGCTACATTCATGTCCCCCATGAGACTACCTTTTTTTAATTGTCTTCCTGCTTCCTATATAAATTGGAATAATTGTAATTGGAGTTTTAACATGTTCACAACTGATGCATACAATGTTCCTCTAATATCTTAAGTTAAGATTTCCAAAAATTGGAGCTAATTAATTCCTAGAGAGTTTATTAAGCATTTTCTTTTCGCCTTCTATTAGATTTTAGTTATGCAAAAAGAATAATTCAAATTGTATCCCATTTATATTTAGTTTGTAACTATTAAAAAGCGAGAACTTAGCTAGGAATAAACCTACAGCCACATGGTGGCTAGGCAAGCTACATCTTAGCTACACTTAGCTTCATCTCCTACACTCCAAAGTTCAGGTTTGCCATACTCTAGTAGGATTTGCCTCATCTTCATTAATGAGAAGTCTTCTCTCCTACACTATCCTCAGGTGAGTCAAATTGAAGCTGTCTCTGGCTGAGACCACAGCCGGACTTTGTCTTTCTCCCAATTGCCCACCATTGCTTTTGAAAGTATAACCTACTCAAATGTTCAAATCAATTTTCACTTATTGATGGGTAGTAACTAGTTAAGCAGTTGTTAGTGTTCAATAAAGATTGGGAAATTATACCATGTTATAATCTATACTTTTAGTTAATATTTTACTTTCATGTAGGTCAAGTTGAAGTTCATCTTTAGCTCTGTTTTTCTCCCTACTCCCTTCCTTTTTTTTTTTTTTTTTTTTTGTTTCTTGAGATAGGGTCTCACTCTAGCTCAGGCTGACCTGAAATTCACTATGTAGAATCAGGGTGGCCTCGAAGTGATGGTGATCCTCCTACCTCTGCCTCGCAAGTACTGGAATTAAAAGTGTGCACCAACATGCCTGGCTCCCTTCCCTTTTGTTTGAAATCACAACCCACAATTTTCACCTCACCAATGGGCAAATACTTAGTACTTACATATTTACTTTTCAGTGCTAGGGATTGAAGATATGATACAATGTTATTCACTGTGCTCAGCTGTTGCTTGTCATCTGTCTCTCTGTAAACACACAAACTACTCTCATTTTGACTTTTGATATGTGTGTATGTAGAGTATGTGTGGTTTTGTATATACACATGTGTGTGTAGGTGCTTGTGCCTTGTCCACAAGTATGCAGAGGCCACAAAAAGAGATGTTAGGAGTCCTTTAGTTCTCTTACATCTTATTTCCCTAAGTCTGTGAATTCCAGTCTAAGCCATTAATTCTCTCTCCCCCGCAGTGTGCGAAGAAGTTATCTCCATTATGTATTGCTTGGAGTTGAAGGAGGAAAACTGTTTTCTTCCTGGCTTCTTCAGCTCATCTATTCTTTTAATGCTAGTCAGTAGTTACTATGAATTCACCTAGTTTCCTTGGCTCTTGGGAAGGTAGGTTTTTGCATGAATTCATACTTCCACTGGTACATAATTGCTGAAAGGTACTGCTTACTCCTCCTTTTGAAGTATTTGCTTTGTTTTTGTTTTTGATTGAACGTGTGTGTTAGATAATTTTCAGAAAATAATTTAATGTAAAATAAGATTATTGGTTAGGCCAGAATATATTGTTCAATATACTTTATATTTTATAAATTTCTTAAATATTTTAGTTATTTTGTTGTACTTTAGTATCTTATAGATATTCAAAACATCAGATAAACTTTTATTATAACTGAGTAGTCTGTGAGAATGTTGTATATCCATTTTCATACATTCATCCCTCAGAGTATGTGGAATTGGGGAGTAGGTGGCAAAATAAGAAGATTACTGTGTTCTATAGTCTGTGATGTACTGGCTGTCCCTCCTCTTCCTCATTCTTTTTGTTTTATTTTGTTTTGTTTTTGGAAACCAAGTTCCTATGTTCCTATTCTGGCAGTGAACTCTCAGACTCAAACAGGCCTTCACACATCCTCACTATGGCATCATGTCTGGCATACATTCTTTCTTTCTTTTGAGGAACTTTATTAAGTATAATTTTCATGCTGTACAATTCACCTACTTAGTGTACACAATTATTGATTTGAACCATTATATTGTGTGTGCATGTGTATATAGGCTGGTATATGTGGGTATATATGTTTGATCTGTGTATATATACACACGTTTATGTGTATGAGTGATATGTATGATATGTGTGTATGAGCGTGCACATGCTACAGAGTACATGTGTATTTCAAATGTTAATATCGAGGTGTTTCTCCTCTCCTTCCACTTATTGATTTGAGGCAGTGACTTTTTTGTTGTTGTTGTTGTTGCTGCTGCTTAAAAGCTTCCAGAAGCTCCTGGCTCTGCCTCACAGTGCTATAGGCACATTGGGATCACCGATGCATTCTACATTTTTGCATCTGGTTTTAATGTATGTTAGGAAAGACAACGTGGGCTGGCAAGATTGCAAGCAAGCACCTTTGACTGCTGAGATACCTCCACAGTCCTGAATTTTTAACATAACTAAAAGTATGTACAATGATTACCACAATCTTAGAACATTCTCTCACCTTACAAAAGAACCTCAATACACTTTAGTCATTATCCCTTATACACCCAGACACAAGCAAACACTAATCTACTTTCTATGAAGAGTCTCTGTTTTGGTCTATCATGGGAGTGGACTCATAGAGTGTGTGGCCTTCTGTGTCTAGCTGGTTGGACTTAACATTTACATTATGTGTGAGGTTATATACATTACATTGTGGGGTATTATATATAGTACTTCATTACTTTTTAAATTTATCTTTATTAGTGTACAAAGAATTAGGCTTCATATGGTATTTTCAGGCAGGTATTTTATAACTGAAGAACATTCTGGTATGTGGATATACCTCAATGTTGTATGTTAGCTGATGGACATTTGGATTATTTCACATTTGGAATGTTAATGAATTATGCTGCTGTAACATTATTGCACACAAGTTTTCATTTCACACTGATATATAATTAGGAGTGAAATTGTTTGTTAGCTTAGTACCTATATTGAAGAACTGCCAAACCACTTGCCAGTGTAACTGCACATTGCACATTCCTACTATTAAGGCTGTGTTTATTTAATTTTAAATAAAGACCTAGCTATCTTGGTGAGCTATGCAAGATGGCTTTTAATACCAGGACTTGGGAGACCAAAACCTGCTGATTGTCCAGTGTTCATAACCAGACTATGTAGAGAGTCCAAGACTAGCCATGGTTATACAGTAAGACCCTGTGTCAAAAATAAAACAAAAAATGAGACCACCTAGGTGAATGCTGTTTATATTACCATGTAAATTGATTTGAACTTTTTTGCACTAGTTTCTCAGCTAGTAGTTTGGTGCTTGAGTGAGCACATTCACTAAAATTTTAGCTAAATAAATTTAAAATGTTAGCTGAGCATGGTGGCTCATGCCTTTAATCCCAACACTTGGGAGGCAGTGGTAGGAGGATCGCCATTTAAAATGTTGATAATAACAGCTGACTGTTCCAAATATTTTATGTTTTCTTTTTAATATCATGATGATAATCCTGTATTAGTATCTGAAGTCTGTGTCCAGGAAATAATTCATGAACATAACAAGCTTCCTTGATAATTCAGATAACTATCACTGAGTATAATCCAGAAATAACTGTCCTTGACTTCTAATTATATGCATCTCATAATTATTTGCAATAAGTTTATGTACTTCTGTAATATTCCATAGAATTTACTATTGATGCAACAATTTAGTCTAAAGCTGTAAACTTGATGAGAAAATATTGTTCCATTTTCCCTTCCACTTTTAAATATTACCTTTATCTCAAAGGAAAGATTATCTGAAAAATAATAAATAAATTTATAATACATATCTGAGTTTTAGCTCATTCTCATAGTCTATTACAATTTTACAAAATGTTATAGGTGATGTTGACATTAATACATACAATTCAAAACCTAACAGTTCATTGCATTGAGTTATTCTTTAAAAAAATGTAAGCTATT
The DNA here is from genome assembly GCA_036346955.1 of Dipus sagitta. Classification (NCBI taxonomy): domain Eukaryota; kingdom Metazoa; phylum Chordata; class Mammalia; order Rodentia; family Dipodidae; genus Dipus; species Dipus sagitta. Next base: position 10,283,385 of record CM070781.1, read on the forward strand.
GAAGCAGAAATGATTTTCATTCTCTATACATGTACCACTATTGACCTTGGCCAAATGTTTGGGTTTTTTTCCACACTAATCAATTTTTCAACTCTATGGGCATCAACTGGGTGTTCTGAAATTCAATTATGACACTAACTTTCTAAAGTTAATGCAGACCCTAAAATATTAAGATCTCTGTTCCTCCAAAATGTATACTCTCCTGCCCTTCAGACACCATTTTCAATAATAATGAGTCCCCAGATTACTCATACTATCTAGAAATTGGCTAACTACCCAATGTTCCTACAATGCTCTTCTCGAAAGTTTGCTAAGATGGCTCACAGAACAGGGATCTACAGAAGACCATTGGTTTATTAGTTGATTAGAAAGGCTTAGATAAGTAATTAAAAGAAGTGGTAGATAGGGAGAGTCCAGAAGGTTCTCAAATGCAGGAGTTTCTGTGCCTTTGGGGTTGAGCCTGTTGTCTTCTTAACAGAGGGTGGCATTAGCCATTTTGAAAGCTCTTTGAGTCCTTTCCTCTAGGACTTTAGTAGCACCTTCCTTTAAGCATAACTGATGCTTATTCTCTGGCTCTGTCCTCCTTCCTAGAGGATGGGGATGACAGGTGGGGCTGAATGTTCCCAGGCTTCTAATCATTATTTGGTCTTTATGATGATAAGTCCCTGTTGTAGTGACCTTCGCATTGCTAAGTCAAACACCTGAACAGATGCAGGTTATGGGAGAAAAGAATTTATTTCAGGTTTAGAGATTCCTGGGGAAGCTTCATCATAGTGAAAGAAGCTGCTTTTCTTCACCATACATCCATAGCAGACAGACAAAAGCCAGCAACAGCAAGCACAAGCTGACTCTGAACACACACTTAAGGCTGGATTCAACATGCTTCTCCACTGACACACCTCATTCAGCAGGAGTCAGCCTGCTGGAGATTAAGTAGGAAGCTTAATCAAAAATACCTGAGGTTATGGGGCTACTTTACCTTCAACCCAACATACTCCTCAATCAAATTTCTGTGGAGGGTCCAAAGAAAAGTTGCATCACTAGTACAAACAATATATCATCTAGGAAATTATAAGGGACATATTACAAGGGACATTACTAACATTCCTGATGTTTAGGAATTTATAAGGGTTTTAGGAATCAGTTCCAGGGGTAAAATATATTTTTTATGTTACATCATAGCCAGTAAGGACATATTTTGGACAATAGTAACTGAATTGTAGGGAATGGTTGTCTGGAGTGAGTAGGCCAGACCCCTGCTTCCAGACTCCTTCCACCTCCCCAGTCTTGGTTCCCTGCACAGATACTGTGTGGGTGGGCCCAGCAGTATGAACTGAGTAGGCCACACATCTCCTTCCTGGCTCCTCCCAGTTACGTGGTCCTGGTAGGTCCTATTGTACCTGGCTTGGGGAGGCCTGGTCCCTCTGTCAGCTGTGGAACCAGGCTTTTTGTTTTGGTATCCTGACTGGCCACTGGGTACCGACATTCCTTTTCACATGTTAGAGGGTGCATGGGCCAAAGGATAGAAACTTGCTTCCTCCTCAATAAAATATTCTTCCAAAAATGGGCAAACAGCAATGCAAAAAAGCCAACAAAAGTCAGAAAACTGAGAGATCTCCACCAATGATGTCTAGTCCTATAATGGAAGCCTTGAATAAAATCAGAGAAATCAATAGAAATTCATTCCCAAAATGAAAACACAGCAACAAATGAAACCCTGATTTAAAAAAAAAAAATCGCTGAACTCGAAGCAAACCATCAAAGAACCAACAATCGTATCAATGAAATTGAATAGCATCAACTCCTAGAGCATTCAGCTTTTGACAGTAGCCTTAACTTGATTGAAGAAAATGTTAGAATCCTCCAAAGAGATATGAATGTATTGAAGGTAAGTCAAGAAATGGAAGATCTCAATAACTGATTTTTTAAGCTTAATGAAGACTTGATCAAATGCAAGAATGAACTCCAGGAAGCATCAAGAAAATCAGAACTCAAATTGAAATTGTACTTCAAAAAAGAAATGGACATGATGCAAAACAACACAGCAGAAAACAAAAATCAAATGGAAATGATAAAAACCTCCCTAGAAACCCTCACCAACAGAGTTACTCATGTGGAAGACTGAACCTCTGACCTAGAAGATAAGATAGAAGAAATTGATCAGGAGGCCAAAAATTTTTGCTAACTTGAAAAAATCACATGAACAGAATACAAGGGAACTGTGGGATACCCTCAAATGACCAAACATCCAGCTCATGGGTAAATCAAGAGAGTAGATCCAGGCCAGAGGCATAGAGAGCATATCCAACAAAATTATTAGAGAAAATTTTCTGAATCTTGCATAAGAGAGGCCCATCCAGATAAAATAAGGTCACAGAACACCAAACACACAGGACCAAAAAAGAAACTCTCCAAAATACATCATAGTTAAAACTCTTAACAACAAAAAGAGAGAGAGTGTGTTAAAAGCAGCAAGAGAGAAACAATTTACAACATACAAAGGCAATACTATTAGAATAACATCAGAGTTCTCCATGGAAACCCTGAAAGCCAGAAGGCTTGGAATGAAACACTTCAAAGTCCAAGAAACTATGGCTTCCAACTCAAGCTACTCTACCCAGCAAAAGTATCTCTCATAAGAGATAGTGAGTGAAAAACTTTCCATGAAAAAAGTCAACTCTATAATTATATGAACACACAGCCAAACCTACAGAAAATACTTGAGGGAATACTTCACACAGAACAGTCAAACAAAAAATCTCAAGATCCAACAAGAAGAACATGGCAATAACCAAAATCGACCAGGGTCAAAATAGGACAAAACATAAGAGAGCAACAAACCCCATAAAACACCTAATCATGGAAGGGATCAATTCAAACCTCACAGTAATAACCTTAAATATTAATGGTCTTAACTCACCCATCAAAACACACAGGTTATCACGATGGATCAGAAAACTGGAGGCTTCTGTCTGCTGTCTTCAAGAAACCCACAACACAACTAAAGATATACATCTCCTCAGGGTGAAAGGCTGGAAAAATCATATTCCAAGCAAATGGAAATAAAAAACCAGCAAGTGTTAGTTAGTATACTAATATCTGATAAAATAGATGTCAAACCACCAATAATTAAAAAGGACAAAGAAGGGCAATTCTTAATCATCAGTGGAATAATTCAATATGAGCACATAACAACCATAAATGTATATGCACCAAACATATGGGTACCACACTTTATAAAATAAAAGCTACTTGACAATAAAACAGAAATAAATACCAACACCATCATAGTCAGATACTTCAATACTCCATATCATCAATAGACAGATTATACAAGCAGAAAATCAACAGGGAAATAATATAGCTCAACAACGTCATAGATCATAGATCAACCAGACCTAATGAAAATCTATAGAACTTTCCACCCCAATGCTACAGAGTACACATTCTTCTCAGTAGCTCATGGAACCTTCTCCAAAATTGACCATATCTTAGGCCATAAAGCATGCCTTCATAAAGTCAGAAAAATTGAAGTAACTTCCTATATCATGTCATGTCACAGTGCTTTAAAGGTAGAAATTAACAAGAGGAACATCAAGAACTCTGCTAGTTCCTGGAGACTAACCAACACACTTTTAATTTTAACCAGTAAAGGGGTCATGGAAGAAATCAAAAAAGAAATTGTAAAATTCCTAGAATTGAGTAATAATGAAAACACAACCTACCAAAACTTATAGGACAAAATGTATGCAGTCATAAAAGGAAAATTCATAGCCCTAAAAGCCTTCATTACAAAGACAGAGAGATACAAAATTAATAACCTGACTATCCACCTAAAGGCACTGGAAAAACAAGAAGAAACCAACTGGAAGGGCTCCAGACAGAAAGAAATAATCAGGATTAGAGCAGAAATTAATGAATTGGAAACTAAGAAAACAATTTTAAAAACTGATGAAATAATGAGCTGGTTCTTTGAAAAAATAAACAAAATTGACAAACCCTTGGACTAATTGATCAAGCTAAAAAAGAAAAGTAAAAAGAGAAGTCTCAAATTAACAAAATCAGAAATGAAAAAGGAGAGATCACAACAGATATCAATAAAGTTGGAAGAAATCAGAGCATATTCCAAAACCTCTACTCCACAAAATTAAATAATCTGGAAGTAACAGATGAATTCCTAGACACATACCACCAAACAAAACTAAACTCAGAGCAGATTAATCTCCTAAACAAACCAATTACATACATTGAGATTGAAAAAGTAATCAAAAATCTCCCCAAAAAGAAAAGTCCAGGACTGGATAGCTTCTCACCTGAATTCTATCAAACCCTCATTGAAGAAATAAAACCAATTTTTCTCAAAGTGTTCTGCATAATCAGATACCACGAAATCCTCCCAGACTCCTTTTATGAAGCAAGCATCACCCTGATACCAAAACAAAAGAGAGATGTAACAAGGAAAGAAAGCTATAGTCCTATATCCGTAATGAACTTAGATGCAAAGATCCTAAACAAAATACTTGTAAACCAAATTCAACAACAAATCAAAAGCATTATCCATTTTGATCAAGTAGGCTTCATCCCTAGGATACAGGGATGCAGGACATGAAGGGATGGTTTAACATACAGAAATTGGTCAACGTAATACACAACATAAATAAACTTAACTATAAGACCCACATGATAACCTCAATTGATGCAGAGAGGCCTTTGACAAAAATACAACACCTTTTCATGATCACAACACTGGAAAGAATAGGCATTGAGGGTTTATATCTCCTTAAAATAAGGTATATATCGCCTTAAACCCAAATAATACTTAATGGGGAAAAGCTCAAGGAGTTCCCACTGAAATTGGTAACAAGACAGGGTGTCCACTCTCACCACTGTTCTTCAACATAGCACTAGAAGTATGAGCCCAAGTAATAAGACAGGAGAAAGAAATAAAAGGGATTCAAATTGGAAAGGAAGAAGTCAAGTTAGCCCTATTTGCAGATGACATGATCCTATATATAAGTGACCCCAGTGTCTCCATCTCAAAACTACTAAAGGTGATTAATTCCTTCAATAAAGTGGAAGCATACAAAATCAATGTACAAACATCAGTAGCTTTTCAATATGCAAAGGACAAATATATAGAAAAAGAAATCATTGAGGCTATCCTATTTTCAATAGAAACAGAAAAATAATGAAATATCTTAGAATAACACTAACAAAGGATATGAAAGACCTATATAATGAAAATATAAAGACATGCAGGAAAGAAGTAGAGGAGGACTTGAGAAGATGGAAATTCCTTCCATGGTCCTGGAATGGTAGAATTAATAATGTGAAAATGGAAATTCTACCCAAAGCAATATACAGATTTAACACAATGTCAATAAAAATACCAGCATCATTCCTCACAGAGATTGAAAAAATGATCGCAACATTCATATAGAATGGCAGAAGCCCACAGGTATCCAAATATATACTCAGAAAAAAAAAAACTCTGGCCATATCACTATACCTTATCTAAAGCTATACTACAAAGCCAAACAAAAACAGCATGGTACTAGAATAAAAACAGAAACATAATCCAATGGAACAGAATATAAATTCCAGACCTGAGTTCAAGTAACTACACCTTTTTGATCTTTGACAAAGTTGCAAATAATGTAGAATATTGAAAAGACAGCATCTTCAAATAGTGTTGGACAAACCAGATGACCATATGTAAAAAAAATGAAATTAGACCCACTCATTTTTCCATACACAAAAATCAAGTCCAAATGGATTAAAGACCTCAATATAAGGCCTGAAACTCTTCAACTCCTAAAAGAAAAATGAGATGGATTCTTCATGTTATAGGACTGGGAAAAGACTTCCTGAACAAAATCCCAGTACCCCAGGAAATTAAATAAGCACTCAACCAATTCATTTTATAAAGCTAAAAAGCATTTGCACAAACATACCATAAGTAGAGCCAATAGATTACCCCCTGATTGGGAGATAATCTTCGCCTGCTATACCAAGGACAGAAACCTAATATCTAGAATCTACAAACAACTCAAAAAACTAAATAATAAAAAACTCAAACAACCCTCTCCAAAAGTGGGGCATAAAACTAAATATGAAGTTCTCAGAGGAAGAATTACAAATGGCTAACACACGCTTAAGAAAATGTTCAACATCCCTAACCATTAGGGAAATGAAAATTAAGACAACAATGAGATTCCACCTTACCCCAGTAAGGATAGCAAACATTAAAAAATAAAATTAAAAAAAAATGTTGGTGAAGATATAGATTAATAGGAACACTCATTCACTGTTGGTGGGAATGTAAGCTGGTACAACCACTATGGAAATCCTGAAAATGATTAATATAGAGTTATCAGCAGACCCTTTATTCCCTTACGGGCCATTTACCCTAAAAGCTCCACATCTCAGTTCAGAGATATTTGCTGAGCCATGTTTATAACTTCTCCTTTCATAATAGCTAAAAACTGGAATCAACCGACATGCCAGTCACTGGATGAATGGATAACCAAGATGTGGTATATCCACACAATGGAATTCTATTCAGCAGTTAGAAAAAATGACCCAATGAAATTTGTAGAAAAATGGTGAAACTTGGAACAGATCATTCCAAGTGAACTCAAACAATCACAGAAAGACAACCATTGCATGATCTCAGTCATCTGCAATTCCTAACCTGTATCAGCCCAAGTTGCTGACATAATTGAATAGTGTCTCAAGGCTTGGACAATATGAAGGGCAGGTTTGGGGGAAGGGGAAGTATTGTGGTGGGAGGACACAACCCTGAACCTAAATTGAACTGATACCATAGATTCCTATACCTTGTAAGTCAGACTAAAAGGTGGAATCCTCAAGAGTACCCTAGGGGGAGCACCTGAATTAAAGGTCCTAACCTGGGGCTGGAGGGATGGCTTAGCTGTTAAAGTGTTTGCCTGCAAAGCCAAAGGACCCAGGTTGGATTGCCCAGGACCCACAGTAGCCAGATGCACAAGGGGGTGCAGGCATCTGGAGGTTGTTTGCAGTGGCTGGAGGCCCTGGCGCGCCCATTGATTCTCTCTCTCTCTCTCTCTATCTCTCTCTCTCTTTCTCTTTCCCTCTTTCTCTGTTAAATAAATAAATAATAAAATATTTAAAATAATAAAATAAAGGTCCTAACCTTAAATTTCTCCTGTTTCTCTTTCTTTTCTGTCTCTTTCCTTTTTCCTTTCCCTTGGCACTGGCCTTTAATTCCCTATAATAGGATGTGGTTTACATCCACCATGAGCTGTTGATCAGAGAGACCTGCTAGATCTCCCAAAACAAGACAGACTTCTGTCGGAGCATTTGATTGCCCACCAGTAGTTAATGGTAAGACCCTACTGCTGAAGACACCATATGCTATAGGCACAGATCATGGAGAGACCTGGTTGGAATCCAAAAGAGAGCCAGTCCCCAGACAATTAGCCCATCTAGTTCTGGAAGGCACCATATGAGCTACTGAGGGAAAGTGGCCAACATCTAATATGAACAACTCAAAATCTAAGTGACTTAGAAGCAAACAACCTGATGTGATACTCACACAAGTGTAATAGTGACACATGACCTATGGTAACCAACTGCTCTGGGATTGGCTAACAGATCCACTCAGTGGAAAGGAAACCATATCTAGAACTGGGAAACAAGTCAGAATCATATCCAAATAATTATTCTGATTTCCATTGTCAAGCTCCCACTAATCTTGGGCTATAAAAGGGTTTGCACCCTTTAAATTCTCTCTAAATTAATAATGGCTATCCCACTTATCCAGTTATGACTTCCCGTCTCCATTGGAGAATCTCCTTCTCCTTTTCAGATGGGACCTGAGAAGATAAACGACTGAATGCACTCTACCTGGCCCTTTCTGAAACCGTAGAGGAATTGGGAAAATAAGCAAGACTGCTGCTTTCTTAGTAAGTCTAATATCTGCACAAGGGTGAAGGAGATAGACACTGATGACACTCACCACCTACCAAACCAGAGAGCCCATCACTGAAGTTGACTTAAAAAGTTCCCAGAATGGCTCAGGAAAATCTATGGAAGAGGGGGAGGAAAGATTGTTCGAGCCACAAGTTGGGACATTGTGCCTAGAGATATTGCCTGCCTGCCTCCCCCATAATGCATAACCATCAATCCCCGTGGGGTTGACCTGCATCCCCAATGAGAAGGCCTCTTCAGAAAAGGTGCAGAGCAGGGAAAGGATAGTACCAACAGGTGTTGTTTATGTACTAAATATGTCCAGATCTAATAAAAATAATTTCAAAAATGAATCCGCTGATTTACTAAAAGATAAAAAAAATGAACTTTGGGGCAGGACAGATGGCTTAGCAATTAAAGCATTTGCTTGCAAAGGCTAGGGACCTAGGTTCTATTTCCCAGTACCCACATAAACCAGATGCACAAGATGGCATATGCATCTGGAGTTTGGTTGCTGTAGGTACAGACCTTAGCATGCCCATTCTCTCTCTCTCTCTCTTTCTCTCTCTCTCTCTCTCTCTCTCTCTCTCATCTACCCCACTCTCACTCTTTCTCAAATAAGTAAATGAAAATGAAAAATAGTAATTGAACTGTAATGTAGATTGAGCAATTATTTTTTTATTTTTATTTATTTATTTATTTATTTATTTTCTTTATTAGTTAGTTTTGTATTCAGTAAATACAGTCAGTTTGGTACCATTATTAGGCTCATCCGTGACCTACCCTCTCCCCTTGGCCCCTCCTTGTTGAGGTATATGGGTCATGCATTGTGGAGTTAGCCCACAGTTATGGATAGGAGAAATGTCTGCATATCATGACCCAACATGTGGCTCTGACATTCTTTCTGCCCCCTCTTCCACAAAATTTCCCTGAGCCATGTTGGGTTGATTTTTGGTCTGCTTCAGGGATGAGGTGTTGGGGGCCTCTGAGACTCTGGCTCTCTGATTTGGTAGGAGTGGATTTTTCTCTGTATTGATCTCCTTCCCCCTTCTGATGGTATCTGGTTCATCAGGAAAACAGCCCCCTTGCTTGTTTCTCCAACTTTTCTTAGTTTCAACCAGGGCCCTTTTGAGGTATGATGGGGTGGCTCTCTCCTTAGGATCTACATCAATCTGAAAAAGAGAAGCAGATTCTCCAATGGAGAGTAAGTTAGCACCAGGACAAATGAGATAACCCTTACTTTTTTTTTTTATAAAGAATTTAATAGGTGTAGGCCCTCTTGTAGCCCACAATTGATGGTAGCTTGATATTGGAGAGTGGGCTTATGTTTGGATATGGTTCTGACTTCTTTCCCAGCTCCAGCTATGGGTCTCATACCAGTGAGGGGATCAGTTAGCCAAATTGAGAGCAGTTGGTTCCCCACGATGGCTGTGTGCCACTACTGCACTTGTGTGGGCATCACAACAAGTTATTTGCTGCTAAGTAGGTTAGACCATGCATTGCTTTGACAGATATTGGTCATTTTACCCCAGTCATCCATGTAGCACCTTCTGGCACTAGACACGCTGACTGTCTGGGGACTGACTGTCTTCCAACTTCCAGCCATGCCATTCTATTTTGCATGTCAACCACATAAGGTGTCTTCAGCAGTAGGGTCTTACCACTAGCCTTTGGTGGGTCATCAAGTACTCTGACAGAAATCTGTCTGTCTTTTAGGAAACTTTGTAGGTCTCTCTGATCAAAAGCTCATTGTGAATGATAGCCCCATGCTGGTTCTGGGAGTTACAGCTCAGTGCCCACTAAGAAAATGAGGAAAAAGATAACTAATATACAAGAGTTAGAGATAAGAGAGAGAGAGAGAGGGAGAGGGGAAGTGAGGGAGGGAAGATGTAGAAGATTAAGGTTAGTCTTGATCTTACCCTCTCCAGTGTCTTGTGGTTCAAGTGTTCCCTGTCAGGGCCTGGTGAAGGATCAGCCATTTGGTCTGTCTTTTAGTAAGTAGAAAATTATGGTACCATTGCCATTTGGATCTAGATTTGTGTTTCCTCCCCTTTGATGCCCTCCCTCCCCTTCCATCCTAGTGTCTAGTCTAGGAGATGCTTGCTGGGTATGTAAGGTATCTTGGGTAGATTCAGGTTAGGTGCTGTAGATGAGTGAGACTATGTGGCAATTTTTTTCTGTGATTGGGTAAGTTCACTGAGAATGATCTGTTCCAGGTTCAACCATTTTTGCTCAAATTTCACTGTGCCATTTTTTTCTTTCTGCTGTATAGAATTCCATTGTGTAGATATACCACATCTTAGTTATCCATTCTTCTAGTGATGGGCATCTGGGTTGATTCCAGCTCTTAGCAATTACAAATTGAGCCGCTATAAACATGGTTGAGCAAATGTCTCTAGCCTGTGGTTTGAAGGTTTTAACAGGCAGTTCACAGAGGAAGAAATAGACATGGAAAACATACACTTAAGAAAATGTTCATCATCCCTAATCATCAGAGAAATGCAAATTAAAACAACTATGAGATTCCACCTTACCACAATAAGGATAGCAAACATCAAAAAATCAAATAAAAATAAATGCTGGCGAGGATGTGGAGAAGTAGGAACACTCATCCACTGTTGGTGGGAATGTAGGATGGTACAACCATTTTGGAAAGCAATATGGAGACTTCTGAAAAAGCTGAGTATAGAGATACCAACAGACCCAGTTATTCCCTTACTGGGCATCTACCCTGAGCAATTATTTTTCATACATGAAAGAGGGCACTATTGTTTTGTGTAGGATTACTTTTACTTGAAGTTTTCTCAAGTATTTAGGAGTGTTCTTTACAAGTTACTTTCAACTGATTTAATTATTATAAAAGTTTTATATATTTTTAGATATTGGTAAAGAAAGTGAAAATAGCTAACAGTGAATGATGCATGTAATGCAAAGTGTATTAAGAATAGTTTTCATTGAATATAATGCTTTTAAGTCTTTGTAGTCTGGAAATTTGAAAATAAAAAGTAGGAGTACGCAGGTGTGGTGGCACATGCCTTTAATCCCAGCACTCCAGCACTTGAGAGGCTGACTTAGAAGCACTGCCATGAGTGCGAGGCCGTTCTGAGATTGCATCGTGAATTCCAGGTCAGCCTGGGCTACAGAGAGACCCTACATCCTGAGATTACACAGTGAATTCCAGGTCAGCCTGGGCTAGAGAGAGACCCTACCTCAAAAAGACAAAAAGCAAACAAAAAAATAAGACTATTTTCATATAGCCTGAAAAACCTCCCCCCTTCTGTGTTTTACTTTAAAAAAAAATTGAGTAATTTAAATGAAAAGAATTTACCATGGAATAGAAATAAGAATTATAGCTCACATTCTCTATCACTTGTCTATATGTGGAAATGCAAATTTCATTATAGGTTTAGTTGTAGTAAATATTTATAGTGCAGGGTAGGTTTATATTTTATATTTTTAATATAATCATGTCTACTGTCACCTTAGTCTATGAAATTTTATATTTTAAATGTCATATTTTAAAACTATTATCTGTATATGATTTTAGATAGCTTTCAAGCCTCCAGATTATATTTTTATGTGGCAATATGTTTTACATTTTGTTAACTAAAAATGACCTTTAATATTGCCCTGGGAAGAGTAAAATTTTGTCATCTTATAATTACCATTTTGCTACCTTATTGAATATATTGGTGATGAAGTAACATGTTCATGGTGATTTCTTTACTTTTATGTGAAGGGTTTTGTCCTCTATAAAATGAATTACTTTTTCCATAGTGTTTCTATGAATGATTTCAAATTCATTTTGCATGTAGATAAACAGAAGTAAAAAGTATAGGTAAAATATATCTTTTAAAATATTTTATTTATTTATTTGCAAGCAGAGAGAGACAGAGAGGAGACAGACAGAGAAAATGGGCACACCAGGGCCTTCAGCTACTGAAAATGACCCCCAGATACATGCACTACTTTGTGCATATGGATTTATGTGGGTACTGGGGAATCAAACCTGGGTTGCTAGGCTTTGCAGGCAAGCATCTTAACCACTGAGCCATCTCTCCAGTGAAAAATATATGTAAATAAATGATTATTCAACTCTTAGTTGTAATTTTTTTTGGTTTATTTATTTATTTGAGAGAGAGAGAAGGAGGCAGAGAGAGAGAGAGAGAGAGAGAGAATGGGCCCGCCAGGGACTCCAGCCACTTCGAAGGGACTCCAGACGCGTGCGCCCCCTTGTGCATCTGGCTAACGTGGGTCCTGGGGAATCGAGCCTTGAACCAGGGTCCTTAGGCTTCACAGGCAAGTGGCAAGCATTTAACCACTAGGCCATCTCTCCAGCCCTCAACTCTTAGTTTTAAAAGGGTGGTTACTATCTACTCACTGTTGTATTACCCAGTGGCTCACCCAAATTCTTGCCTATAATATAGTAAATTGACTAATACATATGGGTTGAAAGAATCAATAGATGAGAATTTATTTCCAAAATAATTATGTTTAATTTGTGGACTCTCCATTCCCAAATTCTTCAAGCAATGAATCTTAATTCTCAGGGGTTAAGGGTAAAACACTTAGCACTAATTAGTTGTGAAGTAATGTTCTGTTGAGTATTTTCAGGTGTGCTTTTCTGCAGTTGTCTCTAGTTTTAACCAGTGATGGGTTTCCTGTAGTGTCAATTTTCTATCAGGCTAGTGCAGTAGCATTATTTCAATTTGACTTCTCCAAATACTACAAATCTCAATTAAGATAGACACTTCTCAGTCCTTTTTAAAAGCTATGCTTGGCATTAAGAAATAATTTATTAAACATTTTATTGATGAACTCCATAGCTATACACAATATATCATTGTCATAATCCAATCCCACCAACCTTCATTTTATTCCTTCTTTATTACCCCCTCTACTGAATGCCTTCTTGTTTCCAACTAATCCGTCTTTTATTTTGATATCATCATTTTTCCTCCTATTATGCAAGTCTTGTATGGGTATCATAAGCCACTGTGAAGCTATGAATACTACGGCCATATTATGTCTAGATGACAGCAATATCCTTTCCTTCCTTTGGATCTTACATTTCCACCATCTTTTTCACAATGGTCCCTGAGCCTTGAGAGATGTGATAGACATGTCTCACTTAGTGCTGAACACTGTCACTTCTTAGAATTTTGGCCAGTTTTGAGTCACCCCAGTGGTCACCACCATCTGATAAGAGAAGTTTCTCTAATCAAAAGTGAGAGAGTAGCATTAATATATGAGCATAAATATAAAATATTTAGAGGACAGTTTGGTGAGCATATTGTATCTATTTAGGCAAACAACAGTGTCTACTTGACTTTTTAAGTATTTTGACATGCATTATTCACTTTAATCTTTACTTTTGCTTCCAATATTAAATTTTCTATTTTTTAAAATCTTGAAAATCAACATAGAAAAAAAATCACAGAACAAATGTATTATTGTTTCTAATAAGAACAGATCATATGAAATTTTACAAAAACTATACTCTGATTATTTTCCTCAAAATATCATATGCATCTTAAATCATTTCATTGTGATTCTTTTCCTGAGAGCAGTGCTATAAGATTTTATTTATTTTGTGTTTTTGTAGTGGATCTTATATTTCCTACAGTTTTGTTCTTGTCCACTCTCTAGAATGATATGTGTGTGTGTGTGTGTGTGTGTGTGTGTGTGTGTGTAATAGATTCTGATTGGTTTGCTAATCTGTGGCTAAAAATACATTGATACTAATTTTGATTTACCACTAGATTTTTTCTTAGCAATTTCTTGCTTCCTGTTTGTTGTCATGCTATCAATAAGCTGTCTAGGACCAGAGAAAGGCCTGGCCCATAGTAAGCTTGGGTGGGCTGTTATTTACTAAAATTGAATTTGTTATATTGATTATGACTACAACACCCAGGAACCACAATACATAAAATTAATATTGAGATATTTAGCTTCTTATAGTCTCCTTTTTTTGTTGTTTGTTTGAGAGAGATACAGAGGGAATGAATGGTATGAATGGGTGCACCAGGACTTCATGCCACTGCAAACTCCAGACTCACGCACCAATTTGCGCTTTCCTTAGCAGCCATCTCATGGTCCCAGCATCTCCACTGTGTCTCCACTGCAATCCACGGTTCATCCTTATGGCCCCATGGGGTCTCCATGTAGGCATCCAGCAAACCTGCTTCACACTGCCCATAGCCATTTCCAAAACACGAGACTGTGTTGCAAACTCAATGACACTCTCTTTTCTGCATTTCTTATACTCCACAATACCAGGTAGGGTGCCAATTTGTTAATCCAGGGGGAATAAAGCAGACTTTGAAGAACTGGACACTCCTGACAGGCTTGAATGCATGGCATTTAAAATAATGTATGTTGGGCTGGAGAGATGGCTTAGCGGTTAAACGCTTGCCTGTGAAGCCTAAGGACCCCGGTTCGAGGCTGGATTACAGAGGAACCACGTTAGCCAGATGCACAAGGGGGCACATGTGTCTGGAGTTCATTTGCAGTGGCTGGAGGTCCTGGTGTGCCCATTCTCTCTCTCTCTCTCTCTCTCTCTCTCTCTCTCTCTATCTGCCTCTTTCTCTCTCTGTCACTCTCAAATAAATAAATAAAAATAACAAAAAATTAAAAATAATGTATGTTTATCAGTTTATGGGGGCCAGGGGTGGAATGTGGTGGCTTGATTCAGGTGTCCCCCACAAACGTAGGTGCTCTGAATGCTAGATTCCCAGCTGATGAAGATTTGGGAATTAATGCCTACTGGAGGGAGTGGGGCGTGGGCTTATGGGTGTTATAGCCAGTTTCCCCGTGCCAGTGTTTGCCACACTCTCCTGTTCCTGTTGTCCACCTGATATTGGTCAGGGGGTGATGTCCACCCTCTACTCATGCCATCATTTTCCTGCCATGGTGGAGCATGCCCTTGAATCTGTAAACCAAAATAAAACCTTTTATTTTTCCCCCAAACTACTTTTGATCAGGTGATTTCTGCCAGCAATGCAAACCTGACTGCCAAACATGGGTACTAGGGATTTGATCCAGGGCTTGTAGGCTTTGCAAACAAGTGCTTTTAACCACTGAGCCTTCTCCTGCTCCCTGTAGTTTTTATTTTATTTTATTTTTGACACAGGGTCTCAGTGTTTTAGGGCTGACACAGAAGTTGTGATTATCCTGCCTCAACTTCTCAAATGCTGGGATTATAGGTGTGAGTCAAAATTAGGCCCAGCATAATTTTCAGGTATTTTTTTTTTTGCCACTACATCATGAGCAGAAAATTTAATGAGTTAATATTTTTATTAATTTCCTGCAACTTCCATTGGCTAGTTCTTTACTAGGAATTTTAGGATTGTCCTTTAGTATCTTTTCACAGCAGAAGCAATTTCCAAGTGAAGTAATATAATGAGTATATGTTATAGATATTAAAAAAAGGACAAGGATAACAGATGATTTGCTGGTTGAAATTGACAGTGTGTGCCTCAGTTGTTAATCTCTTCAATTTTCAGCTTTTTTTAAGTAAATAGATCATTTTGAAAACAAGTCACTAAACTTTCTAGGTTCTTTTTGCCTTGAATAATTAGTGTTCATTAATTTCACTGCACATATTTATGTATGATTCTTTAACAACTATTTCACTTCAACTTATGAATTATTTTGATTATATTATGCTCAGGTATGGAAACTATTGGTAAACCATCATATTTGAAGTGAAAATAAAAGCCCCAAAATTCTGGATAAGTCACATTAATTCTGACATGATATAAGAAAAGCATCATTTTATTGCCTCTGTTTTTTTTATGAATGCTTTTATTTATCATTTGTCTATTTGAACATGTGTTGAGGAGTGAGGAATGCATGTGTGAACCAGGGTCTCTTGCTGCAGCAAATGAAAACCAGATGCTTACACTACTTGTGGTCGTTTGATTCAGGTGTCCCCCATAAACCTAGGTATTCTGAATTCTAGTCTCCCCAGCTGATGGTAATTGGGAATTAATGCCTCCTTGAGGCAGTGAATTGTTGGGGGTGGGCTTATGGGTGTTATAGCCAGTTTCCCCATGCCAGTGTTTGGCACACTCTCCTGTTGCTATGGTCCACCTTCTGTGGGCCGGGGGGGGGGGATGTCCACCCTCTGCTCATGCCATTGTTTCCCCTGCCATCGTGGAGCTTCCCCTCGAGCCTATAAGCCAAAATAATCCTCTTTTTCCTACAAGCTACTCTTGGTTGGGTGATTTCTACCAGCAATGTGAGCCTGACTGCAACACTCCTTTTTGCATCTGGCATAATGTGGGAGACTGCAATTTTCTACTATGTGGGTTAATGCTCTACTTCTGTTCATTAGGAAATAAGGGGAAAGAAGGAAGAAGAGAAAGGAGAAATAGTGAGGGAAGGAAGGAGAGAGAAAGGAAGAAAGAAAAGCAATCTAGTTTCTCCATTCAGTCAATATGACCCCTTCAAGCCATTTGTGAGCACACTATATCAAAAACACAGGCTATCGGCCTTGTGTTTTTGCACGATGTCAGAATTTATTGAATATTATTAAATTTGCAAGGTATAGTGATCTCAATGGCAGCAACTTGCCAGATACTCCCATCTTTCTTTATAGCCCTGAAGAGGCAAATACACATCCTTCTGTTCCATTTTCAATTACTGATATTAGCTGTCAAGTCACACGTTATACATAATGTGGTAAATATATCATAAATATGCATACGTGTAGGTCATAGAATGATTACAAAGAGTTAAAGTGACAATTTCAAGGAGAAGCCAGAGCTAGGAAAGTGATAGAGAAGCAAAAGTCTTCAGATTGATGAGAAACCAAGCCAAACTAGGGAAGAACCTGGAGAAGCTGCTGCTGGCCCTACAGCCAGACTGCAGGCCAGAAGCGAGCCATAGGAGCCAGGTCAAGTGAAGGGGCAGCATGGAGTCCGACAAGGACAGTGATTTAGAAGGTCATGTCAGTAGTGGATTGGGCCAAGCTGAAGCCTCTAGAACAGATCAGCATGCTCTGCCTGTGAATTCTTAGTGCACACACCGGGTGGTCACATCAGTGGGGGCCACAGACATTGCAGTGCTCAGTGTCCACTTTTGTATGGCGTCTAGGGGTGGGGGTTACACCCTTTCCTCCCTCTGGTGTGCCTAGTAAGTTCTTGGGCCTAATTTTTCTGATATGTTTTTGATACACCCATGTGCCTGTGCATTCCTGATTTCTTTTTGTTTTGTTTTGTTTTGTTTTGTTTTCAATTTTCATCCTTTTACTGAGGAAAAAAAATATTTACTATTTTGATGTACAAGAAACAGTACCTAGGCAGGTCTTTCCTTATGATCCTGACCT
Source organism: Dipus sagitta (assembly GCA_036346955.1). Lineage (NCBI taxonomy): Eukaryota > Metazoa > Chordata > Mammalia > Rodentia > Dipodidae > Dipus > Dipus sagitta. Next base: position 10,300,666 of record CM070781.1, read on the forward strand.
CGGCCCCACACACTCTGGTTGTATAAAGCTATAGAACAGAGCAGAATGGAAACTGAAAAGGGTTGAAGATAAACTGGAAGGGACCAGGGAAGATAACAGAAAGAATGAGCACAGCCACATGTGCCAGCCAAATACTTTTAGTCCCTGGAGCAAATAAGATACCAATGAAGTGTCTTCACTTGCTGGTGGCCCTGCCCTAAATGCAGGAAGAAATATTCAATGCTAAGGGAAAGTGGTAATAAAACAGCCACAGCCACAATGAGTCTGGAGGGGAGAAAGATGGACCAGATTGTGCTACTTGTGTCATACAGGCTAGGAAATCCTACTTTCCCACTGAGATGCAGACCTATATTCCACCCATTTCCTTGCCTTACCATACAATATTTTTCTCCTCTTGGAGAACTAAGACCCCACTCCAGGATAAGGCTGAGCAGAGTTCTCTAGACTGCCTTTTCTAAAGATTGGATTAGGGTAGGTAGGAATGGTGAGAATTAAGATCTGTCGAAGCAACTCATGGTCTAACCTACTTAGCAGCAAATAACTTGTTGTGATGCCCACACAAGTGCAGTGGTGGCACACAGCCATCGTGGGGAACCAACTGCTCTCAATTCGGCTAACTGATCCCCTCACTGGTCTGGGACCCATAGCTGGAGCTGGGAAACAAGTCAGAACCATATCCAAACATAAGCCCACTCTCCAATATCAAGCTACCATCAATTGTGGGCTACAAGAGGGCCTACACCTATTAAATTCTCTATAAAAAAAAAAAAAGGGTTATCTCATTTGTCCTGATGCTAACTTACTCTCCGTTGGAGAATCTGCTTCTCTTTCTCAGATAGATGTAGATCCTAAGGAGAGAGCCACCCCATCATACCTCAAAAGGGCCCCGGCTGAAACTAACAAAAATTGGAGAAACAAGCAAGGGCGCTGTTTTCCTGATGAACCAGATACCAGCACAAGGGGGAAGGAGATCAGCACAGAGAAAAATCAACTCCTACCAAATCAGAGAGCCAGAGCCTCAGAGGCCCCCAACACCTCATCACAGAAGCAGACCCAACATGGCTCAGGGAAATTTTGCGGAAGAGGGGGCAGAAAGAATGTCAGAGCCACATGTTGGGTCATGATATGCAGAGACATTTATCTTACCCATAACTGTGGGCTAACTCCACAATGCACGACCCGTATACCTCAATAAGGAGGGGCCAAGGGGAAGGGGTAGGTCACGGATGAGCCTAATAATGGTACTAAACTGACTGTAAAAAAATAAATAAATAAAATAAAAAATAAAAATGGAAAAAAAATAAAAATAAAATAAAATGACACAGATGAAGCCCTACGGGAAAAAATAAATAAATAAACTGAAGCCAAAGAAAATGTCAAAGCTTCCCCCATGTAGCACCAGCAACCAATTTTTACACTTTGTTCCCTTTCTCAGTAATTCCTCTACAGGTCTCATAAGTGGAACAGCTCGCTCTTCCCTTCAAAGTCTGCTGGTTCCAGATTATAAATTGGTCAGTGGGATGTGTCTGCCTTAGGATGGTTTGTGCAAGAGAACCATTTTAGGTCTCCTTGAGAACATTTATCTTGGCACATATCTTCAGGGCAGGACCCAACTTGATGTTCATGGCACTCATAAGGTGTTCTTCTTTAAGTAATAAAAGGGCCTGTCCATCAATCTCTTGGGAACGAAATTCCTCTGCAACATTCCTGATTTCATACTGTTAAATTTATAGAGCAGCACCCTTCCTATACTCAAGAATAAATCACTTATGTTTCTGTGCAACATAAGTGATACTGGACAGATTGTCCTAGTTCAAGTGTCCACTCAGGTGCAGAGTCATTCTCTGTTTTACATAATATGGAATAAGAAAGCAGGGCATAGACTGACCTCAACACCACTACCACATTATCCTGTGGTCCTGGCATTCTGATTGCCACTTGGACTTAGCTCCACAAAAGGTAATCATAACTATCTGGCTCTGATGTTTAAGTGCCACTGCCATTTTGGTAATCTAGAAACCTCAGGGTTTTTTGTTTGTTTGTTTGTTTGTTTTGTTTTTGAGGTAGGGTCTCACTAGAGCACAGACTGACCTGGTATTCACTATATAGTCTCAGGGTGGCCTCGAACACATTATGCTCCTCCTACTTCTGCCTCCCAAGTGCTGCGATTAAAGGCACATGCCACCATACCTGGCTTTCTTTTTTATTTGATATTAGAGAACCCATTTCTTTGGGAAGACCTCCCGTGGTTACTACTGACACACAGAGACCTTCAAAAGGATTCTCCTTTCCCCCAATACATTTCTTAGTGCTTTCTATAAGGGTCATTCTTAGTACCACATGGGAAAATCAGTAACAAGTCCGAATTATTCTATACACTATGAGTATATGCAATAACTAATGCACACACACTTACACAAAATAATTTTAACTTAAAATAGTGTTCTGAAAACTTGATTCTTCTGAATGCTTCTATGAATTTAAATTAAGACATTATGTCTTACACATGATATAAAACAGAGACTGTTTGGGAAAGGGCCAGTGCAAAGCCACTCTCTGCTTTACTCATTTGTGTCACTAAGATAATCTTATAGTTCACTTTACAATTAAGTACTCAAGGAAATGCATTCTTCTGCTAAGTTTATAGACCTTTGAGCTTGATGGGGCCTTGCATTCTTTTCATATACAGACTATATCTTGTTAAAATTATAGTTGATTGAAGTTTGAGTCTAGTTGGTAGCTTTATCTCCATATAGTTTGACTGTTGAAAGTAATTTACTGACATCTGCTACTGGAAATGACAGATTCGTTCCCACAGTGCCATATTTAATTAGTGACAAATGCAGTAAGTCATATTTTCTCATTATGGCAGGTTTCTAGGAGAACAGATATGTGAGCATTCCAACAGGTATGCATGTACACACACACACACAGACACACAGACACACACACACACACACGCACACACATACACACACATTTCCTTAGTCACATGTACATTCTGTTCCTAATTAATGAGTTCTTACATTTTTTTCATGTGTCTTCCCTTCCATTATTTCTTTCTTCCTTCTGCACACTTAACAAACAGTCTGACATATAACAAGTACCCAATACATACTTTTTGGCTGACTGTTAAACTGGGCAAATTCCAATAAGAAATAAGACGTTCGTAAAATGAAATTCCTGGGCTGGGGAGATGACTCAGTATTTAAGTGCTTACTGTGCAAGCACACAAGTTTGAATCCCTAGTGTTCACATACAACTTGATGCGTGGAGGCACATTCCTGTAATCCCAATACTGTGGAGATAGAATCAGGAGGACCCTAGGGCTTATGCTAGCTAGGTCATCTTGCTGAATTGGTTAGCTCAGATTCAGCAAGAGACCATGTCTTGAGGATTAAAGTGGAGAGCAACTTAAGATGACTCTGACATTGACCTCTGGCTTCCATGTGCATGCACCTACATGTGCATGTGTATCCACATGCACACACTTACATACATCTGTGCTCACAGAAATGAGAGCACAAACACACATACACATGCAGAAGTCTTTTTAGAAAGCTCATCACTGAACAACTCACCAGCCTCATGTCATTTCTAAATTGAGAAAGTCTGTAACATTATGCTGATTCTCTGACACAGTTAATGGGACAAAAATTACAGTAACTGTGAAAACTTTAACTTAGAATCCTCAGATCTGAGGATAATTGAAATCCAAAGTTGAACATTGAAGGAGTAACTATTTGAATTTAATTTACCATCTTATGCAATATATGGGCTGATTATTTTTCCTAGCATTCTGAACTTTGGTGTAATTTCTTTTCTGGTGAGTTAATTTTACTGAATTGTCAATATTTTGCACTTCAAACTACTAATTAACTTTGTGATTTTTTTGCCTAATAAAAACAACATTCAATAAAATTGTAATTTTCTTTTTCTTATTCTCTTATTTTGCTTCCACTTAATGTTTGGAATTTAGTTGCATTTAAATATATATATATATATATATATATATATATATATATATATATATATATATATTGCCTTAGGGCAAGCAACTAAACCTGCTTGGTCATTGACATAGTGCAATAATGGAGACTGGAAAAAAAGACAGTATCTTCAACAAATGGTGTTGGACAAATTGAATGACCATATGTAGAAAAATGAAATTAGGACCACCCATTTCTCCATACACAAAAATCAATTCCAAATGGATTAAAGACCACAGTATAAAACCTGAAAGTCTTCAACTACTGGAAGAGAAAACAGGAAGCATTCTCCATGATATAAGAGTGGGAAAAGACTTCCTGAGCAAAACCCCCATAGCCCAGGAAATTAAGCCCTCAACCAATGGAATTTCATGAAGCTAAAAAGCTTTTGCACATACAAACATACCATAAGCAGAGCCAATAGATTACTCAATGAATGGGAAAAAATCTTTGCCTACTATACCACTGACAGAAGCCTAATATCTAGAATCTACAAAGAACTCAAACAACTAAACAATAAAAAAAAATCAAACAATCCACTCCACAAGTGGGGCAGAAAACTACGTAGGGAGTTCTCAGAGGAAGAATTACAAATGGCTAACACACACTTAAGAAAATGTTCAACATCCCTAACCATTAGGGAAATGAAAATTAAAACAACTATGAGATTACACCTTATCCCAGTAAGGATAGCAAGCATTAAAAAATCAAATGATAACAAATGTTGTTGAGGATGTAAATTAACAGGAACACTTATTCAGTGTTGGTAGGAATGTAAGCTGGTACAACCACTGTGGAAATCAATCTGGAGACACCTGCAAAGGATGAATATAGAATTAAAAGACCCTGTCATTCCCTTACTGGGCATGTACCGTAAAAGATCCACATTTCAGTTCAGAAATATTTTCTCAACCATGTTTACAGCTGCTCAATTCATAATAGCTAAAACCTGGAATCAACCCAGGTACCCATCATTGGATGAATGAATAGCCAAGATGTTGTATGTATACACAATGGAATTATACTCAGCAGTAGGAAAAAAATGACATTGAAATTTGTAGAAAAATGGTCAAACTTGAAACAGATCATTCTAAGTGAACTCACACAATTACAGAAGGACAATGATCACATGATCTCACTCATCTGCAGTTCCTAATGTAGATCAGCCCAAGTTGCTGACATAACTGAATAGCATCTTGAGGCTTGGTCAATAGGGTGGGTAGGGCTTGGGGGAAGGGAAAAGGTGGGAGAGGACACAAAACTTAACCTAAATTGAACTGGCACCATGGAATCTTATGTCCTGGAAGTCAGACTAAAAGGTGGAACCCTCAAGTGGACCTTAGAGGGAGCACTGAATCAAAGGTCCCTGGAGAGAATGAGACAAAACCTAACCTCAAATTTCTCCTGTTTCTCTATCTTCTCTGGCTTTTTATTTTTGCTTTTCCCTTGGTGCTGGCCTATAAATCCCTGTCCCAGGATGTGGTCTACATCCACAATGATTTGTTGATCAGAGAGACCTACTAGATCTCTCCCCAAAAAACAAGACAGACTTCTATCAGAGCACTTGACCAGAGGTTAAGGGTAAGACCCTACTGATGTAGACACCTAATGCTGTTGGCATGGACCATGAAGAGACCTGGTTGGAATACAGAGGAGAGCCAGTCCCCACATAATTAGCCCATTTAGTGATGGAAGGTGCTACATGAGCTACAAGGGAAAGTGGACAACATCTGTCCAAGCAACTCAAAGTCTAAGTGACTCAGAAGAAAACAACTTGACATGATGCTCACACAAGTGCAATAGTTGCACACAGCCATGGTGGGTAACCAACTGCTCTTGGATTGGCTAACAGATCCACTCAGTGGAAAGGTAACCATATCCGGAACTGGGAAACAAGTCAGAATCATATCCAGATAATGATTCTGCTTTGCATTGTCAAGCTCCCACTAACCTTAAACTACGAGAGTGTCTAAACCCTCTTAATTCCCTCTAAAGTAATAATGGTTATTCCATTTAACTGGCACTGAATTCACTCTCTGTTGGAGAATCTGCTTCTCTTTTTCAGATGGGAACTGGACCTGAAGAGATAAATGACCCAACACTCCCAGCTGAAACCACAGAGGATTTGGGGAAATGAGCAAGAATGCTGCTATCTTAGTTAAGCTGGTATCAGCACAAACGTGATGGAGAAAGATACTGAGGACACTCAACATCTACCAAACTAGAGATCCAAAGGCTCCTAAGTGCCTATCACTGAAGTAGACTTAAAATGCTCCCATCATGGCTCAGGGAATTTTGTTGAAGAGGGTGCAGAAAAATTGTTAGAGCCACAAGTTGGGAAATTTTGTACGGAGACATTGCTTTTCCCCCATAACTAATGCTGCCCCCATAATGCATGACCCACAATCCCCATAGGGTTGACCTGCATCCCCAGTGACAAAGGCCTCTTCAGAAAAGGGGCAGAGAGGAGGGAAAGGATGGTACCAACATGTAATGTTTACATACAAAACATGTCCATATCTACTAAGCTAGGTTGAAACAACAGACACATATTTCTGGAGCCTCTTATTAATGTAATAACTTAGAAAGTTATTTCACCTTTTTCTCAATACATTGAACCTATTCAAAATTGCAAACACATACAACCCACAACTCTCTATCTTCCTTCCTCCTTAATTTTCCCCTTAGTACTTTTCATTTCCCCTTAGCTTTAAATAATTTATTTATTCATTTTGTCAATTGTGTGCCCAGCAAAACACAAGCTCCATATAAATGCTATTCAGTTGCAGTCCAGAATAGAATTAAATACATAAGAATTTGATAGGCTTCATGACACTTATTGTTGAGTATATTCTGTAATATTAGACCATCTCAGTAGTTAGCCTGCTGAGATGCTAGGAACCCTGCGAGTTTGTGATGATAGTATTAGAAAAGCTGTGGGCTAATTTTATTATTACTGAAAGTGTAACAGAAGAAACATATTTAAGCCATCATTATGTTACTCCAGCTAACACACTAATCATCTCACTAAAATAGAGAATTTATTTGTTCTTAAAATGCTGTTTACTGTTGCTTTTTATCATTTTCATGAAAGATATATATATTTGTTAAAAAATATTTTACTAGTGCAACTAAAAGTACAATTTTTTGAGTATACAACACAAAAGAAATAATAGAACAAAAGGACATGAAAGAAATCTTTGGTGTACGACTTTTTCCAAATTAATTAACCTTTTCAAACCATGTTTCATTATCCCAAAAATGAATAAGATACATAGCATATATCAGTAGCTTAATGCTTTATGTATTCAGTGCATGTTAGCTCTCTTTCATCTATACAAAGGAGAGCAAGTTTGTTTTTAACCCTAGAGGATTCTCAGTTTCTGTAATAACTGAAGATTGTAAAGGGGATATAGTGCACTGTAAATCTAGACCATTCAAAATATTTCAGTATTGGCTTCAAAGTTATTGTTTTTAAAGTTCAATATATATGTAAGATCCAATAAAATTTTAAACTATCATTTTCCTCCTTTATAGCAGCACTACAAAAATAGACTGAGGATTTGGAAACTCAGAGAATTCAAATGAAATTCAATAAGGACAAAGCTCACATGCTATTCTCAGGGAAGACAACTGTGGTGGTTTGAATGAAAATGGCCCTATAGCTCAAGTATTTGAATTAAACTTACTACTTAGTCTTTAGTAGGCAAAGCCCTGCTGGGGAAGGTGTGTCACTGAGAGGTAGATCTTGAGTCCAGCCCTAAGTTGTGTGTGTTCAGACTCAGCTTGTGCTTTTGGGTGCTGGCTGTTGTCTCTGTGATGGATGTATGATGAAGTAAGCCAGCTTCTTCTGCCATGAAGCTTCCCCTGGAATCAGCAAGCCTGAAATAAACCCTTGCCTCCCATAAGCTGCTTCTGGTCAGGTGTTTTTCCCAGCAATGAAAAGGTAACTGCAAATACACCCAGGTGGAACTTTCATTGGATACCTTGTCTCTGGTTGGAAGGGGAGAGAGCACTTGTAAGTACGAGTGCAAGAATGGGGTCTGGATTATTAAGAGGCTGTAAGAGGATATGGGAGAGAGAGTGATGAGGAAGGTAGGTTAAAAAACTGCCTTGTGCTGAGGCTCCACATTCTCTTCAGTAGCATCTTAAAAACAGGAGAAAGAGACAACAGTGCTACTAAACAATGGCAGAGAACTAGAACAAGATTCACGACAAGAAACATTTTTTACATCTCAAAATTTCCCATGCCCCTTGCAGGCAGAGACCTTCCCATAGCTACGTTTTGTCTGGAATCCCAACTCCATGTCCTGCATTTGTGGTCGTTTTTGGTGGTGGTGGTAGTGGTGGTGCTTGTTTGTTTGCTTGTTTGAGGCAGGGTCTCACTCTAGCTCAGACTGAACTGAAACTTCCTCTGGCATCCAGGCAGGCCTTGAGCTTGTGGTGATCATTCTACCTTAGCCTTACAAGTGCTGAGATTAAAGGCATGTGTCAGGTTCATGCACTGAATCTTAAACACAACAATGACTACCCTTGAGGAGCTATTATATACCTATATCAAGAAATTATCCTGAATACTTTGCATTACTTTGTTTGATATTATTCTTCAGATATTCTATACTTTTGTAAACATTATTATTGCTATTTTGGGATAGGAAAACAAGCTCAGAATGTCTAATGGATCTTATTAAAGACAAGCTGTTATTCCAAATTAGCAGATAGCCTTCAAACATCAATTGATCCAAATAACCAAGGTTGTTTGTTTTGGTTGCTGTTGTTATTTACAAAAATCATTTCTAATGCATCCCAGGAGACTCTTCAGAATTGTCCTTCCTCCATGTGGTTACTTGATGCACCAAGCTGATCATCTACCCTATAAAACTGTCATCTTAACGTGATAACTCATCAATACTTATTTTAGAAGAAGAGAAGTAGAAGAGCTCACACTGATAAATGCCTCAATCCAGAAGTAACATGTGCCATTTCCATGCATAATGGAGATACACAAACAAGTCCTTCTCAACTATAGTTATACTCTAGGAGAGAAAAAATGGAAATCAGTCAGTTCTTATAGAGTTTTACTCAAAGTCATATAGGAGGCAGACAGATTGGTTGGCAAAACCCCATTCCAACTCTTTTGATTCTAAATTCCTATTTTATTGCTTTGCCAACTATATCAAAGGAAAAAAAATATATTTTTAAATATTCTTATTTTTATTTATTTATTTGACAGAGTTAGAGAGAGAGAGAGAGAGAGAGAGAGAGAGAATGGGCACATCAGGGCCTCTAGCCACTGCAAACAAACTCCAGGCACATGTGCTTCCTTGTGCATCTGGCTAATGTGGGTCCTGAGGAATCAAACCTGGGTCCTTTGGCTTTGCAGGCAAACACCTTAACTGCTAAGCCATCTCTCCAGTCTGAAAATATATTTAAATAATGGGAAACTCTAAATATATGAGAAATGTTATCAAATTCTGACACAAGTTTAGAAACTACACATTCTTAATAGAGAATTGGGCAAATGAGAAACTTCTTGCACCTTATATTTTACAGTTTCAATTAAATATGTAGAAAGCTACAGATGCTTCTGGAGAGGCAAAGAAGAAACATCTTGTTCTCTTACCCATGATTTCCATCATGACAGCCCAATATGATCCCAAATAAAAAATATAACAGTAGAACCAGGCAGCTTGGCACAGGTCTTTGATGAGCACACAACAGGTTCCCTAATGAACTCAACCCAAATTAGTGTAGGCTGAAAGCCAACACAGGAGCCTAGTGAGCATATAACAGGATCTTCCCCTGGCCCAACCCAGACATTTTTAGTCTACATTCCTGGAGACAGGAGGACCAGGCTGCTTGGCATAAGCATCTGCCTTCAATTCTAGTAGAATACCTGGAGTAGTTCAGGCCCAGGTGTTGTAAGCATGTGTTCCAGATGCTTGCTTATTACTGGGGTGATCCCAACCCTCCCTGTATCTTTGAGTGAAACTTCTATTTCTACATTCTCAGCAAGGACAAAGCAATTATCTCCAAATTGGCACACCTCAATATAAAACAAGGACCACCAGAATCCAAAGCAATATATGATGACAAAAAGTATCTAGTCTAGAGAGATGGTTTAGCAGTTAAGCACTTGCCTGTGAAGCATAAGGATACAGGTCCTACCCACATAAGCCAGACACACAAGGTGATTCATTTGCACAAGGTGGCGCATGTGTCTGGAATTTGATTGCAATGGCCAGAGGCCCTGGCATGCCAATTCTTTCTCTCTTTCTCTCCTCCATCTCTTTCTTTCTCTCATACAAAATAGAATGCCTAGTCCCATAGTGGAAGCTTCCAAGAAGCACTACTTTAAGGAAACTTCACACAAAAAAATTATAAAACTCAATTATGATAACAATATACAAATAAAACTAAAAGATGATATGAACAAATGGCTAAAGGAAATACAAGGGAATCAACTAAAAAACCTCAAATACACACATGAATGAATTCAAATAGGACATGATCAGATGTCAAAATGAATTCCAATAGAACACATACAATCAATGAAATATAATTAGAAAGTCAAACTTAGGAGTGAAAATGAAACTCAATGAAAAAGAAATAGAAATGCTGAAGAAAAACCTAATAGAAATTAAAAATGAAATAATGCAATTAAAAGGATCCCAGAAAGGCCACAAGAAAATAAGAGTTTACTTGGAGGACAGAGTAGCAGAACTTTAGGGTGTGGCAATAGAATTAAATGAAGAGGCAAAAATCAATATTGGATTTAAAAAATTGTTAAAGCAGGACATGAGAGAAATATGGTGCATGTTACAATTACTTTCTTATTCTGGGACAAACATCTGACAAGAAGCAGCTTATGGGAAGAAGAGCTTTATTTCAGGCTTAGATTCCAGGGGAAACTCCACAATGGCAGAGAAAGCTAGCTCACTTCTGCATCCACAGCAGAGAAAGAGATATGTCAACATTAGTAAGCATGAAAAGCCAGAGCTCAAGCTGGCTCTTGACATACTTTAGAGCTATACTCAAGATCTGCCCCAGTGACACAAATCTTCCAGTAAGCTGTTGGAGACTTAAGTAAGAAGTGCAATCTTAATGAAAAATACCTCAGGCTATGGGAGACATACATCCACATTCAAACCATACATTCCACCTATGAGCCCCATAAACTCATGATCATCTCACAATGCAAATTGCACCCAGTCCCACTTCAAAGGTACTACCAAATTTAACCTTGCTCAAAAGTCCATAGTCTCATCTAAGACTCAAAACAGACTCTTAACTGTGATCCCTGTAAAATCAAAACACAAGTTACATACTTCCAACACATAATAGCACAGAGTAAAAGGTATAACAAGGAGAGACTGGATCAATGCAAATCAATAATGAGTAGGCAAACATATGTAACTCCAAGTCCAATACCCATAGCAAGTGATGAAAATAATCTCTGGGTTCTTGTTCTTCCCCTTCAGCTAGGCTGAGCATCCTGGAGAAAATTTCATCCCAAGTCAGAGGCACTCCAGAACTGTCATTCCACAGTCCTGGTATATCCAACAAATCTTTAAGTCTACATTGCAAATCATAGTTCATCTTCATAGCTCCAATGTTTACTTGTGCTCTAGTACAGAGACTTCAACTCTGCTTATATGCAACATCTCAGCAGTGTCTCCTAGAACCATGTGCACTTCAAAATATACTTCTTGCATTTTTCATGCTTCCAAAACCAGTACCAGGGGAGCAGCCTAACAAAATTTATAAATCCAGGGGGGAATAGGCTTCACCTCAAGGAGCAGGGATATTCTGTCACCAATGTGTTCCTTCAAGCCACCTCCTTCAAAAGAATTTGCATTCTTATACTAGCTTGGGCCTTCCATGGCTCATCCTCAGGAGATCATTTTCATGGTTTCAATGCAAAACAGTTGGCCCATCCTTCATTGTGGTAATCTTAACAATTGTAGTTTAAGTAACCTAAAACAAGTCTTTGTGCCAGTAACTTGAAACTTGTTTGATTTTCTTCTATAATGAACTGTGTATCATTTATATCTTTCTGTTCTATACTTTCTGCCAAACACACCAGTAGATTACTTTTAAATTCAGTCTTGTTCAAATCCTTTGGTCATGGGCAGAAGTATATAGCCAGACTTTTTGTAATACAGTTCCAACAAAGTTCTCCTTCCTCATTAAAAGTTCATAAGCCAAGTGTGTTCACAGACCACAATTCTCTCTGCATTTAGAATTTTTGAATTCTCATTTGGAATACCCCATTAAGCTCTGTTTATACCAGTGAAAGTCTTCCCCAGAACAAAGTGACAAGTCCTTCCACATTTCTCCTGCACATTCCATAATGCCAAAACATACATCATTAGATTCATCACAGCAAGAGCCCCCTCTTCTTAGTACCAATTTTTCTGTTACAATTACCTTCTCATTGCTAAACAAACATCTGACAGGAAGCTTCTGGCCTTACAGATTCCAAAGAAAACTCCAGCTATGGTGGAGGAAGCGAGCTCACTTCAACATCCTTAGCAAACACAGAAATAAAAGCCAACACCAGCAAGCATGAATAGCCAGAACTCAAATTGGCTCTCAACATACCTAAGGCGGGACTGAAGATCCATGTCTGATGACACACCACTTCCTCCAGAATGATGCTAAAGATTTAAGTTGCAATCTTAATCTTACCAAAACATCCCAGGATATGGGGGACATATATCCACATCCAAGCCCACAGGACTCAATGGGCATATAAGGAGAAAAAACATTAGATCAATGGCACAGAAAGTATTTAAAAAAAATAGAAGAAACAATTCCAAATCCTATAAAAAAGCAGTTCATAAAAGTGCAAAAGTCAAATGAGATAACCCTTACTTTTTTACAGAGAATTTAATAGGTGTAGGCCCTCTTGTAGCCCATGATTGATGGTAGCTTGATATCGGAGAGTGGGCTTATGTTTGGATATGGTTCTGACTTGTTTCCCAGCTCCAGCTATGGGTCCCATACCACTGAGGAGATCAGTTAGACAAATTAAGAGCAGTTGGTTCCCCACCATGGCTGTGTGCCACTATTGCACCTGTGTGGGCATCACAACAAGTTATTTGCTGCTAAGTAGGTTAGACCATGAGTGGCTTGGCCAGATATTGGTCATTTCCCCCAGTCGCCCATGTAGCACCTTCTGGCACCAGACACGCTGGCTGTCTGGGGACTGACTGTCTTCCAACTTCCAGCCATGCCATTCTATTTTGCATGTCAACCACATAAGGTGTCTTCAGCAGTAGGGTCTTGCCACTAACCTTTGGTGGGTCATCAAGTACTCTGACAGAAATCTGTCTGTCTTTTAAGAAACCTCTGATCCAAAGCTCATTGTGGATGATAGCCCCATGCTGGTACTGGGTGTTACAGGTCAGTGCCCACTAAGAAAATGAGGAAAAAGATAACTAATATACAAGAGTTAGAGAGAAGGGAGAGAGGGAGAGGGAGGGAGGGAGGGAGGGAGAGGGAGAGGGAGGGAGGGAAGATGTAGAAGATTAAGGTTAGTCTTGATCATACCCTCTCCAGTGTCTTGTGGTTCAGGTGTTCCCTGTAAGGGCCTGGTGATGGATCAGCCATTTGGTCTGTCTTTTAGTAAGTAGAATTTTATGGTACCATTGCTGTTTGGGTCTAGATTTGTGTTTCCCACCCCTTTGATGCCCTCCCCCCCTCCCCTTCCATCCTAGTGTCTAAGTAAGGGTTATCTCATTTGTCCTGGTGCTAACTTACTCTCCATTGGAGATTCTGCTTCTCCTTTTTCATACAGATGTAGATCCTAAGGAGAGAGCCACCCCATCATACCTCAAAAGGGCCCTGGATGAAACTAAGAAAAATTGGTGAAACAAGCAAGGGTGCTGTTTTCCTGATGAACTGGATACCAGCACAAGGGGGAAGGAGATCAACACAGAGAAAAATCAACTCCTACCAAATCATGGAACCAGAGCCTCAGAGGCCCCCAACACCTCATCACTGAAGCAGACCATAAATGAACCCAACATGGCTCAGGGAAATTTAGCAGAAGAGGGGGTGGAAAGAATGTCAGAGCCACACGTTGGGTCATGATATGCAGAGACATTTATCTTACCCATAACTGTGGGCTAAGTCCACAATGCATGACCCACATACCTCAACAAGGAGGGGCCAAGGGGAGGGGGTAGGTCACAGATGAGCCTAATAATGGTACCAAACTGACTGTATTTGCTGAATACAAAACTAACTAATAAAAAAAGAAAAGAAAAAACAAACATTTGAATTAGCAGAAAGTAACTTCAAAGTGGGAATTAATTAATATACTGGAGGATTTAAAGAAAATGCAAATTTAGTGTAATAAGGAGGAAAATGTGTATAAAACAAATGGAACTTCTAGCTATAAAACTACATATGAAATATATGAAAAATTTAGTGGATGGATTTAATATAAGTTTAAATATTGTGAAAAAATGGATGAGCAACATGAAGGTTCTGGTAATATCTAATTTCAAATATCTCTAAAACTTGTAATAGAACAGAATAAATAAATTGAACTTTAAACCTAAGAAAAACACAAGTGCAAAAAGCATACAGAACATCAAATAGGGTCAGATATGAAATTTTCCATGTCCCATTATGCATAAAACACTTTATGTAGAAAGCAAAGGAAGTATAATCATAATGTCAAGAGAAAAAGTGTTCATCATCTATAAAGCTAAAGTAAAATAACATTGGTTCTCTCCATGGAAATTCTAGAAGCCAGATATCTTGGAATGGCATATTTTAAATATTTGAAGACACAACTGCCAGTCAAAACTACTATACCTCAAGTATTATCCATTATAATAGGAAAAAGAAAGAATTTCCAGGATAAAAGTTTGTTGTATAAATATATGAGCACTAAGCCAATATAGAATAATGTACAAAATACTCAAATGAAGAGGAAAATAAACATACTAAACAGGCAACAAGGTGGCAAAACCAATCAACACTATAATTGTTGTAAAGGAAATGAAAATCAAGAAGACACAAAACTGTAACATCATCAGCAGGACAGCGGATAACTCATACCTTTTAATAATGACTCTGAATTGCATTTGATTAAACTTACCAATCAAAAATACAGAACAGGCTGGGTCAGGATTTACTCATTTGCTATCTCCAGGAAACCTACCTTACCATCAGAGACAGATACCACCTTAGGATGAAAGGATGGAAAAAGATACTCAAAGCAAATGGATATAGGAAACAAGCAGGTATGGCAATACTTAAAATTGGCAAAATATACTTTAAACCAAAAGTAGTCAAAAGAGATAAAGAAGGTCACATCATACTTATCAGGGGAAAATTTACCATGAGAATATTATAATCATAACCATACACACACAAAACACAGGTGCACTGAATTTTATAAAGCAAAATCTACTGGACAAAGTCATATGTCTACTGAACATAAATCCAGCAGTGCAATAGTGGATTATTTCAATCCCTGCTATCAATAGGGAGATCATCTAAACAGAAAATACAGAAACAATTGTAATTAATGTCACCATGTATCAAATGGATTTAAATGACATCCATAGAACATTCCGTACAAACACTACAAAGTATACATTGTTCTCAGCAGCTCATGTAACTTTCTATTAAAAGTTTACATATGAGGCTGGGTGTGGTGGTGCACGCCTTTAATCCCAGCACTTGGGATGCAGAGGTAGGAGGATTGCCGTGAGTTCAAGGCCACCCTGAGACGACAGAGAGAATTTCAGGTCAGCCTGATAGAGTGAGACCTTATCTCTAAATATTGTCCTCCTCAAAAAAGTTTACCTATCAGGAAGCAAAGCAAGTCTATACAATATCAGGAAAATTGAAATAACTCCTAGTATTATATGCAACCACAATGCAATAATCCTAGAAATCAAGAGAAACAACAGAAAATACTCAAACTACTGTAGATTGAACAACACACTATTGAACTATTGAAATGGGGTTGTTAAGGAAATCTGGAAAACAAATCCTAGAACTGAATGAAAATGAAAGAAAAATATATTAAAAACTATGTGACACAATCAAGGCAATTCTAAGAGGGAAGTTTATACCTCTAAATGTTTACATTCCAAATACAGAGAGCTCTCCAATAAATTACTTAAAAATCTACCTGAATGTCTGGTATAACAAGAACAATCCAAACCCCAAAGTGACAGCTGGAAAGAAATAATCAAGATCAGGGAAGAAATCAATGAATTTGAAATGAAAATATTGTAAAAAAAAAAATTGATGAAGCAAAAAGTTGGTTCTTTGAAAAGATTAATCAGATTGATAAAATTATCCAAATTAACCAACAAAAAACTTAATTCAACAAGGTTAGTGATAAAAAAGATGTAACCACAGACACCACGAAAATTTATATAATCATAAGGACATAAAAAATGATATTCTACCAAACTGAAAAATCTGGAAGAAACTAATGAATTTCTTGGTACTAATAGTTTACCAACATTAAACCCTAAAAAGACAATTTAAATAGAACAATAACAAGTGACAGGATTTAAGCAGTGAATAAAAATTTCTCATTCAAAAAAATAAAAAGTCCAGGCCCAGACAGATTCATTCCTGAGTTCTATTAGACCTTTCTATTAGAACTAAAAACACTGCTTCTCAAGATATTTCATAAAATTGAAAAAGAAGGGAATGTTTCCTAACTCCTTCTATGAATCCAGCTGTACATAATACCAAAACCATAGATACAACAAGAAAGAGATAATTATGGACTAATATGACTGAGGAGCTTAGAATTATTAGTAAAATTCTTGCAAAATGAAGTCAAGAACATATCAAAAATAACATCCATCTTGATTAAGTAAGATTCTTTCTGGGTATGCAGGCATATTTCAACATACAGAAATCAATAAACATAATACATCATATGAATAGACTTAAGGAGAGAAATCATATGAATAACTCAATAGGTGCGTGAAAATATAATATCCCTTTTTGGTAATGATTTTGGAGAAACTAGGGATGAAGGAATAATATCTCAACATAATAAAAGTTATATACAACAAACTCAAATTCAATATCATATTAAATGAGGGAAAAACTTGAAGCATTCCCACTAACTTCTGGAAGAACACAGGGGTGTCTATTTTCCTCATTGCTATTTGACATAGTACTTCAAGTCTTTGCCACAGCAATAAGACAAGAGAAAGGAATAAAAGGAATCTAAATTTGACAGAAGAAGTTAAACCAGCCTTTTTAGACATAATATGATTCTATATTTAAGAGATCCTAAAGCCTCCAACAGCAAAAACTGTTAGATATGACACTTTCAGCAAATTTCAGGGGGAAAGTGGGAGTAGAAGGGAAGTGATCTACAAAACTTAAGATAGTATGAATAAGTACTACAGACACCTACTTTGCCAGCTAATTAAAAGATGTAACTTCATTTAAAAAGTAAAAGATGCCAGGCGGGGTGGCGCACGCCTTTAATCCCAGCATTCAGGAGGCAGAGCTAGGAGGATTGGTGTGAGTTCGAGGCCACCCTGAACCTCCATAGTGAATTCCAGGTCAGCCTGGACTAGAGTGAGACCCTACCTCGAAAAACCAAAAAAAAAGTAAAAGATAAGAATGAAAAAGAAAAAGTGAGTTTGGACTTTCCCTAAAGCTGTAGGCTGTTGCAGGTAAATACCAATGCCACAATGTGTCACACCACCCCCCGCCCCCGCACACACACACACACACCATAAACTGCTGATCATGGAATCCCATGAGGCCCCAAAAACAGTGCAGGCCATTGCCAAAGCACTTGGTTTCCCATCAGAACCTGATGGCAAGTTCCTATTGCTGAAACTACTATAGGCCATGGCTTTACGTCTTGATAAATCAAACTGGAACTGAGATGGAAGCCAGATCTCTGCTGGTTAGCCATCATAGTGCTAGAAAGCACTATGTGAGTGGCTGGAAATAAAAGCCACCAACAACACTAGTGAGCAGTGTACACTGCAAGCTACAAAATCAACTAGCCAGGCAAAATATATCCATGGATTCTACAGTGACACATAGATTATGGGGAGTAATCAACTACTCTCTGATTAGAAATGAGGTCCATTTCATGCCTGGTACTGAGAGCCAAATCAAAATCCCATGGCTTGGAAGGTCATAGATCACATAGGGAAGCTTCCACTGTTTAGCTAAACAGAGATGCTATGCCCATCAAAAAACAAACAAAAATTTCTCAATGTATAGGCTTATCCCATTTAATTAATGCTGCTGCTACTTTTGGTTAGAGAACCTGCTTTTTACAGATGACTTTGAATACTTTGAGACCCATGACTCATCGAAATAACAAGAGAAAGCCAAGTGGCTAGGACTGGATGAGAAATCTCTATCATACTCACCAGGGTTCAGGGAACATTGCAGAGGAGGTGGCAGAATAAATATGAGTGCAGTTCTCATGGCTAGACAGAGAAGCTTCTATACGGAGATGCTGGTACACACAAAAGAGACTCACAACTCATGAAACAGAAAATAAGAGGCTGTGAGAGCTCAGTGCTAAAGGAATCTTCCAACATGCTGCTGTAGTCAGCTTCACGTTGCTGGGATGAACATCCAAACCAAACACAGTTTACAGACACAAGGGGAAGTCCCATGGATTGCAGAGAATACTTCCTCTCATTCACAGATCCAAGCAGAGAGACACACACCAAACATCCAGCACCATACACAAGAGCAAAACTGACAATAAAACAACAAGGACCCGCAGCAGGCAGTAGGGACCTTGGCAGAGGTCAGATTGTTCTCCATAACTTCAGGCTGGAAATCAGATCTGTCCCAAACACACCTTAGGCCTGCACCCTAGGATTCATCCACAGTGAAACCTCTTCCAGCCATGCAGCTGGGAATCCAAGCTACAAGTTTTTTGTTTTCTTTTTTTAAATAAAACAACTGAGTGGATTGGAGGACATATATTCAAACTATCACACATGCTTTCCAAAGCTCAAGGAACATTGAGGAAGAGGGGCTGCCACAAAGAAAGAAAAAGCTATAGTACTGTATTGAAAAGCAGAGGTGAGAGTGGACAACCCTGTCTTGTTCCTGATCTTAATGGGAATTCCTCCAGTCTCTCTCCATTAAGTATTATTTGGGCCTTCAGAGCTATGTATATTGCCTTTATTAGGTTAAGATAAGAACCAACCATGCCAATTCTCTCCAATGTTTTGATCATGAAGTGATGTTGTATCTTGTCAAAGGCCTTTTCTGCATCTATTGAAATGATCATGTGGTTTTTACATTGGGTCGTGATATGCAGAGACATTTATCTTACCCATAACTGTGGGCTAACTCCACAATGCAAGACCCATATACCTCAACAAGGAGGGGCCAAGAGGAGGGGGTAGATCATGAATGAGCCTAATAATGGTACCAAACTGACTGCATTTGCTGAATACAAAACTAACTAATAAAGAAAAAAAGAAAAAGCTATAATATGGGAAGGCATACTGTGAGGCATTGTCTACCCAGCAGGAACTTAGTGGTGCATTCATGACCCCACACTAATTTCTGACACTCCCACCAGATCTACAGTGTTCTGAGCCCATAAACGTTTTGACATAGAGGGTGGAGGAGGGCAAAAAGAATGACACAACAAAATAGAAGAAGGGGGCTAAAGAGATAGATTAGCAATTTAAACCACTTACTTGCAAAGCATGCTGATGTGGGGTTCAATTTTCCATTACTTACATAGAGCCAGATGCAAAGAGTAGTGTATGCATCTGGAGTTCATTTACAGAGGCAATGTGCCCTAGAATGCCCATTCATATACATAAGTGGTCTCTCTCTCTCTCTCAATCTCTCTCTCTCTCTCTCTCTCTCTCTCTCACACACACACACAAATAAATAAAGAATGTTTTAAAAAGAAAAAAAGCAGAACAAGGACTACCTTGAAAGAGGAAGACTCTCAGTAGAATAGGGTTAGTGGAGAGGGAACAATAGAAGAAACAATGAGAACACAACCAAATTACATTACGTTCATATATTAAAGTTCCCAATAAAAAATTAAAAAACAATGAAATCCAAAAGTCAAAATGACCAGTGTTAATCACATCACTTGAACAGTTGCTCAATATCAAATATTCATAAATTCTGAGTATATATTGTCTCATTTCATCCTTCCAGGAGCCCAGTGAGTGAGGCATGACTATGGTCTTTTTGATGTGAGGAAAGTGCTGCAAAGAGAAGCCAGGTCATCTAAGTTCACACTGTAGCTGGCTCTGCTAGGAATGCAAGAAACATTCACCACTTTTGCTTTTGTGCCAGATTGTTGTTTTCTCTTTGCTTGCTTTCTACACAGATTCTAGAGCTATACCTATATGTTTGTGTAGGAATTAAGCATGGGCCAGTGAGCACACTGTGTCAGTAAATCAGAGAAAACAGTGGCCATTTTCAGAAAGGGTCACAGTAATGTATAAATCTTTGGTTAAATAAAACTCACGAAGGTTAACCAAAATAATTCCTAAGATAACTATCAAAGACAGTGAAAAGAAAATGGGGAACTTTGTAAGACTGTTGAAGGAGAGCCGAACCCTGTGATGCGATTCCAGAAGCTTCTTCCTCCTCACTTACTGTTGAGGTTCTTGCTTAGTTGTTATAAGGTCTGAATGACAACAATACCTCTGATCAGTTTTCTTACAGAGAAAAATAAGAAAGTAAAATTATGTAGAGAATAATAAAATAGTTTATGAATAATCTCCCCCATATAAGAACTTTGTAATGGAGAATAAGTATCTACCTTGTAGCTCTTCTTATGAGAGCAATGGACCAGGAACTCTAAGAACATATAAAAACTCAGTATCACATATTTTAAGATTAAATAGTATTAAGCATGGAATATACACCATACCTAGAGTTAAAACACCATAGTTTTAGTTTGTTATTGTAGTGGCATAAATCAGAGCCCCCTGCCTGCTCAAGTTCTCAGGACACAGGCAGAATGCAGCCAACCTGTCACACAAACTACTGCTAGAAGATTCCTACATAACTCTGTGATTCCAAAATACTATGACTTTAAGTTAGATGTATACATGAAACAAAATATGCCTAAAGTGAGTATAAGGTATGTCCCAAACCTATACACTATGTGTAAGGGGAAAACTTATTAATAACACTTGCCCCCCTCAATTACTTTGTTATTCCAAGTCCCAGCAACTAGGTGGCCTAAAAACCTTGCTCAAAAATTTGTATTAAAACATTATTAGACTGGTAGAAAAAAAATCTTATATGGAGAAATTCAGCTTCAAATCAGTCCTCTAATAATTAGTTACATCAGGAATAAGAAAAGAGAGTATCATGCCTTCTTCCATTTGGTGAGGTCTTAATGGAATATTAGTATTGCTGGAAAATAGTTTGTAAAGTGCTTACCTTGCAAGTATGAGGACCTAAGTTTTATACCCAGAATCTATATTTTAAAAAACTCAGGTGTAGCAGTGCATGTGGAAAGGCAGAGACAGGAAGATCCCTAAGATTCACTAGCCAGTTAGTCTAACCTAATTGTAGATCTCTAGTCCAGTTAAAAAACCTATCTCCTAAAAGGTAGGCAGCACCTGATGATCAATGCCCAGCGCTGTGAACCCTGGTGTACAAATATACATGTAAATGTGCACAAGTGTGTACACACACACACAAGCACCTATGTACCTCCCAACCCACACCTGCATACACAAGAATATACAAACTCAAATGCACACACACAAAGAAGAAAAATTTATAATGTCATAAAATATCAAGTATCAGATATAAATCTATGAGAGGTGTGGAGGAACTTTATTATTAATCTTATGAAACTTCACTGAAACTATTCAGAACCCAAAATTTAAGAAGTACTCTATCATTTTCATTGATAGGAAGCGTAAATATTTATGTTATTTCTTTACAAACTAACCTATAAATCCATGAAAACAATGTAGTTCAAAGAAAATTGTAAAATATTATTTTTAAGAACCCTAACAAGCTGACCCAAATACATTATATGAATTGCCAATGTTCCAATGATAGCTAACATCTCCTTAGGAAGAAGGAGTGCATATTTATCTTTCAAAATACCTAACATCGCTATTAAGTGATGGCAATTAAAGCAAGCTGATGTTGGAACACGCAGAGATAAGTTAGTACATAAGGAGGAAAAGTAATCCAGGGCTAGAGATTGCTCTATGTTTAAGTGCTTTTTCTTTTCTTTTTTTTTTTTTTGTTTTTAATTTTTTTTCAAGGTAGGGTCTCACTCCTAAGTGCATTTTCTTCACAAGCATGAGGGTCCAACTCTCAAGATCCCACATAAGTGTATGTGTGTGGTCACATGTGCCTGTAACCCCAGTCCTGCAAAGAGACCAGGGAATAACTCAGGCTTGTGTTCATGTTTAAGTAAGAGATTATGGCTAAATAAGAACAGACAGAAGAGTAATAGAGCTGGACACCCAATGTTATACTCTGGCCTGTGTCCCTTACTATGCCCTTCATGGCAGGTGAACTCATGGGGTGCCCCGAGCAAATGCATACACCACACATCAGTGTAACACACACACACACACACACACACACACACACACACACACACACCACATTAATTATACACACAAGCAAAAAAGAGGGAAAAAAGGAGACCAGAAAAATAGACCCACACATATATAGAAACATGACTTGTGATGGCCCAAAATTAAAGATCGGTGACAAAGATTAACTACTCCATATATTATCTCAGAGAGTTGGTTATTCATATGGAAAACAATGAAATTTGATCCCTATCAAATGGCAAAGGCAGAACTGTAAAGATTTCAGAATATAATATAGGAGAACTCTAGCATATCTTTTTTAAAATTTGGGTAAATAAGGGTTTCTAAACAAGAAAGAAAAGTACAGATCACAAGGAAATAAGTGATGCACTGAGTAATAAGAACATCTCTCTATCCAACACAGAATAGAAGTGAAAATGACAAGCCACAAAGTGAGTCCTGTGTGGCAGTCACTTTCTCTGTGTCCTTCTACTTTACTTTCACATCCACCCATTCTGCTACAGCATATTTCATTTATTTATTTAATGTGTGAGAGAAGTGACGTTCCAACATGCTTTCTGACTTAGTGAAGGTATTTAGCTAGCAAAAATGATACCTGCATCTGTAGGCAAAGTGATCTTTCCTCTGCCAGGCCCTACCAAGAAGGAAGCCCCACCCTGGCAGGCACCAATCTCCCCAGAGACACTGTAGAGGGCACTGTGATATCCTCAACAGCTTTAACATCAAATAAATTCATGGTTGAATTATGCGAAGTTCGTACTTGATCTTTATAGTTCTCATACGAGTCATTGTCATAAAGGCAATAATGCCAGGGCCAAACTTAGAAGACTGTTGTAGTGATTACAAAACTGCTACCTCTAGAATGCTTGCCATCTGTGTATCTATATGTAAGGCATATGTTCCTGTTCACCTTCCCTTTCTCTAGGTAGGAGAGGAGTGAGCTGGGCTTAGAAGATTTTTCCAGAGTTCACTGAGAAGTCTTGACAAGTATTTCTTCTGTGGTGTCCATTTCTTCACAAGCACAAGGGCTCATTAAATTATATTAGGAAGGATGGAGCCACAAGAGATGGCAAACCACGTCATCCTATGAAGCCCTGACAGCAAAGAGTGAGGAAAGTGCATCTCATTCTGCACTTTTCTGAAAACAACAGGAATGTAAGCCACCCGCCTAGCAGGAATCTGGGAAGGATTAACAAGGCATAATGTGCAATGCTCGGAGCTATCACTGCCTTATGGGGGAAATTTCCATTGTTGCCAGAAAACAAGACTGACAATTTGATGAGGTGTGAATGTCTTTAGTCAAACAGTATGTAAACACTGCTCTTTTCATCCAAGTCACCACTCTGTGCACACGCCCTGATGCATTTTTATGAGGCCTTTTTTCCATGGCTGATACTCAGCGTTTGCCCTTTCCACCAGCTCAAAGAATGTGCTGACCAGGTCCCTATGGAACCTCTTGGCTAATTCTGAAAGCTCACCACACTGTGGGAGAATGTTAACTGGCATATTCATATTTTACACAATATATACAGCCTTCCCTCTGACAATATGAATTGCATCATGCAAGGCCCAGAGCTAAAGAGGCCTCTGGTGGAGAAGACTCAGCTACTATATGGCAAAACATAAGCAGTAGAGACATGATTGCTGAGATATAAAGAAGACAAAAAGCAGGATTAGTAAGTCACAATTATGTCTCTGTCAGACTTACTTAAAGAGCCAGAAATAAAGCATCAGTCTTCAAGCCAATGACTTAATACACACTTCCAGCATCTCTGTTGAGTCAACAAGGGTATACCTAGCACTAGGTTCCAGATGTCATGCCAGGTACTAGGCCATGAATGTAAATAAAGCTGAGCTCCAACTTTCACAGTGATCCTGTGTTCCTGGATGACTAAATAAACAAAAATGATAGCTCAGTTGTTAGTGTGAATAGGTTCTGATTTCATCTATCTCTTAGTCCAGTCCATCTTACCCTTATGCAACAGTGTCTGAAAAAGAGGTGGCTTGTCTACTTTCTTCCTGGAGGAATGAGATTCTACTCTCAAAATGCTGCTGAGTCTCTCTGAGACTGAAAAGCCATGCCTCTTTGGGGCCTAAAGCTGTGGCACTAGATGAGCATGAGCAATTACTGCCTGAAGGGCGTGACTGAGTGTGTCTTGTATCCACACTATCCTCCCTGTAGTAGTATCATACAAAGCCATACACATGTATCCAATGCCAGTGACAGAACCCCTGCTTGGAAATCCATGCACTAGAAGTAGAAAGTCCCACCTGCCATGTCTGCCTCCAAAACATCCCCAACCCACCTTTTTTTTCACTGCCAATGAGAAGACCCTAATCCCAACCATTTATTATGATGTGTAATTTGACTAATGTGATAGCCTCATAACTGATTTCTCAGCAAAAATTTCCAGCAAAAATCTATTGTCACTCAACAATCATCATTTTTTAAATGACATCACCTTCTGCATTGCATGAACCTTCTAAAACTTTTATTGTCACTTAAATTTAGTGGCCCTTAGCATGTGGACTCTCTTTTTTCACATTTTATTTTATTTGAGAAAGAGAGAGGGGGGGGCAGACAGTGAATATGGACATACCAGGGCCCCCTAACATTGCAAATGAACTCTAGACACATGTGTCATTTTGTGCTTCTGGCTTTATGTGGCAACTGGGGAATTGAGCTGGGGTCTTAGAGCTTTGAGACTTGATAAGCAAGCAAGTGCCTGTAATTCCTGAGTTATCTTTCTAGCCCTATGTGGGCTCTTTTAATACCACTCTTCTGTCTTCCTCTTACTCTCTGGATCTAAACTACATGTCCTTCCTCTCTTCCCTAGAGGTGCTCAATCTATGCTCAGAACTTTGTTCATTTGCTATCTAAAATGTATGTAATCCACTACCTAAAATTCTTCCCATGGTCAGCACTGTCATGTTATCACTCAGTTCAAATATACCAATTTCAGTAGCTCTCCAAATGATTTGCCACCCCATGAGGTTCTCTCTAGCAAAATACCCACTTTTTATTTCTTGTGTGGTTATGATTGTGACCTGAAATAATTATGCATATGTCTTTGCATGTGTCTTATCACATTGAGTTATTAAGCCCCAGCACAAAAAAAAAATCTTGTTCCTTTATTTACACTACCCCAACACCTAGCACAGTGACTCAAAAATGAATGAATGTCCTGATAGTACTAAGAGAAGTTGTAAGAAATTTGGCTGGTCACATTTCTCAGACTAGTCACCAATCCACAGCCTCCCATTCTATTAAGAACTCTACCTTCATCAAACCTTCACTACTAACCCTAAACTTTACCCACACACTGGTCTATGCTTTGTGTAGGAGCAAAGTCCTGCCAGTGCTGCCCTGTGCCTTATGCCCAGTCTCTCTAGCACAC
Source organism: Dipus sagitta (assembly GCA_036346955.1). Taxonomy (NCBI): domain Eukaryota; kingdom Metazoa; phylum Chordata; class Mammalia; order Rodentia; family Dipodidae; genus Dipus; species Dipus sagitta. The sequence goes on from CM070781.1 coordinate 10,326,616, forward strand.
ACAGCATGATGCAGCAATGCATGTCCCAAAGTCCAAGACTTTCAAGTCCAATATTTCATTAAGATAACCCAGGTGGTCTCTGGCTGCTCATATTAATCACAATTGCTCAACCCCTTCAAGTTCTTTACCCCATCTACTGTGAGTTTTGCATTTGTGTTGCTCTACAAATTATTTGTTGAAACCTTAATCCTAAAGGTGATAGTATTTAGAAATGGGGATTTTAGGGTAATTAGATCAACATGGGGTCCTTATGAATGGATTAGTACTTTTATAAAAGAAGCCTGAAAGACACTCTTTTGCCTATTCCAAGTGAGGACTCAACAAGAAGGTGGCCATTCACAAGCCAAGAACTGGGTTCTAACAAACTCAAGCAGTTGGCACCTTAAGCCTGGATCTCTATTGTGTAAAAAAGTGTGAGAAATTCCTGTTATTTATAAGCTATATTTTGTATCCTATCACAACAACCCAGACAGATGGAGCTACTCCCTCACACCTGATAAAGATGAAGTGAGCAGACACTAGATGAAGCAAACTCACGAGCACCTGTGCCTCTCAAGGATAAGCGTCATTTCTCAGACATAATGCCCTAAAGCCATTCTGAGCAAGGAAGGACACTTTTCTGACAGTGCTTACATCTGCACAGTTGCTATAGCCCATCATAGGCTGTTTTAAAATCAGAAGGGCAATATGCACTTCCCTCCAGACTATGCCCTGTGTCTTTAATGATTTATGAGAACCAAAGGTCAGTTCAGAATCAACTACTCTCATTGATGAGCCTTGAAATATCAGTCAGCCAAAAAAGTTACTTTTTTTCATTTAATTTACTCTGCTTTAGGCTGCTTTTTTGTTTGGTTATCCTCCTGAGAGCTCTTGAGACCTAAGTTCCCAAGCTAGGCAGAGCGTGTTTCCAAGAAGGAGCTGCTCCTCAAGCAAGTGTGTGGCTGCTTGGAGAAAAGAACACTGACAGTGCCCAAGGGACAACTGGGTGTGACAGAAATGGGGGCTGGAGGTTACAGAAGGTTTTCTGGGTAGGTGATATTGAAATCCACCCTAAGCAGTGAGGTGAGTTTCTAAGCACAGAAATAATTTCAGACAAAAACAACATGGACACCATCCCAAAGGCAAATAAGTGCACACTGTTGTGAGAACCCAGGGAACTTCACAGCTCCACTATAAGGGAGCCTCGGGAGGGCCATGAAGAGGGAAGGAAAACCCTTGTAAAGATAAACTCAGTGGGCAATAACAATCCATCTCAACCACTCTTGAAGCAAAAACTAAAAAAAGCAACTATCAGAGGAGAATGAAGCCTGTGGTTCCTAGTTTCGTCTTAGTACCTGAGCTTGCTTAGACAATGTCTATCCCTCCCCTGTGGTGAGGGTGGCAGGCAGCACTGCTCTCCTCCCTGGTCTCTACTTGAGAACTGAGTCATCACTAGGTACTAGGATTTCCAAGAACAGCAACTACAAACTACTACCTGAGAAACAGGCTTGGGTGTTTTTGTTTTGCATTGTTTTGTTTCATAATAGAAGAGACATAATTGAAGTTCCCAGTAATTAAAATAAGAAAATGCCACCCATGTAGTGGGTTACTCCTTAGCCTGCCTATGCATCTGTATGTCTTGTTCAAAGTGACCTTGATATTTAGAGTAGATTTGAGGTGTCAGAGGCACTCTTCCTTTGATATATGCATGACTGTTGATCCTAATACCTAGAAGATGAAGTTGGCATTTTCATATGTTAGGTTATGAACCCTTTGCTGTGTGCTAGCTCATGCTTACAAAACTCACCTTATATACTGTGTAAGTCTTCTCCTCAAGACTTCTAATCAGTGTGTATCCAACTAGCTCCTTCCATGCTCTTAGCAAGTAAAGCGATAAAAGGTCATGGTTGAGTGTGTCCACCTGTCTACACGTACATGGAATAAAACTGGGGGTAAACAATGATAAAGAATGTAATACTAATCATTAATTGTTGGAAGGACCTGCCACATAGAGAAACAAGCCCCAACAAGAAACAGCTCTGCTCCTGGCTGGTGGTGTCAGCCCACTCCTGCTTAATGTTTCCCGAGGGCTGTTAGTGAAGTCAGTGCAGGCTCTCCACTCTGTGCTTTTACAGCCCGAGGATGAGCAGTTTGTAAAGGACAAGAATTTATTTTTCACAGCTCAGGAGGCTTGGAAGTCCAAGATCGAGTTACTAGCAGTTGGTGTCAGATTAGGGTTGTCTTTGCCACTAAGATGATGCCTTGAGTGCCATTTCTGCAAAAGAGGAATGCTGTGTAGCTTATATGGCAAAAGACTGAAACCCCTTCAGGAAGACAAGTTCTTAGGACTTAAGTGCTTCCCAATGCAATAGTAACAGGAGTGAAGTTTATGGCACTTGACTCTTGGGGGACCCATTCAAATCTTCTCAGTAGGAAGGAGGTGGTCAGAGCTAAATCCTCACCACCTTCCTTAACCTGTCTTTCCTCATAGGTATAATGGACATTGTGGTGGTCTTTGTCTCAAAGAACAGTGCAGAGCATCTGCCACTGCCTTTCTAAGGTACATCACCCTGAACCCTATAGAGAAGCTTTACTGACATTTTCCACAGGAAGAAAGGAGTTTTCAAGGAGAGTTAATAGGATCAGGAAAGATGGGCAGTGATGCTATCCATCCTGGGAAGGCTCTTTTTGGTCCTTCATTTGCCCAGGAAAACATAGACTCAGCATACAAATCTTCCCTAAGGGAAGGATGGCTCTTCTGCAGCAGAATCTCTTACTAGATTCATCTGCTTGACTACACTGAGAGTTGTTTAAAAAGAAAATGACTGCTTTTGACTCCTCATTCTCCCCTCAGGACTATCCACATTGTCTAGGATATGTTCATATATATTGTTAACAAAAGATAATCTTAAAAACATACTAAACTAAAATTATCATGATTACATATTACATATGACACTACTATGTGCAATTGTGTATTGATTTCAGGCAAAATTTTTTACCATACAATCTATTAGATATCTTAGTAGATTCTAAACTTATTTTTCTTCTGGACTCCATAAGCAAGGAGAAGTGATTTCATACTCACAGTAGATGAAAGTCAAACCACATATTTCAAAAGAAGTTGATTCTCAGGAATCAGGCATATGGAAGAGAGAACCAGATTTGAGCCTGGACCATGAAGAAATGAAGTCTTTACTTATTCAAGTAAAGGAGAACACTTGACACTAACCTGAGGCAAATACGATTGGGCTCCTTTGGGAAGGCTTTGAGCACCAGCCTAACCAGCCTGAGCTGTGATCCATGATGCAAAGGAGTACTCTGGATTCCTGTGTAAGAGAAAAACATGGCTAGAAAAGCACACATCCTGTATCTTGCAGTCACCTACTCCAAGCACAGCCAGTCAAGATTACTCATTTCCTTGACTTGGAAGTCGGTAGACCTATGCAAATACTGCCTAGATTTGTCTTTATTTATCAGGCTGGCCTGTGTTCTCTTTCTGTCTGATAGTTACTCCCAAACTACAAAGAATTTAAGTTTGGGTGTTCCACATAAAATAGTTGCTTATACTGGGTGTGGTGGCACAAGCCTTTAATCCCAACACTCAGGGGGCAGAGGTAGGAGGATCATCGCGAGTTTGAGGCCACCGTGGGACTACATAGCGAATTCCAGGTCAGGTCAGCCTAGGCTAGAGCAAGACCCTAACACAGAAAACAAAACAAAATAAGTAGTTCCTTAAAGTAAACAAAATAAACCATCCCCATCCCCCCAAAAACATTTCTCTAGCATGACAGCAGTATTTACCTACATTCCCTCTTCCTACATTCTTCTTAATATAGGGAAATGGGATAAATCCAGTACTAGATATTTTGTAGACTCTATTGTAGACACAACTCTCATGGAGCCTTCACTCTCCAAAAAACCATGTGAGTACCTCAAGTAAGTTTCAGTGAGTACAGGAAAATAGTGACACACAGAACAACACAATCTGATCTCTTTTGGGAAATTGGGGCCTTGACCAGTACAAAATACACACACACACACACACACACACACACACACACACACACAGGTGTGTGTGAGAGAGAGACAGAGAGAGTGAGAGAGAAATGTGTATGATGGTGTCAATAAAATTTCTATGAAAGGGTGACACCACATGTAAATATCACACTGTATGAGGAAAGATGGCCTCTGAGCATCAAATATTTAATGAGAGCTTATAGTGTGCTAGGACTTTCAGGCAATATGATTATGTAACTAAATGCAAAGTCTCTAATCTTAAATGTTTAATGATGTTGATAACTATAATTAATAGTCATAGCAGTTAAGATAGAATGAAGTCATTTGTAATTGTAGTGCTGATAATGATGATAATAATCAGTAGGCTCTTATACTTTTACCATATGTTACATGATGTCACATATTAAACTAGTATATTACATAGTTTTCAATCTAACTGCATAGAAAAAAATTCCATTTTATCCTTAACCTTATATACTAAAATAGCAAAGCTTATAGACAGGAAGTATATTGTTAAAGTTAAGACCAATGGGAAATGATGAATGCTAAATTTAATCACATAAATATTTTGGTTTAAAGATATTGTCAGCCGGGCGTGGTGGCGCACGCCTTTAATCCCAGCACTCGGGAGGCAGAGGTAGGAGGATTGCTGAGAGTTCGAGGCCACCCTGAGACTACATAGTTAATTCCAGGTCAGCCTGGACCAGAATGAGACCCTACCTCAAAAAACCAAAAATAAATAAATAAATAAATAAAGATATTGTCAGAAGCATGGACCATATATATATTCATCTAGGAAGTAGATACCACTGATTATAGGCATTGCTCTCACATTCTCAATTCCACTGATGAATAATAAAATAAAATATAAGTATATAATTATTTTGTTCAATTTTAAATATAATTTAAAATATAATAAATATACCACAGATGTTTGGTGTCTTTATGTGTATGTGCATGTGTGTATGCCTGTCTGGAAGCATGTGGGTGCACACGTGTGAGTGGCTGCATGCAGTTGAAAGCCAATCATTCTCCACCTTGTTTTTTTGTAGCAGGGTCTCTCACTGAACCTGGAAACTCAACAATTTGGCTAGACAACCTAGCTGGCAAGCACTAGGGGTCCTCGTGCCGCCTCTGCCTTCCCATATCTGGGATTACAGATAAGCACCACTATGCCTGGTTTTACCTAGGTGCTAGGGATCTGAACTCAGGTCCTCATGCTCACATGGCAAGCACCTTTCCAAGCGAGACATCTCCAGAGATCAACTTAGATGTCTTAACAAATATAGCCATGTAACTGTCATGACCATCATGACTTGGAATACCTCCACTGCACTAAAAGCAACCTCATAATCTCTTGCACTCACTCAATCAATCCTACATACTGTACTCCCAGTTTATGCCAACCTATCTTCAGCTTTCAGTTACTATGCCTCTGTCCCCTCAACCTTTTCAGGTGAAATTTTGAATGCACAGAATTATAGAGGACGCAGTATCTTCATTATTTATCACTATAATTTTGAGATATCTCTGTGGTATATATAACACCACTATCTTCATTTATTTATGAGTAGTGTTCAATTGAATTAACACACCACAATTCGTTTCTCTATTTGCCAACTGAAGGACAGTTGAAGGACATTTGGATCATCTCCAGTTTTCTATTACTTTGAACATAGCTCATAAGAATAGACAAAGCTTGATATTGGTATATATTTTCATTTATCTTGGGTAATTTCAAACCAGTGAGATTGTTGTATATATATATATATATATATATATATATATATATATATATATATATATATATAAACTTCCAAGTTATTTTAGAAAGCTATTCCCTTCTGAGTTTCCTCAGCATTCTGAACTCTGGAACTGTCTGTGTTCAGTCAGCTAAATCTTTCCTCAGATTCTCAACCTATTTTCTCTATATACAGTCACTTTCTTCGTTTAACAAATACTTCAGGCTCAGAAGTCAAAGTTGAGAATTTCATTTGCTTCTTTCAGAATATTTCTGTTCATGTATGTCTGCAAAACTGCAGTACTTTTAGGATTCATGCCTCCAAATAACCCTTTTCAACATGTCTTTGTTGCCCTTCTTGAATGGGATCTTCTTAGGATCACAGCTCTTCTCTTTTGGAGCATGTTACACTTACTTTCTTGATGCTAGTACAAAGCACCTGACCAAAAGCAGCTTATGGTATGAAAGGATTTATTTTTGACTCACAGTCTCAAGGATAACCTCCACAATGGCAGGAAAAAGATTGCATGAAGACAGGCTGGACATTACCTCTTCCACAGCAGGTGGAAACAGCAGCAAGAGAATAAACTGACTACCACTGGCACACTAGGGCTAATAAAGCATCAAGGTCCACCTCCAGTGACACCCTCCTCCAGAATGACTCCGCCTCCCACATTGGCACCCTGGAGGGCCTAGCATTCAGAACACATGAGTTTATGGGAGACTCCTAACTCAAACCACCACAGAGCATCTCCCCATTCTACTCTCTAACTTATTCTTCAGAGCACGACTTCCTCTCTTTTTTAGCCCTATTGGGAAATCCAATCCATTGACCCACCACAGGGTCAATTCACAAGAGAAATAATTTAAAATATAACATAAAGAAAGGTCCATTTGGGATCATGATTTCAGAAATTTGGGTACTTGCCTCCATTACTGTAGGTCTGTGAAAAGGAACATCATGGGAAGAGGGATGTAGCAGAGCAAAGCTACTCATCTCAAAACAACAGAGAGGAGAGAGAGACAGGGTGAGAGAGAGTGTGAGAGACTGAGAAGATTGAGGAGATACAAAGAGGAGAAATATGTAGAGAATAGAGGGAGAAAGACAGAAGAGAAACCCACAGAGAGCCCCCAAAAAGGACAATGGACAAGCTATCCCAAGACAACTGAGCCGTACCTCCTCAGTGCTATTCACCTCTCAAAAGCCCACCAGATTTTGGACCCATTAATGGATTAACTCACTGATGAGGTCAATACTGTCATGATACAACCACTTCACAAAGCCCCATCCATAGCAACATATGATCCATGGAGGAGTACTTCATGTCCAAACCACATTACCTTTGATGTCATGTCCTGTCATGTGGATACCCTTGCTTGCTCCTCCAGCTTCCTCCTTCTCCACCTGTCATACTCCATAAACCTGCTCCATGTAAATGACTACTCTGCTACTTTCTTACTGGACTTAAGTCGCAGAACGTGGCTAAAGAGCTTCTCTAGCCTCACTTTAAACAGGATCAAAAAATTTCCAGTGGTCGCTCAGTCCTGTTTAACAGCCCCAATTTATATCCTCAATAAATGTACTTTCTTACTTTTTGGTATGACTACTTTATATCTATCTACTCTGATTTTTTTCTTTTTTAAAATATTGTTTAAAAATTTAATTAATTTATTTATTTGAGCGAGAGTGTGTGTGAGAGAGAGCTAGAGAAAGAGAGAGAGAGAGAGAGAGAGAAGATATGCCAGGACCTCCAGCCACTGCAAACAAACTCCAGACACATGTGCCATTTTATGCATCTGGCTTATGTGAGTACTGGGGATTCAAACCTGGATCCTTAGACTGCATAGGCAAGCACATTAATTACTAAGCCATCTCCCCAGCCCTTATTTTTTAAAAATATATTAATTATCCTTTTTTTCTATACTCAATGGGTGAAGAATTTTTTTTTTTTTGCATTGAACTGAAAAAACAGCTATATCATCTTTCTACAACTATCCCTATTCCTGAATAATTTGGCTTGCCTCTTCTTCTTAAAGTGGATGTGGAACACTGTTGCTATCTGTCTTTGTCCATTTTATTCTGCTATAAGAGAAAACCTGAAATCTAGTCATAGAAGTTTCTTTGGTGTCACAGTTCTGGAAACAAAGAACACCCTGTTACTGATGCTGGAAAGGAACAAACATTCTACTTGCCATCTGCAGAGGCCACAGTGCAGCTGCACGATAGAACTCCTGCTTGTACACCAGCCCTGAGACTGACAGCTGCCCCAGACCAGGAGCACACAACTGATGTCAGTCAAAGGTCTGTGTGCTGCACTATTCCATGGAAAGGCGAGGAGGTATGGGATACAGAGAGAGCCAAGGTGCACATGAACTTACTCTTTTTATCAGGGACTGCCCTAAGACAAGTAATAAAAACAGAGCCCACATGAGTTCATCACCTTTTATAAGTCCCATATCTTTTTAAAACATATGTTTATTTTTATTTATTTATTTGAGAGAGGTACACAAATAGGCATGGAGAGAGAAGAGAGGGGAGAGATTGGATGCACCAGGGCCTTTAGCCACTGCAGATGAATTCCAGATACATGTGCCCCCTTGTGCATCTGGCTTATGTGAGTCCTGGGGAGTCAAATCTGGGTCCTTTGGCTTTGCAGACAAGTGCCTTAACCGCTAAGCCATCTCTCTAGCCCCTCTTATAGGTCCCACAACTTAATACTATTACAATGATAATTCAATTTGAAAGTAGGTCTTGAAGAGAGCATTTGAACCATGGCACCATCTAAAGCCAATTCTTTGACTTGGTTTCTATCTTTATTCACCCATAAAAGGATTTTTCTCTTATAATTATGTTTATCTCATCACTTAAATATGTGCATCTCTCCTTTCTTCTAGACTATTCTCAATGTCACTCAAATATGCCATATAAAATTCATCATAAAGTTTCTATTCATCCTCTGTCACCCTTTAGCTACTGCATTTCTTTGCTTTTTAAAAAATATTTTATTTATTTATTTATTTATTTATTTATTTGATGGGGGGAATAGAGAAAATGGATGCTTCAGAGCCTCCAGCCACTGCAAATGAGTTGCAGACACAAGTGCCTCCTTGTGCATCTGACTTATGTAGGTACTTAGGAAACAAACCAGGGCCTTTAGGCTTCACAAACAAGCACCTTGACCCCTAATCCATCTCTCCAGCCTTGTTTGCTACTTTTAAAAAGATATTTCTTTACGAGTTTTCTAGGCATGAGTCTACATTCTTACTTTTATTCTCCTCTTATTTATTTTACATTAACAAAATATCTCTCCTATCTTGTCACTGAAGATACTCTTTCAAGGTCATTAACATCCTCCATTGTGACAACTTTAGTGGACAATTTTCTTCCTTTTCTGACTTGAAATCTCTACAGTATTTCATGGAGTTGTTCTCCCTCTCCATTAGTCACTTCTTTCTTGAGGTCTCCTCATTCTTACTCCTATTGCTTTCCTACTCACCTTTGCAGGGGCTACCTTGAATCACACCAGGACATCATCCTCAGACCTGCTCTCTCCACTGCCCTTGTGACTCTAGCCTTGCCCTGCCCCATACAGCCAAACAGTTTTCTATGTTAAGTTTCATGGACACTAGAATCGTCATCTCAAACATGACAGGCATCTCCATCTCAACACAATCATATAACAAGAAGTCCTTATGTTTATGCCCAGATATACCCCAAACTACTTCTGTAGCTTTTCTTATAAAGAACAGATGAGCCAGGCGTAGTGGAGCACACCTTTAATCCCAGCACTTGGAAGCAGAGGTAGGAGGATCGCCATGAGTTCAAGGCCACCCTGAGACTATGTAGTGAATTCCAGCCTGGGCTAGAGTGAGACCCTAACTTGAAAAACCAAAAAAAATAAATAAAAAGAATGGTACAACTACCACACAAATGCTTTGTGAGCTTTCTAGCCAAATTAATAAAATAAATACCACCAACTGGGTTGCTTAAGTAAGAATTTATTTTCTCATGATTCTTGAGGTTAGACATCCAAAATCAAGGCATTGGCAGGCTTAGTTTCTACGGGGGCCTCTGCAGGGCTGAAGATGGCTTCCATCTCTAAGTGTTTTGACTGACCACACCTCATTGCACACACAAACATGATGTTTTTCTGTATGTCCAAATTTCCTCTTTATATAAGAATACTAATCATATTAGATTGGAGACCATTGTGACACAGTTCCTTTAACTTGAATAGATACTGAAAGCTCTCTTCTCAAATACTGTCACATCTTGAGGTGCTGGTGTTGCAATGTCAACCTGCTGACTATAAAGAGAGGACACATCATGCATACCAGTGTCTCAACACAAAGCACAAGGTGACATCCCTACTCTTCTGCTTCCCTGTGTACTATCAAAACAAGCTTCACATAGCTAGGCATAGTGGTGTACGCCTTTAATCTCAGCACTTGGGAGGCAGAGTTAGGAGGATCATTGTAACTTTTAGGCCACCCTGAGACTACATAGTGAATTCCAGGTCAGCCTTGGCTAGAGTAAAACCCTACCTCAAAAAAAAAAAAAATCTTCAAATATATCTCAAATGTGATCGCATAAAATCCCCACACCCAGAACCTGAGCATAAGCTATACCCATCACTTATCTGGATACTTGATACTGGACTCTTCCCCTCATTGTGGCCCATCCTTCCATACTTGGCCACCCACTTGTATATAGGTGTAGCACATGTAATCAGATGCAGTACCTAATACTTGAAAATGTTAATAAACCACTATTACTGGATTGTATGCTTATCATTGTATACATTTTATTATTATCATAAATTATACCCTTTAATTATAAAAAATAAGTTCATTATAATACAGGATGTTATGTTGTGGTGGCATAAGAGAAACTAGTCTATGATGATCTTAGAATAATGTGGTTAAAGATCGAGGACACACACACACACACACACACACACACACACTTCAGTAAAGGAAGGAAGATGCTCAGAACCTAAGGTGGCAGAAGATTCATTTGCTAAAAAGTTCACATCTATCACAACCTAGGCTTCTTAGAACAGGGATTATTGCCTGTGATCTTTATACCTTCAGCATATATCAGTGGCTGTGGAACACATATTAATAAGATCACTGAACCAATGAGTACAAGGATAGGCTGAGAGATACAGTATGGTAGGCTGGTAGTTGGAACCATGATGGAATGGTTTCCTGGGGCTGATATAACAAAGGGCCACATTGCTTGAGTTAAAATAAGATAAATTGAGTATTGCATTCTGAAGGATAGATGTCTCCAATCAGTATGTCATCAGAGCCACCATTCATCTGAAAGTATAGGAGCGAGCTTTACCTTTCCTTAACTTCTGGTGGAGGCTGCCAATCATTGACATTTTGTAGTTTATATATGCATCCCTCCATCTTCATTGTCACCACATGGAATTCCCCATGTGTCTTTCTTCTTCTTATGATACCATTCATATGGGATAAAGGGTTCACCTGATTCCAGGATGACTTCATCATAAATAATTATATTTGTAATGATAATGTTTTAAAGTAATGTCATATTTTAAGATAATTACATATTTGAGAGAGAGAGAATGAGCAGATATAAAATGAGTATGGGTTCTGTAGGACCTCCTGCCACTACAAACAAATTCCAGATACATGCATCCCTTAGTGCTTCTGGCTTTACATGGGTACTGGGGAATAAAGCCAGAGCCCTCAGTCTTTGCAAGCAAGTACCTCCAACCACTGATCCATCTTCCCAGCCCTAAGGTCATATTTTCAGATACTGAGTGCTGGGACTCCAACCTTTCTTTTTGGGAGGGTCATCATTCAGCCCATCATCTATGGTATTGAAAGGAAGCTGTGAGAAGGATATATAGGTTCCAGCACACTTTATCTCTCCAAGTGGTCCAGAATACAACTACAGTCAGAATGCTCCAGCATTCAAGATGGGAAATTAATTTAATATGGATTCATTGACAACATGACATAACACAGGAATTTGCAACCTCCACCAATCAAAAAGGCAGCCACAGATGGCTTCCCCTAGTGCCAAGTCAGCTTTTGTAAGCATATTATGACTGTCTTCTCAATGGTTGTTTATGTTTTCAGAATATTAAGCAGCGTTTAGTTATTTTTTTAGGGAGAGTTTCTCAGTGCTATTTCTGAAAATGTGCAGAATGTGTTTCCAAGAGGCAAGGCAGTGGAGGACCCTTAGGGGACCAGGCTGAGTCTTGTAATCACAAACAGATGACAGAGCGTCCTTGTTCTGACTACAACAAGTCAGCAAGGGTACCAAACATTAGTTCATAATTAGCCTTGGCAAAGTTACCATCTGAAAAAAATTGACATGGACTCTTCCCAGTTCTGCTAAGTCCCTGATTCTCTGGGGGACTCCATTTGCTAATATGGCAAGGGGACACAATTTTCTCAAATTTGTGGTCTAGAACCCATAAGAGAACTGCCACAAACTCAGGTTGTCCAAGAAGAGCCCAGAGAATAATACATGAAACCAAAGCAGACCTTTGCCCCCCCTCCCCGCCATGTATTTACCTACCCACCTGGTGAGTTCTCACATTTAACATTCCGGAGAGCTCACAAGAGAATCTGGCTCTGTGTAACTCAAAAAAAGAGAAAGACATATTTACTCATTGGGTATGAGCCTAGCTGCTAAGATAACAGGAAGCCACGACAATCTAAGGCTCACAGACAGCAAGAACTGGAGATATAGTTAGAGCTTTTGGGAATGGAAGAGTTGTTATCATTATGATTGCATGAATGGAAGATCCTGGGTCCCTGGAAACTGGACCTATGCTGACTGAGTCATATTCAATATTGGGTAAAGCAGACTATGAATGGGAAGCCACTTTTCAAATGAAAGAGGGCTGTTTCCAGTAGCAGAAAGAAAAGGCAATATGCCTTTAGCTCCAATAGCTGGGAAAAGGCATAGGACTCACTCACAATTGCCCAGAGGGAGGTGGGCCTCAGTCTGCTTTCTCAGACCCATAGAAGTAAGCACAGTCCTGGGTCTGACTCACATATCCAACCAACGGCAATGGAAACCAGATGGAGAAGAGAGCTAAAGAGAACAATATCTGAATACAAATTCCCAAAAGACTGCCCACCTAGCAAGAGAAGAATTGCTTTCTCCTACCTAAAGCTAGTGTTTGACATAAAACCAAAGACCAGTGTCCTCTCTAACCATTTCAGGAGACAGAACAACTTTCTCAGTCTACCATCTAAAGACTTAGCAATGGAATTGACTACTCTGAGTACACTCCTAGCACCTAGTATAGAGTTCCATCTGGACTGACCACATGAGAGGGATGGGTTTGTGGAGCAGGTTTCCTGAAGCAAGTAGAAATTCACCTGATTTTCCTAAAGTCTGCTCATTATATGGCAGAGAGAATGGATAAGGAGGGTGACAGTCACAGGGACATCTGTAAGCCTTGGCACAATTTGGTGATCACACAAAGAATGTCCCAGACATTTGTAGCCCTGCTCAGGACATTGTGTTGGGTCAGAGAAATAAGAGAGAACCTTAAGCAAAAAAGGAAATGTACAAATTACTCTCAAGATCATAATAAATGTGACTATTTTAAAAAGTGGAAAGCAGGGCACACTCTCCTGTTGTTACTGTCCACCTGATCTGGCCCGGGTCGTGATGTCTACCCTCTGCTCATGCCATCATTTTCCCTGCAATCATGGAGCTTCCCCTCGAGCCTATAAGCCAAAATAAACCTTTTTCTCCCACAAGCTGCTCTTGATCAGGTGTTTACTGCCAGCAATGCAAACCTGACTGCAACAGTAAAGTTGGTACTGCTAGACACCTGACTGTGTAGCGTTGACCTTTTGGAGCTGCTTTGCAGGAGGAATGTGGAAGGATTTGAAATCTTGGCCTAAGAGACACCTTGAAATGCTGTAAGTACAGCTTGATAGACTCTTCTGGTCAGAGTTGAAAGACCTGAATGTAGTAAGAACTATGGACTGTGAGGTTTGGCTTTTGAGGATGGGAAAGGAAAAGGCTTTGCTTGGACTGTGCTAGAAGCAGTTTGAAAGGCCTGCTGTTATGCCTCTGTCCTGAGAATTTGTGGCAAGGTGGCTTTGCATAGAAATGGACTGGTGTGAGCAGAGGGATATGGCACAGAAAAAAAATGAAATCTTTGGGCCCAAACTGCTGCCTGTTCATCTGCAATTACATGAGAGATTACAACCTACTGAGATTGGGCCAGCTAACCTGCATTGGGACAACAAAGAATGCAGACATTTCTGAAGGGACCTTAATGCTAAAGGAGTGTCCTGTTCTTCAACGTCTGCTTTTTTCCCCCCTGGATTAACAAACTGACACCCAACCTGGTATTATGGAGTATAAGAAATTCAGGAAATAGAGGGCCATTGAATTTGAAACATGGTTTTTGTATTTGTAACACGGTTTTGTATTTTGGAAATGGCCACAGGCAGTATCAAGCAGGTTTGCTGGATGCCTGCATGGAGACCCAATGGAGCGACGAGGATGAACTGTGGGTTGCAGTGGAGACCCAGTGGAGATGCTGGGACCACGAGATGGCTGCTAAGGAAAGCTGCCAGCCCCAATGAAGTTTTCCAGGACTGTGAGTAGCCTAACTGGAGGGGTGGAATTGGAACTCCAGAGACTTGTTCCTGGTTAGTTAGAATTATCAGACTTGGAGACATGTCATTGACTAGAGTTGCTGGACTTTGAAGCTACATAGTTTGATGTTTTCCCTGGCTGTTTTAAATCTTGTATTGGCTGAATATTTCTTTGCTGTGTCCAGTGCTATCATTTGCAGTGTGAATGTTTATTCTGTGCCATTATGGGTTTGGGGGGGATTTTTTGGTAGTGTGGCTCAGTTAAAAGACCTTGGATTATGGGACTGTTAGAACAACATTGGGATTGATAAATCTATGGGGACTTTTAAAGTTAGATGAATGCTTTGCATTTTACATCATAGATGGTTATCAGTTTATGGGGGCCAGGGGCGGAATGAGGTGGCTTGATTCAGCTGTCCCCCATAAACCTAGGTGTTCTGAATGCTAGACTCCCAGCTGTAAGAGATTTGGAATTTAATGCTTCCTGGAGGGAGTGTATTGTTGGGGGTGGGCTTATGGGTGTTATAGCCAGTTTCCCTTGCCAGTGTTTGGCACACTCTTCTGTTGCTGTTGACTGCCTGATGTTGGCCAGGAAGTGATGTCCACTTTCTGCTCATGCCATCTTTTCTCCTGCCATCATGAAGTTTCCCCCCGCCCTCAAGTCTGTAAGCCAAAATCAATGCTTTTTTTCCCACAAAAAAAGGTGGAAAGCAAATTCTTGAGTGTATTCTCCCAACAGAATCCACACATAAAACTAAAAGACAAGTGACAAGGAAGTAAACAAAAAATTATAATTATATCAAAGAACATGTTACTCTATAAAAAAAAAATCATTCATATAGGGCCGGGTGTGGTGGCGCATGCCTTTAATCCCAGCACTTGGGAGGCAGAGGTAGGAGGATCGCCCTGAGTTCGAGGCCACCCTGAGACTCCATAGTGAATTCCAGGTCAGCCTGGGCTAGAGTGAGACGCTACCTCGAAAAATCAAAAAAAAAAAAAAAATCATTCATATTAATATGAAGGAAAATAGCACCAGATATCTCTCAGTATGTATGTATGTAGATAGATAGATAGATAGATAGATAGATAGATAGATAGATATAGATATAGATACAAATAAATGTTCAACAAATATTCATTGTATACATGTAATGTTTTGGTTAGAAAAAGGAATGCAATTTACTTAGAATTACATGAACGGAAGCTTAACCTCACTCATCAAGATATTGTTATCTCTACCTATCACATTGACAGAGATTAAAGGGGATTCCTAAATGTATTTGACAAGATTTGGAGGAAACATATTCACACACTGATAATAGGAGTATAAATTAGTATAAATTTGTTTAAAAGTCAATTTGGAAAAGTGTCAATATATATAAAAATACTTTTTAACTCAAAATTTCCACTCCAAAGGGGATATTTCCTACTTGTACATCCACACATACTGTCATCAGTGTAGTAAATTCATTATAGTATAGCCTAGAAAACAAAAAAGATAAAATGTTCCAAGCTGGAAATAATCTATTATGTTTATTAATGGGTGGTGTGTATGATGATTATAGTATATTTGTATAACTAAATAGCACAAAACATTATAAAGGATAGCCTAGAATGATATGAAAGTGGTGCTATGGAAATAATATATGCTAACTTGAAAGAAAACACAGAACAATGTTTATGGAATGCTTTGGTTGTTAGTGTTGAATGCATTTGCTTAGTCTTATTTTATGTATAATATTTTAGTTCATTTCATTGATCTGTTTTCTAGCTATTATGTGAGGTGCATATCTTAAAATTCATAAATTAAAAAAGTTAGTGAATCATTACATTTGTGTAGATTATTTTGGTTTTTCTACATTTTTTTATTGTGCTGGATAACTTTTGTGTATGGCTGGACTGTACCATGGATACCCAGATTAAACACAATTTCTAGGTAGTTCTATTGAATTTGTGAGTTTCCCAGAGTCACTTGCTTCCCCAATGTGTGTGGGGGTGGGGGATAGGCAGTGCCCTCAGTTCTGTTGAGGGCCTAACGCCTTGACCTGGGATTTACACCATCAGTACCGCTGTTTCTCAGGCCTTTAGTTTAGGTTAAATTATACCAAGCCCAAGTATGCTGGCTGCAGATGACAGATCCTCTTGGGACTTTTCACCCTCCTTAATTTCATGAGCCAATATTCTATTAGTTCTATTTCTCTGAAGAACCTTAAGTAATCACTTCTTACTACTGTTTTTATCAGATCCCAACAGGTGCTCACAGGTAGTTGGGTGAGAATAGGAGTGCATATCTGTGATTATAGTCTTTGGGAGGTGGCAGCAAGAGGATCAAAAGTTCAAGATCATACCCCTACTACATCGCAAATTCAAGGCCAACCTATACAAGACCTTATCTCAAAATTTTTTAAATGTGCATATCTAATGGCTAACTTCCTTCTTCTCATTTCCAAAATCAACAAGTTTGTTAATTTTTTGAGCATTTAAATAAATAAATGTGTTCTGAATGAAAACTCAAGATCTGTAACAGAAACATAGGCCTTTTTTTTTTTTTTCAAGACCAGAAAGGCAACTACTTCTTTGAGAGAAGAGAATTTTAATTCTGGCACTCTGACAATCAATCCACTCCTATGCAAACTACTTGGTGAGCAAAGTCCTCAAAGCTAGAAAGTTCCCTCTATTGGTCTTGTACTTTCTAATAAGCATCTTCATTGTCAGCTTGACTGGAAAACCTGTGGATGTTTGTAGAGACAAGTAAGTGAAGGGGAAAGACCTATCCTGAATGTGGGTGGCACCATTCCCCATGAGCTGAGGTGAAGGTGGAATAAAAGAGGTGGAAGGATTAGCCAGGCGTGGTGGCGCACGCCTTAATCCCAGCACCCAGGAGGCAGAGGTAGGAGAATCGCTGTGAGTTCGAGGCCACCCTGAGACTACATAGTGAATTCCAGGTCAGTCTGAGCTACAGTGAGATCCTACCTCAAAAAACAAAAACAAAAACAAACAAACAAACAAACAAAAAAAAGAGGTGGAAGGAGAAAGCCAGCATAAGTACTATCTCTTCCTGTAATCTTCTTGGTTCTCCATGACATGAACTGCTTGACTGTGTTACATCTTCCCAGCATGTTTGACTGCATCCTCTTAAAACATGAACCAAGTAAATTTTACCCACTTTAAATTTTTCCCAGGGATTGTTTTCACACAGTGAAGCAAACTGATATAGTTGTCCTGTCAGATGACACTAAGTTGATTTGGTTCTAGAGAAATAGTCACTATAATGTAGAAATATTTAATGCATATTTAAATACCCTAAACCACACCCCACTCAATTCATTCCTGCTCTACTTCAGGGACATAGTTCAGGACAGCACAACTACCTAGATGTAAGTAAATTTCCCAATGTGTAAGATTTCCATGGGATATCTTGTGTTTCTGAATTTAGGGTGCTTCCCAGAGTGAAAAAGTCTTTCTGGAAAGAAGACCCCTGGATGAATGGATGGATGGATGGATGGATGGATTGATGGATGGATGGATGGATTGCAGGCAGGTACATATATCCTTAGCCACCAGAGAAATGCAAATTAAAAGTACTTTGAGATTCCATCTCTCTCCTGTCAGAATGGCTACCATGAAGAAAACAAATGTGAGTAAATATTGGTGAGGATGTGGTAAAAGGGGAACCCTTCTACACTGTTGGTGGTAATGTAATCTGGTTCAGCCCTTGTGGAAATCAGTGTGGAGGTTCTTGAGACAGCTAAAAATACATTTGCCATATGACCCAGCTATAGCATTCCTAGGCATATATCCTAATGACTCTTTTCACTACCTTAGAGATACTTGCACAACCATGTTTATTGCTGCTCTATTCACAATAGCTAGGAAATGGAACCAGCCTAGATGTCCATCCACAGATGAATGGATAATAAAGATGTGGTACATTTACACAATGGAGTTCTATTCAGCGGTAAAGAAAAATGAAATTTGCAGGGAGATGGATGGATCTGTTAAGAATTATACTAAGTGAGGTAACCTAGGCCCAGAAAGCCAAATGTTGCATGCTCTCTCTCATATGTATACAAATGAAAGAAAAAAGTCTATGCAAATGTATAGACTTGTGTGTGAGTTGGAACCAAAAATCAGTAGCAGAGGCCCATAAGCTAGAAAAAAGCTATAAGGGAATGAAGAGAGGGAAGGATTTTAGGGGATGGTATTGTATATATGTAAGTAGAAGAACAGATTACAGGGAGGGGAAAGGAGTAAGCTAGGTCAGGAGAAGAGACTGTATAAAAGAAAGGTCGGGAGGGGGTCAATCAAAATTCAAGATATTTTGAATAAGGCATATGAAAATCTACTTTCTTGAATAATGGCACATCCAGAAGCCATAGATTGTTACTAGAAAATTTTCAGTGCCAGGAAAAGAATACCTTCTGGTGAGTTGTTGACCAGGGAGGTCCCTGTTGCCTCCCAAACATTATAGGCTATTGCCAAGGTCCTTGGTTTCCCTTGAGACAGAGATGGTAAAATCTTATTGCTGAAGACTTCACATGCCTGAGCAGCAAAGTCACTGAGAAATCAAGCTGGTGCTGAGCAGAAAACCTTCTCCCTGTAGACCAGCCAACTGAAAGCTGGAAAAAGCTGCACTGTATGCAGCCTTATGGGAGACAGAAGTCATCAGAAGTCAACAATGGCCACTGGAAGCCTCAAGTTTGGCCAGACAGGCCAAATGACTGAACCAGAGCAATAGTGGCATGTCTGCTCTGGGGGAAACCAACTGCTCTCTAATTGAACTGAAGGCCCACTCTATGGGAGGGAATGCATGACTGGTACTGAAAACCTAATCAAAAGCCTATGGCAGGGGATGTCATGAGCCTTAGGGTTATAAAGCCTGCTCTTGTCTGGATAAATGCATATATTACTCTCACCAAATTGCCCTGAAAGCACTACACTTAATGTTCATACTCATATATTAATGCTACTCTTACTTCTTGTTAGAGAAGCTTCTCTTTTCAGATGGTGATGACCACTGGGATGACCCAATAGGCAACACAGTACTGAGAAGTGGGACAGAGGAGTGTCCAGCAATGAGACATCTCACACCCTCCAAGGCTCAGGGTCCATTGCTGAAGAGGTGGCAGAAAGAATGTAAGAGCCAAAGGAAGGGTAGGACTGCTTACATACAACTATCCAGACATAAATTGGCCTCGATATGCAAGACCTCACAGTGCCTAGCAATACCTACAAAAGACCCTCGTAATAGGACAAAACCCTCATAATAGGACATAAAGATGGTGACATCCAATTAAAAGAGAGACTAATGGGGAGAGGGTGGGTATATGTCAGAGAGCAGATTTATGAAGAGGAAAGCAGGGGATGGAGGGAAATGCCATTGTTTTTTTGTCTGTATGTATAGAAGTTGTCAATAAAAATTTTTTTTTTAAAAAAAAGAAAGTACATGCCGCCACCATTAGTAGCATAGGAAAGAGAGAGAGAGAGAGAGAGAGAGAGAGAGAGAGATCAGACTAGTAACAATTTCTTACTTTAAGGCTTATAGCAGTTAATTTTCTTATTGCTGAGAAAAATTTTCTGACAAAAGCAATTTTAGGAAGAAATAATTATTTTGGCTCACTATTAGAAGGGATATAGTCCATTATGTCAGAAAAGGCATGATAGCTCATCACACTATGTCTGCAGTCTGAAAACAGGAAAAGCTAAATGCAGCCATTCATTTTACTTCACCTTTTTCCATTTTGATTCAATCCAGAGCCCCAGTCTATGGAATGGTGTTGTCCACATTCCAAGTGAGTATTTTGGTTAACCCTCTCACAGAGAAGCCCGCAGCTATGTCTCCTAGGTTATTAGAAAACCAATGAAGTTGACAATGAGGATTAACTATCACAGGGCTGGACGTGGTGACTGGGCATTTCATGAACTTGCCTTTTAGATCATATTCCTAGTTTTGAAACATCATAGTATTTCAATATAATATCAAATATTTATCAAAAATATCAAATATTTCAAGATAATATCAAAATGCCTTATGAAAGGTGCAGTTAAACAACATAACATTTGGTTGTCTAATTGGATTTATAATATCCCAGAATGGTTGAGCTTTTGGAAGCTACTATGGTAGAGAGCAGAACAACAAAGCATCCCGAGAACCATGCTAAAAAGGTTCTAGGACAGCCATCCTAGTAGTATGAGTGTGCCTGTTGGAAGGGGCTGGGGCTCCTAGAATAGGTAACAGCTTGCGTGCTAAAAAATAATAAGAGCAGTAATCACTCTGTTGTGTTCATCATGTGATAGGATCTGCTTTAAGTGTGTTTATATAATGTTTAATTTAGCTTCCTTACTGACCTTTCTCCTGTCCCTTTTACTACCATATGACAGATAGAGAAGTGGAAGCACAGAAAGAAGGAACAACATGACAAAAGTAGAGAGGGCAAACCTTGGATCAGAGCAGGCTGGCTGCAGAACCATGGCCTTACTGTGTTCTATTTCTCTTCCATAAGTTGCTTTGGTGCCTCTATAAGGACCTCCCCAGATCAT
The DNA here is from genome assembly GCA_036346955.1 of Dipus sagitta. NCBI lineage: Eukaryota > Metazoa > Chordata > Mammalia > Rodentia > Dipodidae > Dipus > Dipus sagitta. The sequence goes on from CM070781.1 coordinate 10,347,509, forward strand.
CTCTTCTTAAAACTTCTTAAAACCCACTACAATCTGATTTCTACTGTTTTAGCTGTTCTATATGAAGAAGAAAGGCCATGAGAGTGGAAAAGGGAGACATTGAAGCTATATGCACCACTGTTTGGAACTGCTCAGCTTCATCCTCTCACAAGGACCTTGAGTTGAGTACCTATAATCCCCAACTTAGGTTTCCTCATTTGGACAATATAGAATAAGAACATCTCCCAAACTGTGTGAGGATTGAGATCTCTATAATTTTCCTGTGTGAGAAACACATGTGTTCAGTATTTATTAGTTTCCTCCCTTGTCTAAACTATTATTTTACAGACCTTCACCTATCCCTATCTAATTTAGAACAGAAATATGATAATAGAAAACTACTTCTTTACCCTTCACAAGCCAAATTGCCTCCATTCTGGCTCAGAACTCTAACCAAAGGCACTCATTTATTCACACTCATCCAGTAATAAAAGGAACTGTGTACAACTTGGAATCAGTATTAGCTTCCCTGGGGTTGCAATATCAAAATATTAAAGTTTTCAGTGCAAAACAATAGATATTTATTCTCTCACTGTTTAAGGCTGGTAGTCTGCAATCAATGTGAGGATGACAAGGCCATTCTTCCTTCCCAGGTCCATCCTTGCCTCCCTTAACTTCTAGTTGTTTGTCCTGAAGCTAAAACATTTCAACTTCTGTTTCCATAATAGTTTACTCTTCACAAGGTATTTATATCTCCTTTGAAGGAATCAGTCATATTGGATTAGTTGCACACCCCAATGATCTCATTTCAACTTGATAAAATCTGCAAAGATCCTATTTCCAAAAAGATAATATTCACAGATATTTAGGGTTCAAGTTCAGCAAATCTTTTGTGAGAATATACTGTAAACTTCAGGAGGGATGGAAAAGTCAGAGGCATGACATTTGTCCAGGGAAGGCAGAGAAACTGAGTACATGCTGGGAACTTTTAATCAGTTTGCTTGTATGTGCTTCCTGAGTCTTCCACCAACCATGCTTCTTTTTCTGTGGGAAGAAAATCTAGCAGATGAGACACACCAAGGAAAACTCATGAGAAACAGAAGATTGTCTTGATTTTTCTTCCTTAATATTTTGCATTCTAGTATGGGGTGTGTGTGTGTGTGTGTGTGTGTGTGTGTGTGTTGTATGCATGTGTGTGCAGATGCATGAATTCCCTGGGCATACTTGGATATCCCAGAGGAGAATTTCAAGTGTCTTCCTCACTATCTTATCTGTGTGCTTTCATCACACTATGACTCTCTGGAGCTGCTGTTTTGGATCAGACTAGCTGACTACCAAGTCCAAATGATACTTCAGCTTGCCCATTGCACAGGACTGGGTTTACAGGCATGCATGGTCATGCCCAGCTATTTAATGTAGGTTCTGGGGAGCTATCTTTGGACCAATCAGGTGCTCTCATGCTTTTATAGTAAATGTTCTTACCCACCCAGCCTATCTCCTCAGGTCTTGAAACTGAGGATTTGAGTCAATATTTCTCTCCTGACATCTTAGCATAAACTTTCCCAATTTTACTTCACTTTGTTTAATCCTTTCAAAGTGCCAAGTGGTAATAAATGGCAAAAATGAAGTAAGACTCACAAATCCAGTTTAGGGTTGGAATATACACCCAGTTCTGCCTGGCTTACAATCCTCACTGAGCCACTGAAGGAGAAGACTATCACGGCTGTTCAGTGTCCCGCAAACATCACTGTCATGCTAGGATCCTGTCAGTGCAGCTTCTTCAACATTGCTTGCCACTTGGAATTGACAACTGCCATATGTACACAAGGGTTATTTACTCAGTTTTCAATGAATTGCTGAAATTTTTGTGACTGCCCTTAACCTTCTTTCTCTGTCCTCAATGCCATTTGCTGGTAGACACCAGATGAGTAATCCACACAGGATTTCTGCAGCTGTTCCCACTGAGACTCCCACAAACTGGCCACAGGGTGGAGTGCTATGTATTGTGCGTGTCTGAAAATATTCGTCACACCTGCCCTCCCCTGCTGCCATCCTCACTTAGCTCTGTAACCTTAGGAAAGTTTCTTAATATCATTGTCTATTTCCCTATTTTTAAAAATAAAGATAATTATGCTTAGTAGTAGGTTTTGGTGAAGATTGCAGTAGATATGGTAACATAGGAAGAATATCTGGCACAGCACCTGATCTGTAGTACACTCTGGACTTGTAATAGCTTCCTTAGTCTGTAAGGTAATGGGTTCTGTTCTCCAATAATAGAGAAAACAGGACCTTGTAGCACCCATACAAGAAACTAAAGAAGATAAGGCTGAGGAAGCAATGCAAAACCATGCCAGGTATACCGTATTTTTTTCTGGCAGAAATTTGCTTTATTAATCTTGGAAAATAGAAAATATCTTAGGTATGGCACAGAGGTAATGGCTCAAGAAGGTTTTGCTCAACTCAAATGTGATTAAAAAAAAAATAAAAAAACAGGCCTTTTGTGTCTTGCCCAAAATTTACTTCCATACAGGCACAAATAGTCTAGGATGTTGACTGCTGACCTTTGAAAGATCCTGCCAATCATTTCCGTTACTTTCCATATGCCTCCAGTTTGGACCTGAAAGGAGCTTCAGTACGTTTGTCCTCTGCCTTATCCACCCGGAGTGCTACTGCTCCCTGTGCAACTTCTGTGTGAAGTACTACTTGGGTTCTCACATTGAGGGTCCAACTTCCTATCTTCCCCCCACCCCTTGCCTACCAATCCACACCTCCATTCAGTACCTGGCCCATCTTCTAAACACAAACACACCTCTTTCCTCTCCCCCTGTTTAAAATCAGAAAATAATTTCTGTCTCCTGTATTCCAAGCTTTGGGTCTATTTTCAGTTTTCAGTACAGGTACTATTTTTTCTGACAAAAAGACCTGATGTTGCCTCAGAGACAGGTGTGTGAGTAGCACAAGCTGAGCCAGTCAGATTTTCCAAAAACTTGTCCCTAGGACTGTAGATGCAGTCCTGCTGCATCCCAGCACTGCTGACCCAAAAAAGCCTTCCTCGGGATTTATTTAACAAAAGTTACTTTTTATTTCAATTCAGTAAGACAGAAGGAAATAATTCCAGACTTCTCTATGACTGTGTATGAAGCCCTCATTCCATTAGAATTCTTCATTTCATCTTTTCAGTAAGAAAGCAACATGGAAACAGTCTAAAGGGACCTGAGATGTAACGCGCACAATGAGCAAGTGGGCTGTGTCACTTTATGTTCAGCTGTTCTGGGTCCAGGACCTTCTTGTGTGCCCATTTCACCTAAACCATGTTCAGCTGGGCTTCTGCAATGGAAAAGAATGCCCATCAGCATGACCGCACTTGGCATTGTGCCCTAGCATGTCTGTGCACCCATGCCCATTTTCTCCACTGCAGCCTGTGGCCCCGGTGCCAGTAGGCTCCAGGCATGGCTATGTCCTACTATCTCACACCTCCATGCCTTTCCATAGTCTCATGTCCCCTCCTGGAATTCCTTTGTCCATGGACTGAATGTTTTCCCTTTTCCTTCTCTTGGCTACTTGTTGCACTTTTTGGAAGTGGCTACACTTCAAAAGATCAAAGTATAAATTCCCTACACAATACATGCCATGGGGACAGTCTGGGAATATAGTATATACGATATTCATGGTTTCCTGGTCATAGTGTATGTGTGAGGTGAATGTGAATGTGTATGTGAATGTGTGTGTGTTTACGCTTATGCACATGTATGTTCATGTATTTGGAGGCCAAGGGTCAACACTGGTTCCCTGAGTAACTATAAACAAAATTTTTTGAAATAAGGTCTGTCACTGAACCAAGAGTTCATTGACTGGGCTACATTAGATAGTACGAACTAGGGATCCACCTCTCTCTGCCACCCAAGCACTAAGAATGCAGGCACAGGCCACCATCCCAACATTTTACCTGGGTACTAGAGATAAAAATCAAGTCTTCTTCAGTATACTACTCTACAAGTCATTACCCTCAATAAAGGAGAGGGGGACCCAAACTGAAGAGCTCCATAAAAGGTGAAGAAAGCATTAACCTAAAACCATGGGTGCTGGCTGGTAATCCCAATGGCCAGAGATGCATTCCCTCCCCACCATAGTGAGCTGTTGGGCAGGGAAACATGAGGTTCCCAAAATAATACAGGCTATTGCAAAAACACTTGGTTAGCCACAAAAGTTAAAAGGTAAGTCCCTATTGCTAAAGACACCACAGCCTTCAGACACAGGACATCAAGTGATCGTGACTGGAACTGAGAGGGAATCCATTCCATTACAGCTACATCTCATAATTATGGAAAGTGCTATGTCAGCAGCAGGGGAATAACAGTTTCCAATTGATTGATTAATCAGGAGCCCCTTCCAGTTACAAAATCAACCTGCCAGCCAAGGAATAAGTATACTCTTGTGTAATAGTAGCACACAACTGATGTAGGTAACCTACTGCTTGGACTGGACATGAGAACTGTTCAGTGGGGGATGAACCCATATCTGGCTTTGGGAACCAAACCAGATTCTTCAGAACAGGAATCAAATAGATTCCAGAGAGAACCTCCAAGGAACTGCTCTCTTACTAAGAATGAATATGCACATCAATATCTCTTTCTAATGACTAGGATTGTCCCCTTTTATTCAAACTGTTCTTACTTTTGGTTGGAGAATCTGTTATATTTTATACATGGAGGAGAATATGGGTAAGAGCATCAAGAAGAGGGAATCCACTGTCTAATATCAGATAGGTCACCTCTATCTCATCTGCCTAGGCCCAGAAGTCATTATAGGAAAATTGGTGACACAAATACTACTCTCATAGCTAGCCTGAAAACTAGTTCCAGGAATATAACGATAAACACTGAGGTCACTCAAACTTCATAAAAACAGAGATCCAGAGTCTATAGGGAAAGGAACACTAAAGCAGATCTTTCTCTTGCCCACAAAGGCTCAAGAAGTATCATGGGAAAGGGAGAGGAATGATTTTATGAGACCTGGAGATAGCCTCAGAATCCTGTAACGATTATAGGCACTCACCAGATTTGGATCTAGATAACAACTGGAGCACTCACTGAGTGTGGTCAGGTGGCTATGGGAGCACTCACTAAGTGTGAATGTAGGTAACGTTAGTATATGAACTCTACCAAAGTCTTATTGATTATTGATAAGAATAACATTTATGTATCTCTCACTAAATTCAATTACATTTCATGTTATTGAATCCTTAGAAAACCCCTATAATATCAAAGATACTTACTTCTTTTGTCAGATTAGGAACATGAGACTTGGAGCTCTCAAAAGATTTTCCCAGAAGTCCATGGCAGTGGTCATCTGGCAAGGACTGTGACCTGAGCCATCTGATAATGGCCATGCTACCTTCATTCTCACCTAATGGAGACTTTGCAGCCAGCCCCATGTTCACATTAAGGACAGTGCTTCTCAGGGCTGGGCCACCATTGGGAGCAGATACTGCCATTTAATGCAGGCATGTCAGAGTAAAATACAGGCTGTGGAGACCTACTCCTCATTGAGGGAAATCCAAAAGGCCCAGGAATGAGATTCTGAGGAGCTGGCCATGGAAGGAAGCAGGAAGAAGCAGAGTCGCAGGCGGCAGGTGGCAGGATAGCATGCTCTAGAAAGAAACAAGTGTCCAGAAAGGGCTTAAGTAGATCAGAACCCAAATGGGTCATTAAGAAAATGTTAATTCCAACTGCCCAGGCTTTGTGCTGGACACTACCCTTCCCTGAGAGGAGAATCACTGTCTTTGGCTTGATTCCACTAGAAGCAAGGCTTGGACCAGGATGGGTGTCCAAGGGCTTTATCTGAGGGCAATCTATAACATATGGCAGAGAAACAGGCAAATGAGACTGGGCAGGGAAATGAGACTGGCATGTTTTTGTGCTGACTATTGCAGAACTTAGTCCTACATGGGCAACTCTGGGGCATGCTATGGAGCCTACTTCTGAGGGATTCAGCCCACAGGCTCAGTAACCAAGTTAGTCATCATCCATTCCAATTGAGGGGAAAGGATGTTCCTGAGGAAGCTAACCCATTGACGCTTCTGCCTTCCTGGCATGTAATGCAGAATAATATCTCAGGCAGAAAACTGTGCTTTCAGTAAGATACTACAGACATGCCCTACTGGGATGCCAGCAGGAGTTGGGCTGGGCTGAGTCCCAATGCACCTTCTATGAGTTGATATACACACATGGTAAATTAGAGCTAGAATACATGTATGGCTTAGGCATTAGAGGAGCAGACAGGAGGGAACAGCTTATTCTTTTCTTTACTCCCTGACTGTGCATACACACAGGCCTAGGCACATGGGCACACATGCAAGTACACTAATACATACTTATCATTCCACAGATCCTAAGCATTCTTTATCAGAACTCCTAGCTTACTACTTATATTCACCTCTATAAAAGGTCAATGTTTAGTCTTTTGATACCTCAAGTCATTAAAAACTGAAATTCCTCTTCGGATATGTAATTTAATATATAAATACCCCTAAAGCACAAGTACATGAAAGTTTAAACAGGTTCTTATTTCTTCTCATGTTAATAATTAAGTTCTCTGTGTAAAAATATCAAACTAATATTTTAAGACATAACCTTGGCAACCTGGCTTTGTTGGTACCTTAGACACATTGCTTTTCTGTCTACTGAGTAGTCTCTCCATTGTTCACAGATTTTTAACATCATGAGGAGGAAGGTAACTCATCTACCTGAGGATTAGTGCCTAGTAACATCAGGGACAAAGAAGGAAATTATTCAGTACTAGATGGATAGATGGAGGGCTGGCTGTCTAGATGAAGAGATGAGTAGATGGGATGCCTATACTTAAAGAAAGAAATTCCAGGACATGTCAACAGTTTCAGAAAAGAAGTACCCTTGAATTCAGTCTTAGACCTTAGCATAAGGTTGCATTCCATCAAACCATGAGCATCAGAACTCCAGCTGGTCTTGTCATCAGCTGGATATAGAAAGGCCACATGGGTGGTCTCTGAAGTTGTCAGCAGCCGTCAGCCACTGTCACAAGTAATTCATCCCTTCTGCTTGGGCTTTTGCTAGTGAGAGAGGCAGGCTAATTGGGTCTTCCTAGCAATTCATGCCAGCTAGAAGTCTCCTCCGAAGATCTTTCCACCCCCTATCCAGCCTCTCCCTGAGCTGAGGCCAAAGAGGAATTGTCAGTGAAGCTCATGCCTGCTGTACCCTGCCATGATTGCTTTCCTGATGTAGGCATTCCATGCCAACCACTTCAAAGAGTTTTGAAGTCACTGCTAATTTAAAAGTAATAATGAGATTGACACTGAAACCTTTCCAGCAGGTTTTTCTGGGCAATAACTCTTACCAGTCCCTTAACAACCTTCTTTCTGTTACAACTTGGAGTTTGCAAAACATGGCTTTTACAACTCTCAAAAAGACCATAACATGTTTCTGAAACAAAGAAATCACATGGGTATAAACATGTTGATTTCCATCTCAGATTTATTTCTTAATAATAAACAACAGTGAAATTGGGCTTTAGAGTCAGTGAATCCTGGGTTCAAAATCCAATTCTTTTATTTATGAATATTCTTAGACAAACTCTGAGTTCTTCTCTATAAATATGATATAAACATACTTCTTTTGAAAGCTACAGGGAAGGAGAATTCCAGGAGCAGAAAGCACAAGTATGACATTCAGGTCACACTTAAATTCAGTTCTTCACTCTCCAACTACTAACTGTAGTTCATGGAACTTTCTTAGACTCAGGTCTGTTTTTCACCTATAAAAGGGAGATTCTTAGACAGACCTCATATAGTCAGAATATGGATTACACTGTGCGATATATGTGAAGCCTAATATTGGTTCTGATGTTCAATAACTGAGGGCTTGTGAAAGTGAAAATGAAAGGAGAAACAGGTTTCAAGGCCCTGACACTTAACATTGCATAATGCAAGCACCATCTACTGTAGAACTGTTTTTATTAATGAGTCTGGATCAACTGTGCTTCATAGTCAATCACCCTGCAGTTCAATGACTACTTTTGTTGATCCCAAACATTATGTTACTGTAAACATTTTAGGAATGTCTAATCTCATGCTTAATGCAGTACCAGTTAAGCATTGTTCACTGAGTCTGCAGTTAATGGTCAGCATAAGAAGTTGCTTTTTTCTTATTGGATACTTTCTCATGGCAACAAGGACATAACAAATAAAGAAGGCAAAGCAGTTTTTGTGTTTTGTTTTGCCACAGGACATGGGTATGCTCATGCTCATGATGTAGGCTAGAATTAAGTTTGCCCAGGATTGCAATCACAGCATTGTCACCAAAATAATGGTAGTTAGTCTTTTTGGGTGAGTTCCTCATGAGAGCTCAGATGCTCTGTCTGCAGACCCAGGATCAGCCTTCAGTCTCTCAGAAGTGGCCTGCTCTAATCTTCCTGTTGGGAAGAAGCTAGCTAAGTGGTTAATGTCTTTCATGCCCTGGAAGAACTCAGCTCACATTACTTATCTCATATGCTATCACTGGCTATCTACCTTCTGATTGAGCTTGGCAGGGCCCATTGCAAGTGCGTTGAGTGGCAGTGCTGTGGTATCCTTAAGAGCAGCTGCAATATACAGCTATACAGACAACGGACAGGAGTAGCTCATGAAGCCACCTTATCACAGCCCATCAGACCACCAATTTCAGAGTGGGTACTTTGCTAAGGATATAGCATATGTCAGGGCTCCCACAAAGAGGAGAGACAATGCCTTCTGGAATGGGAAAAGACAAGGATGGCAAAGCTTTCTATCTTATTCATAGGAAAGGTAGAAATTCAAGCTTAATTAAGGAAGATAGTTTTAAATATTGCTTCCTTCCCAAAGTTTTAAGTGAAACTTTAAAATAGCATAGGATACGGTTTCAGAGGTTGTGTGAATTCTGATTCTGGTATTTATCTACCACGACCTTGCTTCCATTTTCCCTATCTCCCATTTTGGAAAAATATTTAATTTACCATTAGGCCAGGAGAACATGGATAAGGTCGTTCAATACACTAAAATCTTGCCACAGGTGAATAATCAATAACTATCTGACTCACATCAACATTCCATAACATAAGTAGGGCAAATGTCAGAGGCCTTTAAACAATAGATTTCATGTCCCTTCTTTCAGAGGTACAGGTTGAATATTACCAACCAGAAAATCTAAACTCTGAATTTTCATCATCAATATGACATAAGTATATTCTACAGCTGACCTCACAAGATAGCTCAGTGAAAACACAGCTTACAAAATTGTGTAAGACTAACTTTAGGATATGTGTATAAGATGCCTATCAAACCTACATGAATTCTGCATTTTGACTTGTATCCTTGTATCTTCATACTAACTCATTATACATGTGCAATATTTCAAAAATCGGAAAGCATCTAAAATCTTAACACTGATCCCAAGCAAGCATTTCAGACAAGGTACATTCAAACTTGCATGAGGATCAGTGTACTAACAGGATAATAAAGACCATGGACCCATTTCAGGCTTGAAGATAAGGAGAAAAGATAGGAAGACAGAAATGAAACAGAGGTAGTGCTAATGCTTGCATCTAGAATGTTACCTGATGGTCCATGTGTTAACACCTTGGTTCTCAGCCTGCAAGATTCTTGAGAGGTGGTAGAACCTTTAGGGGTGGAGCTCTGTGAGGGTTCATAGGTCACTAGAGTATTCCATTGAAAGTTACTGTTGAACATTAGTGTCTTGGTCTATTTCTTTGGATTATTGGCTCCAGCCATGGGGTGAGGCGATTTCTCTACTGAGGAGTCTTGCCCACTGCTCTTTCATACAGGGAACTCACTAGAGGCATAAATGAAGTGACCCCACCTAGTTGTGCCTAGAAACTTCTGAGTTGTGAACCCAAATAACCTTTTACACTTTATATCTTCATTATCTTAGCTGTTTGTTTCAATAATAGAAAATGGACTAACATAGGGAAGAAGCAGTTGGGGCAATTTTTTCTGATATTAATATGGGTGAGTAGGCTAAAAAGGTGAATAACATTGACAAATCTATCCAATGATTCATTCTTCTAAAAACTAATATATTTTTATTTTATTTATTTATTTGATGGAGAAGGAAGAAGGAGAGAGAGAGAGAGAGACTGGGCGCACCAAGGCCTCTAGCCACTGCAAACAAACTCCAGACGCATGTGCCTCCTTGTGCATCTGGCTGACATGGGGCCTTTGACTTTGCAGACAAATTCCTTAACCACTAAGGCATCCCTCCAGCCCTAAAAAACTGATTTTTAAAATATTTTTATTATTTATTTATTTATTATAGAGAGAGGATTGGAGTGTTAGGGTCTCTAGCCACTGTAAATGAACCCCAAACCCAGGAACCACTGTGTGCATCTGGCTTACATGGGTTCTAGAGAATCAAACCTGGGTCCTTGGGCTGCATAGGCAAAAACTTTAACCACTGAGCCATCTCTCCAGCCCTAAAAATTAGATATTATTCCCATTATGGTTCGAAAGTAAAATGACCCCCATGGGCTCATGCATTTGGACACTTGGTCCCCAGTTTGAGGTGTGGAACCAGTAGGAGGTAGAGTATTGCTGGAAGAAGTGGGTCACTCAGGGGGTGCCTTGAAGTTTCATAGCTTTGCCCCAATTTCTATTCATCCTTGGCTTCCTGCCTCTAGCTGCAATATAATAATCTCTGCTTCATGCTCCCAATTCATACTTTTCCCTTCATGATGAAAAGAATTCCCTGAAATGTAAACCAAAACAAACTCTTTCCTTCTTTAAGTTGCTTCTGGTCAGGTGCTTGTTCACAGTAATGCAAAAGTTACTGATAAAGTTCACAAGCATTTGTAAAACAGAATGTTTGGGATGTTTGGTCTGCACTCAGCTGCTTCCCCACAGAAAGAAGGCTGAATATGGCTGTGCAGGCTGGTGTGTGTGTGTGTGTGTGTGTGTGTGTGTGTGTGTAGAAGTGATTCACTTGAGGATTAACCTTGAGAGTATCAAGATGACTTTCAAGTGTGCAGAATAAAGAATGTGTGGCTTGGCATGGTGGCACATGCCTTTAATCCTGGCCAACACTAGGGAGGTAGAGGTAGGAGGATCACTGTGAGTTTGAGGCCACCCTTTGACAATAAAGTGAATTCCAGGTCAGCCAAGGCTAAAGCAAGACCCTGCTTCAAAAAATAAAATAAAAAGAATGTGTTATAGAAATAGTACTTCAGATTTGCTTTTGTTTCCATGGAGATGGTACTCAACAGCCTTAGTCATGATGCTTAGAAAACACAAAGACATTGAAATACGGAGACTCTTTGAGGGTGTCTGCTCTAGGTGGGCAGAATAGATGGGGATAAAGGAGGTTTATTGTTGGTATTTAATGTAGTTCAAAGAACTTAAATTTTAAGTAAGAGTTGCTTTAGGCAATACATAAGAAAGGATTTTTTCTCCTCCTGTTATGTCCCTAAGAAAATGTATCAATAAATAGGTAATAATTTTGGCTAAATATTTTATTTTAAGATTTGTTGTCCCAAGAAAACTAAAATAACATTCGTCAATAGTGTTCTTCATCAGCATTGTGCTTCTTTTCAACAGGCAAAACCCTGCAACCTACTCTGAAAGTAAGTTTGCCATCTCCATGTAGTGAGGTTCCCAGAGACCTGAGATTCTGAATGTTTCCAACTCCCCAGGCAGAAAACTTTTAGTATGGGAACTTAGCTTCTCCATGCTGAGTGGGTTGCTAGTGACAGCTTCTGACACTGTCTGGTGGAGAAAGCTGGGCAAAAACACAGGACAGGAGTGATCACTGGACCAATGTTTGTGAGTATATTTTTACAGGTGAAGAGGTGGTTCACTGCGTTTGGTTAAGATTAACCCCTTTTACTACTCTACAAGTCTGTTGAGCTATAACAGCTCATTATTGTAGCCTTCCCCATGATATTCAATAAACTGAGTGAAAAACTGTCAAGGTTCAGAGGTAGAATCCATCTCTCCTAGAATTACTATGCAGTAAGTATTATTGGCACCATCATTTCCACAGGGGAAGAAAATGAGACTGTTAAAGTGTTAGGCCTGTCATCAGCCATTAAGTGGCTCCCACAAACAGATATGCTTACCATCTAACCTCAAAGTATGTGAATGTGTCTTCATTTGAAAAGACAGTCTTCATAGATGTGATACATCTTAGGAATGTGTAATGTGGACACTCTTGGTTTATCTGTATGGCCCCAATTCAAACAGAAAGTGTTCCTAGAAAAGGCATGCAGAGAGACGGAATAAAGGAAGAAGTAGACACATGCTAATAAATACTAGAGTCCACCAAAGGTAGGAAGAGGCAAGAGACAGTTTCTGCTATAGAACTCCAGCCCTGCTGACATAAGGACTTCAGATTCATGGGCTACAGAACTGTGCAAGCATGCATTTTTACTGTTTTGATACTTTAAGCTTATGACAATGTGTTGTAGCAGCCTGTGGAAATTAAGACAGCATTAAAATCAGGCTTCAATTCCAAATCAGCCTCATCTTGCTCTGGGACTAAAGACAGACTACTTCAAAAGCTTCAATTCCTAGCCTATAAAGGAGGAAACGAGGAGGATTATACAAGGTCATATGCCCATGTAAAGTATCTGGCACATTGCCTTGGAAGAAGCCATACTGGTTTATGGAGCAAGGTGGATACAGAAAGAAATACATCCAGAAGTCCTGACAACCTTCTCTGCTACTTCCTACCTGTGTGTATTTACCCAAATTAACCTTTCCGAGCCTGCCTTTCTTTACCAGCCTTATGCAGATAGTATCTATCCCAGGGCTTGTATGATACAACCCAAGATCCAGTTGAAATGCAGCATAATAATATCTACCATAGTTTCTATTCTTCACTTTCAGTTGCTCAGAAGTTAGAAACATAAGCCAAGTTTCTGTGCTTGGGGCAAACTACATATACATAAAGCAAGCTTTCCCTAAATTGGTATTAAATGCTCAGTGAAAATCCCAATCCTTCAAAACCCAGATGATGTCCACCATAAATTCCACATAGGTCTAATCCCTGGGGACAGAAGAACTCATTTCAGCAATTTAAAATTCTCTCAGAATTCATGACTTGAGCAATATGAACTGAACTTGAACCCTTTGGCATTCAAATGACTTTTGATTGCAAGAAAAGAGAATTTTAAAGTCATTAAACAAGGTAAAAAGCCTTATTAGACATGATTGGTTTTTAAAGAATATTACAATGGTATAAGGCTCAAATGGGTCAGAAATTTATAATAGCCATTTTCCTTAAATAAAACGTGGTTTTTAAATATTCAAGGGAGATTTTGCCAAATGCACTTGGTCTGTTAAAGCACCCGAGGAGTGTTTGCTCATCCCTAGGACTCTATGCTAAATGGCAAGAGAGCTACACCAGAACTGGCCCAAGGACTGGGCACTGAACAACCTGCAAGGCTCTACTGGTCTTGGGGCAAAGTCAGGCTGACTACCTCTTGTATGACCAGCCACAAAGGTCACCTAGGTACTGGGCACAGACTGAGGCCCAGTTAGCACTGGATATACTTACTATATTTGAGTTGCTTGCTCTTCAAACAGAATGTAAACTTCTAAAAGACAAACAATAAGCCATTTTCACAATTATTTTACCCAAAGTCTAGTACTATGAGGCAGCTACTAAATGAAAGTAAATAAATGAGAGGTAATTAGATAGAAGGAAGGAAACCACAGGACAGAAGAAAAATGAAAAAGTGGATTGGTAGGAAAATAGGTAGATAAGTGCATGGATGACTATGTTGATATGTAAATATATAGACTGGTAGATGAATAAGATAGTTGAGATAGATAATAGAATAAAAGCTAATTTATGAATGGTAGATCAATTTATAGATAGTTGGATATTAGGATGGGTAAGATGATATGTGGAAGGATATATAAATACTGAATGAATGGCACGGAGAAAGGGGGACATGAATGGATCAAAGGATGCATGAATGTACAGAGAGATAAATGGGTGAATAGATGAATGTAAAATAACATATAATATATATGCATGTAAAAATGTAGCCTAACTAAAAATTGAAGGGAATACCTAATAATTCCTTACTTAGTTCTAGTTCCAATGTTTCTTTCTGTCTTAAAAAAAAAGGATTGATTTTTTTTCCATTTTTGACATTTTCATGCATGTATTTTTTTATCTTATTACCTCCAATTACTCACTCTTACCCCTTCCTTCTCATTAACACATTTCTTTCCCATTAATACTCTTACTTTTATGCCTTTTAAATTTAACCCATTGAGTTAAATTTGGGTTGCTGTCATGATTGTGGGTAGAAGGTTATTTCCTGTGGAAGGGACAATGTACCAGTGGCTACATCATTAATGAACTGAACTCCCCTTCTCCCAGCAACCATTAGATGCCATTATGTAGTCTGGGAAGTCTGGGTCTCATGTATGGTTCCTCTATTGATGGTGAAGTATTGACAGGCTCAGTCTTGTACAGAAAATCATAGCCACAATGAGTTCATGAGTGTAATGGCCATGTTGTTTCCAGAAGATAGTGTTTCACAGTCATCCTCCTGTTCTTACATTCTAATCTATGTTTATATTTCCCTTCAGAGACATCATTTTATTCTCCAAAACAGGATCCCATAATGTCCTGTTCCCTAAATAATGCACTATGTTTTTATGGTCCTTTCTAGTCAACAATCAAGTAACATGGTAACGTGTGGCAATCAGAGAATCTATGCTCAAGTCCAGAACATGAAACCTCCAGACAACATGCTATTAGCTAAGTCCCATGAGGAATCTGAATCCTGTACTATTATTTATAAAATAAAGGTGTTTCTGTTCAAGGAGCTGTGGTGGTTAGAATAATGTGTTCCCTAAAATATCCTGTATTTTGAATGTTTGATGCCCACATGGTGGTAATTTGGGAAGTGGAGCCTTGCTGGAGGAGGTGTGTTGTTGGGAATGATCCTTGGGATATTATAGCCAGCTCCCCTTGCGAGAGTTCAGCTTACTTTCTTGCTGCTGTTTTCCACCTGATGTGGCATGTGTGATGTCTAGCTTATGTTCATGGCATGCTTTCCCCTACCATGTCTTCATGAAGCTTCCCTTCAAGACTATAAGCTAAAAATTAAAAAATAAAAACTTTCCTCCCATCAGCTGCTTTTGGTTTGGCATTTTACTTTAACAAAAGGAGTGTTTCATTGCTATCATTATTTTTGCTTGAGTTCAAAATCAGTTTGCTCAGTTTTAGAAGGTGAATCATGATTGGTCTACATCAAAGGACCTCATCTATATTGGCCACAGTTATGGCCAGTGAGGAACAAGGGAAGGACAGAATATTCAAGCGGCTGAGAAGAGCCTTTGGGATACGGGCATTCTTTCTTGATTTTATTTTATGTGTGCACTCTTGTGCTTAGAGTTGCACCATCAGCTATTTTAAAACCATGAAAAGAAAGTCATAAGATTTGAACAAGTTTGGTCAATGTCCTTGGCACAGCTGAGACTGATAGAAAACCTGCTCTGATCTTGCTACAATGTTTGGACTACATACTACGCCTTCTCCATACACCAGGTACACAATTTAACTTTCACCACTATAGTATTATTATAGCCATTTTACAGGTGGAAATTATTAGACAAAGAGATGTAAGAATCTCTCCCAATTTGACAGCCAGTGAGGTAAAAGTGGGATTTAAAGAAGTCAGTAGCCACTCTAGTGACCATCACATTATACTGCTTTCTCTTGTTGACTGTTGACATTTTGATGGAGTCAAAAATCACACCAGGTTATATAAACATATCTTTCAATCTTGCTTAACTATTGTGAACACATGTTGATGTCAATCTGTTGTGTGATTTTCAAGGCAGTCCTAAGACATATCATTCTCAAATGTGTTAAGTTTGGGAAAAGATTACAAAGTTGGTCACCTGACAGAGTCACACAACAGACAAATGAGATTGGTGAGAAGGGAAAAGTGAGTTGAGAGAAGGAGAGCTGTGAGGCAAAAAGAGAGTGGAGAGAGGAAAGATCCCTGGTTTCCTGCCTCTGGAGCTGATTCATATTCCATCTCAAAGCCCTGTCTTCCTGTGTAAAGCTTATTTCTTTGCAGTCATAAGGAGACCCAAAGGAATCCTCACTGATACTAATGAAACCTGACATCTAAGCTAAAAATAGTTTCACAGGTCAGAAAGGGAATTTTCAAGCAGACAGGGTATTCAGTACTCTCAGATGGCCCTAAGGGCTACTATGCTCTGTTCCAACCTGGAAAGGCCATCTATTTCCCCAGATTGGTAATTCTGAAGGTCTTGCTCTCCTTCAGGGCATTGCTGCTTCCACTTTCACAATCACCATCTTTTGCCATCACGAGTGGTTCCAGTCCTGCTGTTGAGAAAGCATAGCCAGTGCCCATCAGGGTATCCTCAGACTTCCCTGAGTTCAGCCAGTGCCCATCAGGGAATCCTGAGTACCCTGAGCTCAGCCAGTGTCCACCAAGGTATTCTCAGAGCACAGAGAGCTCAGCCAGTGGCCACCAGTGTATCCTCAGAGTGCCCCGAGTTCAGTCAGTGTCCACCAGGTTATCCTCAGAGTATACAGAGCTCAGCCAGTGTCCACCAGGGTATCCTCAGAGCACAGAGAGTTCAGCCAGTGTCCACCAGGGTATCCTCAGAGTACACAGAGCTCAGCCAGTGCCCATAATGGTATCCTCAGAGCATAGAGAGCTCAGCCAGTGGCCTTCAGGGTATCCTCAGAGTGCCCTGAGCTCAACCAGTGTTCATCAGGATATACTCCAAGTACGCTGAACTCAGCCTGTGTCCACCAGGGCATCCTCAGAATACCTTGAGCTCAGCCAATGTTTACCAGGTGTGATGGTTAAATTATATTGTCAACTTGATCTTTTTAGTAATACACAGATATTCCTCATAAGCAGGTCTCTGAGGTTGCTTCCAGAAAGGATTAACTGAAGGAGGAAGTCCTTCCTCCAGGGCGAGCCTTTGCCCCAGAGTGGGTAGCCCCTCTTAGAGGGGTACTTTATATAAGGAAGCTCTGAGACAAAAAGAATCCCTCCCCTCATCTGGCTGCAGTGCTGCTTGCTGCTTGCTGCTTTCCAGCATGGACTGAAGACCAGCAGCTCTCCAGAAAGTCTCCAAGCCTTGTGCTGAATTGGGACTGCTGAGGCATCCATCCAACATCAATTGAGCAGCTACCAGATTCCTTGAATCATGGACCTGCAAGCTGCTATTGTTGGACTATCGTAAGTTTACCCAATAAATTTCCATGTAAGAAAATGCACTCTATTGGTTCTGTTCTTCTAGAGAACCCTGACTAATACACCAGAGTATCCTCAGTGTATGCAGCCCAGCCAGTGTTCATCAGGGTATCCTCAGAGTGTGCTAAGCTCAGCCAGTGTATACCAGGGTATCCTTAGAGTACCCTAAGCTCAGCCTTTCACTTGGGAGGTACAAGTATGGAGTCAGAGTGAGAATAAGATCCTGGAGAACCCAAGGGTGAGGTCTCAAGGATTAAGGAACAGTCAGGAGTCAAACCTGTGACTTAGAGAGCATCAGAGATCAGTTGACTTAATACTTTCAGTTACATCAGTAGATGTGAGGCTCAGAGATATCCACTCCTCATTACAACTACCACCCCCAGGGTAGGCACTGTGATGCTAGAGCTCTTTTATCCATGAAAATCTTAGAAGTAGATGAAAACCCACAAAGAAAACAAATTTTCAGAAAGAATAAGTCTATGTCAATAAGCCAAAGAAAGGAGAGAGTGGGAAGAGGAAAAGAGAGAGAGAAGGAGGGTGAGAGGGAGGGAGGAATGAAAGAAGCAAGGAAGGAGGAAGAAGGAAAGATAAAAAGAAAGGAAAGAAGAAAGGAAGGAAGTGAAAAAGAAGCAGAGAAAGAGAGCTTTTTATAGGTAGTCAAACAGGAACAGAGGCCAAAGAGACAAGAAGATGCTACATTACCTGTCCTGGCATGAGTAGAACCCATGTCTGATACAGGCTCATCCTAGATGGCTGCAAATAACACTTCTAGGCAGGAGGTTTCTCAGCTTAGTTGGGTGGGCTGGTCCCTCCTGAGTCAGCCACTTGAGTCCATGTACCAAGCAAGTCTTCCCTTACACACCTGAGTCTGATAACAAGGCTTATTCTAATTGGATATCTGACTTATATAAATGGGTCTGCCACATGCGTAATCTTTTCCTCCTTCCTGGGATTTCACTTGAACACCAGTATGTAAGTCTCTCTCTCTCCTCCTTCCCTGGGAAGGAGGAAGGGTCACTTCCTTTTGCCTGGATATTTTCCTGCTTGTTCCCTAAATGTGTCTTGCTTTGGGGTGCTTTGGACCTTTGTTACATGTATGATCTTTCTCTGACCTCTAAGTCCTTCATTATTTCTTAATCCTATCTGGTCTTTTATGTGAAGGGAATTCTTTGGTTCTTATGCTTTGCCTTCCACATGTGTGTGCATGTGCCTCCTTCAGAGCATTTTTACCGCCTGAGATTTCTCTGTGATGGAGATTCTCTCTGTCTTCCCCCTCCCTTTCCAGCTGGGAAAGGAATAATTCTCCTCAGGCTTCAGTCTTTCTGCTCACTTCCTTGAATCTTAATTCCCCCTACAATAAACTTCATGGTTTATAATGTGCCCTTTTTATCATTTTTATAAATTTTATCAATTCTTTTCTAAAATCAGATAAGAACCCAAAAGGTAGGGGTTACAGGCTCTCTATATGCCCCCAAATCCTTCATCAGAAAGGAAAAAAGGAAGGAAAGAAGGAAGGAAGGAAGGAAGGAAGGAAGGAAGGAAGGAAGGAAGAAGAAAGAAAGAAAGAAAGAAAGAAAGAAAGAAGAGTACCTTGCATGAATTCAAAGAGCAAGTGGCAGAGGTGAACTATGCATGCAGGATTTCAAATTTCCAAGCCATTTCTTTTCCAGATATTGCTTGTTGGAGGCATTTAAGGAGAAGCTGACAGTAAAAACAGAAGCTAGGGAAGAAGAGCAGAGAGTCAAAGAGAACTCTGAAGATGGAAAACGGTCAGGGACAGGTTTGGAAGAACATGCAACCCTTGAGAAATGCTTACAGAAATTGCCCCAGAGCTCATGACCGAAGAGGAGGGAAACTCCCATTAGCTTGGTGGGCTTCTGTTAGGGATCTGTTAAACTCTGTAAAAATATCACTGGCTTAGTAGGATTAGTGGATTAGGGAGCAGCAGGCCAGGGATAACTGCAGGTCAGAAGACCAAGTAGTGGTGAGTGATGGAGCTTGCACTTGCGGGTGCAGACCTGCCTTTGTAGCTCATGCAGCCATCAATCTCTGCATTTTTTCTAGAAGGTGGATTTTCCTCACAATTCTTAAATTCTGGGAAGCTATCTGAGTAAAGAATGGAAAAACTAAACAAGATGTAGTTAGTATCACGCTGAGGTAGTTCAAGGTAACAATACCCCCCTCACCCAGACCCAAAAGTGAGAGCAAAAAATGTCCTTGAGCCTACCATTGCAGTTTTTACTTTGCTAGAGGTCAGAGAAGGATCTGGCTTCTGCTTACCTTTTGCCTAAAAGAGATTCCTAGATCTGTTTTTTCCATAAACAGCCTGAGTCCCTCCCAAGGGAGGACATCCCCTTTCCTAGAATTAAGATTCCTGGAAAGATTAAACCTGAACCTGATATTGTGGTTAGTTAGCTCAGCCCTCAACACTTGGCATAAGGAATGTTTAGCTCAGTCACCACTCAGAATTAATAAATGGCCCCAATTTGGGTCTGTAGGTGGGATTTAACCCCTCCTGCTTTAGCCCAGGGTGACCTGGATATAGAGTCTCAGGCTTCCCTAGAACTCACAGAAATCCTCCTATCTGTGCCTCCCAAGTGATGGGATTAAAGATGTGAACCACCACACTGCACTCTGGAGAGAGAGAGAGGGAAAATGGGTATAGCAGGACCTCTAGCCACTGCAAAAGAACTGCAGATGCAGGTACCACATTGTGTATCTGGCTTGACCTGGATGTGGTAATTTGAATGGATGGCCCCCAATATATACATGATTTTATTAAAGTTTGTAATTTAGATCTACAGCCACCTGGCTAGAGGAGGTGTCACTGTAGATAGATCCTAGGTTCCAGCCCTAAGGTGTGGGGGTAGATTTGGAATTCCACTCTAAAGAAATGCAAAGCTCTTAGGTGTGCTTGCTTGCTAGTGGCAGTTTGTGGCTTTTCTTTCTGTGTTTGAACCTGTCAAAGTAGGACAGCTTCTTCTGCCATTGTGAAACTTCACCCAGATCTGTAAGAGTCAATAAAATTCCCTGCCTCCATAACTGTGCCTGGTTTGGAATTTCATCCCAGCTACCTGAGGCTGTCTACTACACTGGGTATTTGGGAATTGAACCTGGTCCATCAAGCTTCGCAAGCAAGTGCCTTTAATGGGTGAGCCATATCTCCAGCCCTCCTTCTCCTAAACTAATAAAATTTCTAAACTTTGCCTTCTAGTCTGTGGATTTCAATTCTTTGAATTCATAATAAAAGAAGTCAGGGGCACCCCAATATTATCATATTATATAGATGTATTAGCAAATATTGGTGCATTGGCAGAGGAACCCCAATATTCCACTTTCAACACTGGTATACAATGGTTGTAATTGTGTGGAAGGACATTGTTCAGTTCTGGCTCTACATATTTGGTTCCTAAATTGATACTAAGGACAAGACAACCCAACTATAATCTCCCTTCTCACTGAAAATCAAAGCCAGCCAATGCACCTTTACCAGCTATTTTTCTTCTCCCTGACAGGTATGACATAGAGATTAATGGAGTTTGGGCATTCATTTATGTTTTTAGGTGTTGCTCCCAGTTCAAAATGGTACTCTTAACCAATTGCATCTTGTTCTGAGGTTGTTTCCACATCTGTGAAAGGGGGATAGTAACCACATTTGCTGCTTTTCTTTACCCTGAACTTTAGCCATGCTGATGGCAACCATATCCTCCCCTTATTGCCATAGGACTTTAATACATGCTGTTCCCTTATTTGGGAATGTTCTGATCCCTTCCTTTGTTATAGAGGTTCCTAGACACTTGCTTCTGCTACAGGTTCCCTGAAAAGTGGAGCTTAATGTTTACCTATCACAGTGGCAACTTAATAACCTTTCTCACATTGAAAGTGAATGCTTTCTGAGGTGAGGGAACATATCTACTGTTGCTTTTCATTGCAGCCCATGCCCAAGCAGTGTGCCCTATATGTAATGAGTGCTCAAAAATTATTCAAAGGTCCCAGAGATCAAATCATTGGATGTATCTAAAAAGCTATTATCAAAACTTATCAATTAATCAATACCCAATTATTGGTAAATTTGGAGAAATGGAGAACCTTCATACTCTTAGTGGGAATGGAAAATGGAAAGCAGAAAAGTTCCTCAAAAAATTAAAAACAGAGACACATATTGAGACAGTATAAAGTGACTGATTACCCAAAAATACAAGTAGGGAATGTCCTTGAGCCTGCCCTTGCAGTCTCCACTTTGCTAGAGATCAGACAAGGACCAGCCTTCTCCTTACCACTTGCTCAGAGGAGTTCCCTAGATCTGTTTTCCCCTTTCCTACAATTAAGATTCCTTGAAGGATTAAACCAGATTCTGACATTGATTGGTTAATCTCAGCCACAAAACATGGCATCATGGCTGGTTAGCTCAACACCCATTCAAAATCTATAAATGACCTTATTTTGTGTATCTAGGTAGAGCTTGCCCCCTCTTGCCTTTCCATGGGTAGGAGCTCTCTGTACTTTCTCCTCTTTCCTTCTCTTAATCTGTTTTTCTAAACCTTACCCTCTGTTCTGTGGATTTTAATTCCTTAAATTCATAAGGTAAGAATACATGGATACTACAAAATTATTGGTGCATTGACATATATCAGTTCATTGGCAGAAGAACCCCAAAATTACTGTACCAATATGATCCAGTGATTTTGATGCAGGATTTTGGAGTTCAGGAGAAGTCTCCCAGAATTTATGATCGCCAAGTTTTGGGTTTTGTCCTACTTTTAATAAAGAAGTAATAAAGAAAGACTCAAGAAGGATAAGAGGCAGGCATGGTGGCTCACGCCTTTAATCCCAGCACTTGGGAGGCAGAGGTAGGAGGATCGCCTTGAGTTCAAGTCCACCCTGAGACTACATAGTGAATTCCAGGTCAGCCAGGCCAAAGTGAGACCCTACCTTGAAAAACAAACAAATAAATAAAAAAAGCAGGATAAATTAATTATTAATTATTAAGTTTATTGTGGGGTTTATTTAAGGGAGAAATCACAAATTGTGGGGTTTACTTAAGGGAGACTGGGAACTAGAATAGAGTCATAAACACATGGGAAGCAGGAAACTCTGTGTAATTTATAAGGTACATTTAAGACAAATTGAGGTCTTTAGAAAAAATTCAGTACAAGGGTGAAGGAGATAGACACTGAGGACACTCAACATCTACCAAAGCAGAGATCCAGAGACTCCTAAAAGCCACTCCTAAAAGCCCATCACTGAAGTAGACTTAAAACACACCTAATATGGCTCAAGGACTTTTACAGAAAAGAGGTTGGAAAGACTGTTAGAGCCATAAGATGGGACATTATGCCCAGAGGTATTGCTTCTCCCAATAACTGACTGCTGCTCCCACAATGCACAACCCACAAACCCATGGGGATAACCTGCTTCACCAATGAGGAGGGCCCCTTTGGAAAAGAAGCAGGGATGAGGGAAAAGATGGTATCAACATGTGTTGTTTCCATACCAAGTATTTCCATAACTAATAAAAATAAATTTAATTTTAAAAAGACTGGAACAGAGTTACAAGCACATGGAAAGCAGAACTTATATGTGCATGTAGAAAGACTCAGTATGTTGATGGAGCTTAGCTGAATATGTAGAGAGAATCAGAAAGAACACACACCTGCCATGTGCTTTCCTGAAGAGGGAAAGTTCCAAAGCAGAGACTAAGAAATTTAGAGGACAAATGAGTGATGAAGAGGGTTACACTCATGGCTAGCCTAGGTTTAGAGGAAGTACACAGGTAGCAAGTCTAGAGTTGGTGAGAGCAACCACGAGGTAGATTTGGAGATCAGAAAAAAATCACACATGTAATTAAAGTTTGAAGTTACCCGAAACTATAAAGCACAGGCAACCTAAAAAGTTTAGATCAAGAAACAATGCAATGTCCTCCCATCCCCATCCAGCCAGGTAGGTGGGGGTAGAGGCCAGACTTTCGTGTGTTCAAGCAGAACAAGTTAAGAGCTGGAGAGACTTACACACACCTGGGGTTCATGACAGAAGAGAAGGGAAAGGAAAGAGAAGGAAGGGGAGCGGAGAGAAGGGGAGGAGGAGGGGAAGAGAGGAGGGGAAGAGAGGAGGGGAAGAGAGGAGGGGAAGAGAGGAGGGGAAGAGAGGAGGGGAAGAGAGGAGGGGAA
Organism: Dipus sagitta; assembly: GCA_036346955.1. NCBI lineage: Eukaryota > Metazoa > Chordata > Mammalia > Rodentia > Dipodidae > Dipus > Dipus sagitta. Next base: position 10,370,920 of record CM070781.1, read on the forward strand.
GAGAGGAGGGGAAGAGAGGAGGGGAAGAGAGGAGGGGAAGAGAGGAGGGGAAGAGAGGAGGGGAAGAGAGGAGGGGAAGAGAGGAGGGGAAGAGAGGAGGGGAAGAGAGGAGGGGAAGAGAGGAGGGGAAGAGAGGAGGGGAAGAGAGGAGGGGAAGAGAGGAGGGGAAGAGAGGAGGGGAAGAGAGGAGGGGAAGAGAGGAGGGGAAGAGAGGAGGGGAAGAGAGGAGGGGAAGAGAGGAGGGGAAGAGAGGAGGGGAAGAGAGGAGGGGAAGAGAGGAGGGGAAGAGAGGAGGGGAAGAGAGGAGGGGAAGAGAGGAGGGGAAGAGAGGAGGGGAAGAGAGGAGGGGAAGAGAGGAGGGGAAGAGAGGAGGGGAAGAGAGGAGGGGAAGAGAGGAGGGGAAGAGAGGAGAGAGGAGGGGAAGAGAGGAGGGGACAGGAGGGGAAATGGAGAGGAGGAGAGGAGAGAAAAGAGAAGGGAAAGGAAAGGAAGGCTCATGGAAGGCCAGAGTTCTTTTTTTAAGATTTTATTTTTATTTATTTATTAGAGGCAGAGAGAGGGGGAGAGGGAGAGAAAGAGAGAATGGGCGTTCCAGGACCTCTACCACTGAAAACAAACTCCAGAGTCATGCGCCACCATATATAGCTGGCTTACATGGGACCTGGAGAATCGAACTGGAGTCCTTAGGCTTCACAGGCATGCGCCTTAACCACTAAGCCATCTCTCCAGCCCAGGCCACAATTTTTATAGCATCAGATTCAGGTATGTAAGGGGAAGTCATGATTGGCTAGTAAGTTTCATGGTGGATCTCAGAGCCTGTCCACTTGAGCCATTTAATTTAGATAGCTGCAAGACTGTGGGCAGCAGGGGGTGCTGTGGTTCAGTTTCAATCAGTTTCATTTTTGTCAGGAGTTTCGAGTTCCATTCGTGTGGAAGGGTGAGGTGGAATGTGGTGTGGACCCCCTGGCTCTCTGTGAGCCTCAATCTCTCACTGGAACTGCCTTTAAAAAGCTAGCTTTCTTGTATCCTCCTTCAATCTTACCCCTGGGTATTTGCCAGAAAGTTGAAATCAAAATTTCCAAGAATTGTTAGCACTCTCAATTTACATGTGGCAAAGGACCACAACAGTCAAAATACAGAAACATAAATTCTATGGTTTGATGAATGGAGAAGGTAAACATGGTAAGTTATGTGTAAAGGGATATTATAATGAAGGAGATACCAGTATAATAAAATCTAGCTTCTTTCAGGTAGTTAGGGACAGAAGCCCAAAGAGGGACCAACGAGATGCCATTTTGTCAATCTTGGCAAAACTGAAACTTGCCTCTCATCCTGCCTCTCCAGGACAGCTGCTGGTGACACGGCCAGCAGGAACTTCCTGCTTCTTCTTTAATTTGGCCTCGTGAATACATGAACCAATCAGATGTACCTCCTGGGTTGGTCCCTTGAGTCCAAACCAATCAGGTCTCTGATTACAGCCCAGAGCCTGATGACAAGGGTCCTCCACATTCAATGTGTGATTCATATGGAGGCGGTAACCCACGTGGCCCAGTCCTCGCCCTGTGGCCTGCACACTCATGTGACCCAGCCTGACTAGGACCAGCTTGGCTGGGAAGGGGAGAGTATTTATCTGGGCATTTTTCTGCTTGCCTTCTGTCTGTGTCATGCTTTGGGGTACTTTCTCACTTTGACTTATCTTTGATGTCTGGGTTCTTCACTATGTTTTTTAATTTTTATTTTATTTATTTTTATTAATTAGTGGAGGTACCAGTAGGAAAAGAGAGAATTCCAGGACCTCTATTGTACAAACTGGCCCCCCTATTTAGCTGTTAATGGGCATGCATGTGGAGTCCTACCTTCACAGCATGCGCCTTAACCACAAAGCCATCTCTCCAGCCCAGGCCCAATTTTTATAGCATCAGATTCAGGTATGTAAGGGGAAGTCATGATTGGCTATACGTTTCATGGTGGATCTCAGAGCCTGTCCACTTGAGCCATTTAATTAGATAGCTGCAAGACTGTGGGCAGCAGGGGGTGCTGTGGTTCAGTTTCAATCAGTTTCATTTTTGTCAGGAGTTTCGAGTTCCATTCGTGTGGAAGGGTGAGGTGGAATGTGGTGTGGACCCCCTGGCTCTCTGTGAGCCTCAGTCTCTCACTGGAACTGCCTTTAAAAAGCTAGCTTTCTCGTATCCTCCTTCAATCTTACCCCTGGGTATTTGCCAGAAAGTTGAAATCAAAATTTCCAAGAATTGTTAGCACTCTCAATTTACATGTGGCAAAGGACCACAACAGTCAAAATACAGAAACATAAATTCTATGGTTTGATGAATGGAGAAGGTAAACATGGTAAGTTATGTGTAAAGGGATATTATAATGAAGGAGATACCAGTATAATAAAATCTAGCTTCTTTCAGGTAGTTAGGGACAGAAGCCCAAAGAGGGACCAACGAGATGCCATTTTGTCAATCTTGGCAAAACTGAAACTTGCCTCTCATCCTGCCTCTCCAGGACAGCTGCTGGTGACACGGCCAGCAGGAACTTCCTGCTTCTTCTTTAATTTGGCCTCATGAATACATGAACCAATCAGATATACCTCCTGGGTTGGTCCCTTGAGTTCAAACCAATCAGGTCTCTGATTACAGCCCAGAGCCTGATGACAAGGGTCCTCCACATTCAATGTGTGATTCATATGGAGGCGGTAACCCACGTGGCCCAGTCCTCGCCCTGTGGCCTGCACACTCATGTGACCCAGCCTGACTAGGACCAGCTTGGCTGGGAAGGGGAGAGTATTTATCTGGGCATTTTTCTGCTTGCCTTCTGTCTGTGTCATGCTTTGGGGTACTTTCTCACTTTGACTTATCTTTGATGTCTGGGTTCTTCACTATGTTTTTTAATTTTTATTTATTTATTTTTATTAATTAGTTTTGTACTCAGTGAATATAGTCAATTCAGTACCATTGTTAGCCTCCTGGCCCCTCCTTGTTGAGGTGTATGGGTCATGCATTGTGGAGTTAGCCTACCTTCACTCTCTCTTAACCCTTTCTGGTCTTGCATTTGATGGGGCTTGTAGGTCCTATCTTTTTATTTTATTTTATTTTATTTATTTATTTTTTGAGTTTTTTGTTTGTTTGTTAGTTTTTGAGGTAGCATCTCACACTAGCCCAGGCTCACCTGGAATTCACTCTGTATTCTCAGGGTGGCCTTGAACTCTCAGCAATCCTCCTACCTCTGCCTTCTGTGTGCTGGGGTTAAAGGTGTGTGCCACCATGCCTGGCTTAGGTTCTATCTTCCATGTGCATAACTGCTCCAGAGTTTTCCTGGTTACCATTGTCCCTAAATAAACCTCACAATGATAATTTCTTCCTAAATAAACTCAATGATTCATAATTTATCCCTCTCGAGTCCATTTTTTCAATTATTTGTTAAAAAATAGGTAAGAACACAAAAAGTGGGGTTCCCAAGGCTGGGAGTCATCCCCAAACTCCCAAATCCTGCATCAATACTTTCCTTTTTGTGGGACAACATAGAAGAGCCTTGAAGGTATTGTGCTAAGTGAACTAAGCCAGTCGTTGCAGAAATGCTGAGTAATTTCCTGTTCTAAAGTAGTCATGGTGGTTGGCAGAGACTTGAAGAGAAGGATAAAAAGAGAGCGAGCAAACAAGTATCAAGTTTCAGAGAGGAAGATAAATAAGTTTTAAAGATCTTCTGTTCAACATTACACCCATAGTCAACAATATTATACACAAATATTGTATAACTAAAAGTTTTAGATGTGTTCTTACTACAAAAAGGGATTAATGAAGTAATTGGAAGCAAAAAATGTGAATTACAGTACTTATTTTGGAAGGAACATGTCTTGAAATGCAGTTACCTGGAGGGTTATTTTTCCATGAGTATATTCCCTCTATTCTTGGTCATAAAGTCAATTGTGGAATAGTCACAAAACTCCTGAACTTGACCTTGCAGAGATGAGGCAACTTTAGGCAATGAACTGTGAAAATTTGATGTGTCATTTCTTTTCATATGGTTTATAAGATTAATGTGAAAAAAGCATAACTCTTTTTATAAAAACTTGAAAAACATTATAAAAATCTTCTTTAGGAATTTAAGACCAATTTTGATATTACCATGTTTCTTGAGAACATACTAAATTTCTTCCTTGATTTCCCATAATTAAACATAGTCTCATTTCACTTGATGATATAGATGAAAAAGCCACTTTTACATGCTCTGTCGCTTGGTCCACCTTTTTCTTCTGTCTGAGGCACCATCCTTTGCCTGGGTGAGGGCACTCCACTGAGTGGAGATCACCTACAGGATCACTTACAAGACCAGAAGCCTCAATGACAGGGTTACTTTTCCCTCAGGCACTAGTTAGAACAATGAGCAGCAGGGTATCTGGGCTGGGGAGTGACTTCACCAAGGTGGACAACACAAGGAGGAATTGGATGCTAGCAATTCCATTGGTAATCTCACTTAAAGAAATATGTATCTACCAAGACTTTATTAATAGCAAGTTTATCGTTTTAGTCTTCCTTTGCTGATTCCCTTTGCCTATATCTCAATTGTTTAAAAACTGTGACAGGGCGGTGATTAATCTCAGCACTTAGGAGGCTGGTCAAAAGAATCACTAGGAGTTCAAAGCCACCCTTGGTGAGTTACAGATCAGCCTCAGTTAGAGGCTAGAGTCAGACTCTGTCTCAAAAAACAAACAAACTCTGACAGGGAAGAAGTCTGCTAATTCTGGACTCAAACTTTCTCTCTCCATTTTCCATAATGCCTAACATATAATAAGTATTCATTATAGTCATGAATGATATTATCAAACAATTAAGGAATCGTGTTACATGGTAGGGAAAGCTCTAAGTACTTCACCCATTTTATTTTCTTTCTTTTCATTGCACCCCATAACAACTCCTTGAAGCTGATTTTAATGTCATCACACAATCATGGTACAGAGAAGGAAACAGAGGTATAGAGAATTTCTACAATTTGCTGAAAGCTACACCACAAGAAACTTGTATAGGGGAGACTTGAGTCTTATAAGTCTGGCTCTTCTAAAGGTGCTTGCAGCACTTTAATCCAAAGCACTTGATTTGAGCAGATAGCTATTAAATAGGTCCCTTAAGTGACAGTGCAAGGAATATTTGAACACACTTTAAAAGAGGAAATTCAGCCAAACTGAATGGCTCCAGAGCTAAGAGTGAAATTAGAGTGTCTATTCATTTAATATAGAGTAGTTTTTACACCTAGCACAGTATAAAGTAGTTTTACACTTAGCACTATGAAAAATATGGCAGTGAAGAAAAGAGCACCTATTTTATATTTATTGTTTTAAAAGTCTTCTATAGAAACAATTGGAGGTTGAGGGAAAGGTAGAATCATTGCCACATTTCAGAACAACAGAGTTTATCCACTAAGGTACCTGAAAGAATGGTCTGTGTTCTGCTACTTTTAGAGACTGCATGCTTGGGGTCATACCCAACCCTGTTCTGTGCATATCACATGCATGCAGGAGTTAACCTTCATACAAGAGCATGCGTTGATTAGGATAAATGAAGTCATACCTTGTTTCCTCAATCTTCTAGTATTTTCTCTTAACTCTTTCATTCTGGGGCTGGTCATATATCTCAGTTGTTAGAATACTTTGCTATCATTCATGAATCTCTGAATTTGAGCTCCAGCACTGAACAGAATCAAGCATAATCCCAGCATTCTGGAATTGTAATTGTGGAGGTGCAGACAAAAAGAACAAAAGTTCAAGATTATCCTTGCTACATAGCAGTCTAGGCTAGTTGGTTCACTTCTACTCTTTTTTTTTTTTTATTATTTATTTGAGAGAGAGAGAAGCAAAGGGGGAGAGAGAGACACAGAGAAAGAGAGAATGGCACATCAGGGCCTCCAGCTGCTGCAAATGAACTCCAGATGTATATGCCACCTTGTACATCTGGCTTACGTGGGTCCTGGGGAACTGAACTTAGGTCCTTTGGCCATGAAGGCAAACACCTTAATGGCTAAGCCATCTCCCAGCCCCACTTCTACTCTTAATGCCTGGAGAAGTCGTGGCTTTGCTTTTGGGGGTGACCACTCGGTGCACACAGCCGCTGTCTGCTCTTCCTCTGGGCTGCTCCCACACCTCCAAAGTCAGTTATTTAGTCCAACCAAACCTGGGCCTGTATAGAGGGGAACAAGGTCAAAGTTTAATGTACATACGGCTCCACTACAAACCTAATAATAAATTTCTATATCCTAATTGTTTCTATGAATTACAGTGAATGTCTTGACTTAGACACATGTCCACAATGAATTTTCTGCAGGCTAAAGTGTTCATATGTAAATTCCATGGGTCTAAGTGTCAGTCTAATTATAATTTTGATCAATTTCACTAAACTGCATGATATTCTCATCTCTATTGTTTTTTTCCCATTGGTCCAGAATAATAAATACTCTACTGGGTCATTTTTAAGTATCTAAGTGTCTGCTTGACCAGGGCCATGTTTTCCAGGTTTGGAGATCCTGCTGGCTGTGACAGTCACAGGAGCACAGGTGTTGCTGAGCCTTGTGTGAGCACTGAGCAGGTTTTACTTCAGCCTCATGCCTGAAACATGTGCAGCCCTGCAATCAGGAGATGAGGGCTAGTAATGAAATAATAATGAAACCTGTCCTTTAGCCAACATGCTACGTTCTAGGCAGTGATAATACTTTGGACTGTAAGGTTTATCTGACCCATACTGATTGCATTATTTATTGTATTAGCAGCTACAAGGTTACTTTGGTGAACTGGAATCATTGAATCAGGACGCAAGTCCTTGACTATCTGGATGGCAAAGCTTACTGTAGAAAGAACATGGAATCTTGAAAGGACATCTCGGCTTTGTTGTACAAATGCAGGCTAGTCACTTGTCCTTCCAGAGATTTGGTTTCTTCACTTGCTTAGTTGGAATAATTATATGAGATTTCATTATTAGCAATAATTATGAAATAAGATGAATGTATTAAAATACATGGCACATAGTAGATATTCATTCAAGGTTTGATTTTAATGTTAAAGTCCCAAGTCAAGGAAAATTTTAAGTTTTGCAATATGATAGTTATATGACTCTGGTTAGAAGATGGATTTGGACAAAGTTGGATTTATATGACAGAGTTTTTTAATTGATCAAATATAATATATATATATATATAATAAATAATATATATTTAAAATTTAAAATATTTAAATATTTAAAATAATTTACGTAATTTTTCAAATAATTTTATTTATTTGCAAGCAGAAACAGAGAATGAGAAAGAGAGAGACAGAGAAAGAATGGGCCTCCAGCCACTGCAAACAAACTCTAAATGTTGTCCCCACTTTGTGCACCTGGCTTTACTGGGTACTAGTTATTAAATAATTTAAGTAATTTTTCCAAATATTTTATTTATTTGCAAGCAGAAACAGAGAATGAGAAAGAGAGAGACAGAGAAAGAATGGGCCTCCAGCCACTGCAAACAAACTCTAAATGTATGTCCCCACTTTGTGCACCTGGCTTTACGTGGGTACTAGGGAATCAAACCTGGGTCCTTTGTCTTTGCAAGCAAGTGCCTTAACCACTAAGCCATCTGCCAAGCCCTCTTCTGTTTTTCTTTTTTGCATGTGTGCAGTATGTGTGATGTAGTGTGGGTGTTATATATGCATTTATATGCTGATGAGATGCCCCTTGAGTTTGTAAATGAGTGTCTCCCTCCATTGCTTAGTTATGTATTCCTTGCAACAGAGTCTTTTGCTGATTTAGGAGATGTGTAAGCCTCAGTGATTCCCTGGTTTCCATTCCCCACAAGACTAGGGTAACTGATGTGTGTGGCTATGCCTACCTATTTACATGGGTTATGGAGATTTGAACTCAGGCCCCTTCAGACCCTCATACTTACTTAGGAAGTACACTTAACCACTAAACAATCTCTCCATCCCTCATTTATTCTTTTTATTCCCATATTCTTTTTTTTCCTTCTTGGTGGCAGCTAGTTGTTCAAACATCAAACATTTGTATTTAAGCCCATAAACATTTACAGCCCATAAGGAGGCCCTGTGCCTCAGGTCTCTAAGAGATCAAGGGTTCAGACAACAGCCCCTTCTATCCTTTCTACTTGCTATGTTGGAAGAAGTGTGTTTTCATGGAGGTGTCTAAGCAGAGCTCGGTGCATTCAGTACTATTTGTGTATGTGTAGAGACCTCCACATACGGAAGCTTCAGATTCCCTTTAGTTTTCATATGTCAGAAGCTACTAAAAACGTATGACTTTTGCCACCTGCCTTCTTTTGTTCTTTAACAAACATTCCATCAACATAAATGCCCCTTCATGGTAGGCCTGAGATGCCCCTTTAGGGGTATGAAGGCTGGTGAAAAACCTCTAGCTTGGAATGTTATTTTCAGGAGCCCTCAGCCATGAAATTTCCCTCCAGGCTGATTTCAAAATGTTAAGTCTGAGCAGAAAGATGAATGCTGCATGCAGTTACTTCAGCTTAAACCAGAAGCTCCTTCAATACTGTTGCTGTGCACATGAACAGTAAGCAAAAGCCACTCTCTCACAAAATTCAAAATCAGTTCAATAGAATAGTCTAGAATCTTGGGCCCTACTTCCCTTTTCATCAACTTTGTTGAAATTCTGACTCATTCAAGAAGCACTATACTAGGTGCTTTTCACATATATTCAAAATTTTCAACCTTGTGTTGTCCTTTAAACTATTCTAACAACTATACAGAGGGTGGACAGCATCATACCCATATTGCATTCACATACAAAACTACTTCAGGAACTCATGTAGAAAGGAGAGAAGGAAATGTGTTTTGTATGTTACCGTTCTGGGAGAATTTTCTCATCCAGATAACAAATCATATGTCCACTGCCAAAATAGCTGGAGAGCCAATTTCTGGCTACATCAGTGTTCTGGCCCATTTTTCAGAGATTCATTTCTTTGGTAATCATTGCAGAACTTCCCCTCTCTTCCTACTGCTAGCCTACTCTCATATTTCTAGGTTATTGCAACGTCCCAGTAGCTGATCTCCTTGATTCCAGCACTTCCCACTTCTCAACCCTATTTGTCTAGGATAACAGTGTTGACTTAGTTTCCAGTAGGTTTTCATTAAGATCGTATGTGCATGCATGTGATATGCTATGCATATGCCCCTCAGTGCCTGCATCCTTGTCAAAGCCTAAGAGTGTCAGAGGTGGAAGCCTGCCACTCTCTGCCTCTGCAGGATATCCAAGGTTTCACCACTCCTCAGAAGGTCCATGACCAATAATGTGAGATTACAAAAAATACTAATAATGCTATCTATTCTGGCCTAACTCATAACAGCAAGGAGTGCTCCTTTTAGCTCCAGAGCCCCTATGGGCTGGATGAGGCTTTTAAGTATGTATCACACCTCTACTTCTCTTCTGACCTATTACAAATCCTTTTCTTCCTTCCATGGATCTTTATTTCAAGGAAAATCTTCCAAAAATTGGGCCCTTGAAGTGTTTAAGTGTTAGCATCCCAAATATACAAATTTTAATGTTTTGCCAGTGAAGAAGGAAAGAGAGAAGGAAGGAGGGAAGAAAGAAGAAAGAAGAAAGGAAGGAAGGAAGGAAGGAAGGAAAGGGGAGGGAGGGAGGGAAGGAGGAAGGATTTACAGAGTAAGGAGGGAGGGAAAAAGGGAGGAAGTAAGAAAGGAAGGATAAAGAAAGAATAAGAAGGTAGATGAAGGATTATTATAGTTAATGGGTTTGTCTGTTCTTCCAAGATCACTAAAAGCCTCACTGCTGGCACTATTTCCAGTGAAATGTGGGCATCTGTCCAAGTACATTTTCTATGATGAGAACCATAACATATTTCCTCAGAAATGGGATTGTCAGAGAAGACACTATGAAGTCTCCGCAGGATGATCTGCTTAGTTGACTTTGCCCACACTGCTTAGAGTTACCCAGCTGAAAGTTAAGTATGGACTATCCAGTTGTGGACCCCAAACCTGTGTTCATTCTTCAACACAGTCCAAGTTAGTAGGAACCATATAAACCCACTATAAGGGATAAGGTATAGATAAACCTATCCATTAAATGAATAACTTATCTAAAATTATTCAACCTCAAAATGCCAAACACATAAATGTGGCCTACCACATATTTCTGATTATCACTCAAAAATATTAGCAGGCTTAGTAGAGAAGAGTCTCGGCTTTGGTCCAGACTTCATTCTGTCATTCTGCACTGACCAAGATCTTCTGGTTACGGTCAATACCCTCATACACACATGCAAGTCTTCCCTAGTGTGTCCTTTTGGTCTTCAGGAACAGACTCCAAAGTCTTTCCTATGCAAGTTATCCTAGTTTACCTAAAAATCACTTTAAATGACTAGTTTAAATAGCTTAGTCCATGCAATGGTATTTAAATTTTACCATAATTGCCCCTTCCCCTGTGACTGGCTGTTTGGTCTGTCTGGCCTTATAGCCCACTGTATTTGTCTCTAATCCAGGGACCCTGGGTGTTGAGTGTTGTCTTTCTGCTTTGTGCCATATGTTTGAGCTCTGAACACATGCCATCCATGTTGATGTGGTTCACACTGGGATTCTGAGATAACAGTGTCTCCTTGTAGACAGGAATAGCGATCAAAATATCAAGTGCCACTCTAGTTCCAGGGCTTGGGAATTCTCATACTTAGGAATGAGATATTCAGGTGATACTGGTGTGTTGTTGACTGACCATCCCAAAAGACAGTCATATTTGTGCTTTTATTCTGATTTTTTTAAACATGATTTTCTGCTCTTGACTCTAGACACATGCTATTCATTCTCTCCCATGTTTCTACTCAGTTAAAATGTGATCTTCACCTTACAGGTTGTGAACTCTAGGAAGAGGCAATAAATAAATAATCCCTGTGACTAAGATCCAGATATACAGGAAAAAAAAAATAGAAAACAAAGGAGGCAGGCAGATTGTGCAAAATGTGACCACTGTGACCTGAGAAAGCTTGGCTAAGGCCACCTGATACTAAAACTCACAACCAGTCAGAACTAGCCTTAGCCACTCTGATCCAGGGCAAACGTGATCCTGCAAGAATTGAGCACAGTTCTTCAATATATCCCTGACAAGGAAAGTGAACTAAGCATGGCCATTTCTCCTTCCTGCCTTAGCTAAGGGGAGGCAGAGGTGGAAGAGCATACACAGTAACAGTGGCTGACTCCAGTACAAGCCTTTCCCAGGCATTCTATGTACCTATGCACCAGGTGCTGTTGTAAGCACAGGACTTGTTTTAACCCATTTACTCATCATCACAAGTTGAGGAGGTGGAACTACTTCTAACCCTATTCCAATAGTTGCACGGGGAGTAACCAGTTTGTCTGGAGTCACTCTGCCAGTAGGAGGTGAAGTCAGGCCTCAAACCCAAGACTTTAAATTTTAGAACTAAGAGCCTGGCATGGTGGCACACACCTTTAATCCCAGCACTTGGGAGGCATAGATAGGAGGATCACCATGAGTTCGAGGCCACCCTGAGACTCCATAGTGAATTCCAGGTCAGCCTGGGCTAGAGTGAGACCCTACCTTGAAAAAAAGAAATAGAACTAAAGCTTTTATCCACCAAAGTAAAATGGTTTTGAAATCTACTACTGATGGACTATCATTCTCCTCTGGGTACCTTCCTTATGTGTCAGCTCCACTTATAGATAATGCTGGACAAAACTCCCAACTTCATTGTCTTGATTGTATTAGGTACTTTTGTGATTGCTCTGAAAAAAATAATAATGCCTGAGAGACAGAAATTAAGAGCAGTATGGTTCACTTTTGTTCATAATTTTAGAAGGATTTCAGTGCATTATGACTAGAAAGGCATGGGTACAGGAGTCCAGATTTTGGAGCAGGAGCATGAGGTAGATGCCTATTCATATCATGGCTGCAGAACAGAAAGCAGACACAGTAGACCAGAACCTTTAAAGTGGTCATAACCTTCAAAAGCCTGCCCCTAGTGACCTATTTTTGCCAGCTAGGCTCTCCATCCTAAAGATTCCATAACCTCCCAGAACACTGCCACCATCTGGTGACAGGCATTCAAATATATGAGCCTGTCAGGGATATTTCAGATTCAAACTATAACACCAACAGTGATGTCTCTTGGGGTCCTCTGTCTATGAGACTTTCAGGTCTTTGCATGTTCACAAACAGCATTCACCTTTAAACCTGCTTCCTCACAGCCTGAACACTAGATTTTATCCTAGTGTGGATAGAAATCAAAGGCATGAGGGTTAGACCACTAGGGATACGGTCTCATCTGTGCTGATCTGTTGTTAAATAACTACAAGTGACTGAAATTTTGTAAAGAAAAAACATCCAAATTGAAATCGGATTTGTATCTGTAGCTACTGGCCACCTCCCATCTCACAGTATTGTTCTGAGTGTCACTTTGTGCTCTGCACTGATCCCAGCCCCAAAGATGGAGAAAATAAAACAAACAAACAAATTAACTAAGCTTACCTACTCTTGGGGAGCTCAATCTGGAAGCCCAACTCTGATTCTATTATCACACAAGGATGCTATAACACACCAAAGCAAGTATTTAGAAAGGGAAGTAATCTTGTCCAGGGTCAAGACCTGCCATGGGGAAGCATTTGGTCACAAGTTGAAACATGAGTATCTACTCACTGTTGAAGATTGGTCAATGTAGGGGACATAATTCAGGAGAAGAGAATAGAATACACAAAATGCCTTTGTTGTGGCATGGAGTAGACCAGAGGCTCCTGTGACATTAAAGGAGGATGGAGAAATATTACATCATGCAAGGGATTTGAGGTCCATTCTAAGGGCAAGGGAAAGTGCTGCTTAAAGTGGTATTTATTCACTTCTGCCCAACATACAAGGTGTCAGGATCTGCTCCAAGTTCCACAGATATAACAAAGGTGTGTGTTAATTGGCTTTTGCTCTCTAACAAATGCCTGAGATAATCAAATATAAGGAATACAGGTGATCTGGGGAGGTAGTTCAGTGGTCAAGTATTTTGCATAGCATAGCAGCATATACAAGACACTAAGTTTGACCGCCAGCACCTCCTCCCCCTCCCCTAAAAAAGAGAACAGATTTATTTTGGCTCATGCTTCCAGTTCCAGTATTTGGTCAATTATATATGTTGTTTGGGGCCTGCAGCTAGGTAGCTTTCATATTTGAAATGCATGATGAAGCAAAACTAGTCATCTAATGGCCAGACAACAATAGAGAGGAAGAAGAAAGGCCTGGGTTCTACTATCCCCTTCACACTGCCCAAGTGACCTCACTTCTTCCCATTAACCTCCCAAAAGTTGGTCTCCAACTCTCAAAATCATGGAGGTGGAGACCAAACCTTTAACACATTAGCCTTTGAACACCCAAACTAGAACAACAGTAAGACAATCCCTCTGTGTCCCTTTCTTTATTTTAATATTTATTTATTTGATAGAGAGAGTGAGAAATAGGCAGAGAGACAGACATAGAGACAGACAGAGAGAGAGAGAGAGAAAGAGAGAAAATGGGCATGCCAGGGCCTGTAGTTACTGCAAACAAACTCCAGACACATGCACCACCTTGTGCACCTGGTTTACATGGGTACTTGGGAACTGAACCTGGGTCCTTAAGCTTTTCAGACAAGTGCCTTAACCACTAAGCAATTTCTCCAGCTCTCTGTGTCCCTTTCAATTTGTTGAGCGGGGGATGTAGATAGGATACAGAGTAATTATATTTTATTGTGGTAAAATAGACTCCTGCCAAGTACTCAGAGACACAGAATAGATTTTTAACCACATCCACTAAAGGAAGCCATTCTAGCTGAAAGGAACCAAAACCGGCTATTCCTAGGAAAGGGATGGAAGGACACGCAAAATAGCTGTGTCAGGAACTGCAATGAGTGGGCAAAGCACAGAACTATGGAAAACTTGTCAGGTAGGTGGGATTAAAAAAAGACTTTGTTTCTATGACTTTATCTCATTGGGTGATTCTGCTTGCATTGCTATGGCAAAAAAAAAAAAAAAAGCAATAGATGAGGTTGTTTAACCAAAAAATAATAACATTTTCTCTCAAGGTTCTTGATGCTAGACAATCAAGGTCATGTCAGCATGGTCAGTTTCTGGAAAAAATTTTCCTAGCTTGCAAATAGCCACCTTCTTATAGTGTCCTAGCATGACAAAGAAAGTGAACTCTCTGGTGTCTACTTATAAAGACCTATCAGATCTGTCCCTCACTCTCAAGATGCCACCAAATACCTCACCTCAAACTACAATCTCACAGGATGCTAAGGAATTTATGGGCCTACAGTACAGTCCTTAGCACTATGGTTAGCAAAGTGCCACTGAAAGCAAAGTGGGAAAGTAAATGATCAGACCAATAATCTAGAGTGCTCATATGTTCTGGGTAAAACTGGATCAGATGGGCACAAAGCTAAGGGAGAAACTATGATGCGGACATGAGAGTAAAGTGGAAAGACCAGGGAGATGGACGCAGAGGAGACAACACCCTGCCTGGTAACTGGTGACTATGGTTCTCAGGCTTGGTGACTAGACAAATGATGTTGACACACACCAAGACAAGAAGCCAGGAAGAGCAGTTAGGGGTAGAGGTGGACAGCTCATAAGCATAGACCTCAGAATGCTGATTGGAACCAATGCCAATGTAGACATGCAGGGTGCTGAGTGCTCATCTCTGCACACTAACATTGCTGGTCATAAAGCAAAGAGGAAACAATGAGAAGAGAATTTGGGTGTTTATATTATTCAAGGGGCAACGCAAAGTTCATAAGTAACATATGAGGCTTATTTAAATGTGTATTTTAAAATTATTTTTATTTATTTATTTACTTACTTGAGAGATACAGGAGGTGGAGAGAGAGAATGGATGAGCCAGAGCATCCAGTCCCTGCAAATGAACTCCAGACGCATGCTCCACATTGTGCAACTGGTGTTATGTGGTTACTGAGGAATTGAACACCAATCCTTAGGCTCTGCAGACTAGCACTTTAACCACTGAGCTATATCTACAGCCCCCTTCTTTTTTTTTTTTCAAATACCATTTCAATCATTAGGCCTAAGTCTGGTACTTTGGTTCAAGTGCTATATTCACTTCCTACCAAAATTCTACTCCCTGAATTTGAAGCTTTTTTTTATTTATTAGTTATGGATGTACTCACTATGTAAACAGCACATGTTGGTACCAACCTTACCCTTATCCCTGCCCCACTTCCAAAGGGACCCTCATTATTAGGGATGCTGGTTATCCCCATGGGGAGTGTGGGTCATGCATTATGGGGAAAGCTTTTTACCATATGCCATTGCACTGATGCTAAGTGTAGACCCATTTGTTTCATAGGAGGGCTGAGGGTTTGATTTAAAGAAACATGGCTCTAGTAGGCTTGATGGATGGAGCTTTTGCAGAAAGCATTAGACATTGTTTCTTGTTATCCTTGCTTTGAATGCTTCACTTGGGTTGTTACAAATCCTCATTAAACTCTTTAGGAAGCAAATATTTAAATCTTAAATAATCTTAAATATAGACCTGAAACTCTGAAACTGCTAGAGGAAAAAGTAGGGGAAACCCTTCAACATACTGGTCTTGGCAAAGACTTTCTGAATACAACCCCAATTGCTCAGGCAATAAAACCACAGATTAACCACTGGGACCTCATGAAAATACAAAGATTTTGCACTGCAAAGGGCACAGTGAAGAAAGCAAAGAGGCAACCTACAGAATGGGAAAACATCTTCGCCAGCTATATATCTGATAGAGGATTAATATCTAGGATATACAAAGAACTCAAGAAGTTAAATAATAAGGAATCAAACAAGCCAATCAAAACAATGGGCAATGGAGCTAAATAGAGAATTCTCAAAGGAAGAAATACGAATGGCATATAAGCATCTAAAAAAATGTTCTACATCACTAGTCATCAGAGAAATGCAGATTAAAACTACATTGAGATTCCATCTCACTCCTGTCAGATTGGCTACCATCATAAAAACAAATGATCATAAATGTTGGTGGGGATGTGGAAAAAGAGGAACCCTTCTACACTGTTG
Source organism: Dipus sagitta (assembly GCA_036346955.1). NCBI lineage: Eukaryota > Metazoa > Chordata > Mammalia > Rodentia > Dipodidae > Dipus > Dipus sagitta. The sequence goes on from CM070781.1 coordinate 10,386,965, forward strand.
GTGGGAATGCAATCTGGTCCAGCCATTGTGGAAATCAGTGTGGAGGTTCCTAAAACAACTAAAGATTGATCTACCATATGACCCAGCTATAGCACTCCTAGGCATATATCCTAAGGACTCATCTCATTTCCTTAGAAGTACATGCTCAACCATGTTTATTGCTGCTCAATTTATAATAGCTGGGAAATAGTCTAGATGTCCCTCAACTGATGAGTGAATAACGAAGATATGGCACATTTATACAATGGAGTTTTACTCAGTGGTAAAGAAAAATGAAGTTATGAAATTTGCAGAAAAGTGGATTATACTAAGTGAGGTAACCCAGGCCCAGAAAGCCAAGCACCACATGTTCTCCCTCATATATGGATCTTAGCTACAGATGATTGGGCTTCTGTGCAAGAAGGAAAAAACTCAGTAGCAGAGGCCAGTAAGTTAAAAAAGGAGATAGAAAGGGAAGAGAAAGAAAGGGAGGAGGGCTTTTATTAGGTTGGTATTGTATATATGTAAGTAGAAAGATTGAGATGGAGAGGGGATATGATGGAGAATGGAATTTCAAAGGGGAAAGTGGGGGGGGGGTAATACCATGGGATATTTTTTATAATCATGGAAAATATTAATAAAAATTGAGAAAAAAAAAGAAATGAACAGAAAACCACCCGAATAAAAATTAAAAAGGAAAAAAATAAAAATAAAATAAAATAAATAATAAAAGTTGAAAAAAACAAAAAAAAGAGTTAGACTATTGACAATATTCTATACTTATTTCCTAAGAATGTTATTAGAGTTTCATGTAAAGGAGAGGGGCTTATGCTGGTTTAAAAAATAAAACATAAAAAAAAACCAAAAAGAAAAAAAGTCTTAAATAATCAATGATACTGAATATCTCACTCTGACAGGCTAGATTTGATACTTCATGAATGAGGAAACTGAGAATCAGAGAGGTTAAGTAATTTGCCCAAGATCACAGAACTACAATGCTGGAGTCAGGTTTGAAAATCAGATAACTTTCTAAACCTGAAACATTTTCCAACTTTCCACAATGACACCTCTAAGCAGCAATCCATTCTCCTTTTGTCAACAATCCCCTATTTGAACTGTGTTTTCCTGTGCTTGAAGGAGGCATAGCAAACGCCTTCACACAGACCATCCATGTAGTTCAAACTCTCTTGTCATTTTCTGCCTTTCCACCTCTCTCGCTCTCTGAAATGCCAAGTAGATAGTTTCTTGTCATGGCCACATCAAATTACCACATGCTCAGTGGCTTTCAGTAGCCCCAATGTTATGTTACAGTCTTGAAGTTTGAAGTCCAACATGGATGGATCTGATGGGGCTAAAATCAAGGAACAAAAATGCTGTGCTCCCTCCTATAATCCTTGCAAAGAATCTGTCTTCTGACCATCAGCTCAACCTGTCTCATGCCCTCTTCCTCCTTCTCCAAATTCGGCAACATCAGGACAGTCCTTCTCATACTGCCATCTCTCTGGCTCTCTGACTTCTGGCAAGTTTTCCATTTGTGATCCGTGGACCACAAGGACGATGCAGGATCCTCTCCATACCATAAAGACAACCAACTTGCAGCAGAACTCCACCTTTGACTGCAGTTAATCATCTGTTGGCATGAAACCTAACCCTTCACAGGTTTTTGGGAATTGGGAAATAGATGGTGAGGATCATGATTCTCTGTCCTATATCAAGAATGCCCAGGTTCCTGTCCAGTGAGGCCAGAGGCCATGATGGGAGACAGAACTGTAAGGCAATTTTGATCCATATACTAGAATTTAAAAGGTGGTAAGGGAGCTTCCCTTGACATACAAGGTAGACAGCATGCATGAGCAAAGAGACTCACAATAAGAAATCACTAAGCTCATGGACTGGTCTGGCTGATCATGTAGGATAATTTTAGTTCTCTTTCCAAATTTTCCTCTGAGGTCTCTACGTTTGATTTGGGAAGAGTCCTGTGGTCATCATTGTGTGTGACTTTATATAAATCTCACAATTATGAAGCAATGTTGCCTTCTCTGTTCTACCCACTGATGAAGAAGCTGAGTTTCACAGAGATTAAGTAATTTGTCTAACATCAGAATGAAAGGAAACTGAAAACAGTGTAAATACAGGTGGACAGAAATATTTATGTCGGAGTCCATAAGTTCAGAAGTGTGTGGCTTCATGACAAAGAAATGAATGCACTGACTTTTCAAAGTGTCTCTCTGAGTCCACAAGATGCTCCAGGAGGATGGTGGATGCATAGATTCCCAAGTTTTTATCTTAGCCTCTTATAACACAATGTTGTTCATGATGCTCCTCAATACTCATACTGTACTTTCTGAAATCTCACCGAATATACTTACAATTAAGTACTCTGATGAAGGTAGTAATCAGCAGACAAGTGTATATATAAGTGTGTGTGCAAGCACACACACACACACACACATTGGTGGAAGCATTCTCCGGGTACAGATTACCCTTGTTTCTTTTATACCAGCTTCATTCAGACATGGGTACTGTTGAGAGAGGAGTATGATGAGAGTCAGATTCCACCCATGGACCATAGCACAAACTTCTGATAAGTGAGTCAGCATCCATGGGCCCTAGTTTTCTCATCTCTAAAGTTGAGGTCCTGATGCCTATCCCACATATTTGTTATAAATATCAGAGAGTTTCTATGTATGGCACTGTTTTCCCAACAACTGGCACACATTTGGTGCTGACATCCCATCGTTTCTGCTCTTGTCACCTACAAAGATCATGAGACAATAATAATTAGAGGAAAACTCAGTAATAACAGACATTTATTAGGTGTATCTACCTGCCAGGTGGCCTTGTCAACATTTCACAAGCATTATATGCAACCTTACACAGCAAGGTAAGTTCCCCTGTCATACTCACATAATAGATGAAACAGACTCAGAGAGGTTAATTAATTTCTCCAAGGTCATGGTAAAGGGAGGTGAAGGCGGAATTTAAATCTAAGTGGGAAGAACTATAAAGACTGAGGTGTTAGAAATATTCTGGCTTAGATCCATGACAAGGAAAATATGATTTTAAAGAAAAATCTTTAAAACTTTCCATATCTCATTTGGCCTCCTGCCTAAAATAAACACTCCAATTTCTGGCTACCAACCAGGTTATTTTCTCCACACTCTCCTACCACCTGGATTTCAAAGCCCAGAAGATAAGGAAATGTGTTGACCTGACTAATCTTCATGGTCTCTGAGCCATGACCCACCAAAGAGCTAGTTTTGCCAGGAAGCAATTCATACCAAATTCACAGCTGTTGGCCTCTCCGTATCTGTGCCAGAGGCTTGTTGACAGTTCCTCCTAAGAAAAACATTTCTGTAAATTTGTTGTAAGGAAAGCTTTCATGGCCAGCATTCTGGGTGTTACAGTGGGAAGAGTGTGGACTTCCACACAGGGAGATGAGATACCACCCAAACTCTACTCTGGTCAGAACCATCCACCTTAAAAGCTCTAGCTGCCATAACAAATTACTATAGACTTGGCGACTTCAATAGCCAAAAGTTATTTCTTGAGTCTGCGAAGTCCAAGGTCAAAGTGTCAGCATGGCTGGCTCCCTATGAAGGTTTTCTTCTATCTATACAGAGAGCAGTGGGAGAAATCAGACTTTCTCACATTTCTTCTCACAAGGGCTAGAGTTTAAGTTTTGGGAGCTCTGCCTTCATGACCTTGTCACTTCCCAAAAAGCCTACTTTCAAATGGCATCACATTTGGAACCAGGGTTTCAACATAAGAAATTTGGTGAGATATAAACATTCAGTTCATAGAACTTTTTAACCTGGGGACAAATGTGTTTAACATCCAAAACCTGAATGGCAAAGCAAAAAGGTCAGGTTTATAAAAGCACAATCTATAAAGATTTTCTTTAAAAAATAAAATAAAATAACTGATACATAGTCTCCGAACCAGAATGACTGAATTAAGTACTCAGGAAGTGGTCCAAAACTCAGTAGTTCTTAAAACTCCCTCAGAAGATTCTAGTGCATTGCATTGCTCAAGTTCAGATTCATTCATGGATCAACAGAATCTTTTTCACAGATGGGGAAACTATGCCTAGAAGCAGAAGTCGGCCTTGTCTAGCAGCAATGATTACAGCCATTTTCAGTCAAACCTCACTTCACTAACCTCAGTGATCAATAAACGATGACAGAAGAGAAACACACATGAAAATTAGGGAAGTCTGAAGGAAACACACTTTGCAGATTCAACCAGTTTAGAGTTGATTGTGTTGCCTGCTCTTTACCTGATCAAGCCTTATTCATCTCAGAATCCTTGTTCCTGCTACAGTGATTGGCCCAGAGTTACAGCTAAATTTTTTAAATGACATATTCAAGTCCCAATCCCAGAAAACTGTGAATATGACCTAATTTGGAAATAGGGTTTGTTGAGGGAATCAAGTTAAGATGGGATTATTAGGGCATGTCCATAATCTAACATCAGTGTTCTTATAAGGATAGACACACAAAGAGAACCTCATGTGAAAGTGGACACAGATGTTGGAGTAATACTACTGCAGTCCAAGGGTGGGTGGCCACCACTAGAATGGAGGTCAGGAAAGAATCTTCCGTTGAGCCTTCAAAGGGTACCTGGTCCTGCTGACACCTGGATTTCAGATGCCAACTCCCAGGCCTGTTTCTCAGTGACATTCCTTGATTCCTCTCAGATGGTGTACCTAGAAGACGGAATGCTGAGCTTGACTGTCTACATATTCTCATTTCTATGTGATGAGTATGAGCTTATTGAGCAACTGTGTAAACTCAGATCTCAATTCCTGTTATTGCAGAGTGATAAAAAAAATGGCATCTACTCAAAGAGTTGTTGAATTGTTACATCCAAAGGGTACAACTCAGCACTAGCCTGCAGTAGGATTCTAATAAATACCAGCCAGAAGCTGTGTCTGTGTGACCCCCACAGCTACATAGTCTCTGTCAAGCGAATTTCCTCTATGCCTGGTGGAGATCCTACAGTAGCTAGCAGATGACTTGAGATTTCCAGCTTTAGAAGGTGTACTAGGAAGTAGAAATCTCTGTATAATAGATCCTTTTGGTATATTACCTACACACCACGTCACCCTTCGGGTCACCTGCAGGTGGTTTGGCACACATAGTGGAGGGACAGTGTCTCTTGGCCTGAGTGTGTTTTTTCTCTGGTCATGGAATATTCCCAGTACTCTTGGGGCAGTGCTGGACAGGCTCAGATTTAACCATGGAGAGCACAGCAGGAGACCGCAATGCCCCAGCCTCCCACCCCATCCCTGCTCCTGAGTAGAAAACTTTACAGATAAAAATACACCATGAACTTTATAACTTTTGAACTTTATAGGATAAATCTTCAGAGGCACATTTTCAGTAGGTATCCAATTGTTTCAGACAGGGACCCTCAATGTCATGAGTCAGCAAACTACAATCCAAGTCCAGCCAGCCAATTTTGCATGTTTCCGAGAACTGCCTCCATGTTAGAACAGCAGGGATGTATAATTAATTGCAAAAAGACACATCACCCACAGGCCTAGATTATTTACTAACTGCCTATCCTTCTGCACTAGAACAAATATTTCTTACTGGTTCCTTTTTTTGCCCTGGCACACTAGCCTGTTTCTTTGCATTCTCACTCAGGATACATCCAAGGTAAGCTACCCGCACCTGAACTCTTGTGTTCAGTTAGCTTTTAGAATTCCAACTATAATGCTCTTCTCATGCACCTACATGATCTTTACACTCAATAAAATGTCTGGCACAAAACAGGTTCCCAAATACTTGTCTTATAAATGAATAGGTGGGGAGTTCAAAGAGATCTCTAGGACATCAAAATAAAAGGAGTTTGTTGTTAAGGCAATATCTCTGAGGGGAGCCCTAAGACTAGGAAGAGCTTTGAGGCATGTCAGGTGCCCTTCTCTGAGCAATGATACTTCTGGATTATGAAATCTCAATATCACCATATCATGAATAAATTTTTCCCTTGAGGCACACTCTGTGATAGGGTAAAAAGTTCGTTCAAGATCAGGTACTTAGTGCAAATAGAACAAGTGCTTTGTTAAGTTCATTACCTAATCAGCAAAGAGAACCAGAAATGATAAGGAAATGTCTGTGCTCAGGACCCCAATGTTTGGAACTGTCATCTTGACCAGCTCTTCATCTCTGGGGGAAAACCAGCTTGAGCATTCGCTTACAAGGTCTAGGTGAGGACATATCCCTTGGAGCCTAACATGTTCTCCCCATACACAGGGTCCTTGCAGTGTTTGCTGAGCATCTCCGTGATCCTCTCACTGTGCTCAGCACCTCCTTGTTCTTCACCAACAACTGTGTTTGTTCCTCTTATGTGGTTCCTCTTATGTGGTAAAGGGACTCTATTTTGAAAGTTTAGATAATAGACTGTCACTTTAGAGTCAAGTCCCATCCAGTTTACCACTGTGTGCCAAGAACTATGTCAGGTGTGGAAGAGGCCATGAGCATGTATCATGCAGACAAGGAACATAAGTGACCTTGGATCGAGCCACTATCCAAATCACCACATTTATGCAGAAGCTATACCCCCCAGATTGAGCCTGTCAGTGACTAGTGCACTGAGAACCTAGGGCCACCAGTGCTTGGGAGATCCGGGACTCCAGGACTCCTTTTTTGACCATCACAGGCTCAGAGGCTTTGTCATTCCTTTAGCAGACTAAACAGTTGCTGGGGTGCTTCCACTCCACTTCCTCTCCCTCTTCCTCCTCTGGGCTCAGACTTAACATTGCCTTCTGATGCAATCCCACTTCTCTAAGCACCTCTTGTTTCCTTTCTCACAAGCAATTCCTTCAACAAAACCTTGGCGTGGTTAATCCTATCTTGTCTGCTTCAAGGTAGACCTGAATAAATACAGGTTGGGTCCTTGAAGTTTCACAATTTCTGTCCCCATTGTTGAAATACAAACTTGAGAAATTAACTAGTCTGTAGCCAGAAGGTGATTATGAAAGTCTTAGTCTTTACATTCAGTTCCTCTTGACTCCAAAAGTGCTTTCAAACTACAGATATAGCTTACTGGTATAGCACTTGCCTACAATATGCAATACTTTAGGTTAGATCCTCTACCACAAAAAAAAAATTAAAAAATGAAGTAGAGCAAAACAAACCAAACAAAAAGAGAAAATACATGCTTTTCCCACATTGTCCACCTCCCTGAATTGTCTGTGTCATGGCAATTTCTAGACATGAATGCAGAAGGGAGGTGTTGCAGTCAGGTTCGCATTGCTGGCAGAAATCACCTGACCAAGAGCAGCATGTGGGGAAAAAAAGGTTTATTTTGGCTTACAGATTTGAGGGGAAGTTCCATGATAGCAAGAGAAATGATAGCATGAGCATTGGGTGGACATCACCCCCTGGCCAACATAATGCAGCAACAGGAGAGTGTGCCAAACACTGGCAAGGGGAAACTGGCTATAATGCCCATAAGTCTGCCCCCAAGAATACACTGCCTCCAGGAGGCCTTATTTCCCAAATCTCCATCAGCCTGGAGCCTAGATTTGGGACACCTAAGTTTATGGGGGACATCTGAATCAAACCAGCACAGGAGGACTGTATAAGGAATAAAGGAGGCCAGCTTTGGGGGGGTGCAACAGGGGATGGAGGAAGGCAGTGAGACAGAGAGAGAGAGAGAAATGACAAGAAATGATAGTGATCTCCATTATAAAAATGTTATGAAGCTCATTACTGTGTATGTTAACTTAAAAATTCAGATTAGCATCCAAGTGAATCTAATTTAATCAATGAATAAATAAAATAAACAAAGTCTAAAAGTAGCATGGGGTCTAGTAGGAAGAAAAGGGGCTTTAGTGCTGGGAAAGGGGAAGAAAGAGTAAATAAAAGAGTAAGTAGGGGGTCAGAATACTTTGTGTACATGTATTCTGATTCCCAAAAATGAAAAATAAATGAATTTTGTCATTCATGTCCTAAGTAATTCCTTAAAAATGTAGAAACTTGGATGGCACTTATAAGTAATGTAAAATGCAGGCAAAAAGACAAGCTGAGAAGTTTGCAGGTGTGTTTGGAGTAAGATTCTGGGAGAAAAGAGCCACATCACACCTGCCATGGAATAATATAGTGACTAAGAAGCTGGAAGCCATTTGTGAAGGTTCTGTTTAGCAAGAAATATAAATATCTGATTCATTGGTAGAAAAGAAAAAAGAAATCACCTTTTTTTAAAGCAAGAGAATAGCAATAAAGTAAAATCAGCGAGGTTCTGATAAGCAAGTGTGGTGAGAGTTTAGGGTTTTTGTAAGCCCAGTGACCTTGTTTGAAACTTCATGATCAAGATTCAATATAGAAAGTCCTCCATATGCTTGGTACACACCACTGCCTGAGTTCCTCTAAAGAACTATGTTGCCTGCTGTTTCTGTCTCCTCCTCTCTGACAGTCAGCAATGAAAGGTAAGTGGAGGACTCTCAGAATCATAGAGGCATCCAAGAAGCAGCTCCTTACCTCATGACAGAACCTGCTCTAGATATGCATCACACCACCATAAAGACTATGTTTACTGGATCTTCTCCAGGATACCATCTCTAAACAGGACAGATGCTCCTCTCTCTACCCTTACTTCATCAATCCTCTGCTCTTCCCTTTTCAGCCTTTGCCACTGCCATGGCGTGACTCCTACAAAATAGGCATGTGAGCATGCATGGACACACAGCACAATGTGACTCCTACACACACTACACACTAGGCACATGAGCGTGCATGCAAAAACAGCACAATGTGACTCTTACACACACTACACAGTAGGCATGTGAGCATGTGTACACACACAGCACAATGTGAATCACACACACATAGCACATAAGGCACGTGAGCATGTATACACATACAGCACAATGTGACCCCCCCACACACTACACATAAGGCATGTGAGCATGCATGCACACACAGCACAATGTGATTCCTACACACACTACACACTAGGTACATGAACATGCATGCACACACAGCACAATGTGACTCCCACACACACTACACACTAGGCATGGGAGCATGTATGCACACACATGACTGGGACAGAGGAGAATCCCAATATAACCTGGTTTAATAGTTGATTATGTAGATTGAAGGAGGGCTTTATACATCATTGAAAATTGCAAGTGCTTTTTCTGCTCTAACACATATAACCAAAGACTTTTCTCATTTGGAACTGACACATCTAAACTTACCCTCGATTTTGACTAAATATACAACTTCTACTAATACACTTAGTTTTGGCTAACATACCAGTTGTATGTCCAGGAATTGGCTGGACATGCCTGCGTGTCACTGAAGTCATGGCATAGTCTCAACCTGAGATAATAGATATTCACATGGCCACTAACAAAAATGTGGCATAAATACAAAAAGCAGATCATGTGAAATTCTACTTCATTGATTTAGGAGGGGTTGTAGCATTTGCTGTGTACTTGTACCAGAAATATTTTATTTGCACCATCACTTTATCCTTATAGTTTTCTGAGGCAGCTATTATTGTTTATACTTTATTGGTGATATAAGCAGAGGGCTTGAACCTATTTCCAAAATATGGAGTTAATAGTAACCCTGTTTAAGTTTCAAATTCAGGACTTCCTAATTCAGAGTACATGGCTTTCTAACCCAAAGTTTTCACTAGGTTTCGTGACTCATGACAATGTCTAGTGTTCTCTTTGAGAAACAGGTAGCCAGCAAGCTTAGACTGTTGCAATTGTGAGTTTGCAGAAAGACTAGAATGGGGAATGAGATAGTCCAGTAAGTAAAGTGCTTGTCTTTCAAGCATGAGGGCTTGAGTTTGATCCCCAGTACTCACATAAAAATGCCAGGCATGTATGGTGGCACATACTTGTAAACCCAGCGCTAGAGAAACAAGACAGGAGGATCTTTGGAGCTCACTGGCCAGTTAGTATAGCCTAATTATCAAGCTTTAAGTCTCTCAGAGTCCCTGTCTCGAAGAAAAAGATGTTTGGTACTCCTGAGGAGTAACACCTGAGGTTGTCCTCTGGTCTTCACACACACACACACACACACACACACACTAATTAAAAGAAAAAAACGAGGGAACAGGATGATTCCAGGGAGATTTCTCAAGCACCTGAGGCACAGGACAAAGTTGCTTGCATCCTGCTTGATATCCAGCATGAAGAAATGCATGGTCTACCTTTACAGAGGCATGTGAAAGCCAGAGACTCAGGACTGTGGTGCTCTGAGGACAAGGACCATACTTTGTACATCTCTAATTGTATATCAACATAAACTAAAATGCATGTCCAGGACAGTGTTTACAACTTAAGACATTAAAAATAGTTTTAACAAAGTGAAGAGAGGAGAATAAAGCAAAAACTATAATAATTGAAGTGAGTCTAAAGAGATTTGTGTAAGAGGAAAAAAAATAAAGAGCAAAAATGTATAACTTGACTGACAGACAAAATAATCGTCCATAAATATTTGCAAGATGAACATAAGATCAGGGAGAACGATTTCTTGGCTTTTCCAATGTGCCTCGCAGTGGTAGTGACTAAGGGAAATGTCTGCAAATGACTGGGCAAGGTAAGAGCAGTCTAGAGACAAATTGAGGTGGTCTGGGGTGGGGAATATGGAGTCCCATGGCTCTAGGCTCAGCTCTCAAGGACTCCAGACAAGTCATTACCTCACTCATTCAACTATTTGCATATCAAGTGCCTTGAGTTCTGCACATATCAGAGAGGCATTCTGCCTAGTGAAGCACTCTGTCTTCCAGGGAAGAGAGAGATTCATGAACATTAGCAATACAGTGGTGAGTGTCATGATGAGGGCTGCAGGAGGACACTGATGGTTAATGTGCCTTATGAAGCAGAATGCGCCTTTGGGGATGGTCAAACTGCAGTTATAGGAATGAGCAAAGATTGGTCACTGCAGACAGATAGACAGAATGCAGGAGAGGGAGAAGCCTGAGAGGAGGAAAGGAGTGTTCAGAAAGCTAGGAAAAATGCAGAGTCAGAGGCTAGTAGGGAACAGCTAGAGACAGCTCGGCAGTAGCCAGGACTGCTGTGTTTTAGGGCACTTTGGAGCAAGGGGAGGTGCCGGTAGTGGAGAAAGCAGGCTCAGAACTGTCTTATACTGAGCCTGCAGGAGTGGCTTTGGGGAAAATGGGTTGGATGTTGTCTAGTAGTGCATGAAAATAAAAATGAGAAAAGCTTTCCTAGGACAGGGGCTCATGAGCCAAGTTTAGGGCAGAGGTTTCCATTGGAATATCCAAGATTCAAATTCCAGCCTGTCCCAGTCTCATAATGGTGCTGGTGGATAGACGTGTGGCTCATCCTCAGTTTCTACAGGTACAAATGGCAGCATTATGCTGCTGAGAAAAATGTTAAGCATTGAGCAATTGTCAATGAAGCAGTATAGCCACATTCTGGGTATTCTTGAAACATCACATTGAATTCCTTATTTTCTTCTTCAGATATTTCCCAGAGGGGTCAACCTTAGATCTTTGCAGGGGGCGAGGGGAGGTAAAGCACCCAATAGTTCATGTCATTTAAAAATGTAGTTTTTCTTATAATTCAGAGCTAATAAATGTGGGGGCTCCACTGGTGACCTAACTTTCTATCTACTATCTCTTGTTGAACATAAGGTACCTCAATACCCTGGCAGGCCAAACCTTTCTTCATGTTCAGACTCCCTCAAGTACACGTAGTTATGCTTACTGTGAGGCATTAGCAAGCCTACTGAAGGTAGACTTCTTGCATAGCAGCCCTCTCATGCCCTAACCAGCCTGGGGAGACATGGCCTAAAGAAATTGTGCAATTTGTTTTTGGCCTCCAGTGGGTCTGGGACAGGCCCCAGAATAACAGCTTATGACTGCCTTCTGGACCAACATTTGCCCAGATTCTCTATCCATTTTCCTAGAGCCTGTGGCTTGATTGGTTGACACCAATTGCCAGCTAAATCCATGGCTACAAGACTAGGAAAACAAGGCACTAGTATCAAAGCCCATTGCCATTTAGTAATTGTGTGATCCTGGCCAAGATCTCATCTCTATGTCTTGTTTCCTCATGCTCAACACAGGGCTGATAATGGCATCTGCTTTATGGAGTGATTATGAAGGTTAAATGAGACAGTAGGAAATACTTCATGAATACCACCATTACTGCAATGATGATGAGGAATAAGAGAGCTCTGGAGGCTTATAAGCATTGAAAAGCTATTTCACACCTTTGGATAAAGCTTTGTTAGTGGGTTTCTCTGTGTGTACTCAACCAGAAGTAGATCATAAAAGGAAAGGGTTTATTTTAGCTGACAGTTTTGAGGGGAAGTGTCCATCATGGTGGGAAATCATGGCAGGAGCAGACAGCCAGTGTCACATCTTCACATCAGCAGGGAGGAAATAGAAAGTACAAAGGCACCAAGTGGGGCTGAACTATAACATCTCAAGACCCACCCTCAATAACACACCTAAGTTAGCAAGGATCTATTTCCTGAAGGCTCCACAAACATCCCAAACAGTGCCACCAACTGGTAATTATGTATTTAAGTTCTTGAGTCTATGGGGACATTTTACATTCACAGCACTCTATACCAGGAGCCCTGACCATGACACATTGACTAGTATACATTCTTTGGAATGCCCTCCCAATGACTCCTATTTTCTGAAGCTGGGATGGTGTTGGGCCTTGAGTGGCCCAGACGCGAGGCCTAGTGGAACTTCCTGAGCCTACCTACTTCCGCATAGGAATTGGAATTCCCGTGCGCCCTGCATGCTTGGGACCAATCATTTCAATAGTTGCAGTCTACTATTGTCCCTTACCTCTTCCCCCATCCTAAAATCTCCACCCTCGTTCTCAACATTATATAGGCAACTGCCTGTAACAATAAAGCGAGTTCCTGCTTTGACAAGACTTCCGACTCAGTGTGGTTTTTCTCCGGTGACTAGGAGAGGTTCTGAGTGGTCGACACTCATCCTCCTCCTCAACCCCTTGGGAGGAACCAGCGGGCCTGGTCCTTCCTCAGCACTACCTGCCGGGGGAGCCTGGCAGGATGGTACTAAAGGCAAGTCTCTACAGGGCACTCATCTATGGTAAGTCTTCTTACCTTCTGGGAAGCCTGGAATATTAGAGCTAAAAGAGGGAATCTGATTTCATCTCCTAATATTACAGAAAGGATAATCCAAGTGTATCACATGGCTAACAGTTGAACACATAGGGTCTAGAACCCAGGACTCTTGACAGTAAGCCCTACCCATGATCCATAATGCACCTGCAGTGAAGGGACCTACAAAATACCTAATCTTCACAGAAGACCTTCTATGTGATAAGCCCAGGAATACAGGCTTTACATTTATGATCCCACCCCAACTTCATAATTACCTCAGGAAGTAGGTCTTAGTCTTCTTATGTTACAAATGAAAAAATAATAATGATGGGCCTGGGGAGATGTCTCACTGCAGAACAAACAAGAAAACCTGAATTTGGATCCCTAGCTCCCTTGTTAAAAATGCCACACATAGTCGTGTACATCTGTAATCCCAGCAATGAGAATGAGGCAGAGACAAGGAATACCCATGGCTCAGTAGCTAGCATTTCTAGCTGGATCAGGGAACTCTAGGTTCAGCAAGAGACCCTGTTTCAGAGAAGAAAGTGGATAATAATTTAGGAAGACTCTCTAATATCAACTTCTGGCCTACATACACACATGTACACACACATCCCTGTATATTGAATACGTGTGCACCCACAGGCATACAAACTCACATACACAGAAGTACACATACCATAAATACATAAGCACATGTAGAAAACAATAGTAAGGTTTGTAAACCCACCATATAAAGCTAATCAATGTTGCTATAACTGGATGCTAGAGACTGTGACATCAAAAAATGAAAGGGAGTTCATTGAGTTCATGGGTCATAAGGCTGGGAGATCTCCAAGCAAGACACTGGCACTTGATGAAGTCTTACCATTGCATCATAATCTGGTGGATTCAGTTTGCTAAAAAGAGAGTCTGATATTACATCAAAGCCCCTTTCTCAATACCATGATTCCATTCATGAGAGCAGAGCACTCATGACCCAATCACCTCTCAGTAGTCTCTTCTTAAATGGCATTGAGGCTGACTTAGGGAATTAAGTCTTCAGCGTATGAAATTGGGAGAATATATTCAAGCCATGGTGCCCAATAGATGTAGACAAGATTCTTCTCTTCCTCCCTCCCTCTCTCTCTCTCTCTCTCTCTCTCTCTGTCTGTCTGTATGTGTGTGTGTGTGCACATGCACATGCACTTGCACATGTTCCTTATATTTACATAACAACTCTTTAAGGAAGGACTATATTCTTATTTTATATACAAGGACAGTAAGACACAGAATATTAAGTAGCTTGCAAAAAATGACAGAGCTCCTAAGCCACAGAGTCAAGTTCTAAATCCAGAAAGTAGATTCCCCCAAGACTATCTCTCTTAGCCATGGAAACCTAGATTTAAGTTGAAGCCCCCAAATTCTCTGTGGCCCACACTAAATTCTGGTCTTCCATGTCTCAGCACCCTGTCAAGTGAGCAGCTGACTCACCTTGCCTTGATAGGGGGCTTCCTGAGCCTCTGAGTCAGGCAGAGCCACACTGCAGTCCTGCCTGCCATGAACTGCAGGGGCCACTGGGTCTGCCCAGGGGGTTATAAGAGAGGATATTTTCTTCCTGTCTTCTGGCCAGGACACTGAAATCAGCAGAATAATTGCCAGGTGAGTTACCACATCCCTAAACTATCCTGCTACTAATATCTTAGAGCCCAATACCTATTCCAAACTCAGAGTCACCTGCCTGATCTGAGAGTAGGAGCTTAAACAGGTCACTTCAATTTCTAACCTGGCACATGCACAAGGTATGTGCTCCCATCTTCCTTTCTGGTCGTTATATCATTTATCAAGCTTAGCTCTGTGGAAAGTGTGACTGCACACAGTCTCAAACTCCCTAGTACTGTTGATGGCAAGGAACAAACATTCTATTTGCCATCTTCAGAGGCCACAATGCAGTTGGCATGACAAAATTCCTGCTTGCACACCAGCCCTGAGACTGCCAGCTAATGGTATGCCAACAGGTTGTCACTAATGTCAAAGCACTGCTCACAGAACCCTGGATCCTGAGACTGATGTACTGCCATGCCAACAGGTTGTCACTGATGTCAAAGCACAGGCTACAGAATCCTGAGACTGATAGTTATTGGTATGCCAAGACGTTGTCACTGATGTCAAAGCTCAGGCCACAGATGCTGCATCCTGAGACAGGTTTTCTGTTTCTTTGGTGCCAAGCCTCTCACCAATGCATTTGCAGGACTCAGATACTGTCCCCTGGTTCTCAAATGAGGGAGGGCTTCTTATCATGTCACCTCATCAAACACTTTAGAGACATTTCCTATGTGCTTTTGTTTAGAACTCAGGGTAAAAGGACTTGTTAGTAAAAGCATTTATCTGCAATAAATAAATAAATAAATAAATAAATAAATAAATAAAAGAATGAGGAAAGGAGGGACTGATCAAAAAAACAAACAGTACGAGGTCTAATGTTTATTGAAAAAGCAACAGAAAATAATATGTATCATAGCCTGCTGCTGGGACCTGCAGAGCTGATGGGTGGGAGAGGGGGTATGGGATGCAAATCTGTTCTGCCACCTGCTTTTATAAATAAAGTTTTATTGGAGCCAGACATGTTGGCACACACCTGTCATCATTACACTCTGAAGTGGAGAACAACTGAGTTGGAGGCCTGTTTGGGCTACATACTGGAATCTGGTTTCAAGATAGCATTGAAAATTATTGGAACACAGTAATACACATTTGTTTATGCATTGTTTATCATAGACTTTGGTCTGTAACAGCAAAGCTGAGAAGGCTCATGTCTCCAAAGCAGCAAAGATTTACTGTCCACCTGGATACACAATTGTGTAGTTACAGACTCAGTTCACTGCACTAAAGGTCACTCTACATGCTTCTCATAGTTAATTCTACTTAATCATCACAGAAATTCTTATCCCATAAGTGTTATCAATTCTGTTTTGAAACTAGAAGCTTGGAGAAGCAAGGTCATAGCTTCTAGGTCACACAAAAGTCAAAAGAAGAATCTGGATTTGAGAAAGGCAGTGTTTCTCCTGGTTCCTGTGAGCTGAGACTTAGGCTCAACCCCTAAGTGACAGAATGCTGAGTTGTGGGAGAAACCATAATGAAGAGTGATGGCCCAAAAAATGAAGGCAGAAGGCACAAATGAGCACAGCCCAGGGCACAGCAGACCTGGAGAAGGAATGTCAGACCTTCAGAGCTAGAAAGAAACTTTAAGATCAAGTGCATGACCTGGGTAGAGTCAAGTTCTGGGTAGCATCCCACAACAAGAAAGTCCTTGCTGTTAGCATAACACTGATGCTTTGCAGGATCTGGGTGCTTCAGACCTTGCCAAGCAGGCTTCCTTCTCCAATGCCCTACATTTCCTGTCACAGTCCCAGGGAGCACTAATTAAAGCCATGATTTCCCTTCACACTGTTCAGAGTCACAATCAAATCAGCTACAAGCTTGATGTTTGTTTGAACAGCATGTGCTCATGTGACTATAGTTTCTGTTTGACCAGGTGCAGAGCAAAGACACAGCTTTGGAAACCAGCTGTCATAGCATCCTATTTGCCACTGGTTCTATGCGTGACCTTGAAAAAGTCACCTGAATGCTTTGACCCCAATCTCAAGCTGGGTCAAGTGTAGGGGCTGGAATATACATTCCCTGGTGGCTCAAACTTTTCAACTTGAATACAGGGATCAAAATCCACACACCAGCTTTCTGGCTGTCTTGTTGTTGTTGTTGTTGTTGTTGAATTTGATCTCTTAATATCAAGAATTGGGAATGAGTCATTTGAATTCATAAGAATTTTATGTCTGCAACCAGAATTCAGGCACTCATTCCAGGAAAATAATTAATTGAGCTAAATTTTAACTAGGATTTCAGCCTAATGCTAGTAAGTGGCTGAGAATAAAACAAGTACTGAGACAGCACAGCAAGAGAGTGTGACAAATGTCATACCAAAAGGCAACTGAGAGCAGCCTGACCATGAGCTCCAAAGCCAGAGTTCAAAAACTGGCAATGTTATGTATCTGGGCAGCTTAGCCAAGTTATTTGACTTCCCTATGTCTGATGCTCTTATCTGTAGAACAGAGATAAGCACTCTGTCTCAAGGCTATGGGACAGAATCAATGCAGCCAATTCTTATAAATCTCTCAGATTTGAGTCTGTTCAGATGAAGCATGCTGTGAATGTGGGCCATGATGGAAGTGGACTGGATGACAAAGGTACCTACCTAGTCCTGGTCCAGGAACCCAGGGACGCGCCTGAGCAAAGCTTCTCCAAGGAAGTAACATCAACACTGAGGCCCAAAGGATGAGTAAGAATTAGAAGGGAAATGTGAAGGTTAGGGGAGAACATTTCACAGGCTGTAGATACGAGTGTGCCATAGCCAAGAGTCAAAGGCATAGAGGAGTGTAACCCCTTAAAGGCCACAAAAAGGGCTGACAGGTGAGGCTGGGTGGATAAGCTGAAATCTGATCATTAAAGCTTTAAAGCTTGGACTGGAGAGAGGGCTTATCAGGTAAGACACTTGCCTGCAAAGCCTAAGGACCTAGGTTCTATCCCCCAGTACTCATGTAACCCCGATGCACAAGGTGATCTGTGCATGAGCATGGAGTTCATTTGCAGTGGTTGGATGCCTTGGCTCACCCACTCTCTCTCTTTCTTTCTCCCTATCTGTGCCTCTTTCTACCTCTCTTAAATAAATAAATAAATAAATAAATAAAGCTTTATAGCCAGCACATTGCGCAATATCAGTAGAGCTATGTGACAATCTCTGAGGGAACTCCACCTGCACCGAGGCCACTCTTGCATTAAGTTGGGAGGACCTTTGTCATGTGGCCCAGCAGATGATCTATCAGAAAGTACCGCAGTTGAAGAGCCCAGGGTGGATGCTACTGTATATAGTGAGGCTCACCCAGGGAAATCAATGGTGGTTGCAAAAATCAAAAAAAGAGGACTTACAGTTGAAAATAGTATGAGCTTCAGAAACCCCAAAAGACTGAAAATAAATGGAAGAGAGATCATGGTAGAAGGGTTGCTACATGGGACCAGAATGCAAGAAGCCTGTTCACACAGGCTCAGTTAGTTGGAGGTGTGGTTAAGCCCATGGGTCTGAGAGGATAGGACGCACTGCTGGGTATTGGCAGTTTAGGATTGAGAGTTAGCACAGAGAATATCTCTAAATTGACTCATGGTTGTGCTCAAACATTGCGTTCCATTGTGGGCTTGGGTTCCCACCAAGTCCACCCTGGTGAGTCAAGTAGGGAGGTGTTGGGAGAGATGCCTACTGTTTTGAAGAAACAGTACAAGCACCAGGGAACCTCTGCCTCTTTCATGTGTGAATGAAGATAATAACAGAACTATGTCAGGGTGTCTTATGAGGATGGTAGCTTTTTTATGAGGATTAATATAGGTAAAGTGTTTAAAGATTGTTGGAAATATAATAATGTTCTATACTACTGCTTACTTTGGTTTTACTTTACTTAAAAAATATATCTCAGTGTTAGTTACTTAAAATATAAAAGCGACCAGGGTACAATCTTCACACTCGAAGCACTAAGGAGAAAGCTAGACAAGGAAAGGGATGAACACAAAACAGGGTTAAATGGCTGCCAGAGCTGTGGGTGAGTTGAGAATAAGAAAAATAGGTCACAGACAGAAATATAGGTGAGGAATATACACGACATCCTGATCTCTCACACTTCTAAGGGTTGTTCAAGAGGAGAAGGGGAACAAATACTAAGAATATGAATCCAAAGTGGGGATATAGTGAGCTTTGTAGAGTACTTGCCTTGCAAGCTCAGGGCCCAGAGTACGATGACCAACACTGACAAATAAAGCAAACATACGGAAAACAAGATAATCAAATGGTGAGCATGCTATGAGCGGTCGCAGATAACACTGCGCATTGGCTCCTCTTAGAGGAGAGACAGAAAATGAGGCCACTCTCTGTACTTTTGTACCTTGAAGCAAATACGTATTTCAAAAGTTACCAGTAAGTCGTGACCAAATCAACTTTTCTTTCTGGTATTCAGGCTTCTGGATTTTTATTTCCCCCAGTTGATTCGTAGATACAATAAACAAAGCTATGAGATGCAAGGGTGCTATATGAAAAAGAAGGCATCAGAGAATTTCAAATACATACAGGGTTTTTATTTCAACTTGAAGTTTCATGTTTTGCAAATTAAACATACTAAAGATTATACTAAAACTTTAATTCTTAGTAGCTCCAGCACTAAAACGTTTAAAGACAAAAAAGATCTTTGTCCACAAAGTATATAGAAGCGTTTAAGGCCTCCTAATGCCAGAGTGTTTTTCCAGTTTTCTATTTATCAGTAGTAGCTGAGCATTTAGTTCAAATCCCACCTTTACAGATGCTCTTTCCAGAGGCTTCCAGGGACCATTTAAATGCAAATGTATGCATATTTATTCAGGGTAGTGTTGGGTCAAACTAACTTTTTAGTTAGAGCTTTGAAACTATACAAACTTTACTAGGACAAGTGAGAAATGCAGAACGTCATAAATAAGGAATATGTGACCCCAAATTCGAGCTTCTTGTGGTAACCTCAGTTAGCTCTGCAGCATTGCCTTTCTGTCAATGTATCCCATGGGTGTAGTGCTGCTGTCTACTCATTTGATTCACACAGGAAAGACTTGCTGCAGCGCCACATTTGTATTCTACTCTTCACTTAATGCTGTGCTGCTAGATTGCTGAGCGATATTATGATGCTTCTTCCCCAGCTGTCAAGTTGCTGCACTATATTTTCTCGAAAGAACAATTCAGTCTAGATTCTGAGTGAGGGATTGGGCATTGAACACACAAAGGACAATCCTGTTTCAAGCTTACTCTGAAGGACTGGGCTCTAAAGAAAGGCACCTTGGCACTTCCAAGGTACTGATTCATTGCTGGCTGCCAGGTAAGCAGAACTGGAAAAGGCAGCTGGACTGGTGCAGGGAGAGGCCATAGATGGAACCACAGCTTATAAAAGTAAGAGAAACCCTCAGGTAGGTCTGCGTTTTTTTAGGAGGCAGTTTATGTCAGAGCTGCTGACACTACTTCCCACTGCCCCATATCCCTGGCATGTTCAACTGGTTTCTTTCCTACAGCCACTGTGTGCATGACAGGGACCACACCCACCCCAGTGCTCTAATGATAAAGAGGGCCCTTCTTCCAAAGCCAGGGACTGCCAAGGAAAGGAAATAACAAATGTTTGTTGTCAAGAGCCAGAGAGTAATTATGGTGGGCTTAGTGGTTCCTACAGAATCTCCATGACATATTTTTTGTTAGTTGCTAGTGAACATGGGGGAAATAGACTTTTGTAGCTCAGGCCACAGGGCAGAAGAGGTAGACCTTGGGGCAAGGATTTCTTTCTCATCTTAATTGAAAATAAAAGTACAGATTCTGAAAATTATTTCAGAACTTTTGAGAAATGACTGTGATGCCCAGTCCAGTTTTTGCTGACATCCTGGGAAGAGTCATGGATATCAACACTGCAATCACACCTCTAGGTACCACAGGATCCACAGGGAGTGCCTAAGAGCTGTGTTATTTATATTATCCTGCCTCATAGCTCTCCTAATGTTTAGGAGGATGTCTTTCTAGTATGAGGAAAGGTTAAATACTGCATTCAGCAAATAGTGTACAGTGCTGATGAAGTATAGGAAAGAATTTTCAAAAGACCTGTAGTTTCATTTATTCTCATTTTTTAATCAGGAATTCAAATAATGATCAAGATGTATTCCTTTGACTTGAAGAACTTTAATTGTATTGAATCAAAAATTTTACACAATATCTAATAACTATATGATACTGAATGTACAAAATGGCCAGATGATACAAGTGTAGAACATAGATACACAATCTGCAGCAGCAAGTGCAAGAATCCATCATCTATGGGCAGTAGAAGGCCAATCTGGTATATATAATTAGAATTACAGAAAGTTGGGCTAGCAGTGATATGTATACTCTAGTAATTGGTCCAAGAAGCCAAGCAAGAAACACTATCACACTGGGCATGGTGGCACATGCCTTTAATCCCAGCACTTGGGAGGCAGAAGTAGTAGGAGGATTTCTGTGAGTTTAAGTGAGGTCAACCTGGAGCTATACAGTGAGTTCCTGGTCATCCTGGACTAGTGAGACTCTACCTCAAAAAAAAAAAAAAAAGAGAGAAACACTGTCTCAATTGATGAAGCATAGAGAAGACATGATAAGTAACTTTGCTCTTACTTCCAACTCAGGGAAAGCACACATGCAGCCTGGTCAACACTTACTGTGCCCTGCTTTGAGCTAGACCACCTTCAGTTTCTCTGGGCTAACACCTCCAATGGGGATTGAGATGGTTAGAATATACTATGCCCTCATCACTAGAAACAAAAAACACAGCAAGTCAAATAAAAATCTCTGTAGAAATTTTCACCAATAGGATGGCTCAAGAAGACAGAAGATCTATCTTGAGGACAAAATATCTGATCTTAAGGACAAGGTGACAAATGTAGCACATGCTACAAAGAAAAAAACAATCTAATAAGAAGGTATGAGAGAACTATTTGGAACACTATGATGAGATCAATCTTAAGAATTCAGGATTTAGAAGAAGAATTTCAATCTAAAGGCATAGTATTCTCAACAAAATCATGGAAGAAAATTATCCCTCCCCAATAGAGAAAAAGATGTCAATACAGATACAGGGGGCATTTAGAACACTAAAAAGACAACACCAGAGAACCACTTCTTCCTGTTTTATATTTAAACTACTAAATATATAGACCAAAGCAGTAAGAGAGAAGCACTAGTCACCTATAAAGGCAAACCCATCAGGATAACATCTGATTAATCAACTTTAAAAGCCAGGAGAGCTTGAAATGATATATTCCAATTTCTGAAAGACAACAACTGCCAACATAGACTACTGTATCCAGCAAATACAGCACTCATAACTGAAGGAGAAACAAGAACTTTCCATGACAAAAACAAGCTAAAGGTGTATATGACCACTACAGAAAATACTTGGAGGGATACTTTATACTGAAGAGAAAGACAAGCACATATATTAAACCAAAGGAAAGAATAAACCATGTCCAAATAATAGAGCAAGAGAGGAAGAGAAAAACAGTAAGTGCTGTACAAATCAGTAAAAATGGCAGGAATAAATGCATACCTATCAATGATAACTCTTAACATCAATGTTGTTAATACCTCAATCAAAAGACACAGACTTGCAAACTGGATGAAAAGCTAAGAGCTCTCTGTTGCTTCCACAAAACTCACCCCACAGTAAAAGACAGACACTACCTAAGGATGAAATGATGGAAAAACAGCATTTGAAGCAAACGGGCCTAGTAAAAAAGCAGGTGTTGCTGTGCTAATATCTGACAAGATAGACTTCAAACGAACATCAATTAGAAGAAATAATGGTCACTTTATACTGATTAAGGGAACAATACAACAAGAAGACATCCAACAAGAAGACATTATAATTCTAGACATATATGTACCAAATGTGAGTATATCCAATTTCATTAAACAAACACTACTTGGCATAATGTTGCAGATAATCCCAAGCACAATTACAGTGGATGACTTCAATACCTCACTTACCAATTGAAGAGTCATCCCAAGGGGCTAGAAAGATGGCTTAGCAGTTAAGGTGCTTGCCTGTGAAGCCTAAGGACCCACGTTTGATTCCCCAGTACCCATATAAGTCAGATGCACATGGTGGTACATGTGTCTGGAGTTCATTTGCAGTAGATAGAGGCCCTGGCACACTCATTCTCTCTCTCTTTCTCTCCCTCTCAAATAAACAAATGAAATAATATTTTAAAACCCACACTTAGAAAGAAAAAGAAAGTTCAACTCATCAAAAAATAAAGATAAACATCTGGATTAAATGACATCACGGAACAAATGAACACAATAGACACCTAGTGGACATTCTATCCACATGCTGCTGAATACACACCCTCCTCAGTAGCACATGGAACTTTCTAAAATAGATAATATAGTATGATACAAATCAAATCTTATCAAATACAGAAAAACTGAATAGTTCCTTTTTCTCTATCTGATCACAATAGGATTAAACTACAAATTAACAGCAAGAAAGACTATAGAACATACACAAACTCATGGAACTTTAAGAAATTAAATGATAAATGGGTCACTGAAGAAATCAAGAAGGAAATAAAAAAATTCTTACAATTGAATGATAATAAAAACACAAAATATCAAAACCTATGTGATATAATAAAAGTAGTCATAAAGGAAAAATTTAAGTGACTATATCAATAAATTAGAGAGATTATAAATAAATAATTTAATGCTGCACCTTAAGGCCTCAGAAAAAGAAGAACCAAAGCAAAATCAGTAGACAGAGAGAAATAATAAAGATCGGGAAGAAATTAATGAAATAGAAGCCAAAAAAAAAAAACCTACAAAAAACAATTAAACACAGAGTTGATTCCTGAAAGAATATACAAGATTGATAAACTATAGTGAAACTTACTAAAAAATAGAAGAGAGTCAAATCAATAAAATCAGAGAAGAAAAGGTCTCCATTACAACAGATAGCAACGAAATTCAGAAAATCATAAGACAAATCTCAAGAACATATACTCCACTAAATTGCAAAATCTAAAAGAAGTGGATAAAATTCTACATATATTTCACCTGCCAAAATTAAAGCAAGTTGAGATAAAACATTTAAACAGCCCTATAACAAGCAGTGAGATCAAAATACTTATAAAGAGATCTCCTAACTAGAAGTCCAGGCCCATATGGATTCAGTGATGGAATTTTATCAGACTTCTACAGAAGAACTAACATCAATGTTTTCAAAGTACTCTATAAGATAGAAAAGGAAGAAACAATGCCAAACTCCTTTTATGAAGCCAACATTATCTTGATACCAAAACAAGATAAAGACAAAAAAAAAAAAGAAAAAGAAAAACAGAAAACTACTGATCAATCTCCTTCATAACATAGATGCAAAATTTCTCAAGAAATTACTGGCAAACCAAACTTAAGAACACATTCAAAACATCATTCATCCTGATCAAATGAGTTTTATTCTGGAAATGCAGGAATGGTTCAACAGAGGCAAATCAATAGATGTAATACAGCATATAAATGGACTCAAGGACAATAATCACATGACCATCACAAGAGATGTGGAAAAATTATTTGACAAAATCCGACATCCCTTCATGAAAAAAGTCCTAAAGAAACTGTGAATTGAAGGAACTTATCTCAATATAATCAGGCTTTTTTTTTTTTTTACAAACTTACATCCATCATTATACTATATGTAGAAAAACTCAAAGCATTTCCAGTAAAATTAGGATCAAGACAAGGTTGTCCATTTTCTCCACTTTTATTTAATAAAAGTATTAAATACCTTCTTATATTTTATTGTAAGTATTAGATATAGCAATAAGAGATAAGCAACAAGAGATACAAATGAGATACAAATAGGAAAGGAAAAAGTCAAATTATTTTATATGCAGATATGTGACTATACATAAGGAACCCTGAAGATTACCAAAAAACTGTTATAGATGATAAATGCTTTCAGCAAAGTAGCAGAATACAAAATTAATACACAGAAATCAGTAGGCTTTCTATATACCAGTAACAAACACGCTAAGGGTGAAATCAGGGAAACAATCCTATACATAATTACCTCAAAAAAGAAAAAGACTACCTTGGAGCAAACCTAACCAAGGAATTAAAGGACCTCTACAATGAAAGATTTAAAACACTCAAGAGGAAAATAAAATAAAACACTCAAAGGATAAATTACAGAAGGCACTAGGAAATGGAAAGACCTCCCATATTCATGGATTGAAAGAGTAAATATTCAGGAAGTCATGAAAATGTTTATCATACCAAAAGCAATATATAGATTTAATGCAATTCCCATCAAAATCTCAATGGAATTCTTCACCAAAATAGAAAAAAAAAATCTTAAAATTCATTTGAAAGCACAAAAATACTTGTCTAGCCAAAGAAATTCTGAGCAACAAAAATTAGGATGGCAGTATCACCATCCATGATTTTAAGATATGTTACAAATTCATTGTAACAAAACAACATGATACTGGTATGTGCAATCACATGCACACACATGCACACACAGAGAGACACACAGAGAGAGAGAGAGAGAGAGAGAGAGAGAGAGAGAGAGAGATAAAGTAACAGAACAGAAGACCCAAATGTAAACACATGCAGCTACAGTTAGCTGATTTTTGACAAAAATGTCAAAAATATTCACTGGACAAAATACAGCTTCTTTAACAATGAAGCTGAAAAACCTGAAGATCTATATGTAAAAGGATGAAAATAGATCTTGATTGCTTTCCATGCTCAAGAATCAAGGACCTTGATGTCAGACCTAAAACTCTGAAACTTCTACAGGAAAATGTAAGAAGAACACTTCGATATATAGGCATAAGCCACAACTTTCTGAATAGAACCCCAGTTGCTCAGGGAATAAGACTACTAATCAACCATTGGAACCTTATGAAATTAAAAACAACTTGAATAGACAAAAATGCAGCCATAATAATGGGAAAAATTTTTTCCAGCTGTACATCTGACAGAGGATTAATATCTAGGATATACAAAAGAACTCAAAAAATGAAATAATAAAAAAATCAAACACAGCCGGGCATGGTGGCACATGCCTTTAATTCCAGCACTCAGGAGACATAGGTAGGACGATTCCTGTGAGTTTGAGGCCACCCTGAGACTATGGAGACTATGTAGTGAATTCCAGGTCAGCCTGATCTATAGTGAAACCCTACCTTGAAAAACCAAAAACCAAAAAAAAAAAAAAAAAAAATCAAACACAATAAAAACAGGCTATAGGGTTGAATAGAGAGTTCTCAAACAAGACAATAAAAAAGAAATACAAATGGACAATAAATGTATAAACCCATGTTCTGAATCTTAAGCCATTAAGGAAAATAAAACTAAAACTACTTTGAGAGTCTATGTCATTCTTGTCAGAATGGCTATCATCAAGAATGAATGCTGGTGAGGGTGTGGGAGAAAAAGAAACCCTTCTCCATTGTTGATAGGAATATAAACTGTTACAGCCATTGTGGAAATCAGCTTGGAGATTCCTGAGACAGATGAAAACAGATTTACCTTATGAACCAGCTATACCACTCATTGACATATACTTAGGTCTGTTCTCATTACTATAGAGATATGTGCTCAACAATGTTTATTGTTACTCTATTCACAATAGTTGGGAAAAGGAACTAGCCTAGATGCCCTTCAATAATGAATGGATAATAAAGATGTGCTATATTTATACAGTTTTATTCAGCTGTAAAGGAAAAATGAAAATATGAAATTTGCAGTGATGTGGATGGATCTGGAAAAGATTGTACTAAGTGAGGTAATGTAAGCCCAGAAATTCAAATTCTGCATTTTCTCTTTCATAAATGGATCCTAGATTCAAATTTGCATTTGATTTGGAATAAAACTGAGCAGTAGAGACCAGAAAGCTAGAAAGTGGCTATGAGGGAGAGAAGGGAAAGGAAAACTTAAGGAGAGGGTTTTGTAGATATGGAAGAAATAGCACAGAATATTGTGGGCAAGAAAACTGTCTAAAAGGAGGAGATGGAGGAGAGGACAGGGAGGGAAGAGGGTTAATCAAAACTGAAGCATTATGAATAAGATGTATGGAAACCTACTTCTTTGCTAGCCAATCATATATGTTATAAAAGAGAGATTTTGAGAAGTACCCTTTGGGTCAATAGTACTGTGCTCAGGAATCACAGATTGTTATTAGAAAAATTTCAGTGACAGCAAAGGGATATCTTCCAGTGAGAGTTGTTGGCTTCCGATGTCCCCAAAACATTACAGACCATTGCCAAGGCTCTTGGTTGCCCACCAGAACTGAAAACTCTGCATGCTTAGGCTTCATATCACTCACAAATCAAGCTGGAGCTAAGCTTGAAGCCTCCCTCCTGTTGACAGACTATCAGGATACTGAAAAGAGCTATGCAACATACACCCTTAGGGAGGAGAGAAGTCACCAGCAGTGGGCCCTGCAAGTCTTAAAGCTGGCCAGATAGGCCAAATGTGCCTTCTAATGCAATGGTGTCATGTCTGTTTTGGGGGAAACAAACTGCTCTCTGATTAAACTTGGAGGCCTCCTCAATGGGTGGAAATACATTCCTGGTACTGAAAAATTAGTCAAAAAATTATGGCTGAGGAGGTCATAAACTTTGCAGGATTTAAAATTTTCTCCACTAGTTTTCTGTCATGCAGTGATCCAATCCTTCCTTGCTATTCCCCCTTTCCTCCCTTGTGAAGTGAGAATATTTGCTCTGTGCCATTATAAGTTAGAAGTATGTAACTTGTGTTTTAATTTTAAAGGGCTTAAAGGTAAGAGAGATTTTGAACAGTGTTAGGACTTCTGAAGATTATGGAAATTTTTAAAGTTAATGTAAAACACAACCCATAGCCTCATGTGTGTGAATACTTAATTCCTTGTTGGTAGCACAGTTGGGGAAGGTTGTGGAGCTTCGGGAGGTGGAGCCTTGCTCTGAAAGTGTGTTACTGCAGGTGGGCCTTCGGATGTTGTAACCCATCCCTGCTTGCACTCATCTGGCTCTCTGTACCTTCTCCCTGCTTCTGTAACATGTTTTCATCTGTCTGTGCCTGTCATGCTTTCCCTGCCATGATGTAAGTTGCCTCAAACTGTAAGCCTGAAATAAACCCTTTCCTTCCATAAGCTGCTTCTAGTCCAGTACTTTGTCCCAGCAATGAGAAACTAACAGATGCAGGGGTACACATGAAGTCACTCCATGCCTGCCTTATTTCCTGTCACAAAGCTTTCTCTGTTGGCCTTCCAGCCTCCAAAGTGACATAAGCCAATTCAGTTCTCTTGCTTTTTATGTGTGGGGGGCTGCAGAGATTGCTTAGTGGTTTAGGCACTTGCCTGCGAAGCCTAAGGACTCATATTTGACTTGTCAGGTCCCACGTAAGCCAAACGCACAAAGTGTAGCAAGCCTGCAAGGTCAAATATGCGCACAAGAGGGCACATGTGTCTGGAGTTTGATCGCAGTGGCTGGAGGCCCTCTTGCTCTCACTCTTGCTCTCTTGAATAGCAAAAAAAGGTCAGTCTGTTGCCTCAAGAAAAACATAAGAGCTCTGTGCAAAACACTTATTGTCATTTTGTTTTCACTTTTCTCTGCAAAGTTGTACCATATTCTTGCATTTGAACATTGATATGTTAAAGTACACCAATCCTATTACCACTACTGTGATCTTACATGGACCTTAAGAGTATAAAACAAATGAGCATTCTATAACTTGTCACACTGTGAGCCAAGTAAGGTAAGCTAAGTGTAGGCAGGCCTGCTCTCCTTGCCTTTATGGAATTCGCTTTCTGTCTGGAGGTGGAGTCATTTCATACTAGGATGTCTTTGTAATGAAACACAGAAGCCAATGAATTGGCTGAGTGACATTGTATATTGCTGTCATGGTGTGTATAAACAAACATAGGCAATATAATCCAGAAAGCTAATATCAGTTAGAAAATCCTACATTCACAAAGAATTAGGAACCCATGGAAAATGTGATTTCTACTCCAAAAAATGATAATAACTGGTATGTCATAAAAACTATTGAAAATCAAATTCATTTTAGGATGTGCTATATAAAAGCAAGAAAAATAAGATTTTTTTGCATGTGTAATTTGCAGAGGAATGCATTAGAAATGCATTCCCAAGTATAATTGATTCTGGAACTCATTCTAGACAGAATAGCATTTGGCTCCAGGATACCAAGAAACTCTCTTGAGTAATGCAATTGTAGGAGATTATCTAACGTCCTAGGGGATGTCTTTGAATCATAATAAAAAAGAGGCAACTAACACAAAACAAGATGGTACTTCTTTGTTGTAGCTTATAGTTTTTAAAGTCTTTGATGCTCTAGGCATATGCTAAATGATAGGATCCCACTTACTTTTCACAATGTCCCAAAGAGCTGGACACTCTCACTATGCCTATTTCACAGATGAGAAAGGACAAAGACTAAGATGCAGACTTACTTGCTCAAGAGTTGACATCCCCAGGAAAAGCTCACTAACTGTCATGTCTCCACTGAATTGGACTCTGGAGGGATGCTATTGCCTTATCCTGCCTAAGAAAGGACAGAACACCTTCCATCTCTGCAAGGGCATCAAAAGAGGACTAACTTTTCCCTAAGGATATGAACAAAGGAGTAGGAACAGGGGAGGATTCATGACACACAGAGGGTTCCAGACTCTCTGGCTTATAAAATGCCCGAGTATAGTTTTGAGGTCTTTTATTTACCAAGTTGTGTTGTCACCACATTCACATGTTGAAATCCTAACCCCTAATATAATGATACCTGAAGACTGTCTTTAGGAGGTAATTAGGCTATGAGATCATATGGGTAGGGCCCTAATCAGATAGGCTGGTAACCATCTAAGGAAAGGCTTTTCTGTGTCATGCTGCCTCTCTCACCCCCCCTTCTCTCACTTTTGTTCCCTTCCTCCCTCCCTCCTATCCTTCAAGCTCCATGCAAAAGACGCTGTAGGAAGTATCATCTGCAAGCCAGGAAAGGGACCCTACCAGAAAGAGAATCTACTGAAACTCGACCTTGGACTCTCAGCCTTCTAAACTCTGAAAAAATAGATTTCTGTTATTTGAGTCACTTTGACTATGTAACACTGTGATAGTAGCCTGATCTAAGAACAGCAGATTCCTCATCCCCATGTTCTCTAATGATTACTATATTTGGAAATAGAACCTTTAAAAGGCTAGTTAGAATGATGCTGTGAGGGTAGGCCTTCATCCAGTCTGACTGCTGTCCTTATGAAAGGCGATTGGGACACGTGAAGAAGCATTAAACATGTGCACTACTCAGGAACAACCATGTGAAGTGGCAGTAAGATGGTAGGCATCTGCAAAGGGCCTCAGAAGAAACCAAACCTATTGGCACCTTGATCTTGACTTCCAGCCTCCAGAACTGAGATAAA
The DNA here is from genome assembly GCA_036346955.1 of Dipus sagitta. Lineage (NCBI taxonomy): Eukaryota > Metazoa > Chordata > Mammalia > Rodentia > Dipodidae > Dipus > Dipus sagitta. The sequence continues at coordinate 10,417,050 of CM070781.1, forward strand.
ATACCAACCTGCTGTTTACACCATAGAGACTGTGGTAACTCATTATGGCACCACTAGAAAGCTAATACAGAGTCAAAATCACTGCATTCAAATTCCAGAGCCTTCCCTTAGTAGAATTGCAGTCTGAGACATCATTGGATCTTCTGGGCCTCAATTTTATTATCTGTAAAACTGGGAGGAGAGAGCACCTACTGTTGTTTAGTGGTGAGTATGAAGTTGATAGCATCATTTCTGGCCAATGACCAATATTTACTGAGCACCCCAGTCATGTGAACAATCCTGTTGTCATTCCTAAACCCCAAGCAACAGTCTATACCTTCTGCTGCTTGAGAGTGACCTCATAGGTATCTAGATGTTCATACTGCAGATCAAGAAAGGAAGACCAGCCGGGCATGGTGGCGCACGCCTTTAATCCCAGCACTCAGGAGGCAGAGGTAGGAGGATTACCGTGAGTTCAAGGCCACTCTGAGACTCCATAGTGAATTCCAGGTCCAGACCTACCTCAAACCCCCCCCCCAAAAAAAGAAAGAAAAAAGAAAGAAAAAAGAAAGACCAAAAGAGATTGAGAGAGAGAGAAAGATAGAAAGAGAGAGAGAGAGAGAAGACCAGCCAATTGTCTACTCATCTTAGTTTTTCATTAAATCTCTTCTAGCCCAAGTTGTTGGCAACAGGAATGTAAGATGTTCCAGTCTTTAGAGTATGTTTCCCCTGGCCTTCCCGCATATCCATCAGTGTGCCTCCACACTACCATTTTGAGACAGGGCTCGATACAGGGTAAGGGAATCTGATTTTATCTGCATGATAATTAAAGGGAAAAAATGGGTTTTATTCATTAAGGTAGAATATCAAAGAACTGCCAGTTGGCATTAAAATACCTGTGACAAAAGCTACAGCCATTTCTGCCTGGGTGCTAAGACTTGCGTGTGGCAGCTCTAAGAGGACAATGCAGTGCTTACCATGTCAGTAGTGTCCCTGTGACTTTCTATAGGCATGAAAGCTCTGTTCCTAATGCATTTAAATCTCACAATTTAAAGAGAAGTGGACCTGGAAGCATGTTATACATTTTGTACATCCAAAAGGTGACTCCACAGGCCAGTTTTAAGGGATGTCTAGTAGGTGTCAAAACCTCTGAAATTGTCGTGCTGTAATTGAGGACCAGGAAGCATATTCATGGCTATGAGCCAGGAATTCTGGCTCAGTTAGGTCAACATCTCAATTTAGACAGTGGATTTCCTCTCTGTGACAACAGTGTGTTCATGGAAGGCCAAAGTACTAATCAAATATGTTTTGCCTCCTTCATTATAGCTAACATTTCTTCAGAGCATCCTTCTTGCTGACAAGATCTGTTTGTGCAACAAGTATTTATTTATTTAATTTTTGTTGTTGCTTTTTTGAGGTAGGGTCTCACTCTACCTCAGGCCTGGAATTCACTCTGTAGTCTCAGGTTGGCCTCAAGCTCATGGTGATCCTCCTACCTCTGCCTCCCACGTGCAGGGATTAAACATTTATTGAATATCAATTATGTGTAACCAGCAAAATGAACTGGATGCTCTGTTTCTATGATGTTCACATTTCAGGCAGGGAGACAGACAGTAAATGAAATATTTTTTTAATAAATTACAAATCATAGGATAATAAAAGTTTGAAAAGAATAAGTCATGGGAAGGACTAATATGTGTCAGGTGCAGGGGACCTGGAGGTACAATTTGGATGCACTTTCTGAGAAGCAGACATAGAACAAAGGTTTGAAAGACAAAGTACAGATACTGACTCAAAACCACTATGTCATTTAATCTACTCTACAACTGGATCTTGTGTCTATCCCTCTTCACATTTGTGTGTACTTATATTCACTTATCTAAGAGACCCATAGTGGGGCTAGGGAGATGGATCAGTGGGTAGAATGCTTGCCACAGAAGTAGGAGGATCTGTATTGCAGTTACCTTCTCATTGCTGGTACAAAACACCAACCAAAAGCATCTGATCAAAGGAAAGTTTAATTTGGCTTATAGTCTCTAGGGGAAGATTCAAAATGGCAGGGGAAAGCATGGCATGAGCAGAGACTGGACATCAACTCTGCCACAGCAGGTGGAAATCTGCAGCCACAGAGTGAGTTGAATTCTAACAAGGGGGATCTGGCTATATCACTACTAAGCCCAACTCCAACAACCACTTCCCCCAGAAAGGCCCCACCTCCCAAATTACCATCAGCTGGAGACCAAGCATTCAAAACACATGAGTTTATGAGGGACTCTGACTCAAACCACCACAATGTGAATTCCAATTCTCAGCACCCACATATAAGCTGGATACTGTGACATGTGCCTGTAATCCCAGTTTAGGGGGAGCTTGCTGACTAACTACTCTAGCTCATTCGATAAGTTATAGGTTCAATGCAAGATATACTTTCAAAAAACTTAAATAAGGTAGAGAGCAATTGAGGAAACAGCCTATCATTAGGCTTCCATGTGCACACATATGTATACCGACACATATACAAACATGCATACACACATACACAGGCCAGACAGAAAAAGAGAGAGAGAGAGAGAGAGAGAGAGAGAGAAATATTAATAAGAAATGGCTCACATGATGCTTGAGGCCCAGTCTCAGGATCTGCAGGTTTGGCAGGGTGAGTCAGTAGCTGAAGACGAGAATAGTTTGTGGTAGTCTTAGCCAAACGTGACCACAGGTTCATCACCAAAAAACAAAGCTGATGTTTCTGTTTGAATGGCAAAGGCAAGAGTTCTCTCTTCCCCTGGAAAGATCCTGTTGTTTGTGTTGTTGTTTGTTTGTTTGGGGTAGGTTGTTTTGTTTGTTTTTATAGTTCTAGCTATGGAATACAGGGCCTTAAGTATGCTAGGTGAGTGCTCTGCCACTGAGCCACACCTCCAATCTGTAGGAGAGTGAGCCTTTTTGACTGTATTCAGACCTTCAGCTACTTGTCTAATCTAACCTACATTAGGGACTGCAGTCTTCCTTACTCACTCTACTGATCCAAATGTCAACCTTATCCAGAAACACCCTCACCCAAACACCTGGAATAATGTTTGGCCAAACATGTGGGTACTCAATGACCTAGCCAAGTTGGCGTATAAAATTAATTATCATGATTGTAACTAATCACAGTATAGTGGTTTAGTTATAGGCAGGTATGGTATGTATGGAATGATATGTTGGAATAGGATGTGATAATGTGGTATGGGATGAATGGAATAGTGTGGTGTAGGATAAAATAGGATAAGTTAGTTTCAGCAGAGAGACCTGGGTTCAAATTCTTATACCACCTTTTTCCTAACTTGTGTTATTTAGGCATATAATTATATACTCTGACCCTTGTTCCTTTATTCTAAAATGTGAGAATAGTCATTCCTTGCTTCTTTGGCTACAGAGAGAAATAAAAGAGCTTGTATGTAAAATTTCCAACAGCATCCAGACAAGAAGAACTATCAGGAAGTCTGTTGAAAGCACCCTCACCAGGTTGCACAGAAAGATGCTCAAAGTGCTTCCCCACAGGCAGCCTTGCTACCTAAGGCCTTCTCTGAGGTTCCTTGTTAGATATGCTACTGTCCTCAACAACTCCTTTCTTTCTTCCTCCTTGAGAAATGGTAATATGTATGTCCCTAACGAGTGTTCTAATGCCAAGAGACAGGAGCAAAGTTCCTTTCCTCTCAACTGTGCTCCTTCTCTCTGGACTGTTCTTGGCTTTTGATGCAATCCTAAGTGTTCGACCTTGCAGGTCTTCAGTTCTTCCAACTGTAAAACAGGAATGGGGCTGGAGAGATAGCTCAGTCAATCAGTAACATGCTTGTCTTGTACAACCCAGAATTCAGCCCCAGAACCAATGTGGAAAAATGCTGAATATGGTGGTATATGCTTCTACTCTCAGGGCCAGTGAGGCAGACAGGTGGATCCCTAGGGCCCGCATGCCAGCTCTCTAGAATATTTGGCAAGTTACAGGCCAGAGAGAGACACTATTTCAAAAAAAAAAAAAATGTGTATGGTAACATGAGATTGTTGTTTGGCCTCCATCCATACAGTCATGCATGTACACCCATGCACACACATACACACATGTGTACATAAGTCCATTCATTCATTCATCATCAGTACTGATAAAGGAAACCTCTGAATTGTTATTTACATGTAGAGTATATTGAATTTTTACCATGTCTAGACACAACAATGACCCCAACAGCTGTAAGGAGGAGCAGCTTACTCTGCAGTGGAAGAGATCTAGATCTCAGGAAGAGTATCTTAAAATCCTTCAAAAGTTTTGAACATCTTCACTTAGCACTAGGTTTTTCAAACTCTGTAGTCAGCTTTGGCTGTAACAGACACTAATTATACTTATCCTCTTTTTACAGATGGAAAAAAAAAAAGTGACACAGAAAGGATTAATGACTTGTCTAAGCCAGTCAGCTAGTACCTGGCACAACCAGGAAATCCCATTCTGAAACTTGAAAATCTGGATAGATATTTCTGAGTGAGAGTGCTCAACAAAACCCTATTCACCACTGAGTAAGAATGCTCCATGAAACCTTCTTCACTACTAGAAGGCCAGAAAAACAGAGGAAGCTATAAAAGAGCCCCATCACTACTCTAGCCATTTGGAAGCAAAGAATTCCTTTCCTAGGACAGAATTAGGAATGAATTGTAGCCTGTGAGTCTCATCCCAAGGGTCACTGAGGAACCTGTGCCATGCTTCTGAGGCTTGGTTTGAATATCCTTTCTTTTATTTTGCCTTCTACTTTGTCTGTCTGTATTTGGTAAATTTTACTATTTTCTTTTTTTTATTCAGTGAGTTTAATTACATGTAAGGAAACAAAAGGGGCATAGAATGCTATGGGGGCCAGGGTTTGAGTTTGAAATAAATGAGAACAGTATGTGCCTACGTATATCTATGGTGCACAGTGATGGTAGCTGGCATAGACTCCAGAGAGGCCAAGAAAAAAAATAACGCTAAGGAGAAAGATGCATTTCCCAAGTTATGCAGGTGTCTCCTGAGCAGGGCCTCCAATCTTCCAAGGTTCGCAAGGACTACCAGGACCCTTTATGTACCAGGCTTTTAAAAATTGGTCTGGGTGGGGCCTTGACAATTTGTTGTGGCCAAATTCTAGGTGTGGTATCAACACTGCCGGTCTGCAGATCATGTTCAGCGGCAACGAGGACCCACAGATTTGCTCCAGATATGTTCAATTGTGGAGTGATGAATAGGAGAAAAATGTCACACTGCTATTACCAGGGATGACTGCACCCCTTAAAACAAAGCCTAAACATTCTTAGACATATTACTGCAAAGGGACGGACTGAGGAAAGAGAAGGTGAGTAATTTCACTTATAAATTTCATTTCTTTATCAGGAAGTATAGTATAATATATATATATATAAATAATTTTAGTAGGAAGACACAAAAGCTGCAACCGTGTGTGGTGTCCTCCTGCCTTATTCTCACTACAAGGAATAGCTATATTCAACTAGCACATTATTTCCTCAAGAATGGCCCAGTCAAAACAAGTTGGCTCATTGTAGCAAAAAAAAAAAAAAAAAATCTCAGAGTTCTATGACTTCAGGAAGCTGGAAGGGGACTCTTTTTTTTTTTTTTTATAAAGTAGAAAGATGTATGGATGCATCATATGTTAGTACCATCATTTCAATCCTCCCTGCCCCCATTTCATTGAGGGCCTTCCTCAGTGGGATTGCTGATATTCACCAAGGGGTTGTGGGTTATGAAATGTGAGAGCAGCAGTCCTTGTAAGGGGGAGGGCAATGCCTCTGAACATTGCCTTCTAATCTGTGGCTCTTACATTCTTTCCATCCCCCTCTCCCACAAAATTTCCTGAGCTGTGGTGGGTGTATTTTAAGTCTACTTTAGTGTTGTGATCCCAGCAGGTTCTGAGTTTCTGCTTTGGTGTGTTTTGAGTATCCTCAGTGTCTGTGTCCAAGAGCCTGGCGCTGGTTGACAGGCTCGCCATGGAAACAGCACTCTTGCTGATCTCACCAAGTTCTCTGTGGTTTCACCTGGGCCCTGGCTGATGTGCGAGGGGTGGTTTATCTCCTCATTTCTGGCTGCCTTCTGAAAAACAGAAACAGAAGACAGAGGTCAGCCTAGGTTCAATGGTATAATCATAGTCAAGAGAGATTGAGGTGGATGTACCCACTCTTTTGGCTGAAGACTAGTGGGAGCTTCTTGTTGAATCCTGAAGGGTACTCTTGAGAGTGTCAGCACTGATACACATCAGTAGTAACTGAGACACACATACACATGGCATATGCACATGCACCTACACATGCACACATAATTAAATAAGTATAAGACTAATAATATAAACCTCTGAGATTTTTATTTATATATTGAATGTACTGGACTCTTACCATGTCTAGGCACTATGATCCTAACAGCTTTAAGAAGCAGAGCTTTCTATGCAGTGCAAGTGGCCTATAGCTTTATATATAGTCAAGGTAGTTAGACTATCTTGAAATAATTCATAGAAATGTGATACATGGCTGCTGTAGGGCAGCAAGCCTATGGAAATACTTGCAATTTTTGTCATCTCTGTACAATTATGCATTTCCGAATTTTCTCTGGTGAGAATGTTATAGCATTTTTGTATTTAAAAACTGGTTCATTTACAAGCAGTAACTCAGAAGTCATGTAAAGTTGACCTAGTAACAAGATTACTCCAGGAAAAATACAAGTGTTTCCCAACTCTAGAATGCATTAATATGCTATAGATATTACCATGGCACACACATTCATGATTGTCAAGTGCTAAGAAGCAAGGCTTAGACAGGAATGTTTATGTGCCCCTTTAATCCCAGTACTTAGGAGGCTGAGGCAGGTGGATTGCAAATTCAGAGCCAAAAGAAGAAAGAAAAAGATAAGGCAAAAGAGAAGATTATAGACTTGTCCATCTAAAATTGGTACATGTTTTACATTTTATTCTGATTGGAGGTAATAATGTATTAATCCTTCCAAAAAACTGAGTGACAGTCTAAGAAATTGAGCCACCTTCCTTGTCATTGAAAAAAAAATTACATCAAAGCAGCAATAAGCACATGTCCTCCCTGCGTCTGTAACAACCTCTCACACTAAGTCCTCTCTGTGTCCATAGCAATCTCTCACACTAAGAGGCCTGCACTTTCATTTCCAATGGGAGCTTTGGAGTCAGCATACATGAAGCAATACTGAACTGCTTACAGAGACAGTAACAGGAGGAACAGATCCTCTTGGGATGAAAGCTGTTTTATGGTGTATTAAGAAAGGCTTTTGAAAGTAGAGACAAAACTGGGAAGGAGATTTTGTAGTTCTCCAACATCTTTCATCTGGGCACTGAAAAGTTTTTATTGACCCACACCTTTAATCTGCACAGGCCCCTGAGGGGAAGAGAAGTTTTACTGTCCCTGGTTTATAGATGGAGAAACCAAGGCAGAGAAGTATGGCATATATACTGGTTACATTTCTTTGGTTTTGAGCAACAGAAAAAAAAAGTGACTAATTAACCCAATTTAATATAAAGATAAAATAATAAGATTTAAAAGACAAGTGGGTGAAAGTGTGTGTGCGAATGTAAAGAACATAGAAAAGCATGTAACTAGTACATGAAAGAGGAGATGTTGGTTTGCCAAAACTAAAAATAAAAAAAGTTTCTGATTTCTGGTGTCATAAGGAAGCAGATCCAGACATTCCCCATCACTGTGTCAGTCCATTGAAACCAACTGTGGAGAAAGCCTAAGCAGGCTCATTTGAACCACAGGCCAACTTGATGAGTGAGTATTCTACAACATGATTGAAGAGAAATAGCCCAAAAGGAAAAGCAGGACATAGAAATGGAGGTTAGATTAAGCAGGTACAAAATATGTGTTTATATTGTGAGATGCATAGGAGGAAATAAAAGCACTTCTATGTTCTGCCTAAGTCATCACTGGGTTCCTTTTGAAATAATGAAGAGATTTTCGAAGCCATAAAAGGCTGAGCCCAATGCCAGTCTGGCCTCTGTGCAGTTCTGGACAACACGTGGAGGTTGGTACATGAGGGAAGTGCACATGCTGCACCCACAAGGTCATTTCTTCTGTGTCTAGGTCCCTGGTCAGTGGTCAGTGGACACTCTCTTCCCCATCCAGACCTCTGTGTCTTGCAGTCATTCATCTCAGGCATGTGTTCAGTATAGTTCTGGAGCTGTCCATGCAGAGGTGGTTATGTGTTCACACTCACAGCCTCTCCTGCCACTGTGCTCTTACCTATTGGAAGGGAAAAGGTAATAATGGTTGCACCTCATAGCGATGCTAGATATATGAACACATACAATATTAGAAAGCTCATAGGATGACCCAGGGGCATAGTGAGCACTGCATGTCAGTTATCACAAGGAACAGCATTACTAACAGTTGCTATAGAGCAGAGTATTCTAATATCAAGAATTTCCCCCTCATTGTCACAGATTACCCTCAGCATAATCAAAGTCGGTACCCTTGTTCACATTGAATAAAGAATGAGGCTCTAAGAATATAGTGATCAATGTTTATTGTTAACTTAATTTATAATCACCTAGGAGTTCTGCAGAGTATGCATTGTAGGAATTTTTCAGAGAACTTTAACTGAGGAGAGAAAACTCACCCTGAAAGTATATACAACCATCCCATGGGTTGAGGACTAGGCTGAATAAAAAGGACAAAGTGGGCTTACAGCCAGCATTCACCTCTCTGCTTCCTTGCTATGGGAATAATGTAACCAGCTTCCTCATACTTCATGCCTTCCCCATCAGGATGAACTATATCCCCTCAAATCGTGACCATAACAAGCCCTTCCCTCCGTAGGTTGCTTTTGTCAGCAATCTTGCTATAGCAATGATGAAAGCAATGAGAAAGCATCTTCCACTGTTTATCCTCAAAGATTATCTTTCCTCTTCACATGTTGGTTCTCCAAAGAAAATAAAAACTGTATATCAAAGAATAGTAGGGCCAGGCATGGTGCCACATACCTTTAATCCCAGCACTCAGGAGGCACAAATAGGAGGCTCACCATGACTTCAAAAGTCACCCTGAGACTGCATAGTGAATTTCAGATCAGCCTGGGCTAGAGTGAAACCCTACCTGAAACAAACAAACCAACAAACAACAACAACAACAAAAAGAATAGTAAGTTTGTAATGGTGGAATTTTAGGCACATAGAAGAACATGCCTCTGCCCAACTCTACAAAGGAACCTTCTACCAAAAGATAAAAATAAAAATTGAATGCTGATGACCATGTGGAGAAAGGAGAACTTCCTGACAATGAGTTCAGGAACATCAATATGTAGGAGAGAATGTACATTAGTAAAATAGTGGGTTTTTTTCTAAGAATTCCATTCCAGAGTATCTATTTAAAGAAAGTGAAATCAATAAATCAAAGAGACATCTGCACTTCCATGTTTTTATTTCTTCACATTAGCCAATAAATGGAATCAGCCTAGGTGCCAATTGATACATAAATAGATAAAGAAAATGTGGCATCTGCATAGACATTGTGTGGACACATACATACACAGTGAAGTGGTATGTAAGCATGAAAACTGACATTCTGTCACTTGCTTTAATGTGAATGGTTCTTGAGATTTGATAAACATTAGCACAGGCACATTGACATTCAAATAGTTTAGCAGGAGAGACACAGAAAATTCTCCAAAGTGCTTCTTTGCTATGGTCCTCTGGAGAGTAACTGTTTCCCTCCCTTCCTGACATCTCTTTTTCTCTTCTTCTTAATTTAGAGATCCATTGTGTCTTTCTAAATGTCAGTCTTTGCTGGTCACCCCTCTCCATAACTTGGTGTTTACTCTATGCCCAGCCTGTAACTCAAATGGCCAGAGTCAACATTGTCAAAGCCATGGTCATTATCTCTACCTATTTCTGCACTTGCAAAACTTGCTACTCTTCCTGAAATTTCTGGTCTCTTTTGAGTGCATAAACAAACAGCTCAGAAGCCTCTGGTGACCTCTCTTCTACCCACCATGCTTCACCCAACTGTCCTTCCAGGACGCCAGTCTTGTCTCTGGATATTCCTTCAGTGTGTCATCCATCTCTCTTTCTATCACTTTTAGGGTGACTGTAGCATGGAATACTACAATGGGCATTTGTTTTGTGTCCTTGAAACCCATTTTCAACTCACATAAAGTGATGTTTTTTTTTTGTTTTGTTTTGCTTTTTTATTAGTCAGTTCTGTATTCAGCAAATACAGTCAGTTTGGTACCATTATTAGGCTCATCCGTGACCTACCCCCTCCCCTTGGCCCCTCCTTGATGAGGTATATGGGTCATGCATTGTGGAGTTAGCCCACAGTTATGGGTAAGATAAATGTCTCTGCATATCATGACCCAACATGTGGCTCTGACATTCTTTCCGCCCCCTCTTCCGCAAACTTTCCCTGAGCCATGTTGGGTTCATTTTTGGTCTGCTTCAGTGATGAGGTGTTGGGGGCCTCTGAGGCTCTGGCTCTCTGATTTGGTAGGAGTTGATTCTTCTCTGTGCTGATCTCCTTCTCCCTTGTGCTGGTGTCCGGTTCATCAGGAAAACAGCCCCCTTGCTTGTTTCTCCAATTTTTCTTAGTTTCAGCCGGGGCCCTTTTGAGGTATGATGGGGTGGCTCTCTCCTTAGGATCTACATCTATCTGAAAAAGAGAAGCAGATGTGATGTTTTAAAGAAGAGATGGGTTATATATTTAGTAAACTAATTTCCATTTCCTCCATAGCAACACAGTGGCTATGTAGGAGAAAACCCAAGATATGCCTCTTTTATGTAAGTATTATTTTGATTTGATTATTCTGATAAACCACAAATTCAGGAGGAAATATGAACAAAGAAAAACTACCCTTTGTAAGGACATTTACAGCTGTAAAGAAAACCATCTGTAAGGATGGCCACATCACTGTATTCCTTCAGCAGAAGAGGCATAAGCCTACATCTGAATAGTAAAGCTCACAATTATTTACTGTGTACTTCTTGGTTCATTGTCCAATTTTATCCTAGTATAGCACAAATAATTGGTTTAGCTCATGGTTCTGGAGGCTGGGCAGTCTAAGATGGATATGTTAAAACTGATGGAAGTTTTGCTCAGTATGTTATAGCACAAAGGAAGCATGAGAGAGAAGGTAGTAAAAAGAATCAGGGCTGAACTTATTCTGTTATTGGGAACCTACTCTCACAGTGACTAACATATACCCAAAATTGGGGCATTAGTCTCTTTGTGAGGTAAAGTCCATTATATTAATCAGCTTTTCATTACCATAGTGAAATACCTTAAGCTTTCTACTTATTTAAAAATAAGCTAGTTTTATTTAGCTTACAGATATGGAGGTTCAAGGGTAAGACACCTACATGGGCTCTTCTGTGGGGAAGGCTCTCTCAGCTACATCACATCATGGCATGACAGGGGCGGGTACATTAGCGAACCATCACAGCTTGAACAGGAACCCAAAGAGCACTGGGGTGCCAGACTCTGGATTTTTCAATTATTCCATTGAGAGAACTACTAAGGGGTAAACCGCCTTGATACCTTCAGAGGGAATGTCCAGTGACTGAGGCCTTCCTCTGTGACTGCCACTCAAGTATCTGCTTGTCTCGTAAGCCTTACCAACTTCCAATATCACCACCCCAGGACCAACCCTCCCAGCAGATGAACCTTAGCATTCTGTAAGACCTAACCATCTCTTAAACTTTCCACTTCTTCTTTTCACTCTTTTGAGACAAGGTCTCACTATGTATCTCAGGCTGACCTTAAACTTGTGACCCTCCTGCCTCAGCCAAGTAGTGGTATTATATACATGTTCCACCACAGCTCATTAAGAGGACCTATTTCTTTTTAAAATAGTTTATTTATTCTTTATTTATTTATTCATTTATTTGACAGAGAGGGAGAAAATGGCATACCAGGGTTTCTTGCTACTGCAAATGAACTGCAGATGCATGCACCACTTTGTGTGCTTAGCTTTATGTGGGAATGGATGAGTGGAGCCTGGAGCAGTAGGCTTTATAAACAAGTAGTTTTAAACTCTGAGCCATCCCCCAACCCAAGATCTAATTCTTTTTTAAATTTTTTTCTTGTTATTTTTATTTATTTATTTCAGAGTGACATACAGAGAGAGAAGGGGCACGCCAGGGCTTCCAGCCACTGCAAACAAACTCCAGATGCATGCGCCCCCTTGCTCATCTGGCTAACATGGGTCCTGGGGAATCGAGCCTCGAACTGGGCTCCTTAGGCTTCACAGGCAAGCGCTTAACCGCTAAGCCATCTCTCCAGCCCAAGATCTACTTCTTAATACCTATAGCACTTACTTTCTTGTTGCTAGGACAAAATACCTGACCAGAAGTACAAGAATTATTTCAGGATTACAGTTTGGAGTAGAAGTCTCAGCATGACAGAGGAGTCAACTAGGGTACTTCTCCATATAAAGCAGGAAGGAAACTATCTTAGTAAGCCAGTTCTTTACACACAGTAGGGCTGGGTCTCCACCAGCCAGGCTTCATCTACCAAAGGCTCTTCCAGCTGAGGTTTAAGTAGGAAGCTTAATCACCAACATTGAGGCTATGTGGGCATTTTACATTAAACCACCACAATACCATTATAAGGTCATTATATTCCAACATGAGTTTAGGAGGGAATATTCAGGCCATAGTACTGGAATCTCCATGGTCTCTCCCCAGGTCTCTCTCTTCAATAGTATTTAAACATTCCAAGTAATTTTTTCAATTTATTATGTCTTCCTTGGGAACATCCATGTGTACATGAGGTATTAATGTTAATGCCATCCAATTTGGTTATCTCTTGTTAATGTAACCTTAGTTACAAGCATCTGTCCCTACTAAGAACAATAAAAGGTGGGTATAAAATTATTTTGTCCAGATTGCAACATTTCCTGTGCCCCTTGCTATTTACATTAGCAGTGTGACTGAGATGATAGAGTGTTGCCCAGTAGAATGTGGATGGAAGTGATTTATCTACCTCTTGTCCCAATCCTTAAATGATTTCCCCACAACTTTTCTCAATGCCTTATCTGGTCTGTAGGTTTGATGCCAGTGACCAGCCAAGTGCAGAAGCCATGTCTTGCTGCTCTAGGTATATCTTTGCTCTGTTGTCACAGACACAAAACAATGCAACTCCCTTTCTGCACCAGGCCAAACACAGAGAACTTTCTAGGGCATCTGAGGCCACTTTACACAATGGTCAGGTGGCATAACTGGAACCATGAAGACTCTTCTCACTGAAAACTCACTCTGCTTTAGCTCAAGAAACTTACTAAACCTGCCCACAGCCATGTCTTGATGCGTCTCTGAAAATCCAATGAGCTTAACCAGTGGGCTTCTGTCTGCTCCCAACTTGGAGAAAGCCCCTCTGTACTTTGACCATGACCCAGTGGGTTTGTGTCTCCATGTGAAAAACAATGGTATAGGATTGAATTAAGAGGTTGCTGTTCACTTTCTTTTCCAACCTTGGAACTACCAAAGGGTGATTATCTGTCTTCATTAAGAACAAGGCAAATTCAGATCTCGGCACACTGACTAACCATGCTGGAAGTGAGACAAGGAACTCTCCTCCTTTTCCAGTGAATCTACAAGACAATAAATAAGATTCAGGCAAGTTTTGAACCACCTTTCTATGTCACCTGTCATTGTGAAGATCTGCTATGTCACTGGTGCCCACAAGACCTTGTCCCTTGAGGAGCTCATCACATGACTAGGGTGGTAGATAGATATGCTCAAATTTAGTGCAGAGTGAAGTTCAGGGAGAGCTGGGCTAGGAGTCATTCCAGGTATACAACAGATTTCCAGAGCTCAAAGCCAGTACCTACCAACAAATCAGAAAAGGCATCAGCAGATCTGAAGATTCAGGAACCAAGAACAATTGGAGAAATAAATGTGGAAGCCAGAAAGGGGGAGAAGAGGCGTGGTGCTTCTTTTTTATTTAAGCTGTAAAAATGCTCTTCCTCTTGTTAAATGGAGGTTAAAGGGAAGTCATTAAAGATCTTAGGCCTGACAGTGATAGATTGATGGAGCAAGCTGGAGAAAAGCCAAACTGGAGGCAGGGGGACCAGTTCTGAGGCTAATTCTCTGCCTTTCTCCCAGATGAGCCATCTGCTAATTACAACCTGACTGCAAAACTATGGGGAGACATAACACAAGGGATCCCTGCATCTGCTAGGACTCCTAAAGGCTTGACAAGACCAAGGACTTGGTTTCCTTAGTCTATCCATCATTCTTGCAAAAACTCCAGATTTCACCTGAGGATTCATCCTGGAGCTATAGTAAGCTAACCTCTTTGAAACCAAGAATTCCCAGGACTGAATGTCTTCTCAGGGCTGAAGTAAAGAAGGAGTAGCTAGTAGGTGGGAAACCCCACAAGAATGTGAAGTGCCCCTGGCAAAAGGAGAATGCCTGTGCCCACCACAGTGCGTGGCTAGAAGAATCATGCTGCTCCTTGACCCTGAATCCAGAGTTCTTTGGAAAACTGCCAGAAGGTAGAGTGAGTCATAACCTGCTTTGCCTGAAGGGAGGGAGGCTGATGGCGTGTGAGTCACAGTGGAGGGAAAGAATTATTAGTACGAGGCTTGGGCAAGACCTGTAGCCCATGATGATGATGGCTCCTTATTTCTCGTGCTACTTTTAAAGCTCTGAGTTGAGCCAGAGGCTAAAACAGGGACATTACAGTAGCCTCTTATTAATGTGACTAGATGTTCATGGGGGGGGGGGGGAGGAAGAGAAAATAGGGCTGGCCCTAGGGAAGCTAAACTATGGGTCATTTTAGAAAAATTAATAGCATAAAGGTTGTATTTTGTCTTTTCTCCTGAAAATGTGAGTTGGCAGCACTGTTGTACAGTAGGGAATAAGTGAGCCTGGGCCAGGAAAGCTTATGTGAGATCCTCGTCCTCCCATTCTTTAGCTGTGTAATCATAAGCAAATTGATGAATCTCTCTAGTCCTTAGCTTTCTTTGCATGGAGGTGTGTGCACAAACAGTTAGTATGTGCCTGTTTCTGTATGTACAGGGATGTGTACCAGCTGTCTTTTCTCAGGCATCACCATCTTTTTTTTTTTTTTTGAGATAGTTTCTCTTACTAGTCTATAACTCCCCAAGTAGGGGTAGACTGCTTTGTTGATGAACCTCAGGGGTCTTCTGGTCTCTACTTTCTCAGTGCTGAGATTGTAAGAACACCACACATGGGTCCTGGGAATCAAACTCAAGTCCTTCTGCTAGCAAGACAAGCACTTTACTGTCTGAGCTATACCCCCAGACCCTATAAGCCCTAATATTTTTATCTATGAGACACATATTAAACAACAGCCATGGCCACCACTCTTGAACAAATGCTATGTAAATGGCTGTGGACTATGTCTTATTTGCATCTGGTATATGGTGTAGTATGACTCTCACAGATTCATATACAGGAAGTTTGGTACCCCCTGTGGTGATGTTAAGCTGTCAAAACCTTTCAGAGTTGGGGCCTGATGTAAAATAAGCAAGACATCGGTACTGAGCTCTTGTAAGGGGATTAATACTGGGATCACAAAATGAGTGAAATGGTAGTCATAAATTGAGGCTCCCTCATGTACTTGTTCTTTTCCTCACAGGGTGTTTCCCTTTCGACTTCTCCACCATGTTTAAATTAAGTCAAGGGAGTTTGATAAAGCCAAATGCCATAAATTCATCCTTGAGAATCATGAACCAAATAAAGCACACAGCCTCAGGCATTTATTATAGCAACACACAATGATAAGATGATAGGCAGTGATGATATACCAGTAACAAACCTTGGACAAAACTCACCATCTCCCACATCTCCCATCCATTTCCTTGTCTGTGGATTTGGGATCATAACACCTCTGTCTTGTGTAGGGCCATATTATCTTTTTTCTGATTTTTCTCTTTGTTTCTTCTTTCTCCAGAAGATAGAAAGATAATATATATATAAACTAGACAGACATATAAATAGATGACAGATAGTACATAATATTCATATGAGATTATCTAACGTATCTATCATGGCATCTAGTCCATGCTAGGCATTTACTTTCCCAAAGTTTTATAACTAAGGAAAATGCCATACATTTTATTTTCTTAGCAACTAAATTTTATTTTTTCTTAATATACAAAAGATGTACTGTATGTACCACTTAAATGGGAAAGAAACTTAAGAAGAAATATTGGCCATGAGAAATTTTAGATTTTTTTTTTTTTTTTGCCAAAGAAGAAATAATGGCATTGCTTTGCCTCCTCCTCTTCTTCTTCTCTTCCTTCTCCCCCTCATTCTCTTCTTCCTCCTTCCCTTCTCCTACTTCTTCTCTTCTACTTTCCTTTTCTCTCTTCCTCCTTACTCCTCCTCTTTTTCCTTCCCCTCTTCTCCCTTCCTCTTCATCTAGATGCATGCATTTTTTGAGTAATTATATATGATCAAGGATTACCTAATGGACAACTTAGTGAGAGAAGTTAATTCAGTGGTTAATAACCTGGACGTGTCTGGATAAATGGATATATTATGTCCATTTATCTGCCTTCTAAACACGGATGTTTATGCCCATATATTAATGCTACTCTCAGATTTGGTTAGTAAAGCTTATATTTTTAGATGGCAGCGGGTGACCACTAGGGTGACTCAAAACTCACCAAAATGCTGAAAGATACAATGGAGTGTTCAGAACTAAGTGAGACATCTCTAGAATGTCCACCAAGGCTTGGGAACCATTGAGGAAGGGGTGTTAGAAAGAATGTACGAGCCAAAGGAAGAGGAAGAGTGCTAATAATCCTGTCTTCCAGACATAAAGTTTCCTTGATTTTCATGACCTCACAGTGACTGATGCTACCTACACAAGACTGCAGGATAGGAGGGAAAACTGATGACATCAAGACAGAAGAGAGACTAGTTGGAAAGAAAAAGGAGGATAGTGGAGTTGGGAGCTGGGATGGAGAGATAGGAAGGTAGTGGGAGGGAATTATGGTCATGGTATATAATTTTTGGAAGTTGTCAATAAAAATGTTAAAACACAAAAACAAGAAGCTGGACTCTGGGGCTTGAGAGATGACTTAATAGATAAAGCATTTGCACTTCAAGCCTGAGTACTTGAGTTTGGGTACCCTTTATCCCACATAGAAGCTGAAAGTCATAGTGGGCTTCTGTAATCCTAGCATGCTAATGGTAGTATAGGAGACACAGAGACAGGGAACATAGCTGTGAATCACAATGAGAATGAGAACAAGAGATCCTGGCTCAAAAGAGGTGGAAGATGAGGGCTAACACCTCAGGAATGTGTTCTGAAGCTTAGTGAGGCCACCTGTGCAAGTAATTAAAGAATTCTGTGACTCAGCTTCCCAATCTGTGCAGTGGAGGTCTGAGCATCTGTGCATTCATGATGGTGAGTAAGTAACTGCATAGAGGGATGCTGAGATGCATTCCACACTTCCCAAAGACTGTAGCAGAGTTGACTCTCCTTGGGATGGCACAAGGAGCTCATTCCCTGAGATAGTTGCAGAAAAGATTTCTACTCCTTCTGTTATATTGGGCAAGAAGGAAGCCTGGGAACAGAAGATACTTGTCTCAAGGCCTACTGCTAGTGGACATAGAATCTTCAGTGATTCTCTCATACTTGGTTTCTGTTTGGGTCCCTCCAAAGCAGACCCTAGTGACTGAAGTGACTTAACTTCAGAGAATAGCTAGTATTCAATTACTGTACTCTGCTCCCAGAGTTCCCTTATGCAGTCTTTGGTCTAACCCTAAGTTCAGAAATTACTGGAAGGCCTAGCCATGTCCTCATAATTGGACTGACCATGTATGTCTTTATCCCCCACTATAAGTACTGTGACTTAGGTACTGTGACTTCAGATCATTCACTCTGCAAAGGAAACCAACCCTTACTCATTTTGCAAATGTGAAAACAGAAACAGAAAAACCAGCTCTGCCTTCATCCACCTATGAAGTATGCAGAACTTGGAAAAATAAGTCTTGATCAAGAGCTTGGCCACCATAGCTCATATCAAGTTCCTTACCCATCCCCCATCTACATGCTTTCATTTGTAACGTGGCAAAAAATAACCAGACTTACCTTAAAAGGAAGTGGAGAGGAGTCAATGCTTTATGAAGTTCTTGGAAGAATGTCTGCCATATAGTACCAGCTCAATAAATGTCAGCTGCAAACAACGCAAAACAAAACCGTGTTGTTCTATTGGTTCTATACACTTTTAAAGTCCATGTTCTTGCAGCTTCTCCTTGCTGCCTCACTAGGACTCGGGGAATTGAAGTCATACTTAGAAATGCTTAGCAGGATTGAATATCGAAAGGCACCCAAAAGTGTGGCCTAGTTAGAAATCACACTTGCTCACTGCACAGCTACTTTTAATAGCTGTAAAGAGCCAGAGAAAATCCAATTACAGATGAATCAATCGATTAAAAAGAAAGGGGCAGAATAAAGGAAAGAATGTTAGAGAGTCACAGAGCTAAATTACAGCTGGATAATAGAATTAAGGTTCTATAGAACAAACTGGGAGAAATAACAAAGGGATGAGGGTGGGTGCTTGTTCACAGCTCTGTGATGATTTGATTGTTGTCTGGCCCCTAGTCTCAAATGAGTGGCTATTGGATCAATGTCCCAAACACCCCAAGCAAGTGGGTAAGTCAGAAAGAGCCTGAGTTCTGTTTGGCTGATTATATTTTGTAGAGAAATGAACTGCCCTGTGTGATTTCTGATAGGAGAGAATTGCTTGTGGTTAAATAGTTGCTCACAGGAAAGATGAAAGCCAAGGACCCAGACTTCTGTCTGTAAAGGTGTGGCCTGGTCTTCTTATCTTCTACCTCCTAGGAACATGTGCCAGGGTTCGCCATGAAACATCACTGAGAAGTAGAATTTCTTCCTGGGTGCAAACACTTAAAACATACTCATTTTTCATATTATGTTCTATTTTGGGGGGAGGGATGCTAAGAGTAGGTGGGGCTGTTGCTCCCGTGACAACGTCGTCTACAGCTGTGTATATTATTGGTGGGTTCTGGAATAACATCCGTTTCCATGTATTTATGGAAAGGCATCCTTAACTAGGCCGCATAAAGAGCCAATGCATCTATAAATAAATTAAGGAGGCTGGAGGCCTGGGCGGCTGCCCTTCTCCAGGCTCTGCTGTGCAGCTGTCGTCTTTGTGCCTGGCTTTACCAGCCCCATTGTCAAGGATCCTGCAAGGGGGGATGGGGGAGTGTGCAGGGCAGGGCCCCTCCCTTGCCAGGAGGCTGGGGAGGAGCTGCATTGAAGAGGCTGTGCTGCCTGGCCACTGTGTGCAGGCCTTGCTGGGCCTAAGTTCATCCCCTGACTCTGCCTGTGCAGGTGACTGGCCTGCAGTCACCTCCTGGGAGCCACCTGCATTCACCCTGTAGTGCTGGGAAGTGAGTGGGGGTGGAACACAGGAATAACAAAATATCCCTGAATATGTAAGATTAAACAAGGTAACTGGGAGAGGGGGGATAATAATCAGAATTTTTTTCTAGAGCTCTCAAGCTCAATCCTTTCTACAAATCTTTCTACTAGACTACTTTTTCTGGAAGAAACATGAGGGATGTTGCATTGTCTTTAATGATATTTTCCTGCACACACATATTAGAGATTGAAAATTAGTTAACAACAAAATAATAAAGAAATAAAAATAATAAACATAGGCATCCCTTTCCTCTATTGAAATGGAGCCCAAAGTCACTTTTTAATTCCACAGTCATGTTTGGATTTTGTGAGACTCTTGCCTTGGAAAAGATCCTATCACTCTAAGTATAGTCTGGCCGTGCAGCAGCAGCCACATGACCTGTCCAGAAGTAGACCCCAGACCCTACAGCCACTGGAATCTGCAGTCGCATGAGATGTCCTGAAGTTTCCTGGGTGCACACTGGTGATACTGATTCCTAGCCTTGGGGTTGTCAATGAACTCTGTCCTGTACAATGCTAGTGAAGATGCCAGACTTGGTGACACAAGCATGTAATCCCACTTGTAATCCCAGTTGAGGTAAGAAGACAGCAAGTTCAAGGTCAGCATTCTTGCCAAGTGAGCTCAAGCCCAGCTTGGGTAATTTAGTGGGATCCTGTCTCAAAATACAAAGTAAAAAGAGAGTTGGGGATATAACTTAGTGAAAGAGTGCTTGCCAACTACACACAAGGCTCTGGGTTCAGTTCCTAACACCAAAGAAAAAAAAGAAGAAAGAAGGAAAACAAAAAACAAAACAAAACCCTAAATGTGGATGAAGGAATCATGTCCTAACCATCAGTAATAGTAAATGTGACCTTGCTTGGAAATAGGATCCTTACAGATGATCAATTGAAAATGAAGTCAATAGTGTGGGTCCTAATCCAGTATGACTGTGTCCATGTCAATAGAGGAAATTTGAACAGAGAGAGAAATCGAGAATGACATATGAAGATGAAGTCAGAGATAGAGATGGTACATATAGATGTTTGGGAATGCCAAATGTAGCCAGCAATATCAGTTACTAGGAGAGAAAAGTAGACCATATCCCTCATGTTCTACAGAAGGAATGATCCCTGCCAACATCCTGATCTTGGATTTTTAGGATTGCAAGAGAATACATTTCTGTTGTTTAAGCCATGCACTTTGTGAAACATTATTACACCAGTTCCAGCTAACCAATACACCTGAATACTACTAAGAACAAGCCAGATGTCTAAAGCCATCTGGAATGCTCTTCATCAGCATTCACAGGGGCAAGGCTAGCAGACATACATGAAATAAGTGTCCCTTGGATGAGTCTAACTTAACTAAGCTTTTGGGACTGGTGACCTCATATATGCTACCATCCAGGGTTCACTTCAGTCCTAAAATCCCCATCCTGAGCATGGATTCCTGGCTGTGCCAGTGTGCTTGGAAACTTTCAGCAATGAAATCCTGACCTGATAGGGAACCATGATTCATTTTGGAAAGTTCTAAAAGTTTTAGAGACGTATTAAAATGAAAGCACCTGGTGATTTTCACCATTACAAAGGTAGAGAAAGCAAGGCCCTTAGAGGTTGACTCAGCTAAAGCTGGTCAGTTTGGGACTGACTAAGGATTTGAATCCAGGCTATTGTCAGAATTCATCATTCCAACCAAATAGCACAAAAGCCAAGTCCTGGGTGACAGAAAGCCTGTTTATTTCCCTGATTATCATACTTGGCTAGTAGGGTTGGAAGTGTAGGTATGTGATTGAGGGAGGAATGGGGTGATCAGGAGGCTAAAACATGATTATGTTTCTTATACAAGGGCCTGCTTCTGACTCTAGCTGCCTAAGTGACCCTGCATGTTCCACGGCCCTCAGGGACTGCACTTAGAGATAAGAGACTTCTCCCCTATAGACTGGAGGTACTCCCCTGAGATCCCAGAGCATGTCTGACGATTACCACAGCTTGTCACAAGAAACAGCTTAAGATCTTTCCATGGAAAGATTGCTTCCCATTAGGGCAACTGTGAAACTTGGTGCTCTTCATCAGCTGTTTGACTTTTGCTGTTTTTTCAAGTGCTTTCTAAGCTAAAGTGGAAGTGATGTGTGGGGAGGAGGACTTGACAGAGTGAGAACTGGATGGAGGAGTTGTAAATTCAATCCTCCACTTCCCTCCTCCCAGGACACACCCCACGATAGACCTGAACTCCAAGTGAGGAAATTTATTCTGCTGTACTGGTCAATTGATCTTAGCTACATTTTCTTGTGATGGAACTGGTTCTTCTTTCCCTTAGAAAGTTGGGTCCAGGGTTCCCCTGTGCTGTTGGGTGAACATGTATAGCAAGGCAGTGAGAACTGAGGAGATTAACTACTCCAGGCACATCAGCCAGGGCCCAGGTGAAACCACAGAGGAGCTGGCAAGATGAGCAAGAGTGCTGCTTCCACTCTCGTCTGACAGTGTGCACCAGGGTGATGGAGATGACACTGGGGATTCTCAAAACATATCAAAGCAGCAAACCAGAAGCTGCCAAGAGCTCAACACTAAAGTAGACTTAAAACACACCCACCATGACTCAGGGAAATTTATAGAAGAACGGGTGGAAAAATTATAAGAGCCTCAGAGTAGAGGGGAATGTCCAGAGGAACTGCCCCCCAACCCCCATGACTGGCTGATGCTCTCACAACTCATAACCCACAAGCCCATAGGGAACACCAACAATTCCACTGTGGATGGCTCCCAGTAGAATGGGGGCAGGGAGGAGGGAAACGATGGTATCAACACATATTGTGTCCATGCAAAGTTTCTAATTAACTAAAAAAATAATCTACTTAATAAAAAAAAAATCATTTAACTAAAAAAAAAAAATTAGATCCCTCCATCCACTAATAATATTGAGCTAGGTCTGCTTCAATAGTGTTCAAAATGTCTAATTCTGTGATGCTTTCTACCTCGTATTCTCTTTTCAGTTTCTATGCACTTTTATATGCTTTAATTCTGCCAATATTCACTTGGAGTTCTCCTGTCCCAGACACTATAGGTAATACAAATATCAAATAGATTAAGAGGAATTTCTAGGCCCAGGGGAAAGCCATCTGGTGGTTGAACTGCATGTAGTCCAAGTTGTTTGCAAAGGCCGTATCTGCTTCAAGGCCTCACAGTAAGCCTCTCTTTTCCTTTTTGTATTTATTTTTATTTATTTGAGAGCAACAGACAGAGAGAGAAAGAGGCAGATAGAGAGAGAGAGAAAGAGAGAGAATGGGCTTTCCAGGGCCTCCAGCCACTGCAAACAAACTCCAGATGAATGTGCCAACTTGTGCATCTGGATAACGTGGGTCCTGGGGAACTGAGCCTCAAACCAGGGTCCTTAGGCCTCATAGGCAAGCGCTTAACCATTAAGCCATCTCTCCAGCCCTCCCCTTCCCTTTTTCAGAATAGTGGGTGCTTCTGGCTGCGTGATCATGGGGAAGGTGCTCTGACCCTACACATTCACCTGTCAAATAAGGTCAACTCTGGGGATATGAGCTGATGTTCAACATGAAGTTGTTACTTTCCAGCTTTTATGCTAAGTAAACTGCTCATTATTTGACCATCAGTTTTGCCATGTAACATTTCTGACCTCCATTTCTTAAATCCCATAGACAATTTGGCAAGACTATTGAATGAAGGAAATAATGGAGTGTAAATAACTTAGCATAGCACCTGGGCCTCACATTTCATAACTTCCTAATTGAGGTGTGATATGAATAGATATTATTATTGAAAGTGTTGTTTAAATGTGGTCTATCTGCACAAAATTATTCAGGGTATGCAAGGATAGTTACCAAATTCCCTTTATAGCAGATTAAAATCTAGTTTCCAAAAATCAATCTTTCCCAATTACTCTTAAATCTGTGAACAGAATTAGTCCTCACACTGTTCAGAGAGGCACAAAACACAACTTTGACCATCACTTAAGGGGCAGAGCCAGAAATTAGCTTCAACTGGGAAAATACAGAGCAAAAATTTCATACCTTCCAGAGTCTGGCAAACTTCACAGGCAGTATTTGCAAAAGCAATCTTGCAATGACCTCATTCATTATCAGTTAAGTTTTTTATGTGTCTTTTCCTGAGGAAATCCCCAAAGAATGTACAAAATTCTGCAGATTTAGAGATTTGTTTTAATTCTAAGTTTCCTTAAGCCACACAATCCAAAAAATAATACTCCTTTTGAAATAAAAATGGCTTGTTTGCATTAACCCTGTAACAACTAAAAGTAGAGTCTAATGGGATCATCACAGCATTCTTTGAAACCATAGATGGCTATAAGCAATCTACCTACCCAGATGTGAACATTTTGGTTGATACCACTTGCATCTCAACAGGGTCCTGAGTACTATCAACTAGAGGATTCACAGGGCAGAACGTAGCTGTGACAGAAAAGAAATATGAGACTTCTGCTAAGGGAAGATGAGATTGTTCCTGAATTTGATAATACTTAGCATTGCTCAACACTGTAAGTACAACAAAAAAAAAAACAAAGAAAATTTTGGGTTTGGGAGGTGGTACAGTGGTTAAAACTGCTTGATATGCAAGCCTGAAAACTAGAGTTCAAATTCCCCAGAACCCACAAAACTCCAGATTGGTAGTGTGCATCTGTATTCTCAATATGCCCAAAGCAATGGAAGGCAGAGTCAGGTCAGAAGAATCCCAAAGTTTCTGGGCCAACTGGATGCTCACACTGACAAAATAACACCAGAGACCCTGTTGCAAACAAGGAGGTTGAAGAAAACTCACATACCAAGATTGTATATGCTCACTGTGGCATTGTGCGTGCACACACACACACACACACACACACACACATGGTAAATATTAGGATATGGAAATTATCATGTCAGTAAAAAATGGGTATAAAAAAAGATTAGTAGCTTTTTATACATCAAGTAAACAACTATGACAGAACATGGGAAAAAGTTATATAATGTATGTTTTGAGGTGCAATAATGTTCACTATATTATGTGAGGGTAAACTGGTATTCCTAGTAGACAAGTATGACTCTTTTTGGTGAAAAAAATAGTGAATGTGTTTACATTGACCAAGAAGAATACATGCCAAATTATTAACTGGTTATTTTTTACAATTATGTTTATTGTCTTTAGTGATGAGAAAGAGAGACGATGTATAGGTGTACCATGATCTCTTGCCACTGCAAACAAACTCTACACTCTACACACATGTGCCACTTTGTGCATCTGGCTTTTTGTGGCGACTAAGGAGATGGAACCCACACCTACAGGCTTTGCAAGCAAGTGCCTTTAACTTCTGAGCATCTCCCTAGCTCCTGTTTTTACAAGTGGGTTACATTTTCTTTTTACTTCACTAAGGGAAGAAAATAAATGTAAAGAAATCAGTAGTTTTGAGGCAAAGAAGGGTATAGGAAAGATGAAGCTTAGGTTTATTTCAGCTAAGTAAAACTGTGCACACAATGTTCCAGCATTGTCCACATAGTGTTCTATGTCTACAGAGGATGGTTCTCCATGGGCAACAACATAACACACAGCCCAGGCTTTCGTGCTTCCTCTTGCTGACCCTCCCCTTGTTTTCATTTTCATTTAGAAAATGTTCTTCTCCTAATGCACATCACAAGTAGCAGCTGCCTCACTGATCACCTGCTCTGATAAGGGAACCCAGTTTCCTCTTCCTCAAAAAAACCTTACATCTGTGATAGGGACAGTTTTGGTTTGTTGGTTCTGTTCTAATGATAACATCCATGCCAGTCAAAAAGGTGATATTTTCAGAACATCTACTTTGTGTTATGTATGGCTTTGCGGTATTAATGGCTATATTGACCTGGCTTCCAACAACATGCCAAGGAGGTGTGTCTTGGATCTGCTTTTGCCAGACACTGTGACACTAGCAGGCTAGCTGAGGTTACCCTTCTGGGACCTGAATTCCAGTGTGTTTACCTCTCAGGAATCAAGCTAACACTCTATAGCCCTATTCCACCCTGGCTCCCATGAGGTTCTGAAGCCAACTAATTATCAAAACGAACATAAGTTTCTGGAAACGCACCTATGAAGTAAAATTGATCAGCTGCCAAACAGCTCTTCCTGAACTACCAGGGCTTGCCCTGACCTTCCTCACTGAGGATGACTCCCCAGCCCACACTCCCCACATGCTAGAGCAAACATAATGAGAGGGAGAGTGGGGGAGGAGATGGAAGGAGGGGAGGGAGCCAATCTTTCTCCCTTGCTGGTCTTCAACCCATCAAGGGCTTTCCTGCTTTCCCCTCCCCCACCCTGCAGTTGGTCCCATTATCACTTCCACCCTAGCTAATTATAGTCACTGATTACCTAACAGCAAGTCCTACTGTCACCTGCTTTGGTCTGACAGATTATACCATCTGTGCCACGTGGCCAGGGCCTGGGAATCATGAGAGGTCACAAAGAGGGGCAAATGGCACTAAATGGGAAGAAATGTGTTTATAGGCCTGACAGCTGACTGGGCCATTAAAGGGGCCTTAGCTATGTGTTCCCAGCTGGACCTCTCTCTAGGGTCCACACCACCCAGAGCTATTAGCTAATGGGATGTGGCTCACGTGGCTCAGGTTCCAATCATGGCAATGCTATGGGTTCGTACCCTGTCCTAAAAAGGAAAAACTCAAGGACTCAGGAGAAATCTGGTGCTTGTAGTTAAGCCTGCAGCAGAATATGATAGCTGTCTGAGAATGCACAGAATCCAAACACTTTTCCTTCCTCCATTCCTCACTGTATATTCCCTTCAGTATATACATGCAGATCACTTTATGAAATTAACTACACTGAATGGTGACTTCCAACTTATCAACAGCAGTACGTATGTCTCAGACATTAATGAGCCAGATTATAACCTGAGGGTCTTATGAACCTGCACATATCCAATCAGTGGATTCGGAATGTGGAGGGATGCAAAGTCTCTATTTGTTAGGAAATCTTAGACGAAGCTGGCCATGCCTTCAGTAACCAGGAGCCAGTTAATGAACAAAATTAAATGACTAGAATTAACATGACACAGTAAACTTGCAGAGCAGCATTTCTAAATCTATACAACATTCCAACAAGCTGCCCTGTTGGCTCCCTAGACCTTGTTGGTTCTCAGTCAGGTAAGTTTGAGAATCACTACCCACTCTGAGTCTCCCTGCAATTCACAGTTCATTGGAGCTAAGAAATCCTGCAGTGAGCAGTTCCAACGTAGATGTGAATAATTTGTATTTGACTGCAGGTTGGGCGCTCTGTGGCCTAAATTTTATTGCAGACATTGCCAAAGACTTTTTACTACCCTGATTGCTTAATTTGTTGATTAACTTCTTGATTTGGAAAATGACTTCTCAACCATCCAGGGTTTTTTATGTGAAACACAAACACACGCCCTCACAAGAGATGGAGAACACCTTGGAGACTAAAGCACAGGCATTCTAGCAGTTACTTTCCTCTGACAGTTCTGAGTACAAATGCTCACAGCTTGCCTGGCTTCCCCTCCTCCCACCCTGTGCAGGGATCAAAAATGGCTGAGAAAGAAAGCAGGGAGAACTCCCAGGAGATAAAGCCATAGGGAATGAATATGTAGGAAGACAGAGGAAGGCTTGATGCAAAGACTGGAAGTGTAGGAAGAGATCTTCAAAGCAGATTTGCTAAAAATTTAATAGGAAACAATGTCCACCAGAACACTTTCCAAAAATGTTTTTACATGGCATTATGACATGTACACCATATTTATGTTAAGTGAAAGATACAATGTGGTCACAGCTTCTGAGTGTCCATGTGCACAGTGTGTGTGTGTGTGTGTGTGTGTGTGTGTACACATGCCTTCAAGAGAGTATAGTGTACTCATTAATAATGTTAGCTCTGTTGGGCAAGTCGGTGCATGCCTTTAATCCCAGCACTTGGGAGGCGAAGGTAGGAGGATTGCTGTGAGTTCAAGGCCACCCTGAGACTACATAGTGAATTCCAGGCCAGCTTGGGCTAAAATGAGACCCTACCTTAAAAAAAAAAAAAAAAAAAAAAAAGGAATGTTAGCTCTGAGTTAGAAAATATTAGGTTCAAATTATGGCTCTTCCAAGTTTCTTGAGCCTTGTTTTATATCCTCTGAAGACTGACTATTCCTAGCTCTGAGGCTTATGTGGGAATTAAATGAAACAATGCCTGGCATGCACTTAGCACACTGAACTGAGCTAAATATTCACCAAATGGGAATGATAATTGGAATTACTACAGAAGAGGCTGGAAAGGATTGAAGAGATGGCTTGCTGTGAACTCACAGATCCCCAGCAACCACGTAAAATGCCAGGCACTTTAATTGCTGAACTGGGAGGTAGAGACAGGAGGAATCCAGGGACTTGCTGGTTAGCTAGTTTAGCCAAATCAGTTAAGTCCTGGATGCAATGATAAAACCAAGTCCTGATGCAAAAACAAAAATTAATATAGACTGTAGAGATTGCTTAATGGTTAAAGATGTTTGCTTGCCCAGGTTCAATTTCCCAGTAGCCATGTGAAGCTAGATGCACAAATAGCACACACATCTGTAGTTCATTTGCAGTTGCAGGAGGCCCTAGAGCTCCCATTCCTCCTTTATCTCATTCTCTCTCTCCTTGTAAATAAGTAAATATTTTTAAGAATACTGTGGAAAAGAGATTGAGAAAGATACCAACATTGACCTCTGGCCTTCACCTGCACACTCACACACATGTGCACCTGCATACATATGTGCACCTACACATTTTGCCTACACACATACAAACATGCATTCACACCACCCCAACACACACACGAAGGAAAACAACACTGGGAGACTACAGGAAAACATTAAGAGTGGGTCATCTCAGAGTGATGAGTTAGAAATGACATATTCCTTCATGTGTCCTACAAGACTGAAAATTGTTCAAAAATGAATATCATTTTTAAAGTAAAAATAAGTCTTAAAAACTGTAGTTTTCTCTAGATGGATAATACTATCCTTTTTTACAAGTAATTTTTAATATCCTTTTTTAAAATTTTTGTTTATTTTTATTTAATTATTTGAGAGCCACAGACAGAGAGAGAAAGAGGCCGATAGAGAGAGAGAATGGGCGCACTAGGTCCTCCAGCTGCTGCAAACGAACTCGTGATGCATATACCCCCTTGTGCATCTAGCTAACGTGGGTCCTGGGGAATCGAGCCTCAAACCAGAGTCCCTAGGCTTCACACGCAAGTGCTTAACCACTAAGCCATCTCTCCAGCCTTTTAATGTTCTTTTATGTTTTCCAATATTTCTCAAACTGTTAGCAATGAATTTTAACAACTTTGAAACATGAATATTATTCATCTGGGGCACTTGTGAGAAATACAGAAAAACTCCAAAAAGAAAGCAAAAATCACTTAGTTTTGTGCTAACCCTGTTTTGATTACTTCTTCTTTTTTTTTTTTTTGCTTAATTTTTAAAGTGCAAATCTTCCTAAATGGGTAGTCCCCTAGATGGAGTGCCCAACATGAACTGTCATACTCAATGGTCATAAATTGTCTCCACCTTCTCATTTCTCACTATATTCCCTAAAACAAATCTGATTGGTTTTGTGTGAATATTCCCATTATATGCATGATGCACGCACACACACACACACACACACACACACACACACACACATATGTATGTGGGGGGGGGGGTCAGGTGAGATGTCTGTATAAGAAAATTCAAGAAAGATTTTAGAAGTTTCCTAAAGATTGTGAGTATATAGATCAACTATGGGAGGAAAGACACCTCTTCTAGCTCTGCATTGTGTGTGTTGAGCCTCTTCTGTATTCCAGATCCTGTGGTGCTGACTAAGGAAACAAAGACAAGGAGATATAAGCTCCTTGGTCTCAACAAGCTTTCAGGGTATGAGGGAAATACACACCTCCAAATGTTTGCAGTGCTGTGTGGCAAATACAATGATAGAAGCTACAAAGTAGAGAAGAAGAGATTCAATGTCTTTCATCGAGGTTCAGGACAACTTTTTGGTGAAAAGATTATACGACACTCTAAATTGTCATGAGTTCTGATTCTGAACAGACCTACCCCACTTACTCTCCCATTCCATTATGTTTATGTGTGTCTCTGGACTTGGGCTAGAACATATTCCCATGCACCTATTACTAACCCAAGTCTACTCATTCTTCAAACCCTGACAAGAAATCACTTTAAAAGGCCTCCATTGTGGGCTGAAGAAATTGCTTAGTGGTTAAGACATTTGCCTGCAAAGCCAAAGGACCCAGGTTTGATTCTCCAGGACCTACGTAAGCTAGATGTTCAAGGTGGCACATGCATATGGAGTTCATTTACAGTGGCTGAAGGCCCTGGCATGTCCATTTTCTATTTCCCCACCCTCTCTCTCTCTCAAATGGGCATAAGTCTTTATTATGACATACATTAAGTTACTTAGTTATACGACTATCTTCCTATAGGGCAGAACATCAATATTTTGTCCTATTTACCCTGGTATGATGAAGCAACACAGAACCAACTGAACACCACACCTAATACAAAATTAGTACCTGGTAAATTAATACAAGAATATAACTATATTAGACCCACAACACAGGTGTCCACAGTTAGCACAAAGTAAACACTTGTTGCAATTGTAAAATGGATCTTTGGAGCCAACCAATGAGCATGCATGCACAAACAGTTACTCAGGTCACAGCTGAGCAAACAGTGACAGCCTCTGCACTCACTGGGGAAGTTACTGTTCTTCCAGCCTGGAGTCAGTGAGAGCCTCTGTACTCACTGGGGAAGTCACTGCTCTTCCAATCTGGAGTCAGTGAGAGCCTCTGCACTCACTGGGGAAGTCACTGTTCTTCCAGCCTGGAGTCAGTGAGAGCCTCTTTACTCACTGGGGAAGTCACTGCTCTTCCAGTCTGGAGTCAGTGAGAGCCTCTGTACTCACTGGGGAAGTCACTGCTCTTCCAGTCTGGAGTCAGTGAGAGCCTCTGTACTCACTGGGGAAGTCACTGTTCTTCTAGCCTGGAGTCACCCGAGTGAGGGGTGCTGTGTTCCCTTCCTCAATCATTTGTCTCAGAGTCCTGCACTGGATGAATATCTGACTAGTTTCAGTTAAGTCCTCGTTCAGTTTTGCTTTGTGCTGTTCTTGGTCCCCTTTGAAGCCTCACATAGAAATCCTCACATCCTTCTTTTTTGTGGCTGTGGGTTGTTGAGGCCTTTGTCTTGTTTTGAGCAGGTTGAGTTTTTGACATGCAGGACTCCAAGGGAAGGTGGAGCTCAAATCAGCCCTTAGAGTGTTTTCATGTAAATGTTTTCCTCTGTTTTGGCCAGAATGCTCCCAGGATGCCCTATTGCTTGTAACTGAGGTCTTTAATACACACTCTGTTTTATGCAGGTAAAAGCAGCGATTATTGGCAGCCTCACTTGTGTATCTCTTCAAGAGGGCTGCGATGAGCAAGGGCTGATGGAGTGTGCTACCCAATTCACTTTGCGCGTGATAGACATGCTGCTATCTTGCTAAACAAGTATTTCTGAGCTAAAGCTTTTCTTTTGGTTGGGTGTATCAGATGAGTCAATCACACGGTGTGACAAATATGACAGTCACCCAGGAAAATTCAGTGAGTTGCCCAAGACCATCCCACCGTAGGCCCCAGACTCCTGAACCTGGCCAAGGGCAATATAAGTGCCACATATGGGTGAATGGTCATGGGAAGACTATCTCTTAACAACCCCTGCAGGGTCTGCGAAGGGATGGCAGTGTCATTAAGAGCAGCACAAGATGTAGAGAACTGGTTATAAAATCTGGGAGACCATGCTCCCCTTTGTAGTTGCATCAGCTCCTCTTTGATCTCATGTATGGATGGTAGCACAGGCTTCCTCAATGGATGTTCGCCACGCACTCTCTATTGAATCCCCCCAATATTCACCAAAGTAACACTGGGATCAAATCACCTCTCTTCTGAAATGTCATCACCACCTCTCAAACTGTCCCTTG
Organism: Dipus sagitta; assembly: GCA_036346955.1. Lineage (NCBI taxonomy): Eukaryota > Metazoa > Chordata > Mammalia > Rodentia > Dipodidae > Dipus > Dipus sagitta. The sequence goes on from CM070781.1 coordinate 10,448,438, forward strand.
CATGCAGTTCCCACTTTTCAGCCTAGCATTGGTGAATCTTTGAGAACTAGCTTCATCCCACTCTCCAAGCCCTTTCCTTCCTCCATATATCCTCTGCTTTAGCCTAAAGGATCCATCCAAATTCCAACACAAACACACATGTGCTCAGGGAATCTCTCCTCCTCCAAGACACACACATTGACACCTAGATCCATCCCCCCAACATGCACACATACACCTGGATCCTCTAACACACATACACACCTGCATCCCAACCGCTCAATATGTACACAGATACTACACACACATATAGACCCCTGAATATCAACCCAAAACTCACACATGCATGCACACACACACACACACACACACACACACACACACACACACACGCCCCTAGACTTTCTCTTCTCCAAGACCTGCTCTGGCGATGTGGGGATATGCGGATGCTCCCATGGCCAGAGCAGCCTTTCGTCTCTAACTGTGCATGCCTGTGTCCATTCAGTACTGCATATATCCAACTGGTGCAGCTTGCTTAAGCTCCTTCAACTGAAGTGCTCTTGGTTCCTGCTGCAGTTGCCTTGGAGTCTATGTCTGAGGGGGCATTTTACATAATCCTCTTACACAGTCACCTGCCTTGGTTTAGATGCTGTCATAACTTCACAGCTAGACCTAAATTCTTTCAGCAAGAAAGAAGTTCTTGTTTGTTTCCATATAACATGGCAAAAATCTCAGTCTCTGGAGTTGCTCACAGGCTTGTTTATAAGCCTTTAATTGCCCTTAACTGTCTGGCCTAAAGCAAATTTTCTTCCTTTTCCAAGTCTGTTTTTTCATCTGTTAAAGTGGAGACATAAGGTTCTATGAAATGTATTGATGATGAAGAGTGCAATTATAAGGTACTCAGCACAGCAAATGCCCAGTAATCTCAGATACTATACCATTATCACATGCCAAAGGAGGTTGAACTCAAAGAAACGAGGCTTGCTAGTGGCTGGAGCATGGACTGTGAGAGGTGAATGGACTGAGATGAGGTGGGAGGGCTAATCCAGGTCAGGGTGACCAAAGGCCATCTGTGCCATGGTCAGGGGCTTTGATCTACCTGAACATAATAGCAGTCTTACAAGGAGGTATCAAGCAGAGGGCCTAATTTGAGCCCCACTTTAGACCCTGCACAGGCTGCTATGGGAACCTGGCTCAGAGATGGGACATTGGGAGATCTGTAAAGTGAGGCCAGCAGGGTCATCTGACCCTGGCTGCTGTCAGAAGTAGTGATTGATTTCACCACTTCTACCTAGAAATTAGTCACAGATGTGCCAAGTTGAAAGACCTAGTCCCTGTCCTTGGGGAGCTCACGACCCACTGGTGAGTCCATGTCTTATATAATAGCTGAAAAGGAATAAGGAACAGAGAATACTGGGGAAAGAGGCATATGCCCCCTGGAAGGAAAGGGAAAGAGGCAGAATGTGCATGTGGTGGACAGGAAGCCCAGGTAGCCTTGCAGGGAGTGGGGCATGAACTGAAAGGTTCCCTGTTTTCTAAAGGTTCTACCATGCTGTTCTGAAAATGGCTTGGGCATAAGATCTAGACATTATAACACAGTCCACTGTCACCATGCGCAGTGGATAAAACAATCAGATGAGAGAGTCCCTTTCAAGGCTAAAGTTCTCTGAGGTTTTGCATATACCTAAAACCCACTCTCTTGGGACATTTTAAACCTCTTGCCTTCCTTTGTTCCATCATGGCAGTGTGGGCAATTATTTGAAAAGGGGGAAATAATTTCTTCCTCTTAAAAAAATCTAACTAGGTACCTATCTTAAAAGATTCTCAGAGAAACTTTTCTGGAGAAAACAGATGCACTGAAATAAACTGGAATTTAATGCTGTTCCATTAACATTTCAGAAAATGCCAGTGAGAAACTTCAATTGATAATTATGTACACCAGGGAACAAACTGAGTGTTTGCCTTGCACAGGTCCACCTGACAGAAAGGGTTTCAAAGTGGGTTGTGTCCCTGAAAACTACTTGGAATTATGTGCCCCCCAAAAAATTATGAATTAAAAGGAGATTTACTGTTGGCCAAATGGCCTCTAATTGGGCTGCCCATTAAGTGAGCAGTCAAGGAATGAAGCCTGATTTGCAAACCTCAGACAGGAAGGCTGAGATTAGTTCCAGAATGAGAGAAACATGTAAGTCCTGGCTTCTCCTTCAGCTGTGCCTGAAGTTGCTGAGAGGCCTGGGGATGACCCCTCTATATGCCCATAGTTTTCATGGCAGCCAACTTCTCTGTAGGACTTCACAGAGCACTTTCCCACATACCACCTTATATACTTTCCACACTGTTCTGAGAATGGACAGTACAAGTGAGCTTTTATCCTTGTTTTACAGCTGTGGAAGCTGAAGCTGTGATTGAAGTGACTCACGGTTCACACAACATGGGCAGGAAGGGCCGGTTCACCAGGCCAGCAATTCTGACTCCTCGTCCAATGTCTCACAATATGTTCCTCTCAAAAAGCCTGTGCACAGTGAGCAGGCAGAGAAATATCTTTGGCAATGACGACATGTATAACTGGCCAGTGCCATAGCTTGCATGAAGTGAGTACATAGAAACCAGCTGACCTGCTGCAGAACTACCTCACTGATTTTGCCCAGGAGTCCAGCTCAGGAAGAACTGTTTGCAAACGGGGATCAAGCATATGAGCTTCTTTGCCTCAGTAGGTAGGGTGAGCCAGGAGAAGGCCACAGGGAGGAGCTCTGTGTAAAGGGGTGGAGGACAAATTATTACATGTACCATACAGTTTAGATGCTAATGACAAGAAAAAGTTTGCACAGTCACAATTTTTCCTGGATTTTGTTTTGTTTTGTTTTTTCAAGGTAGGGTCTCATCCTTGCCCAGGCTGACCTGGAATTCACTATGTAGTCTGAGGATGGCCTCGAATTCATGGTAATCCTCCTACTTCTGCCTCCTGAGTGCTGGGATTAAAGGTGTGCGCCCCCATGCCCAGCTCTTTCTTGGATTTTTTTTTTTTTTTGATTCAAGGTTGGCTAAAGTCACAGATGTTGGATTCGTAGTCATGGAAGGCCAGTTTTGAAGATGTTCCAAGGATTTTCCTGTAGTTAGCACAGCACAGGTGCCCAGCTTAGAGTGGCAACATGAGGGCACTGGGAGGCATGCCAACCAAATCCAATATTGTACACAGCCATTTTGAAGAAGAGGTCCACTAGACCATGACAGAGAAGACCTCAGTAACATTTCATCATCTCAGCCTTTTTCAGTTGACCTTAGGATAAGATATAAGCATCTTAGAAGGGTTAACAATGCCCAGACCAGCCACACAATAGCTTAGGTCCTCAGCCTTAGTGCTCATCTTACCCCATGCCCTACACCCATACTCACAAATACCCACACATGATTTTCCTAGATTCCCACGTCATTTTCTGCTTCACTTCCTTTGCTATAGCACATGCTCCTGTTTGTAAGCTATTCTTTGTTTCAGCTTCCCTTCTCTCCTACCCAGTGGTTTATCTCCTACACTCCTTCATGGTTCAGCCTATAGGCCACTTCCTACAGGAGGTAGCTCAGAGCACCTCTGCCCTTCTATGGCTAACTTTGCCAACCTCACTCTCCCACCTGTATACATTTCCTTAACCCTTTCTGGAATTGCCTCACTATCATTCTATCCTTACCACCAGGCAATTACTGAGGGGAAAGAATGACTGCTCCTCCTACTCACTATGGTAACCTCAAACTAGGCACTTCTGTATTAGTTGAATGATGGAATAAATTAATCCTTTAACTAAGCCCATGGTGGTAAAATGTAACAAATGAAAACAATTACTCTTTTACAGGTGTTAAATTCACTTAGTTTCAGCTCTACTAAGATCCTGGCTGGACAACACTTCTATGTCATGTGAAATAACAGCATATTACAGAGGTAAGTTACTGCTGTATGTAAATATATATATATATATATATATATATATATATATATATATATATATGCTTATATATATAAGCATCCTATTTTCAGAATTCTGCCTTAAGGGGGTTTATTTTTGTCTGGGTGCTATCCAAGTTACTGAGGGATTTAGATAATGGGAAAGACATATTGGAAGCTAGAATACAACCCTCGAATACCTTGGTTCTTGTCAAATATCTCCCACAACCCACATTAAGTGGATTATTCTTGTCTTTAATCACATGTTAAATGCCTGCATCTGTGGCTGGCATCAGCTGAGCATGAGGCAGATGCATTCACATGTATCTGTCCTTGTTATAAGAGCAGAAAACAACTGGGTGAAGAGCTTCAAATGGTGGGAAACAATTAGACAATACAGATTAAACTCTTCATGCCGTCATTCATTCAGATTTATTTAATAGTCAATTATATTCTATGTAAAAGAGAAAAGAAAGGCACATTCCCTTATCCTAGGGAGCTCTCCAGAATAAAAGAAAGTACTTAGAGTACTTAAAATTCCTTTTAATTGTTTGCTTCATTTTTCAGACATCAACGTGTGCTTTCAGTCATGTGGGCAACAGGTGAATATGCGGTTCTGGTTTGGGAGGCCTGGGGTAGGGTCTGAGAGGCTGCTTGCCTCACAGGCTTTAAGGTAACGCTGATGCTCTTGGCCTAGAGAACATAGCTTGAGCAGAGAGCATCATGCCACAGCATGAGCAGAAACAATGATTGAGTCCTCTTTTGATTCTCACAACAATTCTAGGACCAATGAGAAGGTTCTTTATGAGTCTTTCATAGAAAACAGGAAATCTACTCAAAGAAAATTACCATTTTCCCAATGATATCATAAATATTGCCTTTATTTTAAGCCAGGACTCCAAGTGCCTAACTTAATCCTTCCCATTGTCCCCTACCCTTAGCTTCTGATCACAGGTATGACAGACTTCTGCTTCTGCATTCACTGAGTGTGCTTCCAAGCCCAGTGCTGGCTACACTAACAGCCACCACCCTTGTATTCTGTTACTAGCCTCTCCTTACCTGCAAGGGCTTGATGGCTCTGAGGACAAAGGGATAAACTTCAGAAGAAATGGAGTAAGAAGGGAGTTTTCGAGAACACAAAAGCTTTTTATCACTGATGGGTCCCAGCCAGGTATCTGAGTACCTGCCATCTATTTATACACAGACAGCAAGCCCCTGTGCCAAGGGAACTTGATGAACACCTACTACATGTAGAATATTGTACATGTATTTTTCCTGAGCATTCACTTATTCAAGACATGCAGAGAGGTTAAGAGCTCTGCTCTTGAGTGCATGTTTTCATTCAACACTTGCTAAGGACTTGCTATAGTATCAACATTGAATGGCTATAAATATATGATATATTTTTTCTCTTCCAAGCATGCACAGAGTGAGTGACAAGTCAAAAAGCACTCTTCTAGTAAGTGTTTCCACTGGGCCAGGAAGACATCATCTCGCCAGCCTAAACCAATCATTTTTCCAACCCCAATGAACCCATCATCTACATCGCCTGCTAATAATGGAGAAATTATGAGTCAGCAGATCTTTACAAGCCCAGTCATTTTTACTAACCTATGAAGAGTATCTGATAAGGGGAATCCACATCATACTTTGAGGACAATGGCCTCAAATTAACTATGGAACTGAGACAGAACCAGTGCTTGTCTAAGGCCACCCTGAAAACCTGCTTGGTATACAGAGAGCAGACATCCTCCTACTTTGGAAGAACTGAGTTGGTTGGAAAGAAGAGTGCAATTTGGAAGTAACATAATAAGAGTTGCGTCTGAGGCCAAGAATGTAACCCTGCCTGCTAGAATGTTGTAAGGCTGGCAGGGTGTGGGTGAGTGGGGCAGCCCAAGAGTCACACCCCCATGCTAACATCACAGCATGTTATTATGACCTGTATTTCTTTGTGCTAATATCCTGCTATGTGATTATGGCTTTATGGTTTCAGCCCCACAATTTTAGGAGATGGGCCACTTGGGCCTTAGGTAAATAGATGTTCCTGTTAAACATCCCTTCTAGTAAGTGATTAGCCATGGGTTCCTCCAGGTAATTACCTAGAGCTACCAAACTGGACCCAGAATGAGAGCACCATGGGCCCACATTGACAGATGAGCTTCATACAGCTGAGGCATAGGGCTAGGAGATAAGACTGGAGAGAAGTTTGGCACACAGAATTGGCAGGAATAGCAGGTGACTTAGATAAGAAATGGGGGAAAACCCTGTGTCACTGGAATGTGAAACTAAATATACAGTGCTGCATTCCTTGAGACAGAAAGGCTAGCCATAAGTGAGGTTATGTTAGGTGTAGACAGAAGTGACATCAGCATCCCACCTTTGGATGTTTTGTGTTTGAGACATATGTTAGTTCTCCAAGTGGAGTTCAATGGTCAGTCCAAGTTTTGCTTTTGGACTAGAAATATAAACTTGAGTATCATGAGCATACAGTTGCCATTTGAAGACATGGAACTTCATGCAATCACCTAGATAGAGGCAAACAGAGAAGGGAGCTCCAGGACCAAATCGTTGTTCTCTCCAACATTGTACAGTAGAGAAACAGAGGATAAAATTGAACAGGAAAAGCCTGTAAGGTAGCATCAAGGAATAAAGAGGTGGGGCTGGAGACATGGCTTAGCAGTTAAGGCACTTGCCTGTAAAGACTAAGGACCCAGTTTCAACTCCCCAGAACCCACATAAGCCAGATGCACATGGTGATACATGTATGTGGAGTTTGTTTACAGTGGCTAGAGGCCCTGACATTCTCTCTCTCTCTCTCTCTCTCTCTCTCTCTCTTTCTTTTTCCCTATGTCATAAATAAATAAATTTTAATAAAAGTAAGAAAGGGGTTTCTGGGAGGCCAAAGACCAGAATAGGAGGAGACATTTGGAATGCAGAAAAGGAATGTTTTTTAAGAAGGAAGAAGTCAACATCTCTGTCCATTACTTCAGACAGGAAAGGTAAGATAAGGACTAAGAAATTACCATTGGACTTACATCCCTAGCATCTAGGACAATGATTGATAAAATAGATGGTCAATAAGTATAGTTTGAATTAATTTACAGAGGGAATGAACCAAGAATGAGGAATATAGAATATTTTTTAGTTTTTAAATTACCTTTTCCTATCATCCTGTCTGGTTCCATGACTGACAATCAGGTACTGATAACCTAAAAAATCCTTTCCTTCCTTCCTCCCTCCCTTCGTCCTTCCTTCTTTCTGCCTCCTTCCTTCTTCCTTTATTTCTTTCTACCGTCTTGTCTGTCTGTCTTGAGTCAAGGTCTTGCTATGTAGCTCAGAATGGCCTGAAACTCACTGTCTAACCCAGGTTGACCTTGAACTCATGCAAATACCTCATGCCTCTGTCTCCCAAGTAGTAAGTAGGCATTACAGGTATTCAGCACCACGCTCACTTTCTTTTTTAATCCATGCTCAGTCTGGAACTCCTTTAACCTCACATGCTGAGCAGCACTGGCAAGCAGTCAGAATTAGATTGTCATCCATAGTTAAACCGTTTGCCTATCCCATGATGCATTCAACAATCAGGAATAGAATTTATGTTTATGGTTTGTTTGTTTCTGTGTTCAAAAAATAGAGCCTCAGGCTAGAGAGATGGATTAGCAGTTAAGGCACTTGCCTGCAAAGCCTAAGGACCCATATTTGACTTTCCAGGTCCCACATAAGTCAGACCCACAAAGTGATGCAAGCACACAAGGTCACACATGCTCACAAGGTGGCACATATGGCTGGAGTTCCATTATACTGGCTGGAGGCCCTGGCATGCCAATTCTCTCTCTTTCTCTCCCTCTCTCTCATAAAAAGGCCAGTCTCTTGGTCTTGCATTAAATAAATAAATAAATAAAGCCTCATCCGGGCAGTTTCACGTGGAACTACAGACCATTGCAAAGGAATTTCTACCAAAATGGGGTGTGAGCCAGGCAATCCCTCAGACACCTCAGGTATAGGTTCTTCCTATTATTAAACTGTACTTGTTCAAAACATAGAGAAAAAATTATAACCTCATTTGTGGGGTTAACACATGTGAGCTGCATCTTTCCTTAAAATTTCCTGCTCTGACTTTCTTCTCCTCTTATCTTTATTGCCTCCTGATTTGCCTTATCTTCAGAAGCCTGATTTCCTTCTAAATCTCTGTGAACACTATTACCATTTCTACTTCTTCCACAAGATAAAAATGAATCACAAGATACAAAGCATTAACTTATCCATCCAGTCATAGGCAGCCTGTTTTCATTTCTAAATGATACAGCACCCCCCCACCATAAAACAGAACCAGACAGTTTTATTCTTCAGTCCAAAGTACATAGCATTATGGGGAGACATCTGCTGCAGACAAATCTTGGGTCTTTGAAACTTTAATACTTTGAAATTTATTCCTCTTCACCACCAGGAGACTCATGAGTCCATTTGTGGACGTTTCCACATCATGCTGCCTTGCAAACTAATGACAATTTGTTCATAGACCTGAAAGCTGTAGCTCCTCTATGTGACTCCTACATCCACATCACTTCAGGAAAGGGCGTAGACTTGACCATCAGGAACCCGTCAGTCCCCTCCAGCTTGTCTCACCTTGTTTTCATTCCCTCAATAAACATATTTCATGTGCCCAATTCTATACTACTTTCTAGAATACAATCTAGAGACCCAGCTAGGAATAAAATTTTTGGTCTCTGTTTCCACCTAGGGCTCCTGAATGTGTTCAGAGGTTCTGTATATCCTTCTAACATTCTATGCAAAATTATCTGTGCATACAGTTTTATAATTTTTGAATCCAAAGTAGAAAACTATTGATGGAAATGTACAATCAGCTTTGACACATCCTTTTTTATCTACCCGATCAAATGCAAACCAGTCACTAAGGGTAACGAGTGCTTGTTATTGCTGCCATTGCTGCAGTGGCCACTGCTCTTTTCCCTAAATTGTTCTCAATATGTTCCCTTCTCTCCACTCCTTCCTCAGTCCAAGCTACCTTCATCTTTCATCTCAGTAGTTAACTGAAAACAGCATCCCAACTATATCCCACAGTGCCCTTGCCCTCCTGAGGTCTTTTCTCCAGCAAGCAGCCAGGCTAAATTTTCAAATGTCTTATCATTTTTACATTTTGCTTCAACCATTTTAATGCCTTTCTACTACTTTGAGGATAAGTGACAAGCCACAAGCACTCATGTGAGCATTTGTAATCATAGCCTCCCACCTTCTACTATTGTCTTTGCTTCATAAAGTCCTGATCTATCCAGCTTCTTTTCCATCTTCAAATGCCCCATTTCCTCTCCTGACCCTGGCCTTGTCCACATCTCTAATTTTTACCTTTTAGGTACACCAAGTTGTATTGCAATTCTCACTTCTACATACCCTTTCTCCAAATCTCCCTGACTAGGCTAAACACCCCTTCTATAAAATCTTGGCTCAGTGAATTGCTTCATACTCTGTCCAAACTGGAATTATGCAAGTTTCATGTGATGTATTGATTAATATTTAACATTTGTCCCTAGCAAAACTATTTATTTTTATACCCCTAAGGCTCAGTGGACATACCAACTTAACATGCACAGCTGAAACTTGATTAACAGTCAGTGAATAAATAAATGGTGATTAAGTAGCAACATTGTAGATGCTGAAATGGAGCATGCAAAAGAGGGAGTGCCTCTCCAGTAGGTCAGGAAGACAGTGGCTGTTTCTCATTCATCTTCAGGGGTCAATCCAGAGCCTATGACGCAGCACAAGTAAGTAACAGCCTTGACTGGATGCAGGCATAGCAGCACCCTGTGCCCAAGAGAGTAAAGTGGGGGGGGGGGTCCCATGAGGACTTGGCATTTGGCAGCAGACATAAAGGAAAACTGAAAGCATTCAGATCAAATGAAGAAAGGGACAGGCAAAGAGCCCTTCAAACAGAAGAAAAGGGAGACTGCCAGGTAGGCAACCACAAAAAGGGGGAAAAGGCTCTGTGATTGTGAAAGGAGGCTAAGTGAGGTAGACACGGAGTTGCAATTCTGAAGGGAAGGCTGTGCTCCTGTAAAGGAGCACAGGGATAGTTCCTCCAAAAGTCAGCTCCTCATCCAACATCATGTCATTCTGAGGAAAACCCATTCCTCAGGACAGGCAGAGACAAGATTGAGGGCTCAGTCACTGAGGATTAGTGGGGACATTTCTGGTATCCTTATCTTCCAGAGCTCCAGATGGATGACAGTCTATGGTATGTAGAATGACCCTACATTACCACAGTATTCTCCTGCTGTGCTCTCTCTCCCAGGACTTTAATTCAACACTCTATATCAGTGTTTGTTTCTGAGAGAACAGGTTTGTCAATCTATGACAGGCCAACAGAGCAAGTTTATACAGAAGAGCTAAAGAGAAAATTAATTTGTAAAGATATGGCCAGGGTCCTCCTGTGTGTGTCAAGATGTTGGAATTACCGTGCAAGTAGTGAGAAATCTGCATGGAGGCAGGGTCCAATTCTTCACAGGCTTCTATGGCTTCTGTACAGTGAACTACATTGGTAGGAATCAGAGACCTTCCAAGAAGCTGCTGGATTAATGTAGTGAGAATGCAAGTGAGAACCAAGCTGGAGAAATGGTGGGTCATGGAGAAGAGTAAGGGCTATAAGCAATTCTGAAGAGAAAAAAATCAACAACCTTTCATGACATATACACTAAGGAAACAGAATGTGGGATGAAAGGGTAGTGACAAGAAGAGTGTGTTAACTCCCAGGCATGTTAGAGGAGCAATGCTACACCGGCTTAGTCATGACATGGAAGATCAAATACTTCGCCCAAGTCCTTTTACCAGGCATTCCCAGCCAGTGGAGAATTAATGAGATGACTAGAATGTTCCTACAGCATTAAAATAAATAATAAACCAGAAAGGTCTCAAACAAAAGGAGTGGACAAAGAAGTTTTTGTTCATTGGCTAAGACCATGAATTGTTCTGCCTGATATAACCAGTTATCAACCTTGCCAAAGAACAGTCTTGTGTCAAACACATCAAGCTTCAAATAAGACAAGGATCATAGATATGAACCTGAAAGAAGGCCAGAGTAATTCAGAATCAGAATTGGGGAAGGAATATCATTCATATGACAACTGTTTATTATAATAGATGGGACAATCTTAGGATAGGGTCTGGGAATGCCCTGATGACTCAAACCCTACATATCCAATGTCAGGAAATAAAAACATATCACAGGAAAGTTAACACAATAAACTATGGATTGCTGAGTCCAGCATGGCTTTGAGCATCAGCTCAAATATCTTCTAATGGGCATTTGATACAACATGTTGTTTCTAAACATGGAATTACCATTCAGGGTTTTCTCCTTCATTATAGCACAATAGAAACAGTAGTCAGCCATACCAGTCATGGTCTGACCTCCTTACTAATCATGTGCCTTTACTAAATTTCAAATCTCCAGAAGTTCACTATGACACTAAATATATCAGCTAGTCTACAACAGTGACATGTAAGTTTTATTCTGTGTGAATTTAGCTATTCCAGGGGGAGGTATTTACAGTATAGATAAACAACAATTTAAAGATAATCATAAATAATGTAAAGACTTGTGGGCTCAGGGGAAAATTCAAATCAAGAGAGCCTTGTTCAAACCTTTCTAAGATGGAGGCAGAGCATTGGGCCCAGAAACAGACCCCTGTGTGAAGCCCTTTGCAACTGCTCAGGTTGAATACCACCAGGAGGACTTTGGGTCTGACTTTCCTATCCTCACTTCTCCACAGAGCTTCCTTCCTAAGTATCTCCAGTATGGTGAGTGTGTTCTGTGACAAATACAATTCTAGGATGAAAACATGCTTTATTTTCTTGGTTGCTGTACATTGTGGCCACTATGCTAAGGAGCATGTGTGCGCATGTGGGTATGGGTGTGTGCAAATTTATACAGGTGTGTAAATCTATACAGGTGTTTCAAAGAGTGGTTTTTACTCTATTATCTCTTTGCACACTGACTTCTTGAACTTTGTATGAGTTAACACCACATTACAAATGTCACTTATCCTGAACCTTCTTGAGCAAGGACCAAATATGCCAGAGTCTGGATGTGCTTCACATCCAGGACTCCATCCAAGACACACCTCACACTTCAGAGTAAATATTATCAGCCTCATTTTATTAAGAAATGAAAGGAGTACCACTTAAAATTATTCAGCAAATAAGAGGCATGTCTAAGAGCCAAGGTCCACACTCATCCAATGATACCCTAATAAATATTTGCATCTTCCATCTCTCTTCTGCAAATCTTTTCCCAAACCATTGAAATGAAGAAGTGCTTGGTGAACAGAAATTTCTGCTTTTCTACATACTAGTAACAAAGACTGTTCCCCAGCTCAGTGGAACATGCCAGGTCAGAGGCAGAGATCACATAATCTCGAGAGTCAGACCAGAGCTGCCACAGCTCTGATCACCACATGTTGATGGCTCAGGGCTGACATCACTGGTCTCCAACCTCCCAAATGTGAGCCCATGTGAAGTAATATAAGAGGGAAAATGAGGGTCCTATTAGAGTGAGTGATAGGTATGATTCATGTTACTAATGAGGAAAAACTCAGTTCTGAGAGACAAATGAGTCAGAAATGAGCTTGATGTTGAAACTACATGTTGCTGTGGTCTCAAATACCCATTTAGAAGAAAAAACAAGTTATGGATCAATGAATACAACTGTTAGGTAGATAAGGCTATGAAAAATATAAGGAAAAAAGCTTGCAGGGTAAATTTCTAGCACATTCACACAGAAAACATACATATAAACAACCCCATGCTCTTATGCATGAATCTAACCTTGTCATTTCCCATTGAGAGTCTTTATTGTCTGCTTTTACATGGGAACCCTGTACATCAATCTGCTTCCCTTCCTATGATCACCCTATCTAGTCCCTTATCCATATATCTAAACCCTACTTAGTCATTGCACAAGCAGCTCTACCTAGGTGTGAGCCTTTCCCATCTCCAAATCTGCAGCCCAGGTTATATAAGGGCATGACTTGCTTGATGAATGCTGAGAAATTCAATGTCTTCACCTAATTCTAGTTAAAAGTATTGTCTTCCAGCTCTCCTGACATACATGCTTTCCATATCATGTTAATTACTCCTTTGATCCTCCAAACTAGGTTCATGCACCTAGTATTGACTCAACATGCACATTGAACCATATAGCTTCTGTATACCTTAGTAAGTTCACACTATCTGAAGGATGACTAAATGCACATGTGGATGTTTCTCCCCCACAACACTATGGTATCTGTGAAATTAATGTTCTTAATTGCTCTAATTGCTCATCTTTTCCCTCCTGTTACATGTGGCATATTATTTTGAACAAAGTTGTCCTTAGTAAATGTGAACTCAATACATTTGTATTCATTAAGATCTCTTTTACAGGGGGTGACAAAAAGAATTGCTGGGGCTCATAGGTCAGCTAGTCTGAAGGAAAACAGCAGCTTTGGACAATGTGAAAAAATGACAGAAAGGGACACTTGACATTCTCCTTTGGCCTCCAAGTGTATACATGTGCTATACAGACACATACCACATCACACATACCACACACATGCCAAAACTGATTGTCTTTAATGATCACTGATTTTTCATTCTGTAACAGTTGGAACCTTTCAGAAACCAAGGCAAACTCATTATTTTTTAAAAATTTATTTCTTTATTTAGGAGAGAGAGAGAGAGAGCGAGAGAACGGGTGCACCAGGACCTCCAGACACTGCAAATGAACTCCAGACACATGTGCCACCATGTGCATGTGCCTTATGTGGGTACTGGAGAATTGAACCTGGGTCCTTGGGCTTTGCAGGCAAGCGCCTTAACTGCTAAGCCATGCCTCCAGCCAAAAATTGATTATTTGATAATATGGTGATCTTACCAGACTGTCAGAGGGGTTCAAGGAAATATGTCCTGAACTAACACAGTTATTCTGCTGTGTAGAATTATTTAAGAATTAATCATTACATATCAGGTGCAATTGACAGAACTTCAAAGTGAAAATAAACCCAATGGGTCTGCTTCCTGTTAATAAAAATTCATCTGGCCTATTTTGGTGAAGTAGAGCTATTAATCTTGACTTTTAAGGATTTATGCTAATAATACTAAAAATACTGCCTTTGGGTAAATCCCAACATGTCCTGCTTACTGAGCTCTTTTAGATGGTATCACACCAAATCCTCTCAACAGTTCATGAGGAAGCAATAACTACCATGACTCCCATTCTGTATCTGTTCAGAGACCAAGCAAGAGACCAGATAATGTGCCTAAGTTTACCACACCAGTGGAAGAACTAGATTTGAGTGCAGATCGAGAGATTCCACACCTATGCTCTTTAGGTGAAAGGCGAAAGGTTGCTCAAAAGGGAAGCCAGTAGTTGACTTGTACAGGCATCACCTCTTCAATTAGATAGATTCTCATTTTGTAAAACTGAGACCCCAAAAGATGGTGAAATGTAGGGTCTTAGGACTCCATGGTTAAAATGGCCAACTACATTCATGCAAACATTATTATATCTAGATGCTAATAAAGCTGGTTCATAACATAAAGGCATGATTGAGATATAATTTGTGTATCACATAACTCACCCAGGTAAATTATAGTTCAATGGTTTATTATAGGCTTGCAAGCTGTATGTCTATCACTACCATCTAATTGAAGAGGTTCCATCACCCTGCAAAGAAACTCCATATCCATCCCCATATCTCAGCCTTACAAAGACTAAGTTAGATCCCCACCCCTCCTTTTACTTTTTAAATTTTTTTGTTTATTTTTATTTATTTTTATTTATTTGAGAGTGACAGACAGACAGAGAAAGAAAGAGGCAGAGAGAGAGAGAATGGGCATGCCAGGGCCTCCATCTACTGCCAACAAACTCCAGATGCATGTACCCCCTTGTGTATCTGGGTAACGTGGGTCCTGGGGAATCAAGCCTTGGAGGGTCCTTAGGCTTCACAGGCAAGTGCTTAACCACTAAGCCATCTTTCCAGCCCCCTCCTTTTACTTTTGTCTTTATCAGGGTCTCACTAAGTTGCTCAGGCTTGATTTCAACCAATTATGTGCCCAAGCAGACCTTGAACTCACAATTTTCCTGCCTCAGTCTCCAAAGTAGCTAGATTTTCATATAAGTGGATCATACAATATATGGTCTCTGACACTGGCTTCTCTCACTTAGTTTAGCCCATGATTTTGAATACATTGATGTCACCTCACTGCAAGGCAGGATCAAGGACCAGCTGATGGGAGGCATTGCCTCTGTCTTCATTAGTGTCACCACAGAAACTATTCAAAATAAAACCCAAGTTAAACTAAGTATTTGATATGCATTTTGGAATAAAATATGCCCACACCCATATAGAGATTCAGGCTTTGCAGAAATAATTAAGTTTAAATGAGTTCATTACAGTGGGATCTAATATAACAGGGTCCTTATAAGAATTACATATTTGGAGAATGGCACACATATAAGGAGAACGCCATGTGGCGATTGGCATCCTGTGAATCAAAGCCAAGGAGCTTACATAAGTTAGGTCAGAGACAGAAGGAACCAGCCCTAAAATTGTTGGCCTTCTAGCCTCTAAAACTGTGAGACAAGTTTCTGTTTGTTAATATATCCAGTTTGTGGTACTTTGTTACAGCAGCCCTGGTAAATGAATACAACACTGAAACATGGCTTCTACCCAACTTTACTAGTCACCTGCTCCCTGACAAGAGCATGGCCACTCTGATGCTCTGTTCTCGGCTAAGACTCAACAGTTCTCAAAAATCAAACCTAGAGATTTTTAGCCAGTCTTAGCCTTCTTCTAAAGCTTACTGCTTCAGAAAATGGCACACTGTCCAAACAGTGTGCAAGCCAGAATTCTGCAAGCCATCACACACCCTTCTTCATGTTTACTTCCTCCTAACACACACACACAGAGAGAGAGAGAGAAAGAGAGAGAAAGAGAGAGTTCTAAACCAAGAGGTTTTCATAGGAGCATTCTACTAAAACTTTGAAGATAAATAATTGCAATACTGTTTAAAATATCCCAGATCATCAAATCTTGAACTTGAAAATTCCTTAAGGAGTCACAAAACTATTAACAAAATGTGAACGAATAAGAAAATGAAGAAGATAAAGACTTTCTCTAAAGGCTCCAATTCTGATATTAGGCTGCCTGTATGATCTATGACTGTTTAAAACAATAATATATTGTGGCTGAGTACCAGTTAGTTCAGGAATTCAAGCTTCTTTCCCATTGCTCTAACGTCCCAAAAATCTAAAGAAGGCCCATATGCCTGCCTGTCCAAACACTGTGCTGCATATTTCTCCATAGTCTAATCTATTCCTGATAGCTCTAAGTATATTTTTCATGCTTTTCCAGGAATCTTCACAACTCCTATGGCTCTGGATACCATGTTCTTCCTCCTGTTTAATTGTACTTGTAACATTGCCAAACCTTAGTCTATTGAAATGTCTTTCTACATAGAGTCCCTTGCCAATATATGTGCAGAAAAAAAAATGCTCCCTGCAAATATCTAATGGGTGTGATCAGTTACATAATAGTCAAAAACAACCTTTCCCACTTAAGAATTGAATTCTAAAGTAAAAAATCCATTTCCTAGAAAATATTTCTGGAAAAGTGCTTTAATATTCACCTCAATATTCTGCCATTACTATTAATTGGTATGTAACACAGCACTGTCAAAATGATAATAATAATAAAACACCTTATTGTTCTCTCTCATAGTCCTGTGGATTGACTAAGTGAAGCTACTGGGTACTTTAGACAGTTTTTATGTGGCTGTTATCACTTGGCTATTAAGTTTCATTGACTCAAAAGCTCACCACGCTGCAGGCCCAAGATGGCTCCTTCACATGGAAGTTGAAGTGAGCAACTGGCTGAAAGCAAAATTTATATGCGCATGTACATATATGCATGTGTGTCATCATAGAGAAAGAATTGTAAAGATTTACCCAATAAGAGTGCTTTTTTGAGGTGATAATTATTATAATTTCTACTACATTCCAAGATGTTCTAATGAGCATTACTCTTAAGCTTAGAATTAAAGACTATGATGTGTTTCTGTGTATGTCAGACATTTTTGGTCAAAACACAGTAATACTGTTTTCCTAGCACCAGGCTAAGAATATAAGCAATAGAATATGTAGCATGTGGCTAGTCATGGGTTCATTTCATTCCCTCATTTACCATTGACAAGCAGACACAGACAGCAGGAATGCACTAGACACTCATCTTGAAGCCTCTCTTGTCTGTTCACTCCAATGTGATCTTCCCTCCAGCCATCCCTGAAGGCATCTCTTATTGGTGTCTGAAAACATAGATATTTCTCTACCAAATCTCACTATATCCTCAGTTGTATCAAGGGATCTGCTTAGGTGTTCCCACTTCATTGGATCATATGTTCCTTAAAAATAGGTCTGTCTGACACTTCTGATGGCCAAGTATCTGTGTGTTCAATATGTGCCAATTCCCTTCTTTTGTATTGAAGTAAGTCAAACCAGACAAGTCTGAGACTTGCCTAATTTCACACACTTGAGCTGCCTCTAGATGCTCTGTACTTTCCTCCCAAACAAGTGCTTGCATGCCAACAGTCAATGCTGTAACTTGCCAGGACATGTGAAGCATGCATACAGCAAGTCCTAGTGAACCAAGTATACCCACTGCCCATGGAACCCTTCTCTGTAATGACATTTACATCAGAAACCATAGCCAATCCACTGATGAGGCCCCAGGTGATAAGCAAAACCTATATAGGAGGTGATTTCTGAGTGGAAATGGCAACAGTATAAACACATCTTGTTAATTACGGAGAAGAAAGTAGAAAGTACTGGGCTCTGGGATAAGCAGGCTTGGATTTAATTTCTTTCTGTTTATGGAAGGCTGGATTTTATATTAATCACTTCTCTTTTCTGTCTTAATTTCATCATGTTAAATCAGAGTTTTAGCATATATTTGGAAGTCACAAATTAGGTTACCTGTAATGAATACTGTTACATATTATTAATATATTTTTTTTACAATGGCATAGTGCTCTGAGTGTCTACAAACTCAAGCTCACTGTCACACCCATCTGGCTACCTTCTCTCCTCTGCTCCTATGAAACATGCTCTGGGGTCACATTGCCAGGCTTCCTACTAAAAAAGAGCTTTTTCTAAAGAGAGGCCCTATGCATCTAGAGTGGATTCTCCATAAAACAGATCCTTGGCAATTGGAAGCACCCATATGTAGTGTCTTCCTCCTCCCTATGATCTATAAATCTGTACTTGCTTGAAAAAGACATTCAACTAAAATGCTGTTTCAAAAGATAGCATTTTTGATGGTGGCATAGGAACCATACCAAAGTAACCTAGGGGAGAAAAAGCAAGAAAAAAAAAAAAAAACAGCAAAATACACTCTTTTACTAAAAAGTGAGGTGTATAAGAAATTACGAATGGCAGCAGAGAAGTAGGAGAGATCCAGAGCATCCAGAGCCCACATAGGCAAGCAGAAGTGGCTCCAGAAGTGGTGGCACCAGGACCATAGGGCTACAGCTGCAAGGCTTGGCTTGAGCCACAGGAAAAGCCAGGTGAGGGGATTTTTCCACTCACATGGGAGCTCTTCGAAAACTCAAGAAATGTCAAAGGGAGGACCACAGCAAACTACAGAGGAGCAGATCACGAGATAGAGGATCACATGGACAAGCAGAAGAATTAGAGCCACCACAGCCTCCCCACCCCCATTGCCAGCCCAAGTGACAGCAAGCACCAGAGACCTGTGGAAGGGTGCTCACAGCACCTAACACAGGCAACCAGAGCAGTGATCCAGCAACCCAGCCAGCCTATGTGAACTCACAGTGCACCAAAGAGGGACCCAAGGAGGAGCGCAGCATAACTGAGACCAAAATCATCCCAAAAGGGAAGGGTCTCACTTGGTCACAAGCTGACTTGGAACCCTCAACAGACCAGAAATCTTAACCTCCCAGTTGACAGGATTAAGGGTGTGGGGCACCACCCACCCTAAGGGACAGAGACTTTGTTAGAGGATCCGGTTGTTATAATACCTACTCTTGCATAAATACTCTATGCTGTTTTTCATTGAATGTATACATTGTTTAATTAAATTTTAGAATCTGCCCGTATTTTGTTCCACCCAGCCTACTTGAATACTCCCATAGCAGGCAAACCCAACATCAAGGGTCACTTTTGTAGATACTCTGAGAGTCTTAAGAGCCACACCTAACACCTTAAGCTCCTATCCTAAAGATATATAACATCAGATTCATTGATACATCTAATAATGCTGCAGCTAACTAGAAAATCCAAACATTAAATTAATCCAAGATGCAAAAATATATACATTATAACACAAGAAACACCAAAAATCAAGACAATATAAATCCACCAAAAAGTATTAATGAATCAGAAATGACCTCCAGTGAGAATGAGTTAGAGGAAATGCCTGAGAAAGATTTCAAAAAAAAAAAAAATGATCATAAATATGCTCAAAGAAGTCAAAGAAGAAATCAAAGGAATGAAAGAAGAAATTAAAGGAATCAAAGAAGACACAGGAAACCAATTCAATGAAATAAAGAGGTCAACACAAGACGTAAGTAAGGAAATAGAAATAATAAAGAAAAACCAGTCAGAATTACTAGCAATGAAGAACACAGTTAATGAAATTAAAAAAAAAAAAAAAAAAAAAAAAAAAAAAAAGCTCTGTAGAAAATCTCACCAGTAGAACGGATGAAGGAGAGGACAGAATATCTAAACTAGAAGACCAGGTAGCAGATTTAATAGGAAAGTATGGATGGGAATTACAAGATATTCAGGACACTATGAAAAGATCAAACATAAGAATTCAGGGTATAGTAGAAGGAGAAGAATTTCACTCCAAAGGTAGTAGGTGTTTTCAACAAAATCATAGAAGAAAACTTCCCCCAAATTGCAAAAGAGGTGCCAATGCAGATACAGGAATCCTTTAGAGCACCAACCAGACAAAAACTGGAAAGAACCTCTCCTTTCCATATTATAATTAAACTGCCAAACATAAAAACCAAAGCAAATATATTGAAAGCAGTTAGAGAGAAAAATCAAGTTACATACAAAGGCGAGCCCATCAGGATCACAATAGATTACTCAACTCAAACTTTCAAAGCCAGAAGGGCTTGGAGTGATGTATTCCAAGTTCTGAAAGATAACAACTGTCAACCAAGGTTACATTATCCTGCAAAGCTATCCATTCAAATAGACAGAGAAATAAGGACATTCCACAACAAAAGCAGGATAAAAGAATATTTGAAGACAAAACCAGCTCTAGAGAAAATACTTGAAAAAATCCTCCATGCTGAAGAGAAAGAAAAGCATGCGTATAAGGAACACTGATAAAAACAAACAATACTCAAATACTAGTTAATACAAGAGAGCAAAAGTAAAACGATAAGAACTACCAAAAAAATGGCAAAAATAAATACACACCTTTCAATAATATCTTTTTTTATTTTTTATTTATTTTTATTTTTTTCTTTTTTGGTTTTCAAAGTAGGGTCTCACTCTAGCCCAGGCTGACCTGCAATTCAATCTCAATTTGAGGGTGGCCTCAAACTCATGGTGACCCGCCTACCTCTGCCTCCCAAGTGCTGGGATTAAAGGTGTGCACCACCACACCCAGCCCGATAATGTCTATTACTATCAATGGCCTCAATGCCCCAACCAAAAGACATAAGTTTGCAGAATGATTTTAAAGCAGGATCCTTCAATTTGTTGCCTCCAAGAAACTCACCTTTCTACAAAGGATGGCACTATCTTAGAGTGAAAGTTTGGAAGACAATGTTTCAAGCAAATGGGTCTAGAAAACAAGCAGGGGTTGCTATCCTAATGTCTGAAAAGGTAGACTTCAGTCCAACATTAGTTAGGAAAGATAAGGAAGGTCACTTTATATTGATTAAAGGCACACTCCAACAGGAGGACATTACAATCCTAAACATATATGCACCTAACATGAGGGCTCCCAACTTCATTAAACAAATGCTATTAGAACTAAGGTCACAGATAACACCAAACATAGTTGTAGTGGGTGACTTCAACACCCAACTCTCATCAACTGACAGGTAATCCCAAGAGATAGCATATTAATAAGGGTATTAATAGTATTTACTTTAACTACCCAGAGAAGGACATCAGTAATAGGAATTAGAGGAGTTTAGTATTGCCAGAAAGAGATAATTCTTGGCCTGAACTGAAAGGGAGGTGTTTCTAGACAGCTTCACATTTCTGGGATGAATATTCAAATCAGGCACAGTTTAGAGGAGAAAGGGATTTATTTCAAGCTTACAGATCCAGGAAGAAATTCTGTCTATGGGAAAGAAGCTGGCTCCCATTCATCAATCCAAACAGAGAGAAAAACTGAGCAAGCAAACCACCAGCACCAACGCATATGCCAAAAAGCAGCCAGTATTAGGGACTCCCACATTGCTCAGACTTCTCTTCATACCCCAAAACACACCTCAGGGCTAGACTCCAGGATCTGCCCCAGTGACACCTCCCCAGCCTGGTGGCTGGAGACCCAAGTTACATGCTATAATAAAACACCTGAGTCTATGGGGGACATACAATGGAACTACCACAGAAGGGTACCACCAGTTAAATCTGGAGGTGATGGGGTGCAAAAGATAGGCATAAGAACAGATGAATTCTGATAAATTGCAATGGTATCCTAGGTCTCTTCCTATCACAACCACATAACATTTCAGTGAATTTTCCCTCTATTCCAACTTAGAGTTGCACACATGGTAGGAAGTAAGGCTCAGAGTAAAAAGCCACTTTAAAATACCACTTCTGTCAGGTCTGCCAGGAATACATCAGCCAAAGTAAATCTCATGATCTACTTGATTCCCAAAGGACCAGGAACAAATGTGGCATGAATGAAATTGCTCCTAAGAGCCAGCACATTTGTGTGCAATGGCCCAGAGAGGAAGGAGGTCAAAGCCAGGATAGCACTGTGTCCTGCCAATTCCTGTATTCATACTCAGCCAGCTTCACCTTTTGTACACAACAGAAACAGGTTAAAGGGTCTGGTGGAGGATGCCCACTCTCAAATTGGAAGAATCACTTCTACTTTCCATTCATTAGAACTTATACAGGTCACTGTAACCTATTTTCTGATGGATATTTTTCCTTGGGACTAGGGAGATGCAAATTCTTTTTATGACTTCATTCTAGTTTTACTAAGAGTCCAGTGGACACAGACACTCAACAAGGACTTCCAGTGACTCTCATGACCTACTGATGAATTCAACTCTTTAATAGACAATCTGAGCACTTCTTAAACCCCTAAGCTGTTTATATTCTGCCTAATTATGGAACCATTTCTTCAGGAATCTTATCTTACCTATACAGTTATGCTCTTCTTCAATTGAGGGACTGCAGTTATCCAATATCTATCAGAAAGCTGGGCTTATAGTAGACACTTCATACATGTTTTTGACTTATTGTTCATATAAGGCTTTAAACACCTCCAAGACATGGGGAAGGTAACAATCTCTGCAGAGGGTAATGCAGTTCCCAGAAGGCAAGAGACCCAGTTCTAGACACTGGGTATGCTTCTTGTCACCAATTGACACCAGAAGAACTAATTATGTTCTTTTCTTTTCTTTCTCCCTGAGTACTAATATCCTTAACTTCCATAGTTATTGGGGAAAATGAAATTTAAAACAGAAAGGAACAAGATGAAGTATAACTTAAGAAGAAATGACATTGAAATTATTATTCAAACCACAGCCTTTGAGATACTAGGCTGTTAGTACAAGACCTGTAAAATGTAGATTTTAAGAGAGCTTTCTTCACATTAAAGTCAATATTCCCTTGAAAAAACAAATATTTCTTTTTAAAGTCATTTAAAGTCATTATCTTATTTCAAAGGATTGTGTGTCTTAAAACTAGAAAGAATAACCCCAAACATAAGGCTTCAGACAAGGTCAAAAAAAAAGAGGTGTTAATGGAAGTAAAACATCAAAATATATAATGCATCTTCATACCCGTTTTCTTTTTAATTAATTTTGTATTCAGTGAATACAGTCAAGTTGGTACCATTGTTAGCATCCTACCTCTCATCCCCCATCCACAGGAACCCTCTTGTTGGGGTATATGATTTGTACATTGTGGGGTTAGCCATCAGTTATGGGTAGGAGGAACTGTCTCTGTGTAACATGACCCTATGTGTGGCTCTAACATTCTTTCCGCCCCCTCTTCCACAAATTTCCCTGAGCCATATTGGGTTCATTTTAGGTCTGCTTCAATGATGAGGTCTTGAGAGCCTCTGTGTCTCTGGATATCTGGTTTGGTAGCAGTTGACTGTTCTCTATGTCTATCTCCTTCACCCTTGTGCTGGTACCAGGTTCACCAAGAATACAGCACTCTTGCTTGATTCTCCAATTATTCTTAGTTTCATCTGGGACCCTTTTGAGGTATTATGGGGTGGTTCTGTCTTTAGGATCTATGTGTATCTGAAAAAAAGAAGCAGATTCTCCAATAGAGAGTAAAGTTACCACAAGATAAATGTGATAACCTTTATTTTTTAGAGATAATTTAATAGGTGTAGGCCTTTTTGTAGCCCACAATTGGTGGAAGCTTGATAATGGAGAGCAGGCTCATTTTTGGATATGGTTCTGACTTGTTTCCCAGCTCTATCTATGGGTTCCATTCAACTAAGCAGATCAGTTAGCCAAATCAAGTGCCATTGATTTCCCACCCTGGCTGTGCACCACTGTTGCACTTGTGTGAGCATCATGTCAAGTTGATTGCTGCTAAGTAGGTTAGAAAATGAGTTGCTTGGTCAGATATTGGTCATTTTCTCCAAGTTGCTCTTGAAGCATGTTCTAGCACTAGGCGTGCTAACTCTCTGGGGACTGACTCTCTTCAAGCTTTCAGCCATGTCACTCCTTGCTATGTGTCAGCAGCATATGGTGTCTTCTGCAGCAGGGTCTTACCACTAACCTTTGATGGGTCATAAAGTACTCTGACAGAAATTTATCTTCTTTTGGGAAACCTTGTAGGTCTCTCTGATCAACAGCTCATTGTGGATGTTACCCGTATGATGGTCCTGGGAGTTAGGCCTCTGTCAGCTGGATATTCAGCAAATATTTTCTCCCACTCTGTGGATAATCTATTGGCTCTGCTTATTGTATGTTTGTCTGTGAAGAAACTTCAGCTTCATGTGATCCCATTGGTTGAGTGATTGATTAAGATCGTGAGCTACTGGGATTTTGTTCAGGAAGTCTTTTTCCATTCCTATATCATGGAAAGTTCCTCCTATATTTTCTTCCAGTAGTAGATGAGTTTCTGGTCTTATATTCAGATCTTTGATCCACCTGGACTTGAGTACTGTGCATGGCGAGATGTGGGGATCAAGTTTCAATTCCCTGCATATGGTAAGCCAGTGTGTCCAGCATCATTTGTTGAAGATGCTGTCTTTTTTTCCAGCATATATTCTTAGGACCTTTTTCAAATACCAAGTAGCTGTAGTTGCTTGACCCAAAGTCCGGGTCTTCAAGTCTATTCCATTGATCTATACTCCTGTTATTTTGCCAGTACCATGCTGATTTTATTACTGTGGCTTTGTAATGTAGCTTTAGATAAAGTACAAATAACTTCCCTGTTCACAGAGCCGCAGCTGCCACCGGCACCCACCGCTGCTGCTGCTGCGCGCCAGCGCTCCGATCAATCCCTGCGTGTGGAAGCTTAGACTGCTCCGCACACTCATCCACTTGCTCACTTACTGAGTGAGCTCAGTCCCACAGCAGCTGCCATGCAAGCTCAGACTGTGTCTCTCACTAGCGCCATCTCAGGTGCCATCCCCTACCTGTCAGCCACGCTGGCCGCCCGCCCTTGTCCTGTGGCAGGGGAGCACAGACTGCTTCCGGGTCCCAGTTTTCCCAGCCAGAGTTCCAGCTGCTTCAGTGCTTGGTGCCTCAGTGCCTTTCCTAGCTTGAATGCAGGGAGCTTTGGCACATTACTGCTTGAGAAATCAGGCAACTTTGGCGCCCCTGCCAGGCAGTAGATAGGCGGATTTGGCAAGTGAGAGCTAAAGCCCAGGCTGCTTGACAACTGCCCCAGGCTGCCTCAGATTCCCATTCTGCTTGAGCTCAGGCTGATACACGCACATACGTGCCCATACACTGTCATAAACAGACCACAGTGCAAAAGAAATAACATGAAAAATCAAATGCAAGAAAATCCAGTTAGATCACCCAATCCTACAATGAATACATCTAACCAAAACATAGAAGAACAATTAGGATCAGAACACCAAATTGAAGCTATCAGCAATGCAACCCTGACCAAATTAGAACTTGCAGGAAAGCAAGAAAGGAGCAATAATCATGTGGATGCTGCCATCACTAAACTAGAACTAATAGATAAGAAATTGGAAGGAGTTCAAAGAGAGTTAAGAGATTTGAGGGAGAGTGAAAAAAAAAGAAGACCTTAAAAATCACCTGGCTATGCTAAAAGAAGACACAAAGAAATGCAAGGATGAATTCCAGGAATCATCAAGAAAATCAGAAAATGATGTGAAAAGGGAGTTTGACAGAGGGATGGAAATTATACATAGGAAAGTAGTAGACAATGCAAACTTAATTGAACAAGTTCAAAACTCGCTAGAAGCTCTCAAGAATAGAGTCAGCCAAGTGGAGTATAGAAACTCTGATCTGGAAGACAAGATGGAAGAAACAGTTAGAGAGTTCAAAAATTTCACTAAGTTCAAAAGCTCCTGTGAACAGAATATGAGGGAATTGTGGGATACACTTAAATGTCCCAATATGAGGATCATTGGAATACCAGAAGGAGAAGAAATTCAGACCAAAGGTATGGAGAACTTATTTAACAAAATAATTGAAGAAAACTTCCCTAGTCTCTTAAAAGAAAGGCCCATCAAGATACAAGAAGCCAATAGAACTCCAAACAGACTAGACCAAAGGAGAAATTCTCCAAGACATATTATCATTAAGACTCTAAACATTGACACCAAAGAGAAAATCCTAAAAGCAGCTAGGGAAAAACAGCACACCACCTTCAAAGGTAACCCCATCAGAATGACTTCAGACTTCTCAATGGAAACCCTGAAAGCTAGAAGGGCCTGGAATGAAACACTGCAAAGTCTAAGAACCTATGGCTTCCAACCCAAACTACTCTACCCAGCAAAAGTATCCCTCATAATAGATGGTGAAAGAAAAACATTCCACGACAAAACTCAGCTTTACAATTATATGAACACAAAACCAAACCTACAGAGAGTATTTCAGGAAATTCTCCACAGAGAAGAAAAAAATAATCAAACACAATTGCCTACAAGAAGCAGAACACAACAACCAAACTCAGAGTAGGCACAAAAAACTTCAAAGTCCATGAAAACACCAACCCACATTTACCATCACATTATGTCAGGGATCAAATCAAATCTCACAGTCATTACCGTAAATATTAATGGTCTTAATTCACCCATCAAGAGACACAAGCTAACAGGATGGATCAAAAAATTAGACCCCCTCAATCTGTTGCCTTCAAGAAACCCACCTCACCACTAAAGACAGACATCTCCTAGGGTGAAAGGGTGGAAAACAATATTCCAAGCAAATGGGAATAAGAAACAAGCAGGCATAGCTATATTAATATTGGATAAAATAGACTTCAAACCAAAAATGATCAAAAAAGACAAAGAAGGCCACTTCCTACTTATCAAGGGAACGATCCATCAAGAGGATATTACAATCATAAATCCAATAGACTTCAAACCAAAAATGATCAAAAAAGACAAAGAAGGCCACTTCCTACTTATCAAGGGAACGATCCATCAAGAGGATATTACAATCATAAATCTGTATGCACCAAACACAGGGACACCACAGTTCATAAAACAAAACCTACTTGACAATAAAACAGAAAGAACCACCAACACCATCATGGCTGGAGACTTCAATATACCATTATCAGTAATAGACAGATCATCCAAACAGAAACTCATAGGGAAGTAAGAGAGCTCAAAAAAACCATAGATCACTTAGACCTAATGGACATCTACAGAACTTTCCATCCCAACTCCACAGACTACACACTCTTCTCAGCAGCCCATGGAACATTCTCTAAAACAGATGATGTACTGGGTCACAAAGACTGCCTCCACATATTTAGGAAGATTGACATAATTCCCTGCATGATATCAGATCGCAATGCTATATTGCTAGAAATCAACAACAAAAGGCCCACCAATATTCCCAATGGCACCTGAAAACTGAACAGCACACTTTTAAACAATAAATGGATAGTGGATGAAATTGCAAAATTTCTGGAATTGAATGACAATGAGAGCACATCGTACCAAAACTTATCTATCTATCATCCTAGGAACATGGGGTGGATCAATATATGGAACTCTGTCAAGGTAATACACCACATAAGCAAGGTTAAACATGAAAACCACATGATCATTTTGATAGATGCAGAAAACGCCTTTGACAAGACACAACATCACTTCATGATCAAAACATTGAAGAGAATTGGCATGGTTGGTTCACATCTTAACCTAATAAAGGGAATATACAAAGCTCTGAAGGCCCAAATAATAATTAATGGAGAGAGACTGGAGGAATTCCTTTTAAGATCAGGAACAAGACAGGGTTGTCCACTCTCACCTCTGCTTTTCAATATAGTACTGGAAGTGCTAGCTCAAGCAATAAGACAGGAAAAGGAAATAAATGGGATACAATTTGGAAAGGAAGAAGTTAAGTTAGCTTTATTTGCTGATGACATGATTGTATATGTAAGAGACCCGAGACACTCCATCCCAAATCTCTTGAGGGTCATTAACTCCTATAGCAAAGTAGCAGGATACAAAATCAATGCACAAAAATCAGTAGCCTTCCTATATGCAAATGACAAAGATACAGAGAAAGAAATAAGGGACATAGTCCCATTTTCAATAGCAACCAAAAAAACAAAATACCTTGGAATAACGTTAACCAAGGAAGTGAAGGATCTATACAAGGAAAATATAAAAACACTCAAAAACAAATTGAGGAGGACTTGAGAAAATGGAAAGACCTCCCATGCTCCTGGAAAGGCATAATTAATATTGTGAAGATGACAATCCTACCAAAGGCAATATACAGATTTAATGCAATTCCAATTAAAATCCCTACAGTGTTCTTCACAGAGATAGAAAAAATGATCTCAAATTTCATATGGAAAGGCAGAAGGCCTCGCATATCCAAACATATCCTCAGCAAAAGAAATACCTCTGGAGGCATCACCATACCTGATCTAAAGTTATATTACAAAGCCATAGTAATAAAAACAGCATGGTACAGGCATAAAAACAGGAGTATAGACCAATGGAATAGACTTAAGGACCCGGACTTTGGGCCAAGCAACTATAGCTACTTGGTATTTGATAAAGGCCTGAACAATATATGCTGGAAAAAAGACAGCATCTTCAACAAATGGTGATGGATAACTGGATAACCATATGCAGGAAACTGAAACTTGACCCACACATTTCACCATGCACTACACTCGAGTCCAAATGGATCAAAGACCTCAATATAAGACCAGGAACTCGAATACTACAGGAAGAAAAGTTACGAAGTACTTTCCATGATATAGGAGTGGAAAAAGACGTCCTGAACAAAACCCCAGTAGCTCACGAACTTAAAACATCACTCAACCAAAGGGATCACATGAAGTTGAAGAGTTTCTTTACAGACAAGCATACAATAAGCAAAGCCAATAGATTACCCACAGAATGGGAGAAAATATTTGCGGGTTATCCAACTGTTAGAGGCCTAATCTCTAGAATCCACAAAGAACTCAAAAATCTAAACAGTAAGAAGTCAAACACCCCACTCACAAAATGGGGCAAAGAGATGAAGAGGCAGTTCACAGAGGAAGAAATACAAATGGCAAACGTACACTTAAGAAAATGTTCATCATCCCTAATCATCAGAGAAATGCAAATTAAAACAACTCTGAGATTCTACCTTACCCCAATAAGGATAGCAAACATCAAAAAATCAAATAAAAGTAAATGCTGGCGAGGATGTGGAGAAATAGGAACACTCATCCACTGTTGGTGGGAATGTAGGATGGTACAATCACTGTGGAAAGTATTATGGAGACTTCTGAAAAAGCTGAGTATAGAGATACCAACAGACCAAGTTATTCCCTTACTGGGCATCTACCCTAAAACCTTCAAACCACAGTGTAGAGAGATTTGCTCAACCATGTTTGTAGCAGCTCAATTTGTAATAGCTAAGAGCTGGAATCAATCCAGATGTCCATTACTAGAAGAATGGACAACTAAGATGTGGTATATCTACACAATGGAATTCTATACAGCAGTAAGAAAAAAATAACACAGTGAAATTTGAGGAGAAATGGTTGAACCTGGAACAGATCATTCTCAATGAACTTACCCAATCACAGAAAAAAAGTCGCCACATAGTCTCACTCATCTACAGCACCGAACCTGAATCTACCCAAGATACCTTACATACCCAGCAAGCATCTCATGGACTAGACACTAAGATGGAAGGGGAGGGAGGAGAGAGCATCGAAGGGGTGGGATACACAAATCTAGACCCAAATGGCAATGGTACCATAAAATTCTACTTCCAAAAAGGCACATCAAATGGCTGAATCTTCACCAGGACTTTACAGGGAACACCTGAACCACTAGACACTGGAGAGGGTAGGATCAAGACTAACCTTAATCTTCTAAATCTTCCCTCCCTCCCTCTCCCTCTCCCTCTCTCCATCTCTCTCTGTCTTCTCTCTAACTCTTGTATATTCATTATCTTTGTCCTCCTTTTCTTAGTGGGCACTGACCTGTAACTCCCAGTAGCAGCATGGGGCTATCATCCACACTGAGCTTTGGATCATAGAGACCTACAAGGTTTCCTAAAAGACAGACAGACTTTTGTCAGAGTACTTGATGACCCACCAAAGGTTAGTGGTAAGATCCTACTTCTGAAGACACCTTATGTGGTTAACATGCAAAATAGAATGGCATGGCTGGAAGTTGGAAGAGAGTCAGTCCCCAGACAGTCAGCACATCTAGTGCCAGAAGGTGCTACATGGGCGACTGGGGGAAATTGACCAATATCTGTCCAAGCAACTCATGGTCTAACCTACTTAGCAGCCACTAACTTGTTGTGATGCCCACACAAGTGCAATAGTGGCACACAGCCATGGCGGGGAACCAACTGCTCTTAATTTGTCTAACTGATCTCCCCAGTGGTACGGGACCCATAGCTGGAGCTGGGAAACAAGTCAGAACCATATCCAAACATAAGCTCACTCTCTAATATCAAGCTATCATCAATCATGGGCTACAAGAGGGCCTACACCTATTAAATTCTCTATAAAAAAAGTAAGGGTTATCTCATTTGTCCTGGTGCTAACTTACTCTCTGTTGGAGAATCTGCTTCTCTTTTCAGATAGATGTAGATCCTAAGGAGAGAGCCGCCCCATCATACCTCCCAAGGACCCCAGCTGAAACTAAGAAAAATTGGCGAAGCAAGCAAGGGTGCTGTTTTCCTGATGAACCG
Source organism: Dipus sagitta (assembly GCA_036346955.1). NCBI lineage: Eukaryota > Metazoa > Chordata > Mammalia > Rodentia > Dipodidae > Dipus > Dipus sagitta. Next base: position 10,478,973 of record CM070781.1, read on the forward strand.
GATCCCAGCACAAGGGGGAAGGAGTTCAACACAGAGAAAAATCAACTCCTACCAAATCAGAGAGCCAGAGCCTCAGAGGTCCCCAAAACCTCATCACTGAAGCAGACCAAAAATGAACCCAACATGGCTCAGGGAAATTTTGCAGAAGAGGGGGCAGAAAGAATGTCAGAGCCACATGTTGGGTCATGATATGCAGAGACATGTATGTTACCCATAACTGTGGGCTAACTCCACAATGCATGACCCATATACCTCAAGAAGGAGGGGCCAAGGGGAGGGAGTAGGTCACGGATGAGCCTAATAAGGGTACCAAACTGTCTGTATTTGCTGAATACAAAACTAACTAATAAAGAAAAAAAGAGAAAAAAATGATATTTTAGTCTAAATTTAAAAAAATATAGTCCTTCCAAAACTCTTACAAAATTAAATATAATTCTCATTCTAAAAAAAAATGATCATGTGGTTTTTGTGTTTACCCTTGTTTATGTGCTCTATTAAACTGACAGATTTCCATATGTTGAACCACCCCTGTGTTCCTGGGATGAAGCCCACTTGACCAAGTTGGATAATGGATTTGATGTGTTGTTGGATTTAGTTTGGGAGGATTTTGTTAAGGATATTTGCATCTAAGTTCATCAGGAAATAGGCCAGTAGTTTTCTTTTCTCGTGGCATCTCTGCTTGGTTTTGGAATTAGGCAGATACTAGCTTCATCTAAGGTTTGGAAAGCTTTCCTGGTTCTCCAATTGTGTGGCACAGTTTGAGAAATATTTGTTTCAGTTCGTCCATGCAGGTTTGATAACACTCAGCTGAGAAGGTGTCTGGTCCTGGACTCTTGTTTTGGGGGAGGTTTTTTGTTACCTTTTCAATCTGGATGGGTGTGATAGGTTTATTGAGGAGAGTAATCTGCTCTGAGTTTTTCTTTGGTAGATGGTATGTGTCCAGGAATTTATCTATTGCCTCCGTATTATCCAGTTTTGTGGAGTAGAGGTTTTTGAAGTAAGATCTGATGATTCTCCCAATTTCACTTATGTCTGTTGTGATCTCTCCTTTTTGATTTCTAATTTTGTTAATTTGAAGCATCTCTTTTTTTCACTTGATCAAATTGTCCAGGGGTTTGTCAATTTTTTTTTTCAAAGTATCAACCCTTTGTTTCATCAATTTTCTTAATTGTTTTCTTATTTTACAATTCATTAATTTCTGCTCTGATCTTAATTATTTCTTTCCATCTGGAGCTTTTTTGGTTGGATTCTTCTTGCTTTTCCAGTGCCTTTAGGGGCATGGTTAGGTTATTGATTTGGGATCTCTCTGTCTGTGCAGGTGGGCAGAGTGGGCCTCAGCTCCCACACAAGTGGGCAGAGCAGGACTGAGCTCACACACTGGTGGGCGGTTGGAGTGGGCCTGAGCTCAGGTGCAGGCATTCTTGCGGAGCCAGCCTGAGGTCGCGTGTGGGTGGGGGTAGCTGGGCAATCGCCCCTACTAAGCCATGCAGGTGGAACTATGCTGTGCTGTGCGCCCCTGCCTTCATTAGTGCAGGAGTATCCTGAGGCTGGGAAGGCTGCTTGGAGGAACTGGGGGACTGGTGGGCTACCTGAAGATCGAGGGAATCAGCCAATTCCCTTTGTTGCCCCTCCGTGCCCTCCCACTGGTGGTCTATTAGAGACTGCTCTCCCCTAAAAGACCCAGTGACCATCTTGTCTTTCCTTCCCTGGGAGGTGCAGCATGGTTAGGCAGATGCCATCTAGACTGGAAGTCTTCATACCCCTTTTCTTTTTTTTTTAATTTTTTTTGTTTATTTTATTTATTTATTTGAGAGCTACAGACAGAGAAAGAGGGAGAGAGAGAGAGAGAGACAGACAGACAGACAGACAGAGAATGGGTGCGCCAGGGCCCCCAGCCACTGCAAACGAACTCCAGATGCGTGTGCCCCCTTGTGCATCTGGCTAACGTGGGTCCTAGGGAACTGAGCCGGGAACCAGGGTCCTTAGGCTTCACAGGCAAGCACTTAACCGCTAAGCCATCTCTCCAGCCCTTCATACCCATTTTCAATGCGAACTGTGAAAGCCAAACAATTTTTACCAACTAGCAAGTTATGAACCAAATATATTAAATATCTGAAAGGAAAGAAAAAATATGCCTATGTGATATATACCCAGAGAGTCCCATATAGTTACTCATAGAACATGGCACCAATTTTTTTGACTAATCTAGGCTCAAGATATGCATCTCTTCATGCACAGTGTTGAAGGGGAAGGGGGCTTTCACTAGGGTAAAAACCAGCAAAGATTTTGCATGTAAAAATTTGTTATACTCCAACACAATTTCATACCCTTGCACAAATGAAGATATCTGTTTTCTATTCAAAAATCAAAATTATGTGTAACCCAAATCTCTCCTTCCACTGGAGACCAAACACTTGAGTAAGGAAAGATTCCAAGTACTGAAAGAGGGGGAAGAGGATCATGAATCAATGAGGTATACCTCCTTCTACCAGCTTGCTCTTTCTCACCCAGGGACCAAAGACACCTTATTGGAAGAAGTTTCATTTCCCCACTTACCCTTCTCCCAAAGATCTTTGCCAACAAATTACCAATGGTCCTAAACAGATCAATGTATGAAAGGCTATTCAGTTTAACACTCCAGATGTAACCCTGTGCAGCTAGGGTTCTAGCAGGCTTTTCCAGGAGGAAAAGAAGTGGCCACCTTGGTTGGGACCAGTAGAACACTTGAACAGGTCCTTTCACAAGGAAGCATTGCCCTTTGAGTTAAATTTGCCTTTAATTCTTTCATTTAATATTTATAACTTGTTTGGACTGTTAAAGATGTGACAAAATAATATCTTTGGAAGAAGATATTAATGATATAGCATTAAGGTAACCTAGAGGGCCCTTTACTCAGCTCTCTACTTTGCAGATAAGGAGGAAGAGGCCCAGAGAAATAAAGAACCTTACTTGAGATTGCACAGCAAGTTAACAGCATATTAAATTCAAGAATCAAGTTCTTCCATCTCTTATTTATCTTACTTCCCACCAGTCCATGCCGCCTAACTCCTCAGACACTTAGTAACATCCCAGCAAGAATTGTTGGAGTGCCATTCTGGGGGTAAGCAATTGCTGTTTTCCTACTGGATTTGAGGTTCACTCTACAGGAAGAAAGTAATGCCAGGAAGGTACTGAAAGCCTAGTCAAAAACCAGTGGTGGGGAGGTCATAAGCCCTAGGAGTAGAGCTACTACTGTTATTTGGCTAAATGGTTATGCCAGGCCCATTACACTGTCTTCAGATTATTTATGTCTATGCTCATGGGTTTTTGCTCCCTCACCTTTCATCACTGAAACTGCTTTTTGCAGCGGGCAACAATTATTGGAATGATCACAAACTCATCAAAGAGCTCAGAATAAGTGACTGTTGAGTACTCAGTATTAAATGTAATATCTATGTCATCTCCTCCAAGACTCAGGAAGCATTGCAGAAGATAGGGCCGGAATAATGTAAGAGACAGAGGATGGAAAATAATGCTGTGCAACAGTAACTTCCAGAAATGACAAGGCTGTTGAACCCATGAGCTCACAACATCTATGATTACCTGCATAAGACCTACACAAGATTGGACCCATAGACATGCCATCATGTATGGTAGAAGATAGAACAAAGCTTCAACCCACCTTTTGAGTTTATTGGTGTATCGTGGATACTGAAAGAGGCAGAGATATTTTCTTTAGTAGTTTAGCCACTAGTAAGTTGCCCATACTCCAGTAAACAATCTCCCATATATGTTCATGCAAGCAGCCCTATTTAAAATTAGTGGGTCACAAGAAAGAAAACACAGTAAAGGTGGAAATTGTTGGGAAAAAGAAGATCAGCAGAGAAAGAGAGAAGATAAAGGGGATGGATATGATCAAAATAAATTATAACCTATGTGTGTATAAAAAAATAAAAATAAGGAAAACAGGAATTGTTGGATCTAAGAAGCTTCTGGGCTTGACACAAGAGGGACAGGTAAGCAGTGATATTCACCTTGAATGTCCTTTCAGTCTAGATTGAAATACACAGTCGTAAAGCAAAGACAAATGTAACCCATGGGGCACGTGTCTGAGCAATGTCTGAAAGGGAGGACAGAAAAGAAGAAACACTCTGTGAAGAAAGAGGGCAGAGAGAACACTCCAAAAGGGTAACATGTGAGCTGACTCTGAAAGCATTAAAGGTAAGTGGCAAGAAATGAAAGATGCATACCATTCAAGGACATGTTTTAAAGGTTTCAGATCCTAGATGCTGTTTCTAGATGGCAGGATGGGGGTAGATGTTAGCAAATGGGCTACATTAGCTTCTGGATGATTGGGAAGTCCAAAATAAAGGTGTCATCAGCACTGGTTCCTTACGAGGACTATGAAAGGAATTCTTTGTCATGCTTGTTCCCTAGCTTCTGATGGCCATGACTCTGATCTCTGCATCCATGTCTGAATTTTCTTATGTGCATTCTGGTGTTCACATCTCCATTTCTTTAAGGACATCAGCTCATCCAAATGACCTCATTCTAATTCAACTGTCTTTGTCAAGTCCTATTTCTAAGAAAGGTCACATTCTGAGTTATTGAGGGTTTTTCCTCCAGCATCTTTTTGTAAGAGCAATGCAACCCATAACAGAAGTCTCTGAAAAGTTACAAATAGGTGAGGGACTTTGTTTGATATGTTTGCTGAAGTGATTATATCAAACACAATGAGGGGATGGATTGAACAGAGAAGTCTGGAGTCAGGGAGACCAGATGTGGTATCCAGGAAAAAGAGCATATGGGCTAAGGTCTCTGCTGCAATTGAAAAAATAAATAAATAAAGTTAAAGGGAGCAATTCCAAACAATAGTTAGTGCAAGATGTATGGGAAAATTTAATTCTGGAAACAAGAGAGTGGGAAACACAAAGGGCTATATGAATGGGCAGAAAGACTGATGACATCCCCAGAAAAAAAAAGCCCAAGGAGAGGAGCAGACTGAGAGTAGGGAGACTGACCCAGTCTCAACTGTCTGAGATCTGAATTTCCTACACACAGCTAAGTGAGGTCATAAGGTAGTTGGAATTAGAGAAAAGGAATGGGACTTGCTTACAACAACTATTTCGGAGAATGAACTAAATGCAATACAGTAGGATGGAAGACTAAGATAGAAAATTGAATTCAAATCATATTTGCTACATAAGCCCTATCTCCCACCACACCCCCCACAGAAACTGACCAGGGCTGAAACTGGGGGTAAGAGTACCCTCTGGGTTTAGCAGCACAGTAAACCCAACTCATGGTCTTGCATTTGTTCCTGATGTAGATTTAGACTCTTATATCTGTCTACTGCTCTTGGGAAACTGTCATCACCTTAACATTCCTTTCTTCCTATTTTGAGCAACTTAGTCCATTAGCTCCTGTTGCAGCTGGCCACTTCAGACTCCCCTTGTTCCATTGATCAATTCTGAGCTTACATCAAGTAACACATGCTATGCTGGTCAACAAAGGAGTCTTATGGAACAAAACAAGGTCTCTCTTCTCATGATGCTCTTATTTTTCAAAGAGGAGACAAATGAGAAATAAATTATCAAGAAAATATCAGTTAGTGAAGAAAGATGGGGATCAAATATGACAGTGATACGACAAAAAGTAATAGGAGCCTGTTTTCATTTGTGAAGATACCAAGTTATCTCTGAAGACATGACATTCTAGGAGATACTTTAGCGACGAGAAAAGAAGCTGAGCATGCAGAAGTCCTGAGAAGATTTTCTAAGCAACAAAGATAATGAGAATAGGGCCTGGGTCCTTTTCAAGTTCCTCCTGTGTCCAGCCTTAATAATGCCACCTGCTCCCCATGTCATTTCCTATGACCAAGCATACTGGACATGCACTATCACCTACAAGACCTGTATCTTTAGAAGATAAGCCTTACTTAATTCTCATTGTAAGTAGGAACTGTTCCTCTAGTTAGATAAGGAGACCTATCTTTCCTTAGGGTTTTGGCTTAGAGAGAAAAAGCTAATACCCTAGTAGTTTTCTTCTGGGATGAACATTACTCCAAAACCACAAGCCTGTGCATTCTTCATTGCTCCATTTCACACCCCTCTTGGTTACAGAATGATATCAAAGGATCAAATTTTACATTTTAAGGAAGAATTAGCAGTCATCTCAGGCTTTGCTATGAAAACCCAGCATAGGAGAAGCTGCCAACATCTTAACCCCTTTTCTCATTTGAGCTATATAAGACTTCCATTCTCCAGTATTCCATGGTATGTCATGTCTCCAGCCATGAACTATGTGGCATGTTTCAGGGATGCAGGGATGTATGCCCAACACTTGTTATCTGGTTGTTTCCTACCAAATATAAATGGGTATTCTGTATCCAAAATAATGAAAGAATAAATAAGAAGCTTCTATTATTTTATATGCTAGTAATACACATTTTCCTTAGATACACTAGATCATCTGTAATAAGATAATATGTTAGATCATGGGCAGTACTATATACATGCTTCCAGCACACAGTGAGTGTTCATTAATTTTTTTTTCAGTCAGGATAAGTCAAGTTATGCTTCAATTAAGTAACCTCAGAATTTAAGTGATTTAGAACAAAGAATTACTTTTTATTTATCCTTGTGTCAGTCACTTTGTCATTGCTGGACAAAATATCTCACCAGAAGCAGATTAAAGAAGGAAAGATTTCCTATTTTTGACTTTTATAGTTCAAGAGGAAGGCCATAATGGCAGGGGCAACCGAGAGAGAGAGAAAGAGAGAGACAGCAAGCTGAGCTAGACATTAAGCCTCAAAGCCAGACCCTAGGGATATACTTCCAAACCATCACAACACTATGTGTCCATCAAATCTTGGTGTACAGGTGAGAGGTCAATGTCATTCAGAGAACATCACCAGTGATAGAAGCAGGCTGAAGAGCTGAACACTAGAAATTTTATAATTGTATTTATATAATTGTATTTACATATAAGTGTATTTACATTTCTTTGATGCAAAATTGTGTGAATACACACACATATTTTGAAAACTAGGGAAAATGCATCTGTTCAGAAAGACCAGAAGGGGAAGGAATATTGTTCAGAGGTAGGAAGGCCTATGTCAGCAATCATCTAACTACCTACATATCATAATCATTATTGTATTATCTCTATCAATATATATCACCAAGAACCAAAGATTATATACAGTAGTCCCTTCCATATATATAGGTTATTTATAGTCCTAGATCCACACTAAACACCTAAAACCACAGAGAGATTTGAACTGTATATATACTGTTTGTTCCTTACACATATATACAGAAATTTAATATTTTTCTGTATTAGCACAGCAGTTACAGTGCACAATAACAGCAAAACTAACCTGGATTTCTCTTTCCTTTCTTCACAACTTAATGGACATAAGATTAAGTCTTAAAATGGAACTCAGTAATCTTTACATACAGTGTTTTCTCTCCTTATTAAGTTAGCAAACTTCATATTTGCACTCACAGTTTCATTTTCATATATCCAAATTAGAAGTGTCACTGTACTTGTGCTTTGGAGACACTGTTAAGTAAAATGATGGTTACCTGAGCATCTGCATTGTCATGCTGTGATGGTCAATCTGGTCCTACAGCTAACTTGAGTACAGTTAAGTGACTTACGGATGGGTGATATGTTCAGTGCGTATACTTTAGACCAATGGATGGTTACCATTGTAAACAAGTCTGAAAGAGACTGTGTAAGAGTCAATCATACTACTTACATTGCTATGCAATTTAAAACTTATGACTTTCTTATTTCTGGATTTGTTTCATCTAAAAATTGCAAGTAGTGGTTGACCATCAGCTATTGAAATCATAAAAAGAAAACCTGGGCAGTTATTCACAACCCTTCATTGCTCAGCATGCCCATTTTTCTGAGCTCTAATTCAAAAACTGCAATGTTTCCTTTTCTCTTCCTTTCTCTTCTTTGGGTGCCAGAAGAAACCCTAAGTATGCCTGCTCTGACACTTGTGATTTTCCACCCTTACATTCTCAACCCCAAGCCCCTGATCCAGAAAGCTTCTCTCTCTTTCTTTTTGGGAACCATCCCATTATCTTGGGAGTTTTTCTACATTTTCCTTAGTAAAATCTACTTTTGCACTCAAAAAAAGAATAAAAAAGAGGAAGGGAGGGAGGGAGATGGGAAGGAAGAGATGAAAAACTATGTACAAAAGAGGATAGCAATATATTTCCAAGCTATTAACCAAAGAATTGTCTTTCAGAACAGCAATTAGTTAAAAAAAAAAAGCCTGCTTGAATGTCCCTTTTCTTTGTAATCCCTCAACATAACTCCTATCTCATTCTTTTCCTCCATCACTGCTTCTAGCTTTCTCACCCACTTGGTTCTGAATCATTACCTGTGCCCTGACTTTTGGACCCTTGGACTTGAATCCATCAAGCCTCCCTTGACAGTCTGTCAAATTCAGGTTTCAAACTTGATCTCTTTCTTTCTTAACACTCATACATTCCCCTCCCCAGCCAATCTCCCCTTAGTATCTCCCACCCCGTTCTACATATGCATTACAACTTTGACAAGGCCTATCATTAGTCCAAGAAAAAAAAAAAAAGAGAAATGTAGACAATCAGCATTTTTTTTTTTTGCTATGTATGCTAACTGAAGAGTACACAAACAAAATTCAATATAACTTCAAAAAAAAAAAGCACCAGCTTTCAGCAATTTTCAAGAATAACAATTGTGTCTCCATGGGGGTGGAAGATAGGTAGAGTTTGATCCTCTTCTCTCTCCCTTTGCAATTGGTTATTCTAGGTGGAGAAGGTGGATAAAATGACTATACCAGCATGATCCTGGCCCACTTATAGCTTCTGTTATGAAACTCAGTTGCATAAGCTATAAGAGCAAATAACATATTCCCAGGAACACAACCTAGTGAATCAGCTCCTTTTAGATTCACTTCTTCCTCTGTTTCTGAAGTGGCTGATTTAAATTTTAATAGAAAATGTTCAATGTGGAGTACAAATGGAGGCAATGAAAATAACACTGTTTACCCCCAAGATAAAATTATGTTGGTAGAGAAAGAGAAAGAGAAGTAGGGAGAAATAATTTCTTGCAAATTAACCTTCTCTGTACCACTTCATAAAAGTTGGACAAAATAATATAAGCTCTATTGTACTAACAAAAGCAATGATGGACATTTACAGACTCACTGTCCTTTTTTGTATAGCTCTTTAAAAATGAAATAGGAGATTTTCTTTTGGGAAAAGTGAGAAAAGTTTTGCCATTGTTGGGAGTAAGCTCAGGGGGGAAAGAAGAGGATATAGGCTAGTATGGTAGGAATGTCTTTCCTGGGCTTGGGAATTAAATAAAAGATCAGTAGTCAGATGCATGTTTCCACTTATTAGCTGGATTGTCATGGAAAAGGCATTAATAGTTCTGGGATAGAGACTACCAGCTCTAGTGAAGAGCCTATGCAAAGTACTGTCATAAAGGGGAAAGCAAAAATGTGAGTAGTCACTTGTCTAGTCTCCTTTTTCTCAGCAAACAAATTTTCACTGCTCTTCACTCTTTCCAGACTAGGAGTTGGCTAAACTGAGCCCATGGGTCACATCTAGCCAGCCTCCTGTGTTGAAAGACAGTTTTGCTGGAAAAGAGTCAAGTCCATTACTTTCATTCTGTAGTTGTAGAATGTTGTAGTAGTTGCAAAGGACCATATGGTATAGTTAGCCTATGATATTTATTCTTGAAATTTTCCTGAAAAGGTTTTCTAAATCTTGCTTCAGACAGTTATGAAATTTAGGAATTTAGGGTAGATGCCCAGTAAGGGAATAACGGGGTCTGTTGGTATCTCTATACTCAGCTTTTTCAGAAGTCTCCATATTGCTTTCCAAAGTGGAAATCCATATTTTTCACTTATTTTTAATCAGTTGCTAGATCCTATGGATTCTACCTTCAACCCATCTCTTAATTCTTTGTGCATCTCTCCAAGTCATCATCTACCACTGTGGTTCTAGCAACCATCATTACTGCAGTTGCCTCTTAGAGTGTTCCATAGCCACTGAAGCTTTTCTTTCTGGAATGCATGTGCACAAATGCACATACATGTACACACACACACACACACTTCTAAAATGCAAACCATGCATGGCCCTACTGAAACAGGTATTCACCTCCTAGTTTTTACTCAAGCGTACTTCCCTGGCATTCTTTTTTTTGGGGGGGGTGACTATCTTTGTTTTCACTTATTCTAGAAGGAGGTCAGGTCACTCCATCATCAAGGACTACTCATGTGACTGCTCTAGCAGTGGTTCTTTACTGCCTCAACCCTTTCTACCAGGACAACTTTTACTCTCCCATAGGCTAAAACATAACTCATCTGCTCAGGTAAACCATCCTGACTTTTGATTATTCTCTTCCTGTCTAAGCCATGTCAGAATGCCCTGAATTATACTCCTGTGGCTCCCATTATAATTGGTAATAAAATTTATATGTTTATGTTTGCTTGTTTAGCAAGTAAAAAAAAAATTCTTTAAGGTTGAGGAAGACTCTGTCCATTGCCGGCTGTATGTTTCCAGCACACAACCCATGCCTTTGCAACAATACAGAGTAATGGCTAAAAGGAACATAACCCCTAAGTTGTTTGAATTGAAATCTTTCTGATACTTACCACTAATGTAACCAAACCATTTAATATCCTTTAGTCTCAGTCTATGCATATGTAAAAGAGGATTAATCATGTATACTATAATAGAACACCAAAATCATACAGCATTGTGAGCATGACATTATTTAAGACATAGGAAAACTATAAATGATACCTGCATGTTTTCTATGGCAATTGTGGGAGGTGGCCAGTAAAGCTAGAATCAAGATGGAGTATATAGCTTAGAGGTAGAGTGCATACCTAGCAATTGAGTTTGATTTCCAAAATCACAGAAATAGGAAAAAGGTAGAATGAAGGCATGGTTATTTTTCCCTTTCATTTTCAAGTATTTTGGATATTACATAACTTTATCTGAAGTTCCATGTTCCATAACACTAGACTGCTTGACTTTGCCCCAGAGTGTCCTGCATTGTACTCTTCTTTATTTCTGCACTGGCTATTCTCTCATCATCACTGGCCACCTAACTGAATTCTCCTGATCAACTAAAGCTATTTTTATTTATTTACTTTATTAGTTATGTACACAGTGTGTATACAGCCATGTTGGTACCATCATTAGTCTCCTCCCTGTCTTCCCCCCTCTGAAGTGACCCTCCTTGTTGGGGAATGTGGGTTGTGCATCGTGGGGGTAGCCATCAATTATGGGGAAGAAGCAATGTCTCTGTGCATAATGTCCCACTTGTGGCTCTAACAACCTTTCCATCCCTCTTCCACGAATTTCCCTAAGCCATGTTGGGTTTGTTTTAGATGTATTTCAGTGATGAGGTACTGGGAGCCTCTGTGTCTTGGGACATCTGGTTTGGTAGTTGTTGAGTGTTCTCTGTGTCTATCTCCTTCACCCTTGTGCTAGTACCAGGTTCACCAAGAAAGCAGCACTCTTGCTCATTTCCCCAATTACCCTATGGTTTCAGCTGGGGCGCTGTTGAGAAGCTATGGGCTGGTTCTCTCCTCAGGATCTGCATTCATCTGAAAAACAGAAGCAAATTCTCCAACGGAGAGTGAAGTCAGCACCAGATAAATGGGATAACCATTATTATTTTAGAGAGAATTTAATGGGTGCAGACACTCTTGTAGCCCACAGTTGGTTGGAGCTTGATGTTGACTAGTGGGCTCGGTTTTTTTTTGGGGGGGGGGATATGGTTTTGACTTGTTTCCCAGTTCCAGCTATGGGTTCCATTCCACTGAGCAGATCTGTTGCCCAAATCAAGAGCAGTTTGTTACCCACCATGGCTGTGTGCCACTATTGCAATTGTGTGAACATCACATCAGGTTGTTTGGTGTTGAGTATCTTAGACCATGAGTTTCTTGGACAGATGTTGGTCATTTTCCCCCAGTCCCTCATGTAGCACCTTCTGGCACTAGAAAAACTAACTTTCTGGGGACTGACTCTTTTCCAGATTCCAGCCAGGTCATTCCATGTCTATACCAATAGCACATGGTGTGTTTAGCAGTAGGGTCTTATCAATAACCTTTGGTGGGTCATCAAGCACTCTAACAAAAATATGTCTTCTTTTGGGAAACTTTGTAGGTCTTTCTGTTCAACAGCTCATTGTGGATTTTAACTGCATGCTGGTACTGGGACTTACAGGTCAGTGCCAAGGAAAAGAAGGAAGGAAAAGATAGTAATATAAAAGAGAAACAGAAAAGGGAGAGGAGAGAGAGAGAGAAACAGGAGAAGATTAAGGTTAGTCTTCATCATACTCTCTCTAGGGCCCTGTGGTTCAGGTGTTCCCTCTATGGACCTGATGAAGGTTCAACCTTATAGTCTGTCTTTCAGGATATAGGATTTTATGGTACCATTTCCATTTGGGTCCAGTTTTGTATCACTCCACCACCCTTACACTGTGAAGTTTCTTCACAGATAATTATACAATAAGCAGAGCCAATAGATTACCCACAGAATGGGAGAAAATTTTTGCTGGCTATACAAGTGATGGAGGAATAATTTCTAGAATCTACAAAGAACTCAAAAACCTAAACAATAAAAAGTTAAACAACCCACTCATAAAGCAGGGCAGAGAACTGTACAGGAAGTTCTCAGAGGAAGAAATACAAATGGCCAACACACAACTTAAGAAAATGTTCAAGATACCTGATTATCAGGGAAATGCAAATTAAAGCTCTTTTTAAGTACTACCTTCACCCCAAAGCTAGCTGCTCCTTCTGTTCCTGTCTTCTCTCTTGGATAACCAAATTAAATCAACCCACCTTTCTTCTATACTGTAATGACAGTCAATGTATGTATGTACATATGTATGTATGTATGTATGTATGGATGGATGGATGGATGGATGGATGAATGGATGGACGGATGGAGATAAAAGATAGATAGAGATAACACTACTTCCTGACTTATATAGCATTTGCTTTAATTCAGTTGTTCCTACAAAGAGTGATTAAAATTGTTACCACCTAAAGATTCTTGAAACATTGTGTTTACACTATTATACTATAATGTTATATAGTGTTATTTTGTTTTGTTTTGTTGTTTTTAGCAATTGCTTCATATATTCTCTAGGAAATTTTAATCTATTAGAAGTAGGAACTATATCTTACTCACTTTGGAAAAACCTAAATGTTTTGTCTTCTCTACAAGCAGTAGGTGCTTTTGAAATGCTTATTAATTTGCTCCTGGTGGTTGGATCATTTCTGTGCTATCATGACTACTACAACAACATAGGCTTTTGGGCAAAGTTTTGTGGAACTGTACCAAGATAGCACTGTACCTTTGCTATTGGTTCCTTGCTTTTTAAAATTCAATTTCAAAGGCTAGCAGCAACATAACTCAACACAAGATGGATGAGGCTTTGCCACTTCTTAAGCCAGAGGGAAAGGCAAGGTGCCTGTTTCTGATGACAATCAGGAATGAATCACACATATCTGGTGAGAAGGTTGGTAGATTGTGGCAATCGGGAAGAGCAACGAGATTTTTCAGTGCTCTCCCACCCTCTAGCAGGGTGAAATTGAAAAAAAGTCCTATTATCTTAGCACTTGTCCTCAGAAAGCCATTAGTGTTCATCACAACACTATGCACTAGGATATTTTTCCATTGTGGACAAGATAGTCCACCTGATATCCTAGACATACACAATATATGGAGCTCTATCCCATGTGGATCCAAGGCTAAGTGCTACGGCTGGTGTAGTGATATATTGACCTGTTTGTCAGGAGCTCACAGCCTAAGGGAGAAGACAAAGGACTAGAAGCCACATAAAGAAAACTAGAAAGCATTCTTCACAGAAAGTTATTTGTATACATTGTCAACACAATTCCATTAAATTGGTAGTATTTCTGTATGAAGTTGTTTTTCTAGGTTTCTAAATCCTAAGAGAATCTAAGTGATAGAGTCTTTATATTTAAGAGACATTTTGTTGATGGCTTCTTGGTTATCCTCTAGCCCTGAAGCCAGAATTGCCATTGCTTACCATATACAGAAATTATATGACCTGTGGACAGAAAACACCTAGTGTCTGATGTCTTAGCAGCATGATTTTTATAAGTGATGATAGTTCATGGTCATTGAAATCACTTGGAAAATATAAAATGCAGAGATGACCATACGTAAAATGATTGTGGCCCAAGCCATTTCAGCCTGGGGATAAGTGTTCCAGATACAAACTTTCAACAATGTATCACCAACACAATCCTTCAGGCCTTAGGAAGATATATAAAAATACTGAAATAAAATACCTGACCAGCAGCAGGTTAAGGAGGAAATGGTTTATTTTCAGGTTACAGTCTGAAGTGGAAGCTCATTGTTGCAGCCAGGTTTGCGTTGCTTGTAGAAATCACCCAACCAAGGGCAGCTTCTGGGAAAAACAGGTTTATTTTGCTTACAGGCTCAAGGGGAAGCTGCACGATTTCAGGAAAAAATCATGGCATGAGCAGAGGGTGGACATCACCTCCTGGCCAACATAAGGTGGACAATAGCAACAGAAGAGTGTGCCAAACAACTGGCAAGGGGAAACTGGCTATAACAACCATAAGCCTGCCCCCCAAAATACACTGCCTCCAGGAGGCATTAATTCCAAAGTCTCCATCAGCTGGTAACCTAGCATACAGAACATCTAACTTTATGAGGGACACCTGAATCAAACTACCAAAATGTGCCCCTGGCCCCCATAAACTGTTAACCATCCATAATGTAAAATGCAATGCATTTAGTTCAACATTCAAAGTCCCCATAGTTTTTATCAATCACAATCATGTTCATACATCTCCATAGTCCAAGATCGTTTAACTGAGCCATAATACCAAAAAATAATTTCAAAAAAACCATAAGGGCACAGAATAAACATTCACAGTGCAAAACATGGCATTGGGCATAGCAAAGAAATACTCAAGCAATACATAATTTAAAGAGGGCAAGCAACAAACTCTGTAGCTTCAAGTCAAACAACTCTAGACAGTGACAAATCTCCAAGTCCAATAACTCTAACCAGCAACAAGTCTCTGGCATTCCAATTCCGCCCTTCCATCTAGGCTACTCACAGTCCTGGAAAACTTCATCGGGGCCCACAGCTTTGCTCAGCAGCAATCTCATGGTCCCAGCATCTCCACTGTGTCTCCACTGTAATCCATGGTTCATTCTCATGGCCCCACGGG
The DNA here is from genome assembly GCA_036346955.1 of Dipus sagitta. Taxonomy (NCBI): domain Eukaryota; kingdom Metazoa; phylum Chordata; class Mammalia; order Rodentia; family Dipodidae; genus Dipus; species Dipus sagitta. The sequence goes on from CM070781.1 coordinate 10,494,220, forward strand.
GTCTCGATGCAGGCATCCAGCAAACCTGCTTCACACTGCCCATGGCCATTTCCAAAATACAAGACCGTGTTGCAAACTCAATGACCATCTCTTTCCTGCATTTCTTATACTCCACAATACCAGGTAGGGTGCCAATTTGTTAATCCAGGGGGAATAAAGCAGACTCTGAAGAACAGGACACTCCTGACAGGCTCAAATGCATGGCATTTAAAATCATGTATGTTTATCAGTTTATGAGGGCCAGGGGTAGAAAGGGATGGTTTGATTCAGGTGTCCCCCATAAACTTAGGTGTTCTGCATGCTAGATTCCCAGCTGATGGAAATTTTGGAATTAATGCCTCCTGGAGGCAGTGTATTGTTGGGGGCAGGCTTATGGATAGTATAGCCAGTTTCTCCATGCCAGTGTTTGGCACACTTTCCTGTTGCTATTGTCCACCTTATATTGGCCGGGGGGGGGCGTGATGTCCACCCTATGCTCATGCCATTGTTTTCCCATGCCATTGTGGAGCTTCCCCTCAAGCCTGTAAGCCAAAATAAACCTGTTTGTCCCAGAAGTTGCCCTTGGTTGGGTGATTTCTACCAGCATTGCAAACCAGACTACAACACCCATCATAGTGGAGAAAGCATGGCAGGAACATCACACCAGCAGGGAGGAAGGAGAAGGTGATAATTGAAATGCTCAGCTAGCTTCCTCCTTGTTATACACTCCATGAACCCAGCCCATGGGCTGGAGCCACCCACAACTAGGGTAGGTCTCCCACCTAAGCTCGAAAATCTCTCACAGACATGAGTAGAGAAACATTTATGCAATATTTCTAGATCTTGTCAAGTTGAAAACAAGACATGAACCATAACAAGCCCACCCCTTGTCTCCCTGACACTGAAACATAAATAATAATTAAGCCATAGCCCTGTACCTCGTGTTTCCATAGGCTCATGGCCATCTCATAATGAAAAATGCACACAATACAACTTCAAAAGTTCTCATAGTCTTTAACAATTTCAACACTGTTTCAAAGTGTAAGAGTCTCATCTGAAAAACACTTAACTGGAGTACCTGTAACATGAGAAAACAAGTTACATACTTCCAAAATACATTGGCCTAAACTGAACATTCTCTATACAAAAGGGACATAGCAAGGAATAATCAAGCCAAAGCAAGACCAAAACCCAGCATGGCAAACTCCAAACCTTGTCACACCATGTCTGGCAAATCACTTTTACTGAATGTACATGGCACTGTATCATTTCTCTATATGCATTATTTCATGCTTCCCCATGACAATCCTATAGGACCCAAGCAGAGCCTGCTGCAAAGTGGATGAGTGTTCTTACTATCCTCAGGTAAGCATATAGGCAGTGTGAGGTGTACAATGCTATTTCTGGTGACACATGGTCTAGGTCAAAATCCTCATTCTGCTACTTATTAAGTGTGTAACATGGAGCAAAGAACTTTCTTTACTTGCATTACTGCCTTCTTTTCCAATCGTGAGATGGAGCCCACCAAACAACAACGGTGATAGATTTCTTCATTTATGGAATGTTGTGTCAAATCAATGTTAGATACTTTTAAGGATTTTCTATTATTGTGTGTATCAATATGAAAGTTATTGAACTAGGATAAATTATGTTCATTTAGACTTTTTCATTGAATGAATATTAAAGTATAATTAGTGTGACAAGGTCAACACTTTAGGAAGGCCATAAATATTATAAATTGCTACCCTATGCTACAGGTATCCATGCAAACCCATAGGTCTGTTAAATAAATTAAAACTGGGTGAGCACAGGACCAGCCCATCTATTCCCTTGATAGAAATCAAGGTATAAGGGATCTGAGTATGTGAGCTCTAGAATAAGAGCAGCACATTTAATAAAGATGGTGTGACACTGTGCCAAGTCTCTCCCATGACTGTCTCAGCCAGGCTTGCCCACTGGTCAGTGTTCTGGAGCTGATGAGGGAGACTCTTGCACAGAGTCAATATATTCCCGTGGGTGACAGGTGAAGGGGTCTCAGAATCTCTTACTGTTCCTGAATTAACAAAATGGAATACATCACAATAATGTAACAGAAAAGAACACAGAGAAGCCATATGAATGAGGAACACAGCTTTGTAGAGGTACCAGATTTATATATATATATATATATATATATATATATATATATATATATATATATATATACATATTCTCATATATATCTACTCTTCTCCCCGTCTCTCTGTGGTTGTTCTATTTCCTGGAACATAAAGTCCTCATTTATACTCATTAAAATGTGTTAATGAGAACTTTGAAAAAATAGAAATGAAGGAAATAAGAGTAAAGAGAAAAACACATAAGGGAATTTTGGTTCTAGTTAATAATTAAAACAACCAAGTTTTAACAAGCTTAAGTCATTCTTTGGCTGTCCTGTACACATATTCTTTATTCACTAAAGGTGCTAAGCACTTCTTCTTTTCTGGTTCCTATGAAGACATGGAACATGCTTTCATGGTATGGATTTCAATTCAGTAAATGTACTTTAAACCCCTATGGGCAGAAAGGACAAGGCTGGATGTATTAGCACATAAGAAACTCAAAAACACATCTCTTTCCTTTTTTGCCCATATCCATTCATGCAAAACATAATTATCATGTACAGTCTCTTCTAATATATAGTGAATGTGCTATAGTAAGTTCTCAATAAATAAACATATACTCAGAAATAAATAAATTTGTGGTGCACAAACACAATAATTGCACAACATGTTGCCAGCAAGCAGTTACATCTCATTCATTAAAAACAATGGAAACTGACTAAGCAATGACCACGATTTCAACGATTAGTATGAAATTTTATGTTTCCTTCCTTCTAATCACCCAAGTAACCCTCATCATCTTGGTAGTTACTTTACCCTACCTTATTTCACCTCAGTTCAGCTCTGGCACCTTTCCATGCCTGTATTCCATTAGCACATCTATTGAAATACCTTCTAGTTGACTCTGACTTTACCAGTGCATTTCTCATCAGATCTTTTGGGCAAGGTCTGAACTATGCATCATATTTTCAGAAAGGAGCTCCCAGCACACAGTATGTTTGAATCTCAAACACCCTACTCTATTGTTGAGGAGGTATATTGTCATAGTCAGAATATTATGCTTTTGGAAAGATCACCCTGAAGGAAATGGGAGATAAAAGGAAATTAGACCATAAGCATAAAGTTATGAAAATAGTCAATCATCCAAGTGAGAAGAAACGAATGCCTGAACTAAGTTAGTAATGGGAAAGGAGAATAGGAAAGAAATGAGAAAGATATTAAGGGAGGCAAATGGCCCAGAAAAGTGATTGGGTGAGCTTCCAATTTAAGCAGCCATGGTAGCCTGGTGATCTATAAAACACTGTGTTGTAGTAGCAGAGAAAATGGCCTTTATGGATCAGAGCCCCCACTGAAATAGCCTGGAGACAGTGAGATGGAAGTTGAATCCTCAATGACAGAGTGAACAGCAATGGGTCCATGAGATGTGACTGGAGAACCTGCAGAGGGAACCTCAGAAATCTGGGTGGGTCCTGCAGTCTCCCTCATGACAAGACTGGTAAGAAAGATGGGGTGGGTGTCTGTTATACTTTCTCTATCCTGCAGTGTATCTTTTCTCTGAGGTACAAAATCATTGTAAACCAGGAACAGTGGACACATCCTTATCCTGGACACCTATGAGCAAATAGCCTAGCTAATATGAGGCATTTATCAGCCTGCACTCAATAGTTGGTTCAAGTATGAACACTTAAAAATGCAACTAGAACATTTAAAATATTGGGATGGCTTATACTCAGGCACTACAATTAGCTGTTTTGTTTAGTTAGAATTAATGTGTTTGGCTCCCCCCCCCCCCACTGCTCTGCCTCCACACTCTAGAGCTCCTATCATCATCAGTTATGTGTAATCAAAACTCAATGCCAACTAGCTTAAGAGCTTAAGATAGCAAAAGCATTTAACCTGGTTCCCAGGCTAGTTTTCCTCACACTATACCCTACAAACTTTTTCACCCTTGTAGAGACTTCAGAAGAGTTGTATAATGCAGATGGTACATCCGTTCTGAGAAAAGTGATTTGTTCTGCTAATTACACAATAGGCCCCTCATCATTGCTGTTCTGCTACCACTTCACACATTTTTTTAAAGGCAGTATCCAAGATTAGACACTTATATTGCATACACATATGCCCATGCCCTGAGAAAGTACTGCTGTCTTTGATCAATGGCTGTTTCTATAGTTCCCTTCCCTTTATGAGCTGACCATTTAAAGGTGAAAATTAGTCTTAGAATTGAACAAAGATTAGACATGAAAAAATAACATCCTATGGTTGTAAAGCTGACAAATGCTATCAAGTAAAAAGCCATATTTTCTGCATCAAAGGCACTGATGTGCTAGACCCCAAGTTTTTAGGAGAGGAGACAAAGCACGCACAGAAGTACTGAATGTTAAGATGAACCTAACTGGTTATACTCCAAGTATCTACTCTAATACCTGCTCCTGGTTGAGGTAAACATATTTAGATCTAGGGCTAAAGTTCTGTCTTCTGAGTTTAGGTTTTTGTAGAACTATAGAAAAGCATATTTAGTAAAAGGTTAGAATGATTTAGGTATAAATATTTATCTTTTTGCTGGGCATGTGTGGTGATTTGAATGTAAATGCATGTCCCTCATAGATTCAAGTATTTTATAATTAATATTAAACTTCCATCTTAAGTCTCCAGCAGGAAGATCCCTGCAGGAGGAGGTGTGTCCCTGGGGGCAGATCTTGAGTCCAGCCCTACTGGGCATATGAGAGCCAGTTTGAACTCTGGCTATTTGTGCTTGTTGGTCTTGGTTATTCACTCTTTGCTATAGATGTATGAAAGGGAGCCAGCTTTTTCTGCAATGATGGAACTGTCTCTGGAACATGTAAGCCTGAAATAAACCCTTTCATCCAATGAGCTGCTTCCGGTTAGATGTTTTCCCAGCAATGCAAAGGTACTAGAGAAGTAGGGTTGTTACTGTGATGAATCATCCCATGTGGGGTTTTGTCTTTTGGTACTATGGACTGGAGAAGCCTTGCAGCACTGTAGGCAGAGCTTGATGGAGTATTCTGATGAGGGTTTGAAAATGCTAAATGCAGAGAGAATTGTGGGCTATGAAGCCTTTAAAGGAGAAGGAGAGAATATTGTTGGAACTGGACTACTGATGAAAAGTCTGGTTATATACTGCCCTTGTCCTGAAAATTTGATCAAATTTGAGTTTAAAAGTGATAGATGGGTGTGCTTGGTGGAAATATTAAACAGAAAGATATAAGAGACATACAGTTTATCACAGGAAAAATTCAAGCAAGTTTGTCACAGTGACTGGGTTTAGGTTGCTGAAACTGTAATTGTTAAGCAATTGTTAAGATTACCACCACAAAGAGGTGAACAACTGCTTTGCATTAAGACAACGAAACATATGGGTGAGGGTGAAATCCATGGAAGACACATGCTTGTAAGAATGCAAGCTTTGAAAGGAGGTGGCTTGAAGGCAGACTTGTAAAGGAGTATCCTACACTTCAAGGTCGATTTACAAATTTGTCTATTCCACCTGCCCAGTACTGGTTTCAGTAGCAGGGAAGTAGGTCCTGATGTGCACATGGTTCCAGGAGCCACTTTACTGCTTTACACTCCCCATAACTGTCTCTATGACCACAGAAATATTAAGAAGCCATACAGTGATGTGGGGCATACAGGGAGCATGTAGCCTAGTTTATGGCTATTAGGGACAGTGTGTTAAAGTAGATGAAGAAAATAAACCGAGGAAACTTTTTTAAGCAGAACAAGAAAACATAGAAGAAGGAACCTTTAGCGAATTGCCATTGGTCAGCATGGCTCTGGAAGTTTCTGAAAGATGAATGAAAGTTTAGGCAGAAGACAGGTGCAACCCAGCTGGTGGTACATCTTATGTGCCACGGTAGACTCCATAGACACTTGGAGAGGCTGAATGACTTGACACTATCTTATTGAATGATCACATAAGCCTGTTAAAGACTCATATTAGAAAAAATCCAGAGGATGGACTGGAATGGGTTGATACCAGTGGCAGATTCACTAGTCATGACAGAGAAATGTATTGCAATGCCAATCATGGCACTAGACAGGAGAAAGTAGACTGAAAAGACACTTTTAGGAAGTATAGCCATTATTTTCTGTTTGTTTGGACAAAATAACTGGAAGAAGCATATGTAAAGAAAGGGTTTATTTTGAATTACAGTTATAAGGGGACATAACCATTATAGCAGGGACAGCATGACAGGAGCAGACAGCTGGTTCACATCTTCACATCAGCATGGAGGATGTAGAAAATTGCTAAAGCATGGAGTGGGGCTGGGCTGTAACACCCAAGACCTGCCCCCAAAGGACACACTTCCCCCAACAAAGCTCCACCTCCTAAAGGTGCCATACACTTTCCAAACAGCACTACCAATTTAGGATTAAGTATTCAAACAAAGGAATTTGTGGGGAGTTTTCACATTCAAACCACCACAACTGGTAACACTAATATTCAATGACTTGCAAATGTCAAAGGCAAAGGGAAGGGGGAGTGTGAATTACCTGGTAGGCTTCAGGTCAGGAGAACTTTGTTGATGGTGATATCACTTGCTATCATAAGAAATAAACAAGGGGTAATGAGATAAGATTGGAGATGGCAAGTATAAATAAATATTTCACTAACTGTTGAGAATCTTGTGTGGTTTTTATTCTGAATGTGCAAACATCTACCTATTAATCATAACTTTGGGAATTCAAATCTATAACATATGGGAGGAGAAAGAATGGAACTAATCCTGACTCATGCTGTAAGCATGCAATGTTAAGGGGATTAGGTAACTGGGCCAACATCTCAGGGTCAATGCCTTAGAACCTCTGACTTCAGGTTCTACTTCCTTCTGGTCTCCTGATTGCAAAGGCAAGCTGATCTCTTTATATATCTCACCTTCTCCCTTCATTACCTGTCTGACCTTTGGAAATCTGTTTAACTGCCTTAATTCCAGCAGCTGTCAGAGGGAATAAAAGTCATAATGCCAGATCTCCTTAATTCAAACAAGAGTCTCTGAGTACAGTCTTTGCAAGTGAAAGGGACTTAGAAAGGATGAGTCTTTATATGAAAGGCCAAAAATTGCCCTGTAGTTTTATTTACAGAGCTAGTCCCTAAGTTCAGCAAAGGTTTTTTTGTTTGTTTTGTTTTGCTTTTTTGATTTGGTAATTTCCTTTAATATTCTAGCAGAATGAGTTATTTATTAAATAAAATATAAATTTTAGTACTACATAAATATTTTTATAAAACTAGGGAAGGAGAAAGGATGAGAGGATGATTCTTAAGAAGGGGAGAATAGAGGGTAGGGTAGTAGATAGATATGATTGAAGTGTGGTATAGAAATAGAGAAATATCACAAGAGAACTCATCAATGTGCATAATAAATTTAATTAAAAATTATAATTAAAAAGAATTATTTCTATCTTTTTATCAAGATAGAATCACATTTAGCACAGGGTATCTTTGAATTCATTCCTGATCCTCCTGCCTCAGCTTCCAAAGATCTGAGAATATAGGTGGGTACTAACATGCTGTTGAAGTTACCTTTTCATTACTGGCACAAATACCAGGCCAGAAGCAGCTTATGGTTGGAAATGCTTTATTTCACACTTACTGATTCAGGGGAAGGTCCATCAGGGCACAAGAAACTAGCTCACTTCCAAAACATCTTTGGGTCTGTACTAGACACCATGGTTCATCTTCATAGCTCCATACAATGGCCTTGTGTGTCTTACATATAAGGATTTCAACCCTGCTTTATATTGCTACAAAGAAACTCTAGAATGCCTGGAATGGTCTGCAGTTGTCACTTTCAAATGTAGATAGGTTAATTAACCCTTCTTTGATTATACTTATACCCTCCTATCCTTATATTTGCAGGAAGAGTGTGTGTTGGTTTCTTATGGCAGCTGTAGCAAAATGCCACAAACCAGTTAGTTGACAATATCACAAATTTATGCCCTCACAAATCTGGAAACTTGGGATCATCTACCAAGATGATAGCTGGACCATTCTCACTCAAAGCTTATAGCAGACAGTCTGTTCCTCACTACCTTAAGCTTCTAGTGGCTCTGGATATTCTTAATTAAGGCTGTATCACTACTCTCACCACTGTGGTCACATGTTTGTCTATTCATCTCTGTGTGTATTTATTTTATTTTAATTTATTTTTACATATATATATATATGTATATATATATATATATATATACATATATATATATATGCACATATATATGTGTGTGTGTTTATTGACATCTTCTATATTTACAGACAACAAATCATGGTATTTTCCTCCTCTCCCCCACTTTCCCCTTCATAATTCTGCTCTCTGTCATATCCCCTCCCTCTCTCCATTAGTCTATCTTTTAATTTGATGTCATCATCTTTTATTCCTAGTATAAGGGTCTTGTGTAGGTATTGATAGGCACTGTGAGGTCATGGATATCGTGGGCAATTTCTGTCTGGGCAGTTGTGTGTAAGGAGTGGTACCCTTCCTTTGGCACTCACATTCTTTCTGCCACCTCTTCCACAATGGACTCTAAGCCTTGGAGGGTGTGAGATATTTCAGTGCTGGACACTCCTCTGTCCCTTTTTCTCAGCACTGTGTTGCTTTTTGGGTCATTCCAGTGGTCATAGACATCTGAAAAGAGAAGCTTCTATAGCCAGACATGAGAGCAGCATTAATGTATGGATATGGAAAACAAGTGTAGTGCTTTCAGGACAATTTGGTAAGAATAATATATGCATTTATCCAGACAAGAGCAGGCTTTATACCTCTAAGACTCATGACCTCCCCTGCCATAGGCTTTTGACTCCCTCCCATAGAGTAGGCCATCAGTCAAATTAAAGAACAGTTGGTTTCCCCCAGAGAAGACATGCCACTATTGCGCTCATTCAATCATTTGGCCTGTCTTGCCAAACTTGAGGTTTCCAGTGTCCACTGTTTTCACCACTGATGACTTCTGTCTCCCATAAGGCTGCATACAGGGCAGCTTTTCCAGCTTTCAGTTGGCTGGGCTACAAGGAGAAGGTTTTTCTGCTCAGCACCAACTTGATTTCTCAGTGACTCTGCCACTCAGGCATGTGAAGTCTTTAGCAATAGGGTCTTACCACCTCTTTCTCATGGGAAACCAAGGGCTTTGACAATACCCTATAATATTTTGGAGGCAACATGGACCTCCCTGGCCAACAAATCCCTGGAAGGTGTCCCATCCCTGGGACTGAAAATTTTTTAGTAACAATATATGGCTTCTAAATGTGCCATTTTTGAAGAAAGTAGATTTTCATATGTCTTATTCAGAATATCTTGAATTTTGATTGACCCCCCCCCACACACACACACCCTTCTTTTATACAATCTGTTCCCCTGATCTCACTTAGGCCTTTCAACTCCCTGTAATCTGTTCTTCTACTTACATATATATAATACCATCCCCCTTAGAACCCTCCCTCTCCTCCCTTCCTTGGAGCCTTTTTCTAGCTTATGGGCCCCTGCTACTAATTTCTGGTTCCACCTCACATGTAAGTCTATACATTTGTATATAGGATCTGCATATAAGAGAGAGCATGCAATATTTGGTTTTATGGGCCTGGGTTACCTCACTTAGTACAATCCTTTCCAGATCCATCCATTTCCTTGAAAATTTCATAATTTCATTTTTCTTTACCACTGAATAGAACTCCATTGTGTAAATGTACCACATCTTTATTATCCATTCATCTGTGGATGGATATCTAGGTTGGTTCCATTTCCTAGCTATTGTGAATAGACCAGCAATAAACATGGTTGTGCAAGTATCTCTAAGGTAGTAAGAAGAGCCCTTAGGATATATGTCTAGGAGTGCTATAGCTGGATCCTATGGTGAATCTATTTTTAGCTGTCTTAGGAAGCTCCACACTGATTTCCACAATGGCTGTACCAGATTATATTCCCACCAACACTGTAGAAGGGTTCCCCTTTTACCACATCTTCACCAACATTTATTGTCATAATCCCTTTCCATTGCTTTTATTCTTAACCCTGAGCCTACCCCTTCCACTGAACTCTTTTTCATTCTAAGTAGTCCAAGAGCTAGTTATTAAATATTGACTGGAATGCCATTGACAATTATAAACTGAATCTTCTCTTTTGGTAATCTGAGACTAAAATATACATAAAGAGTCAACCTTCCTGACCAGAAATGAAGGCAATTAAGTCAGAGACAAGGCCATGAGTAGGAGGCATGAAACAGCAAATGTTATGAGGTGGCAAAGCCACAGGTTAAGGGGCAAGGAAAACAATGTTCATCTGTAACAATAGATTCAGAATGAACAGAGGCAGAGACTGGTGGACTTGTGATTACAATATCTGGTGCCATAGCACACAGATGCCCACACATGTTCCTGGAGCTTTACTGGCCCTATGACCTTTGTACCTCTTGATCATCTAAGGCTGGCTCTTTAGTGATTTCTGTTTCCCTTATTTACATGGGTCTCTCAAAAGATAAATGCTCATCCAGAAGACTTGTAGCCTGGATAACTGACTAAGCACATTTTCTATAAAGTGCTTATATATCTGCCTTATTTTCAGTTCTCATAATAACACTTGTAGTTACATAGGTCCCTACTCTTGTTAGCATCAAGAAGCATGAGATAAGGAAGCTAAGGCTCTGAAGCTCTGTGAGACTTGTCCAAAGACATGCAACCAGAAATAAGAGGCCAGAAACAAACCTAGGTCCTCACATCAGGACAGCAGCTCCAACCACTGTTGGACTAAGTGAGCCGTAAAATGGAAAATGCTTTGGCATTTGGCCCTCCTGGATCACATTTTATAAATGCAAACAAGGTTAGCCAACCAGCAGATGGAGCAGATTGGCTGCAAAAAAAAAAAAAAAAAAAAAGTAGGAAAAGTGAAAGAGAGCAAAGAAAGTTAGATAATAAGAGCACGAGAGTTGAAAGTTTAGATGTAATATGTAGAGTATGTAGATAAAGACACAAATACTTCTCAAATTACACTAAATTACGGGACTATATCTGATAAACCAATGCTAAGTTGAAAACATAGGTCTGCAGAGATGGCTAAGTCTTTAAGGCACTTGCCTGCAAAGCCCAAGGACGCATGTTCCATTCTCCAGGTCCCACATAAGCCAGACACCAGTGATGCAAGTGCACAAGGTCACATGTGCACTCAAGGGGACATACATATTTGGAGTTCAATTACAGTGGCTGGAGGCCCTAGTGAGCCAATTGTCTCTCGCTTGCTCACTGTCACTCTCTCTCTGGTTCTTTTGCATTAAAAAAAGGCCAGTGTGTTGGACTTGCCTCAAAAAAAAAAAAAAAGAAAATATAAGTAAAAATATATTTAAGGTGATGGGATGTCAATGCATGAAGATCAGTTCCCTGACATGGGGCAGCCTTGGGTTCACTTCCTAGCATCACACGTGCATGCACACACACACACACACACACACACACACATACACACACACATACACAGACACACATACACTCCCCAGAGACAGAGAGAGAGAGAGAGAGTATTATATATCCCTAACCATCATAGCTAAGTCTAGTCTACTTTATTTTTTTCTTTTCATTTTTTTTTATTAATTAGTTTTGTATTCAGCAAATACAGTCAGTTTGGTACCCTTATTAGGCTCATCCTTGACCTACCCCCTCCCCTTGGCTGCTCCTTGTTGAGGTATATGGGTCAGGAATTGTGGAGATAGCCCACAGTTATGGGTAAGATAAAAGTCTCTGCATATCATGACCCAACGTGTGACTCTGACATTCTTTCTGCTCCCTCATCCAAAAAATTTCCCTGAGCCAGGTTGGGTTCATTTTTGGTTTGCTTCAGTGATGAGATGTTGGGGGCCTCTGAGGCTCTGGCTCCCTGGTTTGGAAGGAGTTGATTTTTCTCTGTGTTGATCTCCTTTCCCCTTGTGCTGGTATCCGGTTCATCAGGAAAACAGCACCCTAGCTTGTTTCACCAATTTTTCTTAGTTTCAGCCGGGGCCCTTGCAAGTTATGAAGGGGTGGCTCCCTCCTTAGGATCTACATCTATCTGAGAAAGAGAAGCAGATTCTCCAACGGATAGTAAGTTAGCACCAGGAAAAATGAGATAACTCTTACTTTTATTAACAGAGAATTTAACAGGTGTAGGCCCTCTTGTAGCCCATGATTAATGGTAGCTTCATACCGGAGAGTGGGCTTGTATTTGGATATGGTTCTGACTTGTTTCCTAGCTCAAGCTATGGGTCCCGTACCACTGAGGGGATCAGTTAACCAAATTGAGAGCAGTTGGTTCCCCACCATGGCTGTGTGCCACTATTGCACTTGTGTGGGCATCACAACAAGTTAGTGGCTGCTAAGTAGGTTAGACCATGAGTTGCTTCAACAGATATTGGTCAATTTCCCCCAGTGGCCCATGTAGCACCTTCTGGCACTAGACGTGCTGACTGTCTGGGGACTGACTCTCTTCCAACTTCCAGCCACGCCATTCCATGTTGCATGTCAACCACATAAGGTGTCTTCAGCAGTAGGGTCTTACCACTAACCTTTAGTGGGTCATGAAGTACTCTGACAGAAATCTGTCTGTCTTTTAGGAAACCTTGTAGGTCTCTCTGATCCAAAGCTCATTGTGGATGATAGCCCCATGCTGGTACTGGGAGTTACAGGTCAGTGCCCACTAAGAAAAGGAGGACAAAGATAATGAATATACAAGAGTTAGAGAGAAGAGAGAGAGAGAGATGGAGAGAGGGAGAGGGAGGGAAGGAATATTTAGAAGGTTAAGGTTAGTCTTGATCCTACCCTCTCCAGTGTCTAGTGGTTCAGGTGTTCCCTGTAAAGGCCTGGTGAAGATTCAGCCATTTGATGTGCCTTTTTGGAAGAATTTTATGGTACCATTGCCATTTGGGTCTAGATTTGTGTATCCCACCCCTTCGATGCCCTCTCCTCCCTCCCCTTCCATCTTAGTGTCTAGTCCATGAGATGCTTGCTGGGTATGTAAGGTATCTTGGGTAGATTCAGGTTCGGTGCTGTAGATGAGTGAGACTATGTGGCGACTTTTTTTCTGTGATTGGGTAAGTTCATTGAGAATGATCTGTACCAGGTTCAACCATTTCTCCTCAAATTTCATTGTGTCATTTTTTCTTACTGCTGTATAGAATTCCCTTTTGTAGATATACCACATCTTAATTATCCATTCTTCTAGTGATGGACATCTGGGTTGATTCCAGCTCTTAGCTATTATGAATTGAGCTGCTAAAAACATGGTTGAGCACATATCTCTAGCCTGTGGTTTGAGGGCTTTAGGGTAGATGACCAGTAGGGGAATAACTTGGTCTGTTGGTAACTCTATACTCAGCTTCTTCAGAAGTCTCCATATTGCTTTCCACACTGATTGTACCATCCTACATTCCCACCAACAGTGGATGAGGGTTACTACTTCTCCACATCCTCGCCAGCATTTATTTTCAATTGATTTTTTGATGTTTGCTATCCTTATTGGGGTAAGGTAGAATCTCATAGTTGTTTTAATTTGCATTTCTCTGATGATTAGGGATGATGAACATTTTCTTAAGTGTGTGTTTGCCATTTCTATTTCTTCCTCTGTGAACTGCCTGTTCATCCCTTGCCCCATTTTGTGAGTGGGGTGTTTGACTTCTTACTGTTTAGATTTTTGAGTTCTCTGTAGATTCTAGAGAATATGCCTCTATCAGTTGGGTAACCCGCAAATTTTTTCTCCCATTCTGTGGGTAATCTATTGGCTTTGCTTGTTGTATGCTCTTCTGTAAAGAAACTCTTCAGCTTCATGTGATCTCATTGGCTGAGTGACTGTTTAAGATTGTGAGCTATTGGGGTTTTCTTCAGGAAGTCTTTTTCCATTCCTATATCATGGAAAGTACTTTCTAAATTTTCCTACACTAGTATTCGAGTTTCCGGTCTTATATAGAGGTCTTTGATCCATTTGGTATTGAGTGTAGAGCATGGTGAAATGTGTGGTTCACGTTTCAGTTTCCTGCATATGGTTATCCAGTTTGTCCAGCTCCATTTGTTGAAGATGCTGTCTTTTTTCCAGCATATATTGTTCAGGCCTTTATCGAACAACAAGTAGCTATAGTAGCTTGACACAAAGTCTGGATCCTCAAGTCTATTCCATTGGTCTATACTCCTGTTATTATGCCAGTACTGAGCTGTTTTTATTACTATGGCTTCGTAATATAACTTTAGATCAGGTGTGGTGATGCCTCCAGAGGTATTTCTTTTGCTGAGGATATGTTTGGATATGCGAGGCCTTCTGCCTTTCCATATGAAATTTGAGATCATTTTTTCTATCTCTGTGAAGAACACTGTAGTGATTTTAATTGGAATTGCATTAAATCTGTATATTGCCTTTGGTAGGATTGTCATCTTCACAATATTAATTATGCCCTTCCAGGAGCATGGGAGGTCTTTCCATTCTCTCAAGTCCTCCTCAATTTGTTTTTGAGTGTTTTTATGTTTTCCTTGTATAGATCCTTCACTTCCTTGGTTAACGTTATTCCAAAGTATTTTATTTTTTTTGGTTGCTATTGAAAATGGGACTATGTCCCTTATTTCTTTCTCTGTATCTTTGTCATTTGCATATAGGAAGGCTACTGATTTTTGTGCATTGAATTTGTATCCTGCTACTTTGCTATAGGAGTTAACCACCTTCAAGAGTTTTGGGATGGAGTCTCTCGGGTCTCTTACATCTACAATCATGTCATCAGCAAATAAAGCTAACTTAACTTCTTCCTTTCCAAATTGTATCCCTTTTATTTCCTTCTCCTGTCTTATTGCTTGAGCTAGGACTTCCAGTACTATATTGAAAAGCAGAGGTGAAAGTGGACAACTCTGTTGTGTTCCTGATCTTAATGGGAATTCCTCCAGTCTCTCTCCATTAAGTATTATCTGGGCCTTCGGAGCTTTGTATATTGCCTTTATTATGGTAAGATATGAACCAACCATGCCAATTCTCTCCAATGTTTTGATCATGAAGTGATGTTGTATCTTGTCAAAGGCCTTTTCTGCATCTATCGAAATTATCATATGGTTTTTAGGTTTAACCTTGTTTATATGGTGTATTACATTGACAGATTTCCGTATGTTGAACCACCCCTGTGTTCCTGGGATGAAGCCCACTTGGTCAAGGTGGATAATGCTTTTGATGTGTTGTTGAATTCTGTGTGCAAGGATTTTGTTGAGGATCTTTCCTTCTAAATTCATCAGGGAAATAGGCCAGTAGTTTTCTTTCCTTATGGGATCTCGGCCTGGTTTGTGAAATAGGGTGATGGTAGTTTCATAAAAGGAGTTGGGTAGCTTCCCCTGTTCACCCATTGTGTGGCACAGTTTGAGGAAAATTGATTTGAGTTCTTCCATGAAGGTTTGATAGAATTCAGCTGAGAAGCCATCTGGTCCTGGACTCTACTTTATTGGGAGGTTTTTTATTATTTTTTCAATCTCCATGAGTGTGATGGGTTGATTGAGGTGATTAATCTGCTCTGTGTTTAGCTTTGGTAGATGGTATGCATCCAAGAATTTATCCATCACCTCCACATTATCCAGTTTTGTGGAGTAGAGGTTTTTGAAATAAGTCCTGATGATTCTCCAAATTTCACTTATGTCTGTTGTGATCTCTCCTTTTTTCTTTTGAATTTTGTTAATTTGAAGCTTCTCCTGTTTTTTGCTTGAGCAAATTGTCCCAGGGTTTGTCAATCTTGTTTATTTTTTCAAAGAACCAGCTCTTTGTTTTGTCAATTGTCTTAATTGTTTCCTTTGTTTCCAGTTCATTGATTTCTGCTCTGATTTTAATTATTTCTTCCCTTCTGGAGCTCATTGGGTTGGGTTTTTCTTGTTTTTCCAGTGCCTTTAGGTGGATGGTTAGGTTATTGATTTGGGACCTTTCTGTCTTTCTTATGAACGCATTGAGTGCTATATTTTCCCCTGAGGACCACCTTCATTGTGTCCCACAAGTTTCGGTACGATGTGTACTCATTGTCATTCAACTCTAGAAATTTTGTAATTTCATTTTTTATTTCATCCACTTGTATATTATTATTGTTTAGAATTGTGCTGTTCAGTTTCCAGGTGCCGTTGGGAATCTTGGTGGGTCTTTTGTTGTTGATTTCTAGCAATATAGCATTGTGATCTGATATCATGCAGGGAATTATGTCAATCTCCCTAAATATGTTGAGGCAGTCTTTCTGACTCAGTATATGATCTATTTTAGAGAATGTTCCATGGGCTGCTGAGAAGAATGTGTAGCCTGTGGATTTGGGATGGAAAGTTCTGTACATGTCCGCTAGGTCTAAGTGATCTATGGTTTTGTTGAGCTCTCTTACTTCCCTGGTGAGTTTCTGTTTGGATGATCTGTCTATTACTGATAATGGTGTATTGAAGTCCCCAACTATGATGGTGTTGGTGGTTATTTCTGTTTTATTGTCAAGTAGGTTTTGTTTTATGAACTGTGGTGCCCCTGTGTTTGGTGCATACAGATTTATGATTGTAATATCTTCTTGATGGATCGTTCTCTTGATAAGTAGGAAGTGGCCTTTGTCTTTTTTGATTATTTTTGGTTTGAAGTATATTTTATCCGATAGTAATATACATATGCCTGCTTGTTTCTTATTCCCACTTGTTTGAATACTGTTTTCCACCCTTTCACCCTGAGGAGGTGTCTGCCTTTAGTGGTGAGGTGGGTCTCTTGATGGCAACAGATTGAGGGGTCTAATTTTCTGATCCATCCTATTAGATTCTGTCTCCTGATGGGTGAATTAAGGCCATTAATATTTAGGGTAATGACTGTGAGATTTGATTTGATCCCTGCCATATTGTGATGGTAAATTTGGATTGGTGTTTTCATGGACGTTGAAGTTTTTTGTGCCTACTCTGAGTTTGGGTATTGTGATCTGCTTCTTGTAGGCAATTGAGTTTGATTATTTGTTTCTTCACCGTGGAGAATTTCCTGAAATAGTCTCTGTAGGTTTGGTTTTGTGTTCATATAATTGTAAAGCTGAGTTTTGTCATGGAATGTTTTTCTTTCACCATCTATTATGAGGGATGCTTTTTCTGGGTAGAGTAGTTTGGGTTTCAAGCCATAGGTTCTTAGACTTTGCAGTGTTTCATTCTAGGCCTTTCTAGCTTTCAGGGTTTCCATTGAGAAGTCTGAAGTCATTCTGATGGGGTTACCTTTGAAGGTGGTGTGCTGTTTTTCCCTAGCTGCTTTTAGGATTTTCTCTTTGGTGTCAATGTTTAGTGTCTTAATGACAATATGTCTTGGAGAGTTTCTCCTTTGGTCTAGTCTGTTTGGAGTTCTATTGGCTTCTTGTATCTTGATAGGCCTTTCTTTTAAGAGTCTGGGAAGTTTTCTTCAATTATTTTGTTAAATAAATTCTCCATGCTTTTGGTCTGAATTTCTTCTTCTTCTGGTATTCCAATGATCCTGATATTAGGACGTTTAAGTGTATCCCACAATTCCCTCATGTTCTGTTCACAGGAACTTTTGAACTTACTGAAAGTTTTGAACTCTCTAACTGTTTCTTCCATCTTGTCTTCCAGATCAGAGTTTCTATACTCCACTTGGCTGACTCTTTTCTTGAGAGCTTCTAGAGAGTTTTGGATTTGTTCAATTAAGTTTGCATTTTCTATTACTTTTCTATGTATAGTTTCCATTCCTCTGTCAAACTCCCTTTCCACATCATTTTCTGATTTTCTTGATGATTCCTGGAATTCATCCTTGCATTTCTTTGTGTCTTCATTTAGCATGGCCAGCTGATTTTTAAGGTCTTCTTTTTTTTCACTCTCCCTCAAATCTCTTAACTCTCTTTGAACTCCTTCCAATTTCTTATCTATTAGTTCTAGTTTAGTGAAGGCAGCATCCACATGATTATGAGTCCTTTGTTGCTTTCCTGCAAGTTCTACCAGTAGGTTGATCAGGGTTGCATTGCTCATAGCTTCAATTTGGTGTTCTGAACCTAATGACTCTTCTATATTTTGGTTAGATATATTCATAGTAGGACTGGGTGATCTAACTGGATTTTCTTGCACTTGATTTTTCATGTTAATGTGACCAGAACACAGATTATTCTATCAAAAATCATCCAACAAAACATCTATCCTATGAAAAGTAGCATTGAGGGCTGGGGAGATGACTCAGTAGGTCAGAGCACTTTTTGTGCTAGCATGAGCGCCTTAGATGACCTAAGGTTGATCTATGGCACATGCGTAAAACGTTGGGTATGACAGGTGACTTGTTGGGTTCACAGATCACCCAGCCTGACCAAAAATGACCTCTCTTGGTTCCATGAAAGACTTTGTCTTGAAAAAGTGATGCAAAAGAAGCGTATCAGAGTACAGCTGACATTATCTTTTGGCTTCCACATGCATCTGCACATGTACATGCAACACTATACAGAAATGACAAAAAGTATTGAATATCTCATGTAAATTATTGAATATTTAAGTATCAAACAAAATAGTTGTTCCACAATGTTAGCCTGAGAATATATCAAAACTCATGATTTGAAGTACAATTTCTATTGAATGCATGTCACTGTTCCATTATCATAATCTTGAACTGTCATAACTTGGGGAACATTTACATGTATAATATTAAGAGTTGTGGAGTAAAGGTTTTAATAAGCTACACTAGCTAATCTTTATCAAGAAAATTCAATTAAGCACAGCTATCTTTCCACATGGCATCACACAACCTCTTCTATTGACTAACCATCATAAGTTGACCCAAATAATTTGAGGTCTACCTGTTCATAGGACCATCACATAGATGACATGTAATGTATATTGTGTGGTGTCAGACATACCTGTTAAAATTTCAGTTCTACTCTTCACTAGTAATGAATCTGGGTAAGCCACCTACCATCCTGAGATTCTATTATAAAATGCATATTAGGTTCCCTGACTGCATAATATGATTCTAGTGAAGCCAATGAGAAAATATATGTGAACCACATAGCAAAAGCTTGCCAGAAAGTTTTAGCATCTACTATATGGTTACTATAATTTTTGTAGAATTGTTAAAATAATAATTTTAATCATTTTGCTTTACTGGCCTTGTACAATATAAAAAATACAGTTGATGAAAGAACTTCTTTGAGAATGTACACAGCCTTCTCTACCAACAAAGCAAAACCACTAGAAGCATACAAGACTCAAAATTAAGTGTTTTTAGATAAAACATAAAGCTAAAAAAAGCTGCTCCTGACACTTGATCACTAGTTAGCCAGACTTGATTCCTTTTGTTTGTTTGGTTTGGTTGTTTTGATTTGATTTTTCAAGGCAGGCTTTCACTCTAGCCCAGGCTGAGCTGCTATTCACTATGTAATCTCACAGTGGCCTTGAACTCAAGGTGATCCTCCTACCTCTGCCTTCTGAGTGCTAGGATTAAAGGCATGTGCCACCACATCTGGCTTCAGACTTGATTCTTGAAAACAATAAAGAGGCCAAATTGTCCTTCAGCTTCTGGACTATGTCAGCATGTCAGTGATTGCCCCACTGACAGACCTTGAAGGGCAGATGAAAAGGTTGTTGTGTGCTGTACTCAACACTTCTTGGAACTCTCAGCCAGTAGGGGATTCTGCAGGCACAACACAAATCAAATTGATGAATGTTCTTCCAGTTTCTGAATAGCAAAATATTACCCAACCCATGCCAAAAGTGCACAAGAAGCAAATTCATTAGGCCAATAATAAACCATCACCTAGTGCCTGAGACCTCAGTGCTCTATGTACCCTTCAGGAATGGGATTAGTCCCAATGCGGTTATAAAAAATGAATCTTCAAATCACTCAGAGGAAGAAAGTCATAATCAGTGCTGGATGAATGGCTTAGTAGTTAAGGCATTTGCCTGTGAAGACAAAGGACCCAGATTCAATTCCCTAGGACCCACATAAGCCAGGTGCACAAGATGGCATATGTATCTGGAGTTCATTTGTGGCAGCTAAAGGCTCTGGCATGCTCATTCTCATTCTCTCTCTCTCAAATAAATAAAAATAATTAAAAAAAAAAGAAAGTTTCCAGGCATGGTGGTGCATGCCTTTAGTCCCAGCACTTGGGAGACACAGGTAGGAGGATTACTGTGTGTTCGAGACCACCCTGAGATGACATAGTGAATTCCAGGTCAGCCTGGGCTAGAGCGAGACCCTACCTCGAAATAATAAAAGAAAGTTACAATCAGACAGTGGAAGAACAGATAGGAAGCTGGACCAGTATGTGGTCCCACATCAGACACAGTTCCAGGGAGGAGTGAGAAGAGAGAGAAATGCTCAGAGGTAGCTCTCAGAGGAACTCCAAAACCTAAATTTCCACAAGGGGACAGGAAGAAATGTAGCTAAGGGAAGTCAGCCATAAGGCTGCAGATTATACCATGCCTGACCAAAGGGCCAGGATGAACACAGGGATATGCTGCAAGGCTGAAGCTTTCTAGGGCAAGGGAGGTTGGAATCTCCCCTGGTAGGACTGGAGACATGGCCCAGCAGTTAAACATGGTTGTTTGCAAAGCCCTCCTGCCTGAGTTTGATTCCTCAGTATCCCTTTAAAACCAGATGCATAAAGTGGCACATGCATTTGGAATTTGTTTTCAGCAGCAAGAGATCCTGGTACACCCATTCTCAGTGGCACATGCATTTGGAGTTTGTTTGCAACAGCAAGAGATCCTAGTGCACCCATTCTCATTCATTCATATTCTCTCTCTCTCTCTCTCTCTCTCTCTCTCTCTCCCTGCCTTGGAAATAAATAAATTTAATTTAAAATAATCTCCCCTGGTGTCTTAGAAAGCAGGATCCTTTTTGAAGTTGGAGGCCTAAGCATTCAGGTATCCTTCCCTGGTAGTACTCCATACAACAGCAGGTAGATGAAGAATACAGGGTATTTGTTGGCTGGCTGCCTGAATCATAATTACTGAGAGATAACAGTTTTTCAAGAAGTCATACAACCAGGTGTGGTGGTGCATGCTTTTGATCTCAGCACTTCACTCAGAACACAGAGGTAGATAGGAGGATTGCCATGAGTTCAAGGCCAGCCTGGGTCTACAGAGTAAGTTCCAAGTCACTCTGGGCTACAGAAAGACCTTACCTTGGACCCACCCCTCCAATAAGAAAGAAGTAATACAAATACAATGTCACTCAGGCAATCTATCACTTTAGCCAGGCGCCTTGGAGGGAGAACCGCAAGCCAAGCAGAAATGCAGACAAAGAATGGCCACTATGCCAGTCCACAGGTTAGCCCCACTGGCCACCATCCTGTTTCTTGACTGACCACTGCATTTTAGGGACTACTCCAACTATGCTGTGATTCTAGCATCCTTATGCACAGATGAGAGACTTTAGGAGTCTTGGAAGGAAGCTGTTATACTCTCCAGATTATAGCAATAGTTAACATAGCCATATGGATGTAGAGAAATACTTATATATGTGAACATGGGAGAGTAATGCAAGAAATTGGCTCACATTGTGAGAGTTGGCAAGTGCAAAATCATTGGGCAAACAGGAAAGTGGGGAATTCAGGCAAGAGGTGATGTCGAGTCTAAGAGATGGAAGCTCGGCAGGATTTCCTTGTTACAGTCTGGAGGCAGAATACCTTCTTAAGTAGAGATTAGTTGTTACTGTTAAGGACTTCAACTGTTTAGATGAAGCTTTACAACATGGCTAAACTGCCTTATTTAAAATAAACTGACTGTATTAATCACATCTACAAAATACCTTCACAGAAACACATAGATGGGTATCTGACCAAACAATTGATCACTATACTCTAAACAAGCTGTACATAAAAGTGGACACCACAGAACACTTCTAGCATGTTTCAGAAACTCCATATAGTAAAATTAAAAGGGAAAATGTCTCTTGGCTTGAAGAGGTCAGTTTCTTTGATCCTCTTTCCAGATTCTGGCAAATGAATAGACATTCTGGATGTCAAAATTACCAGTTTGTAAAGTGCTAATGAAGTGCAAAGCAGCCACAAGTGTCCTTCTCTCTGACACATCCAGGGCAGGTTTACCTGGCAGCCTGTTCTCTGTGCATTCCTGTACCCACTCACAAGGCCAGCTGCCCAAGGATCCTGCATGTGCTTAGAAGTGCAAGAACCCAACCACACACAATGAACACAGGATGTTGCCCCAACATGCCATGCCAGGCTACATGGGGCCAAAGGGATTCCATTGCTAGGTTATTGTAAATGTCTTTCCAGCCACAACCATGTAGTCTTTCTGCTTAGCTGTGTTTGAATGTCATGGGAAAGCATCCACACACTCCTTCCCTGTGTGGGCCAAGGGGAAAGACCCAGGATCAGCTGTGGGAAAACTTGGTTGGGATGGCTACATCTCACAGGCTGGCACTGGCAGACATTCTGGAGAAATTGCTGGTTTGCCTCACTAACTCAGTCATGCCTCGGCCCAAGAAACCATACTTTCCTTTTGTTGTATTATATTTATTTTTTAAACAAGGAATTTATTGTCTTTTTCAGACACAAAACATCCTTCATCTTTGAAGGTTAGGTTAGCAACAAATAAGGCAGGATATTCTACTCCTTGTCCATCTATGAAATAGCAATGAAAGTGCTAGTCCAAGGATTCTGTAAGACTGGAGACAAAGGCTTGACATGAAAGCATGCAGTGGTCACACTTCCTATCACTTATACTACAATCTCTCTGTTGCATATTTAGCATTCTGATTGTGGTGTAATTGTGGTGTGTGGTGTCATCACAGGACAAGAGGAAAAACCTTTGGCACCATCACTGGTTATTCTCCTTTGGAGTAGATGTGAGGAGGACTAACTCTTTTCCACATTCATACATTAGCTAGCATGCCACTTGTCTTACAGAATGTATTAAATTGGGAGAAATGTATCCTGGAATAGTAAGCTGGACAAGTGGGCAAGATACAGTTGTGGTACTATTAAGGGTGAGAGTTGAACACAGAGGGGTCCTCAGAAGAGTCAGGAGATGGGATGTGTGTAAATAGGCTTTGGGTAGCTGTGCAACACAGCTTAGGAGGGCAGAAGAGATGGCTTAGTGGTTAAGTCACTTTCATGTGAAGCCTAAGGACCCTGGTTTTATTCTTCAGTACCCATATAAGCCAGACACACAAGGTGGCGCATGAGTCTGGAGTTCATTTGCAGTAGCTGGAGGCCATGATGTGCCCATTCTCTCACTCTCTCACTCATAAATAAATAAAATAAACTGTTAAAAAAATAGCTTAGGAGAGGAGTATACACTGAACCAAGTGGGTAGAGGGGTAGAAAGAAAAGTCCCTTGCATACAAAGACCATACATTTGAGGCTCTGTAAGTACTCATAGGAGATGTGATGTCCTGGGGTAAGAGGCAGATGAATGGAGATGATCTTTAAGGGGAAAGGTAGTCCTGCTACAACCACAATGATGAAGCAACCAGGCTTTCTTGCATGGAGTACTGCTGCACACTTTCATCCTCTTCCTCACTGCAACCTTGACACCTTCAACCCAGTCTCCATGGAGCATCAAAGAGAACATGAGTGATGGCATGAGTCACTCTTCCACTTAGAGCGCCAGAGTGGCTCTTGCATTCTCAGGATGAAACCAAAGTCCTCACAGAAATCTCACCAGGGCCTCTCTGGGTCTCTTTGATGTGACCTCCTCCCTTTGTTGACTCTCCTACAGTCAAACAAGCCACCTGAGCCTTCCACACCCACCAGGTACCTGTCTGCTATTCCACCTGGAATGTTCTTTTCCTATACATCTTCTTTCTCCACTGCCTCTGTCAACCCTGGTCAGACCCTGTATTCAGGAAGCCTACCATAAGCATTCTATTTCCTACCATGAATTGCCCCAGTCTCCAGACTCTACACCTCCCTGTCCTCGTTGTTCTGTTTTTGGCCATGTGTTATGTTTATTTGTAATTACTATCAGTCATAATGGCAGCAGCAGTAACTACTACTGTTAACTCTTATAATCTGTATCTCATCACTGGCAAGCATCTTCGTGTTTTGTTCATGACTCTCTCCGAAACTCTGAAAAGA
Organism: Dipus sagitta; assembly: GCA_036346955.1. Taxonomy (NCBI): domain Eukaryota; kingdom Metazoa; phylum Chordata; class Mammalia; order Rodentia; family Dipodidae; genus Dipus; species Dipus sagitta. Next base: position 10,518,309 of record CM070781.1, read on the forward strand.
GTTCCTGAGAAAGCGGGAGTGTCCCACAAACATTAATGAATGAATGAATTACTGATTTAAAATAGCCTAAATCCCTGTTCTTCACAATCTCTATGCTGTCTTGAGCACATAGATCAATCTATCCGAGGCTCCATTTTCTCACACACAAAATGAAAATCATAGTTTGTACCTTACAAGATTGTTGAGAGGATTAAGTAGGAGAATTTTACATGAAAAAGTTTGTATAAAATAAGATTTCAGGATGTTGGCTTTGTTTTAACAGTTTCACAGATGGGCTAAAAATATCTAAGAAAAGAACTTGCTTTTTATTGATATTCAGAAGAATCATCAAGCAATCAACGATTGTAAATAGCAGCTGGACACTGAGCCAGAAAAACAGACATGGATAAGGGGTAGCTAACTGCCCTTGGGGACTCCTCAGGAGAAGCATATCTAATAGTTAGTGTTAACATGTTCCATAAAGGCATTTGGAAGGTATTACAGTAGGAACAAATCAGCAGAAATTAACTTTTAAAAAATGTATTGTGAAATAACTTCAGGCCGACAAATTATCAATAAAGCCAGTTACCTAAGTCCCTTGGTAATCATCACTCCTGGTGGTAACATCTTCTACAAACATAGTACATCCTCAGAACCAGAACATGACATTGGTTGGTATGGTAGTGAATTGTAGACATAAACTTGTGCAGAATCAGGGATACCTAGACAGTTTGGTAAGTATATTTCTGTGGCATCTATGGGAATATTTCTGAAAAAGATTGGTACATTAGTCAGAGATCTGGGTAGAGGGGGATGGGGGATACCTGCTCTCAATGAACAGGCACCATCCTGTTGCCTGGGAGCCTAGATGGAACACAAAAGCAGAAGACAAACTAATTCTCTCTCTCTCTCTCCTTTCTGTTTCTCTCTCTCTCTCTCTCTCTCTCTCTCCTGTATACCCTTTCCCTCTAGCCATTGGACAGCATAACTCTATACTTTTCAGCCTTTGGACTTAGGACTCCAGGACTTGAATTCTCTGGGTTCTGAGGTCTTTAGCAACAGACAGAACTACACCGCTAGCTTACCTGGCACTGAGCTAGGAACTAGCATACATGGGTCACCAGCTTTCAAGTAGCCTATTATGGCACTCCTCAGCCTCTGTAGTTATGTGAGCTGATTCTTTTTGATTCCCTTAGTGAATAATCTTTCTTCTATCAAACAAAATTATGTGCCTGTGGATCATATTGGTTTTCTCTCTTTCTCTACCCCTGCCTAGTCAGTTTCAACTACTGACCCTATATGAATAATCTCACTACTTGTTACACACTTCATGTGGTGTGTGTGTGTGTGCTTAGTACTGAGATGTTATCACATGTAAAAAATTAATTATGAAAGAAAATTAGAAAAAACTTTGCAAAAAACATGCCAAGAAACTAAGAAGATATCACTCCTGGGTGGCAGAACTGGTACCTTCAAGTCTCTGACACTCAGCATGTTTGTGTGAAGAACCCTACCTTAAGACTGGAGGTAGGGTGGGGGCAGGATATCTTCAGAGTCCACAGGGCTTTGGCATCACACTTAGTTTTCCTGGGACCAGTTCAGTGACACAGCACTGTGACTTTATAAGTACCAGGTAGCTATTGTCCTTGACTTTGCCCTAATATATGAGCTCTAAATATTCTTTTATAAAAATACAGGAAAAGGAGTGCTGTTACCCCAGGAAGTCCCAGTACCTTACACTCTCCAGCCAGTCACCTCTTTGGATGGCCAGCTAGAATACTGCAGGGCAAAGAAAATGAAAAGGTTTAAAAGTGGGGGGGAATGGAGAGGCTTAAGCAGCCTGGGAAGAATCCTGCTGAAAGAAAGTGACTGTTGTCCTTCCCTCTGAAGCTCCTTTTTGTTGCCCAGGCTCACTGAAAGCAGCAGGGTCTGAACCTCAGCCAAGGGACAAAGGGCTTTTTTGGCTAAGAGAAGTAATTGTGGTCATGATGGGCCAAAACCGGAGGGAAGCATTTTATGGGGTAACAGGGGCCTACCAAATGTCAGTATTGGTGCCTGCAGGATGTAATTTAATTCTGTAAGCACTACTATGCACCTGCTCTATTCTAGGCTGGACCACATGACTGAGAGACAACCCCAGCCCCCCTCCACTAATTCCAAAACTGTTAGAGGAATTGCACATTGCACTCATTCATTACTTAATCATTCAATTCTTGGGCCATATAATTTAGTAGTTAAGAATATAGCCTTAAACTGGGTGTGGTGTGTGCACCTGCAAAACCATAGCAGTTGGGAGGCTGAAACAGGTGCACCATGAATTTGAGGCACTTTAAATACATAGGGAAGCTGTCTGAAAAAAAGAAAAATGAATAAACAGGTAGACACAGATTGCTGCCCGCATGGACATTACTGGTGCTGGTTTGGGGGTTGGGAGAGCAAGACAATATATAATAAGCATGACAAGTAAATTACCTAGTGTGTTAGAGTGGCAAGCACCATGGCAAAAAAAAGCACTTGGTAGAGAAGGGGTCTGGGATATGCAGGATAGGGGACCTTTAGATGCAGCACAGAATTACAGAAGGCTATCAAGGTAGACTTTACTAAGAAAGCCACATATGAACAGAGACCAAAGCAAGTGCAAGAGTGGGTGGACGATTTGGATATGGAGGGAGAGGGAGGTCATGTAGTGCAGGGAATATCTAGAGAGGAGTCCCCAGGGAAAAACCATACCTGTTCTGTCCAGGAACAGTAAGGAAAGCCAGGATATAGACACAGGGAAGAGGGGAGATGAACAGAATATCCAGACAGATCCTAATGCCATGTAGGGTGGCTGCCTTCATTCAATGAGTAGCTACAACAGGACTTAACAGGAAGTACAGTGATGTCTCTCCCTCTAGCCACAGCCCATTCATGGCACTAGGTCTCATTTGTATAAAGCTCAACCAGGGAGGCATGTTACACAATCCTGGGGACAGATGACATGGGACAGCAACCCAGCAAGATGATAACAGTGAGAACAGTAAGTTGCTGAATTCAAAACACATTTTTATTATATTTATGGCATTTTAAAATACAATTCACTTTTGTTGATTTCTGTCCCTCCTATCACCACCCCCCTCTTGCCTCCAATTTCCTCCGCACTTCATTTTCCTTCCTTCTGCTTGAATGTCACAAGTATCCTCTTGCCCAACCATCCCCCCTTCCAGTTCATTTCTTTATATTCATTTTTGATTACAGTTCTGTGTTTATAGACTTTATACACATTTCCCCCATCGCTGTATCTACCTGTATATACATATCACAAGTTAAGACCTGCATATAAGAGAGAACATGCAATTCTGGTCATTCTGAGTTGAGTCACTTCACTTAATGATTCTTTCCAGAGCCATACATCGTAAAGGCTGATCTAAATTCCCAATGGATTGAATGTGGGGTCCAAGAGACAGGGAGGATTCCTTGATTCCAAAACCTAAGCCACTATTAAGGGGCTTATTAAAAGTAGTAGCTGAAGAGATGGCTTAGCTGTTAAGGTACTTGCCTAAAAAGCCTAAGGACCCAGGTTCAATTCCCTAGTATGCACATAAGCCAGATGCACATGGTGGTGCAGGTATCTGGAGTTTGTTTGCAGTGGCTAGAGGCCCTGTCATGCCCATTAGCTCTCTCTCTCTCTCTTTCAAATAAATAAATGAATAAAATATTTATTTTAAAAGTATTTAAAGTATTTCAAGCTGGACATGGTGGCACATGTCTAGAATCCCAGTACTAGGGAGGGCAAGGCAATAGTATTGCCATGAGTTCAAGGCCAGTCCAAGCTACATAGCATGATATTGCCTCAAAAGAGAGGACGGGGGAGAGAATGATCTAGTAAAGTTTCTAACACTTTTCTGGTAGAGTCTTTAGGGTCCTTTATGTATAGAATCATGTCATCTGCAAATAATGATAACTTGATCTTTTCCTTTCCAGTTTATATCCCTTTTATGTGTGTCTCTTGCCTTATTGGTATGGCCAAGACTTCCAGTACTATATTAAATAAAAGTGGGGATAGTGGACACCCTTGTCTTGTTCCTATTTTGAGTGGAAAAGACTCAATTTTTTCTCCATATAATATTATGTTGGCTGTAGGCTTGTCATATAACAGCCTTTATTATGTTGAGACATGTTCCTTCTATTCCCAGTCTCTGTAGGACTTTTATCATGAAGGAATGTAGAATTTTGTCAAATGCTTTTACTGCATGTATTGAAGTGATCATGTAATTTTTGTCCTTCGGTTCATCTGTATAATGTATCACATTTATCAATTTGCTTATGTTGAACCATCCCTGCATCTCTGGGATAAAGCCTACTTGGTCAGGACGAATGATCTTTCTGATATATTCTTGTATTCTGTTTGCCAATATTTTGTTGAGAATTTTTGCATCTATGTTCATGAGGGAGATTGGTCTGTAATTTTCTTTTCTTTTTCTTTTTCTTTTCTGCTATCTTTGCCTGGTTTTTGTATCATGGTGATGTGGCTTTGTAGAAGGAGTGTAGTGGGATTCCTTCTTTTTCTATTTTGTGGAAAAGTATAAGAAGAATTGGTGTTAGTTCTTCCATGAATGTCTGGTGAAATTTATCAGTAAATCCATCTGGGCCTGGAATTTTTTTAGTTGGGAGATTTTTGATAACTGCTTGGATCTCTATACTGGTTATAGGTTGATTTAAGTGGTTAATCTCATCTTGATTTAATTTAGGTAGGTCATATATATCAAGAAAATCATCAATTTCTTTCAGATTTTCAAACTTAGTGGGGTATATGCTCTATGATTTTTTGAATTTCTATGGTATCTGTTGTGATGGTGCCTTTTTTGTCTCTAATTTTATTAATTTGTGTCTCTTCTCTCTTTCATTTGGTCAGATTTGCTAAAGGATTATCAATCTTGTTTATTCTTTCAAAGAACCAACTCTTTGTTTCATTGATTCTATGGATTGTTTCTTTGGTTTCTGTTTCATTAATTTCTGCTCTAATCTTTATTATTTCTTCCTGTCTACTGATTTTTGGTTTGCCTTGTTCTTCTTTATCCAAAGATTTAAGGTGAAGCACTAAGTTTACTTGCAACCTTTCTAATTTCTTAACATAGGCACTTAAAGCTATAAAATTCCCTCTTAGGGCTGCCTTCATTGTGTCCCAAAGGTTTTGGTATGTTGTGCTCTCATTATCGTTTGACTCTATGAAATTTTTGATTTCCTTCTTGATTTCTTCATTGACCCATTCATCATTTAGTAGCATATTGTTTAGTTTCCATGATTTTGTTCATGCTCTATAGCTTTTCTTGCTATTGATTGGTAGCTTGATCCCATTTTGTTGAAATAGAGTGCAAGGAATTGTTTCAATTTTCCTGTATTTGCTAAGATATGTTTGCGTCCTAATATATGGTCTACTTTAGAGAATGTTTCATGTGCTGCTGAAAAGAATGTGCATTCTGCAGCATTTGGATGAAATGTCCTGTATATATCTGTTAGGTCCATTTGTTCTATGAGCTCATTAAATCCAGATGCATCTCTGTTTATTTTTTGCTGGGATGACCTGTCAATTGATGAGAGTGGGGTGTTGAAGTCACTCACTACAACTGTGTTTGGTGTTATCTGTAACCTTAGTTACTAAACTTTCATTGTCCTCTTGGCAAAAAGGAGACTAATAACATCTATATTATAGAGTTGTATATATTATAAGAGGTAATATAAAAGGAGGAAAGGGACAGAAAGGACAGTGTAGGGGCAAATAAGAGAAAGTATGACATATATATGAAAATGCCACAATTAAACACATATTTGTATGCTGACCAAAATGAATAATAAAAAATTTTTAAAGATATATCTGAAAAGCTTTGGGCTTGTGAAGAGAATATGTCATGAGAGTAAGTAAACAAATAGTGACTTTTCTAGCATGTGCAAGGCCTGCAGTAACAACTTGAGAAGTTTTGAGAAACATCCAATATGAATATGGTGGTACAAGTACGACAATGGAAAAGAGTGAGGAGACAGACTGTCTCATTTCTCATAATGACCACTCACTGCTGCATTACATTAAGGCTTTTCACCTCACTCAATGTGCATTTCTTACCATGAAAAACATGAGGGAAGGTGACCAAGATCAGGGTCCGCAATCAACCCCACCGCATATTGTGCTTTAAGTTCTGTCAGGACACAGCAATGCTCAGGTGTTCATGTATTTTCTATAACTACCTTCATGATACAAAGAATTTGTAAAAACATTGTTTTTGTTAAATAATTATTTTTTTAAAATAGCATTCATTTATTTGTTTGAGAGAGAGGGAGAGAAAGAGATCGAGAGAGAAAATGGGTGCACCAGGACCTTCAACCACTTCAAACAAACTCCAGACAAATGTGCCACCTTGTACATCTGGTTTACATGGGTCCTGGAGGATCAAACCTGGGTCATTTAGCTTTGCAGGCAAGAAGCACCTTAACCACTAAGCCATCTCTCCAGCCCTAAATAATGATTTTAACTTTGTTAAATAACAGAAACTACATGAACTACAAAGTTTCAAATATTATCAATCCCTGTACAGAAGCAAAGTGCAGCCCCTGATGTAGACATCTTTATTGCTCATAAAACTTTTAGACATAGCTGGGCATGGTGGTGCATGCCTTTAACCCTCGCTCTTGGAAGGCAGAGGTAGCAGGATTGCTATGAGTTAGAGGCCAACCTGAGATTACATAGTGAATTCCAGGTCAGCCTGGGCTTGAGTGAGAACCTACCTCGAAAAAAAAAAAAGTTTTAGACATAAGAATGACACAGATATACACCTAGACAGAGTCAGAGAGAGACCTATGAAGTCCTTCAAGTAAAGACGTAGCTGAACACTAGTATATAACAGAGATTAAGTATAGATCCAACCTGGATAACATGGTGGGTGGGGAGTGTTGAATGGGATCAATCAATATGGGACATTGATTGCCTTCTAGGCTCCAGCCTGTCTCATATCCTAACTCTGAGGCACCCCTCTTCAACTCTGAGGCACCTTACGTGCACAGTTTGACAAACAGGAATCTCTAGGTACCTTATAAGTTTCTACAGTTTATAGATATAAGTACAAATTAAATCTACTCAGATCAAAAGTGAACAGAGGGGTGGAGAAAGACTTAGAGGTTCAGGCCCTTACCTATAAACCCTAAGGACCTATGTTCCAGAAACTGTGTAAGCCAGACACACAAGATGATATAAGTACACAAGGACTCACATGCACAAAAGGTGGCACACACATCTGGAGTCCAATTACAGTGGCTGGAGGCCCTGGTGCATCAACTCTCTCTCTCCCTCTCTCATTCTGTCACTCTCTTACATAAAAAAGGCCAGTCTGTTGGACTTGCCTCAAAAAAAATTTTAACTAGGGCTGGGAAGATGGTTTAGTGGTAAAGTGCTTGCCTGAAAAGCCAAAGGACCCAATTCCAATTCCACAGTATCCACATAGAGCTTCCCTCTGCCCTCCCTCTCTTTTTCTCTTTATCTCAAATAAATAAATAATACATACACACATACATAGATTTTAAAGAGTGAGCTGAATAAGCAAAATCTCATTTATTATTCAGCAAGGATACAATGTCAAATAAACTTGATGAAGCTAGGACTGGCAAGAAATAAGAAAAGCCTCAAACTTGGATTTTCCCATGTACAGGAAGTTCACACTGCATGAGAAGGCCAACACTGAGTTTCTCTGGTAGCAGACACTTTCTGACTCAGAGGTAGAGGGTAAGAGTCCCACATGCCTGCAATCCATCTAATCACGTTAGGTGTTAAATATTTAAGTGTTTCTTTTTCTTCACTGAAATAACTTTGCCTCTTCTAATAAAGCTTCTACAAGAATATTCTATACTTTTCTCCATTTTCTCTTGACTTGGAAACCTGGGTGCTAGAAACCAAATGTTCATAAATCATGGGTTGAAGTTTACTCTCCATGTGGTGGCACTAGGAGATTAAGCCTTTGGGGGTAATTTAGGGTGAGATGAGGGCATAAGGGTTGGGCCCTAAGGATGGCATTGGTAGAGTCCAAAAAGCTTTGATTCTTCTGCTCTCTCCACATTATAAGGGCACAAGATTACTATTCTCCATAGCTATAAGCAAATAAATTTCTGCTACATGAGACAACCCATCTTTGGTGGCATTTGGCCCAATAATGCACTCTCTGACCTCCCCAATCAAACAGCTTTTGTAAGTCATCCACTTTTTACAAAAAGTCACCAGACAGATAGATGCTTGCTCCTCAACACTGGTCCAACAACATCAACAGGCTTTCCTACACAAATATCCCATTAATAATGTTCAAAATAAAACCTCATGTCCAGTGATCAGTTAATAAACTGATGATTCTGTTTTACACTCATGTGTGTATCCTGTAAATCCATGTCCATTCCATGTTATGCATCAGCTCTTCAAATCCATTCCTAACCCACTACATTGTTTTTCTGGACTGATTTCTGGTACTCTCTCCTCTACACTGTTACACTAACCTTCCAATTCATGCCCTGGCTTCCAGTTACTTCCTCCTGAAGTCTGTCTTTTACAACACATCCACATAATTGTCTATTAAGTGTGCATAAGGTGGTATTACTGCTCAAAAATCATTAGCTCTCCACTGCTGAAAAAATAAAATCAGACACTTTTTTAAAAAATTTCAGTTCCCCCTCAAATTGTATTTTGTCTACCCTCCTATCTTTACTTCCAACTATTCCCTTTTATAGACTCAATGCACGAATGGCAACGAGGTATTCAGTCTCTGCTGGACACTGCCTCCATTTTCCTCTGGCTTCTGCCTAAGACACTTGTCTGAGCTTTGCTTTATGTCCACATCTTTGGATCACACACTCTGATCACATCTGCTGTGGTCTCTTACTCTAACAATCTCGGCACTTTGTCTGGACTTTATAATGGCTTGATTTTGACATGTTCTAAATTTTTCTGTTCATTGTTCATCCCTAGTAATGTTAACATTTAGTACATTCTTCTTATTTTGACAATACTAGTTTCTCTGACAAAGGAAAAACAAAGAAAGTTTGGTTACTTAGTACAATAAAAGTTTCTTTCTTAGACAGGAATGTAATGTGGGTCTCCTTGCTTAGTAGAAAACTTTTCTTCACATGGTAGATTAGGAACCCAGTCTCTTTCTATTTTGTGGTTCTGCCATTTCCTAAAATCCCGCCGGAGGCATCTACTTCTAACCAAAGGAGGAAAAATATTTATATCTTAATCACAATCACTTGAATACATGTAATTTGTATGCATATTGATCTGTGGAAACAAATCAATTGTTTCCATTCTGATAAAAAAGGGTGAGGAGATTTAGTCCCTGACTGGGCAGCTGTTTTTTTTTTTTTTTTTTTTTTTTTTTTTTTTTTTTTTTTTTTTTTTTTCTGGAAATGATTCTTTTCAGTAGAAGGAAAAGTAGAAGTTTGGGGTGGTTATTTAATCATCTCTGTGATATTCTGGTATAGAAAGTATATTTTATATCAAAAATAGTGTTGGAGATGATGATATTGAAAATAGTGACTGATCATCCTCTGTAATAGATCCTTCTGTGCTGCACATTATATATACATACAGCTATCTTGGATATAAATATCATTTCCAAAATAAATTATATATACATACATCTATCATAGATATACATATCATTTCCAACACAAAGAACAATATCACAGCTTGAATATCATCCTTTTGTGTTTTGTTTTGCTTTATTTTTAGACAAACAAGCCTCTCTATATAGCCTTGTCTGACCTGGAACTTGCTATGTAGATATTCCAGCAGTCCTCCTAGCTCTGGCTCCTGAGAACTAAAGGATAGGCATGTGCCACCACACCCAGTAATATCCTTATATCTGATAGAGGAAACTTTGTTTCTCAAAGTTATTAAGGAACAATAATTATACAAGCATGATAAAGGCAGATGGGTAATCTGGAGATGTTTTTCATATTATTCATTTTTGCTTTCTCTGTATTTTTATTTTATTTTATTTCACTTTTTAGAGAGAGAAAGAGGCAGATACAGAGAGTGGGTGCACCAGGGCCTCCGGCCACTGCAAATGAACTCCAGATGCATGTGCCACCTTGTGAATCTGGCTTACTTGGATCCTGGGGAACTGAACCTGGATCCTTTGACTTTGCAGACAAATGACCTAAACACTATGCTATCTGTGCCTCCATTCTAGCCTCCTCCCCTGCTTCTTTCTATCTCTCTTAATAAATAAATAAAAATATTTTTAAGAGGTCAATTTTACATTATCTTTCCTTAGTTAAAACAAAAAGTAATTGGAGGTCATTGACATTCACAAGCAATTTAGAAGATATAAACTTTACTATCACTTGTTTTTGGAGACTTCAGTTGTTTTAATTTTTAGAATAAATATCAAGATCTACCAAAAATTAAACTTTTGACTAACTCTGGAAATGGAAATCACTATTGATTAACAATGTGTGAACACCTACCACAAGAGATGATTGACTGCAGAACCTCCTTCCAGACAGTCTATTATAGACTATGTTCTGGGTGTCAATTCACTGGTGGTGGTTTTAGCCTGTGAATTCTGAAGACTCCCCCAAGTTTTTTGATTCCCTGTACGATGGCTGACATATTCACTTGCTGAGTTTCAGTGTCATTAAATTAAGACAAATGGAAATTATCTTCTCATAAGCAGGGAGCTGTGCTATGAGCACATTCATTGAAGTCCTTTCTGGCAAAGATCTATTGAGTAATGACAGTTGAGCTCACTAGCTCCACAAGTCTCTGCTTAGTTGGCATTTTCACAGAGAGCTGCAGGACACCACACACACCACATGGAGCATAAACTAGGGGCCACTTCTGTGCTACCTTCTCTCTTCAAATCTTCCACAGGCACTTGGTCAGTCTCCACCTGTCCCCTTACCTGTATTTGCTTGCTCTTGTTGGTCTGTCTAAGAAAAGCACAATCTCCCAGAAAGAAGCTGCATGGCTTTGATCATTGTGGATTGCCAACACATGGCCTTGGGCATGGTACCTAGTAGGGGTTCAATGATTATTTTCTAAGAAATGACTCAATAAAGATCAGTCTTCTGTCTTTGTGCTAAACACTGGTGTTGCTGCCTGGCTAGGGAAGAGTAAAGACCCTCATAATTCCAAGGCTTCTCCTATCGCTTCTAATTTATACAACTCTAAATGCTATAGAAAGGCAGCAGTCATCTACTAACCTCTGTGTGTTTATTTTACAGTAAGTGTATTTGGAATTTCCCTCAACAGTGATATGAGAACTTAGTGGTCCCTTTGCTGAGAAAATACTTCCTATCATCAACCAAGAGTCACCAGAGGCAACAATCAACACAGATTGGCCGAGGGAGCAGGCATTAATGTGTACTCAGAAATTTTATATGAGCAAGAGAAATGGCACCAAGAAGAAAACCACTATCTCATGTTCATATGCCTCATCCATTTTCTATTTTCCCAGTTAGTTCCCATTTGACACAGCCTTTATCTTTGTTAGATCTCCATTCTTTAAAAGATATGTGAGTTTCCCCAAAGCTTACAAAATTAGACCCTGAAGTATCCTGGGAAACATGACTCTTTAACCTTTTCTGAATCATTCTTCTCAAAACCAAACTATTAGTAATTTAAGTTTGCATTCCCATTTTATACAAACATTGATCATATATATATATATATATATATATATATATATATATATATATCTACATGCATATATATATATATATACACACACATATATATATATATATATATATATGTAAAATCAGTAAGGTTGGGGACTTAAAAGTCACAAAACTATTGTTGATAATATTACTAAAGTATAGTGCACTGAATAGCATCCTCCCAGAATGTGATCCTGTTTGTACACAATGTCTGAAAGTGTGTTTAGTGCAGGCTGTCAGGGTGAAGGAATCCAGGAGTTAGTAGAGGTTTTAAGTCCAATGAATGGTTCCTTGCAGAGAAAAAAAGAGGTCATGCGAAGATCTAGAGGCAGATAGAACTTATGAATCCACAAGCTAAAACCCCAGGTGCTAACAGGAGCTCAAAGAGACAAGAAGGTATTCACCTAGCTTCTTTGCACCAAAACTAATCACTGAATCATTTGTTGAAATGATATTTGAAAATAGCTAAATATGGGCTGGAGAAATGGCTTAGCGGTTAAGCGCTTGCCTGTGAAGCCTAAGGACCCCAGTTCGAGGCTCGATTCTCCAGGACCCACGTTAGCCAGATGCACAAGGGGGCGCACGGATCTGGAGTTCGTTTGCAGTGGCTGGAAGCCCTGGCACGCCCATCCTTTCTCTCTCTCTCTCTGTCTTCCTCTGTCTGTCTCTGTCACTCTCAAATAAATTAAATAAATAAATAAATAAATAAATAAATAAATAAATAAATAGAAAATAGCTAAATATATCTATTGCAAAACACGTTAATATATAATTTTATCACTAGGAAGGATGTAAGGGAAAAGGAATTCTTAAAAAAATCCCTAGAAAATGACATTTCCACTGAAGTCCGACCACCTAAATGTGCTAAAATATACTTTTTAGTTGGCAATTGGTATTCTCAAATAACTATTGAAAAGTGAACGCAGTGTCAAAATAATTCTTTCAAAACTGTACATTTTAACTGAAAGAGAAGTAAAAGAGACCTGAAAAAGTATAACAAAAAAATGGGTAGCATTTCCTGAGGGACACAGTGCTCCAGAACTTCTCCAGGTAAAGCTCAGCTTACATGGCGAGTCAGACACTGCAGAAGCTACCTTCTCAGTGCTGGGACAAAACACCCAAAACAAAAAAAGCAGTTTGTGGAAGGAAAAAGTTTATTTCAGCATACAGTTCTGAGGAGAAGTATGTCAGGGAGAGTATGGCCGAGGCAAACAGCCAGGCAGGCCTCACCTCTTCTTATCAGCAGGGAGAAAGCAATAAGAAGGATTGAGTTAGCTCTGGCACATGGAGTTGGATTATAGAAGTCTCAAAGCCTACCCCCATTGACACACTTCCAGCAGCAAGGCCCCACCTCCTAAAGGCTTTGCCAGCTGGTATAAAGCAGGAGACAATAACAAACATTCAGGTCCATGAAGGGCATGCCACGTTTAAACCACCTTAGACACTAATGACATAGTCTGTAATGTAAGCTCCTTGAGCCCAGGAAATTCACTTCTGTTTACTAACTGGGTGGTCAATAAATATTTGGTGAATGGATTTGAGTCTTCTTGAGCAACACTGCTAAGGAGGAACAAAATCAGAAATTTGAGCCCAGCTAATCTGTCTGAGGAATCACATTCTTAACCAGTGTCCCATTGGCTACTAACAATTCAAGTGAAAATGTTTTCTTTTAACATATTTAAGTAAACTGAATTTAAAAAATAGAATACTTTAAGAAACAGAGAAGAGAAAATAATCACCAAGTAATCTACTTCTTTGTAGTTAGCATTATTATTTTGTTGATTTTACTTCTGTTTTGTCTCGTGTGTGAGTTACCCCAAATCATATTCAACTTGTAAATACTTTAAAACTTAGTGCTTAGTGCTACAATAAACTATGTTTTTAATCTTTTTATAAACTCTACATGGATAAAGGAATGGCTTTTGGTGATGACTAAGAAAGAAATGGAGTAGCATCTGAGTATTGGAAAATTCCTATATCTTAATTTAAGATGAGCTTTAAAGATATGAAAATTCACTGAGTTTAAAATTCATTCAATATACATATAAAAGGTATGCCTCTAAGGAAAGCTGAAAATTATACAAAATAAAAACAGCAAAGTCTACATTTTGGAGGACCCCCAAATTAACTGGACCTCCTTATGAAAGTCCTTTAGGGTAAATAGCTCATTGCCTGATTTTATGAGGGAGAGCTGGATTCTGGATGATATCAGGCTTTGCTGTTCTGGGAGTTAGATAATGAACTGACTGAACTATTTACACATATGGTTGAAGGTCACAGCACACTGGAAGGACACCCTGAAGACTTAAAGAGTAAAGATACTCATCTTTGCAATTACTGTCTGGCAAATTCACCATTTCAATTTTTAATTAACACTTTTGAAGACAAAAAGAGTACTATGTGTCAAAGGAAAAGAAGTATCATAAAAGTGTCCACTAGCCAGGATGGCAGAAATACTAGAAATCATAGAACTATATAGTGATCAAAGATCCATAGTAAATGATTTTCACCACACAATTCTTCCCTAGTGTTCTTTTTATAATTTTCTTTTTTCTTAATCTCTTTTGGCACCTCTCAGACTTCCTCTCTTTTTCTAAACATTGACATGCATTGGAGCACCACTTCCCTGGAAAATTTCATATAATTTCATGACTGTAAATACCATCTGTAAGCCATTCCTTCCCAAATTTATAGCTCCAGACCTGACCTCTTACCCAATCTTCAGACTCATAAATGTAACTATCTGCTTGACATCTCCATTAAGTATTTAATAATCATCACCAACCTAAAGTTTTAAATTTTCTATTCACATTTTACCCTTCCAAATTCCTCTTCCAGCTCCTTTGTCGAAGACAAGTTAATTCTACTGTAAAGTCCAGATCTCAGAAATGAGAAAGATCACCAATTTAGAAAGCCTTTCCCACTTTGGAGTTAATTCTGGGCATTTATGTTCTATGTTACTTATGCTCCAATTACTGTCTGTCTCTCCAAGTAAGAATGAAAGTTTCATGAACATAGGCCATTTGATTTCTTAACAGCTATAACTTCTGAGCCTAGTATAATGCCTGACATGTTATAGACACAAACATGTGTAATCAATGAACAAATGAGCTATTACAAGCATCATGTATCTATGATTAAGATAACTTACAATATAAAGAACCAGGGATGGAGAGATGGCTTAGTGGCTAAGGCACTTTCTTGCAAACCCAAGGGATCCAGATTCAATTCCTCAGAACCCACGTAAGCCAGATGCACAAAAGGGCACATGTATCTGGAGTTTGTTTGCAGCAGCTGAAGGACCTGGCATCCCCATTCTCTCTCTGTCTCTCTCTCTCTCATTCCTCTTCCTCTCTCTCTCTCAAATACATAAATACAAATAGAAAAAATTTAAAAATAATAATATAAAGAACCATATTTAGTAGTACTATTGTTTATTCACTTGGTTGTTGTGAAGTTTAGGTGGTTATAATGCAGGAAATTAAGTAGTTAAAGAGGAAAGGAGAGAAGAGAATGAAATAAGTCTGTACCAAAAATATAGGAAGTCCTCATGATTTCTTTTTCGGTACTTGTGAGCTCACCTACAATCTAAAACTTGTTTGTAGTCCCTAAATTAATACGTGTGAAGCTTTTGAAACCATTCATAGATATAGAATAAGCCAGAAAAAATGTGAGATATCAATTGTCAGCTGAAGTCTAACAGGGCAATATTCTGTTTCCATGCTTATGCTACAAATAACACCCTTTCTGTGACCCTTTTAGCACCACATGATTCACAGTTTGGTGCTCTGAGATGCATATTTCTCCATGTAGAATGGCTCCTAGACACCATTTGGCCTAGCTTTTCAAAGAATGGATGCTATCATGAAAAAAAAAATACACAGGTTCAGCAAGTTTTATTCAGGTGTGCATTGTAGTGCTCAGTAAGTGATAGGACTAAGTGTCAGTGAATCAGAAGAATATATTAAATAAGGTGCTTTCAGATGCATAAGGTGGCACGTGCATCTAGAGTTCATTTGCAGTGGCTAGAGGCCCTGGAAGGCCCATTTTCAGTCTCTCTCTCTCTCCTCTTTCTCTCTATAATAAATAAATAAAAATAAGAAAGAACTATTTGAGCAAAATAAAAATGGAAATGGAAACAAAAAATAAATAAATAAGTTGCTTTAAGCAAAACACAAATAGATTAAGGTTTCATATTAATTGACTGATGAGAATGTCACCAGAGGCTTTCATGAACCTCACTTATGGATAGTATCTCCTGAGTACAATGGTTCAGTATTTGTTAGTTCAGTTTTCCTCACAACTTTACATAACATTATCACCATGAGTTCCTGAATTGAACATTAGAAAATTCAGAAGAATTTATAATTTATATAATTTATATTTATAAGGTTTATACTACAAATTATACTATTGAAACATTAACTTATTTTTACTTAAATTGATAGAAGTATAAATCACATATAATTGAAAAAAATGCCAGAAATACTCAATTTTCTCCAAATGAGAAATATGAATTAAACTTTCCCTCTAGATCATTAGATTTGATGGTATGAAAATGACTGTGAGCTAAGATGATAGGCTTCTTAAGTCTTTAAACTGTGCTTCAACTTTATATACCACTCATGGATATTCTGATATAAGGATATTAGAACACTTATACCACCAGACAGATACATGTACACTCTATTTCCTACACTGAACTTACTAAATTACTGTTTTGAAAGTATTGGTCTTTGTTATTTATATTAGAGACTGTGACTATGGTCAATAGTTTTTCAAACTTTCTGTTTTTCAGTTGATTGGGCACTTACCTACCACAAGCACTACGTAATTTCTCCATTTGTGAACTGTACCTTTGTAATTACTGACTAGGTGTCATAATCCTATTTGTTTCTCTTATCAGTGACAGTTATAATTGTGTTTAGGGTGGAGGGATGCAACTTATCATGTACAAAATTATACATTTACACAAGTGTTCTGGAAGTTCCCTCCATTGGCTCCCTTCATGAGGATACAAACTAGGAGAGCCTGTGGCAGCAATGTCTGACATCAAGGAAAGTTAACAATCCATAGTATTTCTCTGTCCAGATCCAGGGGCCACACTATAAGGCCCTTCTTCATATTTTGAAGCTGGGCTAGAAAGCAACAACTGCTTTCCTGTATTCATTGACTGTAGCACACACGTATTTTCAAATTTTAACATATCTGAAAATGAGGTGTGTTTCGCAACGGCTATCATGTCAGAAATGAATTGACAGTGGTATTTTGTTTCATTATTGGTGATACATAGAAAATAATTCTTCTTCTTATAATGGTATCTTTGATTTATCAGAATATAGTAGAATGGATATGGAGGGTATGGAGTTTAAGAAAAATGTGTATGATGGGTAAAGAGAGAAGAATATTGGGTAACTAGGGCAGAAAATAGCAAAGGTGAATGAATAAGAGGATTCAAAGTCAGGGAGCGGAAATATTTCGGTTGAAAAACTGTTCAAAGGTCATCTTGTCACCAGTGATTATCATCCTCAAATATATAAAGGGCTGCCATGTAAAAAAAGTGAACTTCACTTGGTTTGCATAGTATCTTGGGGCAAAATGACAGTCAATAACTAGAGAAATAATGCAATTGGTGCTCAAAACATAGCTGTTGTGTTTTAAATTTTTTGTAAATACAGACTCATGTGTTTGAACACTTGGCACCCAACTACAGGCACTGGTTTGAGAGACTGTGAGACTTTTAGGAAGTAGAGCTTCAATAGAGGAAGTGGTTCACTAGAGGCATGCCTTGAGGTTTACAGATCAGGCGCACTGCCTGGCCCTTCTTTGGACCCTAGTCCTCTGAGTTATGAGCAAGTAGCTTCATGTTGCTGCTGTCATAAACAAGCCATTCTCACCATCATGTGTCCCACCATGATGGACTCATTATATACTCCCAAACCATGAACAACCAAAGTAAAACCATCCTCTATGAAGGTGGTTCTTGTCAGGTGCTTGGTCATGGCAATGAGAAAACAGTACTAACACCGAATGATCTTAGGAACTTGAAGTAGCCTAATCACAGAGGAATTGATGAGATGAGAAGCCCGACAACCAGTGCCAGGGTGTGATGGAGGCAGACACTGAGGAGACTCTAAATGTACCAAAGCAGAATACCAGAAGTTTCTGAGAGCACAACACTAAAGTAGACTTAAAACTCACTCCCCACAGCTCAGGGAATTTTGTAGAAGAGGAGATGAAAGATTGGAAGAGGCACAGAATGGAAGGGAATATCCAGACGCATTGTGCCTCGCCCACCCCTGCACCTTAAAATGACTGACTGCTGCTCTCACATCTTATAACTCACAACCCCAACGGGAACACCAGCAATCCTGCTGAGGAAGTCCTCAGAGAAATGTGGGCAGAGAGAAGCAAAATGATGGTACCAACACATGATGTGTCCATACAAAGTTTCTACTTAATAAAAAACAAAAATTCTCTTCCCGTTTTAACATTCTAAAGCTCCAAAGGTTCAAAACCATTTTAGCATCTACTAGGAAGTTAATTCATATAAATAATAAAAATAATAATGGATAGATCTATGGGTGACATTTTTATTATTCAGTAAGAAAGATTCAATCAATGTAACCATTCATAGGAAGATGGTAAAAGAAATACAATTTGGTGGAATATTATTCAGCTGTTTAGAACAATTATTACAAATACCATGTTCCCATAAGAAAAATTATGTCAGATAGTGTTGAATGAGTTAATAAATCACTAGAAAAAAAAAACTGCATCTTCACTATGATAGGTAAAAGCCTATGTCTACCTAGAGACAAGCACTCTTTAGGAATAGAAAAATGCAAACAGGTGATTTGTTGAAGCAGAATTCTGGGTTAGCCCTTCTGTTTTAAATTTCAATTCCATTATTACTGTGATTTACTCCATAAATGGCATCTCTTGTTGGAGGTTAACTAATGTTTCTACCTGATGAACACAATGGGGACTGTGGTAGTTTGAATGAAATGTTCCCTATAGTCTCGTGTATCTTGAATACTAGACACCAGCTGGTAGAAATTTAGGAAGTGGATCCTTATTGGAAGAACTGTGTGTTCCTAGGGAACAACTTTGAGGCTTATGAGCCTAGCTTGACAATGGCTATCCAACTCACTTACACAACTTGACCTAGAGATGTGAGCCACCTTCTTACTCAGGCCATATTTTCTCTGCCATGATGAATCTTTACCTCGAGACTGAAAGTGAATATAAGCCCTTTCCTCACATCAGCTGATTGCTTGTGGCCTGGTGTTTTGTCTCAAAAAACAAAAAACAAACAAACAAAAAAAAAAAAAACAAGAAACAATAGGGGCCACTCCAGTGACTATGAAGAATGAGTTCCTAATGCTCCTTGAAGCACTAATATTACGTCCAAATGACCTAAGGTTTTCCTTCTTGGAGAAGAAGGAAAACCTTAGGTCATTTGGACGTAATATTACGCACATTTGTTTTAGACTTGGGACAGCAGTAAAAACATTAATAAGTCCATCAGAGTGATATAAATTAAGAAGTTTGGAGGAACTTCTGACATAGTCCCTATTTACCAAAGGACTTGCTATCTAGTATTACACACTGATCTGAAAACCTGTTAACTGAATCTAGCATGACAAATGATACAATCCTAGTGAGATAAGATAGCAGAGAGATTATTGGGTGGGAGAAAAGGGAACAAGTAGTGTGCTAGATACTTTTCTTATGGATACAACTAAACATCAGACAAGCAGCAACTTAAGGGATGAAAGGGTTATTTGGGCTTACAGTTTGAGGTAGAATCCATCATGGCAGGGAAAGCAGGAAGAGAGGCTCACAACCATGGTGGTGGGAGCTCCCACACACACCTAGATAAATTAGGAATAGGACACCTGTCAGTACATAATCTCATACTCATGAATGTGGGAGATCTTTCTACATTATTTTTCACAATTTTGTCCTTTCCATTATCTTTTTTTAAAAATTTCTTATATTAGAGATGGAAGCTTCTCATATATATATATATATATATGTATATATATATATTTGGTTTTTTGAGGTAGGGTCTCACTCTAGCCCAGGCTGACCTGGAATTCACTATGGAGTCTCAGGGTGGCCTCGAACTCATGGCAATCTTCCTACCTCTGCCTCCAGAGTGCTGGGATTAAATGCGTGCACCACCATGCCCGGCTGAGATGGAAGCTTCTTACCATTGCTCCCTTTACTTTTCTTCCTCAATAGTTATTTCCCAAAATTCTTATGGATTTCAATATTTTCTTGGAGGTAAAATAAAATAAAAATATACTTTCAGGCTGGAGAGATGGCTTAGCAGTTAAGGCATTTACCTACAAAACCTAAGGACCCAGGTTCAATTCTCCAAGTCCCATGTAAGCCAGATGCACAAGGTGGCTCATGCATCTGGAATTTCTTTGCAATGCGTAGAAGTACTGGCACACCCATTCTCTCTCTCTCCAAATTTCTCTTCCTCTCTCTCCCTCTCTGTCTCAAAAATAAATTTTTAAAAAATTAAAAAATTCTTTCCCCTCATAATTCTTTTTGTTTGTTTGTTTTTCGTTTTTTTTGTGTGTGTTTTGAAGTAGGGACTCAATCTAACCCAGGCTGACCTGGAGTTCACTATGTAGTCTCAGGGTGGCCTCGAACTCACAGCAATCCTCCTATCTCTGCCTCCTGAGTGCTGGGATTAAAGATGTGCACCACCACGCCTGGGCCCTCATAATTCTTAATTGTTATCATATTCTCTTTATGCATACATCTTGCTTTTATTAGACAGATGGGACATATTCCCTTGTCTCTCTAAAGATTAGTGGCAAAATTTAAAAAATTCCCCATGCTTGGAGAACTTTGTTTCACAGCATACATTATAACAATTGTTTGTGTTAGCTTGTTTATTTCACTGGTGACTAACTTTTCTGTATTTTTATCTTTTGTGTGGAAGGCCTAGATAGTTCATCTAATTTTTTTATGAGTGAAGCATCAGATATTTTATTGTAATCTGGGTATAGACCTAATTTCTGGATTTCACTTGGGATAGTGGAAAGACATGCTATTTTGTTTCATGAAAAGCTTATAAATCTGTTTCTAAAACTTTTTTCTTCTCTAGATATACATTAATTTTCCACAAAATAGCCTTCTAATCTGCCTCTAGAAATAGAAGGGGGATATAGGTCTGCTGCTGGCCATCTTTAGCAGTGCAGGAAGGGTGCCGATGTGGCAGAGTTCTAATATAGACTTCCCATAATCCCTTTTGATCCCATGCCACACTACTTGGCTTTCCCCAGATCTCATGTCTCAGAATAGTTTTACTAGTTTAACTCTCAAAGAATGATTTTCGGTCTCCTGTGTGAGAGTAAAAGGCAATGAGACACTTCTGGCAATAAAGAGTTAGGACAGATCTGAGCCACAAGACTGCCAATCACACTGCGTTAGACTATGCCTCCGACCTTCCAATGCCCCTGGCATTTTCTTGCAGAGCCTCTCAGAGTATCCATGTGCAATTCATCTGCAGGCATTTATGCCGGTAATTTCCCAAATTTGCTAAGTTGTTTGTCATACTTCCATCTATTTTCTGACCTCAGAAAAGAAGTTGAATGATTCTGTCCATTCTTGTCTCCCCTACTCTTATTTTTATCCTTGAATCTCAAGATCTTTACTCAGATGGCATTTTAAGTGTCTGGGGAGGAAGATTAGTCTATGTAGACAATGTACTGTGTCTAACTGGAAGCCTAATGTCAATTTGAAAGGGACAATGGGACTCAGCAAGTGCAGGAATAAAAAAGGAGTCCAGGAAAAATTTTACACACTATCAGACTTAGAAAACCTGTACAGGTTTAGGATCCTCACGCTGTCCTGGAAACCACTATGAAGTAACATAGCACTTGATTTTCTTTCTTTAAAAAAAATATTTTATTTTCATTTATTCATTAGAGAGAGTGAGAAAGAGAGAAAGAATAGGCATGCTGGGCATCTAGCCACTGCAAACAAACTCCAAATGCATGTACCACACTGTGCATCTGGCTTATGTGGGTACCGGGGAATCAAACCTGGGTCCTTAGTCTTCACAGACAAGTGCCTTAACTGCTAAGCCACCTCTCCAGCCAAGAACTTGACTTTCAAGCTCAACTTCTGGAAGAATACAGATTTTATTTCAAGTCTCTAACTACCTATCTGGGAAAAGTCCCGTCTGGGACCTTACCTCCTTATCTGGGAGGTATGGAGAATATCTGGAACTACTTTAATACACAGAACCACATAAGACAAAGGCACTTGGTGAAGAGTTCAGCATGGTAGCAAAACACTCAGCCACAAATAAGCACAACCTCTAACCACACAAATACACATTAGTAAGGAAAATATAACTTAAGAAACTGGCAGAAATAACCTATAGAGCCCAAAAGAAAACTATATCAAGAATCCACAGTGAAGGTATGAAAGCTTCTAAGTGGATTTTGTTTACTGATAGATCCTGATTTTATTTGAAGGATTAAACTATGAGTGCCTACCCAGGTGCTACTTAGGAACTTAATACTTGGTACCTGTAGAATGGCAGCTATGTAGTTAGTAGTGTTATTAAACATGAAGAGTGAAGTGAGAAAGGCACTTTTAGCCTATAAGTGAGAGGCTAGAATAGAACTTCAAAGGAGGCCAACTGTCAAACTTACATAGGGAACTGGAGGTGCTACCCGATGTTCCAACCACACCCTGGTGATGAGATCCTTGTTATGTTATCCTACTGGACCATGGACTTACTTTTATTCATCTCATCACCTACTCATCTCATTTGCTCAAGAGGTGAGGTGAGGCTGTGAATGGAGGGGCAGCCCAGAGGGCATGGTTCTCCTGTGAGCCAAACCTAGCACTGTACCTAACATCCAGTAGCTTATGCCACTTGAACCCTGCTTAAATTCTTGAAGTAGAGGTATACGGGTCATGCATTGTGGAGTTAGCCCACAGTTATGGGTAAGCTAAATATCTCTGCATATCATGACCCAACATGTGACTCTGACATTCTTTCCGCCCCCTCTTCCGCAAAATTTCCCTGAGCCATGTTGGGTTCATTTTTGGTCTGCTTCAGTGATGAGGTGTTGAGGGCCTCTGAGGCTCTGGCTCTCTGATTTGGTAGGGGTTGATTTTTCTCTATGCTGATCTCCTTCCCCCTTGTGCTGGTGTCCGGTTCATCAGGAAAAACAGCCCCCTTGCTTGTTTCTCGAAGTTTTCTTAGTTTCAGCCGGAGCCCTTTTGAGGTATGATGGGGTGGCTCTCTCCTTAGGGTCTACATCTATCTGAAAAAGAGAAGCAGATTCTCCAATGGAGAGTAAGTTAGCACCAGGACAAATGAGATAACCCTTACTTTTTTTTTTTTATAGAGAATTTAATAGGTGTAGGCCCTCTTGTAGCCCACAATTGATAGTAGGTTGATACTGGAGAGTGGGCTTATGTTTGGATATGGTTCTGACTTGTTTCCCAGCTCCAGCTATGGGTCCCATACCAGTGAGGGGATCAGTTAGCCAAATTGAGAGCAGTTGGTTCCCCACCATGGCTGTGTGCCACCACTGCACTTGTGTGGGCATCACAATTGGTACCAAACTGACTGTATTTGCTGAATACAGAACTGACTAATAAAAAATAAATAAATAAATAAATTCTTGAAGTAAATATTTTTAGCATATGCTTATTGTGATACAACAGAAAACAGTTGGTTTCTTTATGATTTTCACTTAAATCTGTTGTCAGATGAGAAATAAAATAATATATATTTGAACCTGTCTGTTTTGTTTAGATTTTTTTCTGAGGAAGGTTTCACTATGAACCATAGGCCACCCTGGAACTCACTATGTAGTCCACAGGAAATAATACTCATGATACTCCTTCTTCAGTGTCCCAAGTGCACCACCACTCTTGGATTCCTGTTTTTCTTTTTTTAACTCTTATGTGTAAACTAAGCACACTGAGCTGCAAGAAGAAAACAGCCAACTTTGTCCGTGAATCTCCAAAGTTGGAGAACGCCCTATGGACCACTGGGCAGTGCTGATCCTTCCACTGACAAAATGAACACAGAAAAGTGCTTTCAGAAGAGGTCACAAGGGCAGGCTCTATTTCTTTTTTCCCAACACACTTACCAAGTGTTTCTTGTCAGCTACACAGCTGGCCATAAATCAGTAAATGTATGTTAGAACAAATGGGGAAAAGATATTCTCTATAATGTCTTGAATTTTATTCTTTGTAGGCTTGCCAAATTATGGAGTTCTACAGTGTTTTCCCATCATAAAAAGGAGTGACTTTTAGTCAAAGCATGGTAGAAAAGTAGCCTAAGACAAAATGTCGTATTTTAATGGCACTCATAATATTTTCACATGCTTACATTGTTCGCCTCCAACCTGCAAATCACTGAGAATCATTTTATTTTGACAGTGAAGATACTAGAACTTGGGAAGGATTCAAGTACTCAAACTTAAGCCATGCAAGGTCAATAGAAAATAAAATATAAAAATAGTAGATGATCAAGAGAAGGAGAAAGAGGGCCTACGTGTTATTACTGATCTCAAGCTTAACAACCTGTGAAACTTTGGGCATGTCAACTCACTTCTCTAGGTCTCAGCTTTCTTACTTGGAAAATTAGAAGTAAAATTAATAATTGATTACACTGAGGCTTTAGAGATGCACCAGATTTTCTGGGTTCTCTTCAAAGAACAGCACATGGTAAAATGGTAAATTTTTTTCCTGGACCAAAGAACTCAATGTATTCTGGCATCTCAATTTTCAGTTGTTTTATTTGAACAAAACCCTACAGGAAATGACTGAGTATATGCATTGGGTAGGCATTTTACTAGACAGTAAGGATGCCATGGCAAAGGGGTCTAGTGCCTGCCTTCAGAGAATAATCTGCCAATAGGAGTCACACCCATGTGGCTATGTAGTACCTGCATCAATGGAGAGATCATGTCCTAGGCACAGAAGAACAGTTATTGATCAATTGATATATAAATACTCATAAGACTAAAATTAGCCTTCCTGGGGAGAAATATTGGGTTAACTCTTCTGAATGAATCACAGCAAAGCAATGTGGCCACAGGTTTTATATAGTCAAGAAGTACTCACAATCAGGAAAATGGAGTGGGAGGATACATTCAAAGAACAACCTGGGATCCATTGGGGTGTTAGAAACAGACATTCATATAGCAAGAGAAGAAGGGTAGTGGGCTTGGATCTAATCATTAATTGCTTGTGTTGTTATATGTGCCATCTTTTCCTAATGTTGTCCTGTTTGTGTTCTATCTTGCTTCCCAAATTATTTGAGATGGTTTGTCTAAATATTAGCAGTAACAACAAAACTATTTAAAAAAATCAGGGTTAAGATAGTGGCATAGGTACCATGCCAAAGCAGCCTAGGGGGAAAAAGCTAAAAAGAACCCAGAAAAATACACACTTTTACTAAAAAGTGAGGTGTATAGGGAATTGAAATGGCAGTGGAGAAGTAGGAGAGATCCAGAGCATTCAGAGCCCAAATAGGCTGGCAGAAGCAGCTCCAACAGGACCACAGGACCGCAGCAGCAGTGCACCAGCCAGCCGCTAGGCTTGGCTTGAGCCGTAGGAAAAGCCAGGTGAGGGGATTTTCCACTCACACCGGAGCTGTCCGCAAACTCAAGAAACGTGAAGGGAGAACAGCAGTGAACAATGGAAGAGCAGATCACAAGTTAGAACATGAGGAACAGCAAGAGAACTAGAGCAGCATGGACAGCCTCCCCTCCCCCACTGCCAGTGCCCAGCTCCAATGAACAGAGTAGGGGTCCAGGGACCCAGTCACGCCTACTGGAACCAACAGTGGGACTCAAGCAAGAGCAGCAAAACTGAGACAAAAATTATCCCAAAAGGTAACTGGGACTACACCAGGTCAGTAACTGCCTAATAAACCTGGTATATAGGCCTGAAAGAGAAATGCTAATTGAACATTCCATATTAGGATAAATTATATGTTAAATCTGATAGATGGTCAGATTTGCCATTCTTAAATAGGATGTATTTTGGGCTTGTTACTTGTTGCTTCTTGATTTATAGTGACTTTGTTTCTTCTTCTTTTATACATTAGAGAAGGGTCTCACCTGGCCACAGGATGACTTGGAATCCACAACAGACCAGAAATCATAACTTCCTTGCTGTCAGGATTAAGGGAGTGGGTGAGGCATCACATAGCCTAAGGGACAGACACAGTATCTGGCTGTCATAATACCTACTCTTGGATAAATACTCTGTGCTATTTTTCATTAAAAGTGTACATTGTTTAGTTAAATTTTAGAAAATATATGTATTTGGTTCCACTCAGCCTACTTGAATACTCTCACAGCAGGCAAACCCAAAACCTAGGGTCACTTTTGTAGATATTCTGAGAGTCTTCAGAGCCAGACCTAGTGCCCTAAGCTCCTACCTTGAAGATATATAACATCAGATTGATTGATACATCTAATAATACCCAGCTAACTAGAAAATCCAATCATTAAATAATCACGATGCAAAAATATACACATTATAACACAAGAAACACCGAAAATCAAAACAATATAAATCCACCAAAAAATTTTAATGCATCAGAAATGACCTCCAATGAGAACAAGTTAGAGGAAATGCCTGAGAAAGATTTCAAAAGTATGATTATAAATATGTTCAAAGAATGCAAAGAAGAAATCAAAGGAAGCAAAGAAGACACAGGATGCCAATTTAATGATATAAAGTGGTCAATACTAGACATAAATAAGGAAATAGAAATAATAAAGAAAAACCAGTTAGAAGTACCAGCAATAAAGAACAGAGTTAATGAAATAAAAAACTCTGTAGAAAATCTCACCAGTAGAATGGATGAAGGAGAGGACAGAATATGCAAGCTAGAAGACCAGGTGGCAGATCTAATACAGTCCAACAAAGAGAAAGACACACTAATAGAAAACTATGAGTGGGAATTTCAAGAGATTAGGGACACTCTGAAAAGATCAAACACAAGAATTCAGGGCATAGTAGAAGGAGAAGAATTTCACTCCAAAGGCATAGTAGGCATCTTCAACAAAATCATAGAAGGAAACATCCCCCAAATTGGGAAAGAAGTGCCAATGCAGATACAGGAATCCTTTGAACACCAGCCAGACAAAACCTGGAAAGAACCTCCCTCGCCATATTATAATCAAACTACCAAGCACACAAACCAAAGAAAAAATATTGAAAGCAGTCAGAGAGAAAAATCAAGTTACCTACAAAGGCAAGCCTATAAGGATTACAGCAGATTACTCAACACAAACTTTAAAAGCCAGAAGGGCATGGAGTGATGTATTCCAAGTTCTTAAAGATAACAACTGTCAACCAAGGTTACTTTATCCTGCAAAGCTATCCATTCAAATAGACAGAGAAATAAGGACATTGCATGACAAAAGCAAGCTAAAGGAGTATTTGAAGACAAAACCAGCTCTACAGAAAATACTTGAAAGAATCCTCCATGCTGAAGAAAAAGAAAAGCACACATATAAGGAACCAGGAAAAACAAACAATACTCAAACACTTTTTAACACAACAGAGCAAAGGTAAAACCGGAAGAACTACAAAAAAAATGGCAATAATGAATACACAACTTTCAATATCTCTTAATATCAACAGCCTCAATGCCCCAACCAAAAGACATAGGTTTGCAGACTGGGTAAAAAGCAGGGTCCTTCAATTTGTTGTCTCCAAGAAACTCACCTTTCTACAAAGGATGGACACTATCTTAGAGTGAAAGGTTGGAAAATGGTGTTTCAAGCAAAAGGACCTAGAAAACAAGCACAGGGTTGCTATCCTAATATCTGACAAGGTAGACTTCAGGCCAACATTAGTTAAGAAAGATAAGGAAGGCCACTTTATATTGATTAAAGGCACCCTACAACAGGAGGACATTACAACCCTAAACATATATGCACCTAACGTGCCCCCCCCAATTCATCAAACAAATACTATTAGAACTAAGATCACAGATAACACCAAACACAGTGGTAGTGAGTGACTTCAACACCCCACTCTCATCAATTGACAGGTCATCCTGGGAAGAAGTAAACAAAGAGGCATCTGGACTAAATGAGGTCATAGAAGGAATGGACCTAACAGATATATACAGGACATTTCATCCAAATGCTGCAGAATATGCATTCTTTTCATCAGCACATGGAACATTCTCTAAAATAGACCATATATTAGGACATAAAGCAAATCTTAACAAATACAGGAAAATTGAAATAATTCCTTGCATTCTATGTGGCCACAATGGAATCAAACTACAAATCAATAGCAAGAAATGCTATAGAGCATACACAAAATCATGGAAATTAAACAACACACTACTAAATGTTGAATGGGTCACTGAAGAAATCAAGAAGGAAATCAAAAAATTTATAGAGTCAAACGATAATGACAACACAACATACCAAAATATCTGGGACACAATGAAGGCAGTCCTAAGAGCTAAATTTATAGTTCTAAGTGTCTATATTAAGAAATTAGAAAGGTCACAAGTAAACGACCTAACGCTTCACCTTAAAGCCTTGGGTAAAGAAGAACAAGGCAAACCAAAAATCAGCAGATGGGAAGAAATAATAAAGAGTAGCGCAGAAATTAATGAAATAGAAACCAAAAAAAAAAAAATACAAAGAATCAATGAAACAAAGAGTTGGTTCTTTGAAACAAGATTGATAAACCCTTAGCAAATCTGACCAATAGAAAGAGAGAAGAGATACAAATTAATAACATTAGACATGAAAAAGGTAACATCACAACAGATGCCAGAGAAATTCAAAAAATCATAGGGACATACTATAAAAGCATATACTCCACAAAGTATGAAAATCTGAAAGAAATGGATGATTGCCTTGATTTATATGACCTACCTAATTAAATCAAGATGAGATTAATCACTTAAATAGATGTATAACAAGCATAGAGATCCGAACAGTTATCAAAAATCTCCCAACTAAAAAAAAAAAAAACCCAGGCCCAGATGGATTCATTGCTCAATTTTACCAGACCTTCAGGGAAGAGCTAATACCATTGCTTCTTAAGCTTTTCCATAAAATAGAAAAAGAAGGAATTCTACCAAACTCCTTCTATGAAGCCAGCATCACCCTGATACCAAAACCAGGCAAAGATAGAAGAAGAAAAGAAAATTACAAACCAGTCTACCTCATGAACATAGATGCAAAAATTCTCAACAAAATATCGGCAAACAGAATACAAGAATATATCAGAAAGATCATTCACCCTGACCACGTAGGCTTTATCCCAGAGATGCAGGGATGGTTCAATATATGCAAATCAATAAATGTAATACATTATATAAATGGATTGAAGGACAAAAAATCACATGATCATCTCATTAGACACAGAGAAAGCATTTGACAAAATCCAACATCCCTTCATGACAAAAGTCCTACAGAGACTGGGAATGGAAGGAACATATCTCAATATAAGAAAGGCTATTTATGACAAGCCTACAGTCAACATATTACTAAATGGGGAAAAACTGGAAGCTTTTCCACTAAAATCAGGAACAAGACAAGGATGTCCACTGTCCCCACTTTTATTTAATATAGAACTGGAAGTCTTAGCCATAGGAATAAGGCAAGAGACACACATAAAAGGGATACAAATTGGAAAGGAAGAAATGAAGTTAAACACTATTTGCAGATGACATGATTCTATATATGAAGGACCCTAAAGACTATAGCAGCAAACTATTAGAGCTGATAAAAACCTACAGCCATGTAGCAGGATACAAAATAAATACACAGAAATCAGTAGCCTTCATATATGCTAACAACAAACACACAGAGGATGAAATCAGAGAATGACTCCCATTCACAATTGCATCAAAGAAAATAAAGTACCTTGGAATAAACCTAACCAAGGAAGTAAAGGATCTCTACATTGAAAACTTTAAAACACTCAGGCGAGAAATTGCAGAAGACACTAGGAAGTGGAAAAACATCCCTTGTCCCTGGATTGGAAGAATCAATATTGTGAAAATGGCAATCTTACCAAAAGGAATCTACACATTTATTGCAATCTCCATCAATAATCCAAAGGCATCATTCATGGAAATGGAAAAAACAATCCAAAAATTCATTTGGAATCACAAAAAAACCTCGAATATATAAAATAATACTGAGCAACAAAAATAAGGCTGGTTGTATCACCTTACCTGATTTTAACCTATACTACAGAGCCATAGTAACAAAAACAGCATGGTACTGGCACAAAAGCAGACATGTAGATCAATGGAACAGAATAGAGGACCCAGATGCAAGTCCAGGTAGCTATAGCCACCTGATATTCAATAAAAATGCCAAAAATACTCATTGGAGACAAGACAGCCTCTTCAGCAAATGGTGTTGGGAATATTGGATGTGTGTCTGTAGAAGGATGAAAATAGATTCTTCTCTCTCTCCATGCACAAGAATTAGGTTCAAATGGATTAAAGACCTTAACATCAGACCGGAAACTGAAACTGCTAGAGGAAAACGTAGGGGAAACCTTTCAACATATTGGTCTTGGCAAAGATTTTCTGAATACAACCCCAATTGCTCAGGCAATAAAACCACAGATTAACCACTGGGACCTCATGAAATTACAAAGATTTTGTACTGCAAAGAACACTGTGAATAAAGCAAAAAGGCAACCTACATAATGGGAAAAAATCTTCACCAGCTATATATCTGATAGAGGATTAATATCTAGGATATACAAAAAACTCAAAAAGTTAAATAATAAGAATTCAAACAAGCCAATTAAAAATGGGATATGGAGCTAAATAGACAGTTCTCAAAAGAAGAAATATGGATTGCATAT
This sequence comes from Dipus sagitta, assembly GCA_036346955.1. Lineage (NCBI taxonomy): Eukaryota > Metazoa > Chordata > Mammalia > Rodentia > Dipodidae > Dipus > Dipus sagitta. Next base: position 10,548,840 of record CM070781.1, read on the forward strand.
AAGCATCTAAAAAATGTTCTACATCCCTAAACATCAGGGAAATGCAGATTAAAACTACATTGAGATTCCATCTCACTCCTGTCAGATTGGCTACCATCATGAAAACAAATGATCATAAATGCTGGCAGGGATGTGGAAAAAGAAGAACCATTCTACACTGTTGGTGGGAATACAATCTGGTCCAGCCATTGTGGAAATCAGTGCAGAGGTTCCTACAACAGCTAAAGATTGATCTACCATATGACCCAGCTATAGCACTCCTAGGCATATATCCTAAGGACCCATATCATTTCCTTGGAAGTAGGTGCTCAACCATGTTTATTGCCACACAATTCATAATAGCTGGGAAATGGAACCAGCCTAGATGTCCCTCAACTGATGAGTGGATAATGAAGATATGGCACATTTATACAATGGAGTTCTACTCAGCGGTGAAGAAAAATGAAGTTTTGAAATTTGCAGGAAAATGGATGGATCTGGAAAGGATTATACTAAGTGAGGTAACCCAGACCCAGAAAGCCAAGCACCGCATGTTCTCTCTCATATGTGGTTATGAGCTAGCTACAGATGATTGGGCTTCTGTGTGAGAAGGAAAAAAATAAGTAGCAGAAGTCATTAAGCTAAAAAAGAGATGCAAAGGGAAGAGAAAGGAAGGGTTGAGGGTACTTAAAAGGATGGTATTGTGTATATTTAAGTAGAACAATAGATTAATGGGAGTAAAAAGGCCCAAGTGAGGTCAGGGGAGGAGATTGAGTAAAGGAAAGGTGGAGGGAGGGCTAATCAAGATCTAAGAGGATATAAGTTAATCATATGGAATCCTCTGGTTTTGGACCATGAAACACTCAGGAGCCATAGATCGTTGCTAGAAAATTTTCAGTGCCAGGGATGGGATATCTTCCAGTGAGTTGTTGGTCAGGGAGGTCCATGATGCCCCCAAAACATTATAAGCCATTGCCGAGGCCCTTGGTTTCCCATCAGGAATAGATGGTAAGACCCTATTGCTGAAGACTCCACATACTTGGGCTGCAAAGCCAGTGAGAAATCCTGCTGAAACTGAGCTGACAACCTCCTCCATGTAGACCAGCTGGCATAAAGCTGGAAGAAGCCATTCTACATGTCATTCAATGGGAGAAAGAGATACCACCAGTGCAGGTACTCAACAGTGGACACTGCAAGCCTTATAATTGGCCAGCCAGGCCAAATGAGCCAATAGGTGCAATAGTGGCATGTCTATCATGGTGGAAATCAACTGCCCTCCAATTGGAATGGAGGCCCACTCCACCCTGATACTGAAAACTTAAAACAGGGGTAGTTATGAGCCCTAGGGGTGTAACATCTGCCAATATCTGGATAAATGTATATACTATGCTTATCAAACTGCCCAGTAAGCACTTCTCTTAATATTCATACCCTTATATTAATGCTACTCTCACTTTGGGTAGAGAATCTTCTCTTTTCAAAAGGCAATGACCTTGGGATGACTCAGAAGGTATCGTAGTGCTGGAAAGAAGTGACTGGAGTACTGACTAACATCTCGATCACAACTTTCAAGGCTTAGGGACTAATGCAGAAGAGGTGGTGGAAAGAATTTAAGAGCCAATGGAAGGGTAGGACTCCTTGCAACATGCTCCCTCCAGCATCTCTCATCTTGAACTACCCAACTCCTGTTGGACTCCTGTGTATTCTTGTGCTTTGATCCTGTCACTCTGCACACTTCAGTGACAGACCTTGTTTGTGTGTGTATCCAAGGCCTATATATTGAAGCTTAATCTTAATTATCATTGTGGCCAAATTAAAACACAGCTAAGGGATTAGGGAAACACAACAATACAACTCAGGGTGTGCCTCTGAATCTGTATCCAGAAATGATTAGATCATGAGGGTTTTACCTTAATGAATGGATGACTCCTTAGATAATGACTGACTTCCTTGATGTGATTGGGCAGTGATGACAGGTAGGTGGTGGAAACTAGTTGAAAGAAGTACATCTTTGCAAGTATGTCTCTGGGAGTTATATTTTCCCCTCGTCTCTTGTTGTGGGCCCTTCTCTCAGCTTCCTAAATCATGTCCTTTATACCATTCTCCCACCACCTTGACATGTCTGCCCAAGTACATACGATGAAATGACTAAGGGCTAAACCCCCCAAAACTGTGAACAAAAATAAATCCTTCCACCTGAAGTTGTTTCTGTCAGGTATCATCACAATATTGAGAAAAGTGGTAAACATGACATAGTTTACTATATGTCTCCTTCCTGATAGAAGCAGAAGGAACCAGCTGTCTTTTTTTTACACACTCTCTGTCTCTGTTTTACTCTCTTTGGTGTGTGTGTTCATATGTATAGGCCCATATGTACTTGTGTGCACATGTATGTGTAGGCCATAGGACAATCTTGGGTGCTTTCCATCATTTTTGAGACAGTCTCTCACTGACCTGGAGATCACCTAATCAGGCTATCTTGATGGTGATACATACATCCGCCTGCCTGTCTAGCCAGCTCTGGGGCTCCAAGCACACATCACCACACCTAAAATTTCTTTGTAGGTTCTGGGGATCAAATTCAAGTTTTTATGCTTACCAGGCACAGACTTTACGAACTGAGCTATCTTCCCAGCCCCACAACTCTTCGCTTCTTGGCACAGTGACTGGTGTGATAAAAACAATCAGTAAATAAGCTACTTTACTAATTATGTCAGATTGAGGCTGAATTATTCTCTCACAAATTCATGTTCAAGTCCTAGCCTCTATTACTTTAGAATGTGATCTATGTTAAGAAGTCTTTTTAAATTAATATGCTAAAACAAGATTATAGGGTGATCCAAATCCCGAATGACTGGTGTCTTTACAATAAGAGAAAATAAGAACCTAAAAATGTTCCTGGAGGAACAGTGATATGAAGACTCAGCTGAGAAGAGAGCCCTAAGATGATGGATTTCCTTACAGCTTCAGAAGTAACAAACTGAGGATAGTTTGATAATTTGATCTGGGACATCTATTAGCCAATTCAAGAGCAGTTGGTTACCCATTAGGGCTGGGTGCCACTATTGCATTTGTGTGAGCATCATGTAAGGTTTGCTTCTGTGTGCTTCTGAGTAGCTTAGAGCTCCTCAAGTTGCTTGGTCAGATGTTGGCCACTTTCCCCCATTAGTTCATGTAGTGCCTTCCAGAATTGGATGGGCTAACTGTCTGGGGACTGAGTTCTCTTCCAGATTCCAGCCAGATGTCTCCATGTTCTGTGCCAACAATATATGGTGTTTTCAGCAATAAGGTCTTACCATTAACCTTTTTTTTTAGTCTGTCTTGTTTTGAAAGACCTTGTAGGTCTCTATGATCAACTTCTCATTGTGGGTGTTAACCACATCCTAGTACTGAGAGTTACAGGCCAGCAACAAGAGAAGAGAAGAGAAGAGAAGAGAACAAAAGAGAAGAGAAGAAAAGAAACAAAAGGGAGAAATTTAAGTTTAGGCTTTATCTCACCCTCTCCAGGACCCTTCAATTTAGGTGTGCCCACTAAGGCCCTCTTGAGGGTTCAACCTTTTAGGCTGGTTCCAGGATATAAGTTTCTATGGTACCAATTCAATTTGAGTTCAGTTTTGTGTCCCATCACACCCTTCCCCACCCCTAAGCCCTACGTTCCCTATTGTCCAGGCCCTGAGATACCTCAAGATGTCAGCAATTCAGGCTGATCCATGTTAGGAACTGAAAATGAGTGAGACCATGTGATGATAGTCTTTTTGTGATAGCGTGAGTTCACTGAATATCATCTGTTCCATGTTTGACCATTTTTCTACAAATTTCATTGTGTCATTTTTTTCTTACTGCTGAGGAGAATTCCAGTGTGTAGATATACCACATCTTGGTTATCCATTAGTCCACTGATGGGTACCTGGGTTGATTCCAGTTCTTAGCTATTATGAACTGAGAAGCTATGAACATTGTAAAGCAAATATCTGTGAACTGAGGCATGGAGTTTTTAGGGTAGATGCACAGTAAGGGAATAACTGGGTCTGTTGGTAACTCTATATTCATCCTTTTTAGGAGTCTCCATATTGATTTCCATAGTGGTGTATCAGGTTACATTTCCACCAACAGTGAATGAAGGTTTCTATTTATCCAGAACCTTTGCAACATTTTTTTTTTCATTTGATTTTGTATTGTTTCCTATCCTTACTGGGATAAGGTGGGATCTCATAGTTGTTTTAATTTGCATTTCCCTGATGGTTAGGGATGTTGAATATTTTCTTAAGTGTGCATTTGCCATTTGTATTTCTTCTTCTGAGAACTCCCTATTCTGTTCTCTGCCCCATTTTGTGGGTTGTTTGATTTTTTTTTTTATTGTTTAGGTTTTTGAGTTATTTTTAGATTCTAGATATTAGGCCTCTGTCAGTTGTATAGCCAACAGAAATTTTCTCTCACTCTGTGGGTAATCTGCTGGCCCTCCTTATGGTATGCTTGTTGGTGCAAAAACTTTCCATCTTCATGAGATCCCATTGAGTGATTGTTTAAGTTCCTGAGCTACTGGGGTTTTGTTCAGGCAGTCTTTCCCCACACCTATATTGTGGAGAGTACCTCATATTTTTGCTTCCAGTACTATAAGAGTTTCAGGTCTTACATTAAGGTCTTTAATCCATTTGAACTTGATTTTTGTGCATGGAGAGATATGTGGGTCCAGTTTCATTTTTCTGCATATGAGACTTCTAGCTTCCAGAACTAAGAAACACATAATTTCTGTTTTTAGTATGTTCAATTCATAGTAATTTCTTACCCAACGCTATAAAATACTATAGATATTCAGATCTTTTAGGCCACCTACCTCCTATGAACATGCATCTTCCAGTTGGGCACTTAATAATATTAAAGGCTTTGTGACAACAGTGTTGCACTCTCTCCCTCATTGGCAGCCATTGCTATGGTAACAAAGGCCATACTTGTGAAAGGAGACTGAGACATTCTCCAGTAAAGATGGCTCCCTGCTTCCTCTTCTGAAGCCCTGTGTGTAATATAATCTCTCAGACAGCCATATTTATATAACCACTAATGTTAACTGGCTGTGCATTTGTCAGTAACAAAGTTATTTCTGTTATATCTAAAGACAGAAATGGTATAATCTATGAAAATATCCAAACATAAGCCCACTCTCCAATATCAAGCTACCATCAATCATGGGCTACAAGAGGGCGTACACCTATTAAATTCTCTCTAAGAAAAAGTAAGGGTTATTCCATTTGTCTTGTTGCTAACTTACTCTCTGTTGGAGAATCTGCTTCTCTTTTTCAGATAGATGTAGATCCTAAGGACAGAGCCACCCCATCATACCTCAAAAGGGCCCCGGCTGAAACTAAGAAAAATTGGAGAAACAAGCAAGGGGGCTGTTTTCCTGATGAATTGGGTACCAGCACAAGGGGGAAGGAGATCAACACAGAGAAACATCAACTCCTACCAAATCAAAGAGGCAGAGCCTCAGAGGCCCCAACACCTCATCACTGAAGCAGACCAAAAATGAACCCAACATGGCTCAGGGAAATTTTGCAGAAGAGGGGGCGGAAAGAATGTCAGAGCCACATGTTGGGTCATGATACCCAGAGACATTTATCTTACCCATAACTGTGTGCTAACTCCACAATGCATGACCCATATACCTCAACAAGGAGGGGCCAAGGGGAGGGGTTAGGTCACGGATGAGCCTAATAATGGTACCAAGCTGACTGTATTTGCTGAATACAAAACTAATTAATAAATAAAAAAAGAAAAAAATCAAGGGGCTGGAAAGATTGCATAGTGGTTAAGGTGCTTGCCTGCAATGCCAAAGGACCCAGGTTTCGACTCCCCAGGACCCACGTAAGCCAGATGCATAAGGGGGCACATGTGTCTGGAGTTCGTTTGCCATGGCTGGAGGCCCTGGTGCACCCATTCTCTCCCTGTCTCTCTCTCTCTCTCTCCCTGCCTATTTCTGCATCTCTCTCTCTCAAATAAGTAAATAAATAAAAATAAAATATTTTTTTTAATCAAGGTATTATATGTAAAACTTCCTCATATGGTACACTGTACATATTAAAGTTTCCATACGTGTCTGTATCCTTCCCTCATTTCTTATTCTCTTTGTAATGGAAGATGCATTGCCCCCCCCCCTGCAAAACAGCAAGTAGGTCTTTGCATCCTATACTATTTCAATACATTTTCCTTTGATATCATAATCTAGTAACATTCTACATTATGTATAAGATCAAGGTTATAGTTTAACTTAAAAAGCTGAGGGGCCTGGAGGGATGGCTTAGTAGTTAAGGCATTTGCCTGCAAAGCCAAAGGACCTAGGTTTGATTCCCCATGACCCATGTTAGCCAGATGCACAAGTGGGCGCACATGTCTGGAGTTCATTTGTAGTGGCTAGAGGCCCTGGTGCACCCATTCTCCTCTCTCTCTCTCTCTCTCTTTCTTTCTTTCCCCATCTTTCTCTGTCAAATAAATAAATAAATAATAACATATTTAAAATATATTTAAGAAAAGATGACAGGTCTGGAGAGATGGCTCAGCAGTTGTGGAGTTTATGTGCAAAGCCTGATGGACAAGTTTCAATTCCCCAGTACCCACATAAAGCCAGATGTACAAAGTGGCACATGCATCTGGAGTATATTTGAAATGGAAACAGGCCCAATTTCTCTCATATTCTCTCTCTCTCTCTCTCTTTCCCTCTCTCTTTCTGAAATAAATAAAATAGTTAAATAAAAAGTTGACAAAATTTACTCTCCGTTGGAGAATCTGCTTCTCTTTTTCAGATAGATGTAGACCCTAAGGAGAGAGCCACCCCATCATACCTCAAAAGGGCTCCGGCTGAAACTAAGAAAACTTCGAGAAATAAGCAAGGGGGCTGTTTTTCCTGATGAACCAGACACCAGCACAAGGGGGAAGGAGATCAGCATAGAGAAAAATCAACTCCTACCAAATCAGAGAGCCAGGGCCTCAGAGGCCCTCAACACCTCATCACTGAAGCCGACCAAAAATGAACCCAACATGGCTCAGGGAAATTTTGCGGAAGAGGGGGCGGAAAGAATGTCAGAGTCACATGTTGGGTCATGATATGCAGAGACATTTAGCTTACCCATAACTGTGGGCTAACTCCACAATGCATGACCCGTATACCTCAACAAGGAGGGGCCAAGGGGAGGGGGTAGGTCACGGATGAGCCTAATAATGGTACCAAAATGACTGTATTTGCTGAATACAGAACTGACTAATAAAAAAAAAAAAAAAAAAAAAAAAAAGTTGACAAATTAGTGTCATTTCAGTTTAGGAATATGTATATATATATATATATATATATATATATATATATATATATATATATATACATGCATACATACATAATATACATCTAAACTGAGATCTTAAAATTTTCTCATTAAAATCAATCTCAGTTCATTGAGTTTACATGTAAACATTGGCCAAGGTTTAACTTAAAACAAATGCTTTCAATTTCATTGTATATTACCAAATCATTGCAAGTATGAATTAACTTTAAACAAACTGAATATTTTCAAATATGTTGTTTCCTTGATCTTTGCTCTGATTGTTATAGTTTTGGGGGGTTTTGTATATAGTTTTTTAGTTTTGTTTGTTTATGGTATTTTTTCAGTATTTTATTTTGTTTTTTTCCTTGCTTGCTACTCTGTGAGTGCTCCTTATCAAAGTAAGTAAGGAAACCAAAAGAAATAATATTTTGTGTCACCATTATATTCCATTGTGTGAAGCCATTATATTCCAGTGGTGGATTTCTGAGGAATAATACCAGCACTTGAAACAGAGTACTCTCACAGAACTGGCTAGAGAAAGATCATTTAGGTAGAAATCCACTTGCCATGAAAGAAATAAGAAAATTCAGTACTGTTATTTGTTCAAACCATAAGCACTTTTTTGAGAAAACCGCAGCATAGGTAAATGCTGCCTTGGTTAAAATTACTTAGTATGACTCAGTTTCAACTACTAATCATGACTAATCATGTTGTACAAATTCAGAAGTTCTTATAACACACATTCAGCATCTTATATAAGAAAATGGCACCTCTACTACACATTTGGAATTCAGGTTTGAATCATAACATGTTCAACAACTTTAAAATAATGTAGGGCTAGCCAGGTCTGTACAGGAAGGAGACTAAGGCAGGAGGGATTGTGGGTTGCCATTTTAACAACAGCAGGGAGAATTGTGAGTTTACATTCTAACAATAAACAAGCTGACAAAAGATAAGGCTGGTCACAAGCACCTAAAACCTGGCACTTAGCTCTTATAGATGCAGGATATAAACTACACGACCAAGTCAAGACCTACTGTAATACAATCCAATAAAAAAGGACAGAAAAGCTATAGGGATCCCTCAGAAGGCATAAGGAACTCACGAAGGCCCTTTGGTAGGCCATGTAGGAAAATCATTTAATCTCCCCCAAACCATTCTCCATCTCCAGATGAAAGACAGAATTTGATTGTTGCTAGCTTGCTATAATTTGGATCGGAAATGTCCCCCCAAATCCTTATGTTGAAGATTGGTACAGTAGCTTGAAGCTCTGTTGGGAGAAGGTGGAACCATTAGAACATGGGGCCTAGAGAAGGGGAGTTAATCATTGGGAGAAATGCCTTGGTAGAGGATATTAGAATGGCTGCTGTTCTCCTCTGCCTTCTTTCTCCTCCTCCTCCTTGTTCTCCCTTTTTCCTCTCCCCCTCCTCCACCTCTTCCCTCTCCTCCTCCTTTTCCTCCTTCTTCTAGGCTACCATTAGGTTAATAGTCTGTGCTGTAGCACATGTTTCCACCATGAGTTGATAGCTTTTCCACAGGCCTAAAATAGAAAACCAATCAACCAGGACCTGAATCTTCTGAAACTGTAAGCCAAAATAAACCTTTCCTTCTTTAAAGTCTATTTTTAAGGTATTTTGTCACAATCATAGTGAGTTCACTAATGCACTCCTGCTATGAAGTCAACATACTAATACTGAAACCAGATAGAGGTACAAGAAAATAAAATTATAGAGCAGTATCCCTAAGAACTTAGATACAAAAATTCTCAAATAAAATTCTTGCGAATCAAATCCAAGAACACATAAAAAGTATCATCCAATTTTATCAACCTTGAAAACTCAGATAAAACTGAGGTTTTTTCTGAGTGATGCAAGAATGGTTCAATATATGGAAACCAACAAAAGTAAACATCATATGAATAGACTTAAGAAAGAAATCACTTAATCATTTCAATAGATGCAGAAAAATGCTCTCCCCAAAATACAACATCTCTTCATGATTCAAACACTGTGCAGACTAAGGATGGAGAAATTATATCTTAATACAATAAGGGCTTTATATAACAGATCTAAAACCCATATCATCCTAAATAGGTAAAACTTGAAACATTCCCACTATGATCTGGGTCAAAAGAGTTGTTTCTACTCTCCCTACTGCTGTTTAATATAATATGTGAAATCTTAGCTTTAGCAATAAAACAAGAGAAAGAAAAAAGATAAAAATTGATAATGATTCTTCTAGTCAAACTAGACTTATTTGGAGATGGTATGATTCTGTACTTAAAAGACCCAAAGATTCCACACAAAGAAACAACTCCTAGAGCTGATAAAACTCTCAGTAAAGTGATAGGATATGAAATTAACACACAAAAATTAGAAGCCTTCCTATTTATCAATAACAGACACACTGAGAAAGGAATAAAACAGTCCTGTGTACAATAGCCAGAACAAAATATCTTGAATTTTGAGGAAATGAGACACCTCGGCAATGAAAAATTAATACACTAAAGTAAAAAATTGAGGAAGACAAAAGAAGGTGGAAAGATATTCCATGCACATGGATAAAAAAAGTTAATATGAAATGGTTATTCTATTGAATATACAGATTTAATGCAGTTCCAACCAAAATTCCAGTAGCATTCATAACAAAAATAGGAAACAAAGTATCAGAAGTCATGTGGAAGCATAAGAGCCCAAAGATGTCCTCAGAAAAAAAGCATAGTATTGGGGGTATCATTATATCGGATTTCAAGATATTTTACAAAGCCATGGTAATAATAACAGCATAGTGTTAACACAAAAATAGACACAAAGATCATTGAAATAGAGTAATAGATACAAATTCCAGTAACTATACCCACCTTATCTTTGAAAAAGAAGCCAAAAGTGCACATTGTAGTAAAGGCATTTTCAACAAATAGTGCTGGAGAACCTGAAATACCACATGTGGAAGAATAAATCTAGACACTCTACTCTCACCCTGCACAGAAATCAACTCCAAATGAATCAATGACCTCAATATAACACATGAAACTGTGAAACTAATACAGGAAAAGGTAAGGAAAACTCTCCAAGGTATAGATGTAAGAAAAACTTTCTGAATAAGATCCCAATAGCTCAGGGAAAAATACAAATACTCAACCATTGAGAACTCATGAAACTGAAATGTTATTGCACACCTAAGCAAACTATCACAATAAATAGACAATGGGAAAACATTTTCACCAACTATAAATCTGACACAGGTTTAATATCTAGAATAGACAAAGTATTCAGAAAACTAAACATGAAAAATTTCAATAAGCATGAAAAATTTCAATCAACAAAAAATGAGGTAAGGGACTGAACTTTGAAGTTGTTAAAGGAAGAAATATAAATAGCCAATAAATATCTTCAAAAATTTAACATATTTAACCATCATGGAAATGAAAATTGAAACTACTGTGAGATTCTATCTTACTCTGTTCCAAAGGTTATAATAAAAAAAAACCTCAAATGACAACAAATGATGTTAAGAGTATGGGTAACGAGGAACCCTCATTCACTGTTATTGTTGGTGTAAACTTGTACAGGCACTGTGGAAATCACTATGACTATTGTCCAAACATCTAAAAACAGATCTAACATTTGATAAAGCTATATTAGTTTTAGGAAATACCCTAATGACTGTAGTCTCTATTGTAGGGATACCTGCTCAGCCATGTTTGTTGCTGCTCTAGTCACAATAGCTAAGAAATGGAAGCAGTCCAGATGACCATAAATTGATGAAGTAATAATTAAGATATAGTACATACATACCATGGAGTTTTATTAATCAGTAAGTTAAAATGAGAGTATAAAATACAAAGCACAGTGGATGTATATATTTATATATTTATACTAATTTTTACTAGAAGTTATATTAAGTAAGGTTTACGAGACTTAGACAAACATTTCATGTTCTCTCTCATGTGAAGATCCTTACATGGAATAGTTTGATACGTTTATGAGTGTGGTACTGGTTAGAAAGATATAATGAGGCTTGGAGGGAGGAAATACAGGTGGGAGCAGAGCAAGATGATGAGCTAGTAAAGATTCAAGTGGAGGAACAAAATACAGAAAGTGGAAGGTTATAGAAGAGGTCCAAGAGTTAGGGAGGGAGGGGTCAGAGATTGGTACACAAAACTGAAGATGGCATGAATTATTTTTATAGAAACCTAATTTTTTGTTTTCTTATTAAAAGATATAACTCTCTTAAAAAGACAGAAAGAAGATAATTTGGACAGAAGAACCCTGCTGAGGTAAAGAAAGGTTTACCCTAAAACCATATGTTGTTGTTGGCAAATCCCAGTACCAGAATTGGGTTACTCCCCACAATAAGTTGTTGTGCTAGGAGGCCTATGAGGCCTCCAAAACAATGCAGGTCATTGCCAAAGCACTTGGTTGCTAATCAGAATAAGTTGGTAAGAACCCTATTGCTGAAGAGACCTCACAATGTGGTTGTAGGACACTGAGAAATCAAGATGGAACTGAGATGGAAATTAGCTCCCTGCTAGTTAGCTATTATAGGGCTTGGAAGCACTATGAAATATGATAAGGGATAAAAGTCACCAACAGTATGAACAAGCAGTAGACCTTTTGTTGCAGTCAGGTGCACATAGCTGGCAGAAATTACCTGAACAAGAGCAGCTTGTGGGAGAAAAGGGGGGGGTATTTTAGCTTACAAACTTGAGGGGAAGCTCCATGATGGCAGTGGAAAATGATGGCATGAGAAGAGGGTGGACATCACCCTCTTGCCAACATCAGGTGGAAAACAGAAACAGGAGAGTGTGCTAAACACTGGCAAGGGGAAACTGGCTATAAAACCCAGAAGCCCACCCTCAACAATACACTGCCTCCAGATGGCATTAGTTCCCAAATCTCCATCAGCTGGGAATCTTGGATTCAGAACACCTAAGTTTATGGGGCACACCTGAATCAAACCACCACAGCCTGCAACATACAAAGTCACTATTGCAATAGTGTTACAAGAGGTATGGCGGTAATCAATTGCTCTCTGGATATGAGTCTAGGTCAGTAGGGACTAATTCATGTGTGGTGATGAAAAGAAACTCAGAAATCTATAGCTTAGAAGGCCATAGTCCCTTCAGGGAAACTTTTACTCTTCTTTGACTAAATGGAGAAGTTACACTCATCAAATTCATCTAAATGTATTCCCTTTGATCAATGCTGCTCTCATTTTGGTTAGATAATCTGCTTTTATAGATTGTGGAAAATACTGGAGAAATCTAAAACCCATCAGAATTATAAGAAGAGAAAGAAAAATGGAGTGTGTAACAAAGGAAAAGTCATCTTTATCACGCCCACCAGAACCAAGGAAGTATTAAAGATGAAGTGCTGGGTTAAATATGAGTGCTGCTCTCACTGCTAGTCTGAGAGACTTCCCCAGGGAGATGGCAGTAGAAACAGAAGAGACTCAAAATAAATGAAAGCAGAAAATAAGAGGCTTCTGAGAGCTCAGTACTAAAAGAGACTTTTAATACTCCCTCTGAGGCTCAGAAAACATTGGTGGAGAGGGGATGGAAGGAATGTCAGAACCACAAGGTGAGAAGGAATGTGAACACTTGATGCGTTGTCCTCCTCACAAGGACTGACTGGTGCAATCCATGATACCATAGTGATTACCTATATACCCCACTTATAAGGGCCTTCAGCAGAATGGGGCAGGAGAAAGGGTACAAAAGAGGATAACCTGATGTAAATATGACCAATTTATAGTATGCTTATGCTAGTTTGAATGTATGTTACCCATAGACTCAAGTGTTAAACTTGTATTTTGGGTCTCTAGCCACATTAGCTGGAGGAATGTGTTACTGGGGACAGATGCTGGGATTTAGCCAGAAGGTGTGTTTGTGGCATATCTGAATTTCAGCCCAAAGGTATACAGAGAGGTATAAGTTCTGGCAGGGCCCCTGCTGCTTTTTATCTTGGGAAGGGGTGGGTTGCTGGCTGGTGTTTTTAGTTTCTTTTTCTCTCTCTGCTTGGATCTATGGAAGTAAGCAGCTTCTTCTGCCATTCCTGGAACCTCCCCTATATCTGTAAGCTGAAATAAATCCCTTTATTCCATAAATTGTGACTGGTTTCAATGTTTATCCCAGCATCATGAAACTGTCTAAAACAAAAATCTGGAACTAAAGAGTTGGGAAATTGATGATGTGAATCTAATCATGTGGATTTTGGTCTTTTGGAACTTATGTTCTGGAAGAATATGTTTAGATTTGGTACTTTGGACTGTAGAAGCTTCATGGAGTGGTAAGCCAAATTTTATGAACTATTCTGATGAGAATTTGAAAATGATAAGTGCAGAGAGAATTGTATTGGCTTTTGACTTTTAGAAGGGGAAGGAGAGACTGCAGAGAACTTTATTTGAACTGAGCTACTGGAATAAGGGCTGGCTCTGTTCTGCTGCCCAAGCAAAGAGAGTTTGATCAAGGATGAATTTAAAAGTAAAGAATTGATGTGCTTGTGGAAGCTGAAAGATATAAGTTTTAAAGTTGGGAAAATTCAAGCAAGTTTAAAATTACAGGCACAGAAATAGGTGGTACATTACTGAAGCTGCTATTTTCTTTTTCAATATTATTTATTTATTTATTTATTTATTTATTTATTTATTTATTTATTTATTTGAGGCAGAGAGAGAGAGATAGAGATAACGGATGTTCCAGAGCCTTTAGCCACTGCAAATGAACTCCAGATGCATTCACCACCACTTTGTGCATCTGGCTTATGTGGGTCCTGGGGAATTGGACTTGGGTCCTTTGGCTTTGCAGGCAAGTGCCTTAACAGCTAAGCCATCACTCCAGCCCCTGAAGCTGCTATTTTCAAGCAGATTACCATCATTGAGGATGTCCCAACTACTTACATTTAAACAATGGAAAAATGGTTGGGGTGATTCCACCCAGGAAAGATCAAATGGTAGAAGTGCAAAAAGGAAGAAACCTGCTCTTCAAGATTGCAATTAATTTCTTCCCTGGAATAACAATATGTCTGTATCTCTGCACACCTGGTGTTGATTTTAGAAACATGAAAAATTTATGGAAGTGGGTCATGAAATGCACATGGTTCCAGAAGCCACTGCTGAAATGTGTCATGGAAGTAAGGTGTTATATCCATGAGAGAGAGGCAAATGAGGTTAATAAGAGATGGACCATGGTTTGCAATGGAGACCTGAAGATATTTTGTATATACCAAGATTACACAAGGACTACCATGGATCATTGTGGACTTGAGGTAGAATATTTCCCTGACTATTCAGCCCAGATGGAGGGATGAAAATTAAAAACCCAGAGATTGTCATCACTGGTTATGGATTTTGGATTTGAACTGCAGATGTTTGCTGTGTGCCTAATGGTTATTTATTTCGAATTGGACAGTCTCTCCTTGTTATGCCTTATAGCAGTGGTAATGCTTACTCTATGCCATTATGTGTTGAACATATGTAACTTGTTTTGATTTTATAGGACTCACAATTAATAGACAGTCTTGAATATCAGATGAAACTTGGGACTGTGGAAAAATCTTTAGTAGGTAAAGGCTATGGAGTAACCTTTAAAGATGACCTAAGTACAATTTGTAATGTGAGATTGTCATGAGTTTATTGGGGGCCAGAGGCAGAATGTATAGTTTCAGTGTATGTCCTTCATAGACTCAGGTGTCAAATTAAACTTGAAACTTGGCTTTCCAGCTCTCTGGTTGGAGGAGGTATCACTGGGGGAAAATACTGGGGTCCAGCCCAAAGGTGTGCTTAGAGATGGATCTTAATTCTAGCCCAAAGGTAGGAAGAGAGGTATGAGTTCTGGAAAGGTGCATGCTGCTTGCTGCTTTTTGGTGTTCACTGTCTAGTAGTAGTTTTACTCTCTGCTTGTGTGTATGGAAGTAAGAAGCTCTGTCCACCATTGATGGAACTTCCTCCTGGATCTGTAAGTTGAAATAAATCCCTTCCTCCCTTAAACTGTGTTTGGTTTGGATGTGCATCCGGCAACATGGAACTAACTACTACAATTTTTATATTTTAAAGTTCCCAATAAAAATACAGGTAAAATGGTGGCAGAGGAGCCATGCCAAACCAGCCTAGGGAGGGATTTAAGGAAAACCACAGCAAAATACACTCTTCTTCTGAAAAGTGAAGAAGTGTAGATTATTTTTAGACACAGTGGAGATACTGGAGAAACCAAGATCCACCAGGAAGGATGAAAATGGTCAGAATCACACAGAGGCACTTGCATCCCAACAATCCATGTGGTCAGCGTACCCGCATGGCACCACCCAACCAGGCACAACAAGCAGTGGTAGCAGCAGCGACTAAACAAGGGAAATTTTTCAACTTCATCAAGCCTTCTTGCAAAGTTAGCCAATCTGCACATTTAATGCAATCCCCATTAAAATTCCAATGGCATTCTTCACAGAAATAGAACAACAAATCCTAAAATTCATTTGGAAGCACAAAAATCCTCAAATAGTCAAAAAAATTTTGTTCAACAAACATAAGGCTGGTGGTATCACCATATCCAATTTTAAGCTATATTACAAAGCCATGGTAACAAAAACAGCATAGTATTGGCACAAAAACAGACATGTAGCTCGATGGAACAGAATAGAGGACCCAGATGTTAATCCAGGCAGCTACAGTCATCTGATTTTTGACAAAAAAAAGCCAAAAATATCCATTGTAGAAAAGATAGCCTCTTCAACAAATGGTGCTGGGAAAACTGGATATCTATATGTAGAAAGATGAAAATAGATCCTTGTCTTCTCCATGTACTAGAATCAAATCCAAGTGGATCAGGGACCTTCATATAACCTGAAATGCTGAAAATGCTAGAGGAAAAGGTAGGGGAAACACTTCAATATATTGGCATAGGTAATGACTTTCTGAATATAACCCCAATTGCTCAGAAAAATAAAGCCACTAATCAACCACTGGGATCTCATGAAATTACAAACCTTTTGTACAGCAAAGGACACTGTGAATAGAGCAAAGGGACAACCTACATAATGGGAGAAAATATTTTCCAGCTACACATATGACAGAGGATTAATACCCAGAATATATAAAGAACTCAAAAAACAGAACAATAAGAAATCAAAGAACCCAGTTAAAAAATTTGCTATGGAACTAAATAGAAAATTCACACCAGAAGAAATACAGATGGTATATAAACATTTAAAACAGTGTTCTACATGGTTATCCATCAGGAAAACGAAAATTAAAACTACTTTGAGATTCCATATCTCACCTGTCAGAATGGCTACCATCAAGAAAACAAATGACAATAAATATTGGCAAGGATGTGATAAAAGGGGAACACTTCTGCACTGTTGGTGGGAATGTAATCCGTTCCCACAATTATAGAAATCAGTGTGGAGGTTCTTGAGACAGCTAAAAATAGATTAACCATATGATCCAGCTTATAGAACTCCTAGGCATATATCCTAATGACTTTTCTCACTACCTTAGAGACTCTTGCACAACCATGTTTATTGCTGCTGTACTCACAATAGCTAGGAAATGGAACCAGCCTAAAGGTCCATTCACAGATGAATGGATAATAAAGATGTGGTACATTTAAAAAATGGAGTTCTATTCAGTGGTAAAGAAAAATGAAATTATGAAATTTGCAGGGAGATGGATGGATCTGGAAAGGACTATAGTAAGTAAGGTAACCTAGGCCCAGAAAGCCAAATTTCACATGTTCTGTCTCATATGTGGAACCAAAAATCAGTAGCACAGGCCCATAATCTAGAAAAAGGCTATAAGGAGGGAGGACAGGGAAAGTCTTAAGGGGATGGTTTTGTTTATATGTAAGTAAAAGGGCAGATGACAGGGAGGGGAAAGGCCTAAGTGAAGTCAGGGGAAGAAGTTGTATAAAAGAAGGGTGGGGGAAGGGTCAACCAAAATTCAAGATATTCTGAATGAGACATGTGAATATCTACTTTCTTGAAAAATGGCACATCCACAGATTGTTACTAGAAAATTTTCAGTGCCAGGGTTAGGATACCTTCCAGTGAGTTGTTGGCCAGGGATGTCCCTGTTGCCTCCAAAACATTACAGGCTCTTGCCAAGGCCCTTGGGTTCCCATGAGAAAGAGATGTTAAGACCCTATTGTGGAAGACTTCACATGCCTGAGCAGCAAAGTCACTGAAAAATCTAGCTGGTGCTGAGCAGAAAACCTTCTCCCTGTAGCCCAGCCAAATGAAAAGCTGAACAAAGCTGCACTGTATGCAGCCTTATGGAAGACAGAAATCATCAGTGGTGAAAACAGTGGACACTGGAAGCTTCAAGTTTGGCCAGACAGGCCAAATGACTGAACGAGTGCAATAGTGGCAGGTCTGCGCTGCAGAAAACCAACTGCTCTTTAATTGGACTGATGGCCTGCTATATGAGAAGGAATACATGCCTGGTACTGAAAACCTAACCAAAAGCCTATGGTGGGGGTGGTCATAAGCCCTAGGGTTATAAAACCTGTTCTTGTATGGATAAATGCCTATATTATTCTCACCAAATTGCCATGAAAGCCCTACAGTTAATGTTCGTACTCATATATTGATGCTACTCTCACTTCTGGTTTAGAGAAGCTTCTCTTTTCAGAAGGTGATGACCACTGGGATGACTCAAAAGGCAACATAGTGCTAAGAAGAAGTGATGGAGGAATGTCCAGCACTGAAACATCTCACACCCTCCAAGGCTCAGTGTCCATTGTGGAAGAGGTGGTAGAAAGTATGTAAGAGCCAAAGGAAGGGTATCACTCCTTACATACAATTGTCTGGACAGAAATTGGTCTCAGTATCCATGACCCTGCAGTGCCTAGCAAAACCTACACAAGACCCTCATAATAGGAGGAAAAGATGATGACATCAAATTAAAAGAGAGACTAATGGAGAGAGGGAGGGGATATGACGGAGAGCAGAGTTATGAAGGGGAAAGCAGGGGAGGGGAGGGAAATACCATGGTTGTTTGTTTTCTGTAAGTATAAATGTTGTTAATAATACATATATATATATATATATATATATATATATATATATTTAAAATTTTATCTTCATATACATCAATATCAACATAGTGAAGAACTTCTAGCATAAGAAGCAATGTAGTGCAGTTAGAATGAATTTCAGCCTCATTCTTTCATAGTTCTGTAGTACTGACCAGAGTTTAATCTCACTGTGCTTAAGTGTTCTAATCTTTGAAATAGGAAAAGTAAGGCTAATGTGAGGGTCAACTGATCTAGTATAAGTACAAAGTTTAGAACACTGTCTGCTATATAGTAAGTGCTATAAAATCAGGTCTAGCTAAAATGAGGACTTTAAGAAACAGCTGGAACCTAAGTAGGAACAATAGATTTGCATCTCTTTTGTCACAGGCTCCTACTGACTTCAAGGGTGATACAGTTTACATTGTTCTTTTCTCAGCCAGTGCTACTAAAGACTTAAAAATGAGCTTCTGTATCAGTCTATATTCTCTCAGCTGCATACACCAAGAATGGATTACAGGCACAAGAGATTTTCTGGGAACTTCTAATGAAGGTTGAAGGAGAATTTAGCTCCAGCCTAATATTAAGCTTTTCTGAAGTATTAGACATTGTTCAGTTCTTACAGAAACAAATTCTCAACAAAGCAAGCTATTTCAAACCATCTGTCCACTTTGCCCCTTCCTGACTTCCCCACACACCCTGCCATGGCTTCTTTCATTCAAAAGAAAATTTCTTGAGATCCAGAGAAAAATATATCCACTTTGAATTGCCTACTTTATTAGATAGAAGAATGTCATTAAGAAAGTTGCCACTTTTCAGCAACCAAAATAATAATATCCATACTTCTTTTCATCTTGACTTTATACAACCCAATCCTGTTCTTCATTTACTCATCCCTTCTTTTATCAAGGACATGTTGAGTATGAAATGTGTTTGCATTGACTTGTACCAGTGACAGAGTACCTTATACAAAATTATCTGCCATGTATTAATTTCCCTATTAGGAAACTCAAAACATTTTAGGGATTTAAAGCATAAATGATTTAAATGATTTAAAGCATAAAATAGGGTAAATTCCAGTAGTTTCAAGCTACCCTATTTTTCATAAACATGTTATGTGATGGCACTGGACGGTTGAAGGTATGTGCCATCAAATCAGGATTGGAGCATTACCATGTATATGATTGGGAAAATTCTGGACGTCATTTTCCTTGTCATAATCTGAAAGACAGAGACAACTATACTTATCTCAAAAAGTATATATTGATTCATGCATACAAAGTGCTAACTACAGTGATAGGAGTGAAAACGGAATGTAGAAAATTGATATAGACATGTGGGAAAACAAATTTAGACTTTTAAATGGAATTCAGAGGAGGATAAGTCTGCCTAAAGGAATAAAAATATCCAGATAAAGAAACAGAGTGATAAATTTGAATACATTAATACTATTAATCTTTACAGGATAAAATATAGCATATACACAATTTTTTTATTTATATTGCTTTCCTTGAGGTATAGCTCCTATATGATAAAAATCCAGGGCAGTACAGAATATTTTGATTCTTCCAAAATTTTCCTTCATATCACTTTGCAATACAGGCAATTAGCAATCTGTTTCTATCACACAGTGTGTTTAGTCTGCTCTATAATTTCATATAAATGAAGCCATACAGCTCTCCTCAGTGACTGGCTTATTTTTTTTGAAAAAAAAATGAGCAAAAACAAAAGTCTTTAAAAGAATATACCAGGGCTGGAGAGATGGCTTAGTGGTTAAGGCACTTGCCTGCAAAGCCAAAGGAGCCAGGTTCAATTCCCCAGGACCCATGTAAGCATGATGCATAAGGTGGTGAATGCATCTGGGGTTTGTTTGCAGTGGCTGGAGGCCCTGGCATTCCCATTCTCTTTCTCTCTTTCTATCTCTACCTGCCTATTTCTGTATCTCTCCCTCCCTCTCTCTCTCTCTCTCTCTCATTCTCAAATAAATAAAAATAAAATGATGTGCTTATCTGGTTAAGCTTTGCTTAAAAAAAGAATATACCAGAAAAAATAGTTTCAACGATTATAACAACAATTAATCACTTATTAATAAGACCAACATAACTCACATGATCAAATATATTTCACCAGTTAAAGAAATTACAAAGAGCCAATAAAATCATGTAAACTTTCTTACCTTTCCTGGTTCTTTTACTGTTTACTGCAAAATTTTATTTGTATACATACTTATTGTACAAAGCAGTGTGTTTTATAATGACATCTTTATCTTTGTTTTTCAAGGTAGGGTCTCACTCTAGCACAGGCTGACCTAAAATTACTATGTAGTCTCAGGTTGGCCTCAAGCTCACAGTAACCCTCCTACCTCTTCTGCAGAGTGCTGAAATTAAAGGTGTGCACCACCATGCCCAGCATAATGACATTTTAAAAAATTAAACTTTATTTATCTATTTACTTATTTCAATGAGAGAGAGAGAAACGCAAATACAGAGAGAGTATTTCCTCCAGCCACTGCAAACAAACTCCAGATGCATATACCATGTGCATCTGGCTTTTGTGGGTACTAGAGAATGAAACCTGGGTCTTTAGGCTTCATAGGCAAGCGCCTTTCCAGCCCCATAATGACATTTTCATTCAAGTGTATCATATATTTTGACTGTATGTCCCCATCACACTCTCATGTTCCTCTCTATTGCTTATCCTCCCTTGTGTGTATAATTAGCTTACTTAATTCATAAGAAAAACAACTAAAATCTATAAAGTGACTTTATTGTTTTCACTCGCCATATGGAAAAAATAAGTTAAATATTGATAATATGTCTTATAGGTAAATTCAGTCACATAACAAACTTTCAGTCAATGTTAGATTGCAAAACTGAGAGTGTTTCCATGAGATAATATAATATAGCCTAGATATATAGTAGCTATAAAAGTGCACTCTGATGTTTCAAAGCTGAAAAGGCTGACTGTATATTTCTCAAAATGTATCTCTGTTGTTAACAGTTATATGACACATGGGAAATGGATACCATCAAATGAAGCTGGAAAGAACATGGAGTAAAGGTGTCTGCTGGTGTGGTCAGATTCACTGCCATGGCCTCAAGTATGGGGGAACCCAATTTGAACTTAAACTACCAATAAAAATATCAACAATAGAGGCTAGAGAGATGGCTTGGCAATGAAAGCTCTTGCCTGGAAAGCAAAAGGCTGCAGGTCTAATTCCCGAGGACCCACGTAAGCCAATGCACAAGGTGGCACATTTGTCTGGAATGTGTTTGCAGTGGCTGAAGACCCTGCGATGCCTATTCTTCCACTCTCCCTCTCTCAAATTAAATACATAAATTACATTCAAATGAGTTCTCCAGGTTCTTTTTTGTTTTGTTTTAAAGCCAGATATGGTGGCACACACCTTTAGTCTTAGGAGACAGAGGTAGAAGGATCACTATTTGTTTGAGGCCACCCTGAGACTTCTTAGTGAATTCTAGGTCAGACTGGATTAGAGAGAAACCCTACCTCAAAAAAAGAAAAAAAAAAAGAAAAAGAAAAAGAAAGAAAGAAAGAAGAAAGAAAGGAAGGAAGGAAGGAAGGAAGGAAGGAAGGGAGGAAGGGAGGGAGGGAGGAAGGAAGAGATAAAGAAATAAAGCAAAACAGAAAACAAAAAAACCCACAACATCAATAATACAATGGAAAATCAGTACTATTTGCCACTATTCGAATGGGGACATTTCCTGACTCTCTGAAGGAGTACTGGGGCCAAGCACTTAAAGGATATTTGGACTTACCCACTGGCTCTTCTCTGTACATAGACATTCAACTTCTTAATCTTGGTATTAACTAGCTTTCTATATTTGGTGTAAAATATTGCAATCAATAAAATGTAAATTTTATGTCTTATACCTTCAACCACTAGAAAATGATTCATGCAACCATTTGTGGTGGTGCACACCTTTAATCCCAGCACTCTGGAGGCAGAGGTAGGAGGATCGCTGTAAGTTAGAGGCAAGCTTGAGACTACATAGTGAATTCCAGGTCTATCTGGGCTAGAGCAAGACCCTACCTCAAAAAAGAAAGAAAGAAAGAAGGAAGGAAGGAAAGAAAGAAAGAAAATAAAAAGGATGAACAAAAAGAAAAGAAAGGGAGAAAAATGAAAATGACTAATGGCAAAAGAAAATGATGGGTGAGGTGCTGGTGTGTTTGGGGTCTGAGTGTGTTTGGGGCCTGTGGCTCAGACCAGAAGAGAACCAAGGACAACTAAAATCTATCAATAAGACAAGAAAAGATATATGACTCCCTGACAGGAGACGAAATCTCATATCAGCCAGAGCCCTGGTGAAACCGCAAAGGAATGGCGACATGAACAGGTGCGATCCTTCAATAGCAAGCCTGACAACCTGCACCCGGGTGATGGAAACAAACACTGAAGATACCCACAACACACCAAAACAGAAATCCAGAAGTTTATGAGAGCCTTACACTAAAGTAGACTTAAAACAAACCCACCATGGCTCAGGGAATTTTGCAGAAGAGAGGGTTGAAAGATTGCAAGAACCACAGGGTGGGAGGGAATATCCAGAGGTATTGCCCCTCTTATGCACAATAACCTCATAACCCACAACTCCATGGTGAACACCAGCAAACCCATTTAGGAGCACCAGGAATGGAATGGGGCCAGGGAGGAAGGAAATGATGGTACCAACACATGATGTGTCCATACAAAGTTTCTATTTAATAAAAAAGAACATAATATTTTCATAAAAAATTAAAATAGAAAGAAAATGACTAATGCAAGTCTGAAGCTCTACAGACCCAAGATCCTAAATAAGGCACTTTCTGGCCCTGATTAAGTTCAGTGAACATCTCTGGGCCAATAACTGGTGATCAGGCAGTCAAGGTTCCAACATAAGCCTGGATCCACACTGCTGAGACAATCCACTGCTTCAGAAAACTGGCAGTGACTTGACACCTACCAGATGAAAGATGAAGAAGGCATACTTTTCAGCATGAGGGAATGCTTTCATTAAAGAGAAATAATTCATCCAGATATGAAAGAAGTGGCGATATGCAGGCACTAAACATCTCTATTAATTAACTAGGCAAATAAAAGATGAACTGGTATAATCAAATGCAAAGTGCATTTGAAATATCAATCAGACTTCCGGCCAAGATGGCGACCGCCTAGCTGCGCTGCAAATCCCAGGGAAAGAAAGGCAAGATATTAAGGGTATATAGTGGCTTTTAGGGGAGAGAAATCTGGGAGGGCACAGAGGTGGGGGAACAGGGAATCGCTGGTCCCCTTTCGGGCGGGTAGGCACCCCTCGCCCCAAATAACCGCCGTGTTCAAAGCTCCACCGCTCCGGAGCACGCACAGCTGCCACTGCGCGCCGTTCATTCCCTCCGCGTGGAAGCTCAGACTGCTCCGCACCCTTGTCCACTCACCCACCTACTGAGTGTGCCCAGTCCCACAAGCTCAGACTGTATCTCTCGCTTGCGTCAGCTCAGGTGCCACCCCCTACCTGCCTGCCGCACCGGCAGGCCGCCATTGTCCCGTGGCGGGGGAGCGCAGACTGCTTCCGGTTCCCAGCGTTCCCAGCCAAAGTCTGGGCAGCTTCAGTGCTTGGTGCCTCAGTGCCACTCCTAGCTCGAACGCAGGCAGCTGTGGCACAGTACCGCTTGAGAACTCAACCAACCTTGGTGCCCCTGCCAGGTAGTAGATAGGCGGCTTTGGCAAGTGAGATTATTCCCTGCGTGCGGAAGCTTAGACTGCTCCGCACTCCCGTCCACTCACCCTCTGTCTGCCGCGCGGCTGTCCACAATTGTCCTGTGGCGGGGGAGCGCAGACTGCTGCCGGTTCCCAGCGTGCCTAGCCAGAGTTCGGGCGGCATCAGTGCTTGCTGCCTCAGTGCCACTCCTAGTTCGAACGCAGGCAGCCTTGGCACATTACTGCTTGAGAACTCAGGCAACTTCGGCGCCCCTGCCAGGCAGTAGATAGGCGGCTTTGGCAAGTGACAGCCAAAGCCCAGGCTTCTTGGCAACGCCCCCAGGCTGCATAAGATTCCCATTGTTCTTGAGCACAGGCTGATACGCCCACTTATCTGCCCATACACTGTCATGGGCAGAACACAGCGCAAAAGAAATAACATGAATAATCAAATGCAAGAAAATCCAATTAGATCACCCACTCCCACAATGAATACTTCTAACCAAAACATAGAAGAACAAATAGGACCAGAACACCACATTGAAGCTATGAGCAATGCAACTCTAACCAACCTATTGGTAGAACTTGCAGGAAAGCAACAAAGGGCCGACAATCGTGTGGATGCTGCCATCACTAAACTAGAACTAATAGATAAGAAATTGGAAGGATTAGATAAGAAAATGGAAGGATTTCAAAGAGAGTTAAGAGATTTGAGGGAGAGTGAAAAAAAAGGAGACCTTAAAAATCAGCTGGCCATGCTAAATGAAGACATAAAGAAATGCAAGGATGAACTCCAAGAATCATCAAGAAAATCAGAAAATGATGTGAAAAGGGAGCTTGACAGAGGGATGGAAATTATACATAGAAAAATAATAGAAAATGCAAACTTAATTGAACAAGCCCAAAACTCACTAGAAGCTCTCAAGAATAGAGTCAGCCAAGTGGAGGATAGAAACTCTGATCTGGAAGACAAGATGGAAGAAACAGTTAGAGAGTTCAAAAATTTCAGTAAGTTTAAAAGCTCCTGTGAACAGAACACGAGGGAATTGTGGGATACAGTTAAACGTCCCAATATCAGGATCATTGGAATACCAGAAGGAGAAGAAATCCAGACCAAAGGCATGGAGAACTTATTTAACAAAATAATTGAAGAAAACTTCCCCAATCTCTTAAAAGAAAGGCCCATCAAGATACAAGAAGCCAATAGAACTCCAAACAGACTGGACCAAAGGAGAAACTCTCCAAGACATATTATTATTAAGACTCTAAACATTGACACCAAAGAGAAAATCCTAAAAGCAGCTAGGGAAAAACAGCACACCACCTTCAGAGGTAACCCCATCAGAATTACTTCAGCCTTCTCAATAGAAACCCTGAAAGCTAGAAGAGCCTGGAATGAAACACTGCAAAGTCTAAGAACCTACGGCTTCCAACCCAAACTACTCTACCCAGCAAAAGTATCCCTCATAATAGATGGTGAACAAAAAACTTTCCATGACAAAACTCAGCTTTACAATTATATGAACACAAAACCAAACCTACAGAGAGTATTTCAGGAAATTCTACACAGAGAAGAAAAAGATAATCAAACACAATTGCCTACAAGAAGCAGATCACAACAACCAAACTCAGAGTAGGCACAAAAATCTTCAATGTCCATGAAAACTCCAACCCACATTTACCATCACAATATGGCAGGGATCAAATCAAATCTCACAGTCATTACCCTAAATATTAATGGCCTTAATTCACCCATCAAGAGACACACGCTAACAGGATGGATCAAAAAATTAGACCCCTCAATCTGTTGCCTTCAAGAAACCCACCTCACCATTAAAGACAGACATCTCCTCAGGGTGAAAGGGTGGAAAACAGTATTCCAAGCAAACGGGAATAAGAAACAAGCAGGTGTAGCTATATTAATATCGGATAAAATAGACTTCAAACCAAATATAATCAAAAAAGACAAAGAAGGCCACTTCCTACTTATCAAGGGAACGATCCATCAAGAGGATATTACAATCATAAATCTGTATGCACCAAACACAGGGGCACCACAGTTCATAAAACAAAACCTACTTGACAATAAAACAGAAATAACCACAAACACCATCATAGCTGGGGACTTCAATACACCATTATCAGTAATAGACAGATCATCCAAACAGAAACTCAACAGGGAAGTAAGAGAGCTCAACAAAACCATAGATCACTTAGACCTAACGGACATCTACAGAACATTCCATCCCAAATCCACAGATTACACATTCTTCTCAGCAGTCCATGGAACATTCTCTAAAATAGACCATATGTTGGGTCACAAAGACTGCCTCCACATATTTAGGAAGATTGACATAATTCCCTGCATGATATCAGATCACAATGCTATATTGCTTGAAATCAACAATAAAAGACCCACCAAGAATCCCAAAGGCACCTGGAAACTGAACAACACATTTTTAAACAATAAATGGATAGTGGATGAAATAAAAAATGAAATTGCAAAATTTCTGGAATTGAACGACAATGAGAACACATCGTATCAAAACTTATGGGACACAATGAAGGCGGTCCTCAGGGGAAAATTCATAGCACTCAATGCCTTCGTAAAAAAGACAGAAAGGTCCCAAATCAATAACCTAACCATCCACCTAAAGGCACTGGAAAAACAAGAAAAATCCAACCCAAAGAGCTCCAGAAGGAAAGAAATAATTAAAATCAGAGCAGAAATCAATGAATTGGAAACCAAGGAAACAATTAAGACAATTGAAAAAACAAAGAGCTGGTTCTTTGAAAAAATAAACAAGATTGACAAACCCCTGGCCAATCTGATCAAGCAAAAAAAGGTGAAGCTTCAAATTAACAAAATTCAAAATGAAAAAGGAGAGATCACAACAGACATAAGTGAAATTGGGAGAATCATCAGGACTTATTTCAAAAACCTCTACTCCACAAAACTGGATAATGTGGAGGAGATGGATAAATTCTTGGACGCATACCATCTACCAAAGCTAAACATAGAGCAGATTAATCACCTCAATCAACCCATCACACTCATGGAGATTGAAAAAGTAATAAAAAACCTCCCAAAAAAGAAGAGACCAGGACCAGATGGCTTCTCAGCTGAATTCTATCAAACCTTCATGGAAGAACTCAAACCAATCTTCCTCAAACTGTGCCACACAATTGATGAAAAGGGAAAGCTACCCAACTCCTTTTATGAAGCTAGCATCACCCTAATTCCAAAACCAGGCAGAGATGCCACAAGAAAAGAAAACTACAGGCCTATTTCCCTGATGAATTTAGATGCAAAGATCCTAAACAAAATCCTTGCAAACCGAATCCAACAACACATCAAAAGCATTATCCACCTTGACCAAGTGGGATTCATTCCAGGAACACAGGGGTGGTTCAACATACGGAAATCTGTCAATGTAATGCACCACATAAACAAGGTTAAACATAAAAACCACATGATCATTTCGATAGATGCAGAAAAGGCCTTTGACAAGATTCAACACCACTTCATGTTCAAAGCATTGGAGAGAGTTGGCATGGTTGGTTCATATCTCAACCTAATAAAGGCAATATACGAAGCTCCGAAGGCCCAAATAATACTTAATGGAGAGAGACTGGAGGAATTCCCATTAAGATCAGGAACAAGACAGGGTTGTCCACTCTCACCTCTGCTTTTCAATATAGTTCTGGAAGTCCTAGCTCAAGCAATAAGACAGGAGAAGGAAATAAAAGGGATACAATTTGGAAAGGAGGAAGTTAAGTTAGCTTTATTCGCTGATGACATGATTATATATGTAAGAGACCCGAGAGACTCCATCCCAAAACTCCTGAAGGTGATTAACTCCTATAGCAAAGTAGCAGGATACAAAATCAATGCACAAAAATCAATAGCCTTTCTTTGTGCAAAGGACAAAGATACAGAAAAAGAAATAAGGGACATAGTCCCATTTTCAATTGCGACACAAAAAAATAAAATACCTTGGAATAACGTTAACCAAGGAAGTGAAAGATCTATACAATGAAAACATAAAAACACTCAAAAAGAAATTGAGGCGGACTTGAGAAAATGGAAAGACCTCCCATGTTCATGGATAGGCAGAATTAACATTGTGAAGATGACAATCCTACCAAAGGCAATTTACAGATTTAATGCAATACCAATTAAAATCCCCACAGTGTTCTTCACAGAGATAGAAAAAATGATCTCAAATTTCATATGGAAAGGCAGAAGGCCTCGCATTTCCAAACATATCCTCAGCAAAAGAAATACCTCTGGAGGCATCACCATACCTGATCTAAAGCTATATTACAAAGCCATAGTAATAAAAACAGCATGGTACTGGCATAAAAACAGGACTATAGATCAATGGAATAGACTTGAGGACCCGGACTTTGGGTCAAGCAACTATAGCTACTTGATATTTGATAAAGGCCCAAACAATATAAGCTGGAAAAAAGACAGCATCTTCAACAAATGGTGCTGGACAAACTGGATAACCATATGCAGGAAACTAAAACTTGACCCACACATTTCACCATGCACTACACTCAAGTCCAAATGGATCAAAGATCTCAATAGAAGACCAGAAACTAGAATACTACTGGAAGAAAATTTAGGAAGTACATTCCATGATATAGGAATGGAAAAAGACTTCCTGAACAAAACCCCAGTAGCTCATGAACTTAAACCATCACTCAACCAATGGGACCACATGAAGCTGAGGAGTTTCTTTACAGACAAGCATACAATTAGCAAAGCCAATAGATTACCCACAGAATGGGAGAAAATATTTGTGGGTTATCCAACTGATAGAGGCCTAATCTCTAGAATCTACAAAGAACTCAAAAATCTAAACAGTAAGAAGTCAAACACCCCACTCACAAGATGGGGCAAAGAGCTGAACAGGCAGTTCACAGAGGAAGAAATAGAAATGGCAAACATACACTTAAGAAAATGTTCATCATCCCTAATCATCAGAGAAATGCAAATTAAAACAACTATGAGATTCCACCTTACCCCAATAAGGATAGCAAGCATCAAAAAATCAAATGAAAATAAATGCTGGCGAGGATGTGGAGAAGTAGGAACACTCATCCACTGTTGGTGGGAATGTAGGATGGTACAACCACTTTGGAAAGCAATATGGAGACTTCTGAAAAAGCTGAGTATAGAGATACCAACAGACCCAGTTATTCCCTTACTGGGCATCTACCCTAAAACCTTCAAACCACAGACTAAAGAGATTTGCTCAACCATGTTTATAGCGGCTCAATTTGTAATAGCTAAGAGCTGGAATCAACCCACATGTCCATCACTAGACGAATGGATAACTAAGATGTGGTATATCTACACAATGGAATTCTATACAGCAGTAAGAAAAAATGACACAATGAAATTTGAGGAAAAATGGTTGAACCTGGAACAGATCATTCTCAGTGAACTTACCCAATCACAGAAAAAAAATCGCCACATAGTCTCACTCATCTACAGCACCTAACCTGAATCTACCGAAGAAACTTTACATACCCAGCAAGCATCTCCTAGATTAGACACTAGGATGGAAGGGGAGGGAGGGGAGGGCATCAAAGGGGTGGGAAACACAAATCTAGACCCAAACGGCAATGGTACCATAATCTTCTACTTACTAAAAGATAGACCAAATGGCTGATCCTTCACCAGGCCCTTACAGGGAACACCTGAACCACAAGACACTGGAGAGGGTAAGATTAAGACTAACCTTAGTCTCCTACATCTTCCCTCCCTCACTTCCCCTCTCCCTGTCTCTCTCTCTCTTATCTCTAACTCTTGTATATTAGTTATCTTTTTCCTCATTTTCTTAGTGGGCACTGACCTGTAACTCCCAGAACCAGCATGGGTCTATCATCCACAATGAGCTTTTGATCAGAGAGACCTACAAGGTTTCCTAAAAGACAGACAGATTTCTGTCAGAGTACTTGATGACCCACCAAAGGTTAGTGGTAAGACCCTACTGCTGAAGATACCTTATGTGATTGACATGCAAATTAGAATGGCATGGCTGGAAGTTGGACGAGAGTCAGTCCCCAGACAGTCAGTGCGTCTAGTGCCAGAAGGTGCTACATGGGCGACTGGGGGAAATTGACCAATACCTATCGAAGCAACGCATGGTCTAACCTACTTAGCAGCAAATAACTTATTGTGATGCACACACAAGTGCAGTGGTGGCACACAGCCATGGTGGGGAACCAACTGCTCTCAATTTGGCTAACTGATCCCCTCACTGGTATGGGACCCATAGCTGGAGCTGGGAAACAAGTCAGAACCATATCCAAACATAAGCCCACTCTCCAGTATCAAGCTACTATCAATTGTGGGCTACAAGAGGGCCTACACCTATTAAATTCTCTATAAAAAAAAAAAGTAAGGGTTATCTCATTTGTCCTGGTGCTAACTTACTCTCCGTTGGAGAATCTGCTTCTCTTTTTCAGATAGATGTAGACCGTAAGTAGAGAGCCACCCCATCATACCTCAAAAGGGACCCGGCTGAAACTAAGAAAACTTCGAGAAACAAGCAAGGGGGCTGTTTTCCTGATGAACCGGACACCAGCACAAGGGGGAAGGAGATCAGCATAGAGAAAAATCAACTCCTACCAAATCAGAGAGCCAGAGCCTCAGAGGCCCTCAACACCTCATCACTGAAGCAGACCAAAAATGAACCCAACATGGCTCAGGGAAATTTTGCAGAAGAGGGGGCGGAAAGAATGTCAGAGTCACATGTTGGGTCATGATATGCAGAGACATTTAGCTTACCCATAACTGTGGGCTAACTCCACAATGCATGACCCGTATACCTCAACAAGGAGGGGCCAAGGGGAGGGGGTAGGTCATGGATGAGCCTAATAATGGTACCAAACTGACTGTATTTGCTGAATACAGAATTGACTAATAAAAAAAATATATATTTAAAAAAATAAAAAAATAAAAAAAAAAGAAATATCAATCAAGACTAAATTTATACATGTCTACTAATTTCACTTTAGTTATTTATCCTCAAATTAACATATACATGCAAAAGTCACTCATTGCTTTATTCATCAAATATTGTATATACTGTGAGCCCTGTACTATTCTAAGAGCTATGATAATAGCAAAATGAAAAGCATCCTGAATTTACATTTGAGTGGGGAACAGAGGTGAGAAACAAATGATTGGCATGTAACGGGTGCTTACATTCTGCCCAATCTCAACTTCTAAATGCACGGTATCGCAATTAAGTGTATTTTCTGTTTATACTTAGAAGTTTTCATTATCTTCAAAGTTCCCTTTGTAACACCACATATACTTGTAATCAAAAATTGCATCAGATGGGCTGGAGAGATGGCTTAGCCGTTAAGGTATTTGCCTGCAAAGCCAAAGGATCCTGGTTCGATTCTACAGGACCCACGTAAGCCAGATGTACAAGGTGGTGCATGCATCTGGAGTTCATTTGCAGTGGCTGGAGGCCCTGGCACGCCCATTCTCTCCCTCCCTTTCTCTCTCTCTCTCTCTCTCTGCCTCATTCTCTGTCTCAAATAAATAGATAAAATATATATTTAAAAATTGTATCAGGTTATGTCTAATTTTTGTGAAATTGTGCAATTTACAAGGCAAGTTCACCTCTGTCACACTGCTTGCATTCAACAACGCCATGAGCCAGGCTGAGGCAGGCATTTATTGCTGTATTCACCACCAAATTTGCAGTTCCAAAGTGTAAAGTGAGTGCCAAATAAGAATTGTTGAAGAAGTCATAAGGGCAAGGACACAGCACTACTTCATACAAGTTACCCAGCCCAGTGTTGTAATTTTCAATTTTGGGCTTTTTCATATACAAAAATTTTCAAGTTCTAAGATCTTTTAATCATAAGATTGTAGCATTCCTCCATTTTACTTTGCAGCTGTTACTGCTTCGAGCCTTAACTTTTAAGTAAATGCAAAATTAAATATTTTGTCGACACTAGATTCGCAAATCAGAAATTGCTCTTGTAAAAACTGTGGTGTTTCTAACTACATAAGTTGTAATATAATTACAAATGTAATTACAACAGAGAACAAGTATTCACTCTGCACATAATTAAATGTGTCAAGAGAGGTGAGCATGTTTGTGTCCATTCTCTTTCTTGGAGAAGATTCATCAAATGCTATGACATGATTTTGCACATGTCTACATAAAGGCAATGTATGGGTGCCATAGGAATGGAAAATCTTTTCCTAGGCAAACACTTTGTGCTGAAGCTCTTCTGAAAAGAAGGGATCCTTAAGGAGGACATAAGACTTTAGTTATTTCATTCTAGATTACAAAGAATAGAACACACATAGTTTCTCACCTAAAGTTCATGGTCATTTCCTACATAGCCCTAATAGCTCATGGACAGTAAGTAGATTATAAAATATCACAAATCCTTTGAAAATTCCAGCCTTTGACCTAAATGATCTTGAGTAAGTCATTTAAACTCCCTCCATTCAAACTACCCTAAAAAACAGAGACAATATTATTTATCTTCCAAGATTTAAGTCATAAGTGTATTTGATCACCTGGAGGAATCCCAACACCAAATAAATGCAAATAAATACATGGATATGGCCACAATTTGTTTAATCATTCACCCATGAAAACACATCTGGGTGTTTGCCTGATAAAAATAAAGATTGCTTGAATATTCATGTATTTGGGGGTTTTGGTGAATTGTTTTTGTTTCCTTGAGATGAATCTCCCAGAGTGGAATTACCAGATGTGTGCTAGTTTCAAGCTTCAGTTTATAAAATATCTTTCAAGAATATTTGCACTGGGTTGGGCATGTAGTTCAATGGTAAAGCATTTGCCTAGCTTTCATGAGGTCCCTACTTCCATCTCCAGAACCCAAAAATAAAGAAAGGAAGGAAAGAAGGAAGGAAGGAAGAAGGAAGGAAGGAAGGAAGGAAGGAAGGAAGGAAGGAAGAGAAAAAGAAACAAGAAATTAAGAAACAAATATTTTAAAAATAAAATGGTCATGATATGCAGAGACATTTCTCCTACCCATAACTGTGGGCTAACTCCATAATGCATGACCCATATACCTCAACAAGGAGGGACTAGGGGGAAGGGGTAGGTCATGGACGAGCCTAACAATGATACCACCTTGATTGTATTCACTGAGTACAAAACTAATTAATAAAAATAATAATAAATTAACAAAATAAAATAAAATAAAGATGAGATTAGAATATCCCATCTTAAATAATAAATCAATAAGGGAATCTAAAGGAAAAAACAAGACCCTATACTAGATGATCATCAACAGATGAGTGGATAAAAACTATAATAACTGTACACAATGAAATTTTATTCAGCCCTAAAGAAAAACAAATAAATAAAATAAAAATAAAATTAAGGACCAGAGTTTAGATCTCTACCACCCATGCAAAAGCCAGACACAGCAGCACATGTTGTGTCCCAGTGTCCCTCAGGAGAGATTGGAGACAGAGACAGGATTGTCTCAGATTGTGGCCAACTATCCTGGAACATGCAGCAGTGAACACCAGACTCTGTCTCAAGCAAGGTTGAAGTTGCCAACCTATGACCAACATTTAACGTTTTCCTCCTATCTCTACATGTATGCTGTGGCCTATACACACACACACACACACACACATGCATGTACGCATGCACTCATGCACACACTTTGAAAAAGAAGGTCTGCACATGTTTTTTTACATCCCCACCAACCACACATGAAAGATAATTTCTTCACATTCTTAGAAGTATTTTCTAATGCTACTGCCTTTTATTTGAGCTATCCCTACATGCAGTGATAGCTCATTATAAGTCAATTTATGTATATAAGATTTATTTTATTGTTGTGTGTGTGTGTATATATACATACATCTGGGCCTCATACAACTGCAAACAAATACCAGACACTTGTGCAATTTTTATCATCCAGCTAATATGAGTGGCTTGGGATTTAAACTCAAGACAACAGCCTTTGCAAGCAAGTACCTTTAAGCACTGAGCAATCTTCCCCAGCCCCCATTTTGGTTTTAATGTTCATATTCCTAGTGGCTAGTGATTTTTAACATATTTTCATGTGCTTATTTGCCATCTTTTATCCTATTTAGTGAAATATCTGTTCAAGCATTTTGTCTATTTGCTAATCATGTCATTTATAGATTTTTTTTGTTTTAATATTTGAGAGTTCATTATGTATTCTAGATACTAGTACATCCTTTTTGGAAAACTATTTAGCAAATATTTATTATATTTAACATGAGCTTTCAGTAGATGGCCCG
The DNA here is from genome assembly GCA_036346955.1 of Dipus sagitta. Taxonomy (NCBI): domain Eukaryota; kingdom Metazoa; phylum Chordata; class Mammalia; order Rodentia; family Dipodidae; genus Dipus; species Dipus sagitta. The sequence goes on from CM070781.1 coordinate 10,583,132, forward strand.
TAATTGGGTCATGATTTTATAAACCACTCTTAAAATCTATATACTTTATTATTTATTCATTTTTATATATTACATGTTGGTAATATTCCCATCAGGTAATGCTCTTATGTTCCCTCCCATGTGTCCCCATTCCACTCAGGGTCCGCCTCAGTGGCATTATTAGTATTCATTATGGTGTGTCATGAATGCTTCAGTCAGTCTTTGTGAGGGAGACAATGCCTCAGGATACTCCTTCCCACCTAGTGACTCTTACAATGTTTCTGCCCCCTCTTCTGCAATGTGTCCTGATCTTTGTGAGCAGTGTTATAAGTGTGCTTAGTGTTACAAGTTTCCTTTAGTGTTGAGCTCTCAGCAGTCTCTGATTTTCTGTCTCAATTAGTTTTGAGTCTCCTTAGTGTCTATCACAGTCCCTAGAGGGGATTCTCAGGCTAGCAGTGAAAGCAGTACTGCTATTTAACCTACTACTTCCTCTATTATGTTTCTTGGCCCTTGAAGACAGAGATTAATTGTCTTGTGCTAGGCAGTAGACTTCCTTTTCTTTTTCTTTTTTTTTTAAAGATATATATTTTTTTATTAGTTAGTTTTGTATTCAGCAAATATAGTCAGTTTGGTACCATTATTAGGCTCATCCGTGACCTACCCCCTCCCCTCGGCCCCTCCTTGTTGAGGTATATGGGTCATGCATTGTGGAGTTAGCCCACAGTTATGGGTAAGATAAATGTCTCTGCATATCGTGACCCAACATGTGGCTCTGACATTCTTTCCGCCCCCTCTTCTGCAAAATTTCCCTGAGCCATGTTGGGTTCATTTTTGGTCTGCTTCAGTGATGAGGTGTTGGGGACCTCTGAGGCTCTGGCTCTCTGATTTGGTAGGAGTTGATTTTTCTCTGTGTTGATCTCCTTCCCCCTTGTGCTGGTATCCGGTTCATCAGGAAAAGAGCACCCTTGCTTGTTTCTCCAATTTTTCTTAGTTTCAGCCGGGGCCCTTTTGAGGTATGATGGGGTGGCTCTGTCCTTAGGATCTACATCTATCTGAAAAAGAGAAGCAGATTCTCCAATGGAGAGTAAGTTAGTACCAGGAAAAATGAGATAACCCTTACTTTTATTAATAGAGAATTTAATAGGTGTAGGCCCTCTTGTAGCCCATGATTGATGGTAGCTTGATATTGGAGAGTGGGCTTATGTTTGGATATGGTTCTGACTTGTTTCCCAGCTCCAGCTATGGTTCCTGTGCCACTGAGGAGATCAGTTAGCCAAATCAAGAGCAGTTGGTTTCCCACCATGGCTGTGTGCCACTATTGCACTTGTGTGGGCATCACAACAGGTTATTTGCTGCTGAGTAGGTTAGACCATGAGTTGCTTGGCCAGATATTGGTCATTTTCCCCCAGTCGCCCATGTAGCACCTTCTGGCACTAGACGCGCTGACTGTCTGGGGACTGACTCTCTTCCAACTTCCAGCCATGTCATTCTATTTTTTTTGTTTGTTTGTTTGTTTGTTTGTTGTTTTTTTTTTTTTTTTTTTTTTTTTGGTTTTTCGAGGTAAGGTCTCACTCTAGCCTAGGCTGACCTGGAATTCACTATGGAGCCTCAGGGTGGCCTCAAACTCACGGCGATCCTCCTACCTCTGCCTCCCGAGTGCTGGGATTAAAGGCGTGCGCCACCACGCCCGGCCATGTCATTCTATTTTGCATGTCAACCACATAAGGTGTCTTCAGCAGCAGCGTCTTACCTCTAACCTTTGGTGGGAAATTAAAGTACTTGTGGGTTCTGGGTTTCCCTGGTGTCTGCTGCCATATATAAAAAGTAGATTCTCTAGCCAAGAGTGAGAGCAACATGAATCAAGTGACATAAGAATAGATATTTGGAAGGCTTTTTGGTGGGCATAGCCTCTCCTTTTAGCCAAAGCACAGCAGAAGCTTCCTTCTAGGGTCTATGAATTTCGAAGCCATATACTTCTGACTCAATTCTCAGTACCATGTATAAATTTCCTCCTACTGAACAGGTCTTACGTCCAAGTAGAGAGTAGTTGATTGTCCACCATAATCTGTATGGGGCTACTGCACTGTTGTGTACATCTTGTCTGGCTGGTTAAAAGTCTATATCTTTTATTTAGCGTATATAGGTCATTTATATGTAAGATAATTACTCAGTAATTAAGAGTTACTTTACTACTTGTGTTTTGTTTGTTCTGTTGTCTGTTCTTCTTGCTCTTTTGTATGTTATCACAACATGTTTTAGAATCCATTTGTCTATATCAGACCTCATTAGATACACTTAAAAGGATACAGTTAGCTTATTTAAACTAACAATATTCCAAATGTGCAGAAAATTACATTCTTTGTAGCAATTTCAACTGATATTTTAGGTGACTCAAAGTGTCCATTTAAAGGTATTCAGCAATACAAGCTATTTAAAAATATCCACAATTTCTTCAGGTAAGACAAGGAACTGGACAATAGACTAAAGAATAAAGGCAGAACAAATATCTGCTCCCCTTATTTATTATAGTCCCCTTCACAATCACACCTCCATTACTGAGCAAGTTATTGACTTAGTTAAATGCCCTGAATAAACTTCATTCCTAAAGGAACAACATCCCTGGAGCCAGGTTAAGTAATTACCCAGTTTTATGAGGAAAAAAAAATTGCATGCTGAGAATGATGTGGAAGGCAGAGGGTGGTACAGTATCTACATTTCTGTCTGGAAAAAACAGTTCTACATACCTATGTTTTATCTTACCTCAAAAAATAAGAAAAAAATTAAACCCTAAGCTTAAGAGAGCCCAGCAAAGTATTAAGATCTATACACAGATGTGACTGAACATTCTATAAACATTTCCTGTTTTGATTTTAAATTAGCATACAAAGTATTAGGTATTGTAGTAGACAGTTCCACATTGTTGGGATGAACATCCAAACCAGACAGGGAAGAAGGGATTTATGTCAAGCTTACAGATCCAGGGGAAGTTCCAGCAATGATGGAAAAGAGAAGAAGGCAAATAATAACAATTTCATCCAAGCACAGAGAAACGACCAAACAGTCAGCAAATACCAAAAGCAGCAAGCAGAACTCCCAGAGCTCAAATCTCTGTACTTTTGGGCTGGAATTCAGATCCACCCCCAATGACACCTTAGGCCTGGACTCTAGGATTCTTCCCCAGTGACTCCTCCTCCAGCCAGGTGGCTGGAGATCCAAGTTACAAGCTTAACAAAACCCCTGAGTCTGGGGACATATATTCAAACACCACAGGTATGATCATGGCATTTTCAAACACAATTTGTCTTAGTTGACTCTTCCGCTCTGCATTTCCCCCATCCTCCTGCTCTCCCTTTATCCCACTTCCCAACTTGAACATCTACTTCTTGTCTGGCATTCTGGTACTAGACACTGATCATGCAGAGATGAAGAAGGTGAGGTAAAGAAAAATGTACTCACAGAAGTCTGATGATGCATAACAGTTGCTATATGGAGGTTGGACTGTTATTATATGCCTTATTTCTGACCTACCAAAAATTGCTAATTCTCATGACTTGGCATACAGGTAGATGAAAATCCACATTAGAAAACAATAACTCCTGAGGGATTTATTTGTTATTGAAAATGATATACAGTCAGCATCACCTGAACTGTGCATTGAATGATGGGGAAAAGGTGAATGAATGAATAGTGGCAGATAGGGAATGCACAGGCAGTAGGATCAACAAAAGTAAAAATGTAAAAGAATGGAAGGGAGTGATGTATTCTGGAAAAAAATTATTGAGTTATCTTTGTATTAATAAGTAGACAGAACAGGTAAGAAAGAGTAGAAAGGAGTCAGAAAGCTTAAAAGTTCTATGAACCCAAGACACTATTAAGCAAGAAATAAATGTTTTACTTGAAGAAATATTGTAAATAGGGGAACTCTATGTGAAAAAATTAAGTTGGCTTAATGGATAACAGTGGTTGACCGGCAGTGCTGAGGTATTTAGGAGGCTCCTGCAAGTGTCAAGAGAGATGCCATAGATGGCAGGTGTGCAAGAAATGAGGAGTAGAGCATAATGTCTCTCACAGGATTGTCCCGGTTTTTCTGCTAATGAGGTTTGAGGGGTTAGTTGAAGGACTAACATTAAAAGAATTACTTAAAGCCGGGTGTGGTGGCGCATGCCTTTAATCCCAGCACTCAGGAGGCAGAGGTAGTAGGATCACCATGAATTCAAGGCCACCCTGAGACTACATAGTGAATTCCAGGTCAGCCTGGACTAGAGTGAGTTCCTACCTCGAAAAACCAAAAACCAAAAAAAAAAAAAAAAGAATTATTTAAAGTAATAATTTTATATACATACATACAGAAAAATGTATTTCTTTACAAAGAAATTTTTAAAAATTATACTGTTTACAAGAAAAAATGATTGGGAGTAGAGGAAGAAAGTAAGCTATGTGGATATGCCCTAGAAGGAGAGTAGAATTCTGTCCTATGGATGTTATTTGTGTGCAGTTGATAAAAGCACGATGTTGATAACTGGGAGCAAATGTGATTACCAGGGATATTTACCAAAACATAACAAGGAAGTGGAGTAAAGGCTAGGGATGAAGCTTTACTCTGCATTTTACACTCTCTCTGTTGTAGTGATCAGAGCACTTGCTTGTCCATGCCACCCTCCAGAGATCTGTTTGAACTCTGCAGGAAGGAAGTAGAATGTACCCATTTTTTGGCAACCTCAGAGCTGCTTGCTGGATCATAGTCTAATTTCCAAGGAGGGTTTCTAGGTCCTAGGCATTTTTCTCAGTGTGACACACACAAGTCTATTCCTTCATACTAGCTCTAGGAGTGGATGCTGTTGTTAGCTTGAGTGCAAAATTATTCAAGGTCATAACTGAACCATGTGAGAATGAATTAAATACAGATAGTTTGACACCAGAGGTTCCTGGGAACGTTCATACTACACAGTGCCTACAGTCGGAGTGACTTCCACCTGGAACTTTGCAGCTTAGGATTTAATTTCTTGACTGTTATGGTATCATCAAAGTAACTCTGTGATATGCAGTGAGGGGGCAGAATTATTATCTACATTTGTCTGGTGAATAAATGCAAACTAAAGTGATGTCAATTCATGAAGACACATGGCTTTTAAGTGGTGAGACCATAATTTTCAGAATCAGGGTCCCATAACTGTTCACCCTGTTGAGTATTCACCTTGTCACGTCTGTTCAGTCTTATCTGTGCTCGTGGCTGAGGGAGATACTGGAGAGAGAGGCTGTGGAAATGGCAGGGAAACCTTTTGACTAACAGGAGATAGTGCTTTTGGACTTAGGAACTTTATCCAGGTAAAACTACAAGCTATTGCTTACTTGTAAATTCTAACATATCCTCTTTTATTAACAATCAAGAATGCTTGAAGTTCAGACACAACTTACATGGAAAAATGATCGATTTGTTAATTTTAAATGAAAACAGAAAACAATATATTAATTTGTTACTTATCCTTGCTGAAGACATAACCTAGAATGCTTCTGTATGAACAAAGTCAAGCGTGCCTCTGCAGCCTGAAGGCCTCAGACCATACAGCCACCTGCAGTTCATTTACTGGAAAGGAAAAGATTCTCCATTTAATAGGAGAATAAAAAATGAAAATGATGGGTTTTGAACAAAAGTTAAGATAGTTAGTTAGACAGATAGTTAATCTAATCTGTAATATTTGGTGGCTAATCTTTTTAGGTAGGAGAGGCTCATAAAGAGTTCCAAGGAACTGAAAGTGGGATTGATAATAAGTTTTATCCCTTGGTTCAGCTTATTGTAGTTTAGGGGGAAAATGTCTTAGTAATAAAATACATACTACCTTGGTTGGAATTTATGAAAACTAGGCAAGTGTGTCTTGCCATTTCTCTGACAGGGCATGAGTTTGGATGTTTTGTCATTTCATTATTTCTTCTGCAGACTCTGAAGCAACAAATGCCACCAAAGACTCATGGGAGCGGCAGTGCCTGCTTTGTAATAAGGACAGTTGTTGTTTATGTAGAAGGTAAAAAGTAAGTTCTTGATGTGGCCAAGATAGTTAGTCCCTTAGCTTTTAAAATAAGCAATGATGAGTTAATTAAAATATGCTCCTACATTCTTTGTGCTGAAGGAAAGAAGGAAGATAGGGAGAGGAAGAAGGAAGGAAGCAAAGAACAAAATAGAAAGAAATGCAGCGATATTTGGCTATATAATAATCACCAGTGTAATATTAATTATTAGTAATTTATACTATAAAATGTTAGTATTTTTAGTACATTCAACCTGCAAGATACTATTCTCAACATTTAATTTCCTTTGTAACTCTGTGATAAGTACTATTAAGTACTCCTATTGGTCTCACTTCACAGCTAACTGAATTAAGGAACAAAGGTGTTGGGCAATTTGTCAAAGCCAACGGAGTACACAGTAGAGCTGGTGGACCTCAAATATCTGTCCTGCTTAACAACTGTGTGGGCCTCACAATTTTGGCTCCACTAAACTAGAAAAGACTTCCAAGAAGTGTTGCAGCTTGGATCTTTAAATGTGGGAACAAAGTTATAAAACTAGAGCTGTGGAGAACCTATAATGCCTAGAAATGAATTCTTTGTATAGATTTAAGGATTTCACTAAGATCTGCAACAGTATGTCTCCAAGAGCAGAGGTGTGGTGGACAACAGATCCACCAGAAGCTGACAGTCACTGCATGCTGGGACGGCTTACCTATTGTTCTTAACTGAAACAGTTTCACACACACACACACACACACATTCTTGCCAGCTGATAGTGCCCTCCCCCTAGGTCAAATGCCATACAAATAACTTAAGCTTGCCATGCTCCATATCAAGTTCTAATAATTAAATGGATATATATTGTCAATAAATAAATGGCTGAAATGTGACTCAATGATATGCTACCTGCTTAATATGTGCAATGCCCTGGCTCTGATATTCAGCACTGCAGAGGGAAAAGGAAATAAAACAGGGGGCTCCATACTTAGTGGAGTCTCAACAAGGTTTTTAAAATATCCATATGTTCATGAGATAAGTAGTTATAAAAGAGGGATGATGAGATGTGAGGGAATTCACTACTGGAAGTCCACCTCTGAGAAAGAAACTCTATATAATATATATATATATATATATATATATATATATATATATATAAAACATATCCTTATGTTTACAATTCTTCTATGGTTCCCTGCAATCTATCATAAAGTATCTGAGATCTAGGGCTTCAAGAATACCAGATACCTTCCCTGACATAATTCATACTATCTTACGCACATCCTGGGAGGATCAACATATTATCTCCTGTGAAGAGAGACCACTGATATGAAATAAAGATCAGTTGACCTTTCTTAGGAGGCCTAAGTTATGTTTCTTTACCATTATCATAGAATTTTTAACTAAATTTATTTTTCAAATCTAATGAAAATCAAAATTATGCTACTGGGGCCCAATATTAAAAATCAGCAGTATTTCATTCTAGATATTTCCCTCAGTTTTTAGAAGTAAGTATGTAGTGCTTATTGCACACCAGATACTATAATGTAAACATTTTACAAATATTAAATCATTTGTTGTTTCAACAGTGCAATGCAATTGGACACTGTTGTCCCTATTTTATAAATGAAAAAAAATCTAGGTTAGTAACATGTCAAAAGTCCCACTAGTAAGTAGTAGAGCTTAAGACTTAGTGCGGCCATCAGTTCAGGAGACATTCTACCACTTTTGTTCCTGATTATAGATTACCTGCTCTTTAAGTTTATTTAATTTTTCTCCAAATAAAATTGCTAGACATGTACTGAAACTTTGTTGACAACTTGTTTGATGAACATCACATTATAGCATACCAATATAGTTCCCATGTATACAAATACCACATGCCTATATTGTAGGTATGGTATGCATTATGGGTTAGTAGTTCTTATCCCTGAATACACATTGCACAAATGCTGACTGTTTTCTATCCTGGAGAGAAGAAAATTCTAGAGTAACTTATCCTTTGCCAAAAAGATTTAGCTTATACTGTGTGAAGGACGTCCTAACCACAAGTGGTTTCTGCCAGCTAATCTTTTTTGAGCACATTTTCTCTTTGCCAAGAGACGGGCCTGTCCTTCCCATGTGCAGGTTCATCATTTATACTCAATGTATTACCTCATCTATGTATGTATACATCCTTTACTTATGTTTAGCTCAAGACTTCCTTATAGGGTTCATATTTGTTTATTCACTTGCCTACTTAATATCTACACTTGAATATTTCAAAGGTACCTGAAAAGTAAGGTCCAAAATGAAGCTCTTCATTTCACCCCATATTTTCTTTCCCCAGTCTTCCCCAAGTAAGTCAATGGTCCCTGGCTATCCAGTTGCTTCATGTCAGAACACTTTCATCCTTCATTCTATTTCTCACCTTCAGAATGACTTGTTAGTTCCATTTTCAACTTGTGTCTCAAATCCCTTCACTTTTCTCTATTTCTGTCTTAAGTGTCTTCCATGTATTTCTAAAAGGATATTTCTGATACCTTTATTATTGTGTACTCACTTCCACTCATACAGCCCATTCTCTATCCAGCAGCCAGTATTTTATCCAGGAAGACTCAGCATTCACCTGCTTTTAATAGTTTCCTTGTGCTAGCTGAGGGGACCTGTATGTGCTACCATGAACTCAGCTCCTTGCTCCCTGTGTGTCCTGGTTTGATTCAGGTGTCTCCCATAAACTTAGGTGTTCTGAATGCTAGGTTTCCAGCTGATGACGATTTGGGAATTAACGCCTCCTGGAGGCTGTGTATTGTTGGGGGTGGGCTTATGGGTGTTATAGCCAGCTTCCTCTTGCCAGTGTTTGGCACACCATCCTGTTGCTGTTGTCCACCTAATGTTGACCAGGAAGTGATGTTTACCCTCTGCTCATGCAATCATTTTCCCCTGCCATCATGGAGCTTCCCCTTGAGTCTGTAAGCCAAAATAAATCCTTTTTTCCCAAAATCTTCTCTTGGTTGGGTGATTTCTTTCAGCATTGTGAACCTGACTGCAACACTGCGCTAAGCCACACTAGTCTTTAAGTTCTGCAAACCCCATTGGCCTTTACCATGACTTGGACTCTGTGTTTGCTGCTTCCTCAGCCCAGATGAGTCTTTTTCAAGTTACATGGCTCAATCCCAATCCTTCATCTATTTAAGATGGTACTTCTCCTAAAGAGCATTTCCTGTACAAGCATGAGGTCCTGAGAAGGCTTCAGAGACTACTTGAATTCAATCCCCAGGACCTACATAAACAGCTAGCCATGACCACACGTGTCTGTAACCCCAGTCCTATAGGAAACAGATACCTGAAAAATCAATGAAGATTATGAAAAAAGGGCAAGTTGGCAAACACTGGTACTGGGAGTCAAATAAGAACAGAATGAGCCATGGTGCAGTACACTCAGAGCTCTGCTCTGGTCACTGCAGTGAGCATACGCCTCAGCAGGTGAGCACATGGGGACTCCCAAATGCACATAGATGTACACACACACACACACACACACACATGCCTGGAACCTGTTATGTCAAGGAACTGATGCTAATAAATTACCAGTGGAGGCAGGAAAAAGATGAGACTTTCTCTTGGAGACTTTCATGGACCCATCCTCTCCAAAACACTCCCTTCTCAGACCATCCTGTGTTTCCTTAATGCATTTACACCAATTTGTAAGATTTAATTATGTCTTTATTTTATCTTCTCTTAATGTGAGGGCCCTGCAAGACTGATGTCTGCCTTGTATTGCTTATCCCCAGATGGTTCCTTAAGAGCATATGGTACAAGGCATGCTCACAATGTAATATATTTATGTTCTATGTTAAATAAATATAAATGTCTTGAATCTTTGATATCCAATTAAAAATATAGTGATCTTGTCCTGAGAATTTTTTTTTTTTCGTTTTTTGAGGTAGGGTCTCACTCTAGCCCAGGCTAACCTGGAATTCACTCTGTAGTCTCAGGGTGGCCTTGAACTCACAGCAATCTTCCTACCTCTGCCTCCCAAGTTCTGGCATGCACCACCACATCCAGCTGCTGAGATTTTAATAGAACAATTTCTACTAATGGTTACCAAAATGCATTTATGCTGAAGTGAAATTAATGATAATAAATCAAGACTCAAAACTATATTGCCAAGTGTCTGCCATTGTTGTTATGTTGCCTATTGGAAAAATAAAATAAAATAGAGGCTTTCTACCTTCATTTTACCAGAAATAAAGAGAGCTAAAGATATTCCAGGACCAATACTGCATTTATATAAATACAGACTGGAGATATGATGGCTTGGGCAAAATCAGTGAGTACAATAGGAAGAAGGTAATCAATAAATAATTTAAATAAGTTGATAGGTTTAGTAGATATACAGTCTTTTATGTACCTCACAAAAAAACATTTGGGTTCTATCATACAAGGAAAGGGAATCTCTTCAGAATAAAATAATGGAATCTGATTTTCTTTGAAAAATCATTTCATGATGAATGTGGCAAATAAGCTTGAAGGGTGATGATTTACAAGTCAGGGAATCCAATTAGTAGTAGACTATATTGGAATAATCCCAGATCAAGAGCGTTTGTCTGTATTAAATAATAAGATGGCCTTGAGAACACAGGGAAGGAATGACAATTGCTATCAGGTTTTCCAGGAATGATTTCTGAGAGGCTATAGTAGTCTCTCATTTCCAGTATTGGCTTCCAATTATGGGCTTTAGAATAACTATCAATCTTATTCATAAATTGGCTTAATACATACCTTTTAAAATATTTTTATTTGTTTATTCATTTGAGAGAGAGAGGCAAATAGAAAGATAAGGAAAGAGAGATTGAGAGAATGGATGTGCTAGGGCATGCAGCCACTGCAAATGAACTTCAGACACATGCGCCACCTTGTGCATATGGCTTTACATGTGTACTGGGGAATCAAGCCTGGGTCCTTTGGCTTTCCTGGCAAGCATCTTAACTGCTAAGCCATCTCTCCAGCCCTGTACATATCTTTTTCTTTTTCTTTTCCTTTCTCTTTTATTGACAACTTCCATGTTTGTAAACAATATCCCATGGTAATTCCCTCCCTCCCCCCACTTTTCCCTTTGAAATTCCACTCTCCTTCACATCCCCTCCCCCTCTGAATTAGTCTCTCTCTTATTTTGATGTCATCATCTTTTCCTCCTATTATGATGGTCTTGTGTAGGTAGTATCAGACACAGTAAGGTCATTGATAGCCAGGCCATTTTGTGTCTGGAGGAACACGCTGTAATGAGTCCTACCCTTCCTTTGCCTCATACGTTCTTTGGCCACCTCTTCCACAATGGACCCTGAAGGTGTGATAGAGATATTTCAGTGCTGAGTACTCCTCTGTCACTTCTTCTCAGGACCATGGTGCCTTCTGAGTCATCCCAAGGCCTCTACCATCTGAAAAGAGAAGGTTCCCTAAACAAAAGTGAGAGTATCATTAATATATGGGTATGAACATTAAGAGAAGTGCTTACTGGGCAGTTTAGTGAGCATAGTATATACATTTATCCAGATAGCAGCAGACATTACACCCCTAGGGCTCATGACTGCCCCTGTTGTAGGTTTTCAGCTACAGGGATGTATTCCTTCCCATGGAGTGGGTCAAATTAGAGGGCAGTTGGTTTCCCCCATAACTGATATGCCACTATTGCACCTGTTGGCTCATTTGGCCTGGCTGGGCAAATATAAGGCTTGCAGTGTCCATGTTGATTATAATTACTGGTGATTTATCTTTCTCTCTCCCATTGAACTGCATGCAGTGTGGCTTTTTCTAGCTTTCAATCAGCTGGTCTACATGGAGGAGGTTTTCAGCTCAGTTCCAGCAGGATTTCTCAGTGAACTTGCCCGTAGATATCTTTTTTTTTTAAATATTTTTTTTGTTTATTTTTATTTATTTATTTATTTGAAAGCGACAGACACACACACACACACAGAGAGAGAGAGAGAGGCAGATATATATAGAGAGAGAATGGGCGTGCCAGGGCCTCCGGCCACTGCAAACGAACTCCAGACGCATGCGCCCCCTTGTGCATCTGGCTAACGTGGGTCCTGGAGAATCAAGCCTCGAACCAGGGTCCTTAGGCTTCACAGGCAAGCGCTTAACCGCTAAGTCATCTCTCCAGCCCTGTAGATATCTTTTTAATGAATGTATTTTTAAGGAAGCTGCTAAGCTATAGAATATTAACTTGTGAGAATTAAAAAAAGAAATGAATGTGAAAATACTTTGTAAAGTACTACACAAATGGAAGTTATTTTATTTCAAGCAAGTCAATTTAATTTACAAAGATAAAAGTGACTTTCTAGCATGTAAGCCTTCATAAGTAAACTCCCCAGAAAAATATTAATCACTCTTATTACAAGGGAACTTGTTTGCACTTCTATCACAGCACTGCCATTAATTATAATTTGTTTATGCATTGACTTTCCCTCAGAAAATATAAATCCTTTGGAAGCAAAGACAAAGCCTTATGAATTTTTGCAACCTGGGTTTTTGTAGACATCAAGTGCTCAGAAAAATGTTAAGTGCACCCATGAATGAATTATTAGTTAACAACCAGGGATAAAGGCAGGGAATATGAAGCTGATATGGGCTTCAAGGGTAAAATAAATCATGGAAAAAATATGCTAACATGAAAATATTGTGGTTAGAGATTATATATTTTATTTTATTCATTCATTGTTTGTATTTTAGTCTAGTAGATATGTACAGAATTTATATGTTGTCCAAAGACTTCTTAGCATGCTCTTTGACAAGTTAAACATTCTTTAATACTGACAAATAAAAGTCCTTCCATAGTATTAGGTATTTAGTTAACTATTAATTCAACAAATATCTTTGCAATGTCTAAGTATAAGATGCTCTACTATGAGTTTTAAGTATGATGTTCCTCTTCTTATCAAGTTTACCAACCAATCTTTGGACACTTCCCAGGGAGATATTTGTATTTTGTTCTGTATTTTGTTTAGTATTTGGGCACCAGAAACTGATGTCATCTGTAAGCTCTCCTTCACCCAGCTACTCACTTCTGTATCATCTACAAGCCCTTCCCCCACCACTTCTGTTTTGCAGGACACAAGTCCCAAAAGTTCTATAAGGTCCCAAAAAAATCCAACCAGCTGGCATCCAAATGATCAAACACATGAGCCTATGAGAGGTATTTCACCTTAAATCATAATAATGTGAGTCATCAGGTAGAGAAGGTGCACAGAAGTGATTTATATCTCTTAGCCCAGGAATATATATGGCAATTCTTGAATAGTAGGTGGCAAATCAATACTTACTGATACAAATGGCTGAAAGAGGACACGGAAAATTAAATCTTCTCTCTTCCATGTAACAGGGAAGGTATAGTGTACCAAACATTTTATGGCCATTACAATGTAACAACTGGTTGTAAATAAATATAAGCTATAGCCCAAAGTGCCACAGAACTGAATCTTTTGGGGTGTTTAAGCTGTATTATAGGTTATAGAGGTATATACATATAAGTTTGTGTAAATATATCCAAAATAATATATTTAGGGATTGGGGCAAAATGTCCTCATATCTGTTTGGTTCTGATAACTGTCTGCCTGTTCCTTTTACTGATTAGTGTTTGCATCATGGCATACAACCTGGGATCTAGAAGAATACTATACATTCTGCATAGACATTTAGACTTTAGCAGATACTACAGACATAAGTTAAAAAGATAAAGCTTTATCCTGGTAAAGTTAGACACTAGCCAGAGGATTTATTTGAAGAAGCCTATACTATAGTAATACCATAAACCACATAATCACAGACAATTATTTATATGACTACCAGGAGTAAACTTTAACTTGGGTAACTGGCTACACATTTACATGGCTTTTCTAGGCATTTCACTAGTACCACCGATAAATCTTGATCTTGTATATAAGCATAATGTTAATATTCACAAACATTAGTTTTTTATACCTTTATTGTTTCATTTTATGACAACTAAAAGTGTTCTTATAATAAAATCTTATATTAATAATTGTTAACTTCTGCTACCATGAAGATTGACTAAATGATTTTTGTCTACTCTTCCTCAGTATGTACAACTAAAACCAGTGGAAATGATGAATGAAATTAACATTGGAATTCTGGAAAGTGTGAGGAAAAGGGATACTGCCTTGGCATCTTGGAACCCAAGGAACAATATAATGATTAAATCCTTGAGTTTTCTTTGTATCTTGTCTCAGAATTGGAATTGGAGAAGCGAAAACCCTGTCCATGCCAACAAGTATTGACATAAAAGACATGAAAGAAGCTTCTCTCTATAGCAGATAGCTTCTCTCTATAACAAATGAGGGTAGTTTAGCATCACAGAAAATTCTAGAGAATAGTCATTCTACTTCCTATGGAAGGATTATGCTCCCACTTCCATCAGTCAGTAAATACCGCAAGCGGGTAGCCTGATGTTCCACCCACGTTAAATTGTGTGATACAGAATGTTCTCTAAATAAAACTGATCAAAGTCTTTTGTACTTTAGAAAGGAAGATCGAATTTGGAAAGCAAAATTATTAGGATATATTTTCCTTTGTCTATTGAGTTTCTAAATTATATATTATGATGGTTGAAGGGGAAAATTTAGCAGTGTGGTATGGTGTTAAAGGCATGTAGGTGAAGTATTTAGATAATTTTAATAAAAGTTTAGGAGGATAAAAAGACAATTAGAGTAAGATTTCTATACTTTTCAAGCTGGTAAAATGTCAACATCAGTAAATTTGTTAACCAGCCACCCCCACCCTGACACACACACATACATACAAACACACACACATATGTATGAAAGTATACTCAGATTTTCATACTCATGACTACAAAAATTTTAAATGGGGGCTGGGGAGATTGTTCAGTGGTTAAAGGTGACTTCCTTGCCAGTGTGCTGATCTGAGCTTGATCACTAGCACCATGTAAATCTGTGTGCAAAATGGCACATATGTGTCTTAATTCCAATGCTGTTATTGGAATGGAAGGAGCAGGTGGCAGAAAAATCCCAAAGTTATAACAATAAGCAAGATCCTGTTTCAATCAATGCAGAACGAGAGAACCAACACCCTAAAGTTGCTCTGTGACTTACACAGGTGCACCATAGTTGTTTCAGTAAGCTTTGCATTGCTGATCAAACATACAACCAGCAGTAGCTTATGGGAGGGAAGGGTTTATTTCAGGATTACAAATTCCAGGAGAACACCATGAATGGTGGAAGAAGCTGGCTCACTTCATCATGCATCACAGCAGAGACAAGGCAGCCCACAAACCTGCCAGAGCTCAAAACTGCTCTCCATACCTAGTACTCAAGATCTCACCTAAACACACCCTAGGGCTGGATTCTAAGATATGCCCCCCAGTGACACCTTCCTCCTTCAGCCAGTCTGCTGGAAACCCAAGTTTCAAGCTCAATTCTTAATCAAGAGTACCACAGTGGGTGGGCCCATACATCCAAACTATCAATCAAACTACCACAATGGTATTCATGGACCCATGCACACATACACAAAAATGTGCACGTGTACACACACGTACACACACACACACACAACTAAAAAAATAAAATTTGGTAATTCTACATCTTTATTTCTCCTCACTCTCATTCATATTTGATTTTTGCTTTTCATTTGGGATTATATGTGTTGTATATATTTAAATACATAAAATTTTCACACATATAAATAAAAACTGTTATTTCACATTTAGCCCAATTTATGGAAAATATACATCTAATTGAAAAACTAGTAGGGAATATTACATTTTCTCCCAGAAAAGTGCTTGCCTTTCAATTCAAATATATGTGCTAATACACATTTCAAGAAACAAAATATTGAAAAATAAGTTATAAAATGGAACCTGACAGATTATAAAGAGGTCAAAATTAATATAATGCAGATCTAATGAAAATAACCCATTCATTTTACTAATTAGAAGAAGGTATATTAATTTTCCATTATGTCAGTTCTCATTAACTAATTTGTATATAACAAGAATGAAATAATTACTACTATCTTGCCTGTCATAAAAACTCAAATTCCTCTCCATTTAAAAGGCAGAGAATAGGGCTAGAGAGATGATTTGGTGATCAAGGCTCTTCCCTGCAAAGCCTAAGAATCCAGGTTTGATTACCCAGGATCCCTGTAAGTCAGATGAACATGGTGGCACATGCATCTGGAGTTCATTTGTAGTGGCTGGAGTCTCTGGCACATCCATTCTCACTATCTGCCTTTCTATCTCTCTCTCCAATAAATAAATAAAATAATTCTTTAGAAAAGGGCAGTGTGGTGGTTTGATCCAGGTGACCCCCATAAACTTAGGTGTTCTGAATGCTAGATTCCCAGCTGATGGAGATTTGGGAACTAATGCCTCCTGGAGGGAGTGTACTATTGGGGGCGGGCTTGATTTCCCATGCCAGTGTTTGGCACACTCTCCTGTTCCTGTTTTCCACCTTATGTGGGCCAGAGGGTTATGTCCACCCTCTGCTCATGCCATCATTTTCTCCTGCCATTGTGGAGCTTCCCCCTTGAGCTTATAAGCCAAAATAAACCTCTTTTTCCCACAAGCTGCTCTTCATTGTGTGATTTCTACTAGCAATGTGAACCAGACTGCAACAGGCAGAGAATGGCAAAATGGAACAAACATGTTGTGGCAGTTTCAATCAGATGTCTCCCATAAACTCATGTGTTGTGAATGCTTGGTCCCCAGTGGGTGACAATTTAGGCGTCAGAGCCTTGCTGGAGTAGGTGTGCTGCTGGGGGAGGCTTTGGGGGTGTTATAGTCAGCTCCCTTTGCCAGAGCTCAACTCACTCTCTTGCTGCTATCTTCCATCTGCAGTGGCAGGTGTGATGTCCAACTTCTGCTCTAACCTGTTTTTCTGCCATCATGAAGTTTCTCCTTCAGCCTGTAGGCGAAAATAAAAACTTTCCTCCCATCAACTGCTTAGAGTCAGGTGTTTCATTCCAGCAACATGAAAATAAGATTCAATTTGTTATTAGAGGCAAAAAACAGCATAAGATCAAATGTGTTGTTGCTCAAGAAGTCAAAAGATTATGAACATAAATCAGATGGACCTAACAACAGAACCCTCAAAAATATGAATTAAAATCCATTAAGACAGTAATAGACATTTAACAATAATATTTGGAAACATCAAGAATTTTCAACAATAAATATAATAGGAACAAGATCAACAAGGAAATAGAATTCTTGACAACAGGATAAATCAACTAGTTGTAATATATCTGATTTAGTTATTTTATTCATTTCTGTAACCCAATACATAACAAATAGCAAATAAAGGAAGATAGGGTTTATGTCAGCTCACAGTTTGAGGTTACAGTTCTTCATGGCAGGAAAGTATGGTGGTAAGAGAGAGAAGCAGCTGGTCATTTAGTGTATAGTGAGGAAGCAGAGAGTGATGAATGTCAATGCTCAGCTAGCATTCTCTTTTTCATCCAGTCCAGGATGCCAACCCATGATGGGTCTTCTCACCTCAATAACCTAATCAAGATAATTCTTCACAGGCATGTTCAGAGGCTCATTTCCTAGGTGCTTCTAGTCCTATGAAATTGACATCCAAAAGTAACCATCACAGGATCTCCTCAGTACCTGTAAACCACATTATTCTCAACTGTGCAGGGAAAAACCACCATTGGAGCATATATTAAGATGTCATAAATACAGCTCAGTACATTACACAGGGTATGTTCTCTGACTAAAGTACAATGAAAGCAAATCACAGTAATAGAAATTTAAGAAATTCATAAATATGCAATAAAATACCCAAAATAAGTAAAAGGCAAATTGCAAAATAATTTGAGATAAAAACAAAACCATGGCTTACGAAAACCCATGGGTTGCAGCTACAGCAACGATCACAAGGGAATTATAGCTATAATGTTTATATAAAGAATAAAGATCTCTGCTGGGCATGGTGGCGCACTCCTTTAGTCCCAGCACTTGGGAGGCAGAGGTAAGAGGATTGTCATGAGTTCAAGGCCACCCTGAGACTACAGAGTGAATTCCAGGTCAGCCTGGGCTAGAGTGAGACCCTACCTTGGAAAATCATAAAAAAGAATAAAGATCTCAAATGAATAACCTACATGTTACATATAGTTTCTGATTAATAAACTAGCAAGGTAAACAGAAGGAAGAAAATAATAAGGTACACAGCACAACAAGATGAAATACAGAATAACAATAGTAACCACAAGCATCAATGACTCAAGATGACAAAAGTCAGTTCTTTAAAACAATTCAATAAATTTTTAAGAAGCTTTAATAAGAGGTATATATATATACATATATATGTATATATATATATATATATATATAGAGAGAGAGAGAGAGAGAGAGAGAGAGAGAGAGAGAAATTAAAATGAAGCACTAGAAGAGAGACCACAATACTAACTTCCTGGAAATATCATAGTTCAGAAAGAAAATTCTATGAATAATCCAGGCATAGTGGCTCATGCCTTTCATTGCAGCATGTGGGAGGCTGAGGTAAGGAGGATCATCATTAGCTCAAAGCCAGGCTGGGCTACAAAGCCAGCTTGGATTAAGTATGACCATGCCTCAGAGAGAGGGGGGGAGAGAGAGAGAGAGAGAGAGAGCTGTGAACAATTACATTCTAAAAAATAGACAGCCTTGATAAAATAGAGAAATTTACAGATGAGTATAAACTACAACTTAAATAACAAGAAATTTTAAAATAATAGACTAGTAGATTGAATTCAAATTAAAAAACTCTTTGTAGGGAACAGCTCTGGCCCATGTTAGCTTCATTGCTGAATTCTTATCACAAACTTAAGAAAATAATATAAATCATATACTCTTACAAAATCTTATAATAGTAACACTTTTAACTCAATATATGAGACTAGTATTGTTTACCTTGACACCAATACCAGACAAAAATATCATAAGAAAAATCCACACATCACTACCCCTATGAAAGTATAGGCATATAAAGTGTGATGATACTTGATTCACCTGTGAATCATACATATGGCAGGGCTCCCATAAGGTTATATCACAGTCATATTGTGGGTGTCTTTATTTTGTGTAAGTATGTGTTTTGATGCTTATACAGCTACAGGATTGCCTAATGACACAACCACTTAAAATGAATTGATCATAACTGCTCCCATAATTGACACAAGGGTATACATAATTATGCTCAACAAAATATTAGTAATACAAATCAAAAGTTATATATTATGATCAAATGAGAGTTATTTCAGGAATGCAAGATTGGCTTAAAATCTGAAAATCAATATAATACACTGTGATGTACTACACTGTATGTATGGTGCTGTAATAACCCAAGCATCTGTCTTCACTGCAAAGAGGCAAGAAAGCAGTGATAATTTGCATGACAATTATATGATGGAATAATATAGTTGAATAAAATATATTAAGTAAATTTCATTTAGTTTTTTTACCTTTTAAAATATGGATACTATAAAATTTCATATTACATATGTAGTTTACATTTATGGTTTGTGTTAAATTTCTATTGGACTCTGATGATCTAAGTTCATGGTAGTTTAAAGATTGGAGCTCTAACCAGGCGTGGTGGCATACACGTTTAATTCCAGTGTAGAGGGAGGAGAATCACCATGAGTTTGGGGCCACCCTGAAACTACATATTGAATTCCAGCTCAGCCTAGGCTACAGTGAGACTCTACCTCAAACTACAAAAAAAAAAAAAAGCAACAAAAAAAGGATCATTGCTCTAATTGCATTCAGTATCATTCATGCTCAATTTCCTATTTTATATATTGGAAAAATTTAAAAAACAAAAAGATGAGAACAGAAACCTGCCCTAGTAATGCATCCCACCCTGTACGTGACAGTATTAGAATCTATCTTCCTTAAAATGGATCAATAGTCATTGAATATGTTTAATGCTTAACTTTCAGAATAGTCTTCCTCTTCAAATATGTGAGGATTTTAGTGTTCTTCCTAATTTTTTATTTATTATTGGTAATTAAGTATGTCACTATATTTGCCAACATTCATTTCTATACTGTTAGGTAACTTTTTTTTATTTTGTTATTTTTATTTTTATTTTTTCAATTAATTAATTTATTTTTTTACACTCAGTTTGGTACCATTATTAGGCTCATCCGTGACCTACCCCCTCCCATTGGCCTCTCCTGGTTGAGGTATACGAGTCATGCATTGTGGACTTAGCCCACAGTTATGGGTAAGCTAAATTTCTCTGCATATCATAACCCAACATGTGGCTCTGACATTCTTTCCGAACCCGACCCAACATGGCTCAGGGAAATGTTGGGTACATTGTTGGTCTGCTTCTGTGATGAGGTGTTGGGGGCCTCTGAGGCTCTGGCTCTCTGATTTAATAGGAGTTGATATTTCTCTGTGCTGATCTCCTTCCCCCTTGTGCTGGTATCTGGTTCATCAGGAAAACAGCCCCCTTGCATGTTTCTCCAATTTTTCTTAGTTTCAGCCAGGCCTTTTTAGGTATGATGGGGTGGCTCTGTCCTTAGGATCTACATCTATCTGAAAAAGAGAAGCAGATTCTCCAACGGAGAGTAAGTTAGCATCAGGACAAATGAGATAACCCCCCTCCCCTTTTTTAATAGAGAATTTAATAGGTGTAGGCCCTCTTGTAGCCCACAAATGATGGTAGCTTGATATTGGAGAGTGAGCTTATGTTTGGATATGGTTCTGACTTGATTCCCAGCTCCAGCTATGGGTCCCATACCAGTGAGGGGATCAGTTAGTCGAATTGAGAGCAGTTGGTTCCCCACCATGGCTGTGTGCCACAATTGCACTTGTGTGGGCATCACAACAAGTTATTTGCTGCTAAGTAGGTTAGATCATGCATTGCTTCGAGAGATATTGGTCATTTTCCCCCAGTCGCACAAGTAGCACCTTCTGGCACTAGACACACTGACTGTCTGGAGACTGACTCTCTTCCAACTTCCAGCCATGCCATTCTACTTTGCATGTCAATCACATAAGGTGTCTTCAGCAGTAGGGTCTTACCACTAGCCTTTGGTGGGTCATCAAGTACTCTGACAGAAATCTGTCTGTCTTTTAGGAAACCTTGTAGGTCTCTCTGATCAAAAGCTCATTGTGGATGATAGCCCCATGCTAGTTCTGGGAGTTACAGGTCAGTGCCCACTAAGAAAATGAGGAAAAAGATAACTAATATACAAGAGTTAGAGATAAAAGAGAGAGAGAGAGAGAGAGGGAGAGGGGAAGTGAGGGAGGGAAGATGTAGAAGATTAAGGTTAGTCTTGCTCTTACCCTCTCCAGTGTCTTGTGGTTCAGGTGTTCCCTTTAAGGGCCTGGTGAAGGATCAGCCATTTGGTCTGTCTTTTAGTAAGTAGAAAATTATGGTACCATTGCCACTTTGGTCTAGATTTGTGTTTCACACCCCTTTGATGCCTTCCCCTCCCTCCCCTTCCATCCTACTGTCTAGTCTAGGAGGTGCTTGCTGGGTATGTATGGTATCTTGGGTAGATTCAGTTTAGGTGCTGTAGATGAGTGAGACTATGTGGCGATTTTTTTCTGTGATTGGGTAAGTTCATTGAGAATGATCTGTTCCAGGTTCAACCATTTTTCCTCAAATTTCATTGTGTCAGTTTTTCTAACTGCTGTATAGAATTCCATTGTGTAGATATACCACATCTTAGTTATCCATTCTTCTAGTGATGGACATCTGGGTTGATTCCAGCACTTAGCGTTTACAAATTGAGCCGCTATAAACATGGTTGAGCAAATCTCTCTAGCCTGTTGTTTGAAGGTTTTAGGGTAGATGCCCAGTAAGGGAATAATTGGGTCTGTTGGTATCTCTATACTCAGCTTTTTCAGAAGTCTCCATCCATATTGCTTTCCAAAGTGGTTGTACCATCCTACATTCCCACCAACAGTGGATGAGTGTTCCTAGTTCTCCACATCCTCGCCAGCACTTATTTTTATTTGATTTTTTGATGTTTGCTATCCTTATTGGGTAAGTTGGAATCTCATAGTTGCTTATAATTTGCATTTCTCTGATGACTAGGGATGATGAACATTTTCTTAAATGTATGTTTGCCATTTATATTTCTTCCTCTGTAAACTGCCTGTTCAGCTGTTTGCCCCATGTTGTGAGTGGGTGTTTGACTTATTACTGTTTAGATTTTTGAGTCCTTTGTAGATTCTAGAGATTAGGCCTCTCTCAGTTTGATAACCCACAAATATTTTCTCCCATTCTGTGGGTGATCTATTGGCTTTGCTTATTGTTTGCTTTTCTGTAAAGAAACTCTTCAGCTTCTTGTGATCCCATTGGCTGAGTGACGGTTTAAGTTCATGAACTACTGGGGTTTTGTTCAGGAAGTCTTTTTCCATTCCTATATCATGGAAAGTACTTCCTAAATTTTCTACCAGTAGTATATGAGTTTCTTTTCTTATATTGAGATCTTTGATCCATTTGGACTTGAGTGTAGTGCATGGTGAAATGTGTGGATCAAGTTTCAGTTTCCTGCATATGATTATCCAGTTTGTCCAGCACCATTTGTTGAAGATGCTGTCTTTTTTCCAGCCTATATTGTTTGGGCCTTTATCGAATATCAAGTAGCTATAGTTGCTTCACCCAAAGTCCGGGTCCTCAAGTCTATTCCATTGATCTATACTCCTGTTTTTATGCCAGTACCATGCTACTTTTATTACTATTGCTTTGTAATATAGCTTTAGATCAGGTATGGTGATGACTGCAGAGGTATTTCTTTTGCTGAGGATATGTTTGGAAATGCGAGGCCTTCTGCCTTTCCATATGAAATTTGAGATCATTTTTTTCTATCTCTGTGAAGAACAATTAGGGATTTAAATTGGAATTGCATTAAATCTGTATATTGCCTTTGGTAGGATTGTCATCTTCACAATGTGAATTCTGCCTATCCATGAACACGGGAGGTCTTTCCATTTTCTGAAGTCGGCCTCAATTTCTTTTTTGAGTGTTTTTATGTTTTTGTTGTATAGATCTTTCACTTCCTTGGTTAACGTTATTCCAAGGTATTTTATTATTTTTTTTGTTGTTGCAATTGAAAATGGGACTATGTCCCTTATTTCTTTCTCTGTATCTTTGTCATTTGCATAAAAGAAGCTTAGACTGCTCCGCACTTTCTTCCACTCGCCCACTTACTGAGTGAGCCCAGTCCCACAGCAAGTGCCACGCAAGCTCAGACTGTGTCTCTCGCTTGCACCAGCTCAGGTGCCATTCCCTACCTGTCTGCCATGCCGGCGTCTGCCATTGTCCTGTGGCAGGGGAGCGTAGACTGCGTCCAGGTCCCAGCGTTCCCAGCCAGAGTTCAGGCTGCTTCAGTGCTTGCTGCCTCAGTGCCACTCCTAGTTCGAACGGAGGCAGCTTTGGCACATTACCACTTGAGAACTCAGGCAACTTTGGCGCCCCTGTCATGAAGTAGATAGGCGGCTTTGGCAAGTGAGAGCCAAAGCCCAGGCTTTTTGGCAACTGCCCCAGGCTGCATAAGATTCCCATTGTTCTTGAGCCCAGGCTAATACGCCCATATACCTGCCCATACACTGTCATGGGCAGAACACAGTGCAAAAGAAATAATATGAAAAATCAAATGCAAGAAAATCCAGTTAGATCACCCAGTCACACAATGAATACATCTAACCAAAACATAGAAGAACCAATAGGACCAGAACACCAAACTGAAGCTAGGAGCAATGCAATCCAGACCAACCTACTGGTAGAACTTGCAGGAAAGCAACAAAGGACAGATAATCATGTGGATGCTGCCATCACTAAACTAGAACTAATAGATAAGACATTGGAAGGATTAGATAAGAAATGGGAAGGACTTCAAAGAGAGTTAAGAGATTTGAGGGAGAGTGAAAAATAAGAAGACCTTAAAAACCAGCTGGCCATGCTAAATGAAGACATAAAGAAATGCAAGGATGAACTCCAAGAATCATCAAGAAAATCAGAAAATGATGTGAAAAGGGAGTTTCACAGAGGGATGGAAATTATACATAGAAAAGTAATAGACAACGCAAACTTAATTGAACAAGTCCAAAACTAGCTAGAAGCTCTCAAGAATAGAGTCACCCAAGTGGCAGATAGCAACTCTGATCTGGAAGACAAGATGGAAGAAACAGTTAGAGAGTTCAAAAATTTCACTAAGTTCAAAAGCTCCTGTGAACAGAACATGAGGGAATTGTGGGATACACTTAAATGTCCCAATATGAGGATCATTGGAATACCAGAAGGAGAAGAAATTCAGACCAAAGGTATGGAGAACTTATTTAACAAAATAATTGAAGAAAACTTCCCTAGTCTCTTAAAAGAAAGGCCCATCAAGATACAAGAAGCCAATAGAACTCCAAACAGACTGGACCAAAGGAGAAATTCTCCAAGACATATTATCATTAAGACTCTAAACATTGACACCAAAGAGAAAATCCTAAAAGCAGCTAGAGAAAAACAGCACACCACCTTCAATGGTAACCCCATCAGAATGACTTCAGACTTCTCAATGGAAACCTTGAAAGCTAGAAAGGCCTGGAATGAAACACTGCAAAGTCTAAGAACCTATGGCTTCCAACCCAAACTACTCTACCCAGCAAAAGTATCCCTCATAATAGATGGTGAAAGAAAAACATTCCATGACAAAACTCAGCTTTACAATTATATGAACACAAAACCAAACCTACAGAGAATATTTCAGAAAATTCTCCACAGAGAAGAAAAAAATAATCAAACTCAAGTGCCTACAAGAAGCAGATCACAACACCCAAACTCAGAGTAGGCACAAAAAACTTCAACGTCCATGAAAACACCAACCCACATTTACCATCACAATATGGCAGGGATCTAATCAAATCTCACAGTCATTACCCTAAATATTAATGGCCTTAATTCACCCATCAAGAGACACACGCTAACAGGATGGATCAAAAAATTAGACCCCTCAATCTGTTGCCTTCAAGAAACCCACCTCACCATTAAAGACAGACATCTCCTCAGGGTGAAAGGGTGGAAAACAGTATTCCGAGCAAATGGGAATAAGAAACAAGCAGGCATAGCTATATTAATATCGGATAAATAGACTTCAAACCAAAAAAAAAAAAATCAAAAAAGACAAGACAGGCCACTTCCTACTTATTAAGGGAACGATCCATCAAGAGGATATTACAATCATAAATCTGTATGCACCAAACACACAGGCACCACAGTTCATAAAACAAAACCTACTTGACAATAAAACAGAAATAACCACAAACACCATCATAGCTAGGGACTTCCATACACCATTATCAGTAATAGACAGATCATCCAAACAGAAACTCAACAGGGAAGTAAGAGAGCTCAACAAAACCATAGATCACTTAAACCTAACGTACATCTACAGAACCTTCTGTCCCAAATCCACAGATTACACATTCTTCTCAGAAGCCCATGGAACATTCTCTAAAATAGACCATATACTGGGTCACAAAGACTGCCTCCACATATTTGGGAAAATTGACATAATTCCCTGCATGATATCAGATCACAATGCTATATTGCTAGAAATCAACAACAAAAGACCCACCAAGATTTCCAAGGGCACCTGGAAACTGAACAGCACACTTTTAAACAATAAATGGATAGTGGATGAAATAAAGAATGAAATTGCAAAATTTCAGGAATTGAACGACAATGAGAACACATCGTACCAAAACTTATGGGACACAATGAAGGTGGTTCTCAGGGGAAAATTCATAGCCCTCAATGCCTTCATAAAAAAAGACAGAAAGGTCCCAAATCAATGCCCTAACCATCCACCTAAAGGCACTGGAAAAACAAGAAAAATCCAACCCAAAGTGCTCCAGAAGGAAAGAAATAATTAAAATCAGAGCAGAAATCAATGAATTGGAAACCAAGGAAACAATTAAGACAATTGACACAACAAAGAGCTGGTTCTTTGAAAAAAATAAACAAGATTGACAAACCCCTGGCCAATCTGATGAAGCAAAAAAAGGAGAAGCTTCAAATTAACAAAATTCAACATGAAAAAGGAGAGATCACAACAGACATAAGTGAAATTGGGAGAATCATCAGGACTTATTTCAAAAACCTCTACTCCACCAAACTGGATAATGTGGAGGAGATGGATAAATTACTGGACACATACCATCTACCAAAGCTAAGCACAGAGCAGATTAATCACCTCAATCAACCCATCACACTCATAGAGATTGAAAAAGTAATAAAAAACCTCCCAAAAAATAAGCGTCCAGGACCAGATGGCTTCTCAGCTGAATGCTATCAAACCTTCATGGAAGAACTCAAACCAATCTTCCTCAAACTGTGCCACACAATTGGTGAACAGGGAAAGCTACCCAACTCCTTTTATGAAGCTAGCATCACCCTAATTCCAAAACCAGGCAGAGATGCCACAAGAAAAGAAAACTACAGGCCTATTTCCCTGATGAATTTAGATGCAAAGATCCTAAACAAAATCCTTGCAAACCGAATCCAACAACACATCAAAAGCATTATCCACCTTGACCAAGTGGGATTCATTCCAGCAACACAAGGGCGGTTCAACATACGGAAATCTGTCAATGTAATGCACCACATAAACAAGGTTAAACATAAAAACCACATGATCATTTCGATAGATGCAGAAAAGGCCTTTGACAAGATTCAACATCACTTCATGTTCAAAACATTGGAGAGAATTGGCATGGTTGGTTCATATCTCAACCTAATAAAGGCAATATACAAAGCTCCTAAGGCCCAAATAATACTTAATGGAGAGAGACTGGAGGAATTCCCATTAAGATCAGGAACAAGACAGGGTTGTCCACGCTCACCTCTGCTCTTCCATATAGTACTGGAAGTCCTAGCTCAAGCAATAAGACAGGAGAAGGAAATAAAAGGGATACAATTTGGAAAGGAAGAAGTTAAGTTAGCTTTATTCGCTGAGGACATGATTATATATGTAAGAGACCCGAGAGACTCCATCCCAAAACTCCTGAAGGTGATTAACTCCTATAGCAAAGTAGCAGGATACAAAATTAATGCACAAAAATCAGTTTCCTGTTAGGTAACTTTTATTTCATTTTTCATTTTGCTTTTCAGTCCACAGCCACCTACTACTGTGTTCACATAGATGGTTGTCTAGTCTACTCTACTCTAAGCTACATGGTAGTTGATAATTAAGGTTTTATTTTTTTATTTGTTTAATCACATTCAAAACAGGAGCAAAGCATACAAATTTTATTTAATATTTTTCACATAGGAGCATTTCCTAATCATCCTCACAACAAGCCCCTTCAGAGATAATGGTTGTCACTATAGTTGCAGATGGTATTCCTGAGGTTCTTCAGGCTTACCATCAAAGTGACACCATAGCAGAGTATTTTGATCTAGAGCCAGGCCTCTGTCTCTGTGTCCTGGTATAAATACAGCACTCCTTCTGATGGACGAACCATGAGTCTGACGACTTTAGAGGTTTCCCCTGTGTGATTTGCATCACTGAAAATGTAGACTTCTTTCTTTCTATACAAGTTTGCAGTAATTTCATCCTGTTAAAAAAAAATTCCTGTTTCCTTTTACCATTATTGGTCACATTTTTCAAATTTACAATGATTTACACATTTGGGTTTTGGATGTAAGCTATTTGAATAAGCCCCTGCAGTCCTCTCTATGCCAAGCAGAAAGATAAATAGGGGCAGGAAGATAGGTTAGTCTGTGAAATGCTTGTTTGGAAGCATGAGGATCTAAGTTTAATCCCCAGTACCCACATAAAATGTTGCATGTAATGGAAGAAGAGGTGGCAGAAAGAAAGAAGGAGCAAAGGATGGTGAGGAGTGCTTTAGAATGCTGTCTTCCAGACAAAGTGGTGGTTGCATTCATAACTTCACAGTGACTGTTGTTAATTATGCAAGACCTGCATAGTATTTGGCCCAACAACATGATGTCATGGATAATGGAAGAGGGCAAAAATAAACAAATAAATAAGTATCAAACTAGAAGAGGAACTATTTTTTGTTGTTGTTTATTATTTTTGTTTTTCGAGGTAGGATCTCACTCTCTAGCACAAGCTGACCTGGAATTCACTATGTAGTCCCAGGGTGGCCTCAAACTCACAGTGATCCACCTACCTCTACCTTCAAATACTGGGATTATAGGAGTGTGCCATCATGCCCAGCTCATGCCAGGCTCTTAATCACAATATTCTTCCTGCTTCTCCCACCTCACTGGGGTCCCATCACACTCCTAGAAGCTAGGGTGGTGTTCTAAAAGGGCCTGAGCACCTTTGCCCTCAGCGTGCATAGCCAGTTCACTATCTGGTAATGTCAACCACCTTGGACCCATAGCCCTGTCACCTCTGCTGCCATTACCCAGTTCATAACTTGACCTAGATATGCCACAGTTCCACTGGGTTATTAGGAAGCCTCTCAAGTCCTTGCCAGACTGCTTTTAGAATTCTCTCCATAGGACCACACTTACTAGTATGGGTTCCAAGGAATCAACTTTTGTACCTTCAGGTCCATAACCATATAACTTTTACTGGCCTGAAAGCTTCCTTACCAGTCATACTGACCTCAAGCTGGTTCTGGGCTTTTGCACATGCTGTCCTGAAAACAGGAGCACAAATCCCTCCCCTTGAAAACCATTTTCCCTGGGTAGTCATAGAGCCTTGGCCTATGTCCACAAGCCCCTGCCTCCCTTAACATCCCTGTATCATCATTACTGTCCAGCGTTCTATGTATGCTTAAAGGAAGGCAGTCTGGGTTCTACTGAACAACTTAAACCTGGCCTTGGAACTGGGGTGGGGATGACTGGGTTTTGTCCCAATGGTCAAAGGGTACTCATGTGAAATCCACACTGTTAATCAGTCAGCAGTTGGGCCTGGAGCCTTCCTCACCTGGCAGATGCTCTGGCCCACTTATTCTATCACCATCTCATCAGCTGCAAAGTGGACTCCATGGAAAATAGACCCCTCTCATGGATCCAGCTCCTGCCAGATCGGAGCTGCTTCTTCCGTAGACTACACTGCTAACACCTCACACAACCCAGCTCCTTGTCTTTCCTGCAGACCTCACAGGTAAGAAGGTATTTTAGCCACCCCCCTCCACACACACCCTCCACCACGGGCAGCTCTTTGCTTCAGCCTTCACCAGGCCACCTCACCTTACCAAACCTTGAGCTGCTTTAGCTTTAGCAAGTCACTATCCATGATGGCTGAGGTGCCAATAGCACTCAGCACTCACCACTGCTAGATCGTTGCTCAGAAAGGCCCCTGTCAATCACCTGTGTGTCCATGCTTAATGTAGAGGGCAGAAGAAAGATGGGGTCAGAGTAGATTGTGTATATTGTATGGAGGCTGTCAATAAAGAGGAAAATATACTGGATGTGATAGCACATGCATTTATAATCTCAGCACTGATGAGACAGAGGCAGTGGAGCCCTGGAGCTCTCTGGATAGCCAGTCTAACCTACTTGTGGGCTCCAAGAAAGTAAGAGATCCTGTCTCAGAAAAAAATTAGATGTTATTCCTGAGTAATGACACCTAAAGGCCATTCTCTGGCCTCCACATGTGTGTGCACACACATTCTTGTTCATATATATGAACACAGAAACACACATGTATAAAAAATTGGGCAGTAAAACCAGATTGATTTTGTAAGGATGACACCCACTTCAATTAAAATCCAGCATCCTGTGCTCAGCATGGTTTTCTTCCATTGTCTTCAGTCAAAGGCCAGGTGGTAATGTCTGCTGCAAATAAGTTTTGTGGTTTTCTTTTTTGTTAACTGAACAGTCATAGCTTCCAAGATAAACATTTTAGATTTTTCAGCTTATTTCTGGGTTTATAAAAAGTTAAGATTAGATTTGATAGATGCAATACTAGTTATCTATATAAAGTCTAAATAGAGCATTTAGTCAAAATACTTTCATTTTTCTCTGCATAGAAAAATTTATTCATTGAAAGAGGAAGCTCTACAGACTGTAGGGGAAAAAAAAAAAGAATTAAGTGAAACTTAACTAATACTGCCAGACCTCAGTCTTCTATCAAGATAAGGGAAATATATCAAAACACTTTGTGAATATCCATGAGTTTTTGTAGGCTATATTACTTGTAAATAGGATGCTTTCTATCGAAAGTTATTACTGACAATTTTTATTCATTTGCCTGGGTGTTACTTCAAAGGCTTCATGGATTATCTTTTCCACTCATTTTATAGTAAAAATAGCAACTGTTGTTTTCTTCTTTCAAGAATCTGAAAATATTTTCATATTTTAACAAATTATAATTACTTAATCACTATGAATCCATGGTGGTATTATTGTGCTCATTAATCTTCATTTTCAACTTGACTACATTAGAAGACTGCTGGAGGCACACCTCTGGGTGGATCTGTGAGGGCATTTCCAGAGAAGATTAACTGAGGATAGAAGAACCACCCTGTATGTATATTGGTAGCATCCTTCCTGAGCCAGAATCTCAGAATAAAAAGAGGCAGCCGAGAAAGCCAAGTGAATGACAGCATTCCTTCCCTCTACTCCTTGTCCATCATGGAGTAAAGAACTTCCACTGCATTGCAGTCATGTTACTCTGCCCAAGCATATGGGATCAAGTCACCATGGACTGAATCTTCTGAAGCCAAGAGCTAAAATAAATCAATCCTTCCTTCCCTCAGAGTATTTTTGTTATGTATTTTACTCAGGAGGAAATAAATGAATAAATACAAGTATATGTATCCAGAATACTAGTCAATCAAGATAATTATCATTGCAATTCCCTTAAATATTTATCCTTTCAGGTTTAACTGTAACCTTTACCCTTTGGCCATCATCTCCTCATCTCTTCCCCAGCCCCCAGGCTCTGGCAATCACCATTATAGGCTCTGAGTTCCACTGATTTTGATTTCACATACAAGTGAGAACATGCAGTTTCTGTTCCTGGTTTATTTAACTTAGTATAATGTTCTGCAGATTCATCTATGTCATCAGAAATGACAGAACCTCCTTCTTTTATAAGAATACTATTGCAGTGTGTATGTGTGTGTGTATGTATAAAAAATTGCATTCTATTCAGCCATTATTAATGGACACTTACAATGATTCCCTGACTTAGCACTTATAAATAATGCTATTATAAGTGTTACAGTATAGGTGACTCTTGAACATTCTGCGTTTAAGTCCCTACGGTAGGTGATATAGTTCATTAGGTCCTTGGCAAACTTCCTGTATATTGTACATGAGGCCCTGGATTTGATTCTGTTCACTATAGAATAATTTTAAAAATGTCCTTAGGGTCTATACATAACCACTGTTTTCAAGGGCTGGCCAGTGATGATGGTTGTTTCTCAGATGCTTGCTAAGCTGTATTCTCTTCTTTGCCTCTGCTTGGTGCTAGTGTAAGAACTTGGATGGAGCATAAGAGTGAGAAGTGGAGGATGGAGCCATTAAACAGTCTATCAAACTTGAAACAAATTGCTGGGATTCTGAGCTTTGATTTTCCAATTATAAAACTATTATTTACTTTGTCTACTCCAAATATGTTGCCATAATAATAGGAGATAAATGGAAATCACAGTTTTTACTTATTTGAGAGAGAAACAGAGAGAAAGAGGCAGACAGAGAGAGAATGGGCACTCCAGGGCCTCTAGCCACCGCAAAACTCCAGATACATGAGCCACCTTGTTCATTTGGCTTTATGTTGATACTGAGAAATTGAACCTGGGTCCTTAGGCTTCACAGGCAAGTGGTTTAACTGTTGAGCAATCTCTCCAGCAAAGAAACTACATTTAAATATTGGATTATGATGTATTTTTGTAAGTTTTTTTCTGCCTTGCTGATGAATCTGCTTTCCTTCCCTAAATATTTTGTCTTCATCAAAGATACCACCCATGGCTGGCCCAGAAATACTAGGTTGCAGCAAAGTTGCTCCAGTTTATTAAGTCAGTTTCAGTGTAGAATCAATGTTTATGACTATGTGGACATTTGGGATGAAATTATAAGCCTTATAGATGATGCCATTTGTTCACAGCCTTTGTGGCTGTTAACAACAGAATAATGTATGAATTTTCAGTTCTCTTCCTGATTGCAACTTCTTTGCCTAAAACAGTGTTTAACAGCTAGTAGACACCCAAGTAATAGCTTCTGGATAGAAAAATTCGTCAATAAGGACTACGAAAATAAAAGATTAGGTAAGGCATAAACACTCCTTTCAAAGAAGTAAAATCAAGTTGGCTATGTCTTAAAGCAAGAAGAGCAGCAAAGTACCAATCACTGACCAGGAATGGTCCATGAGCACTGTGATATTTACTGCCGCTAGCCAAAGGCCTGACTTCTGGGGTAAGAGTCAAATGCAAGTCTCTTTGGCTCAGAAAGGGCTAAATAACTGTGAAGATCTTTATGTTTTCGTCCCAAATTCTTGATGTTTTCTTTTGTCAATGCACTAATCCCTAAAGGACATAATAACTAGAACATTTACCTTTGTCTTGTCAAGGAAAGTACTCCAATATGCTGTTTTTTTGTTTGGTTTTTGCTGTTGTTGTTGTTTTTATGGCCTGTTCATCTTGAGGGATTTTTTTTTCTTCAGCAGATATACATTAATAATAATGCTCTGCATAAAATGGCCCATCAGTTTGGGGACATGTTTTAGAGCTATCTCTTTCCTTCCTCTCCTCTATTCTCCTTGTATTTTTGTCCTTTCATCTTTCCTTTATCAGCATTTACTAGGCTATTACTAACCAGCAAGTACTTATCAGGCACTTGTGATTCAGGTATTGAGACAGGCAAGAGGAATGCCATGTTAATTACTGTCCATTGATGCCTGTTGTAATAATAATAATAATAATAATAATAATAATACCTAATCATTACAGCTGTGTTGTGAGAACATACAAGAGAGGTCAGTTCTCTATCAAAGGGTTTCAGGAAATACTATAAGGCATTTGAGCTGGGTCCTGAAAGGTTAGGAAGCAGTATCTAGGTGAAAAGAGGTGAAGAGCATTCCAGGAAGCAGACATACCATGTTCAAAGGCAGAACTTGAAATGATGTGTCTGCCTTAAAGGATAGACAATCACAGGAATAAGTGGCAAAAAAGTTTTGAAAGCTCCAGTCTGCTTAGGAAGTTTCAGCTTAGTATGAAAGAACCACATATGCTTGCTGGTTAGTACCACTGGGTAGGTGGTCACTGACAAAGACAGTTTGGCAAGAGCATAGTTGCGTTTCTTGGTCACTGAAGGGAAGTGACTAGTACAGAAGGCCAAGAGACTCAATTAATGGAACAGGGCTGAGAAAAGGTGCAGACCTCAGTTGTGGAGACAAAATGAAGCAACCATATTTGAGCAATATTTCTGCAACAGAATTGAGGGGGTATGGTTTGAAGAGGCTGAGAAAGAGGGAGGAAGAGGATGACTCATGTTTCCAGCTTGAGAAACTGGTTTTATGATGATGCCATCTGTCCAGACCGGGAGCAGTAGAGGAGAAGCGAGTTTGAAGGATGATGTTAGTACAGGTATAGACACATATTTCACTGGTGTGTCTCAGAACCTGACAGTCACATAGGAGACAGATGGCAATGAGATTTGGACCTGAAGGCTAGACAGATAAATTTGGAAAATGTTAGCATGTAGATGACATTGTAAAGCATGATGGTTCACTAGGTCACTTAGAATATGTTGAAGTAGAGAAGAACTCCAACAAAGTAAGCCCAACAAGCTCCTACATGAAGAGATGTGTAAGAGAAAATGGTGGAAAAGATTATTGAAGAAATGCTTAGAAGAGTAGGAAAACCAGAACTGACTGGAGAGTGCAGCAGTAGATGACTGCATCAATAGAGCAGAAGCTGGGCACGGTTATTGTAAACTTTAACTTATCCTTTCTCTCTTCCAAACCTAACCAGGACTAACTCTCATCTGCAGACCCAGTGAGTCAGACACATTTACAGCCTCTATAATAATGAGAAACAATCATATTGGAGACAAGGCAGCAAAATAACTATTGGGGTGCCTCCTGAACTGGTCTGCAATGACCAAGAGCTAATTCTGACCCCTCTCTTTGCTTAGGCTTCTCAATACCTCCCTTACTGGAGTCTGCTCCTGGAATCTGAGGTTATATCTTCTTCTATGCAAAAATCTTGCCTCTTCTTGTTCACTTATCCTATTGATGTCCACAATTACCTTGACTTGTTGAGAGCATTAGTGTGGTGTTTGAGGAGCTCCTACTAGCAAAGGAACAACTGATGAACAGACATTCATATTTTATTATTTACTTATCCCTATTATTTTCTACATGATTCTTCGTTAATGTAGCACAATATGTCTTTGACAACTCCAATGTTTATTGTGACAGGCATTGTTCTAGGGCATGAGGATGCTACAGTAAACACAGGTACCTTCCCTGTGGGCCTGTAGTCTAATGGGAAAGGCACATTTTAATGGTTGTCATATGGAGAAAAAACAAACAGTGTAGGAGGAACAGGGAGGCTGAAATGGATATTTTACAGGGTAGTTTGGAAGAATATTACTGAGTAAATGACCTTGAGCAGAAACTAAGAACAAATGCAAACGAGACTCAGAAGAACATGATGGAGTAAGCCTGCTGGTATTCAGGGCATTTGCATGGGCAAAAGGCTGACCTAACTTAGCCTGATGTGCTAGAGGAATAAGAATCCCATTCTGGGGCAGAAGGAGGCAGGACAATCAGGAAAAACCTTTGTCTTTTGAAAATAGTCTTTTATTCTCAGAGAAAATATTTCATCAGTTGAGTTGATGTGGTCTGTCTTCCATTTTCTAAAGGCCATTGTGCCTGCTGTGTTAAGAATAGATTGTTCAGCCATAAGGTCAGGAGCTAGAGCTCACTCCGTCATCTTTTCTAACTGGAGGACTAGAAGGTGAGAGTACCAATCTCGACAAGGTGCTTGTGGAATGTTGAGATGAGGCTGGTTTTTGAACATAATTTAAAAGTAGAAGCATTGTCTTCTGGTAACCTTGAATATGATATAAGGATAGAAGTTGAGGGTGACTCCAAGTCTCTTAGGACTGAGAAACTGGAACAGTGACATACTAGGTGAGGATGAGGAGGGTACATGACGACTGGGGTGGGCATGAATGAAGCAGGATTCTGTATGAGACATTCACTTGGAGGCACTTGTTTGGGTGAGTGAAAGCACAGCGAGGACAGCAGCTAAAGAGAGAAAATGGGGGCCCAAGTAGTTTGAATTTTGTCAAAGATGGGAAGTGGTGAAGTTTATTCTTCTGCACCCAAAAGAGCACCTGAGAAGGGGTGGAGGAATGGGTGTGGGAGCCAAATCCTGATCCTAAATAGGTAAGGGGTAGGTGGGCCAGCAAGTTTTCATTCTTGATAGCAAAAGGGAAGACTAGCTGTCCATGATCACATGCAGAGTGACTGGATGTGCTCCTGTGACTGCTTCTATTTTCTCACTGAAATAAGCCATCAGGTCAGCAGATGAGAGTGAGGACAGTAAAGAGGGTATAAGAGATAAGCAGATGTGATAAAATAGAATGTCTTCTAGGACAGTGGCTTTTGGAGTTTGGCTCATAATCTATTTCTGGGTCTTAAGATTAACTTTGTGCTTTGAGATCAGTTAGTGAATTATAAATAAGAATTACTTAATAAACACTTTTAGTTGCATGAGCATGTATGATTTGAGTCCATATAAAGTAGTGATGTGTTTATTTATTTATTTATTTTAGCTCTTGCCCAGGATGGTGGGAGGAAATGAATAATGGAACTGCAATCAGGATTCTTAATGGTCATAAAGTTAACATACTTTCATGTGAACGCAAGATAGCACTATGGGTTCATAAAATGTGGACATGGAACCTGCTAGAGGACATAGCCTTTAGCCTGCCACTCTCAATCCCCTGCTCCATACACCTTCGCTCTGAACATTTTTACAAATGAGGGACTCACCAGCTTGAAAGCTTTAGATGTCAGAAAATAACTTTCTACTGTATGAAAAACATGCCCTTCACAACACTCTATAGTTTGTTAGTGAGTGGAGGATCTGACAGTAAGGATTTGGAATTTGGTGCACTTAAAATGAGAATAGGCCTTATTACCTAACAACAGTCTTGATGACCCTTTGCCATTTCAGAAGCTGTGAATCCTTTCAAACTAAACCCAGCATCAAAGTACTGAGATACCTTGTTTTTGTTCAAACACTGATGCACAAAGGCACCACGCAGAATTTAAATGGATGCTCACTCCCCCTCACATTGCACTAATTGCAAGATTGTGATTTGGCTCAGACTTATGCCTATATTTTCTTTATCTTCCAAGGTATGATTTTGGATTTGTAGATGATTCCAATGAAAGACAACTTTTCCTAGAAAAATACATCTATTTTTAACACTAAGATACTTGAGTTGTCCCTATAAAATACGTTAGTAAATAATTTTTGAAATATGTTAATAGGTTATTTAGAAATAGATGTTTGGAAAGGGAGACAGGTGGGCTGGAGAAATGGCTTAGCGGTTAAGCGCTTGCCTGTGAAGCCAAGGACCGGGTTCGAGGCTCAATTCCCCAGGACCTACGTTAGCCAGATGCACAAGGGGGCGCAGGCATCTGGAGTTCGTTTGCAGTGGCTGGAGGCCCTAGTGCGCCCATTCTCTCTCTATCTGCCTCTTTCTCCCTCTTTCTCTCTCTGTCTGTCTGCTCTCAAATAAATAAAAATAAAACAAAAAAATTTTTAAAAAAGAAAGGGAGACAGGTTGGCCTGGAATTTACCATGCGAGACAAGCTGATCTTGTGACCTCACAGTAATCCTTCTGCCTCAGCCTCCCAAGTGGTAGGATCATAGGCATGAGCCATGACTTTTATATTTTTAAATCTGATGAACTCTGGCTACTTTCTACACGTTGTTATTTAGAACAAAAGATTTACTTCTCCAGCTTATTTTTTTCCTGAGATTGTTAAAAAAAAATGATCTAACTTTCTACTTACCAGACCAATTTCTGAACCTTCCATTTTTTAAAGCACTTCTTGATTGTAAGGGTAGCATGAGGCTTATTAGACAGCATAGCAGACATAAACATTTTACAGAAAATATTTTACCTTTGCAATGCTCTTCTTTGTATTGTTTGGTTTACATAAATCTGAGCAGAAAGACTTGGAAATTAAATTTAACTAATAGTGAATGAGGACTCATAAAAATGTAATCTGGCTGTCTGTTACAAGATGATGGTAACTTGTAACATTTACTCAATTTGTAAGCCAAAATCAAGCCACATTGGAATCAACCTTAGACAGCTTTTGAGAATAATCTATATTTCTAGTGTTCTTTCAGTAGTTTCACTATTCTAACTAAGCACCAAGAAAACAAGTTAAAATTAAAAGAGTAAGCTAAAATCCTATGTAGCATGAACCAGTTACTTTCTATCGATATACACAAGTTTTTCTTCTTCACGTAAAATGTTTCTGTAGGAAACCGGGCTGGTTTCCCTTCCACCGCTCCTCAGAGAACTGGATCACAGAACGCTTCCTCCCTCCATTCTGCAGGCCTCAACTAGTCTGCTGCTGAGTCAGAACCTCTTGTTCTTTGCCCTGGTGGGAGAAATCCTTCTCCCTTGAAATTAATAAAGCTTCGGAAATGTTCCAATTAGAGTCTCCCTGGGGGCAGAGGGCAAAATGAATGTGTCAGGGAGGAAAGGAGCTAGTACTGGCACACTGGATGCAGTCAGGAAACAGACCTTGGAGGGGCCCAGGTCACAGGGGAGTGCCTGGAGATCATCCCACATGTGTGTGCAAATTACCACACTGAGCCTATGTGTGTGTGCAGACACACACGGAGCCTATTACTGTATGCAAAGACCCACACGGAGCCTATGCCTGTGCGCAAATTCCCACGCGGAGCCATGCTCCCACTACACTGTTCATCGTTACTGAAGGGAAAATGCTTGGTTATACGGCCCGGGCGCCTGGCCGGCTCCAGAGAACAACCCCTTCCGCGGCGGCGAGACCGTGACAGCTCGCAGCGCACCAACCGGCTCCCGGAGGCGCCTCCGCGGCCACCGGGACCGCGCGGGGCGGGGCAGGGCAATCACAGGCCCCGCGCCGAGGCCGCGCTGCACTGGCGGCACACGTATACTGCCACCCTTCTGAGCCTGCTTCTCCCGCTCGCCAGGCGACGGTCCGTGAAGCCTGTCTGTCCCGCCGGCCTCTCTCCACCGAGCAGCACCGGTCAGGGGTGACAGGGAGGAGGCGGGGCCGCCGAGGAGGAGCGCGTGCAACCTGAGCCCCTGGGGCCGTTGCCCTGGAACCGTCCGCAGCGCCGCGCGTGCTCCGGGCCGCGCGCACGCGCCCGGCGCTGGAGCCCCAGGGGCCGTCCCCTCCCTCCCCGTCCCCGCTGGAGCGGCCGCAGGGGAGCGCCCGCAGGGGAGCCGCCTCAGCCTGCGCGCTCAGCGGGAGCCGGCCGGCCGGCCGCATGCTAATGAGGGGCGGGGCCGGCGCGGCAGGCGCGAGCCCGCGCTCGGGGACGCGCCGGGGGCGGGGCGATTGTGAGGTGGCGCTGACGCAGGTTCCGGGGTTCTTAAGCGGCCAGGGCGGCGGCGGCGGCGGCGGCAAGCGGCGGTGCCGGAGCCCGGCTTCGGGAGGTGGCCGTGACCTCCGCCAGGGACGGCGGGGCCAAAGTCGGTGCCCCGGCTCAGTCACAGTGTCCCCTCGTCACTGACCACCACTCCCCTTTCCTCCCACCACGGCCGCGCCGTCGCGGCTCCGGGGGCTTCCCAGGCGCCGCAGGAGACCCGGCGCGTCTCCCGCGGCCGCCCGCCCGCCCGATCCATGAGGGACTTGGGGTTTGGGGTGCTGCACTCCGCCCTGCTACGCAGCAGCAGCCCCAGAGCCACCTTTGGCGGCGGGGCGTATCGCTCCTCGGCCGTCCCGCCGCCCCCCGCCACGCCCTTCGGGCCGCTCTCGCCGCCGCCGTTGCCTGTCACCGGCTTCCCGGAGGCCGCCTCCCCCTTCCCCATCCCTCCGGGCGTCGGCGGCCCGGCCCGCGCCGCTTCCTCTTCCTCCCCGCGGCCGGCGCATCCGCAGAGCATGCAGGATGAGCTGCTACTGGGGCTGACACAGCAGCCGGCGCGGCCGCTCTCGGGGGCGGCGGCCGCGGACAAGCTCCCCAGCCACCACCCCGGCGGCGGCGGCGGCACGGACGCGGGTGTGACCCACCTCCTCCCCTCCCAGGACTTCAAACCGAGTCTGCACCTCCCCTCCTCCTCCTCCGCCTCCTGCTGCTGCCGCACCTCCTCCCCGCAGGACTTGAGTAAGCGGCCGCCGCCGCAGCCGAGCAGCCAGAAGAGGAAAGAGTTCAGCCCTCCCCAGCTTCCCCACCCTCCGGACTCGAAGCCGCCGCCGCTCCACGGCCCTGGCCGCTTCAGCTCGCCGCCGCCGCCGCTGCCCGGCCCGATCCTGCAGCCCGAGCCGCTCTCCCAGCTCCCGCCGCCGCCGCCGTTCAGCCTCCCGCACCCGCAGCACCGCCCGCCGCAGGACTTCGCCCCGCGGCAGCGCCCGGCCGACCTGCCCCCGCTCCCGCAGCTGCCGCCCTCGCCGCCCGCAGCCCCGCGGCGCCGCCACGGAGGCGCGGGAAGCCCTCGCAAGACCCCGGCCGCGGGCGAGGGAGGCGTCGCCGCCGACGCCCCCAATGCGGGCTTGGCTCTCCCGACGCCGCCGGTGAACCCCGCGCCGGGCTCCATGGAGTCTCCCAACCACCCTCTGCTCAACAGCCCCGGCAACCTCTTGCCCGGTGGGGCGCTCGGCGCGGGCGCCTTCAGCAGCCTGCAGAGCCCCGACCTTCCGCACCCGGGCGGCGGGGGCGGGGGCCCTCCCGGAGGCGGAGGGGGAGGCGGCTCCGCGTCGCCGCCGCCGCTGCCCGGCTTCGGCACCCCCTGGTCGGTGCAGACCGCGTCGCCGCCGCCCCAGCCCCAGCAGCCGCCCCAGCAGCCGCCGCCGCCGCAGCAGCAGCAGCCGCCGCCTCCGCCGCCGCCGCAGCAGCAGCAGCCGCCGCCTCCGCCGCCGCCGGGCTCCTCGGTCTCCACCCCGGGCGCCGGTGGGGGCGCGGGCGGCTCGCTCAGCGCCATGCCGCCGCCCAGCCCCGACTCGGAGAACGGCTTCTACCCCGGGCTGCCGTCGTCCATGAACCCGGCCTTCTTCCCGAGCTTCTCGCCGGTGTCCCCGCACGGCTGCGCGGGGCTCAGCGTGCCGGCGGGCGGCGGCGGGGGCGGCGGCGGCGGCGGCTTCGGGGGCCCGTTCTCGGCGGCCGCGGTGCCCCCGCCGCCCGCCATGACTCTACCGCAGCCGCAGCCCGCGCCCGCGCCGCCCAGCCGCCGCTCGCCCGTCAGCCCGCAGCTACAACAGCAGCACCAGGTGGCCGCCGCCTTCCTGCAGCAGAGGAACTCGTACAACCACCACCAGGTTCGTGCGGCGGGGGAGGGAGGGAGCGCTGCCGCGGGCCCCGGCCCTCCGAGGCCGTGGGAAGCGAACCCCGGCGGGCGGGAGCCGGCTGGAGGCCCGAGCCGCGAGCCCGAGGTCCTGCCCGCCGGCCCGCCGGCGAGGGGTGGAAAGGCTTTTTCCCCTCTCTGGACTTTGTCTCAGTTGCCTAGTCCCGGATCTCCGGGCGGGCGGCTCCCAGCGCCCCGAGTGCGGAGCCGCCGGGTGCGCCAGGCTGTCAGAGCCCGCGCTCCTGTCCGCCAGCCCCGTGCTGCGCCTAGCTTCGCGCAGGATGCTCCGCGCTGTTCATGTTCAGTCCCATCTAGAGGACTTGAAGCCGGGCCACCGTTGAATCTAGTGTTTCAGCCTACACTTCTTCACGTTGGGGTGTGTAAGGTGGATATATGGGGTGCCTGGATTTTGACTGATATGAAATAACACTGGGCAGGATTTCCCTTTATTTGTATCTTTGTATCTTTTGTGACTCAGGATCTTTTCTGTTACCCTTGATGTATGCTTGCCTGCCTGCTTACTTTTCTTCCTTCCTTCCTTCCTTCCTTTCTTTTTTTCTTTCTTTCTTCTTTCTTGTTCTGAGTTCGTTGACATTGCTAGTTTTGTCTTTTGATGGAGTCAACGTTTATTATAGCGGTCGTGATTCAGGATTGTCAGGGAACCAAAACTTGACCTTAGCTTATGAACACGTATTTCACTCATAAGTTCTTGTTGATCAGTTTTCAGGGGTTAGTTAATCTCTTAAAAAGCGAATAAGTAACTAGATTAACGAAATTAACAGTTAACAGTTTGTCTAAATTAATCCAAGTAACAGTTAACAGTTTGGTTGAACCATTGGTTTCTCCCTATGTAAAGAGAATGTGATGTGTAAGGATAGAAAGTATGGACGTTTGAAATAATATTCTGCTGTTTCATGATCTACATAATGTTGAGTAACTTACTATGTCAGGCCCTTGTAACTGGAAATGTGCCAAGGAAATTTATAGGTAATTTTGTATTCCCAAAGTCACGATATATAGAAAATTAGCAGAACATATGCCATGGTCCATATTTGATTATAATCTGCTTTCAGGCACAAACAAAACAAAACAACAAAAAAGGGATCTTACCTTGGCATGTAGGAGGAGGTCATACAGCTTTCATATGGAACAGAACTTTGAACTCTGAGTCACTTAATAAGCAAAATAAGGACCTCCTGCATAGAATAATTTGTCCATGGCTCCTTGATTATGCCTTTCAGCTTTGTGGAAGGAGGAAAAGTAAAGTGTGTTGATAATTAGATTAACAATTAAAATACTTAAAAGTAGGTACTTTAGATCAGGATTTTTTTCGATTGACTTTTAAGAAGGGTTAATAATGGTGTTTATTCAATTTTAGTTACTTCATGGCCCATACTTCCATTGACAAAATCTTAGTACAGCATTTAGCAGAATACTAGCTAACTGACAGAATTATTATTATTACTTCCTTAAAAAGCAAGTACTGTGGGCTTGTGATTTTTCTATTCTTTAATGATTTTGATGACTTGCCATAGGTTCTAGATTGAAATGTATTATACTTTTGAAAGTAAATGTACTGAGGTTATTAAGAATAATCAAAACCCACAGTTGTTTGTTGTTAGTACATCTCAGTGGATCCACCTATGGGTAACATCAGATCATTGCTTAACAGTCCTTGCATAATTTAAGTGAAATAAAAAAAAACACGTTGAAAGAAATTATACCAAAACTGGAATAAAATACCTTAAACAATTCTGGAAAATGATGCATTTCCTGTACTGCTCTATCTTTAAAAGCATTTTTAGCTCATGCAATAAAATAAGTGCAGAATGATATGCCATTATTAAGTTTTAGAATTAGCGCAACTTGCTTGGGAAGTCTAAGGTTAAAATTTCACTCTCATAGCTGGAATATTTTATTAAAAGACCATTTAATTCATAAATACCTAGAAGAATATGATTGCTTTGGGGATCTTCAAAGTTAATTTCATTTAAA
Source organism: Dipus sagitta (assembly GCA_036346955.1). Lineage (NCBI taxonomy): Eukaryota > Metazoa > Chordata > Mammalia > Rodentia > Dipodidae > Dipus > Dipus sagitta. Next base: position 10,625,578 of record CM070781.1, read on the forward strand.
AGATTTTTTAATCTTTATCATGTATACAGTTCACTTTTGAGGAAAAAATCCAACATCTTATTTAGTAATTGTCATGAACCATATCATGATATCATAGATATCATGCATCATAAATAAGGTGACGAAAACTTTCCTAATAGTAAATAAATATGTCAAATAGTTAAGAGCCTAAGACTAAGCTGTTTAGGAAATATTCATTTGAGTTCTATATATTTCATATTTTATGATGGTATGAATTCTTAGCTTGGTCTAAGATTATTTGAACTCCAAGCTCTTTAAAGCTTGCAATTTAAAGGGATGTGTTTTCCTCAGCCTCTTCTAAAACAATCTCCCTGGAGCAACCATCAAAGCAGTGGCTGGGGCACTGGAAGTATGTCCTGGGGAGCAGTGCACGGCCGAGATCACCGTAGAACTGGAAACATGGGAATTCCAGGGACTATGAATCAAATATCGCCACTGAAGAAACCGTTTTCTGGTAATGTTATAGCACCACCGAAATTTACTCGCTCTACTCCATCACTGACTCCAAAATCTTGGATTGAAGATAATGTGTTCAGAACAGACAACAATAGTAATACACTCTTACCCTTACAGGTAAGAATGGTATGTAATGACCTCATTTCTACTGTTAATCTTTCAAAATAAAAGTTGGGTGGCAGAGGCAGCTGTAGTAGATTAATAAAGTTAATAAATAAAAAAAATAAAGTTCTAGTTTTTAAGCATTTCATTTAATGATCAAAGGGTAAAATACCGAGGCAATTGGGAATGTAAAACGTTCCCTATAAATACACAGTATAAAAGAAGCTTCCAAAATTTAGAAAAAGATTCTCCCATACTGATTGAAACTTTTAATTGGTAGCTCCTTAAAAATGCCTAATTTGGTTAATCTCTTAAAAGACTAATAATACGCCCAAACTACAATGTTCTGTAATGGTAATTGTTCATAGATTGTCTATATCAAATTTCTGTATATTGCAATTAAATTTAGAACATTTATGATTATGGCAAAATAATTATATGACTCTTGGAATCTAATTCAAATTTATCTTCACTGGTGACTATTTTCTTTTTCTAAATATGGCCTAATACTTAGGGTAATAAGACAGGTTTTGTTTTTTTGAGGCCTGTTAATATTGTCTTGTTCTTTTATGACTACTTCAAATGAGATTTTTTACCTTTCCTTCAGACCTTTAGAGGATGGATCAAAGATTTAAGATAAAAAGAACTTTAATTATTGTTTTTCTTTTCTTTATTTCTTGGGTGGGTATGGGAAAGAGAACTGCTTATTTCTGATGAAAACTTCTATGCTATTGAAGGTGAGATCTAGTTTGCAGTTGCCAGCTTGGGGCTCAGATTCACTCCAAGATAGTTGGTGTACTGCAGCCGGAACATCCAGAATAGACCAGGTAGGCTGCACAGTGTGTGTTTTTCAGGATTTGGGCTAGGAGTTTAGTATTTACATTGGGTAGGATTTATCATTTAGTTTTCAGTTCTGCCTATTTAAGCATATGTCAGAGAGCATTAAAGCAATATATATATATTTAAAGTCACTTGATTTGAGCTACTATATGTATATTTTCAAATTTAAAAGATTTTTAGTACTTTTATGAAAGCATAATTAATTTGTTTTTGGAAAAAGGAATCAATTATATACCCAAGAGCACCTGACTTTAAACATCAGTTAAGCTAAACAGATTCCGTCTCCTTCCAGAATTATTTGCAATAAAAGTGCAAACTCGTTTTTACTTGATATCTAGCCTTACATTTCATGTTTTAGAACTTTCTCAAGTACATCATGTTTGTCAAGTAGTCTGTTCTTTTTGTTTTGATATGTGTGTATATATATATATATATATATATATATATATATATATATATATATTTATTTATTTATTCATACTCATACACACATATATAGACTTGATTGTATGGTATTTCTTCTAAATTTTACTGTAGTTTTTATCCTTTAAACTATCTTTACGACCTTTGTAGTTAACAAATGGCATCTTTCCTACTACAGACTGAATTTGAAGGTATGTACACTTACCAGTGATGAGGATTCTTGCAGGAGGATGTTGAAAACTCAGGCCTTACATATGAGATTTTCTTTTAGGTCCCAAATTTGACTTTAGATTTGGCATTGTGTGAGTTAGATGTGTGGAGCTCTGTTATCCATAGCTTAGGCACTTCCTCAGCCAATTTGTCAATATGAGCTGATATTACAAGGTCTGTCTAGGCAGCTTAATAAAATATTTTAGAAATAGCATTGTACTGTAAAGGCGTATCACCTTCAGTAATCAACTATTAGTAGTTTTAGACAAGTCCTGCCAATAATAAATAGCCTGCCCAGGATCTTGACTTAGATCTCATGGGATTTACAATTTGTTATTAATGTTAATTCAAGGTTGCTATCCATCTATTTATGTTTTCTTTTTCATTCTGTCCCAGTTCACCTCTAGATTAGTTACATACTAATGGTAGCACTTTTGTATTCAAATTGTGTACATAAATAATTAGGAGATGGTATGTTAGGGAAGAAAAAAATTCATTGTAATTATTTTGAATGTGGCAAGGGAAATAGTTTGAGACAAAAAGTTATAATAATTCTAAGTTCAGAAGCAATAGCCTCTGAATATGGCATAAACCGTCCTTATGGGAAGGTACTTGTGAGAAAGTAGGTCATTGAGATGGTTTCAGTTAAGCAGTTGCCACCAGAGTAGATAAAGGTGCTAATGAAAGGGAAGTTTCCCGACTGGGTCTTCAGATGGCCAGTGTACAAGGGCTCCAGCCTCCTACTTGAGATTTTTGGTAGGTTTATTTTTTGGGGGGATGGGGGGGATTTTGATAGGCCTTATAGTTTACTGCTAAGTTAGGAGGATTTGTGTATAGGTATGAAGTGAGGAAGTTAAATTCAGTGATGGACAGTTTATAGTGTCATCTTTGGGTCATAAATAGCCTCCTTGTCTGGGGGCATCTTGGATGGAGTCAGCTCTTACTTACACTTTCTCAGGTCCATTTTGACCACTTCTTTTCGTCCCTGGTCCCTCTTCTCTAACCCTTACCCTTCATTATTTATCAAATAAGGGTCTTGAGCTCCTGGGAAGAGGGGTCTGAGGCCTTGATCTAGCCAGTAGATCAGCCAATAAATAGATTGTTGCCTCTACATTCTTAAAGGGTCCTTCTTATGCATAACTTATTTTGTGTTTTCATCTTCCAGTGAAAAGTTGTGGTGTTGAAGTTGAGGTTCCTAAAAATATAACAACAACTTTAGACTGAAACTGGTATTTCAAAACTTTGAGTAGTTTCTCATTATCTGGCAAAATTTATTAAAACTATAGAAAATAATCACTTAAATACCTTGGGAGAGAATATTTTCAGTTTGTAAACAATGTTTTAATATTAGTAATTTCCATTGTCAAGTGCATTTAAAAACATGTAAATTATTTCCTTTAAATTAGATGAGCTCTACAGTATAATATGGTATAGAACTAGTTTTTTTAATTTTTATACCTGGATATTTTAGGCTTGAGCTGTAACAAAATCTGAACATCTAATTGAATTCACTAAATGGAAGAGTTTCATAGGTTGCTTTTTATTTGTTGTAAGTAAAATTTTGGGGGTTGGAATTTCTTATTTTAAATGTTTTTAATGGAAAAGCTTCAAATTTAAAACTCTTAAAAGAGCATCTGTAAATTCTTATGCACATTCTTGACTTTGAAATGATCGTTGAGGTGTTTCTATTGATTTACTTTTGGCTAATTTTTTTCTTTATTTTATTTACCGTTTTTCCTTTTTCAGAAAAGTATCTTGCTTTAGAGTTCAGGCTGGTCTCAAACTCATGATCTTGCCTGATTCATGGGTCCTGCAGAAGTGTAACATTAAGTCAACCAAAATGGTTTCACTTTAAGACACTTAACTAGTCACCCCTGCAATTATATTTACAAATGTTATTTTTAATTACCTAAAATGGAGTTTCAAATGAAATTTAAATTGCAGCATGTTCATTCATACTGGAATATTTTAAGTAGTAAATATACTTTGAGCTAAGGTTATCATCATTTAGTTTTTTTATATGTAGTACTTTCCAGTTCTTTGTTAACAAAGCAGAAGCATGCAACTGTAATTCAGCCTGTGGAGCCTGTCAATGCAAGTTGGTCTGTTTCCTTGCTGGGAAGTAATCAGTACAATGGGTTCAATACTGAATTTTTGCTGTATATCACATTAATAACCTTGAGTTAATTGGAGATATTTTCTACCAATCTGAATATCCAAGCTATTAAGATGTGTCAATCACAATTTGGAGATCTTGCTTTAGAAAACAATATTTTTTGAGTGTTTATTTATTTTATACAGAAGCAGAATATATAGGGGTAGAGCAAATTCAGTATTTCACCCAATATAGCACTCCTTTGATTCTGTTTCTTGTGGACATAAGTAGAGACATGGGTGGTCTTTAGATTTGCACACTCAAAGGAAATGAAACAATGCCCTTTAGTATGTATATTTAAGTCATGGATGCTTTCTTTATGATTCCTAGCTCATCCATTTAATTGTACTTGAAATATTTTTAGGTTACCTCTCCTTTTCACCCTGTAGCTAATGCCTAGGTTTAAGAAAAGTAATAAGGGCTAGAGAGATGGCTTAGGGGTTAAGCGCTGGCCTGTGAAGCCTAAGGACCCTGGTTCGAGGCTCCATTCCCCAGGACCCATGTTAACCGGATGCACAAGGGTGAACTCGCGTCTGGACTTCGTTTGCAGTGGCTGGAAGCCCTAGCACACCCATTCTCTCTCTCTGCCTCTTTCTCTCTCTGTCTGTTGCTCTCAAATAAATAAATAAAAAATTAAAAAAATTTAAAAAGAAAAGTAATAAAGTAAATATTATTTTATAAGAGGTTCTACTTTTTCAGTGTTCTAGTTCTTTGTTTTTTTCATGCTTGTTATTGCAGGATTCTGTAATTGCATTTTCTAGATTCCCATTTATTTGATAGTTTGGCAGATAGTTTTTAGATTTTAAAATAGGTTGTACAAAAATTTTTCTTCAGAGAAAGATTCTTCTTAAGAAATATATCAGTAATTTTCAAATAGTCATAATGAATGTAAGTTGCATCACTAAGATTTTCCATATTTATTATTATTATTATTATTATTATTATTATTTATTAGTGTTAACCAGGATTAGTGTCTTCATGGTAATTCTTTTAATTGCTTCAGTTCTTCTATTTAGTGTTTTTAATTTTTAAAATTTTTTATTTATTTATTAGAGAGAGAGAGAGAGAGAGAGAGTGTAAGTGAGAATGGGCGCACTAGGGCCTCTAACCACCACAAATGAATTCCAGACACATGCGCACCATGTGCATCTTGCTTACATGATATCTGGAGAATCGAACCTGGGTCCTGAGGCTTCACAGGCAAACACCTTAACTGCTAAGCCATCTCTCCAGCCCCTATTTAGTTTTTAAGCCTGTGGTAATTGCATAAACACAATGTTTTCTAATATCCTCTAGAAAAATACATGTTTTATAAGTAAATATAAACAGTTAAGTATAGTTTGTTTTAAATCATATTATTTGAATGGTAGTTCTGAAAGGCAATATGTTTTCTTACAAATATTTAGGATAACTAGAATATAAAGTATTTCAACATGTTTATAATATGCCCTTAGAAATTGCGTGTTACATCATACCTTCTGAGGGTATTATGGGGCTTATATCGATATTAATTTTCATCGTAAGTTTGTATTTTATTAATCTTATTTCAAATACATATTAGAATGTTAACATAATGCTACTTAATCCTCCATTCAGTGGCTGGAAATTCAGGTTGATAATAAAGCAATGTTAATATCTGATACTTGTCTCAGTTTAGTCATTTAACGAACTTATATTTCTAAAACTTACCAATTAAAAGTACAGAGGGCTCTTATAATTCAACCTATATATTCTTACAGAGTTTCATTATAGTACAGATAAAGTAGTTGTCATTTAACAGACATTTGACAGCTAGATGTGTTCTGTGCTTAGATGGCCCCTAGCCTTAATTAACTTAGAAGTTTAGTGAGAGAATCCAGGAAAGTCAGTAAATAAATGATGGATGCTGTAGAGCAGACACAGAAGATAGGAACACTTTAGAGGGACTCCTAAAGTTAGAGGTCACCTCTGCATAAAGTCTATTTAACTTCTCTAGTCTATCTTACTTCATTTGTTGTGAGTATACTTTTGGTCTTTTTGTTTTGTTATTTTTAAGTGGACTATAGGTACTATCTTGCCTGATGTTATTTTGTAGAAGATGGAGCCAGAGTCTGAAGAGGTGCAGTGACATACAGGGTCACAAAACTCAGTGCTGTTTCCTTGTGGGCTAGATCAGTAGCATCGTTGTCAAATAAGAACTTAAAAAGTAAACATTCTCTGGTGCCACTCCAAACCTTCTAAATAAGACTCTTAATGTGTGGCCCTAACCTGTATTTACCAGCCTTCCTGGTAATTCTGAAGCATGCTCATGTTTGGACAGCACTGTTACAGCTCGGTGATTCTCTGTGCCTCCCTCACCAGCAAGATCACTGGATCTAATAAACAATGTTATGGATGAGTATGTCGTTCTTCGGGGGTCTTCCAGTTAACAGTAAGTAAGGTGGATAGCTATAGTTTACTGGTGACCCAGCTACAACAAGAGTGGCCTGCTTTCTAGCATTCTTTCCATTATACAGTGTTTCTTTTCACTCTTTCTAACTCCTTGATAGTACCTTGTTTAGTCTATGGTAGTGATTCTGGCCTTAAGCTTTAAAAAGCCTATAACCCTAAGGAAAACATCAATAAGGAGTGAGTGAATAAACCTATTCTTCAGAAACTTCTAAGCTTCTTCTTTCACTATCTGAAGAGCTGGTTCTAAATATATATATATATATATTTTGGATTGTTGGCCCCTTTGGAAAACTGATAGAAGCTATAAACTTTTCATTAAGAAACAAATGTGCATATCACCATGTATAGGTAGTTACCACTCCGGAGATTACTGGGATGCCTTGAAGCAAATGGACCCAGGTTAAGAAATGCCTGTCTGTGATTTTTGTGAAGACGTATTTTCCACTTAATGTTCTCATTCTTCCCTTTGCCTGCACTCCCTCCCTCCCTTTCTTTTTCTTTTTCTTATCTTTTATTTACTTATTTTTATTTTCATTTTTGAGGTAGGGTCTCACTATACCTCAAGCTGACCTGGAATTCAATATGGAGTCTCAGGGTGGCCTCGACCTCACAGCATTCTTCCTACCTCTGCCTCCCAAGTGTTGGGATTAAAGATGTGCACCACCACGCTTGGCCTCCCATTGCCCTTGTCTACCTGCCTTCTGCGGGAAGAAGGGAGGGAGGATTGCAAAGGGTGAAATCCATGTGGGAGTACTTTGGATAGTGAGATTTGAATACTCATATTGTAGGCATTCATTTTTGTTCTATTACTCTCATGCATTTGATTTTTACTGTGTAAGATACTTACATGTTTATTGTTATAAAATTCAAATAATATAAAATGTTTGATAGATGTTTAAAGTGCGGTGCAATTAATGGAGTTAAAATCTTCTACATAATTATTTTCTAAGTGCCAATGTCTGGCTTCCTAGATATTTGAAAAACTTTTAAACAACTAAAAGTGCTTTCTGTGTATATGACATTTCAGGAAAATTTATGAGCAAAGAGATTTTTTTATTGTATTCCATTAAAACACTGCTAATGAAATTAGATTAATTTTGATAAATTTTAGAGATAAATGTGTTAAAATATATTTCAATAATACAGCAGCACATGTGATCCTTAGTTATTGGTATTTTTTTAGGATACAAATTGATTAGTAATAGTACATTAATCAGGTGGCCTGTTTTATGCTAGAGAATCAGATAGTATTTTTAAACTTTTTTTTATTTGCATGGATGGTGCAAAAGTCTTTTTCTTCTTTTCCAGGATCGGAATAGAATGTATGACAGTTTGAATATGCACTCTTTAGAGAACTCCCTCATTGATATAATGCGAGCAGAACATGACCCTCTCAAAGGTAGGTGATTTTCTTTTCTTTTTTTACAAATACTTATATATGTTAACTTGTCTCCTTATATCACCAGTTTTTACAGGAAATAGAATAGTAAGTAGCACCTATATTAATTAATTTTAATCGTATCTGAAGACAATTCATTAACAAACTTGCTTCATATATGCATTTTATGCATATAAAATAATAATATACATTTCCTTTTTAAAAATATTTTTATTTGTGTGTGTGTGTGAGAGAGAGAGAGAGAGAGATTGAGAGAGACAGAGAGAGAGAGGTAGATAGAGAATGGGCCCACCAGGGCCTCCAGCCACTGCCGCAGATAAACTTCAGATACATGGCCCACTTTATGTATCTGGCTTTTCATGGGTACTGAAGGACTGAACTTGGGTCCTTAGGCTCTGCAGGCAAGTGCCTTAACTGCTGAGCCATCTCTCCAGACCCCATAGCATGCATATTTTTTAAAAAATATATTTTTATTTATTTGTTTGTAAGAAGAGAGAGAGAGAGAGAGAGAGAAATGAGATATGCGATATAAACAGAGAGAATGGGCTTGACAGGGCCTCCAGCTGCTACAAACTAACTCCAGACACATGTTCTACTTTGTGCATCTGACTTTATGTAGGTACTGGGGAATCTTAACAGGTCATTAGGTTTTGCAGGCAAATGCCTTAACCACCGAGCCATTTCTCCAGCCCTGCATTTCTTTTGTATCTCTGGTGATTTCTGTTATGGTGAAAAGGGAACAAATGTGTCAGCTTGAGGGAAGAGAGATATTGGTTATCTATTGACATAAATTATTTTAAAATTTACATTTTTAAACAGGAATTTAAAGGTTCATTTCCTCCCATTGTTAGTGTGTTAGAATTCAGGAGTAGAATAACTAGGTGGTTCTAGCTTAGAACTTCTCATTGCATCAGAATCATGAACTGCTTTGCAACATTCTGCACTCGTTTCTAATTCTATAGTTACCCAGAGATTCCTTTAGAAGATACAGCATACAGACTCTAGAATTGCATTGCTCCTATCTCAGTCAACAATACTGACCAGACATCTAGGCCATCTTATTCTCTTTCCAGATTTTTTTTTTTTTTTAGTTTTTTGTTTATTTTTATTTATTTGAGAGCCACAGACAGACAGAGAGAGAGAATGGACACGCCCTGGCCTCCAGCCACTACAAATGAACTCCAGATGCATGTGCCACCTTGTGCATCTGGCTTAGGTGGATCCTGGAGAATTGAGCCTCGAACTGGGATCCTCAGGCTTCACAGGCAAGTGCCTAACCGCTAAGCCATCTTTCCAGCCCTAGATTTTGTTTTTTATCAGAGTTTATCTTTCTAATTCCTTCATTTGTAGAATATGTATACACACACACATACACACACACACACACACACACACACGTGAAAGGGGAGAAAATGGGTGCATCAGGGCCTCCTGCCATTGGAAACGAACTCCAGATGCATGGATGCACCACTCTGTGCATCTGATGTTACATGGGTACTGGAAAATTGAACCTGGACCTTCAGGCTTTGCAAAGAAGTACCTTTAACCACTAAGCTCTCTGTCTAGACCTGTAGAAGTATTCTAATAGTGGCTGTGGATGTATGCTACAGATACATATAAGCTCATAAAGCTATGCGTTTTTGTGTGTGTATGCATTGATACATTTAAAAAAAAAAACTTATTTATTTATTTATTTGAGAGAGAAAGAGGCAGCCAGAGGGAGAGAGAGAATGGGCATGCCAGGGCCTCCAACCACTGCAAACAAACTCCAGACGCATGCCCCCTTGTGCATCTGGCTTATGTGGGTCCTGGGGAATCGTACTAGGGTCCTTTGGCTTTTCAGGCAAATGCCTTAACCACTAAGCCAGCTCTCCAGCCCCATAGACTGATACTTTTGATTCCTTGATTTGCTTAGGGTTTTGTTTTGTTTTGCTGCTGTTGTCACTTTGCTTCCAGTAGTTTGGTTGTCTCTATGAAGTTATTCTTTTGTATGCTGACAGCTGCAGTAATGTCTGCCTCACACCTGTGATTTCAGAATGGAATGTACCCTAGGAGGTATCCTGGTTCATGACTATAATCCCAGCTCTCAGGAGGCTGAGGCAGGATGATCTCCATTTCAAGATCAGCCTGGGCTATAAATAGCAAAACTGTCTCAAAAACAAATAAAAGAATTTTACAATTAAGAGCTTCTGGGGCTGGAGAGATGGCTAAGCAGTTAAGGTGCTTGCCTGCAAAGCCTAAGGACCCAGGTTCGATTTCCTAGTACCCAAGTAAGCCAGCTGGACAAATGGCAAATGCATCTGGAGTGTTTGAAGTGACTGGAGGCCCTGGTACAAACATTCTCTATCTGGCTCTCTCTCTTCAATAAACAAATAAAATAGTTAAAACAAGAATCTTCATTTAAATTTAAAAAAATTCTCTGTTAAATCTCCTTTTCTTTTCTAGAAAGAAAACTCTTATAAAGTAGAATGAGGTAAAGTCAAGGTTGTGTTAGGGGTGGGTAATAAAAAGGTTTTCATTACTAGTTCTCTTCTTTCTTGAAGAAGTTTCTTGAAGGTGCTAAAGAGAATCTTAACTACTGCACTGTTGGCTGTTTTCCTTGTCTCTCGCCTTGGCAATTTAAAAAGTGGAGGGAAATCTAGAGAGCCAGCCTGAAGAAATGGAAACAGCAACATGCTGCTTTCTAAAAGTACCAATTCTTTTTAAAAAAAGTTAGAGTCACTTCACATTTATTTTATTAGAATTAATAATTTTGGCTCTGGAAAAGGAAAAAAATAGCTCATACTATTAAAAATCATCAGTTTGGAGAGATGGCTTAGCAGTCAAGGCACTTGCCTGCAAAGTCAAAGGTCCCAGGTTGGATTCTCCAGTACCCACATAAAGCCAGACGTACAAGGTGACACGTGTCCTGAGTTCATTTGTAGTGGCTAGAGACCCTGGCACACCCATGTTTTTTTGCTCCCTCTCTCAAATAAATAAAGAAACAAAATATTTTTAAAATAGTTCAATCATGGTTACCAATTCTTCTGTTTCTAACTAGAATAGTTTCTGCTTCCCTTGTATTATAGCAAGGCAAATAAAAGAAAATTTTGAAAAACCATCTTTATAAGCTATAAAGAAATAAAATACTATTTTTATAATTGCCATAAAATAACTATTTAAAATTACACCTGACTGCTCCAATTTAAGCTTTCTTTCTCCTTTCCTGCACAAACTCCACCGCTCCCTGCATTATCACCTTGTATATTTTCTTTCTGCACGCTCTGACCATACTTCTGGGGCTGGACATGATAGACTGCCAAAGCAAAGTGGTGACTGCAGATGGAATAAACCAGCCAGGATGGACCCAGGCATTTATTTTTTCCTCGTTTTTCTGGAGAGCACTTGGGCGCCTTTCATCTGTTCGTCTCAGAAAATCCTTATCTCTTATTTAGTATTATCAAGAACACCCCTCTCCCCCGCAAAATATTCTACAGATTTTTCCTCAATAATAAGAACAAGATGAATCTTATATTTTACTCTTAAAGTTTTTTTTGTTGTTAAAAAATTTAACTATTTTGTCTTCCCTGTGATATCTACTGAAAAAAAAATGAAATGCTTAAAATTTTTAAATGAGAACCTATCTGGTATGTTTATTCCTATAAAGCTCGTATCCTAAAATCCAGTAGTTTAGAATAATAATAAACATGTATTCCTCATAATTTGTGAAATTTAGCACTTGGCGACAATGTAGCCCAGTGCTTGTGGCTGAAGTTCTTATGAGGCAACTATCAAAGAGCTGGTTGAGCTGAGCCTGCAGTCATGTGCAGCCTCAGCTGGGCTGGAGGCTTCTTCTATTCCTGGGTAGTGTTCATGTTGCTGGCTTGAGAGAGCTCCACTCTACAGGGTTGCTTAAGTTTTCTCACAGTGTGGTTGCTGAACCCCCCGCCCAACAGTGACACTGCTCAATGCCCAAGGCTTCTGTATGACATAGCCTCAGAATCCCACACTGCATTTCCACAGCATCCTAGAAGCTGCATGAGTCAGCTCTACTATTTAAGCATGTGAAGTCTTGGAGTCAGAGAGTGAGAGAAGCCACTATGGATGCCGAACACTACAGGGGGAAGGCAGATGTATAAATTTGTATTTACTTCCACTCATAAATCTGGATGCATATAGAACTTAATCAAGGTATTAATAGGAAGAAAACCAGTCAAATAGATACTTAGAATAGGAAGAAAGTAGGTTACTGGCCTGACTGAGAACTAAACTAATAGAAGCAGTGTCTCATCCTCACACCTAGAATGCTTCACTGTAATTTATTTACATTTTCCAACATCACCTGGATTTTTCAGTTCTGTGTGCAACCCCCACTGCTTACTATTAAAATGTTTTTGGTCTAATATAGCAGAATATGTGAAGTCTAATGTGGTTGGAGCTGTGCAGATAGAAAGCACTAGTAGTCAAAGATGGACCATAAGCGTACGTCCTTGTACTAAATGTGCCGCCTTTCTATAAGTTGCTGACTGCCATGTGAAAAAGACATGGTTTTTATTTACTTTGCAGAACATAGAGCCTCTTGAGGGCAAAACAAAAACAGTAAACATAAAACTAGAGCTTTGGAAATGCTGTGGAGGAAGAGGATAAGTTATTCAGGAAAACAATAAGTGGAAAGATATTTTTAATTATTTATTTGTTTACTTTAGAGGGGGGACAGAGAGAGAGAGAGAGAGAAAATGGGCACTCCAGGGTCTCTAGCTACTGCAACTGAACTCCAGACACATGTGGCACATTGTGCGTCTGTCTTACATGGGTACTGGGGAATGGAACCTGGGTCCTTATGCTTTGCATGCATGCACCTTAACCTCTAAGCCATCTCTCCAGCCTGGAAATATATTTTATATGTGCCAAAAGGAAGCTCAGTACAAAACCTGAGCAGCAGAATCATGAAAATTACTGTAAGGAAAGTATCGTCACATGTAGAAGCATGGATGGAATTACCGCATTTGAAGAACTGACTAGCCCTAGCTTGCTTAGGGCTGCAGGAGCTGCTTGATAGGTGTCACCAAGGGAGGTTGCTCTCTTTGGCTCTAGATTAGAAACACCCATGCATGGCTGCGTGACTTCCTTAGAGTGGCACTGACTAATCTGTTTTGTTTATTCTACTGAGGATTCTCTTCATTGAATCCTGTGTTCTAGTGATCATATTGATTCTAGGCAAAATATGTTTTCACTTCAAAGTAAGAATAAACAATTGTGGAATTTTTTTTGTGGTTAAAGAAATTATGATTTGCCAAAGATGGTTTTGTAATTTTGCAGTTTGATGTTTGCATGTCTATTTTAAATAATCTGTGATTGTCTTGTTTGTGTGAGTCAGTCCATTCCTCTTTACACAGAACAAGAGAGATCATTGTTAAAAACCTCCTCCCTCCTGATCCCAACTATCTGTAAATAGGTCTCACTGTGTAAGCATTTTTACACAGTGCCCTCCCTCAATGTATAAGGACAAAAAAAAATGAATTTCAGCTCATAAAAATTAACTTGAAAAACTGTAGGGAGAAATATAGTTTATATAATGGTCCTTGAAGATCACTCTGCACTGGTGAATCTTTTCCAATGTTCCTGAGACAACTAAAGGAAATTCAGGAACAAGGATTTAGAATGCAATTTTGTTTATACCAACAAATGCTTTGAAGTACATGCTTTGAAAACATTTTACTTCTATTAATATATGTATATCTAGTATCAACTTATTACCTATTGCTAAACTCCTACTATTCTTAAGACTCCTGAGGTAAGATGCTCTTTATTATAGGGCACATAGTCCTTGAAAAATAAATTTAAGCGATTGTGGTAATACCAAATCCTGCTGCCTTTCTTCTGCTTTGCACTATGTATCTCTTCCATTGACCTCAGTGGAAGATTATCATTCACATACATTTCTAAGCTTCTTGCGTGAGAAGTTACATATTGAAGAACGTTGTACTTATGAGTAGAAAGAGGCACTGAAACTCTGAAGCATATCAGCCATGCATGCTGCAGGTCCACACCCCACAGATGTGTATTGATCAAGAACCCTTTGGAGAAACTACAGCACAGAAGACCAAGGGCAAAAGTGAGCTATGAAAACTGGGAGGATATAGTCAGTCATCTATTAAAATGCAACAGAGTGCAAAATCAACATACAGATATCAGCCATGTGCATGCAAACAGTTATATTGACTCCTCCAACAACAGGTTGTCCCTATTTCTTCTGACAATGAAGAATGCAATGGTTTTATCCACCTGTGATTCTCAAAGTCAAAATTTTTACAATTTCTCAAAGAGGTATGGGGAAAGAAAAGCACATACAAGTTGAATATACCTATTCCACAGGTCCAAAATTCAGCAAAATCTAAAAATGTTCTGAGTGCCAACTTGATGCCTCAAGTGGAAAAAATCTACATCTGAACTCAGGTCACAATCAAAATGAAGCCACACTGAAAATTTTATATATGTATATATAAAATATATAATTAGTATTATAATTATTAATAATTATTATAATGTATATAATTACTTTCAGACTTTGTATATAGTGTGTGTAAAGCATAAATGAATTTCATATTTGGATTTGGATCCCATCTCAAGATAACACACTATATTATTTGTAAATATCACAGGATTTTACAACAAACCCAGATCACTTCTGACTTCAGGACTTTGGAAGAAGGGTACTTAATCCATACTGGTATGTCTTTTTTTAAAAGATAGTTGAAGAGGCCACAGGCCTAGGGACACATGCCTGTAACCCTAACCACTCTGAAGATTGAGGCAGGAGGATCCCTATGAGTCTGAGACTAGCCGGGGATATATAGTAAGGCCCTGTCTCCAAACAAAGCATGCTAAAACACCACAATGAAAAAGGCTTGCTCTGTGCTTTCCGGTTTGTTTTTAATGTTTCTATTTATGTTATTAAAGAGTAAGAAAATATAATTTTTCTTTCCTCTTTACTCCACTATTTTCCCTCTATAACCACTGGCTTTAGATAAGAAAAGCATCATATTTAACCTTAAGTTATATTTATATAGGAACCATATGCATTTCATTAAACTTAATTTGATATTGAGATAGTTCCTTTTGTTTGAATCTATGTGGAAACTTAATACTTTACCATCTGGCTGCTCAAAATTAAGTTGATTATAAGAAAAGTACAATTTATAAGAGTTTAACTTATGTTATCAGTAAGAATTTCTGCAGACTAAAAAGGGAATTAGGAATATTTGCAACAGTTCTTATTTGAGTAAAACGTTTTGAAAATGATGAGAGTAGAAATTTTAAAAAATATTTTATCTTTATTTATTTATTTTTTTTTTGACAGAGAAAGAGAGAAAGAATGGCTGCACCAGGGCCTCTAGTCATTGCAAATGAACTCCAGACACATATGCCACCATATGCATCTGGCTTATGTGGGTACTGGAGAATCAAACCTGGGTCTTTAGGCTTTGCAGGCAAGCACCTTAACCACATAACCCATCTTTCCAGGCCCCAGGAGTAGAAATTTTTAAGTCTTAACATATCTTAAATTATGTTCAAATAAATATTGTTTTTAGTAGCAATATTAATATTTGAGAACACAATTGTTATTTCTCCCAGGCTTCTTGACTATGTAAATACTTTACTTGAGTTATGAGAGGTGATAAATTCATTTTATTTGGTATTTGTGGATAATATCTTCATGTGTGTGAGTATGGGTATGCATGTGTGAGGGTCAGAGGACAACTTTGCAATGTAAACCCTCACCTTGCATCTCCTTTGAGGTGGGGTTCTGCCAATAGCAATGGCTAGGAAACCATAATAGGGGTTTCAAGCTCAGGCACTCATGATTTATGTTTGTTCAGCAAGCACTTCATTCACTGTGCCATCTCTCTCAGGCCCTGTAATTAAATAATAATAGTTATAATAATAAAGCCTAAAAAACCAAGCAAGCAAACAAAAAAACCCAGAAACCTTACCAGAAACTACACTGGTTGTTTTTTTTTTTTAGAATTGTATCCACCCAGAATCCTTAATGTGTTAGTGAAAGCCAGGTCTTCACATCTTCAAAATTAATTAATTAATTTATTAATTAATTAATTTATTTATGTGAGAGAAAGAAAGTAAGAGAGAGAGGGGGAGAGAATGGGCACACCAGGGCCTGTAGCCACTGATAATTAACTCCAGCTGAATGCAACCCCTTGTGAATCTGGCTTACATGGCACCTGGAGAGTGGAAACCGGGATCCTTTGACTTTGCAGGCAAATGCTATAACCACTAAGCGTTTTTCTAGCCCTATCTTCAAAATTTAAGAGTAGGAGGATCGCCGTGAGTTTGAGGCCACCCTGACACTCCATAGTGAATTCCATATCAGCCTGGGCTAGAGTGAGACCTTACCTTGAAAAAAAAAAAAATTAAAAGTCGTAAGAATGCTTCTTGTGTATAACATACAATGAAAAAAAGGAAGTACTTGGAATTACTAGGCTTGCTTATGTGAAAAGGATTACCTAAAAAAATTATTTTTCCACCAAAATACCTTTAATTATTTTAAAAATACTTCCTTACTACAAAAGCCATTTCCATTAAAGAAAGAAACACTAAAATCTTTTAATATTATTAGTATTTCTCTAAGCTAAATCATAGTTGGTGTTTTTATGCATCAATTTTCTAATCATTGTCTTTTCAGTATATAATTAGCAATGTTCAAATTTTTTTTTCATTTTTATTTATTTATTTGAGAGCAACAGACAGAGAGAGAAAGAGGCAGGTAGAGAGAGAGAGAGAATGGGCACACCAGGGCTTCCAGCCACTGCAAATGAACTCCAGAACGAACACCCCCTGGTGCATCTGGCTAACGTGGGTTCTGGGGAACTGAGCCTTAAAACCGGGTTCCTTAGGCTTCACAGGCAAGTGCTTAACAGCCCACAGTGTTCAAATTTTTATCTGTTTTGCAACTAGGTTGGCCTTTTAAAATAGACTGTAAGGTACGTATGTACATCGTTTAAAGTCAAATCATTCCATAAGGATTTTATTAAAGAAGTCTTCCACCTCACCATTCTCTATTCACTTTTTGATATCTGTTTTTTTTTTCAATGTAAACACTTTGAGCTTGTTTTTTTATTAACTCAATTTGGTTGTTTGTATGTGCTTCTATATTTTTTTCATTTTTGGTGTTATATATGGTACGCTGGTGTGCCTTATCCTTCCCCCACCACTTTCCCCACTCTGAGCTCTCATAGTAATTATAAAACTACTTTCACTTTAGCGCAGGGATTATATTACTGAGATATCTGAAATATTCCTAAATGAGCCTTGGATTTTACAGTGTATTATGTATTTTTATAGTGTAATATACCATTTTATTTTGCAAAAAACAATGTTTTTCCTAGAATGACTAGTTATCTTTGATGGTTGTGTGTTTAGCTTTCTAAGAACTTATCCTTAAATTATCCCCAAATTTATCTATATAATTATAAAGCCTCTCTTAATACAGAAAACTTCCAAATGATTTTATTTCCTGCATCCCAAGTTCTCTTTGCCTTCTGGAGCTATTGATTGGGATTTATTGACTCCTGGAACTCCTTTTATCTGTGGACTCTATATTCTGATCTCCACATACTTTTCTTAATGGTGTTGAGTATCTTATTTTACCTTCTTGCTGATGGGGACATAAATTTTGAACTTTTGTATATATGAAAACTCAATAATAAAATATAAGATATACCAATATAGAATCATATGTTATATGCAAGTATGATGCAGGATTTGGGGGCTCAAGGGTATCTGTCCTTCGTGCCTGTGAGCCCCAACCTTTGAGTCATTATCTGTTTTAACAAAACATGAGAAAATGAATTCAAAGAAGGATAAATTATGAGTAATTAAGTTTATCCAGGGAGAAATTCTGAGTTATGAGGTTTATTTGGGGAGAATTTGTAAGGAGAAAAGGCTAGAAAGACTCCAGACTGCTGCTAGAAGTGAACTTCCCCCTTGCCTGGCTAGTAAGGGAGGGAGATGGGAGAATGGAGAGTTTGTGAAATATCTGAGAGAGAAGCCCGTGGACAAGATGTGGAAGGCAAAGCATGGAACCCTGGGCCAGAAGATTTAAAAAGGGCCTAGAGCTTAAAGGAGAGTATCTGAAGTGAGGAGCAGTAATTTTTCCTTTCCCCATCCCAGGCTGAGAAGGGGAAGGGGTTACCAAAACAGCAGGAGATTTAGTAGCAAGGAGAATGAGTAGCCAAGAGAGTTCTTGCACACATGCCAGGTCCAGATTTTAGAGGAGAGTCATATATTTAACAAAGCAAGAAAGCATCTGAAAACAAAATACATGTAAGAAGCAAGCAGAAAAATACCCAGGTAAATAACAAGAGCCCTCTCCCATCTACCAGCCAGGCTTTCACACTGGTGTTAGGCCAAAAAGTGCTGTGCTGACAGCCAAAATGGGAAAGTGGGCTAGTAATCCCCCTCCCCTCTCCCAGCCATGCTGGGAAAGAGGGAAGAGCAGGGACCAGGAGAACACTGCCTGGAGAGGGATTACGAGGTACCAAGCCCTTTTATAGGATACTATGACTCTGGGAATTGAACCTAGTCCACCAGGCTTTCCAAGCAAGCCCCTTTAACCACTGAGCCTCCTCTTGAGCCCATAATTTCTTCGGTTTCTAGAATTTCCGAATTTATTTCTTTAACAATTTCTTCTTTCCTATTTTTTTTTTAAATTATAACCATTTGGGGAGTTCTTGTTCTTTATTGTACTCACCTTCTGTTATTTTCCTTTGTTTTAATTTTATTTTGTTTCTGTTTTCTGGTGCTGGGCATAGAATCCAAAACCTTGCATATACCAGTTAAGTGCTCTACCACTGAGCTGTATCCTCAGCACCTTATTTTGCTCGTTAACAGCTCACCTTGTCACATATTTTTCTCCATTCATTGAGTATTTTTTTTTTTTTCGAGGTTGGGTCTCACTCTGGCCCAGGCTGACCTGGAACTTACTACCTCTGCCTCCTGAGTGCTACCAAGCCATCTCTACAGCCCCCTTTGTTGATTTTTTATCTTTATTTTTATTCCTTTGCTTGTTTCTCCTCCCCCAACCCTGAACCACTACTGCTTTCCAACTAGCTCCTCTTCTTTTTTCATGATTTTCCCCTCTCCATCATCCATGCTGGAACATGGTAAACATAGTATTTATTGTGCAGGTAACAATAGCCACTAGGAGGTAATGGATTTTAACAGTCACTTTGTGTCCAGAAGGCAGTGTTCCAAAGCACTCCTCCCCATCCTTTGGCTCTTTCTTTCTTGTACTTCTTCCAAAATGTTCCCTGAGTCTTGGAGGTGTAGAATAGATTCCATTTAGTGCTGAACACTTAGTCACTAATTCTCAGCACTTTGATGAATTTTCATTAGGACATTCTTTTAAAACAATTTTAATAATTGAATGTTTAAACATAATTGCATATAGTGTCCATGAATAACTTCCTCTACAGTTATACTTTTAGATATTTACAGTTTTTAAATAAAATTTACTGAGACAGGTCTTGTTTATATCCATAGGCTATTCCTAAGCACATTTGTTTTTGTGTCTATAGACATGTATAGATTCACCTTGACTCATGATAAGTTAAAAATATTGCAAGTTTTAAATGTGTTTAATATACTTAACCTAGCAAACATCTTATCTCAGCCTAGGAACTTTAAATGTGCTCAGAACATTTACATTAGCCTAAAGTTGGGCAAAATCATCTTACCAGTTTATTTTATAATAAAGTGTTTAGGGTCTGGGGCTATAGCTCATAATATAGTCCTTGCCTCGTATTCATGAAGTTCTGGGTTCAATTCCTCTGGCAGAGAATTAAACTCTGGAATATTTCATTTAACTTAGTGAATATTGTACTAAAACTGAAAATGAAAATGTTTGTGGGGCATACTTTCCCACCATTGTAAACCAGGGGCTGTCCATATTGCCAATTTACACCAATTTATCTTTGGTATTGGAAATAGTTGGTTGCCCATTTGTTATTTTCAAATGTCAAGCATCACTTTCATTTAAAAAGCCCTTTTACAGTGAAAAGTTTTACAATATTGGCACAATTTGACTTTAATAATACTAATTTCATATTGGTTTTATTAGAATATTTATATAATACATGTTGCTAGCTTACTAATGACTTAAATTGTCCTTGTGTTCTTACTTTACTTGAAACTATAACACCTTAGTGTTCTGTGATTGTTGGTGTTTTTAATATATTTTATAGCATAAAAGGATATTATAATAGAACAGACCTTAAAACTATAAATATTGTTAGATGGCAAAGTTTATGATAGGATCTTGATTGAAGAGTAAATGGAATTAATTTTGGTTGCTCTAACACTGAATGAGGTTTGTGTCAGATACAAATAAGAAGTGACTTTTCTTACTGTGAATCTGGTACTTTGGATCTAAGGGTCCTATTCTTCGGGCCTTATGAGACATGCATTGAGATTTGAGAGTGAGGTCAGGAATGATTGCCCTGCCCCTTGGAGCTGAGCAGAAATTGGAATTACTCAAGGTTGGTCATAAGCACATATTGAGTGGATTAAGTAAAGGTAAAATGTAGATGATAAAAAACTATTAGCCTAATAAGTTAAACTAGTGGGAGCAATATTTTCTTTAAAGTGCATGGAGAAGAAGAATTAGTTGTCTTATGCAACATAAGCATTGCACACTTACCATTGATTTCCACAACTCACAAACAGGTACTTACCATTATTTTATAGATGGGCAACTATTGCTTAATATTAGCAGTCATTACCAAAGTCTAGTAAGTGGTACCACTTTGATAGCTGGTGAGTTTGTATATTTAGCCACAATGTTCATTCTGTCACTACACCAATTCTACCTCTCTTTTTATTTATTTATTGATTGATTGATTGAATTAAGAGCGACAGAGAAAGAGGCAGACAGAGGGATAGAATAGGTGTGCCAGGGCCTCCAGCCACTACAAACGAACTCCAGATGCATGCAACTCCTTGTGCATCTGGCTTACATGGGTCCTAGGGAATTGAGCCTCAAACCAGGGTCCTTAGGCTTCACAGGCAAATGCTTCACTGCTAAGCCATCTCTCCAGCCTCTACCTCTCTTTTTAATTGGTTCAATGTTCATTCTAATCAAAACCTTCATGATTATAATATATAACTTTTAAAAAAGTATTGTTAGAATGTGTGACATTATTGTTTAGCAATTTTCTCATCCTGAATGAGGAATAGATTAGTATCATTAGCTGTATCCTCAGAGGATACTTTTAATACCCCCAGTGGATGCCTAAAACCACTGGGGATGATTTCAGACCCTGTGTGTATCAACACTGTGGCCCACATCATGTTAGTCTGACTGATAACACAGCTACTAAGGAACTAACAGGTGGTTAATAGGTACAACATGGATGCATCAAAGGGCAAAACAGCAGTTCTGTGGGAGATGTTGTGATGTTACTTAGGACATCACACAATTTAAAATTTGTAAATTATTTTTTTCTGGAATTTTCTATTTACTATTTCTGGACCAGAACTGAAAATCCAGAAAGCATAGCCAATAATAAAAGAGAGCTAATGTTTTAATTAAGGAAAATTGCTATAGAGAAGGGAAAAATAAAAAGCAGGATTTTTGCAGTCTCTCCCATCCTTCCCTGATAACTTAAGGGATTCAGAAAATGAGCTGCGGTAAAGGTATATTGCTATTCTTTTGTTTAATTTGCTTCCTATTTCCCTCCCCCTCAAACAACTATTTAGGTATTTGTGTTTTTAGTTAAATTTATTGTTCACATCATGAAATATGTTGTAGTTCCATTTGTGTTGCTGGACAAACATCCAATCAGAAGGAGCTTATGGGAGGAAAGGATTTATTTCAAGCTTACAGAATCTAGGGGAATACCATCAGTGGAGGAAAAGAATCTGGCTCATTTCCACAGATCAATAGCACAGAGAGACTGCTGCAGCAAGCAGCAAGCATCAGCAGCCAGCAAGCACACACAGCCCGAGCTCAAACTGCTCTGATCACACCTCGGGGCTGGACTGCAAGATCTGCCCCCAGTGACATACCTCCCTGGCAAGATACTCCAGTTGTAATCTCAATCTTAAAACACCTGAGCCTATGGGGCCATACATTCAAATCACCACAAAATGAAACATTTAATTTATACATTCAACAAATATTGTGTACCATACTCTGTTGGAGATGCAAGAAATATAATAAGGGAATAATAAAAGTTTCTACCCTTGTAGATCTTCTGTTTTAAAAAAATTCTACATTTAGCTTACCCATAATTGTGGGCTAACTCCACAATGCATGACCCGTATACCTCAACAAGGAGGGGCTAAGGGGAGGGGTAGGTCATGGGTTAGCCTAATAATGGTACCAAACTGACTGTAAAAAAAATAAAATAAAAAATAAAAATGGAAAAATAAAATAAAATAAAATAAAATAATAAAAAAATAAATTCTACAAACAATAAAAATGGTTCAATAATAGAAATGTGCTATCATGGACATTAGAAAGAAGCTTGGGCAGGATGACATATGATGTTATCAAGCTCTTACAGACTTGAAGGCAGTGAGAGGTACTACCTTTTGGTCATATCTGGACAAATGCATTTTAAACAGAAATATCCTGAAATGGAAAGCTCCTAGAACATTAGAGAAGCAAACATGACCAGCAGAGTTACAGGGGCAGGTCACGGATGAGCCTAATAATGGTACCAAACTGACTGTATTTGCTGAATACAGAACTGACTAATAAAGAAAGAAGAAAAAGAAAAAAAAAAGTGAGGAAGGAAAAAAAAAAAAGAGATTACTAAGTGAAAAAAAGTTGTAAAACCAACAAAAATCAAGACAAGATTTTCCTTTGAAATAACTGGTATGGAAAGAAACCTAAAAGGCTCCAGTCTGTGATTTAATATTTTAATATTTGTATTAATCTTAGTATTAATTAAGTTAATATTAATATTAAAATCAATACTGTATCATGCTTTAGAACCACATAAATAATAGTCTAGAAAATGTCATTTTAGATTATTTATTTTACCTAGTTTCCCTTTTGTGTTCAGGGGAGAGTTTTATGTATGTAAAAAAATAATGGCATAGTTATTTATGCATCCAATTCTTGGACTGTATTAATTTCACAAAAGGTGTCTAATGAAGCAGATGATATCTTGCATGAAGTCCATAAACCTCTTAACATGAAAAAAAAAAAGAAGATGAAGAGCCAGGTGCTGGTTATAAATGCAATCTAGTGATTTGATTGAACAAGTGATAACTTGTATTCAGTTGTCCTGTTTCTGGGTTTATTTAGTTGTTCAATATGCATTTAAGATGGCCAGCATGAGCTAATGCTTTTTTATGTGTATTACACAAATCACTTTAAAATTACAATGGTCTATAAATCCTGTAGTTTTTTACTAACATGTAAAATGGAAAAAAGTTAAGTTATAGAGTGTCTTAATTTAAAAGTGGTGCCAATATTCTCATCTTATTAAAACCATTATAAAGTTATTGTTCCGCATACTTGTTTACAGTAAGATATTACCTGGCTATGGGATTTTATAAGCTAAGTTCTGTTGAAAGAACAGAAAACCGCTTAAATGAGATAGAAGGTTCTCTTTAGAAATATCTACCACAGTGTGGCAAGTTTCTTATGTCTAAGTTTCTATTGACTTTTTTCTTATCCTTAACATCCATTTTCTGCCTCCTGGTCTAATATGACTTCTTCAGGTTAGGTCATTATATAACTACATCCAAACAAGCAGAAAAAAAAATGAAAGGACATCCTTCCCTTTTAAGGATATTGTACAGAAATTGCACATAACACTTTTCTTTTATGTCCTATTGGCCAGGTCTTACACACAATGTAAGGAAATCTGAGAAATGCAGGTATTTGTTTGGGTCAATTCCTTACCTATTGAAAGTTGGAGTCTTGTTTTTAACAGGCAAGTACTAGTATACAGCTATAAATCTCTGCACACAGGCCTTTGGGACAATTAGTTTTATGACAGTGTGGTTTGTTACCCCAATTTTTCTATATTAAAGTTATTTTATCAGGAGCTGGATGTGGTGGTATGTGCCTTTAATCCCAGCACTTGGGAGGTTGGGGTAGGAGAATCATCAAGAATCCAAGGCCACCCTAAGACTATATAGTGAATTCCAGGTCAGCCTATGGTAGAGTGAGACCCTACCTCAAAAAACCAAAAGAAACAAACAAAAAGTTGTTTTTATCTTGCTGCATGATTCTCTGACATTTTTTATTTTATTTTATTTTATTTTGGTTTTTCGAAGTAGGGACTCACTCTGGCCCAGGCCTACTTGGAATTAACTATGTAGTCTCAGCATGGCCTCGAACTAACAGTGATCCTCCTACCTCTGCCTCACGAGTGTTGGGATTAAAGGCATGCACCACCATGCCTGGCTTGATTCTGTGGATTTTTTTGTTGTTGTTTATCTATATGAGAGTGACAGAGAAAGAGAGAGGGAGAGAGAATGGGCGCACCAGGGCCTCCAGCCACTACAAACGAACTCCAGATGCATGTGCCACCTTGCGCATCTGGCTTACATGGGTCCTGGGGAATCGAGCCTCGAACCAGGGTCCTTAGGCTTCACAGGCAAGTGCTTAACTGCTAAGCCATGTCTACAGCCCCATCTGTTAATTTTTAATAGCTGAATTTCTTCTGTGACCTTCTGCCATTACACAAGCAAATTTAGATTCAAATTATTCAGTCATGAGCCCTCCACTATGCTGGAAATACTGATACATTTTTGTACGTGACTTTCAGTTGTTTTACTTAGGGTATTGTGAAAATTACTTTTACTAAGAACCTACCAAGTGGCAATAATAATTAACAACACTTGAGGGTTTACTATATTCCAAAAAAGGTTCTAAGTTCTCCATAACCAATTTTTTAATCCTGGTAACACTCCCCTGAGTACGATGCTATTATATTTCCATTTTTAAATGAAAATATTTATCATACAAAGTTTAATACTCATGTTCAAGGTTTCACCATTAGTAGGTAGCACTGATAGCAATTAAACCTCAGCATTGTGACTTAAGTACTTTTTTACACCTTAAAAAACTTTTTCCTTGATGATTATACTATTATGTATTATATGGTAATTTGATCATGTAGATTCCTCATTAACATCTTCCCTATCCACAGAACGCCTTCTCCTTCCTACATAATAGTGGATACATCATTGAAGAGAATGACTCCCATTCCTCCAGCAACCACTAACTACCAATAACTCCTCTGTGAGGAGTGGGGAAACATAAACCCTTCGTACATCCCTGAAGAGGGTTTGATATTTTTTAAAGATTATTTATTTATTTATTTACTACAGACAGATAGTGAGTTAGTGAGAATGGGCACAGTAGGACCTCTAGCCACTGCAAACAACTCCAGATGCATGCCCTACCATGTGCATCTGGCTTACGTGGGTCCTGGGGAATTGAACCTGGGTCCTTTGGCTTTGCAGGTGAATGCCTTAACCGCTAAGCCATCCCTCCATCCCAGGCATAGTTTTTTTTCATGACCTGGAGCCAGAGATTCTGAGACTCCCTTACTGGACTGGGGTTACAGATGCATGTGGCCCTGCACAGTTATTTATGTGGGTCCTGGGTTTCAAACACAAGTGTGTCTCAGGTCTCCTCAGGTGCCCCACATTGATTTTATAATTCACAAACAAGCTGTATTGTTACTCTTATTCATTGTGATTTTATGATACCCTATGGAAGACTAGCTTTCATTTTGTTTTCAGTTGTCAAAGATACTGTACTCTTTGCTGCTGTTGTTTTCAAAAAGCTTCATAACCTTCCAATTCAATTCTTCTTTGCCTGTCTTTGTATAAAGGTCGATTGAGCTATCCACACCCAGGAACTGACAATCTGCTGATGTTAAATGGTGAGTTTTATAAAACATTTTCATTTTTCCAGTATTTTTTTGTAAATGAAGGTCATTAAAACATATTTCTCTGAACCTTCCCCTACACATAGTTTAATTTTCTTAGGAAAATAAAGCTGTAGCCAGTCATAGTGATGTTTATCTGTAGTAATCCCAGTTCTGTGGGAGCTCATTAGTTCTAGACTAGCTAGAACTATAAAGAAAAATAAAATAAAGCAATAATTATTCATACATAATGCAGAAATAGGAATATAGGCGTATCCTCCCTGACAAAATAGTCATTGAAGTATGGTCTTGACAATAAGACTTAATTCAATTAGCAGACTTTTAGAGCAATACTTATTTGAACATTGATTTTCTGTTTCAGGGTATATCCTTGAACAAATAACCTTGATCTTTTTTTGCCACTCTATAAAACAAAAGTACAATCTCAAGAATTATTGTAAAAACTAGATGACATGAAGATTGCGAATTGTATACATTTTGTTACTGAGTATAAGCACTTGTATTTATATTAAACTAAGGAATGTAGTGGTAGTTCTACAAATGTAATAATTGCACTTGTTTGACTTATTCTTACTGTGAGTTTTACATTTGAAACTCAATAGTTAGAAAATAATAAATTTCACTTTAGTTTCCTTCTATTTGAAAAAAATATATTATTTACAGTGTGCTAGTACTTAACCACATACATGATTTTATAATAGTATAGGAGGAGGATCAAAATATACTCAGAAGTATTTTTAAATCATGAGTAAGCAGGTAGACTTGCTTTACAAACATTATTAGAAGGACCTGGGAGAAACTCATTTGGTAAGGTAATTACCTCACAAAATTGAGCCTCTTGAGTTCAACACCCAGAACTCACATAATAGTGCCTGGCAAGGCAGTGTATATCCATAATCCTAGTGCTGGGAAAGGTAGAGACAGAAGGATCCCTAGTACTCTTGGCCAGCAAATCTAGCTTAATTATTGAACTTAAGGCCAGTGAAAGACCCTGTCTCAAAATAAGGTGGATATCATTTCTAACAGATGACACACACCTATTCTCTGGCCCATACACTCATGCACCTGAACATTGAAGTGCACACATATAAACATGTGCCTACAGATACATAGAAACCCATTATTAGAATGATTTGACTCTTGTTTCATCTAACTTGCTGAAATAAGATAGCAAAGAAGTTGAGCACAATAGGCAGAAAATAAGATCGATATTAAGTTAGTTTGTATGGACTAATACTAAGATAAGATGACTGTAGTGATCAGAAGGTAGAAATGAAGCTGATCTAGCTGAGATTGTCATGATAGGTTTACACAATGATAGTTTTTGCTTCACTTTCCTTAAACTTTCTATGTTGCAAATAAAATCACTCACACATTTATTTTAACTCTGAGAAAGTTATTAGAATTTTTTTTTTTTTTAAAAATTCACTTGTCCTGATAAATTCCATTTGAAAGTACCTTAGAAGATTTCTCTGTGTTAGATCAGGCACAGATTTTTTTTTTTTTATCGCAAACAAACTGGACTGTAAGCTTCTATAAAAAGGTCACCCTTGTAAGCAAAATGCATAGAATGCCATGCTGTTTTTGCAACTATTTGCTAAATTAAACATTATTAATTGATTTTTTTCCTTTTCTTTTTGATGTAGGGTCTCACTCTAGCCCAAGCTGGCCTGGAATTAACTATGTAGTCTCTGGCTAGCCTCAAACTTATGGTGATCCTCCTTCCCCTGCCTCTCAAGTGCTGGAATTAAAGGCGTGTGCCCTAACTCCTGGTTCAATTGATGGATTTTTCAATTGCCAGAAGTCCTTATAAATTTCGATGTTGGGTTGAAAAGTACTTCATCACATGGAAGACATAAGAATTTCATTTCAGGAAAGAATACCATTTAGTAGACAACCAGCTTTATTTTTTAAAATATGAGCACTCCTGGACTGTCATTGGAGGCTCTAATGTATACTCAGTGAAGAAAGACATATGGAAATTCTAAACTTTTTCTTGCAAGGGACTATGAGAGGAAAAATAAAACTCAATAATTTAGGACATCAAAATGTATTGGGACACTAAGAGAGACAGCTTGATCCAAAGAGAAAAAGTATTTTACTCACTCAGGGTCTTCGGTTAATTGGTGAAGCAAGAATTACATAGTTGGTTACATTTGTGAAGTAAGAAAATATTAAATGGTGAGAACTTAGATTATTGTCATGGGTGGCAAGGTCATAAGGCAATAATGGCACTAAGAGGTCAGGAATTTTGATCAACTAGTTTTTTATGTAGGTACTGGGGATTCTAACCTGGGTCAATAGTCTTTACAGGCAAGCACCTAAACCACTGCACCATTTTCCCAGCCTTCATCAACTGTTTTTTAATTAATTAATTTATTTGTGGGAGGGGGCAGATAGAGAAAATGAGCATGGCAGGGACTCTAGCCATTGCAAATGAACTCCACTTTGTGCTTCTGGCTTGTGTGGGGGAACCCGACATGGGTCCTTTGGCTTCACAGGCAAGCGCCTTAACCGCTGAGCCATCTCTCCAGCCCTCATCAACTATTTTTTCGCAACATGTCATTTAGTTGTTGTCTATTTGGTAAATGTGGGAATTAAGTGATGTTAGTACAAGGCTCTCCCATTATAAATGTTTCCAAAAAAATGCCTGATTAAATAAAGTAAACAAGCAATTTAAGTTGTTAAGGTTTATAAGTGTCATAGATTTAATTCACTGTTGTGAATTGCTTAAGTTCCATTACTTATCCAACAAGCATAGATAATACTATTGGCTTTAAAAATTCATATTTAGTAGTAAAGTTTGTATCACCAGTTGTTACTGTAGTGTGTGGTTGAAGTTAGTTTTCCTAAGTTCAATTGGACTTAGTTTCCTAATATCTAAGCCAGAACAATCCAATTGTGGGGAGTAGAGTCTCTGGTAAGGAGTGAGTGAATTTGTTCATGTATTCATTAACAGTTTCTGAAAGTAAATGTTAGCTGGAGATAGTTAATGATGGTCAACAGTGACAAACAGGATTTTGCAAGAGTCAAAGTCATGTCTGTTATGCCATAGTTGGGGAGAGGCTCATGACGCTCCACCTCTCAGTGAGGATTGATAGCAGTTAATGGTTGTTGGGGAGAGGTGGATACTTTCTTCATTGCTGTGGCAACTGATCCATCACCAGTAAATAACCCTCAAATAGGTGACCAAGAAGATTAAGGAGGAAAGGGGAGGGCAGGGGGAAGGAAGGAGAGAAAGAAGAGGAAGAGGAGAAAGAAAGAGGAAGAAATAAGGACAACAATGACAGCAAAGTGGAAGGGGGACTAAGATGGGAAGAAGAGGGTGTTCAGCTGAGTGGAAGGAGGACAGATGGGATTGGATTAATGAATGTGATCAAAGTACATGATATACATGCAGGTATAAAAATTTCCAAAAATAAAATAATTTAAGTAATGAAAATAAACAAAAACCAATATGTCATTTTCTGCAAACAGACAGTGAGCCTGAGTATGATTACTCTGTATAATATAAACTTGAGAGACAAAGACAGACAAGATTTCTAGGCACATTGGCTCATTCCTTTAATACTAGCACTACTGAGGCTCAGGTAGTAGGATAGCCATGAGTTCAAGGCCACTGTGGGCTACAGATTGAGCTCCAGGTCAGTCTGGGCTGGAGTGAGACCATCCCCCCCCCAAAAAAAAATTGAGAGAAGACAAAACTGATGCTTTCAACCATTTGAAGGATGTTCTGTATAGTAAACACAGCAGGCTTGTTTTATGTTATTGTGGGAGGCCTAATTAATGTGGACCATTTGATGTATGTAGGAACAAAATTTGGGTCTCCAAGATTGTGTTTCCTAAAATACGGTACTCTCCTCTTTGTGGTACCCAAGATAAATTTCAGTGATATGGAGATACATATTAAATTCACAATTATTGTAGATAAATATCATTCCTGAGAAAATATGTAACTGACAGAATCAGTGATGTTATATTTTTAATAAAACTTCAAATCTCTTTAATAAAACTTAGTACTATATACATAGTCATACAATTTCTAGTTATATATCACTAACATTGCAAAGGCTTTATCATTCTACCATTTAATTAGCTGTTATATGTAAGCTTTTAAACATTAGTTGAAGTAAAGTTTGGGGGTCAGGAAGCCAATGAGGAGATCACAGATCACAGAAAGTGGAACTGGGAAGTGCTTCTGGCATTCTTAACTCTGAGCTTCTGTTAACTCAGATGTATTTTAAAATGAGATGAGATATATCTGTATGTCTCCTGAAGTTGTATAGATTAATAATTTAAATATAAGATACATATAAGTATAACTGTGGGAGGCTCTCACTTCTGAGTAGAACATGTTCCTCAGGCCAAGCTGAAATCAAGTTGGATTGACTTGTTAGAGACTTACCCTATTGATTAACCCAATGTTGTAGGAGTGTCCACATTTAGCATCCACCAGCCCTTTAGAAAACTCACATTATAGAGAGCTATATAGATTATGGTAAATATTATCTGAAAGTAGAATGACAGCTTCAATATGTGTGTTTATAAGTATATAAACATTTTTGTAGTAGTAAGGAACAATAAAAATGATGTTTAGTTTAGATGTTTGTCATTATTTGGATATCGTGCCTTCCCCAACCCTCTCAAAATAAAAATACTTACATTTTTATTAGTACTTATCACAGTGACCTTCTGATTGCTGGCACAAAGCACCCAACTCAAAGCAGCTAATGGGAGAAAGTTTTTATTTTGGCTTACAGTGTTGAGGGGAAGCTCCTTGATATCAGGGAAAGCATGGCATGAGCAGAGGCTGGACATCACCCCTGCCACAGCAGGTAGACTACAGAAGCATGAGAGTGAGCTGAACTCTCACTAGGGGGAGCTGGCTAACACTCCTAAGCCTTCCCCCAATAGCACACTTCTTCAAGCAAAGCTCTACTTCTCAAATTGCCACCAGCTGGGCACCAAGCTTGCAGAATACTTGAGTTTATATGGGACATTTCATCCAAACTACCACAACACCTTTTCTCAAATGGGGAACATACAGAAGTATGGAGTGGGAAATGGCATTTAGCAACTGGTTTGGAATTTAAATTTGTATTGATTATCCATATACAGCTACTTTACATGAATCAGAGCTGCTATGCTTTGGGGGAGAATTTAGTTATAATTATCTGGTAATTAAGAAAATTTACCTGAGGCCAGGTGTTGTGGTGCATTGGGTAATTTCAGCACTTGAGTGGTGGAGACAGGAGGATCCAGGAGGTTATGGTCATCTTCCACATAACAGGTTTGAGGCCAGCCTGGCCTATGTCTTTGACTGAAATTGATATTATAGTTCTGAAGACAGATGTTGTAAATATATACCACATTGTTATGAAAGTAGGATACTGGCTAGCCATCACATCTTTGTTGCATGGGCTTATGGGAGTTACAGACTGGCTGATTCTATGGGGTCATGTAAAGGACTATCCTTTGGAACACTGGCATTTCTCTTTTTTAGTTTTGACATTTTCTGGCTGGAGAAATAAAGTTCTTCAGTTTTTCCCTGAGAACATTCATCTCTATTTCTAGTGCCTTCTTCCAGCCACTGTAATTTCAAGGCCACAACTCTAGCTGGGAACCAGTACTTAAGAGTTCAGAGTCTCTAAGGGAGACTATTAGAATGTGGTGTTTCTCATAGCTGTGGTCAGACTTGGATAAGATAATTAGGAGCCTTGTACCAAGTTGTAAAGTCACTTGTGCAGGAGGTGCTGTCATGCAAAACCTTCTACTATCTTTTCAGTTCATAAAGAGCATCAAGATGTATTTGAACAAATATATGTATATATGTATATTAAATGTACATAAATGTTTAAAATAGCCAACTCTTCACTTTTTAAAATTAATTTATTTTTTATTAATTAGTTTTGTACTTCATGAATACAGTCAAGGTGGTACCATTGTTAGGGCTCATCCATGTTCTACCCCCTCTCTCTGGCCCCTCCTTGTTGAGCTATATGGGTTATGCATTGTGGAGTTAGCCCACAGATATGGGTAGGAGAAATGTCTCTGCGTATTATGACCCAGCGTGTGGCTCTGACATTCTTTCCGACCCCTCTTCCGCAAAATTTCCCTGAGCCATGTTGGGTTCATTTTTGGTCTGCTTCAGGATGAGGTATTGGGGGCCTCTGGGTCTCTGAATATCTGATTTGGTAGGAGTTGATTTTTCTCTGTGTTGATCTCCTGCACCCTTGTGCTGGTACCCGGTTCACCAATAAAACAGCACCCTTGCTTGTTTCACCAATTATTCTTAGTTTCAGCTGGAGCCCTTTTGAGGTATGATGGGGTGGTTCTCTCCTTAGGATCTGCATCTATCTGAAAAAGAGAAGCACCACTATTGCACTTGTGTGAGCATCATGACAGGTTATTTGCTGCTAAGTAGGTTAGACCATGAGTTGCTTGCACAGATATTGGTCATTTTTCCCTAGTCGCCCATGTGGCACCTTCTGGCACTAGACGCGCTGACTGTCTGGGGACTGACTCTTCCAGCTGCCAGCCATACCAGAAGGAAAGGAGAAAGACGTCTAAAATTAAGTTAATTTTATCACATGAGTAGCTCCATATGAAGAAAAAAATGATAATTTTGCCGTAGGAAAGATGTATACCATTAACAACATAGACTGCAATGCCTTTCTACTTTTATATTATTCTATCATGGTATTATTTTTCTAATATATATTTATTTGAGAGAGACAGAAAGGAGAAGGAGAAAGGATGGGCACACCAGAGCCTCCTGCCACTGCAGTTGATTTTCAGATGAATGTACGCTTCATGCATCTGGCTTTATGTGGGTACTGGAGAATTAAACTCAGGTTATCAGGCTTTGTAAGCAAGCACCTTTAACCACTGAGTTATCTCTCCAGTCCCTGAATGGTATTAAGTTTATATCTGAATTCCTTACCTCATAGTTAGTAAAAAAAAAAAAAAATTCATTACCTCTTATAAAATATATCAAGAGTGGGGCTAGGAAGCAATGGCTCCATGGATAATGTTGCTTGCTGGGCAAGCCAGAGGCAGAACCAGACCTTGTATTTCAGCATCCAAGTACATGCCAGGTGAACATGGCAGCCTGACTGTAACCTCCAAGCTTGGGAAGCAGAGTCAAGGGGGATCCCAAGGGCAAGAAGGCTAGATATACTAGCTAGATCCGTGAGTTCTGGGTTCAAGTGAGAGACAGCCTTAGTAAAATACAGTGGTGAACTGTGGAGGAAGACACCAGTGTCGGGTTCTGTCCCAACATTGTTCATGTGTCCATGTGTGTGAAAACATATATACAGACACACACAAAAGGATAGAAACCAGTATTCACTATAGTGTATATCATTAACCCTTTCCCTAAGCAAGGTTGAACATTTTTTCTTAACCTTCTTAATCCATGCTTTAGAATTCTAGCTTACTAACATCTTATCTTCTGATTCATCTTCCAGCGATGCTTGGATGTGAGCCTTGGTGTAATGTAGGCCTAATTCAAATAGTTGCTAAGGCAATATACACTACATTTCTCTTTATAATAAGCACAAAAATAAGAATTCAGGTTGGTTTTATTCATTGAGAAAAATATTTGGGATGCTATTTAACTATAGTTCTATATTCCCATCATCAAATGAAATAATACTTTTGAATTTTAAGTGCAAATAAAAATAGATTGTTTCCACATAATTTCATGTTTTAGATGATTCACATGACATATCTGAACTATTTATAAACACAACATGTATCTTTGTAGTATATCTATTATGTGTGTATAAGTGCTTCATAAATGCTAAAATATGCAAATGCTATGTGGTAACATCATAGATCTTAATGCAAAGCAGCAATTTCTAGATGCCCACATAGCTTTTCATATCACAGATATTTGTATATGGGCTTATCTTTAGTTCTGACATTTTATAATTTGTCCTTTGTTTACATGCAGCAAGGAGTTATGGGCGAAGACGAGGTAATTCATTTCTATTTGCTTTAGTATAACTTTCTAATTGACTTTTACCAATTGATGTTGTGATTAATGATTCCAGAATTGTTTAAAATATGTCCTAAAAACTCACAGAAGTATAATATTTTCATGTGAGCACTTATAAGTTTCAAATGCTAACTCTTAACCTGGAAGAGTATATCTTCACATTAATGATTATTAAACAAAATTTTCCTTCTTAAACTGTCCAGATACTTAACTTCCAAAAACTTTTTCTTTACCTTTTAAAATAAGCTGTTGTTTAGTTTGTCTGCTTGACCAGTATGTGTATCAAATTATTAAGAGACTTGTAATGTGACTTTTCTGTTCTAATCTCTTAAATATTCTCTTATGAATGAAATAATCTAGATTGTGATTTTTCCATATGACTCAGTTGAAAATAACAGGCATGCCAAGTAGATAATTGTTAACATTGATTGATGGATCACATTATTAATGTAGATCATCCTTCCTGTCCCCTTTCTAATAACCACACAGCATTCACCCTTTCCTCTCCCTCCTCACAGCACAAGTCTCTTTATCATTCTTATGTGTTATCTAAGGAAGAAGGTAGAACTGTATGATGATGTAGGGCTAGGACTAAGCACCCTAGAAAATCTGCCACATTTTTCCTGACTAAAATGGTTCATTTCCCTTCATGTGTAGAAGTTGAGAGGAAAAAATGAACATAGGATGACAAGAAACTTATCAGAACTAGAGCAGTGAGCAGTGGTCGTGGCATTTAGACAGTTCTGTCACACTGAATAACAGGTTTTTCCTGACCTCTAGAGTTTCCCTGAAGCCTTAGAGAATAGGTGATAATAATCATGCTCTTTAATAAATTTTATGTGTGTGTGCCCGTGTCAGTACTTTAATTTACCTTAGTCCACTTGTGAGTGTGTGTACTCTGAAAACGCACATAGTATTTTCTATTCTTAAGTAGTAGTTCCAATTTCATATTTCGTATTTTTTCAGTTTAGCTTCCTTGTTGGTGTCTTATTTCTAAAAATGCTTGACTGAGTCTTTTAGATTTTCAGTTTTCTGACTGAAAAACTGGAATAGGTTTAAGCAGGATCACCTTCTAACAGCTACTGTGAGCAAGCTTATAAGGGTGGAAAATAATATTAGTACCTGTTTTCACATTCGCAGATTAACTTGCTTCACAGTGCCATGGAGAGGGGTCTGTTTTCTTGAAAATAACTTCTTACCAATCTGATTTTTATAGAACTCTGATAGTGTAGAGCAACTTAAGATTCTATTCTTATAGACAGTCTTATTTAGAAACATTTCATCTTTTAACTTTAGTGACTTATGCTGCTCAGTTTAGCTTCTGCCAATGTAAATACAATGATCTGGCAAACTTTTACAAGCAAGGTGTCAAAAGTTTTATTTTATTCTTATACCTCATTTAAACAATGATAAACTATGCACATGATGTTAGGAAAAAACAAGCATCTAGTTCCTGGATTTCTAGATAGGAACTTGCTGCCAAGCCCTGTTGAGTCTGTGTCTTGGGAGCTACCTCACAGGAGTATTTATCACCACAGGTTGTAAGGCTTCATGGTAAGACCTTCTTTCAGGACAGAACTGATAATTTTCTTCACATATTTGGCTTAATATAAAGGTGGTACTTCAATTTTCCTTTCAGTTTACACAGTATTAGTGTAATAAATTTTTAGTGGGCCCTCTGGGGATTGTTAGAACTCATGCTTTTAATTTTTTGATTTTGATAGTCAGATGAAAGGTGTACCATTAAAAATAGCTTCTGTGGGATTCTACTTAGTTTGAAAGTATTTCAACATGGTAAGTAATAAATGTTTTCAAAGGAAACGCTGCATTCCCAAAGAATGAGTCAGAAAGGGCTCCAGTTAGTCACCTGGCTCTTTGCCCATTTTCTGCTCACTTTTTTCCATATTCTAAATGTATTCACAGTCTCTGACCAATGACCTTTTGATCAGATAATGATATGGTGTTTAGAAAAAAAATATTCTATTCTTGAAGGATTTGTCAAAATAAGGTGATATGATTTTCCAAAAGTAAGTCCACCAATGCAGTGGTGGGTGTGGACAGCATTAATTTTCAAACAAGGCATTCTGACTTCCATAGTGATTTTAGAACTGTTTTCTTTTTACTCACCTTTTAGTCAGTCTCAGATAGCTCTTTTTGTTTAAAAGACCTCCCACTTGACTATAGTCAAACCATATCATGACCAAAATGGGTTTATATATTTCATTTTCCTTAATAATGTCAGTAATACCTTTACATCAAGTTTATTCTAGGTACTAATTTATGAAATATACTCCAGGAATGATCAAGTATAATTGTACTGGAAATCATTAAGCAAAAACAAAAATTTTTTTTTCTCTTCCTTTCATTGGGAGCTCACTATTCCCATGTCTCTGTCTTGAGAACCTTTCAGAATGGCTTGGATACAACATGGAAGCCTCTGTACTGTGTTGAAAACACCTTCTCTTTTCTGGTTTGTTCAGTGATTGTTCTGCTGTAGGCTGAGAGGGAATGTCCTGGTCTGGGCCAGACTTGGGTATGGAATGTTTAGGGAGGTATGAAGTATTAAAGATCTATCTTTCAGTCAAAAGATGTCTGTATCACAATTTCTCCTTCTAATAGAGGACTAAATGACTGCTATTTTCTAGAAAGAATAAAAATATGTAGGGTAGTTTGGATAACATAAATGAGGAACCTATTTTAGTTAATATATTAAGCCCTGAGAAGCATTTTTTTCCCCCAACAGGCAAACCAAAGCTTGAGTTAACTGATGAAGATAAGAGCAATAATTTTTAAGGGATACAAGCATTGGAAGCTCAGTTACTGAGCATTGATGTGTTTGTAGTGTGTAAGCTATTCAGGTTTATGTGTCATCATATATAAGGAGTTATTATAACATAGCATACTATTTGTTTCTTTAAAGGTTAACACAGGATTTTCTGATTTTAAGCAATGTTGTAAACTAACCAAAGTGTATACTCCACTACCAAAATAATTAAATCAAGGCAGATATTTGCATCATCATTGTTTTTTGTTTTAGATTTTTTTAATGTATTTTTGAGCAAAGAGAAAAAGAGAGAGAACACGGGCACACCAGGGCCTCTTGCCACTGCACACAAACTCCAGATGCATGCACTACTTCATGCATCTGGTTTTAAGTGGGTGCTGGAGAACTGACCCCAGTCTATCAAGTTTTGCAAGCAAGCAACTTTAACCACTGAGCCATCTCTCCAGACCATCACTGATAATTTTGATAACCATGAGAGAATAGATAAGAATTTATGAAGCATGAAAAATCATTAGGATAATACTTTAGGATCAGTAAACTGGTCCCTCCAGTCAAGCCTGCTTTTACAAACAGCTTTTGTATTTATTTTGTATTGCCATAGAATTCATTTTCATTCCTTTAGAAAGCACATTACAGTATACTGTGTATGGTAGAAATAACTGAAGTAGTGATTCAAATTTTATAGTCATGTTAATTTGGGTTGTGGGAAAGGATTATTGAGAAGGCAAAATGTAATGTGTTTGTTGATCTACGAGCACTTAATTCCTCTTTCAAATGAATATTAAAATTCATAGCCTTTCTGACTTCCTGGAAGAAATAAAGCACTCATGCTTGTTCAACCATGGGGAGGAGCCTTGTTAGTGTGAATAACGTATGGAGTGTCCTTAACCTTTCTGTGGCCTGCTTTGCTCAGCTGAGCGTCTCAGGTGTTTTTAATAGTTAAAATAACTTTAGGTCTTTATTTCTTACCGACTGTCCACAAGATATTTATAATGCATTTGTAATACATGTATCATTACAATGTCTAGTCCACAAAAAGCCAGTCATTTTGGGGTCAACACTGTTTCTGTCATAGCTTGTAAGTGATTTGTCACTGCATTCAGCATTTCTGTTTAGACCCCAATTTTTTATGACCTATGTTTCTTTCTGAAGTCTTTCCTGTTCATTGTATTTATGGACTGCTATGTTGGCCTAGGGGCCCTTTAAAATGAAATCTTTCCAAAGTGTTGGCATGTAATTTTTGTCCCTGAGAACTAGTCAGGATGCCTATTTTTCGACTTCAGTTTACTCCTTTTAAACTGTAGAATTAATTATTTGGTTAAAGTTTAATCCTAAGAAATTATACCAGTGATGCACAATACTACTTTTTAAAATATTTTAATATTGTGAACAAAGATAGAATGAATATGGGAATGCCAGGGCCTCCTGACACTGCAATGAAACTCCAAACACATGAGCTACATTGTGCATCTGATTTTATGTAGGCACAGGGGAATCAAACCTGGGCCTGCAAGGTTTGCAAGTAAGTACTTGTAACCAGCAATCTCTCCAATTCACAGTTAATACTACTTTTAATGGATCTTGATGGCATTCATTTTATTAAGAGGAAGAAAAGGAAGAACAGGTTGAGTCCCCCTGATGAGCAAGTCCAAATTCTGAAAAGTACCAAAGCATGTATCACTTCTAATCTGCCTCAGAGAGAGACCACTAATATGTATCTTCATGAAGTAGGACTTTCTGTGGATCACGAAGAATATGGACTCTTTTTGTTGATGTTATTCAGAAAGTTATCAGTGAAGTTATTCAGTGAACATGGGTATCTTTCACAACATCTTAAATTTCAACTGAAATCAGAATTTGGAATAATTACTGGTTTTTTTTTTATACCAAATAGACTATCTCCTTGTTACTGTATTCTGTAAACTTAATGTTCTTATATCTACTATATATCTAGTTAGTGTGAACACAGAACACAGTTCTCACTTCAAAGAGAGAAGAAATAGTATATTCCTAAGCCAAATATGAGTGATTATAGTCTAGAACTGCCTCAAATAACATGTTCCAACATGGAAACAGTTTCACAAGCTTTTATAGTTATAGAACAAAAAAAGTCATAAATCAAGGCAGTTTTCAAATACATTGGTGGGAGCATCAAGTAGACAGGTTACAACTAAGTTAGAAACCTCTGTTATAGATCTCATGCTGTCTGACAACATTCTTAGTTTTGGGGTTTATGGAAACTGGATTTGCAGCATTCCAGTTCTATACCATCTATCAGCCTTATAGAATCTTTAACATAGATAACATAGGTATGGCTTTTTATTTTTTTGCCTAGGACTGGGTTACAGATGCGCATGGCCATGTTCAGCTATATACATGGGTTCTGGAGATTGGAACTCAGGGAGTCTTAGATCTCCTCACACCCACCCTCATCCTTATACAGGAAGTGCAGTTCACCACTGAGCCATCAGCCCAGTGATTTTGATTTTCATTTTGTAAATCATCATCTTTAAGCCATTTTTCTTCATTCCCCTCCCCAACCCTTTCACTTTCTAATCTGTCTTTGGTACTTCTGTCATGGTTGTATTTTGATTTCCTGATTTTTTTTCTTTCTTCTACTGTCTTTGGTGTTTTCCACCTCTTCCATGTTTTCCAAACACCTGATCTGTTCATTTCCATATGAATTCTCATCACTGATGTCACAAAGAAACTGCCACTTTTATGCAGTGGTTTTCTTGGGAAACTGTCCCATTCCCAGCCACCTCCCATTCAGTTGTTTCTGAATACCCTGCCAGTTTGTAAAACTTTGCATATGTAAAGCTTGTTTCTGTCCAGTGTCTGTTTCTAACCTTCATTGTCCTCACATCAATCAGTGGCCCTTCCTCTTCATTTCCTCAAACCTATTTTGTGTTTCCTTTTTGTTGTGTTTTCTTTTGTTCTGTTTTCAGCTGCTTTTCACTGCCCTCCTTGTGGATGTTTTGATCTGTTACATCTTATGTGCTCATGTCCAAGCCCTGTATTTGTATTTGCTAAAATAATACGTCTGTTAAAGCAGAGGAAAGCTACACTCTTGCTTGAAACCACGGACCCAGCTGATTTTTCTTAGTCATGTACTAAATAAAAATGTTGTCCTGTATGACTTTTTAAGGCTAAATTCTTCAGTTAGCCATAAAAGTTACTGTCTTTGTTTCTGACATGTTCTAAGTAACTATTTTTTTAATTCTATTTTATTTTTGCTTATTTATTAGAGAGAGTGGGAGAGAGTGGGAGAAAGTGGCAGATAGAGAGAGAGAATGGAAATGTCAGGGCCTCCAGCTGCTGCAAACGAACTCCAGACACAAGCACCACCTTGTGCTTCTGGTTTCTATGGATACTGGGGAATTGAACCTGGGTCTTTGGCTTTGCAGATAAGTGCCTTAACTGCTAAGCCATCTCTCTCGACCTTAACTACTCTTTTTCTTATATAAATTCATTTTTCTTTTGCTGCTGCTTGTTTTACATGTGAAATTTACTCAAGACCATGTTCCTACCAACATTTTTCTAGATCTCCTGCCATTTGCTTTTCACAGGTGCTATTAGAGATACACAAGGAATAACCATTTTATTAGGGAGAGTACATTCCTCTGGTCTTCTTCTGCAGTATCTGGAGGCTTTTTGAGATATGTGCCATACCTCCACATGTAGACTTTAAAGTGTATGTGTATACGTGCTGTTAGGTCACTTCATATTTTGTGAGTACAGAGTGTCTCATAGCAAGATTGAGCAGAATGTACCATATGGAGAGGTATTTTTCTGAAGGATGAATCCAGTAAAGAAATGCCTTTCTGTGTTTTTCACATGTGCACAAGTTCGTCCATATAGCCATGTTATTGTCACATGTGTAATAAATGGCTTCAAGACCTAAGCAGGCATCTTGCTTCTTTTCTTTTTTCTTTCTTTCTTTTTTTCTCTCTCTCTTTTTATTGCAGACATATTTAATATGAATACATCATGTGTTGGTACTATCCTTTCCATGGTCCCTGCCCCCATTCCATTGGGCTTCCTCCTCAGTTGGGTTGCTGGTATTCCCCATGGAGTTGTGGGCTATGCATTTTGGAAGTAGTGTGACATTCCAACCTGTGGCTCTTACAGTCTTTCCACCCCTTCTTCTGCAAAATTCCCTGAGCCTTGATGGGTGTGTTTTAAGTCTACTTCATGATGAGCTCTTAGAGCCTCTGGATTTCTGTTTTGGTATGTGTTGAGTATCCTCAGCGTTTGTCTCCTTCATCCTTGTGCTCCTTGTCAGACTGACTGTGGAAGCCACATTCTTGCTCTTCTCTGTGGTTTTGCCTGGGCTTTGACTGAGATGCAAGGGGTAGTTTATCACCTCAGGTCTTGCTGCCTTCTGAAAAAGAAAAACAGATCCTGCAACAGAGAGTGAAGTCAGCATAGGTTAAATTGGATAAGTGTTATTAATTCAAGGAAAGTTTGATGGATATAGCCCCTCTTTTAGCCAAAGGTGAATGGGAGCTTTACATTGGAGACCATTATCTTTGAATAGAATTCAGTGCTGGTTCCCAGTTCCAGATATGGGTTCCTTTCCACTGAGCAGATCTCTTAGCCAATCAGAAAGCTATTGGTTACCTATTATAGCCGTGTGTCACCATTGCACTGGTTTGTGCATCTTGTCATGCTGGTTGCTTCTGAGTAACTTAGACCCCTGGATGTGCACATTGTTGATGGCCATTGTCCCCAGGAGCTCATGTTGATGCAAGTGTTTTGTTCTTTTACACTGTTCTCTTGGCTATTTAGTCTGTCATTTCCTTTATGCCACCGATTTATAAAGAACTCTTCAGCTACACATTTAGTCTGAGTGTTCCCCATAGAACAGGTTCCTGCTGCTTTCCATAAAAACTGGAAGTAACCTAATATTTATTTTCAGTGTTGTAATTGTCATATGACTGTTTTTTTTTTAAGTATTTGTCTTCATTTATTTGAGAGAAAGAGGCAGTCAGTTAGAGTGAGAGAAAGGGAATAGGTGTGCCATAGCCACCAGCCACTCTGCAAACGAACCCCAGACACATGCACCACCTTGTGCATCTGGTTTACATGGTTCCTGGATAATGGAACCTGGGTCCTTTGGCTACAAGCACCTTAACTGCTAAACCATCTCTCCAGCCCTGGTTACTCCCTCCTACCTTTTCGGTGCTGGGGAATATATTTAAGATTTCATGCATGCTAAGCAGGCAGTCTACCACCTAGCTATTTCCCCAGTTCATTGACTGTTTAATCATACTTCAAATTGCTTCTCTCTTGAAGCCTGGCATTTAAAACTACATGCTATCTGCATTCCCATGAATGTTTTATACTCCTTATTTTTTTAACCTTTGAATTGATTGTTGATAGCTTTATGTTTGACTTTATTTTACCATTTTGTTAGATAATAGATTGAGGTAATATTTGTTCTTATATTTTAGGTCGTTCTTCCCTCTTTCCAATAGATGATGGTTTGCTGGACGATGGCCACAGTGATCAAGTTGGTGTTTTAAATTCACCCACGTGTTACTCAGCTCATCAAAATGGGGAACGAATAGAGCGTTTCTCTCGTAAAGTTTTTGTTGGTGGGCTTCCTCCAGATATTGATGAAGGTAAGGTGATCTGGCCTTCAAAACAAAAACAGTGAAAAGATAGTTTTTAACTTGTAGAAATAGGAAGATAATTGAAGAAATTATTTTAAATTCATATTTTTGTCTTATAATGCATATGTTACTACAAGCAGTTTTACAAATAGTATTTCCATGATGTATGCCATATCCTGCTTATTTTTTAAAATATTTTATTTGTTTTTTTATTAGAGAGAGAGAGGAAGAGAAAGAGAGAATGGACACTCTAGGGCCTCAAGGCGCTACAAATGAACTCCAGACACATGAGCCCCTTTGTGCATCTGGCTTGTGTGGGTCCTGGGGAATCGAACCAGGGTCCTTAGACTTCACAGACAAACACCTTAGCCACTAAGCCATTTCCCCAGCCCTCCTACTTATATTTTAATGCCAAAAATATTTAAATATATAACACTTAAAACTTTTGGTAATGACTGTTACATACAAAGTGAAATAAACAAACCATCAATACATATCTTCAGTGCATGTAAGGTTAAAATATGTTTGTGATTGAAAAACACTGCTGCATTTTTGGAAGTTTTATTCATCAATATGACAATATTACTAATACCTTATAATATGTCACTGAATTTTACCACATAACATGTGAGTTTTGACTGGTATGTATCTGACT
The DNA here is from genome assembly GCA_036346955.1 of Dipus sagitta. Taxonomy (NCBI): domain Eukaryota; kingdom Metazoa; phylum Chordata; class Mammalia; order Rodentia; family Dipodidae; genus Dipus; species Dipus sagitta. The sequence goes on from CM070781.1 coordinate 10,668,589, forward strand.
GTACATTTTTGTCAATATTTACAAGAAAATGATTTTACTTGTTAAGCTATATTAGTTTCTTTATTTAAAATAATAGGATGTTGACATTTTTTCAAGACAGTACCATTTATGGTTTGGTGTAATGTGAAGTCATTAAGGTCCAGGATGATATGAAATTTTAAAATTCACACAGAATTAGTCTATCTAGTATGCTTCTTAAAAATGAATTTGTTTTGACTAATAGAGTTAAATTTTATATACATATTTTAATAAGGGTATTGGACATGTGATATTTGGCACTTTAGAATATTCAATCATCCAAGCAGCTAGAAATATAAGCATTTTTAGGACTCATTATTGAAACAAATTCCTAATGCACTTTATATTTTATTCAGATGAAATAACTGCTAGCTTCAGAAGATTTGGACCTTTGGTAGTAGATTGGCCTCATAAAGCAGAAAGTAAATCCTATTTCCCGCCAAAAGGTAAGGTTTTTTATTATAATTATTACTAGGTTATATGAGAGTAAAATAAATGGTACCAGTTACTTATGTTGTGTTTTCTTTTAGAATTGAGTGTAAGTAGCTTTTGTATAAAAGTTACTAATATGCAAAGGCTGATAACCTGGGCTGAGTGAGGCAGAATGACCCTAAGAAATATTATAGCTTTACTTTAAGTCAGTAAGAAATTGTGAACTTTGATATACTTTCACTGTAATTTATAATAATTTTATAAACTCAAATAATGTTTGAATATTTTTTCTGTCTAAAACATCATTCTAAGTAACCTGGGTTGAAATTTATGAAAAAATATCCCACTACCAATGAATTTAAGATCCATATGAAATGATTTATGCAAATGTTAAAAAATACTTTAGTAATGTAAGTGTTAGAAGAATACACAAGTGTTCCAGTTAATTATGTGACTGAATATATAGGGAAATCAAATATTTTCAACTTTGTTTTTGTCAAGTAAGTTTTAGGCCCCTATTTTATAAAGCGGCAAAAGTGAAGTCTACTTAATTTCTTGATTCAAGTATTGCTAGGATTATTTTTTGTCTCATCATCAGAGGACAATAACCACAGTCATGACAGTGTTTCTATGCAAGCCATATGACCAGAATAGCACCTATGGGGGAAGGAGGTTTCTGCTACACATGATGAGGAAGGGGAAAGAAAACTTGAACAGTATGTAGTCAGTGAGAATTGTGATTGGCAAACTCTGAAATGAATAAAAGAAAAGGAGATGGCTGGATTGATGGCTTAGCGGTTAAAGCATTTGCGTGCAAAGCCAAAAGACCTCACTCGGTTCAATTGCCCAGGACCCACTTAAGCCAGATGCACAAGGGGGCGCATGCGTCTGGAGTTCATTTGCAGTGGCTGGAGGCCCTGGCACGCCCACTCTGTCCCTCTCTCTCTCAAATAAATAAATAAAAATAAAGTTTAAAAAAAAAAAAGGAGAGACTGAAAGACTAAGACTTCTTTGAATATCATTAAAACATAATTCTAGAAACACTGTTATTCTTATGGCTGAGTGAATTGTTAAGTCTGGAGAAAAGATTCCAGTAAAACTATTCAGTAGTGCAGTAGTGCCCTTTTGAGTATAGCAGAAGAAACCTGAGAGAAATTATTGCACATGAAAACTAAGGGTTTCTAGTGATGTGTTACAGTTTAAATGGTTGGTAAAGATACCTGTTGATGTTCTTGCTAAGTTCCCATCACCCCTGACCTGGAGTTCTTGAGCTGTTCTTGCTTCTATGTCCTCATCCTCTGTTCTGTAAATCTCTGAAAATTCAACTGTGGCATGATTCCTACACTCTTCTACTGTTTACTTCTTGTTTTCTAGTCCCAAAGCCAGCCTAGCTTCTTTGTATGAATCTCTTGTCCTGAAGCTTCTTCTCATACCTTTGCATCTATATGTCCCCTCATTTTTTGTATCTCACAGATTGGGTTTCTCACAAAAAAAAAAAAAAAAAAAAAGCTTTTAATGAGGTCAGTATCTCCTTCTGTAGGTCATCTAGCTCCCAATACTGTATTTTTTTCTTTTCACAGCACTTGTCAAAATTGCAGTACTAATTTCTTTCTGTATTCTGCAAGACTGTCTTTACTTAAATTTTTCTGTTCTTTATAATTCACAGATTTAAATTGTCTAGTAAGTGATATAATATACAATATTACAGGATAGAAAAGTTACTTTGGCTTCCTCAAGTAGGTGGGAAAAAGATTCACTGAGTTTCAAACTAAATCTAGAGACTAATATGTAATTCAGATAGATAAAATGATTTTAAACAGAGTTCCAGACAGGGGTTGAAATGGATCTTCAAGCTCCTTAATCATTGACAGAATCAGTAAAGCATAGACCAAAACTATTGGGATTACTGAATGTATATGGATGTTTCTTTTATGGTTCCCCAAACTGTGCAGTATAGTAACTAAGTAGCTAGTATTTACATTGTCTTAGACTAGGGATTATAAGAGTGATTTAGAGTATGCAGGAAGATATGTGTAGGTTGTTTGCAAATACTGTGCTATTTTAGGTGTGGGACATGAGCATCTTCATGGTTTGGTACCTGAGGTATAATATGAATCCAGTCACCCATAGTTACCAAGGGAAGATATAATTTTTTAAAGAAATTAGAATTGGCTTAGGTGGAGACAGGTATAGATTTGTGCATGGTTGATTCACTTATGTAAAGGAAATAGCACATACCAAGTCTAGAAAAGCATATTGAAACAAACCTAGTTAAAAGTTTTCACTGATATGTTGCTGTCATTGTTGTGTGGTTTCTGTGGTGTGTGTTTATTTTCTCAAACTAAAAAAAGATAGCACTGCCAACTCATAGACATTTTTTTTAGTACAGTTACAGTTAATTGTAGCCAGACTACTGTTTTCCAAACTTTGTTCTTTGCAAGTGTTTTTGTTGATCCTAGAGTTCAGCATTCCCATGCTTTGGAAGACACGGATATGCTAAGATTTAGTTGGTTCAGCAGCTGCCTTTTTTTTAAAAAAAAAAAGTGAATTATTAAGTTTATTTAGTGAGAACTCATAAATTGTGGGGTTTATTTAAGGAAGATTGGGATCTAGGAAGGCTAGAACAGACTCAAAAACACATGGGAAGTAAAAAACACATTCTTATGTGGAAACACTACACATAGTTTGTAAGGTTCACATAAGAGAAATTGAGGAGCTGGAGAGATGGCTTAGCAGTTAAGCAAAGCCAAAGAACCCAGATTCAATTCCCTAGTAACCACATAAAGCCAGATACACAAGGAAGTGCATGGGTCTGGAGTTCATTTGCCGTGGCTCGAGGCCCTGGTCCACCCATTCTTTCTCTGCCACTCTCAATCTCAATCTCTCTCTCTCAACTTGTCTCAAATAAAATATTTTTTAAAAAGAAATTGAGATTTTTGAGGAAAAGCTGGAGTAGAGCCACAAGCATGTGGAGAGGCATTAAACTGAGAATTTCAAACAAGACTGATATAGAGCAGTGAGCTTGTGAAATCTAGAACTTAAGATATATGTGTAGAGAGATTTAGAAGGAACACGCATGACATTTCCCATGAAGGGAAGTTAAGACTGCATACAGGTGAATGCAGTGATGTGAGCCACACATACCTATCTCCATTGTAGTGCACAGTGTTTACCTTATTACCTCCCTTTGTTGAAATTTAAAGAATATTATGTCTTAATGGCTTACATTCTCTAGGTCATAATTTCTTTACCATATCTACTAATTTTTGATATAAACATTTTCCCAATGTTAACAAAAATGCTAAAAATTAAAAATGCAATGTTTTAAGTATTATTTTTTTTCTTTTATTTATTTTTATTTGAGGGTGGGGGCAGAGAGAAAGAGTGGAAATGGGCACACCAGGGTCTTCAGCCACTGCAAACAAACTCCAGACACATGCACCCCCTTGTGCATCTGGCTTATGTGGGTACTACGGAAGTGAACCTGAGTCCTTAGGCTTCTCAAGCAAACGCCTTTACTGCTAAGCCATCTCTCCAGTCCTTAAGTATTATTTTTAAATTAATACAAAAATATCACAACCAACATTATCAAAAAATTAGGCAACATTATAAATGCTAAATTTAAAAATGATATTTTAATAACTTGGTATAAAATGCAGTTATTTCAAAATAGTTTAGCTCTTAGAACCTCAGTTTATATCAAAATTAAAGCCATAAAGCAAAGTATTCTTCATATTTTTAAGCATATTTAACATCTTCCCATGAACGTGAATAGTTGAAGATTTGTTTTTAATCTTGCATAATCTTCCCATTGGAAATTTCATAGATTGGTTTGATGAGTTCAGGTATTTTATGCAATCAAATATTTTATTAAAATTGTGTACTTTTGTGTTAAATCGAACACTTTTTGACATAAAAGCCATTGTTGGAAATTATTTGTTTTCTTTTAACTCTGAGTAAAACATGACCTCACAGGTACCATTGTACCATGAAGACAGGTGAGGTTCCTTACTGCATGGTGGCTGTTGCATACTGCAACTATATTATAATGTTTTTTGCTTAGTGTCTTATAAATTGTCAAGGAAAGGCATATATTATTAGGCTGTTCATAGATTTCAGTTGCTGAGAAGATTTCATACTAGAAAATGGCATGAATTTTGATGCCTACTTTTGTATAGTTGTTATTTGGCCATTGAATGCATGATTTTTGATTAAAGGTTGGCATTTGGTTGTTCACAAGGAAAGAACATACTTCCTAAAGTAATAGGACTAGAAACAGAACAGTGTATCGTCATGTAAGCATAGTCTGCAGAGAGTATAAAAGAAGTGTTCCACTGTTCATCTGATTTGAGATTTTATTTAAGTTTAATCCAGCTTTAACACATTTCATTCCACTCTCCTTAGAGTAACTTTCTTAATATTATTTAGGTTTTAGGAAACTGGAATTTTCCTTGTATGTAAAAAAGGTATCTAGGCCTTTCTTTCCAATTATACTCTAATCAAAAAGTATGCTCTATAAGTATTATTCCAAAGGCATTTAAAGGAAACTTTGTCCTGTAGTTTATGCAAAATGCTATATATTTTATTTATTTATTTATTTATTTACTTATTGTGAGAGAGAGAGAATGGATGTACCAGGGCCTCCAACCACTGCAAACTCCAGATGCGTATGTACCACGTTGTGCATCTGGCTTACATGGGCCCTGGGGAATTGAACCATAGTCCTTTGGCTTTGCAGGCAAATGCCTTAACCACTAAGCCATTTCTCCAGCCCAAAATGCTAAATCTTAAATATTCTTTAAGAATACAATATATAAAGAACATAGGAAACCTTGAGGCCAAAATACATTTGAAATTATTCAATGATCTGCTAACTGTGAGATTTACTTTGAGTAATGTAACCTCTCACTAACGTTAAGAACTTGGTAACTTTACTTTTTATTCTGTGAAGCTGGAAGGTTTCATAGACTGGTGAGAGTCCAAAGAAATAACTTACATGTAACGCTTAATATAGTGCTTGAAAGTAAATGCTCTGTTTAAAAAAAGAAAAAAAAAAAACTGCTTTATCTGTGTGTACTCCTTGAAATGTTGGCGTCTGTGAAGATAGAATGATTCAAGTCCTATTTGATAGGCTTTATAGGCTTTATTTTTTTTTTTTTTTTGTTGCTGTTGTTGTTATGTTTCAAAAGCATATATTTTCTAACCAGTACTGAAATGAAGGTGCAGTCACTTCCCTTGATCACTTACTTTATTTCTGGTGGTTCTTTCAGGCTATGCATTCCTTCTCTTTCAAGAAGAGAGCTCAGTTCAGGCACTAATTGATGCTTGTATTGAAGAAGATGGGAAACTGTATCTGTGTGTTTCCAGCCCTACTATCAAGGACAAACCAGTAAGTAAATGCTAGATGAACTGAAATTACTGTTTTAAAAATTGTTAAACGTTTAGCTTTTAAATCATTCAGACAGAAACTGATAATAGAAATCCATGTTCACATCCAGCTCTCCAATTTTTAAACAAAAAACATGACCAAATGCAATTTTCTCCTTAGGTTCAAATTCGTCCTTGGAATCTAAGTGACAGTGATTTTGTCATGGATGGGTCTCAGCCTTTGGATCCCCGGAAAACCATTTTTGTTGGTGGTGTTCCTAGGCCATTAAGGGCTGGTAAGTAAAATCTCTTAAGATAGAATTTTCATCTCTTTTTGTGGATTGACTTGGTAGATGAAGAGTACGGAATTCTTTTCTTTATTCTGTATTTTAACTATTAACTAAATTAGCATTTTAGGTAAGTTATAATCATCTGTTTCTCAGCAATAAGAAACCAACAATCTGAAAGACATCCCATAGGACATAATTATAGATGGAAATGTTTAGTTTAATTGCAAGTTCTTTGGCAGCATACATCATCTGAAGGTTGTAGTGATTTCTGTCATTATAATCATCCTCTTCCAGTCTGAGATACATAACTTAAAGTACTATTCACACATATAAGTATTTTAAGAACATGAACAGAAGAATGTGGATATCAAGAAGATGAAATACAGTATGCTATGTTAAAAGATATTTGTGTTTAAGCTGATACGGAGATTCAATAGAAGGAACAGAGGTGGGGCAATAGGAATATTATGTTTCAGATGAAGATAACAGCATAATTAGAAGCCTGGAGGCTAGCATGATGGAGCATATTGAGGGACTGTAAGAGGTCTACAGTAGCTGATCTAGGGATACAAGAAGACAGTAGAAAAGTGTACTCAGATTCGAATTTCTGGTAGAAATCACCTGACCAAGAGCAGCTTTTGGGAAAAAAAAAAAAAAAAAGATTTATTTTGGCTTACAGACTTGAGGGGAAGCTTCATCCTGGCAGGGGAAAATGATGTCATGAACAGAGGGTGGACATCACCCCCTGGCCAACATTAGATGAACAACAGGAACAGAAGAATGTGCCAAACACTGGCAAGGGAAAAGTGGCTTTAATACCCATAAGCCCACCCCCAACAATACTCTGCCTCCAGAAGGTGTTAATTACCAAATCTCTATCAGCTGGTAACCCAGCATTCAGAACATCTAAGTTTATGGGGGACACATGAATCAAACCACCACATTATGCCCCTGTCCTCCATAAACTGATAACCATACACCATATAAAAGTACAGTGAATTCAGTCCAACTTTAAAAGTCCCATAGTTTTTTATCAATTCCAATGATGTTCAAATATTACCATAGTCTAAGATCTTTTAACTGAGCCATAGTAACAAAAAAATCCCCCCCAAACCCATAATTACACAGAATAAACAATCACACTGCCAAAGACAGCATTGGGCATAGCAAAGAAATATTCAACGAATAGAAGATTTAAACAAGGCAAACATCAGCCTCCATAGCTCCAAGTCCAAGAACTCTAGTCAGTGACAAATCTCCAAGTCCCATAATTCTAACCAGCAACAAGTCTCTAGTTCCAATTCCGACCCTCCAGCTAGGCTATTCACCTAGAAAACTTCATCTGCAGCTGGCAGCTCTCCTATGTAGCCATCTCATGGTCCTGGCATCCCCACTGGGTCTCCACTGCAACCTACAGTTCATCCTCAGGGCTCCAGGCATCCAGCAAAACTGCTTCACTCTGCCCATGCCGTTTCCAAAATACAAGACCGTGTTGCAACTCAATGACCCTCTCTTTCCTGCATTTCTTAATACTCCATAATACCAGGTAGGGTGCCAACTTCTTAATCCAAGGGGGAATAAAGCAGACTTTGAAGAACAGGACACTCCTTCAGCACTCAGACCCCTTCAAAAGAGTCTACATTCTTCCTGTAGTCTGAATGCAGTTCAGCTGGCCAAATCTCAATGGTTGTGATCTCTCATACAGTTGCAACTGAACAGGCAGCCATTTTTGCCCAAAGATTTCTTTCTATGCCATATCCCTCTGCTCACAGAAGTCCATTTCTACACAAAGCAACACTGCACAAGTTCTCAGGACACAGGCATGACAGAAAGCCTCTCACACAAACTGCTTCAAGCCTAGTCCAAGCAAAGCTCTTTCTCACCATCATAAGCCAAACCTCACAGTCCATAGTTCTTACTGCATTCAGGTCTTTCAACTCTGACCAGAATAGTCCATCAAGCTGTACTTACAGCGCTGCAAGGCATCTCTTAGGCCAAGGTTTCAATTCCTTCCACATTCCTCTTGAAAATGAGCTACAAAAGACCAAAGCCAAACAGTCAGGTGTCTAGTAGCAATGCCACTCTCACTCTCAATACCAACAACACTGTTGCAGTCAGGTTCACATATCTGGCAAAAATCACCTGGCAAAGAGCAGCTTTTGGGGAAAAAAGCATTTATTTTGGCTTATAGACTTGCGGGGAAGCTCCATGATGGCATGAGAAAATGATGGCATGAGCAGAGAGTGGACATCACCCCCTGGCCAACATCAGATGGACAACAGGAACAGGAGAGTATACCAAACACTGGAAAGGGGAAAGTGGCTGTAATATCTATAAGTCCGCCCCCAAAAATACACTGCCTCTGGGAGGCATTGAGTCCCAAATCTTCATCAGCTGGGATCCTCGCATTCAGAACACCTAAGTTTATGGGGAACACCTGAATCAAACCACCACAAAAAGTAAATATGAGTTAGCTCATGCAAGTCTAATAGTTTAATACAACAAATGAAAAACCACTGAAGAGTTTTAAGCAAAGGAAAGATGTAATCATATGGGTTGGACTCCTTAGAGGGAAGCAGGTTACAAGTAGGCATGGTTAATGAGCCTGTTGTTGACTGTGCAGGAGAATGGCAGTGGTATATGGGACTTATGATGACAATGGAGACAGAACCAAATAAGAAGGTGTCATAAATATTTATAAGGTAAATACAGAGGTTGAATCCCAGCTTTCTGTCTTAAGTTTCCAGGTAGACAGTGATGCCTTTGACTGAGATATGAGGGATAGCAGAAAGGAGTAGGTGAGAGGAGGTAAGGGCAATTTTTCAGTTGGTACTGTTTTGGAAATAACTGGGAGAGTAGAGGGCAAAAACAGATGAGTTCTGAGTATCCTCAGTGTCTGTCAGGACTGAGGACACTCAGAACTCATCAAAGCAGAAATCTAGAGGATGCAGAGAGCTCAACGCCAAAGTAGACTTAAAACCTGCCAAGGCTCAGGGAACATTGCAAAAGAGGTGGAGGAAAGAGCCACAGGATGGGAAGAATCCTGATGCATTATCATCCCCCCCACACCCAGAGCCTGATTGATGCATTCATAACCCCATAACCCCATGGTGAATACCAACATCCAGTGAAGAGGACACTTCATGGAATGGGGACAGGGAATAAAGGTTATAAGAGGATAACACAGGGGGAATAAGACCAACATACAGTTCATACAGTAAAGTTCATGATAAAAAAAAACAGATAAGGTTATTTCATAAAATGAAAAATGAGGGCTGGAGAGATGGCTTAGCAGTTAAGCACTTGCCTGTGAAGCCTAAGGACCCCGGTTCGAGGCTCTATTCCCCAGGGCCCACGTTAGCCAGACGCACAAGGGGGCACACAGGTCTGGAGTTCGTTTGCAGTGGCTGGAAGCCCTGGCTCGCCAATTCTCTCTCTCTTTCCCTCTCTCTCTCTCTCTCTGTCTCTCTCTCTGCCTCTCTCTCTCTGTTACTCTCAAATAAATAAATAAAAATAAACAAAAAATTTTTAAAAATGAAAAATTATAGTAGCATGAAATGGATGGAAGTGAGGCTATTTGGTATGTTCTGAAAATCAAATTGAAAGGATTATGTGTGGAGTTCATAAGAAAAAAAAAAAAAGGCTGCATCCAAGGATGGTGACTCAGTAATGTCATCCTTTCTGTTGTTTACTAACTGTCAACAAAATATCATTATATCACATTTCATGAACTGAAGGAAGATCGTTTTGATGTGATACATTTTAACACACTACTTGCTACAGTGTTTGTTAAATATCAGTATGAGTTGTCCAGCAGACACTGTTGTCTGAGTCTGGATTAGGTGTGATAGGTCCAGACTAGACATGGATTTAGGAGCTTGAAAGTGCATAGGTACTAGTCAAAGGTATGGCATAGGATGAAGTCACCAAAGCCAGGAGTATAGGTAGAGCAGCAAAGACTGAAATTTAAAGTAGAAAGAAAGTTGAGGAGGAACTAACATGAATGACAAAAATTTTGTCAGTGAAGTAAATCATAATTAGAATAAAATTCCTGGGAAGTCAAATGGAAGGGATTAACTATTTTCAGTGTTGCCGATTGATAGATTGACCAGTAGCAAAAATAGCTCCTGACAAGAGCAGGTAAAAGGAGTCATAAAGTGACAGATACAAGAATGATCTGAGCAGGGTGATGTCACTGCTCAGCTGGTGAACAGGTAGTGTTCTTTTCCTGCCAATACTGTTTGCTCTTCCAAGAGGACAGCCTTCCCTTGTAGATAAGGGCAATTTTTCAGTGGAGGGCATATGAGTATCTACACTTCCCTTCTAGAACATCTAAGTAAGTTCCTAAATTTTCAGCAAGGAATAAGGCAGGAATTCAGAAGTACAGTACAAACTTTTTTTTGTTTGTTTGGTTTTGGTTTTTCGAGGTGGGATCTCACTCTAGCCCAGGCTGACCTGGAATTCACTATGAAGTCTCAGGGTGGCCTCAAACTCAAGGCGATCCTCCTACCTCTGCCTCCCGAATGCTGGGATTAAAGGCCTGCGCCACCACGCACGGCAGAGAAGTACATTAAAAACTTTTGAGGAATTTGTAAAGAGGGTCAGAAAAAAAGGTCTCAATACTTAAGAAAGATAAATAAGATTGAGAGGGTTTCGTTTTTGTTTTTGTTTTTGCTTCTGTTTTTGTTTTTTTAAATGAGGAAACAAAACCAGTTTATGTGGAAATCAGTCTAAGGGAAGACTGATGGTATATAAAGGAAAGGCGGATTTCCACCATAGCATCCTTCTACATTGAAAGCAAATGGAGTCACGTCTACAAGTGAAAGAACTGGATTTAGAAGTAATATGGACCTCTGTTTTCACTAGAAAATGAGGCAGAAATTAGAGGGAGTGTAATGTTTTGGTGGTGATAAGGTTCACTTTATAGTTAAAAAAAGAAAAGAAGCTGGACAGTACATCAGCAGCTGCCTTCTGTTACTGTTCTTTTGATTGACTTTACAGTGTTTCTTACCTTTAACATGAACATGTTTGCTTTTGAAGTGGAACTTGCGATGATCATGGACCGGCTATATGGTGGAGTTTGTTATGCAGGAATTGATACTGATCCAGAGCTGAAGTACCCAAAAGGAGCTGGGCGAGTTGCTTTTTCCAATCAACAGAGCTATATTGCTGCCATTAGTGCTCGATTTGTTCAGCTCCAGCATGGTGATATTGATAAACGTGTAAGTTGCATATTTGGAAATCATTTCTCTTAAAATGCTGATGAAAAATTTACTCTCCTGGGGAGTAATATGGTTCAAACACTTTATATTCCTTTAACTCATAGACTTATAGAAAAATATCCTTGACATATGAAAATCTTGAAGTACTATTTTAAGTATAATATATAAATCATGAATATAGATGTAATTTTAAAGACATGTTATTTTTTTTGTCAGCCAATAAATCCTGTCTTTATAACCATAAAGGCAGAGCCTTTTTTTTTTCAATTTTTTTTGTTTATTTTTATGTGTTTATTTGAGAGCAACAGACAGAGAAAGAGGCAGAGAGAGAGAATGAGCACATCAGGGCCTCCAGCCACTGCAAAGAAACTCCAGATGCATGTGCCACCTTGTGCATCTGGCAAGTGCTTAACCGCTAAGCCATCTGTCCAGCCCAAGGCAGAGCTTTTTTAAGATCTTCTCCTCAAGACTGACGGAATGTGATCGAATCCCATTCTATTGTGCTCTCTGTAATCCTGGCAAATTACCCTTCTGCATGCCACTTACTCTTCAGTTACCAATTGGAAAGCAGTACTAGTAAGATTGGCTTATTTTTAAGGACTAGATGAGTGTCACATATGTATAGGAGCTTAGAAAAGGGATAAGAGCTATATTTCATTTATAATAGCTAAAATCAGAATATATCATGTATATTTTAATAAATATAGCTAAAATTAAGAACATTAGCTCGTTAGTAGCATAGCTTGTATCATTATAATAATAACTTTGACAAGTCCTAGGAATGTCAACTGAAAGGCACCTATTGAATAATTCTACATAGTGACTACCATCTAAAGCAGGGGAAAGCAGTGAACAACACTGAGTTGTTCATGCTCATACATGTCATACTAAAACCTGTGACTTTCACATAAATAACTAGTATTTAATTATTTTTCATTTATTTATTTATGAGAAAGCGAGGGAATGGGTGCACAAGGGCTTCCTGCCACTGCAAATAAACTCCAGACGCATGTGCCACTTTGTGTGTCTGGCTTTACATGGGTCATGGGAAATTGAGCCAAGGCTGCCAGGTTTTGTAAGCACCTTTGACCACTGAGCTAGCTCTCCAGGCCTAACCAGTATTCTATGTAGTCACGTTTGCATGTGTAATAGAGCTGAGAATACTAAGAATATGAAGTAAGTGAATTTTTTTGTGTTCAAACCTACACATGTATTTTTTTTTCTATTTAACAGTTTCTTAAAGCCTTTTTTGAAGTTGTTTTGCTAATTAAAAGATTAATTGGGGGACAAAAAAGCTGATCCTTTAGGAGCAGTTCATTAGACCATAGACAATCAAAGCCCGACACACCTAGAATCTTCCCATGTATAAAAAGAAGTAAAGGGCTGGAGAGATGGCTTAGCAGTTAAGGTATTTGCCTGCGAAACCAAAGGACCCAAGTTTGATTCCCTAGGACCCACATAAGCCAGATGGACAGGGTGGCACATCCATCTGGAGTTAGTTTACAATGGCTAAAGTCCCTAGCACACCCATTGTCTCTCTCTCCTCTCTCTCCATCTCTCAAGTAAATAAAATAAAATACATAAAAAGAAGTAAAGCATAAATTAATTTTGCAAATAGAGTGGTGTTTTTGTCTTTGTTGCTGTTGTCCCCAGTGCTACATAAAATCTTCGCACCACCACCAAAAAAAAAAAAAAAAAGCAAAGAAGCATGTTCTGCTTGTATATAATGAGCATACGTAAACCTTGTGAACTGGTTTGATTCTTAACATTTTTCCAGTTATATAGTCACCACATTAGTTACCAGGGAATTGAGGAAAATCTTGACATGTGGATCCATCCCTGAGATTATGCCATTTGGGATATAGCAGAGTTTATAAAGTTCCCCTGCTGACACTCATGCATCCATGGTTAAACTACTGATGGAGTCCAGTTTCCCACTCTTATAGGTCGCTGAAGAGGTTAGTTACACATACATAGTTGTGGCTGTTTATATGCACAAGCAGATGGAACAGATTATTTTACCTCTGAGCTGGACGTGCTGGCACACACCTATAATCCCAATCCTTGAAAATTTGAGAGTGGAGGCTCACAGGATCAAGGCATGCATAGGTAACTTAGTGAGAGTGTGTCTAAAAATGAAAATAAAAAGGGCCAGGGATGTAGTTCAGTGGTAGAGCACTTGATCCTAAGTTTGTAATGGTGGTCCTTTTCTACAGAACACTATAAATTTTTAAAATTACTGCAAAATTTTATTTCTGAAGCAGACCCCAAGAAGACATTTTTTTTCTCCTCTCTTTTTCTAGGTGGAGGTAAAGCCATATGTGCTAGATGACCAGATGTGTGATGAATGCCAGGGCGCACGTTGTGGTGGAAAATTTGCTCCTTTTTTTTGTGCCAATGTCACTTGCCTGCAGTATTACTGTGAGTTTTGTTGGGCAAATATCCATTCTCGTGCAGGTCGGGAGTTCCATAAGCCATTGGTGAAGGAAGGTGCCGATCGCCCTCGTCAGATCCACTTCCGCTGGAACTAGAATAGCAAACCGGCCTCTGTTTAACAACAAAAGAAAGGGTGCATGTGGCTTACTGTGTCTGAAGATACTGACGTGCAGAAGAAATAAGTGCATTCTTCTGCTTTTCACCCAGCTATCAATACATGCATCTTTATTGGCAGCCAAAACACTAGAAGCCTCTTGTTTTTCACCAAAACCCTACATCTCAGGCTTACTAATTTTTGTGATATTTTCATGTTAAAATAAAATGTTTTTTTGTATTTTCTCCAAGTTATTTTTGTATGTAAAGTTAAAATTAGATATGAGAATGTTTTGCATAGGGGCAACACAGTCTGCTGCTCTATAGTGGGTGAAGCGTGCACTTATTTCTAAACATGGGTTTTTAACTTCAAGATCTGCCCCAGTACTTTACCAAAGGTAGCAAAATAATAGTGAAGATGGAATATGTCTGCTACAAATGCTTATTTTTATTGTTGCTATTTTCAGTGTATACATAAACTAAAAATTAGGGTTGATTTTTTTGCTCTCCATTTTGACTTGCAAGAAATAATACCTCAAGATAATCTGATTTCTTAGCTATTTTTAAACATTTTTAATCACAAGCTGTATTAGCTTTGCTGCTACATAGGTGTTATGTGTAAACGCCACTATTAATACGGGACTGAAAATGTTAGAGACACACTGCATTGCAGATAAAATGCAGGCACAATATGGCTTCAACCGCCATAGTTCTAGAATGTGAAAAAAATGCATGTTTACTTACCTGTATACACCATGTGCATGCACTAGAGTTATTAACTGACAAGAGGTGAGGTATTGCAAATGCTCAAAAAAGCTCTCTTGAATCTAGGTAGCATGAACAAATTATAAAATTTGTTTTTAAAAAAGAAAATTGCATGCATTATTGTGACTTCAAGTTAAAAATGTTGTCCTACATGTGTATAATATGCACATTAGTTTTAGATTAGAGAGTGCAGCCATTTTGTGATCTGGTCAGTAGTGGAATTCGATTTTATGCAGACTGGATGTAATATTTGTAATCCCTGTGCAATTTTGTGATGTGCGGTTCTAATTCATGTTGCAGTGATATAGTATAGATAAAAGATTGAATAAAAGAAAAACACGAGAATTTGAAAGAAAGTTGATTTTAGCCCCTTTGATAGTTCATGGTTAAGACATCCTTTAAAAACCAAAGATGGCCAGCACACTGCTAACCAGTCACCAAATGTAAAACCCATAAGAAGCCCATATTTAAAAAAAAAATGATTTTATAGAAGAATGCAGAACTTTAGTATAAGTAAAGTCAAAATGGAGATGGGAAAATGAAAAGATGGCTAGTTGCATAAAATTAAATTTTACCTTTAAGATGATGGTGAAATCTGGCTTCAATCCGCTTACGTGTTTGACCTGTGTATTTGAGGTCTTCTGTCTAAACTGGGGTCACTGTTGCATGAAGCATTGTTGTTGTTAATGGTTAAGAATTGCTTTTTTTAACTCTTCGATGAAGGAATTTTGGTAATGACTTTGCTTGCAGGTTTTTTTTTTCTTTTTCCTCTTTGAGAAAGTAGCATGGAAACATGCAGTAGCTAATGAGTTTCTCTCGGTACTGAACACTATTAGAATATCATTAGTGGTATTTTTTCTCTCTAGAGCATTTTTAATGCAACTAGCCCCTATATTTTAATGTAAGAGTTGCTCTGCAGTCTAAGCAAAGCACCCCACATTGGTAAATGTTTTGTAAAAATGCATAACTAAGATTTTTTGACTCTTAAAGAGAGAAAATTACAAGGGTGAGTTCTTCCTAGCAGACCCTTGGGACAATCCTTCATGTGAGCAAAGTGTTGATCTTAATACCGGCTGTGGATGGTGTGCTTTTTTGTACTGTAACAATATGTGGTTCATGTCTAACTGCTGTTTTATTGTGGTTGTGGTTCAAGTTTTTAATGTTCAAAGTTGATGCTGTTTTCAGAAGAGCTTTTTACTAATTTATTTGTCAGTGTCCCTATTTGTTACTCAACCATGATCCTCCAGATTTTTTGGAGTATTCTTTTCTAACCTTAAACCCTGCCAAACCTTGATCCATTTTGACATTTGTTATGCACTATTTTTATATCTCTGTGAGAGATTTTCCAACAGTCAGCTATTTTATGGCACACTTTTTTTGACTGATGACATCTCCTTTGCTATACCTCAATTTTTGAAATTTAGAAAAGAAATCAGTAGTTTTGCAAAGTTAATTATTTAGATATTTAATTTCGCAGATTTTTAAACTTTATTTTCCTAATTTCTGCTTAATCTTTAAAATTGAAGAGCCTTTTAATGTATTAAATAATGAATACTAAAATAAATTATATGATAAAAATAATTGGAGATGTTAAAAATCATTTTCCCTTAAACAGAAATAAATAATTGAAATGAAGGGAAATGTGACAGAGCACCCTCTCCACGGATGAACACAACAAAAATGTGTACTTGTCTCAGCTTAGTTTCTGTTACAACAAAGCTTAATAGTCAATGTTCTGTTCCTTCCCCACCTCCCCTGCCTATGGTTTGTTTCATTTTTTTGTTCAATTGGGGGTTTTTTGCCTTTTGTGCACTGCATTCTTATTTTCTAACTGTTAAAACACTGTATTAGAGTTTTTTAATTTACAGATCATATTTATTTTACTATTTTTGTAGAAAATTATTAATTTTGATTGTATTTTTGTATTTTCAAAGCTTCTTCACTTGTGTTCCCTAAATGTTCATATTGCTGCCCAAAAGTATGACTGTGGAGGAAAAAATACTTTAAGAATCCACACTTTTTGTTAAGAAGGAAACATTTAGCATTTATATATTTGTGTACGGAAAACACTTGATATTTTATCCCTGTTGCATCTGGCTGCACAGAGCCTCTCCTCAAGATGCTACGAAACTTGAATATAACACATTTTGGAAGGCTGACTAACCTCGATTCTGTGTTGTGATGTGCAATACTGTTTCTAATGTTTGTATAAAAAATAACAGTGTAAACCTTTTTAATGCAAATTTATTTTTTTCATTGCATATTTTGCAGATTTTATCCACAGTGTCATTTTTTACTGTCAGAAAAGATACCCCTTTTGTCATTGCAACTATTTTTTAAATCCAGAAATCTTTGTACTGATGTAAATGATTGTAGTTATTTTGGATAGTGTTTTGCTAACAAAAGGAGAGACTTTTTTCATGCATATTTCTATTTTGTTTTTTTTGGGTTTTATTTTATTTTAATAGTAGTAAAATACTTGGAATAATTTTTCATATTCTTGTCATTAATATTATTTTGTATTTTTATGTGGAAATATATAATTTTATGACACTAATTGCTAAAGTTTATTTTATGTTGAATTATTTTTGGAGCTGAAATCTTTGTAATATTAAAGCAACTAGTTTCTAATTCCCAGTTTCTGTATAGAATCGCACAAGTGGTTTATGGAGTGTTTGGATTGTAATTATAAATGGTTCTTTGATATGCAAATTAATATTTTCAGTTGATTTTATTTTATATTCCTAATGGGGTGTTAAAGCTGTTTTTTTTATTTTTTTCTAAATAAAAAGAGAACCCATGCTTTTATGGACACTAGGTAAATGCCTTCAGCTTAAATTTTTTTGTTAAATAATTTAGTTTATTTTATTGTTATCTTCCAGGTGTCTAAATCTCCAGTCTGTCTGTTGTACTGGTAATTTAACTCTGTAATGGAATAGTTTGCTGCCAACTATTTATATTAAGTAATTTTTAAATATTTGTAATATTGTTGACTGACTAATAAACTATTAAGTTATTGGCATAGCTGTGGAATCCTTTTCTTCAGTTCAAAGCATTCAGACTGTCCATCAGGACCAGTGTAACCTTAGCTTAGAGCGAAAGTGGATTGTGAAGCCCAGGCCACTCTACACTTTACCATAAGGATTGAGAAGGAGGCTTGAGGGATCATCTAGTACAGACTTTGTCAGTATTCAGCCTCAGAGCCCTCTAGAATCACTTCTCCTTTCCTGCTCTTGCACTGAAAACTTGTGTTGCAGTCACCACTGACAGTGTGGCCACATCCACTATGATGCTGCCTTCAGAATATAAGAAGCTAATCTTTACAGATTTTCCCCAACCTCTTGTAACTTTCCCCTGTTCTCTCCAGAGCTTCTGGTTTCCTCAGTGGGTGCTTTGTAGAGGAAGGTTGGAGGGAAGGAACACAGATGTAGAGTAAGCAGCCTCGGTTCTGAGTTCCTCATCCTACTGGGAACACTTCTTTTAACTCTAACAAAATTGAATTGTTTTCCTAAAACAAATGTGTAATTCTGGGATAGGAAAAGAAATGATTCTATTTCTTTCTTAGAGAATGATTAAGGAATCAGTGATCATAACTAAATTTTCACTTTGCCTATGAGAATGTCAAATGGTCTGATGTTCACAGTGCAAAGCTTCTTGTCTCTGCCACTACCACCTAAATTCTCCACATAACTTACCCATTTGTACTCAGTTGGATCTTTGCAGATGCTCTTTTTTTTTTTTTCAGTCTGCAGTTATCTCTTCCTCATAGAACCAAAGAGCCTCATTCGCATTCTAACCTGTCTTTAAATCATAGTAGGAGTTTTATGTTGTCTTTTCTTCTCTGCTACTAACAAAGCCATTTGATTTGCTATGCTCCCTTTCCCTTTGTTAACAGAAGAATGAAAGGGTTTGGAAACAGATCATATTCTGTAGCCCAGGCTATCCTTGAACTCAAGGTTCAGCTCCTGCCTCATCCTCCCATTTGCTGCACTTAAAGGTGTGAGCCATCATCACTCTCAGCCACAAAAGAATTAAATACTGACTAAGCAGGGTCCTGGGCCACCCTGATGTTTCACAGCACTCCCTATAGGTAGAAGTCAGATTAATTCAAACACAGTGTAATATGTGACCGGTGACTTTAAAAAAAGACTCATAAATGTTTATTAAGCATTAAGCAAAGAAATTTCTGCCATAATTCTTAAAATGATTTGACTTTGCTAAGGATTTTGCAAGGAAGATAACATTTGTCTTAAATTTAAAGGAAAGATTAACAATCACAAACCCTTTATAAAGGGAAAATTATATGAAGCCCAATACCACCAAAAGGAAGGAATATAAATACAGGAGATAGAAGAAAGAGAATAGTGGGTAACAGTTATAGGTAAAGATACCAGTCTATCTTTTGGAAAATATAGCTTAAAATTTAATATACTGTAAAACTTCTAAGTAATAGAGAATATAAAACATAATAATATTAAAAATTCAAGGTATGGCTGGAAAGAGAGATTAGTGGTTAAGGCATTTGCCTTCAAAGCAAAAGGACCCAGGCTCGATTCCCCAGGACCCATGTAAGCCAGATGCACAAGGTAGTGCATGGGTCTGGAATTCATTTGCAGGGGCTAGAGGCCCTGGCATGCCCATTCTATTTCTCCTCTCTCCCCCTCAATAAATATTTAAAAAATACTAATACTTTTTAAATCCTAGGTAATTGAAAACGAATGAGTCTTTGAAATATTAGAAAGGGTCTTATTTGGAAAGGAGAAAGGTAGATTATAGTGGTGATTATTTTATTGTACATACTAGATTGTTTGACATTGCAATATAATTCAATATGTGTTAAATATAGCATGTATTCAAAATAATTTAAAAATTATAAATTGTGTAAATTAAAAACCCTGTCCTACCTTTTATATAGTCCAAATGCCACTCTACAAAGGCAAGCACTTTAATTTTAATTAAGTAGAAACTTTGTATGGACACATCATGTGTTGGTACCATCATTTTCCTCCCCCCTGCCCCTATTCCACTCAGGGCCCTCCTCAGTGGGATTAAGTTTAGCTCTCTGACATTGTCATATTTGTACCTCCTCACATCCAAATACTACGCTTTGGTTGATCCTGAAATTTCAGATTAAGACATTATTCACCTCCTAAAATGACCAGGCATACTGCCTTTTAGGCATATACCATATATGCATACACATCACAATGAGACTGTCATTCTGTGAATAATCTGATAAATATTACTTATGTACTTCCTGTTTGGTTTCATTTTACTAATAAATGTTAAGGAAAATGGAAAGTACAACAGTTCTTCAATAGTAAGATAAAAGAGAGACAGGACTGTAGAATGAAATGCAAGAACATAATTAGATTTTCCATGGTAACTTAATTCCAGATCTATAGATTTAAAAAGAAAACTTGTGATATGGAATGCACATATAGAAAATAAATATAGTGTCAATTTACACTATACATAATAAAATGTCAGACTGTGGAAAATTGTTTAAAGTGGGAATTCAGGGACTGGCGAGATGGTTTAGCAGTTAAGCTGTTTGCCTGCCAAGCCGAAGGACCCAGGTTCAATTCCCCAGGACCCACATAAGCCAGATGCCAAGTGTCTAGAGTTTGTTTTGACATAAGTCTGATGCATGTGTCTAGAGTTTGCACTGGCAGGAGGCCCTAGTGCTCCCATTTTCTCTACCTGTTTTTCTTTCTCTCCTAAATAAATATTTTTTTATGTGGGAATTCAAACATCTTTATATGTCCATGTTTATAATTATCACAGCCTTATTCACAAAAGCCAAAAGTATAAGCAGCCCAATTATAGACATATAAGCCAACCCATAAATGTACACATGGCAAACAAGAAGAGAATACACATACAATAGAATATTCAGCTCGAAAGGACTTTTTGACCCATTGTCCAACATTGATTGAAATTCAAGCAATGATTCTATAACATGAGGTACCTAGAAAAAGTCAAAATTTGTAGCCAACACAAAGAGTGGGGTTTTCCAGAAGCTGGGAAAATGGGCTGTGATGAGTTACTGTTGACAGGTCAGGTTTGAGATAGATGAAAAGCATTCTATACATAGTGAAGGTTGTAGGACAGTACAAATGTGCTTAACGTTTTCACAGAACTCACAGAGCTGGAAAGTTCAGGTGGTCAATTTGCCAGACTACCTAATGGCATCTAATGGTTGCTGACAGAGGGGAAGTCAGGGTCATCAGTGGTGCAGCCACTGGTAAGGAAGCTTGCACCCATGATCATGCAAACAACCCTAATTTAATTTTTTTTCATTTATTTTATTTTTGTTTATTTATTTGAGTGAGGGAAAGTGGCAAAGAGAGAGAGAGAATGGGCACATCAGGGCTTCCAGCCACTGCATAGGAACTCCAGACGCATGTGCCACCTTGTGGGTCCTGGGAATCAAACCAAGGTCCTTTGGCTTTGCAGGCAAGCGCCTCAACCACTAAGCCGTCTCTACAGCCCTTAATTTTTTTTTAATCATATAAAAGCAAAAGAGATGAGGATTAATGGGGAAGAAAAAGACTAATAAAATGGGAGGGGGTAAGACTAATTGGAGATAATAAGATCAAGATAAATTATGTACATGCATGAAAATGTCAAAATACTGCTGCATTCATAATCCTGTGGTGAATATCAGGGACCCCACTGAGTAAATAAAGTCCCCAGTTAATAAAATAGTTTGAAAAATAATATAAATAAAAATATATAGGTATCATAACTAAAAGAAAGTAAAAACAAATAGACAATATAAAAATAGATAAAAGCAACTTTTAAAGATGGCAAATTTTATGTATATGTTACCACAATTTTAAAAAATAGCATGGTGATATGGTTCAGCAGTTAAAGGTGCTCACTTGAAAAGCCTGACAGCCTGGGTTCAATTCCCCAGCCACCAATGTAAAACCAGGTAGCCATTTGTTTGCAGCAGCAAGAAACCCTGATATTGTGTGTGTGTGTGTGTGTGTGTGTGTGTGTGTGTGTACGCACGTGTGCATACACACACAAATTTGTAAGAAAAAAAGCATACAGGAGTACAGAGAGATTGTTTAGTGGTTAAGTCCATATCCTGTACAATCCTGAAAGCCTAAGGGGCCTGAGACCACCCTAGTTAGAATCTCCCAATTCCACGTGTATCTATAATCCCAGTCCCATAAAAAGGACAACTGAGAACCACCAGAACTTACAAAAAAACAGCAAGCTCCAGGAATGGGTGGAAGAGCAATGGAGCAGGACACTTAACTTCTGGTTGGTCACTATAGTCAAGCACGGCCCACTTGGGGAAACTGTGGGAAGCCTTAAGGGGACATATACATGCACACACCACACACACCATGCCACACACGCACAAAACTCACTGTCTTCTCAGGGGTGACAAGCATCCTGTGCATGTTCTAAAGCAACTTCTTGGCTTATTATGTATGCACTTAACCCAAGCATAAATTCCAAGGTACTATTGTTTTTAAGCATTTCATAAAAAGAAGCAACCCTGGATCTGCATTTGTTCAACATTATTTGTAAAAGTACATCTGTGGTGATTGTTCATGCCCATCGTTGAATATTGCATAAATATGACTACAGGCATTAGAATATCTCCCAGGTTGACTTGGTAAATAATGCTGCTGTGAATTCTCTAGTATCTACACACCAGTTTCTCTGGCAGATTACCACAGGGATCACTGGGTCATAGATTACATCTGCTTTCTGCATACTCATAGTTGTTGGAGTCTGTCCCTCAAAGTGCTTGCTCTGGTCCTCAGTCATCACTAGCAATCTCCTTTGGCTCCAATATGCAGGTCCTCTGTACTAAGCTTTCGTCAGTGTGGAAGATGTTTGATAGATGATAGATAGATAGATGATAGATAGATAGATAGATAGATAGATAGATAGATAGATAGATAGATGATAGATAAATGATAGACAGATGATTGATAGATGATGAATATATGATAGATTAAAATTTTTCATTTCTTGGATAGTTAACATGGGCAAGCTCTTTCCATGCATTTATTGCTTAGATTTCATTTTTTACAGATGCCTGCTTTAAGTTTCTTACCCATGTTTCTATTGAGTTTTGTTTCTCTGACTGATTTTCAGGATTATTACTTTGTATATGAGCTCTTTGTCAGTTACCAGTGGTCATTGTAAGAAGATACTATATATAGTCTTTTTGATAGGCATTTGGTTTGCATGTTTTATGGTTGCATATCAAATTTATGTCTAGCAGTTTTGCTAGACTCACTTTTATCTTTAAAAATTACCTATATGTTCTCAATATGGTAATAAATTATACTGTTTTAACTTTTTCTATTTGTTTATTTTTAATGTTTTATATTTTATTTATTTATTTGAGAGAGAGGGGTACAGAAATAGGCAGGGAGAGAGAGAAAGAGTATGGGCACACCAGGGCCTCCAGCTACTGCAAACAAACTCCAGATGTGTGTGCCCCTTGTACATCTGGTTTACGTGGGTCCTGGGGAGTTGAACCTGGGTCCTTTGGCTTATGCAGGCAAGCACCTTAACCACTAAGCCATCTCTCCAGCCCTGTTAATTTATTTTTGAGATAGGGTTTCATTAAGTGAAAGCTAGCCTCAGACTTACTGTATAGCCACCGCTGACCTTGAACTGTCTTGATCTTTCTGCCTGTATCTCCCAAATACAGAGATGTCAGAAAGTGTGCCCCACTGTGCCCACTTGCAATGATGGCAGTTTTACTCATTATGGCCAAACTGTGAAATGCCTAAGACCTACTTGACTGTGTGTTTGTGAAGCAGAATGTTATTTATCATGGAAAGGAAATGAGGCATGTTAACTTATGGAGAAACCTGAAATTTTGATTGCGAAGTGAAAGAACCAGTGTGAAGAGGCTGCATACAGTATGATCCATATGAGCATTTGGGGGAAGGAAAGCTATGGAGAGAGTAAAAAGTGCATGTTGGCAAGGGGCCTGGAGCAGGGAGGAGGGTGAACGGCAAAGTTCAGAATGTTCTTATTCTTAAATGTCCATAGCAGTGGTGATGATTGTATCTTTGCCTCATTTCTCGTCTCAGTGAAAATGTTTTCATCATCTTTTGTTATGCCTGATGATTGCCATGAAATCTTTTTTCTTTGTAGTTTTTAGTAGCCATCTTTGTCCTGCCTTCCTTTCTTTTTTGATACCTATTATGATTTTAGTCTTAAATCCCGAACTCCACCCCTCAGGCCATATGCTGAAGTTGTGGTGATCAACCAATGGCACTACTGGGAGATGGTGGAGCCAGAGGGATAGCTCTCTCTATTGCTCTCTATCTTATGTATTGAGACAGTATCTCAGTGAACCCAGAGATTACTGATATGGATGTTCTATTTAGCCAGCATGCCCATGGGAACCACTTGTCTTTGTGTCCCAAGCAGTGGGGTTACAGACAT
Organism: Dipus sagitta; assembly: GCA_036346955.1. Classification (NCBI taxonomy): domain Eukaryota; kingdom Metazoa; phylum Chordata; class Mammalia; order Rodentia; family Dipodidae; genus Dipus; species Dipus sagitta. Next base: position 10,692,650 of record CM070781.1, read on the forward strand.
ATGCTGCCATGCCCAACATATATGTGTACTCTGGGTCTCCAAACTCATGTCCCTAGGCTTGCATGACAAGTGCTTTACTTACTTATAATGTAAAATGTGTTCATTCCATCTTAAAGAGTTCCAAAGTCTTAGCTGTTTTACACATTAAGTGCAGTTCTCCCCCTGGCAACATCACATGTTTCACCTTTACCATCCTGGAGTCCTAACTGCAGCTTTACTCCCACAGCCTCATTGCACAACAGCCCACTGGAGACTTGCTGATGGACATTGTATAGCCTCCCAAGCTTTCCGCTGAAATCTCAGTCCCAACTACCCATGAGCTTTTGTATTCTGTATACCTGTTAAGCCAACATCATGTGGATATCCACAGTCTAACTGGCTCCTGTTATAGGACTCTGTTGGAACTACAGTGACACATGAACCCCTAAGATTTCTAAAATGTCCTTAAGGCATCTGTATTAGTCATGTTTCTCTAGAGGAACTGAACCAATACAATTAATTGTATATTTATTAAATTAATGTGCACCAGTCCAATAATAGCTGTCTGTAGGCATAAGAGTCAAGGAATTGGGTAGCCACTCAGTCCATGTTGGCTGGATGTCTCAGCAGTCCCAATCTAGCACTGAAGGCCTGAAGGATTCTTGGAGAGCTTCAGTCCACATTGGAAGGCTAAGGAAACTTGGTTCCAATGCCAAGGAAGGATAGCCTAACAGGACAGATGCACTTACAATAGTGGGCAGCAAAGAGGTAACCAGGTCAAAAGCACCAGCAAGTAGCACAGGCATCCAGGCAGGGAAAGAAACTATGTTCTCACATTGCTTTCTTATATATACCCTACCACTGGGAGGATACCCACTCTCAATCAGAAATACCCAGGTCTATTGGGGACATTTACATTCAAACCAACACAGATTCCTTCACATTGTTTAATTGCTAAGCATTTTTTTATCACACTAATTTTGGCCATAGTTCTTTTTTTATTTTTCACTTTTTCTTGGAAAGGCTAAAAATTTTCAAAATATTTCCACTGTGTTCCCTTCTGTTCCTAATTATCACTGTAAAACTGACTGTAAGCAGCCAATAACACCCATGCCACAGCCATGATTCTCTGAGGTTTTGAAATTTCTGCCAAGTAACTTGGTTCATCATTCTCAATCTCAGACTTCCACAAGGCAGTAAGGCAGTGCAGGCAGGTTCTTTGCTGTACTGTAACAAGGATAGGCTTTCAATAACCTCCAAATAAAATCTTCATTTCTATCTGAGACCTCACCATCATGATTTTTCCTGTCAATTTTGCCAGCATTCTGATCTTCTGATACACACACACACATGCACGCACACACGCGTCACAGTCACCCATAACACTCTACTTACAGAATTTTGATTTTTACTGCTAAGTTCCTCCAAATTCTGCCACATTCTTTCCATAACCCAATACCACATGTTCCTACATCTTCAGATAGTTACCACAACCACCTCATTTCATGGTATCAATTTTTCACATTCATCATTTTTGCATTACTACCAAAATTCCTTGAGGGAGTCAGTTTCATAAAGAGGAAAGGTCTATATAGCCTGCAGTTTTGAAGGTTCAAAGAATAAGATCTGGAGGTCACACAGGTTTGGCCTATAGTGACAGAAGCAGATGGTGTCCAGTCATTATAAGAATCATTACTTAAGTAAACAGGCATGCCTCAAAATGGACTGAAAAGAGAAATGAGGCACCAAAGACTCCAAATTCCCCTCAAAGAAGGGCTGACCCTAGATGACCTCCAAAGGGTTCCAGCAGTTTCCAAGGTATGACTCTGTGGACAAAGCCCACAGTAGGTCTCTAAGAAACAGTTAACCATACTCGAACCATAACAGGGCATATGGAGATATTGCACTTTCTTCTCAGGGATTCTGTAAATCTTTTCTAAATTAATTATTTATTTAAAGGAAAAGCATCCTCACTTAAAAACATTTTATGGGAAAAGTAATTTGGAATGCTATCTCCCAGACATAAATTGGTTGTGATATTCATGACATCATAGCAGCTACAGTTAAAAATAAATCTTCTGAGGATGGACAGATGGTTTAGCAGTTAAGGCATGTGCCTTCAAAGCCTAAGGACTTTTGTTCAAATTTCCAGGTCCCATGTAAGCCAGATGCACAGTTACAAAAGCATGCAATGTTGTACATGCACATAAAAGGGCAAATGCATCTCGATTTTGTTCACAGTGGCTGAAGTCCCTGGCTTGTGCATTCTCTCTCTGTCTCTCTCTCTCTCTCTCTCAATAAATAAATTGAAAAATAATGTCCATCATTAGACAAATGGATAACTTAAGATATGGTATATCTACACTATGGATTCTACACAGCAGTAAGGAAAAATGGCACAATGAAATTTGAAGAAAAATAGTCGGACTTGGAATAGATCATTCTCAGCGAATTCACCCAATCAGAATTCACCCAATCACAGAAAGATAATTGTCACATGGTCTCTCACTCATCTGTGGCTCCTAACCTGAATCTGCCCAAGATGCTGACATACCTAATAAACATCTCGAGGACTGGGCAATAGGGATAGTGGGACAGGAGGGAAGGGTAAGGGGGTGCAAAAAACAGGACCCAAATGGAAATGATACCATAAAATCCTACATCCTGAAAGACATACTAAAAAGTCAAACTTTCATCAGGTACTTAGAACATCTGAATCACAGGGGCCTGGAGAGGGTATGATGAAGACTAACCTTATCTTCTCCTGTTTCTATCTCTCACCCCCTCCTTTCTCTTCTCTCTTTCTCTTTTATATTACCTATATTTTTCTTCCTTCTTTTCCCTTGGCACTGACCGGTAACTCCCAGTACCAGCATGTGGATAACATCCACAAAGAGATTTTTTATCAGAGAGACCAACAAGGTTTCCCAATAGGTGACAGAATTCTGTCAGAGTACTTAATGACCCACCACAGGTTAATGGTAAGACCCTACTATTGAAGACACCATACGCTGCTGGGATGGAACATGGAGTGACCTGGCTGGAAACTGGAAGAGAGTCAATCCCTAGACAGTTAGCTTGTCTAGTGCCAGAAGGTATTATATGAGCGACTGGGGGAAAATGCCCAACATCTGTCTAAGCAACTGTGTTCTAGGCTACTCAGCAGTAATCAACCTGACATGATGCTCACACAAGTGCAATAGTGGCACACAGCCATGGTGGGTTACCAACTGCTCTGGATTTGGCTAACAGATTTGCTCAATGGAATGGAACCCATACATGGAACAGAGAAACAAGTCAGAACCATATCCAAAAATGAGCTTGCTCTCCAATATAAAGCTCTCACAAATTGTGGGCTACAAAAGGGCCTATACATATTAAATTCTCTCTAAAATAATAATGGGTATCCATGTTTCTTTAACTGACCTCACTCTCTGTTGGAGAATTTGCTTCTCTTTTTCAGATGGACACAGAACCTGAAGAGAAGATCAGCCCATTGTACCTCACCAGGGTACCAGCTAAAACCACAGAGTTGGTAGGGAAATGAGCAAGAGCTGCTTTTCTGGTGAACCTGGTATTAGCACATGGGTAAAGGAGACAAACACAGAGAACACTCAACTCCTACCAAATCAGATATTCCAAGACATATAGACTCCCAAGACCTCATCATTGAAATAGACCTAAAATGAACCCAACATGGCTCAGGGAAATTCACGTAAGAGGGGGCATAAAGATTGTTAGAGCCATAAGTTGGGTCATTATGCACAGAGACATTGCTTCTCCCCCATAACTGATGGTCACTCCCACAATGCAAGACCCACAATCCCCAAGAGGGGACTACAGGGAGAAGGCTAACAATGGTACCATCCTGGCTATGTACACACTATATACATAACTATTAAAAAAGGCAAATAAGGGCTGGAGAGATGGCTTAGAGGTTAAGTGCTTGCCTGTGAAGCCTAAGGACCCCGGTTTGAGGCTCAATTCCCCAGGACCCACGTTAGCCAGATGCACAAGGGGGCGCACACATCTGAAGTTCCGTTTGCAGTGGCTGGAAGCCCTGGTGCGCCCATTACCTCTCTCTATCTGCCTCTTTCTCTGTGTCTGTCGCTCTCAAATAAATAAATAAAAAATGAAGAAAAAAATTTTTAAAAATGCAAATAATATATTATAAAAGTGTCATAAAATGAGCACATTTTTGAGCTGCTATAAACATGGTTGAGCAAATCTCTTTAGTCTGTGGTTTGAAGGTTTTAGGGTAGATGCCCAGTAAGGGAATAGCTGGGTCTGTTGGTATCTCTATACTCATCTTTTACAAAAGTCTCCATATTGCTTTCCAAAGTGGTTGTACCATCCTACATTCCCACCAAAAGTGGATGAGTGTTCCTACTTCTCCACATCCTCGCCAAAGAGCTGGAATCAACCCAGATGTCCATCACTAGAAGAATGGATAACTAAGATGTGGTATATCTACACAATGGAATTCTATACAGCAGTAAGAAAAAATGACACAATGAAATTTGAGGAAAAATGGTTGAACCTGGAACAGATCATTCTCAGTGAACTTACCCAATCACAGAAAAAAAATCACCACATATTCTCACTCATCTACAGCACCTAACCTGAATCTACCGAAGATACCTTACATGCCCAGCAAGCATCTCCTAGACTAGACACTAGGATGGAAGGGGAGGGAGGGGAGGGCATCAAAGGGGTGGGAAGCACAAATCTAGACCCAAATGGCAATGGTACCATAATCTTCTACTTACTAAAAGACAGACCAAATGGCTGATCCTTCACCAGGCCCTTACAGGGAACACCTGAACCACAAGACACTGGAGAGGGTAAGATTAAGACTAACCTTAATCTCCTACATCTTCCCTCCCTCACTTCCCCTCTCCCTGTCTCTCTCTCTCTCTCTCTCTTATCTCTAACTCTTGTATATTAGTTATCTTTTTGCCTCATTTTCTTAGTGGGCACTGACCTGTAACTCCCAGATCCAGCATGGGGCTATCATCCACAATGAGATTTTGATCAGAGAGACCTACAAGGTTTCCTAAAAGAATGACAGATTTCTGTCAGAGTACTTGATGACCTACCAAAGGCTAGTGGTAAGACCCTACTGCTGAAGATACCTTATGTGATTGACGTGCAAATTAGAATGGCATGGCTGGAAGTTGGAAGAGAGTCAGGCCCCAGACAGTCAGTGCGTCTAGTGTCAGAAGGTGCTACATGGGCGAATGGGGGAAATTGACCAATATCTGTCGAAGCAACGCATGGTATAACCTACTTAGCAGCAAATAACTTGTTGTGATGCCCACACAAGTGCAGTAGTGGCACACAGCCATGGTGGGGAACCAACTGCTCTCAATTTCACTAACTGATCCCCTCACTGGTATGGGATCCATAGCTGGAGCTGGGAAACAAGTCAGAACCAGATCCAAACGTAAACCCACTCTCCAATATCAAGCTACCATCAATTGTGGGCTACAAGAGGGCCTACACCTATTAAATTCTCTATTAAAAAAAAAAGTAAGGGTTATCTCATTTGTCCTGGTGCTAACTTACTCTCCGTTGGAGAATCTGCTTCTCTTTTTCAGATAGATGTAGATCCTAAGGAGAGAGCCACCCCATCATACCTCAAAAGGGCCCTGGCTGAAACTAAGAAAAATTGGAGAAACAAGCAAGGGGGCTGTTTTCCTGATGAACCAGATACCAGCACAAGGGGGAAGGAGATCAGCACAGAGAAAAATCCACTCCTACCAAATCAGAGAGCCAGAGCCTCAGAGGCCCCCAACACCTCATCACTGAAGCAGACCAAAAATGAACCCAACATGGCTCAGGGAAATTTTGCGGAAGAGGGGGCGGAAAGAATGTCAGAGTCACATATTGGGTCATGATATGCAGAGACATTTAGCTTACCCATAACTGTGGGCTAACTCCACAATGCATGACCCATATACCTCAACAAGGAGGGGCCAAGGGGAGGGGGATAGGTCATGGATGATCCTAATAATGGTACCAAGCTGACTGTATTTGCTGAATACAGAACTTACTAATAAAGAAAAAAGAAAAAAAATGAGCACATTTTTAATGAAGTGACAGAAATTATGTAACTGAAATAACACTAAACTATGCAGAAATATTAGTAAAAATTCTGAACCAAAGAATAAAATAAAACAAATCTTCCATTCTTAGTTCATATCTGCTTGTTTTTACTTCATGATTTCTTGTTCTTTCTGTTTTTAAATTCTTATTGGGACCTGTAATATAGGAACATATTGTAAAGTACTCATATTTCCATTGTGTTTATACTCTTATGTCATCTCTTTCCTACTCCAATTCCAATGAGGGCCCTCCTCAATGGGGTTATCAAAAATCACAGTGGGATAGTAAATGTACCACTTAGTTTCTGTGGAGGGAATTATGCCTTACAGTAAACTTCCCACAATGTGGCTCTTACATTCTTTATGGCCCCTCTTCCACAATGTTTCCTGGCATTGGAGGGAGTTAGTAGTATTCTCTAGTGTAGAACTCTTGGCAGCCTCTAATTTTCTGCTTTGATGAATTTTGAGTCTCTACGTGTCTACCAGCATCACTTTGGAAGAGGTTCTTTGGATAGACAATGAGATCAGCACTCATATTTAATCAGCTACTTCCTCTGAAATGTTTATTGCACCCTGGTGGGTATGATAGGGATGACTCCTCCCTTGATAGGTACTTGTTCTCTTTTTGTCATTCTGATGGGTCTTGGGTCTCCCTGATACTCTGTAAAAGGCAGATATTTTAGCTAAGATTAAAAGTAACATAGATCAAATGAGATAGACATTTTAAAGATTTTTTTTTTGATGGGCATAGCCTTTCTTTTTAGTCAAAGAACAGGGGAACCTTCCCTCTAGGGTCTATGATTTTCTAAGCTGTAGGCTTCTGACTAGGTTCTCAGTACCAGGTATGAATTCTTTTCCATTGAGCAGGCCTCATATCCAATCAGAGAGCAGTTCATTACCCTAAAAACCTATTTGCCATGATTGTACCAGTGGGCACAACTTACCTGGATGACTGATTTTGTAGCTGTCAGGATCTACTGCTTGTTCACACCATTGGTGATTTTTATCCCCAGTATCACACATCGTGCTTTCCAGTACTCTGAAAGCTAGATGGCAGAGAGATGGCGTATATCTCAGTTCCAGCTTAATTTCTCAATGCCCTATGATCTCAGCCTGTGATGTCTTTAGCAATAGGGCCTTACCATTTAGTTCTTGAGGGTAACTAAGTACTTTGGTAATGGCCTGAATTATTTTGGGAGCTTCATGGGCATCCTTGACCAACAGGCAAATGTAAGGGATGACCTAATTTCTGGCCCCACGATTTACCAGCAACAGCAACAAGACTATGACTTTAGGGTTAAGCTTTCTATATTCCTGCAGGGTGCTGCCTAAACTATCCTCTTTTTTTTTTTTTTTTTGAGACATTTGAAAGCCTATATATTTTTTTTAATTTTTATTCACTTATTTGAGAGCAACAGACAGAGAGAGGAAGAGGCAGAGAGAGAATGACAATGGGCGCGCCAGGGCTTCCAGCCACTACAAACAAACTCCAGACGCGTGCGCCCCCTTGTGCATCCGGCTAACGTGGGTCCTGGGGAATTGAGCCTTGAACCAGGGTCCTTAGGCTTCACAGGCAAGCACTTAACTGCTAAGCCATCTCTCCAGCCCTCTGCCTCTTTTTTATATCATTAAATTACTTAAGAAGGAAATAGACTTCTATTCCTGTCATCTTTAATTCTGTGTCTCTCCCTTCCTACCCTTACTTTTCTACCTCCTGTATTTGACCCTTTACTTGCCTAATGTCCTCTGTTCTGATACCTCCCACTTCTTATGCCAAGCCTTATTCTAGCTGTTTCGGCAATACTACTGATGCTTACTACAACTTAAAAACATACCAAACTTTTCCATGTTAGGCTCAGCATATGAAAGAGAACATGCAGTGCTTGTTTTCTCTGAGCCTGGGTAAACACACTTAGTAAAATGTTTTCCAAGTCCATCCAGTTTTCTTGAAAATTTCATTTTTCCTTACTGCTGAGTAAAATTGTGAATACATGCCAGGTCCTGATTACACATTCATCAGTTAATAGATATCTGGGGTATTCCAGGCCCTAGCTATTGTGAATACAGCAGCAACAGACATGGCTGAGAAAGTATCTCTGTAGTAAATAGTAGTGTCTTTAAGGTATGTTCCAAGGAGTGATAGAGCTAGGTCAAATGGTAGATCTAGTTTTAAATTTTTGAGAAACCTCTTCACTGATTTCCCTAGTGGATATACAAGTTTGTGCTTTCACCAACAATGGAAAAGTAGATGAGGGTTACTCCTTCCCCATGCCCTCACCAATATTTGTTGTGATTTGATTATTTTAAAAGACATTTTTATTATTTGCAAGAGAGAGAAAGGAGAGAAAGAGAGAGTGTGGGCATACTAGGGCCTCTTGCCACAGTAAATGAACATTAGACACATGCATCACTTTATACATCTGGCTTTACATGGGTACTGGAGAACTGAATTCTGGTCATCAGGCAAACAAGTGCTTTAACCACTGAGCCATCTCTCTCTAGCATGTGATTTTGTTTATTTATTTATTTATTTTTGGGTTTTCAGTTTTTTGACGTAGAAGTTTGCTGTAGCCCGGGCTGACCTGGAATTCACTGTGTAGTCTCAGGGTGGCCTCGAACTCACATCGCAGTGATCCTCCTACCTTGGGATTAAAGGTGTGCACCATCATGCCTGGCTGATAGGATTTTTTTATGACAGTCATTCTACCAGAGTGAAATGGAATTTCAAACTAGCTTTAATTTGCATTTCCCTGATGGCTAAAGATGTTGAACAACTTTTTAGATGTTTATTGCCCATTTGCATTTCTTCCTTGGAGAACTTTTTGCTCAGTTCTCTGCCCCATTTTTTGAATGAGTTGATTTTTTTTAAACTTATCATTGGCAGCTTCCCTAAGTATAGACAATAAACCCTGATAAGTCCCTCCTCCATTCCATTTTCTTTCTCGCAAATCCACCCTTCATTGAATCACTTCTTTCTAATTAGTCTCTCTTCAATATTGATGTTATCATCTTTTCCTCCTATTAAGAAAGTCTTATGCAGATAGTGTCAGCCACTGTGAGGTCATGCATATCAAAGCCATTTTGTGTCTGGAAGATTGCATTGTAAGCAGTCATACCCTTCCTTTCGTTCTTACATTTTTTTCTGCTGTCACTTCTACAATGGACCCTGAGGCTTTGGAGGGTGTGACAGAGATGTCTCAGTGTTGAACACTACACTGTCACTTCTCAGCACTGTGGTGATTTTTGGGTCACCCCAGTGGTCACTGCCATCTGTAAAGAGAAGCTTCTCTAACAAAAAGTAAGAGTAGCATTAATATAGTGAGTATAAACATTAAAAAAAGGTGTTTTAAGGGAAGTTTGGTGGGCACAATATATGCATCTCACCAGACAGCAGCAGATGTTACTCCCTTAGGCCTCCTTAGCCATAGGTTTTTGACTAGGTTTTCAATACCAGACATGTATTCCCTCATGTGGAATGGGCCTCCAGTCCAATTAGAGAGTGGTTGGTTTTCACCATAACAGACATGCCACTATTGTACCAGTTGGCACATTTGGGCTCACTGGCCAATCTTAAGCTTGCAGGGTCCACTGCTGTTTAACACTGTTGATGGCATCTTTCTCCCCAAAGTCCACATGCAGCATCTTTCTAGCTTTCTGACAGCTAGTGAAAAGGGAGGAAGCTTCCAGCTCAGCTCCACCTTGATTTCTCAGTGACCTGCAGCCATAATATGGTAGTTTGAATGATGTCCACCAATAGATTCAGTTTTATTAAAGCTTTTGCATTTCCAGTTGCCTGGCTGGAAGAGGTGCCACTGTGGGTGGATCCTAGCGTCCAGTCCTAAGGTATGTTTGGGGCAGATCTGGAATTCCAGCGTAAGATCTGCAGAGAGCAGTGTGAGTTCTGCCTGCTTCCCTGCTGTTTGGCTGCTGGGTTTTGCTCTTGCTTCTGGTGGTGGGTTGTCTCCTTTGCACCATTATGGAACTTCCCCTGAATCTTTAAGCTTCAATAAATTCTTTTCCCCCCTAAACTGTGAGCAGGCAGTTCTAGTGCATGCTGCTTTTATTACCAGGGATTTGTAATGTATCATGAAATCAGGCGTGGTGATAAAATGAGTAATATTCATTTTGCTGAGACACTTTTGGCTATCCAAGACCTTTTGGGCTTTTGTATGAATTTTGAACCTATTTTTTCTACTTCTGTGCAGAATGTAGCTGGAATTTTGGTGGAATTTGCATTGACTACAAATACCGCTTTGGGTAACATATCAATTTTCACAATGGGAGGGTAGGTGTAGGGCCAGCACCAAATCTTTTTCTTTCATTAGGAGTAGTGTATATTTTTAATATTTTTATTTCTTTTAGAGAGAGAAGGAGGGAGAGAATGTGGGCATGTCTGGGCCTCCTGTCACTGCAAACAAACTATAGACACATTGTAAATCTGGCTTTATGTAGGTACTGGAAAATTAAACTGAGCTGTCAGGCTTTGCAAGCAAGCAACTTTAACTGCAGAGCCACCTATCCAGACCCCGATAGTGTATCTTTAATTTTTAAAAATATTTTATTTGTTTATTTATTTGCAAGCAGAGAGAGAGAGAGAGAGAGAAGGGGCATGCCAGGGCCTCCAGAAGCTTCAAAGGAATTCCAGATGCATGCACCACTTTCTGCATCTGGCTTTATATGGAGAATTGAACCCGGGTCATCAGGCTTTGTAGTCAAGCACCTTAATGTCTTAATCTCTCCAGCCCTATTTAAGGTTTTTAACTCTTTTAAAAAAGTATTTTGTTCACTTACTTATTTTGAGAGAGAGAGAGACAGATAAAGAGAAAGATTGGGCCTGCCAGGGCCACCAGCCACTGCAAACGAACTCAGAAGCATGTGCCCGCTAATGTATCTGGCTTACATGTGTACTGGGGAATCAAATCTAGGTCTTTAGGCTTTGCAGGCAAACACCTCAACTGCAAAGCCATCTCTCCAGCTCATGTTTTAAGTTTGAATGCATATCATTTAAAATTCTTTTTGGAATATGGCAGTAACATGGTTTCTCAGCAACAAATGTTCCTGTTCTTTGGGTTTATAGGCAAACTTTTCTGATGATTGTGAGTTTCTTTTAAATTTTTTTAAATGTTTTTGGTTTTGTGAAGCAGTCTCACTCTAGCCCAGGCTGACCTGGAAGTCACTCTGTGGTCCAGACTGGTCTTGAAAACACAGTTATCCTTGGACCTCAGTCTCCCAATTCCTGGGATTAAAGGTATGTGCCACCACCCAGGTATGTAAGGATTGTTTTGACTACAGATTTTATAATTTTAATTTTCAGATCCATTTAGAAAATTTTTTGATGATTCCTTTTCTCAGTCTTTGGATACTTACCCTTCTTTGTGTGGTGCTTTTACAGTTGCTACCCTCTGTATTGAATTTGCCAGTCCAGACCACATTATATTTTGGCACCTCAGGTCTCTTATTGAGCCAGAAGTTAGTTGGCTCCAGTCCCAGTTTCGTGGGCAACTCCACACAAGTGGCAGCTTTAGGCAGAATGATACAAATACCCTGTAGTAACCTTATTGGGAGGTAGCCAAAGGAATAGATACACAGTACAAACCTCCTAGGGTGTACCAATTCCCATACTTTTCTCACTTCAGACCCTAGCCTTAGCTTAATCAGCAATTCAAAACAGGTTTTGGCATGTTCCTGGTGGAGTGTTGCAACTCATAGGTACTCTGGCATTCCCACACCTCCTCGGGTGACCCTGATGCCTGTGGCAGCCCACTCAGCACCAGTGCAAAAGAAACGTAGATGGTGCTGACAACTAATAGCTCTTGAGGCAACATTCAAGTAATGGTGATTGCAGGCAGTGCTTAACTTCTTGTACCTTTCACTTTTGAGGTGTAAAATGCTGAAACAAATTCCACCTTCTTCCCCAAACCACTGAGCTCTTAATATTAAATACCAGTTTCCTATTGCAGTAGCCCATGTGAACACTGACTCTTATCTATTGGCACTTGCTGTTCCCATATCTTACTGTCCAATGTCCAAAGACCTTTTCTCCTGCTTTTTTTATTACCACTTCTTAAATAAAATATTGGAACATTACTACTACTTGGGGACTCTGTTTAGGAAAAATCATAGAAAAATATGGCCTGACTTCCTTGAAACCAACAAATGGTAGGGATTCTCTTACTACTACTTTGAGTATAGATTTCTAGATATTTTAAACATAACCAATAGTGCTTTCGGAATTTAGGGGAGGAGAAAATAAGTTTTTAATAGTCATTTGCTTGTTATTGGTCCTATTTTATTCAATTTTTTAAAACAATCTTGACAACAACTTTTACTTTTTTATTGTTTAAGAAATATTTATTTACTTATTTATTTATTTGAGAGAGAGAGAATAGGCACAGCAGGGCCTCCAGCCACTTCAAACGAACTCCAGACACGTGTGCCTCTTATGCATCTGGCTTAAGGTGCGCACTAGAAAAATCAAACCTGGGTCTTAAAGTTTTGCAGGCAAGTGCCTCAACAGCTAAGCCATCTCTACAGCCCAACTTTTAAATTTTTTGAAGGTGATTACTGTATATTTTAAAAATTATTCACTATACAGTTTGCACTTGGAAGATTTAAAAAAAGAAAAAAGTGTGAATCCCATTATCGAATTCAACTAGTGTTTATACTTTGTTTCAGTTCCTTCCCACCTTTCCCCACATTCACTATTGGTTGCTATTGTCCAAAGGTATAATTATGCTTCATCTAATTTTCTATCATAATTTGTTCACATTTAAAATACATACATTTCTTATCATTAAATTAGACCTTTATCGCCGTCATTTCTAATACTTGCACCAGAGAAGTGTAAAAGTGCCATAACTGAATTAAATAACACCTGCATGGTGCAAACATAATTTCTTTCCATTTCTCATTCCAGTTTTCATTATTACAAGAAACAACTGACTGCATAATCAATTTTATGTATTTAGACTAATTTTAGATTTTACCTACATTTGCTCCCTATATAGAAATGCATATACATATGACAAGCTTGGGTCTGATATCAGAGGGAAAATGCAGTATTGGTCTTTCTGAGCTTGAATCAATTCACCTCATATAATTCTGCCCAGGTCCATCCATTTTCCTGCAAATTTCATTTTTCCACACTACTAAATATGTACCATTACTTCATTATCTAGGCATCGGTTGATGTGTACCTAGACTGATTCCAAAACTTAGCTACAATAAGTAGGGCAGCTATAAACATGGATGCACAAAGTATCTCTGGAATAATGTTAACCAATGAAGTGAAAGATCTGTACAATGAAAACATAAAAACACTCAAAAAAGAAATTGAGGAGGACTTGAGAAAATGTAAAGACCTCCCGTGTTCCTGGATAGGAAGAATTAACATTGTGAAGATGACAATCCTACCAAAGGCAATATACAGATTTAATGCAATTCCAATTAAAATCCCTACAGTGTTCTTCACAGAGATAAAAAAAAAAAATAATCTCAAATTTCATATGGAAAGGCAGAAGGCCTCGCATAGTTTTTGGTGGGACTGCATTGTCTTGATTCTTTGAGTTTCTTTTAATATATTGTAGTGACTTTTGAATCGTGAGTTGATTAGATGCTTAGGTTTTCTACTTATCTGCAGTGTTCCCAGATCTGGCCATCCTCCTCTATATACCCTCAGGATAGAATTTCAAGGTGCCAAGTGTAGCTCTTGTCCCCCAATCAAGCCACAGATGTAATCCTAGGTATTGAGTCTTCTTGCTAAGCAACTATTGTAGTGGACTGGGTGGAATAATTTACTGGCAAATTTGAAACTTCAACCGAATATCATACACAATCAATAAAAACCAGCACAAAGTATACAATTGTGGGGATTAAAACAAACAGATAGTCATATAAAGCCAAAATCCTTAATCTTGTCAGCTGGGAGGTAGAGATTTCTGTTCTGAATTGGGTTCCAGGTTAACCTAGATCTGGATCAGACCCTGCCCCCAATGAGAGAAGCAAAAATCAAAGGCCCTATATATATGAAAGCACCAAAGACAACAGTATTTAACCCCCAAATACAGGTTATTTTAAAATTGTAAAGCCAATGAAGAATATATACCCCAGAACCTGTCCTGACAAGGAAAGAGAGATTAGCTCTTCCAGGACAGTGCACCTTTTGTTTGTTTGTTTGTTTTTTTGTTTTTTAGTCAGTCATCCTCATTACCATTTGTGGTGTCTTCCAATCTCACCCATGCTGAGTGCCCACCTCAATCCCTGTGTGTTGTGCTTTACAGCTGTACCTCTGATCCACTCTGCTGGCTGCAATGCCACAGGGGGCTGAATGCTGGAAGTTTGCACTTCTGATGGTGGGGGGTGGGAGAGTTCAGACTTCTGGAGTTTCTCACATGTTCAGTAGCTCTTTAGTTGATCTCACCTGTCTTTCCTTCAGATTTCTTAACTTTGCAAGAAGGCTGATGGAATTGAAAGATCTCTTGCTTGCTCTCTGCTGCTGCCACCGCCTGGTGTACCTGGCAGGACTCTGGCTGTTTTCCTCCTTTCTGGTGGATCTTAGTCTCCTCAGCTTCTCCACTGTGTCTAAGAATAACCTATACTCCTTATCTTTTCAGTAGAAGACTGTATTTTGCTGGGGTTTTGCTTAAATCCCTCCCTAGGCTGGTTGCTGTGGCTCTTAAGCAGCCATCTTACCTAGAAGTCTGACATTTCCTTCTTACAGCTTTTTATATTGTTTCTTTGCTTTTTTATTTTTTTAAAAAATTCATTTAGTTATTTATTTGAGAGAGAGAGTGAGAAAGAAGCAGAGAAGGAGAGAGAGTTAGAGAATGGGCATGCGAGGGCCGCTAGCCACTGCAAATGAACTCCAAATGCTTGCACCACCTTGTCCATCTGGCTTATGTGGGCCTGAGGAATTGAACCTATGTCCTTTGGCTTTCAGGCAAGTGCCTTAACTGCTAAGCCATATCTCCAGCCCACTTTGTATTTTTAATATCAATAGCATGATATGGCATTAAAATGTTCTTCTCTGGTAATGTCTATTTGGAGTTTTGAAATATCTCATATTTGGATGGGATGTTTTTTCTAGAATTGAGAAATTGTCTGCTAAAATTCCATTGACTATATTCTGCATGCATTTAGAGTTTATCTTAGCTCCTTTTGATAAAGGAATTTTGGGGTTCTTTGTACATCAGAGCACCAATATTTTGGTGTGTTCCTGGATCCTTGTAATGTGAATTTAAAGAAGGAAGCCCATGGACCAAAGGATAAGGTTCAGAAAGATTTTAGAAAAGCTTAAAGCTTTAGGAGGGAGAAGAGGGCTTAAGCCTAGAAAATAAGAGAAAGAAGCAACACGGATTCACATGGAGGCAATAGGTGGTTTGAGAAGCTCCATGAGCAAAAAAGACAGAACTCTTGCTTAGAGAGACAAGAGTGTGTTTGAGAAGCCCACCTCAAGACTTAGATCTTTAAAAAAAAAAAAATGGGGAATGGCTACATGAAAAAGAGCTGGTTTGCAGGGTTTTTTATTTTTACTTTATTAGTTTTTTTAATTTTTTTATTAACAAGTTCTATGATTATAAAAAATATCCCATGGAAATACCCCTCCTCCCCCCCCCCACTTACCCCTTTGAAACTCCACTCTTCATCATCCCCCCTCCCCATCTCAATCAGTCTCTCTTTTACTTTTGATGTCTTGATCTTTTCCTGTTCTTATGATGGTGTTATGCAGGTAGTGTCAGGAAGAGGTGGTGGAAAGAATGTAAGAGCCAAAGGAAGGGCAGGACTCCATACAACATGCTCCCTCCAGACACAAAATGGCCTGGTTTGCAGGATTTTTATGAGCCCCATGCATAGTTGGCTGGTTTAGCAAGGTTTACTCCTGATGCCAGGAGTTGGGGAGTCAGGGATCTTGGAATTCTCTAGGAAGGTAGTGGAAGAATGCCCTAAGGGGGCCTTTTCCTTCCCCTCAATTGTTTTTGTATCAATCTCTTCAGGAGGGGAGAGGGCCGATAGTCTCAATAAGTCAAAGAAATCAAGTTGGTGTGTCTCATCACCTTATCAAATACATGTCTGTGACCACCCAGCCTGCCAATTAAGACTTTTGGTCTCTGGTGTTTGGAAAGATCTTTCTTTCTGTGCAGTTCTTTCTTTACTAAACCTCTGCAAAGGTATGGGAAACTCATTCAACTTTGTTTACCTTTGTCCCTCGGCAGCATGTTCAGAGCTACACAGATAGCAAGACTGCTGGCCAAGTTCAGCAGCATACTTCTTGGGTTCCTGTGAAGTATACTTACCAGTCAGTATAGCACAAATGGATCATTCCCAAGCCTGAGGAGGGTCTCAGCTTCAGGGTTCCATATCACACTTCTGCCTGGTCTCCACGACTATACACTGCGGAGACATGTCTCCACCTATGGAGCACCCAGCTTCTGGTTATGTCTCTGTAGCCCAGTAAGTCTCCCTCCAGCTTGCAGTTCCTGATGTGTCCTTTCTAGGAGGTGAGAACACCTTGCTGCATGTACGGTGCTAAGCACTGGTTGAAAGGTTCTAGCTGATTTTCTGAGGAGATTTCCCCCAGGCTTATTTCCTTCCCCTCAACTCTTTCTCAACTAGAAATAGAATCTTCTGTGGTTTTTCTGATGCCAATTCTTCTCTTCTCTTAGTAGTAGTAGAGGTTTGCTTCAATTTTGTTTACCTAGTGTATATTTTTTTTGATGTAAAAAAGCCTAACAAAGCTTTTATTTATTTGTGCAAGTGAATTCTCTGTATGTTGAATGCATGTTTCTTGCAAAATCAATTGGAAAAATTTAATCATCATACCTACCAAGTGGAAAAAATCCAGTTTTTTTTCTTTTTTCTTTATTAGTCAGTACTGTATTCAGCAAATACAGTCAGTTTGGTACCATTATTAGGCTCATCCGTGACCTACCCCCTCCCCTTGACCCCTCCTTGTTGAGGTATATGGGTCACGCACTGTGGAGTTAGCCCACAGTTGTGGGTAAGCTAAATGTCTCTGCATATCATGACCCAACATGTAACTCTGACGTTCTTTCTGCCCCCTCTTCTGCAAAATTTCCCTGAGCCATGTTGGGTTCATTTTTGGTCTGCTTCAGTGATGAGGTGTTGGGGGCCTCTGAGGCTCTGGCTCTCTGATTTGCTGGGAGTTGATTTTTCTCTGTGCATATCTCCTTCCCCCTTGTGCTGGTATCCGGTTCATCAGGAAAACAGCCCCCTTGCTTGTTTCTCCAATTTTTCTTAGTTTCAGCTGGGGCCCTTTTGAGGTATGATGGGGTGGCTCTCTCCTTGGGATCTACATCTATCTGAAAAAGAGAAGCAGATTCTCCAACGGAGAGTAAGTTAGCACCAGGACAAAAGAGATAAGGCTTACTTTTTTTTTTTTAATAGAGAATTTAATACGTGTAGGCCCTCTTGTAGCCCACAATTGATGGTAGCTTGATATTGGAGAGTGGGTTTACCTTTGGATCTGGTTCTGACTTGTTTCCCATCTCCAGCTATGGGTCCCATACCAGTGAGGGGATCAGTTAGCCAAATTGAGAGCAGTTGATTCCCCACCATGGCTGCGTGCCACCACTGCACTTGTGTGGGCATCACAACAAGTTATTTGCTGCTAAGTAGGTTATACCATGCGTTGCTTTGAGAGATATTGGTCAATTTCCCCCATTCGCCCATGTAGCACCTTCTGGCACTAGACGTGCTGACTGTCTGGGGACTGACTCTCTTCCAACTTCCAGCCATGCCATTCTAAACTTGACCCACACATTTCACCATGCACTACACTCAAGTCCAAATGGATCAAAGATCTCAATATAAGACCAGAAACTCGAATACTACTGGAAGAAAATTTAGGAAGTACTTTCCATGATATAGGAATGGAGAAAGACTTCCGGAACAAAACCCCAGTAGCGTGAACTTAAACCGTCACTCAACCAATGGGATCACATGAAGCTGAAGAGTTTCTTTACAGACAAGCATACAATAAGCAAAGCCAATAGATTACCCACAGATTGGGAGAAAATATTTGCGGGTTATCCAACTGATAGAGGCCTAATCTCTAGAATCCACAAAGAACTCAAAAATCTAAACAGTAAAAAGTCAAACACCCCACTCACAAAATGGGGAAAAGAGCTGAACAGGCAGTTCACAGAGGAAGAAATATAAATGGCAAACATACACTTAAGAAAATGTTCCTCATGCCTAATCATCAGATTAATGCAAATTAAAACAACTATGAGATTCCACCTTACCCCAATAAGGATAGCAAACATCAAAAAATCAAATAAAAATAAATGCTGGCGAGGATGTGGAGAAGTAGGAACACTCATCCACTGTTGGTGGGAATGTAGGATGGTACAACCACTTTGGAAAGCAATATGGAGACTTCTGAAAAAGCTGAGTATAGAGATACCAACAGACCCAGTTATTCCCTTACTGGGCATCTACCCTAAAACCTCCAAACCACAGGCTAAAGAGATTTGCTCAACCATGTTTATAGCGGCTCAATTTGTAATAGCTAAGAGCTGGAATCAACCCAGATGTCCATCACTAGAAGAATGGATAACTAAGATGTGGTATATCTACACAATGGAATTCTATACAGCAGTAAGAAA
Source organism: Dipus sagitta (assembly GCA_036346955.1). Classification (NCBI taxonomy): domain Eukaryota; kingdom Metazoa; phylum Chordata; class Mammalia; order Rodentia; family Dipodidae; genus Dipus; species Dipus sagitta. The sequence continues at coordinate 10,711,362 of CM070781.1, forward strand.
AAATGACACAATGAAATTTGAGGAAAAATGGTTGAACCTGGAACAGATCATTCTCAGTGAACTTATCCAATCACAGAAAAAAAATCACCACATAGTCTCACTCATCTACAGCACCTAACCTGAATCTACCGAAGATACCTTACATACCCAGCAAGCATCTCCTAGACAAGACACTAGGATGGAAGGGGAGGGAGAAGAGGGCATCAAAGGGGTGGGAAACACAAATCTAGACCCAAACGGCAATGGTACCATAATCTTCTACTTACTAAAAGACAGACCAAAGGGCTGATCCTGCACCAGGCCCTTAGAGGGAACACCTGAACCACAAGACACTGGAGAGGGTAAGATTAAGACTAACCTTAATCTCCTACATCTCCCCTCCCTCACTTCCCCTCTCCCTGTCTCTCTCTCTCTTATCTCTAACTCTTGTATATTAGTTATCTTTTTCCTCATTTTCTTAGTGGGCACTGACCTGTAAATCCCAGATCCAGCATAGGGCTATCATCCACAATGAGCTTTTGATCAGAGAGACCTACAAGGTTTCCTAAAAGACAGACAGATTTCTGTCAGAGTACTTGATGACCCACCAAAGGCTAGTGGTAAGACCCTACTGGTGAATACACCTTACGTGATTGACATGCAAATTAGATTGGCATGCCTAGTGTATATTTTAATTCACATGACCAATAATTCTGAGGAACAGATTACAATTAGGGCACACAAAAATAATTTACATATCAGCCCTGTGTATGGTACACAGACATGCAACTCATTCAGAAATTGCTTGATACTAAGTAGTTTCCTCTTGCCACAAATTTATTAACTTCAAACAATTCAAGTATATGGTCTCACAAGTTATTTAGGACTGACATACAGACAGGCTCAGTGTACCTGTATTCTCTGCTCAGATTCTAATCAAGTAGATACAATGGTATCAGTCAGGATTACAATTCTCATTTGTGGTCTAGGATTCTCTTCCAAACTAATTAGTCTCTTTGGTTGTTGACACATTCATTTCCTTCCTCCACTTTCCTTCCAGATTTTATACTGTGACCCCTCTCAGCATTAGAGGCTGAGCACACTTCCTTATTCATGGTCCAGTGAGGAGCTCAACAACATGGATGTTGCTTCTCTTCCAAACCACCTGGGGGAGGGGGTGTATCTCTGGGTCTTTCTTCTGCAGCCAGCCAGAGAAAACTCTCTCTCTACTTTTTACAGGCTCTTTTAATTAGGGTAACATATACTTCCTAATCACCATGCTGGTAACTGGTTTTAAAACTTAATTACCTCCATGAAAATCCTTTATAGCAGGACTCAGTTATTGTTTGATTGCATATTTGGAAGATGTATAGAACAGGGTTGTGGGGGTGCTCTTTGTTATTCTAACAGGAACATTATTACATACCTGTGCCTTACAAGGGCAATGATTCTGATACTATTATGACTTTCTTTGTTATAATTGTGTGTGTTGTGTTATCATATGTAGTGGTTATTGATCTGTCTGATGCATGTTCCAAGACCACTGGTGAATAACTGAAACCACAGATAGTTATATAATAAATTATAAAATAATGAAAAATACCATGTTTTCCTACATACATGCCTATAATTAATAGCAACTGATAATAAATAGTAATGATGATCATGCACTATAAGAAAATTTTTCTTTGGGAGCTTTGACTATATGAAAAATATGTTTCTGAGTACAAGTCTTGATCTGATAATGGAGACAGGCACTAAATGTAAGAGCACAGCATGGGTATATCAGACAAAGGGATGATTCAATCCCAGGTGAGGATGGAATGGGAAGGTATTCAATTTCACCCCACTATACAGAACATTAAAATGCCTGAGTAATCTCCAAAATTTTTCCATTTACTACTTTAGTCAGGCCTTAGTTGACTGCAGGTAGCTAACACAATGAAAGGGGAAAAACACAGATAAGGGTAAGTATGAATGTTGTCAACACCAACGTAGCATCACTCATGTCAAATGCTAGCCAAATTAATTAACTAACTAAGCTATGAGGTTAAGGACAGGCACTTTGCACATGTATTCATAATTAAAATCTAGTGCAAAGACCCTCTGAAGAGTCCTCCTGTGTGAACTGTGTAATAGGAGCAATGCATGAGTCCACAAGCTGCAACATGCTCTGAGTTGTAAGGACCGCTAACTGGATATATCTTTTGCCAGATACACTGGCTCCACAAATGGACTGATGTTACTTCCTGTCATTAGCCCCTCTTGCCAAAGTTCTTTTTGTCACAGTACAATTTACATAACCTTTTCATGTTTCCTTTAAGACTCAGCTTTGCCTTGCTTGCCCACCTGGGTATGCCTATGGGCTACTCCCTGTGCACACGACAGTGCCAGCCCCATGGGTCACCATAGCACCAGACTGCAATAATCTGCCACTCACTCCTGAGTAAACTCTGCTTCCAAGAGCCTGAGTTTCTTTGTAGAGGGACATAGGACTACCATGTATTCATACCAGAAAACCCATTTTGATGAGGTATTGATGAGTTCTGGCTGGATGAGATCGAAAGAACCTTCTGTTATCATTGTTTCTGTTCTTTTGGGATCGGGAAAACCCAAACAAAAAAGTACATTCTGTAGTCAAATAAGTGTGGGCTACATTCTAGATCGCATTCCAGCACAGTGACAGCCTTTAACCATTTGGAATCCTTGCTCACAATCTGAAATCCAGAAAGCTCTGAAACCAATGCTTCATTCATTTCACAGGGTGGCAATACCTAACTAGAATTGAAACAGAGCCACATGATCTTTACTGAATGCAATCATTGTCTATATTAGTAACAGAACTGATGCCAGATGCTGTTAAGAGTCTTGATACACATTTTTCTAAAACTTTTTAATTCGGAAAACAGAAATTTAGCCCCCAAAATTTTATATAAGAGTATAAGGATTACTACTCAAGGCTGGGAGACAGTGCAATGTGAAATAAATATTATGCCTTACTCAAGAGAAAATGGTGAACAGGAAAAGCTACCCAACTCCTTTTATGAAGCTAGCATCACCCTAATTCCAAAACCAGGCAGAGATGCCACAAGAAAAGAAAACTACCGGCTTATTTCCCTGATGAATTTAGATGCAAAGATCCTAAACAAAATCCTTGCAAACCGAATCCAACAACACATCAAAAGCATTATCCACCTTGACCAAGTGGGATTCATTCCAGCAACACAGGGGTGGTTCAACATACAGAAATCTGTCAATGTAATACACCACATAAACAAGGTTAAACATAAAAACCACATGATCATTTCAATAGATGTAGAAAAGGCCTTTGACAAGATTCAACATCACTTCATGTTGAAAACATGGAGAGAATTGGCATGGTTGGTTCATATCTCAACCTAATAAAGGCAATACACGAAGCTCTGAAGGCCCAAATAATACTTAATGGAGAGAGACTGGAGGAATTCCCATTAAGATCAGGAAGAAGACAGGGTTGTCCACTCTCACCTCTGCTCATCAATATAGTACTGGAAGTCCTAGCTCAAGCAATAAGACAGGAGAAGGAAATAAAAGGGATACAATTTGGAAAGGAAGAAGTTAAGTTAGCTTTATTTGCTGATGACATGATTATATATGTAATAGACCTGAGAGACTCCATCCCAAAACTCCTGAAGGTGATTAACTCCCATAGCAAAGTGGCAGGATACAAAATCAATGCACAAAAATCAGTAGCCTTCCTTTATGCAAATGACAAAGATACAGAGAAAGAAATAAGGGACATAGTCCCATTTTCAATTGCAACAAAAAAAAAATAAAATACCTTGCAATAACGTTAACCAAGGAAGTGAAAGATCTATACAGCAAAAACATAAAAACACTCAAAAAAGAAATTGAGGCCAACTTGAGAAAATGGAAAGACCTCCCATGTTCCTGGAGAGGCAGAATTAACATTGTGAAGATGACAATCCTACCAAAGGCAATGTATAGATTTAATTCAATTCCCATTAAAATCCCTTACAGTGTTCTTCACAGAGATAGAAAAAAATGATCTCAAATTTCATATGGAAAGGCAGAAGGCCTCTCATATTCAAACATATCCTCAGCAAAAGAAATACCTCTGGAGGCATCACCATACCTGATCTAAAGCTATATTACAAAGCCATAGTAATAAAAACAGCATGGTACTGGCATAAAAACAGGAGTATAGATCAATGGAATAGACTTGAGGACACAGACTTTGGGTCAAGCAACTATAGCTACTTGATATTCGATAAAGGCCCAAACAATATAGGCTGGAAAAAAGACAGCATCTTCAACAAATGGTGCTGGACAAACTGGATAATCATAAGCAGGAAACTGAAACTTGATCCACACATTTCACCATGCACTACACTCAAGTCCAAATGAATAAAAGATCTCAATACAAGACAAGAAACTCATATACTGCTGGAAGAAAATTTAGGAAGTACATTCCATGATATAGGAATGGAAAAAGACTTCCTGAACAAAACCCCAGTAGCTCATGAACTTAAACCATCACTCAACCAATGGGATCACATGAAGCTGAAGAGCTTCTTTACAGACAAGCAAACAATAAGCAAAGCCAATAGAGCTCCCACAGAATGGGAGAAAATATTTGCGGGTTATCCAACTGATAGAGGCATAATCTCTAGAATCTACAAAGAGCTCAAAAATCTAAACAGTAAGAAGTCAAACACCCCACTCACAAAATAGGGCAAAGAGATGAACAGGCAGTTCACAGAGGAAGAAATGCAAATGGAAAACACACACTTAAGAAAATGTTCCTCATCCCTAATCATCAGAGAAATGCAAATTAAAACAACTATGAGATTCCACCTTACCCCAATAAGGATAGCAAACATCAAAAAATCAAATAAAAATAAATGCTGGCGAGGATGTGGAGAAGTAGGAACACTCATCCACTGTTGGTGGGAATGTAGGATGGTACAACCACTTTGGAAAGCAATATGGAGACTTCTGAAAAAGCTGAGTATAGAGATACCAACAGACCCAGTTATTCCCTTACTGGGCATCTACCCTAAAACCTCCAAACCACAGGCTAAAGAGATTTGCTCAACCATGTTTATAGCGGCTCAATTTGTAATAGCTAAGAGCTGGAATCAACCCAGATGTCCATCACTAGAAGAATGGATAACTAAGATGTGGTATATCTACACAATGGAATTCTATACAGCAGTAAGAAAAAATGACACAATGAAATTTGAGGAAAAATGGTTGAACCTGGAACAGATCATTCTCAACGAACTTATCCAATCACAGAAAAAAAATCGCCACATAATCTCACTCATCTACAGCACCTAACCTGAATCTACCGAAGATACCTTACATACCCAACAAGCGTCTCCTAGACTAGACAGTAGGATGGAAGGGGAGGGAGGGGAGGGCTTCAAAGGGGTGAAGCACAAATCTAGTCCCAAACGGCAATGGTACCATAATTTTCTACTTACTAAAAGACAGACCAAATGGCTGATCCTTCACCAGGCCCTTACAGGGAACACCTAAACCACAAGACACTGTAGAGGGTAAGATCAAGACTAACCTTAATCTTCTACATCTTCCCTTCCTTACTTCCCCTCTCCCTCTCTCTCTCTTATCTCTAACTCTTGTATATTAGTTATCTTTTTCCTCATTTTCTTAGTGGGAACTGACCTGTAACTCTCAGAACCAGCATGGGCCTATCATCCACAATGAGCTGTTGTTCAGAGAGACCTATAAGGTGTCCTAAAGGACAGACAGATTTCTGTCAGAGTACTTGATGACCCACCAAAGGCTAGTGGTAAGACCCTGCTGCTGAAGACACCTTATGTGATTGACATGCAAATTAGAATGGCATGGCTGGAAGTTGGAAGAGAGTCAGTCCCCAGACAGTCAGCGCGTCTAGTGCCAGAAGGTGCTACATGGGCGACTGGGGGAAACTGACCAATATCTGTCGAAGCAACGCATGATCTAACCTACTTAGCAGCAAATAACTTGTTGTGATGCCCACACAAGTGCAGTGGTGGCAGACAGCCATGGTGGGGAACCAACTGCTCTCAATTCGGCTAACTGATCCCCTCACTGGCATGGGACCCATAGGGTGGATCTGGGAAACAAGTCAGAACCATATCCAAACATAAGCCCACTCTCCAATATCAAGCTACCATCAATTGTGGGCTACAAGAGGGCCTATACCTATTAAATTCTCTATATAAAAAAAAAAAGTGTTATCTCATTTGTCCTGGTGCTAACTTACTCTCCGTTGGAGAATCTGCTTCTCTTTTTCAGATAGCTGTAGATCATAAGGAGAGAGCCACCCCATCATACTTCAAAAGGGCCCCAGCTGAAACTAAGAAAAATTGGAGAAACAAGCAAGGGGGCTGTTTTCCTGATGAACCGGATACCAGCACAAGGGGGAAGGAGATCAACACAGAGAAAAATCAACTCCTAGCAAATCAGAGAACCAGAGCCTCAGAGGCCCCCAACACCTCATCACTGAAGCAAACCAAAAATGAACCCAACATGGCTCAGGGAAATTTTGCAGAAGAGGGGGCAGAAAGAATGTCAGAGCCACATGTTGGGTCATGATATGCAGAGACATTTAGCTTACCCATAAGTGTGGGCTAACTCCACAATGCATGACCCGTATACCTCAACAAGGAGGGGCCAAGGGGAGGGGGTACGTCACGGATGAGCCTAATAATGGTACCAAACTGACTGTATTTGCTGAATGCAAACTAACTAATAAAGAAAAATAAATAAATATAATTAAAAAATTCTGAAAGATGTTATTGAACATAAAAAAAAGAGAGAGACAATGTTCTCCATGTATTCTGACACCACCTGGCATACCACAATTCAATTCTGCCACCAATGTTAGTGAAGACCTCACAAATTACAGGGTATGTCCTCCAACAGCATTGTCTTTAGTGTAGACACCAGATAAAAGTGGGGTCTTCCAGTCTACATTCATGTAAGTACATGCACTTTTGACGTATATTACAATGCAGGGGTTCCTATGACCCTTCTGGTCCAATGATTCTTCTAAAAAGATTTCTAGAATTCATGAAAGTTCTATGCTTATTTTTGGAGAATTTTGTTATTATTTGTAGTAATAGTAGTAGCATTTTATTATTTAGTAGACATATCTACTAAAAAGAGCTCACCAGACAAGTTTTTAGAGGGAGATGAATGCAGAGTTTCTGTCCTCTCTCACTATGGAATCAGTATACATACTCTCAGTACCTTAATATATTTCACAGCAGAAAGCTCAAGAAAGCTCAGTGTCCAGCATTTTCATCATGTGTTCTTTGAATAGGCATGACTGATTAAATTATTGGCTACATGACTGAACTCAGTCTCTAACCCTATTCCCTTTCCTGGAGATCAGAATGGCCTTGGAGTCTTTTCTGATCCCATGGCTGCTCTTTCAGGCCATATTCTAAAGTTATCAAGGAAGTTAGCTTATTTGCATCAGCTCAAGTGTGGTTTAAGAGATTCATGAATAATAAAAACACTTGTGTCACTTGGGAAATTACAAGGGTTTTAAAAGCTCTCTGCCTTGGAACATGGACACATTCTCTGTTATGAAACACTATGCTATCAGTTACCATGTCTAGAAAGTTCTTTATCACTAGTGGGCTCCACAACCATCTTAATAGCTGTTTCTGACTGCTGCTCTTCTTCTACTGGTATTACTACCAGATAAGAGAAAAAGACTTTCACAATGTCTCCATTGACTGCTCATTCTCAAATTCTATGTTCCTTAGTGGGGCCAAAGGAGAATTACTCAAGTATAGCATATCAATGAAGATACATCAAACTATACAGGTTTCTTATGTTAAAAATTACTGATTAACATTTTATAATTGGCTGGCATATATAATGCAATGTTTTCCATTTTTCCTATGCTTTCCACATACTTTGCTGACTCTCTTTACTAATAATTTTATATCAATTGTATTCTGATTGATTCCATTCCACATTCACAAGTAGTAAGTCACATCCTCATGTAATGATACTCCTTTTTATATTCACAGCACTGATTCCTGTTTCAGGTCATGTGGAATGTCCAGGGCATGCAGGAATCTGCTCAATTTCCATTTGTATTTATTTGTAATTTAGTTTTGTGTGTATGTACTTATGTATATGTATGTATGGAAGTGTGTACATACAAGTCAGAAGACAACCTCAAGATGTTGGTTCTCTCCTTCCACCTTTAAGACATGGGACTCTTTTAGTGATTTTTTTTTTCTTTTTTTCTTTTTTTGCCACTGGGAAAGCTGGTCTAGCTGGTCCATGAGCTTTGAGATTCTTCTGGCTCTTCCTCCCATCGTTGTATATGTGTCAGAATTATAGACACTTGCTCCACTTTCTGTCAGGCCTTATGTGAGTACTGGAGCTCAAACTCAAATCAGTAGGTTTGTAGAACAAGCACTTTTAACTGCTGAGTCATCTTTCTAGCTATGTTCTCAGTACAGCAACTACTGGTATCTTATTTTTCAGCATAATATTTGCTATTGTGGAAAACACTTTATCTTGTCTTAATGAAGTCATGAAGGCCTCAAGACCTTCATACATATTTTAGAATTTTTTATTGTTCATAAAAGTTAAATTTAGAGATATACAAAGTGTACCTGCCTGAAGGTCCTGAAGTGTGCTGTGCTGTGTGGCTTATGGCTTTTCCCTCTGTGTTTGGTCCTATGAAATCAAGCCATCTTCTTCTGCTATTTATAGAACTGCCCTTGAATCTATAAGCTTCAATAAATATCCCTTCCTCCCTGTGGTAGTTTGAATAGAATAGATGGCCCCCAATATATTCAGTTGTTTATTTGTTTGTAGTTTGCATCTCTAGTCATCTGGCTGGAGGCAATGCCATTGTGTGGATCTTAAGGTGTGGTGGTGGGTTTGAGATTTCAATCTAAAGATATGCAAAGTGTGCCTGGCTGGAGTTCCTGAAGTGTGCTCTGGCTTTTGACTTTTAGGCTTGTACTTCTCTCTCTCTCTGCTTGGTCCTGTGAAAGCAGGCCAGTTTCTTCTGCCATTATGGAACTTCCCCTGGATTTGTAAGCTCCAATAAATTCCTTCCTCCATAACTGTGCCTGGTATGAAAGTTCATCTCAGAGAACCTGAAGCTGTCTGCTACAGAATTTGGTACCAGAAGTGGGGTGAGATGAACCTTCCTATGTGGATGTTGATCTTTTGGAACCTTTGTTTTGGAGGAATAAACATGGACTTGGTGCTTGCAACTGAAGATGTCTTCTGGAGTGGTAAGCCAAGTTTTATGGACTATTCTGATGAGAGTCTGAGAATGCTAAGTGCAGACAGCATTGAACTTCGTGGCTTGGTTTATGAGCTTTCTAAGGGGAAGGAAAGACTGCAGAGGACTTTGTTGGAACTGGGCTACTGGCATAAGGGCTGGCTGTGTCCTGCTGCCCAGGCCCAGATAATTTGATCAAGGTTAAATTTGTAATGGCAGTGATGTGCTTGGCTAGAGATATTGGACTGAGAGATTTAAGATTTTAAGCTGGAAAACCTCAAGCAAGTTAAAATTACAGGCACTGAGACTGGTTTTAGGTTACTGAATCTGCTATTGTCAAACACATTAGCAATCTTAAAGAAAGATGGTCCAACTGCTTTACATTAAAACAATGGAAAGGATGCCTGAGGAAGGACTATTATAGAATTGCAAACTCTTTTGGAAAGAATTGACTGGAGAAGGAACCTGCTTTTCAAGGTTATGATTTATTTCATCTGTGAATTAAGAATATGGCTGTGTCCTGCACACCTGGTATTGGTTTCAGAAGCATGAAAAATGCAAGGAGTGGCCGTGAATTGCACATGCTTCCAGGAGCTGCCGCTGAGATGTGGCATAAGGTAGGGCCTGATGCCCTAATAGGCTGAAAGAGCCTTTGGAAGATGTAAAGAGTGGTCATAAATTGCACACGGTTCCAGGAGCTGCTGCTGAGATGCGGCATGAGGCAGGGCATGATGCCCTGATAGGCTGAAAGAGCCTTTGGAAGATGGACCGTGGTTTGCATGAAGACCTCAAGATGTTTTGAATATACCAGGACTATACAAGGGCACTGGGATGGAAGTGTTCCCTGGCTACTCTGCCCAGCTGGAGGGGTGGAATTGGAAAGTCTGGAGATTGTTAGTCTCTGGGTATATTAAACTTGAACTGCAGAAATTTGATGTTTGTTTGATGGTGGTTGAATTTGCATTGTTTTAGTCTCTCCTTGCTGTGCCTTATACCAGTTGAAAATGTTTACTCTGTGCCTTTATATGTTAGAAATGTTTAACTTGTTTGATTTTACAGGTCTTAATATCTTAAATTGGTCAAGAATGTGAGGACCTTTGAAATTGAACTAAGTACAATTTACAATGTGTGATGGTTATAAATCTATTGGGGGCCAGGGGCGGAATGTGGTAGTTTGAATAGAATAGATGGCCCCCAATATATTCAGTTGTTTATTTGTTTGTAGTTTGCATCTCTAGTCATCTGGCTGGAGGCAATGCCATTGTGTGGATCTTAAGGTGTGGTGGTGGGTTTGAGATTTCAATCTAAAGATATGCAAAGTGTGCCTGGCTGGAGTTCCTGAAGTTTGCTCTGGCTTTTGACTTTTAGGCTTGTACTTCTCTCTCTCTCTGCTTGGTCCTGTGTAAGCAGGCCAGTTTCTTCTGCCATTATGGAACTTCCCCTGGATTTGTAAGCTCCAATAAATCCCTTCCTCCATAACTGTGCCTGGTCTGAAAGTTCATCTCAGCGAACCTGAAGCTCTCTGCTACACTCCCTAACTATGTCTGGTCTGGAAGTTCATCTCAGAAAATCTGAAGCTGTCTGCTATAGAAATTGGTACCAAGAGTGTGGTGAGATGAACCTGACCATGTGGATTTTGGTGCTTTGGAGCCTTTGTTTTGGAGGAACAAGCATGGATTTGGTCCTTGCAACTGAAGATGCTTTCAGAAGTGGTAAGCAAAGTTTTATGGACTATTCTGATGAGAGTTTGAGACTGCTAAGTGCAGACATTATTGAACTTTGAGGCTTGACTTATGAGCTTTCTAAGGGAAAGGAAAGACTGCAGAGGACTTTGTTGGAACTGGATACTGGCATAAGAGCTGGCTACATTCTGCTTCTGAGGCCCAGAGAGTTTGATTAAGTTTACATTTACAATGGACTGACATGCTTGGCTAAAGATATTGCACTGAGAGATTTAAGATTTTTAAGTTTAAAAACCTCAAGCAAGTTAAAATTATAGGCACTGAGACTTGGTTTTAGGTGACTAAAGCTACTATTATCAAACAAATTAGCAATCTTAATGAAGATGGCCCAACTACTTTACATTAAAACAATAACGAAGATGCCAGAGGAAAGACTGTTAGAAATAAACACTCTATTGGAAAAAGTTGACTGGAAAAGAAACCTGCTTCTCAAGGTTATGATTTATTTTGTCCCAGAATTAAGAATATGTCTGTGTCTTGCACCCCAGTATTGGTTTTGGAAACATGAAAAATGTGTGGAGTGGTCATAAATTGCACACTGTTCCAGGAGCTGCTGCTGAGATGCAGCATAAGGCAAGGAGTGATGACCCTGATAGGCTGAAAGAGCCTTTGGAAGATAGACTGTGATTTGCATAGAGACCTGAAGATGTTTTGGATATACTAGGACTGTACAAGGGCTACCAAAGAGTGCACTGTTGGCCAGGGATAGAAGTGTTCCCTGTCTACTTTACCCAGCTGGAGGGGTGGAATGGGAAAATCTAGAGACTCTCAGTCTCTGGTTATATTGAACTTGAATGCCTTATGGTATTTAAAAATGTTTACTTTGTACCTTTATATGTTAAAATTATTTAACTTGTTTAATTTTATAGGACTCACTATTCTAAGTTGGTCACAACTGTGGGGACCTTTAAAATTAGACTGAATACAATTTACAATGTGTGGTGGTTTTTAATCTATTGCTGGCCAGGAGCGAAATGTGGTAGTTTGAATAGATGGCCCCAATATATTCATTGTTTTATTAGTTTGTAATTTGGATCTGCAGCCACCTTGATGGAAATGGTGCCACTGGGTGAATCTTAGGGTCCAGCCCTAAGATTTGATGGTGGGTTTGAGATTTCAGTCTAAAGGTGTGCTAAGTGTGCTTAGCTGGAGTTCCTGAGGTGTGCTCTGCTGTGTGGCTTTTGGCTTATGGCTTTTCTCTCTGTGTTTGGTCCTGTGAAAGCAAGCCAACTTCTTCTGCCATTATGGAACTTACCCTGGATCTGTAAGCTTCAATAAATATCTCTCGCCCCATAAATAAAAGTAAAATTTTTGGTCACATTAATTTCTTACAGATTATTTATTTTTAACAGAAATAACTTTCCTGTTTTTTTTCTTTCTTTCATTTTTTTTTTCTTTTGCCAGTATTGGGTATGGAACCCAAGGCCCACTCCATGCTAGCCACTGAACCATAACTCTAACTCTCCTTAGATCTTTTTTCTTTCTTTCTTTCTTTCTTTTTTTTTTTTTCTTTTTTTTTTTTTTTTGGAGAAAAGTATGTCTAGCCTTATTCTTATCTGTAACAGGCAATTTTAGTATTCTCATTAAAATTTAAGCAAAGGGCTGGAGAGATGGCTTAGCGGTTAAGCACTTGCCTGTGAAGCCTGAGGACCCCGGTTCGAGGCTCGATTCCCCAGGACCCACGTTAGCCACATGCACAAGGGGACGCACGCGTCTGGAGTTCATTTGCAGTGGCTGGAGTCCCTGGCGTGCGCATTCACTCTCTCTATCTGCCTCTTTCTGTCTCTGTCTGTTGCTCTCAAATAAATAAATAAAAATAAGCAAAATTTAAAATTTGAGCAAAGCACTGTCCTGGATTGGTTGCCAATCTATTTATAGGCTGGGCCTTGTTTCACTACTAAAATCAAGACTCTGATGCTTGTAAGGAGAATGAAGTAAACTGTGCTCTCTCCCATGGTATATAAATTATCCATGAATGTATGGTAAGACAACACTACCTGAACTGGATCTTAGGGAACACACATGCTAGTAGATCAGGGCTCAGGTCCCCTCATTTACCACCTGCTTTTGTAAGTTCACTTTCATTGGCAGACAGAAACATCCAGTCATTTATGGATTGTCATTGGCTGCTGTGCTTTACAACAGTGAAGTAATTACAGTAACTGTGCATGACCCATGTAACCTTAACTGCTCACTATTTGTCCCTTGCAGAAAACTTTACCATCCTTTTCATAGGTACTGATAATCAGTATTCTGAGAAAAAAATAGATTTAAAAGGTAAGAAGCATTTCCACTGTTAAATAAGTTCAAGAAGTGCTATGCCCCTCCATGCATATGAATTTTTACTCAAACAAGTAAAACCCTATGTATTCTGGCGGTCCGAAGAAATACAAACACATGTATAAACTGCATACTGCAAGCTCACTGATAAACACCATTTTATTAAATTTAGTGGATTCTAGCTGGGAAAAGGCTCAATTTTAGTGTTTCTTCTCTTACTGCCATGGAATATGGCATCCCTCCTCTTCATCTTCACCTCCCCTGGGCCTGGTTCTTCTGCATCCATGATTATTGTAGCACTTGACTAGATTCATAACATAGTGACAGGTTTTCTGCAATATTTGAATAATAGTTGAATTGGAGGACACAGGGACAAAAGGACTGTCTTGAGAGTCAGGCAAAGACCAGTCTGACCTGCACGTTGACTTTACAATTCCTTAATTTCTATTACCTGGCTTGCCTTTTGTTACAACCCTGAATTGAGGATGCTTATTTCACTGGCTTATGACACTGATAGGAAAGACTCACGGATTCACCATCTGGTTCCTGAAATAGGGCAGCACTTTCCCCCAGCACTAACTCTTCCATGGTTAAATGTCATACTGCAGCAGTCCTTGCTATGTAACTTTCTACAGTGGGGGAAGGGGTACATGAATGTGAGAACTAGGGATAGTTCATATCTCTCTTTACATCCCATGTGGAAAAAGGAACATAACCATGTGCCTGCCCCTGGAAGCATGCAGAAATCCTTTATGTGAGAGTGGGCCATGGTGTCCTAGTAAAGAGTGAAAGATTCAGCTTCTAATTAGTTCTGCAATGGTCCCTGACCTTCTACCTGTCTTTGTACCCTGGGTTTCCATTCATCATCTTTCAACTGGGAGTTTGAGATGGCTAATATTGCTATAAATTTTAGAATTTATATTTTATTGGTTACAACATATTTGCACACATTTTGTTTTTCTTGGTTTCTCTGAAGCTCATATGATGACAATGTCACTAAATCCGAGCCTCTTCCTTTGCCTCTGGCTCCTCCATGGAGCCACTGCTGTAGCCAAGTCATTTCCAGTGTCCTCCTAGGGGTTCTTGTTAGGCACTATTTTCTTATTAACAAGCAAATGGTCCAACATATTTGGCTTCTGTGCTAATTAATTTGATTGGACAAGGAAGTCAGTCAGCTTTAAAGTCATTCCCAGCACCTTCCTGTTCTTTGGCTTGCATTTCCTGTTCCACAAGCCGAAGCTGCCAAGGCTTTCCCAACAGCAGGTCAAAGGGCCAGGCTCCACTGCTCATTTTGAGGCTTCACTTGAGTTCATAGGTCCTTTGTAGTACTGAATGTTTATTTACTTTCATTTATTTCATTTTGTGTGTGTGTCGGGAGGTGTGGTTAATGGATGCATGGAGGTCAGAGGAGAACATCAGCTTGTCCTGCTCTATCACCCTTCCATTTTTTACTTGAAACTGAGTCTCTCACAGAATCTACAGTTGCCAATTTCTGTCAGACTGACTGAGCATTGACTCCAGTAATTCTCCTTTCTAGGCATGCATGGCCATGCTCAGCTTTCAACTCAGACAGTCTTCACATAGCAGTAAAGTGAGATAAGAAAAGAATCCCTTCTGATATGACTCTAATTCAAGACTGGATTATCTTTAAAATAATTGAAAAGAAAATTCTGACATGTAATACCTGTGAATTCAACATTTTGAAAATATGTGAGTATGATTTTGATTATATTGATTTCTTATATGAATCTTCTCAAAATATGACCCTCCAAATTCTTTTGGCCAAAACAAAAACTCAGAGTTTCAGGAAAAAAGTTTAGGGATCATTATAGAGTTTGGGAAATTATTTTTTCTTTCCTATCACTTATCCTACACAATTCTATTTCAAAAAATTATTACAGAGAAATTCTTATATAAATACTAACGATAATTTATTGTTCCTATGCTTAGCATTTGCCAGGATTCATAGAAAAATCATTATCTGCATTATTTATTCCATCTTCATGATAATGCATAGAACTGGATATTGGAGTTTTCTCTATTTTACAGATGAAGAAATTAATTTTTAAAATATTTTATTTTTATTTATGTATTAAATATAGAGAGAATGCATGTGCCAGGGCCTTCAGCTGCTTCAAATGAACTCCAGACACATATGCCACCTTGTGTATCTGGCTTACATGGGTCCTGCAGAACCAAACCTGGGTCCTTTGGCTTTGCAGGCATGTATCTTAACTAAGCTATCCCCCAAGTCTGAAGAAATGAACTTTGTTAGGACAAGTGAAGTTACAAAGCCACATAGCAAGATCAGTAAAATGAGAATTTCTGCTTTATCTAACTAATTAAGTACTGTGATACATAAATTATGTTGCCTATATATGCAAATTAAATATAAATGTTAAGAAAAAAAGACCAGATGGATATGCACTGTATTGATAATAGTGTTTGTCTGTAATGGAGGAGTGGTTTTTATTTCCTTATTTTTTTAATTTTCTGAAATAAAAATGTTACAACACACACACACACACACACACACACACACACACAGAAAGAGAGAGAGAGAGAGATAAACTCTAAATATTTCTCAACAATCTTCTCTCCATGTTAGAAAGTGGCTTTGCTATCCACCCAAAAGAACAGACAGCTAGAGCTGCCTTGATGCCTCTTCCCCTAACCTCCTAAACCTTGTCAGTAAAATTATATCCCCAAATATTCCCTACAATCACACCCTCTCTCCACTTTACTTTGACCACTGTTACTGTCTTCTCTAAATGGCAGCAAGGGAAATCTGTGAGAAGATGTGAATCAAAACATATTTCTCCTCATCTTAAAATATTTGCATGGACTTTGGATATAATGTGAGCAATGTTCATCTCCCATAAAGCACTCTCTATAAAGGCTTCCTTCTTCTTTCTCCAGGCACTTCTCCCACCATACCCTAGTCCTTAGGACTCCCTTTTGCCTTTGCAGGGTATGACTTGCCATGAGTCAATTCCATTGATACGTCCTGTTTTATTATTATTATTAAGATGCCTTCTCCTCCTCAGCAAATCTCCCTGGCCAGCCTAAGGAAAATGGGTCCTTTAATTCCATCACGAGACTCTGTCAAGAGCAAGAGGCAGTGGCTGTTAAAGCCCAAAAAGAGAAAGTGGATATGTCCTTCTTCTACTTGTCCTCCCCCTCGTCTAGGCTTCAAAGGATTGAAAGATATCTTCACATTTTGATGCAAACAGATCGTGTTTGCTCAGTCTACTAATTCAAGTGCTAATCATCAGAAAGCACCCTCATGGACACACCCCAAAATGTTTTATCAGCTCTCTGAATATCCATTACCCCAGCCAAGTAGAAACCTAAAATAAACCATCAGACCCTGTAAAACATGAATGCTCATGAGAGGTGGGACCTTACCTGACTTGCTCCATGCTTGGCACAGTGGGTTCACAGTAATCACTAATAGTTACAGGGTTGAAGATAGTAATTGTATTTGAGCAGGCTTGAGCACTGTCAAAGCATCAACAATTCATCCTTAATTCAAGGGCATGTACTTGAGCACCTGGGAGTTGGGGACCTGGGAAACCTGAGTAAATTTCTCTGGAGGGTATGCTATTTACTAAGGTATCCATAATTCAAATGTGTTGATTTAAAGTTTTAATGTATATATTAAAACTCAACTCCAGAATGTTTTACAACTTTTACTGGCAATCATCTGAAAGTGCGGCTGGCCTGGACATCCATGACAGTTCTTGTAAGCATCCTTTAATGGTATGTGTCAGCTTGGGTCTTAGCTGAGGTTGTTGACCTAAAAGCTAATATATAATCTGTCCATGTTGTATAAACTTCTTGCTGTTTGGTGGATGACAGAATCTTCATGACTTCCTGGAAGCACTAGGACATCATAAAGACTAACCTGGATTTCAAGGGAAAAAACTAGGCGTCAATACTTGATGAGGTAGGGTCAAGTTCACAGTGGAGAAGAGTATATAGGATAGGAGATACTGGAGCAGCTATCATTAGAAAATGTAATGTGCTACCAAAGAGAATGCAGGTGGATGAGATTGGATGCTGTCAAAGTATCAAGGTAATCTCTGTCACTTTCCAGTTTAGTTAGACACTGTGCCTTCTACTCTCTGCAGCTGGGTATTGATAGAGGACAGGGTTTAGACTGGTGGTCCACATCTATATCCATTTATTACCACAGAGAAAGAAAGACATAAATGTCTGTTCAGCTTCTGTTCATGGTCCATGTCTCCAAATCCTTGACCCATCATGGTGTGCCTTACTTGATTACTATTTGGGTCTTTTCTGCATTTTTGCTCAATCCTATAATTTCCAATATTCCTTATAATAGAAAGTAAGTCACTGACATGTTCTCCTCCCTTCTGTGAGTATTAGGAAGAATTGAGGCTAAAACAAGGGACAGGCAGGCAGTAGGAAGACAGTTTTATTGGAGGTGCTGGTCTAGAGTGGCTCAGGTGAAGTTACTCAGCTCTCGTCTTTGTTTTGTTTCTCTCACTTCACATTTCTGCTGGGTAGGTGTGGTACACACATCAGAGGACTGAGAACAGCAGAGCACAAATTCAAATCACAGTATTTTTTTGTTCTGAGGTGTTTGAGTTTGGGCTTAGTACTCAATACTCACTCTTTCTATGGTTAATTATTCTTGCCCACCAATGGAGTGGCTCTATACTCTTCCAAGAGATTGTATGAGACTCAGATGAAAGAACATTGCACATGATGCTTAGAACACAGTGAGTTCTCAACAGATATTACACTGCTAACCATCTTATTTCAGGCATTTTCTTGCATGTATACAAGAACACTCCAGGAAAGGGAAGGAAGGAGAGGCTCAGGGGATCAATCATGCAATGTTTGCAAGCGCAGCAAGTTTCTTGGAGAAGTCATAAAGAGCAAGAAGAGGCATTCAGCCCAGGCTGTGTCCATGGCCATAAGCTCAAACCTAGTGTTTGCAGAAGAGGAAATACTACAACTGCAAATATTAGACCAAGGCAAATGAGGCTTTTATGAATGTCTTCTGGGCTGCATTCTGAGGAGTGGTGCTTTGTGTGCCAGCTCCTCACCTCCATGCCTGTTTCCTGGCCTCTGGAATGTGGCTGTCAAGGCAAAGCCTGAATTGTTACCTGGGAGATGAAAATGTTCTTGGCTCATAATTTGCTCACTTAGCTGAATAGTGGGGCAGGACTTAGTGACGAGGAACTTTCATGTTCAAGGGCAGCTCTTGTATCAAGGTGGCATGGAAAATGGCATTCCCAAAGTGGTTTTATGTCCTTCCTCCCAATTCAAGATTTCAATTATTTTTCAGTATTTCTAAGGCATCTAATTCAGAGGCCATTGGGGCATTCATTGATCATGGTATTTGATGGTTTTCGACATCAGAAGACACTTCTTAAAAATGTGACATTGATGTTTCTTTTGATTTTTATTCTTGTTTGTATATGTGAGTGCAGGCATGTGTGTGCCACAGTGTGTGTGAAGGTGAGAGGACAACTTCAGGTGTCCATCCTTGCCTTCTACTTTGCTTGAGACAGAATTCCTATCTTGTTCTCTGCAGTCTACACCAATCTAGTTGGTCTTCTTGCTTCTAGGATTCTCCTGTCTCTGCTTCCCTTTTCTCCCCGGGGTTGCTGGAATTACAGATGTATGTTACTGGGTCCAGCTATTGTGTAGGTTCTGGGGATCTGAATTCAGGTCCTCACGCTCACATAGCAAGTACTTTACACACAGATCCATCTCCCTAGCATGTGGTGTGTGGTTAACAAACTCATACAGATCTAGTTCAAATTCTAGCCCTCTCATTTATTTATAATACTATAGCTATGTCCACTCACTACTTTGTCTCTCAGTTCACCTAAAGGATGAACAGGGACAGTGGAGAGGGAAAAGAATATAACAAATGACCCAATACTTTGAATCTACGTTGACCTGTATGATTGGCAGCCTGGTATAAAAGATGGAGAAGAAAGGCCGGGCATGGTGGTGCACGCCTTTAATCCCAGCACTCAGGAGGCAAAGGTAGGAGGATTGCCATGATTTCGAGGTCACCCTGAGAATACAGAGTTAATTCCAGGTCAGCCAGAGCTAGAGTGAGACCCTACCTTGGAAAACAAACAAACAAAAAAGATGAAGAAGAAAATGAAAACTTTATGGATCACTAAGAAGAAGGCACAATTTTGTCTCATTTCATCACCATCAGTTCTGGGGGGTACATTTCATTCTTCTGACAGTGTGCTCATGCCAAGACAATTTTGTAAGCACCCACCACTGGCAACATGTCGAAGAAAGAGCTGGAAATTGAGCAATGGAAACAAAACACTGTAATACATGTCCCTTTCTCCAAGAGGTTTATAATAGAAATAGGGAAATAGAAAACTAAGGCTTGGAGAGGTCTTGCATGCTATAAATGGAGGAACTCACTCTCTGAAAATCTCACACAGCTGGAAAGAGATTGTATTAGATTGAGTAGTGTCCCCTAAATATTTATCCATGCCCAACTAGAACCTCAGAATGTGATCTTTGTTGAAAATATGATTACTCCCTTTTGTCTTTGAAATAGTATTGTGGCCCTAAAACCAATAACCAGTGTTCTCATGATAAGGCTTATGAATTCACAGGGACATACCTACAGGAAAATTCCATGTGATAACATAGACTACTTCAAGATACAGCTTTCAAGCTAAACACACTGTATTTTCAGCAACTGTTATAAGCTAGGAAGAAGATGATGTAGACCAAATTTAGTTCCCACAAAATATGCCCCACATATGCTAAAGCCTAATGTGTGTTAGAAGTTAGAGACTTCGTGAGGTCATGCGGTCATGGAATTGGAGTCCCTGTGAATGGGATTCATACCCTTATGCAGAGCCCAAGAGCCCAGAATTCCTCTCTCTTTTTTTTTTAAATTTGTTTATTTATTTATTTGAGAGAGACAGACAGAGCAAGAAAGAGGCAGAGAGAGAGACACAGAGAATGGGCACGCCAGGGCCTCCAGCCGCTGCAGACAAACTCCAGACGCGTGCGCCCCCTTGTGCATCTGGCTAACGTGGGTCCTGGGGAGTTGAGCCTCGAACCGGGGTCCTTAGTCTTCACAGGCAAGCGCTTAACGGCTAAGCCATCTCTCCAGCCCCAGAATTCCTCTCTTTAGTGAGTAAGATTACAAGAGGGCAGTCTAAAAAGCAGAGAACTAAAAAGAGGGACTTCAAACATAGACTACTGGTTTCAAATTTACAGTCTCTGAAATTATAACTTATAAATTCCTACTGCCTTAAAATCCTCAGTCCTTGGCACTGTGTTCTAGAAACCCAAATGATGAAGGCAGTAGGCAAAGGGTAAATTCTTGCTGGAGTCTCCAGAAGACATGACTAGTATTGACTCATTAATGTTTGTATTTCATTCTCCGGAAGCATGACACAATCGCTGTTGCCTGAGCCACCTGGTATATATTAATAGATACTGGGGCAGCATGCAGGCCTGTATTTGACTCCGTAGACTAGCCTCTGGGGGACTGGCTACCCTGAGCCCCTCAAATCACCCTTAAAAAAGAATACACTGACTAGAACCATGGAAACCTCAGTATATTCTTCAAAGACCTGAGGTTTATCATTATTATTTTAAAAGACTGTTTTCAAAACAATCTCACAGCTCAATAAAATTTCAGATCTCAGTAAGTAAAATGCTTTATGGAACATAAGCCTTTGCTCATTACTAAGCCAATCTTTTTAATTTTTTTGTGTGTGGGTGTAATTAGGATAGTGCATGTGTGGAGGTCAGAGGACAACTTTTGGGGTTCATCTTCCCTGTCCCTCATTTTTTTGAGTCAGTGCTTCTCACTCTGCTGTTCTTTGCTTACTGGGCTCACCATGAGCTTCTAAAACATTCTCCTGATTCCGCTCCCATTGTACTGTCAACATTGGCATTCTGTAATTACAGAAGTCCACTACAGCTTCCAACATTTTTTTTGTTTGTTTTTTCGAGGTAGGGTCTCACTGTATTTCAGGCTGACCTGGAATTCACTATGTAGTCTCAGGGTGACCTCAAACCCATGGTGATCCTCCTATCTCAGCCTCCTAAATTCTGGGATTAAAGGCATGTGCCACCATGCCCAGCAGAGAGATAGAAAGAGTGGGAATACCAGGGCCTCCAGCTGTTGCAAATGAACTCCATTTTGTATGCACCATTTTATGCATCTGGCTTTACATAGGTACTAGGGAATTGAACTTGTGTCATTAGGTTTTACAGGTAAGCATCTTAACCACTGAGCCATATCTCCAGCTCAGCTTTTTGTGCTGGGTCTGGGTATCAAACTCAGGAACTCCAGCTTGGGCAGTGAGCACTTTACCCACTAAGCCATCTCCCAGCCAGTAAGTCAATCTTTAAAAGTGATATTTCTGAGCTTCCTTTTGCTTTTACAATGCTTTTTCTCCTAATTCAAATAATGACCTAAGTGTACATGCCTAAAGTAGTATAAGAAAAGCCCATTAGTAATACTTTAAAACAAACCCATTCACAATTGTAATAAATCATGCTAGAGAGCACAGAGAACCTCAAGAATTGGGACAGACATCCTGGGCTGACTAAAATTATATATAGGTAGATTTTCATGCTCTGAATGTGTACCCCAGAATTCATGCATTGAAATCCTGGCCCTCTAATTTGATCTGGAGGTGGGAATTTGGGAGATGACTGGGTCATGACTGTGGAATACTCCTTTGCATGTTTAGTGCCCTTATAACCAACACCACAGAGATCTCTTATATCACAGAAAAACACAGAAATAGGATAATATGCAGAAAGCAGAAAATGAGCCCTCATCAGTAACTGACTCTGCCTTCATTATGAACTTCCCTGTCCCCTAAACTGCAAGAAATATATTTCTGGCATTAATAAATTACCCACTAAATGGCACTTTGTTATTGCAACCTAAATAGTCAGTGGTGTGCAAGTTTGTAAGAAATTTAAAAAATACAACTAAATGACAATTCACAAAGTCATTTTTAAAAATTTTTTTTAGCCAGTGTGGTGGCACACACCTTTAATATATTTTTGTTTATTTTTATTTATTTATTTGAAAGTGACAGACAGAGAGAGAGAGAGAGATGGGTAGAGAGAGAGAATGGGCACGCCGGGGCCTCCAGCCATTACAAACGAATTCCAGATGCATGTGCCCCCTTGTGCATCTGGCTGACATGGGTCCTGGGAAATCGAGCCTCGAACCTGGGTCCTTAGGCTTCACAGGCAAGCGCTTAACTGCTAAGCCATCTGTCCAGCCCCACAAAGTCATTTTTGCACGCAATTAGGATATAAACAAAAATGAACAGTGTTTTGTCACTTAAGAAGCCACTCTTTAAGAAAAAGATGAGCCTTCTGTTTGCTTGAATGTTTGCAGCCCTTGCATGTCCACCACAGATGCTTACACAACCATTGTATTAATTGTTTTTCTTAGCTCTAGGATAAAATACCTAACAGAAACAACTTAAGGGAGAAAAGATTTATTCTGGTGCTTGGCTTCAAAGGGTTCATTTATTCATGTATGTATACATGTATGCACATACATGCACATTCACATAAGCATATACCCACATAGGCCCAAGCATAAAACAAATGTTTACATAGACATGTTCATATGCATGTATGTGTATATATATATATATATATATATATATATATATATATATATATGCATGTTTACAGAGGCACATATATGCTTATGTAAGCATAAACATAAACAAATCAACACTGTTTAAAAGGGACTGTATGTTCCAGATGTTCCTAAAATTTCACATTCCCTTTGTATCTCCATTCAAAGTCCTATTCATTTACTTTCCTTCAATTAAATATGCATGTACAAATGTTCCCGTAAGCCATACATTTCTTAATCCCCATACTTTAGATGAACAAATGGGAAAACCAGAGTGTATACAAAATGTTCTACCTTTTCTCAGAGATTTCTGTTTATCTTATACATATTCATGCATTTTTATGAGTTTTATTCCATCCCTATGTTGATAACTGAAGGGTCTCTTTTTCCAATCCAGACCTTGTGTTTTCATACAAACAGCTGCATAGTTAACTACCTTCACTTGAATCTCTCCATACATCTCAAATATAAGATGATGGAAACAGCACTTTTATTTCACCCACCGCCAATATGTTGTAAGCTGTTATTTACCCACTCCTCTCCTTTGCTTTCATTCACACAGTTTCTAAGTATTAAAAAGACTCCATACATTTTGTGACTGTATTTCTCCTTCCCTGGATTACATATATCACCAAGTCATAATAATTTTACTTCCAAATACACCCTTAACGAACCTACATTTCTCATACTCCATTAATGTCCAGACAATCTGGGAATTAAAAACCTTCCTGACTTATCCCACATCTACTTAATCCAAGGACTCTCCTTAATGCCACATCATATCAAACATCTCCCTAAGCAACACACATTTCATCATTACCACCATGGTACATGTCTTTCTAATCAGTCTTACAAAACACAGGATAAATTTCTCAAATAAAGGCTCATATGGGCTAAAAAAAAAAATTCCTCCAGACACTATTTTCAAAAGACCTTGTGGGTAGATAAATTTGTTAGCCCAAAAATACTTTCTCTGTCAAATAAATAAATAAATAAAATATTTTTAATTAAAAATGATGAAACAAACACCTGTTTCTTCAAAAAGTAAACATTGATAAAACTTGGCTAAATTGATCAAAATGAAGAGATAACATTCTAATCAACAAGATTAGAGAGAAAAAAGATATGACTATATATACTAATAAACTTGGAATAATCATTAAGACACAATACAAAAAGTATATTCTAAAATATTTAAAAATATAGAACAGATAAATTTCTTGACTCATACTACCTACCAAAACAAAAAACAAAGGAGAAACTGCCTGAACTGAGATATAACATCTAATGAGGTTGAAGGACTAATTAAAAGCCTCCCAAACAAAAAAAGTCCAAACCCAGATGGATTCACTGCATAGTTTGATCCCATTACAAAAGAGCCAAGACCACTACTTCTCAAGTAATTTCATGAAAATGAAATAAGGAAATGCTCCTGTATCCTTCTAGAAAGCCAGCATTACAGCAATATCAAAACCAGACAGAGATACAACTAAACGAAGAAAACTATGAAACACAATTTTAATGAATTTAAACACAAGAATTCTCAATAAAATTATTGCAAATCAAATGAAAGAATACATCAAAATTATTATACAACTCAATTAAGTAGGATTCATCCCCAGGACACAGGGATGGTTCAACATTAAGAAATTGATAAACATAATATGTCACATAAATAGACTTAAAGATAGAATTCTCATGATTATCTCATTACATGCAGAAAAAGTCTTCAACAAATAACAACACACTTTCATGATTAAAACAATGAAGAGACTAGAGGATGCAGGTTTCATAATAAAATGGTTACATATAATAAAACTATCACACTAAATGGGGGAAAACTTGAAGCAGTCCTACTAAGGTTTGGAACAACACAGGAGTGTTCACTTTTCTCACTGCTATTGAACATAGTACTGGAAGTCCTTGCTTGATAAACATGAAAAAAGGGGATACAAATTGGTAAGGAATAAGTGAAGTGATTCTATTTGGAGATGATATGATTCTATAGTTCAAAGATATGAAAGACTTCATCAAAAAAGTTGTCTAGAGCTGATAAACTCAACAAAGTGGCAGGATAGAAAATCAACACACAAAAATAAGTAGCTTTTGTATATATCAATGACAAACACACATAGAAAGAAATCAGGAAGGTAGTCTAATTTACAATATGTACAATAAATTAAAGATCTTAGAATATCTCTAACCAAAGAAGTGAAAGACCTTTATTTTTTTTTCCTTTATTAGTTAGTTTTGTATTCAGCAAATACAGTCAGTTTGGTACCATTATTAGGCTTATCTGTGACCTACCCCCTCCCCTTGGCCCCTCCTTGTTGAGGTATACGGGTCATGCATTGTGGAGTTAGCCCACAGTTATGGGTAAGCTAAATGTCTCTGCATATCATGACCCAACATGTGGCTCTGACATTCTTTCCGCCCCCTCTTCTGCAAAATTTCCCTGAGCCATGTTGGGTTCATTTTTGGTCTGCTTCAGTGATGAGGTGTTGGGGGCCTCTGAGGCTCTGGCTCTCTGATTTGGTAGGAGTTGATTATGAAAGACCTTTATAATGAAGACATCAAAACACTGAAGAAAAAAAACTGAGGACATGAGAAGATGGAAATATTTCCCATGCACATAGATAAGAATAATTAATATTGCAAAAATAGTCATGCTACTGAAGTCAATATGCATATTAAATTAAATTCCAATCATAATTGTAGCATCATTCTCACAGAAATAGAACAAAGTGCTCTCAAAATTCATATAGTAGTATAAAAGACCTCAAATAGCCAAAAAAGTTATAAGAAAAAAGGTCACTACTCATGGCATCACCATACATGATTTCAAGATATACTGAAAAGCCATAGTAATAAAAACAGCATGGTACTGTCATAAAAATATACATGTAGATCAAGGGAATACAATGGAAGATCCAAGTATAAGTTCTAGTAACTAGAGCTAACTGATCTTTGACAAATAGTCCAAACATGCACACTGGAGAAAAGAGCATTTCAGCAAATGGTGCAGAAGAAACTGGATAATCATAAGTTAAAGAATGAATACAGATCCTCTTTTCTCATCCTGCCCAAAAATCAATTTCAAATGGAAAAAAAAAAAAAAAACAACTCTCAATATAAGATCAGAAACTATGTCACAAGTAAAAGTGTGGAAAACACATCACAGTGTAGGAGTAGGTAAAGACTTTGGGGTTAAGATCAGTGCCCAGGGAATAAAACACTCAACCACTGAGATCTCATGAAAATAAATAGCTATTGTATAGCTAAGCAAAACATCAAGAGAGTGATTAGGCAACATACAAAATGGGAGAGAATCTTCACCAGCTATGCATCTGACAGACATTTAATATGTAGAGTATTCAAAGAACAGAAAAACCTAAGCAATAAAGAATTAACTCAGTCAAAATATGGGACACAAAACTGAACACAGAGATCTCAAAGGAACAAACACAAATTCCCATAAACATCTAATAAGCTATTCAACAATTTTAGCCATCATGGAAATGCAAATTAAAATCACTTTGAGATTCCATCTCATTTTTGTTAGAATGGCTATCAAGAGACAAATGTGTTTAAACTAATTTAAATATTGCATAATATGAAGATGTATAGAAATATTATATGTTAATATGTATAATTTTATATGTTAATTTTTTCCTAGTAAAAATAGTAGGATGGAATTATGCAAATAAAAAAAAATCAAATGACAATAAATGCTGGCAAGGGTGTGTGGAAAAAGGACCCTCATTCACTATTGATGAGAGTGAAAAATTATACATCCACTTTGAAATCTGTATGGAGGTTTTTCAAAAACTTAACAATAAATCTACTATATGACACATCTATAATACTTCTAGGCTTTTACCCTAAAGACCGTGCTTTACTATAAAGATATTGCTCAACCTTGTTTGCTACTACTCTATTCACAATAGCTAGGAAATAGAAACAGCTCAGATGCCTGTAAAATTATGAATGGATAATGAAGATATGGTACATTTGCACAATGGAATTCCGAGTGGCATGAAAAAATTAAATTATGAAATTTGAGGAAATGGATGTACCTGGAAAAATGATAATAAATGATACCCAGGCTCAGAAAAACAAATCCAGCCTGTTCTCTCTCATATACAGATCTTAATATGGGATTGTTTGATGTGTTTACAAGTTGTAGTAACCACAATAGTATTGGTTAGAAAGCTAGAATGTGGTTTGAGGAGAGGAGAAGCATAGAGATTAGAGGAGGTCAGAGTAGACAGGGAAATGAAAAGACACAATACAGGGTGTGGAAAAGTCTGAGGGGAAAGGCATAAGAGAGTAAGGAGACTTTGAAGATACACAAAACTAATGTTAGCATAAATGAGTACCTCTTTGGGCAGAAGCTTCCAACAGGAATAGAGAAAGTTTTACCCTGAAAAGCATCAATTGTTAGTCAATCCCGAAGTTGCCAGAATTGGGCTATACTCCACAGTGAGATGTTGGTCAGGGAGTTGCATAAGGTCCCCAGACAATGAAGGGCATTGCTAAAGCCTTGGTTACCCAACTGAACTAAATGGCAAGGTCCTCTTGCTGAAGACACCACAGGCTGTGGTCCCAGGATATTGAGAGATCATGCTGGAACTGAGATGGAAGTCAGCTTCCTGTTGTCTAGTCTTCATAGTGCTGAAAATCACTAGTTAAACTTTGTGGGATAAAAGTCACCAACAGCCTGAACAGACAGTTGATCCTGTAAGCTACAAAATTAACCAGGTAGGTAAGATGTTTCCACCGGTACAATAGTAGAGCATAGGTTATAGGGATAATCAATGGCTCTCCGTTTGGATACAAAGTCTCCTAAGTGAGAGAGAATTAATGGCTGGTACTAAGAACAAAGTTAGAAAGCCTATAACTTGGAAGGTCATAGACCATAGAGGGAAGCTTTCACTATTCTTTGGCTAAAAGGAGAGGTTATACCCATCCAAAAGTCATATATCTATAGTTATCTCTTTTGAACAATTCTGCTCTCACTTTTGGTTAGGAAATTTGTATTTTGTTTTGTTTTTGCAGATGGCAGTGAATACTGGGGAGATCCAAGACTTAATAAAATAACAAGAAAAGATAGAAAACTGCCTAGTAGGAGATGAGTCATCTCTATCTCATGTGCTAGGATCCAGGAAATATCACAGAGGCAGTGGTGGATTAAATAAGAGTGCTGCTCTCATTGGTAGCCTAGAATCCAACCTGAGAGAGATGGCAGTAGATACTGAGGAGACTTAAAGCTCATCATAACAGAAACGCAGAGGCTGCTGAGAGTTCAGCACTAAAAGAGTCTTATAACATACCCATGGTTGCTCCAGTAACATCGTGGAAGAGGGTGGAGTGAATATCAGAGCCACAAAGTGGGAAGGTATATGCTGATGTATTGTCACTTCCATAGTGACTGACTGGTGCATTCATGATCCCACAGTGATTCTACTGTTGCAGTCACCTTCAAGTTATTGGTAGAAAGCACCTGACCAAAAGGCAGCTTATTGGAGGAAAGAGTTAATTTTGGCTTACAAACTCAAGGGGAAGCTCCATGATGGCACCGGGAAACATGGCATGAGCAGAGGCTGGACATCACCTCCTGGCCAACATGAAGATGGAAAACATCAGCAGGACAGTACACTATCAAGGGGAAGGTGACTATAATACCCATAAGTTTGCCTCCAATAATATACTCCAGGAGGCTCCAATTCCTAAATTGCCACCAACTGGGGACCTGGCACTCAGAACACATAAATTTATGGCATACCTGGAGCACTGCCAGAGGAAGTGGGTCACTGAAGGAGGGCCTCACTTCCTGTTTATTTTCTGCTTCCTGTCTCTTAAATGCTGGATGCCTGTTCCTGCCATGCCTTCTTTTCCATGATGGAATCTAAGTACCAGAACGCTAAGTCAAAATAAACATTTTTCTTCCCTAAGTTGCTTCTGGTCAGGTATTTGATCACAACAATGAGAAAGTTACTGATACAGCATCTCACCATCTTTTTGTCTTCTTGCAAATTTCCTGTTGCTTGTTTGTTTGTTTTTTGTGTTTTGAGGTAGAGTCTCACTCCAGCCCAGGCTGACCTGAAATTAACTATGTAGGCTCAGGATGGCCTCGAACTCTCAGTGATCCTCCTGCGTCTGCCTCCCAAGTGCTGGGATTAAAGACGTGCACCACCAAGCCCGGTTCAATATCCTGTTTCTTCAAATTTTTTTCAAAAGATTTTGGTGAATACATTTTCTTTAACTCATTATGTCAAAATATTGCTGTATATTGTATTGATTTACTAATTTTATATTTAACATTTGCATACCCATAAATTGTTACTTATCTAGAATTTAAAGCTGCAAGATAATCTTTGAAGTTCTTGGGTCTCCATTCCAGACTACCATCTCTAGATTGGGAGCTACTGGGGAGGACGTATATATGTTCCTCTCTGTATCTTCAGTTATTTAGATGACATTGACATATAGTAGGTACTTAATAAATAATATTAAATGGATAACATAAATTCAGTGGAAAGTTAGAGGCAAAATTTAACTTTCTTCAATTGAAACAAGTCATTGCCTTTTTAAAATGAAATTCAAAAACTCTTTCTCCACTAGAAATATTGGAGTTTTCTAATCTGTGTGAATGCCTGTGACAGAAGGCTTGCTTTGGCCCACTGTTGGAGTTATGTTCTTCTTATTACTCAGATAAAACACTCAACCAGAAACAGCTTATATGAGGAAAGGATTTATTTCAGACTTACAATTTTGAGGGGAGTTTCATCATGCCAGAGAAAAACATGGCAGCTGGCTCACATCATATCAGCAATAGAGAGAGAGCAGCAAGAGTGAGCTGGTTCTCAACAATCAGTGGATCAAACTAATCAATCTCAAGGTCTGGGCCACACACCTCCTTCAGGAAGGGTAAATCTAAAAGCTGCACCAACAGGAACTAAGTAGGAGGCTTAATTGCAAACATTTGAGGCTATGGAGGACATTTTACATTCAAGCACATGCCCTATACCTCCTTCCTACTGCCTTTGGTAACAGCACCCTGGCTTCCCTTTGTGGAGCTGAGATTTAGCTAAGTGGAGAGAGCTGATTTGACCAGTCAGAACCCTGTATCCTAATGGCAATAGTCACTGTTTCAGGGATGGATGCGTGAGTCGGGTAAGAACAGTGAGGAATTCAACAGGCATTTTAGAGGACACTTTTAAAAAGAGATTTTTGTACAGTACCATAAACAGATAAGAAGGAGAAATACTCAGTGGAGACCTCTCTGCGACACTAAAGCAATATGCTGACGCAGAAGAGATTAAAAGTAAAAGATAGATATTTTAATGAATATTATTTGAACATTGGCTCTAGTCTGAGCACTTCATAAATAAATTCCTCTTTTAGGTTTTAACTAATTTTAGTTAGTATCATATTCCCAGATATTATTTGCCATCTTGAAGTTGAGATAGTACAACCCTTGTTCCAAAACCTGAACTTATTAACATAAAGGTCTTGAAACCATTGATTTCCAGTCAGTGATGTGAGGCTCTTCATGTACTTCATAGCATCTGGAGCTAGACAATTCACTGGAATTCCAACATTATTTAGTTAAATAACTAGTTTTACTATTTTATGCCTGCAAAACCTTGAAGAAGTTATTTAAACAATATGTGCTTTTCTTTCCTCAGCTGTAAATAAGAAGAGCAGTAAAACTCCATGATACAGATGCTTCTGCAACTCAATGAAATATCTACCCAGATATAAAGATCAGATGCTAACAACTGGTAAGCATTCAATCAGAATTAACTTTAAAAAGAACAAAAGTCTCCACCACTACCAAATATACCCAGCTAGTAGATATCCCAAGAATGAGTGTAAAATAATTTGAAGGCTAGGACCTTGCTTTAGTTGTTAGAGTTAGAATCCTTGTATACTTCCCTCTTTCATTTTCATCATCATAACCTTTGACAGCAAGGATGTGAGGCTTGGGTGCTAGTACTAGCTTCTTGCTTGCATGGGGAATTGCATGTGGGAAGATTGGCACAGGAGAGAGAAGAGAGAGAGAACTACAAAGTCTATCTGAGTCCAAATTCACCTCTTAGTAGCTCAGTTTCTGTGCTTGCTATTTATAGAAGCCAATAAATCTGAATTTGCTTATTTACATAGCACTTCTGTCAAACCTAAACTGCTTCCAGAAGGCACAGTCCTTTTCAAATTTTGAAGGCCTTTGTAGAGAAATAGTACTAGCTTACAACTCCTTATAAATTGTGTCTCTCAGGAAATAAAAGTTCTCCATTCATTTATAGATTCCTTTTTTAAATTTATTTTTGTTAGTTCTGGACATACTTGGTATATAAACAACACATATTGGTACAATTCTTACCCTGAGTCCTGAGCCTTTTCCAAAGGGGCCCTCCTTGTTGGGGATGCAGGTCATCCCCATGGGGATTTTGGGTTATGCATTGTGGGAGCAGCAGTCAATTATGGGGTAGAGGCAATGTCTCTGTGCATAATGTCCCAATTTGTGGTGCTAACATTTTTTCTGCCACTCTTCTGAAAAATTCCCTGAGCCATGTTGTGTGTCTTTCAAGTCTACTTCAGTGATGTGCTCTTAGGAGCCTCTGGATCTCTGGTTTGGCAGGTATTGAGTGTCCTCAGTGTCTGTCTCTTTCACCCTTGTGCTGATATCAAGTTCATCCAGAAAATAACACTCTTGCTCATTATCCAAATTCATCTGTGGTTTCAGGCTGGGGCCGGGGTGAAGTATGATGGGTTGCTTATCTCTTCATGCCCTGCTCCCATCTGAAAAAGAGAAGCAGATTCTCCAATGGAGAGTGAAGTCAGCACAGTTTAAATGGGATAACCATTATTAAATAAGAGGGAATTTAATGGGTGTAGATCCTCTTATAGCCCAAGATTAAGGGTAGCTTGATATTGGAAAGCAAAAATCATTGCCTGCATATGATTCTGACTTGTTTCCCAGTTCCAGATATGGGTTCCTTTCCACTGAGTGGATATGTTAGCCAATCCAAGAGTAGTTGGTTACCTGCTATGGCTGTGTGCCACTATTGCACTTGTGTGAGCATCACATCAGGTTGTTTGTTTCTAAGGAGCTTAGACCTCAAGTTGCTCAGACAGATGTTGGCCACTTTCCCCCACAGTTCATGTAGCATCTCCCAGCACCAGACGGGCTAACCATCTGGGGACTGGCTCTCTTCCAGATTCCAGCCAGATCTCTCCCTGTTCTGTGCGAAAAGTATATGGTGTCTTCAGCAGCAGGGTCTTACTATTAACCTCTGGTAGGTAATCAAGTGCTCTGACAGAAATCTATCTTGTTTTGGGAGAACTTGTAGGTGTCTTTGACTGACAGGTCACTGTGGATGTTAACCGCATCTTGATAATGGGAGTTACAGACCTGTGCCAAAGGAAAAGAAAGAAAGATTTAAAAAAAAAAGGTACAGGAGAAATTTAAGGTGAGGCTTCATCTCACCCTCTCCATGGTGCTTCAATCCAAGTGTTCCCCCTAAACTCCTGTTGAGGGTTCAACCCTTTAGTCTGTCTTCCAGGATATATGTTTCTATAGTATCAGTTCAATTTGGTTCCACCCCTCCCCTCCCCCAAGCCCTACCCTCCCCGTTGTCCAGGCCTCTAGATGCCTATCAGGTATGACACCAACTCGGGCTAATCCAGGTTAGGAACTGCAAATCAGTGAGACAATGTGACAATTGTTGTTCTATGATTATGTGAGTTCACTGAATATGATCTGTTCCAAGTTCAATAATTTTTCTATAAATTTCATTGTGTCATTTCTTTCTTACTGCTAGGTGGAATTCCATCATGTAGATATATCACATTTTGGTTACCCATTTGTCCAATGATAGACACCTGGGTTGATTCCAGTTCTTAGCTATCATGAACTGAGCAGCTATAAGCATGGTTGAGCAAATGCCTGTGAACTGAGGTGTGGAGATTTTAGGGTAAATGCCCAGTAAGGGAATAACTGGCTCTGTTGGTAACTCTATATTCATCTTTTGTTAGTAGTCTCCATATTGATATCCATAGTGGTTGTACCAGCTTACATTCCCACCAACAGTGAATGAGGGTTCCTATTTCCCCACATCCTTGCCAATATTTGTTTTCATTTGATTTTTTAATGTTTGCTAACCTTACTGGGGTAAGGTGGAATCTCATAGTTGTTTTAATTTGCATTTCCCTGATGGTTGGTGATGTTGAATATTTTCTAAAGTGTTAGCCATTTGTATTTCTTCCACTGAGAACTCCCTATTCAGATTTCTGTCCTATTTTATGAGTAGGTTGTTTGATCGTTTTAGTGTTTAGGCTTCTCAGTTCTTTGTAGATTCTAGATATTAGGCCTCTGTCAGTTGTATAGCTAACAAAAGTTTTCTGTGGGTACTCTATGGTCTCTGCTCATTGTTTGCATGTCTGTGCAAAAACTTTTCAGCTTCATGAGGTCCCACTTGTTGAGTGATTAAGTTCCTGAACTACTAAGGTTTTATCTAGGAAGTCTTTCCACACTCCTACATTGTGTATCATTCCTCCTATTTTTTCATCCCATAGTATAAAAGTTTCAGGCTTTATGTTGAGGCCTTTGATCCATTTGGACTTGATTTATGTGCATGGCAAAATGTGTGGGTCTAGTTTCATTTTTATGCAAATAGTTATCCAGTTTGTCCAGCAGCATTTGGTGAAGATGCTGTCTTTGTTCCAGTCTATGTTGTTGGGGCCTTTGTTGAAGATCAAGTAGCTGTAGATACTTGACATAAGTCTAGGTTTTCAATTATGTTTCATTGGTCTATATTCCTATTTTTATGCTAGTACCATGCTGTTTTCATTACTATGGATTTGTAATATACCTTTAGATCAGCGTGTTGGTTTGATTCAGGTGTCCCCCCCGCCCCATAAACTTAGGTGTTCTGAAGCTAGGTTCCCAGCTTATGGAGATTTGGGAGTTAATGCCTCCTAGAGGCAGTGTATTGTTGTAGGCAGGCTTATGGTTGTTACAGCCAGTTTCCCCATTCCAGTGTTTGGCACAGTCTCCTGTTGCTACAATATACCTTAGGTTGGCCAGGGGGTGATGTCCACCCTCTGTTCATGCCATCGTTCTCCCTGCCATTGTGGAGCTTCCCCTCAAGCCTGTAAGCCAAAATAAACCTATTTTTCCCACAAGCTGCTCTTGTTTGGGTAATTTCTACCAGCAATGCTGAATCTGACTGCAACAATCAGGTATGGTGATGCCTCCAGAGGTGTTTATTTTGCTGAGGCTATGTTTGGATATCCGAGGCCTGCTGCCATTCCACATAAATTCTGAGATCATTTTTTTAACTCTATGAAGAATGGTGCTGGGATTTTTATTAGAACTGAATTAAATCTGTATATTGCTTTTTGTAGGATTGCAATTTTCACAATGTTAATTCTGCCTATCCAGGAGCATGGGAGGTCTTCCCATCTTCTCAAGTCCTCCTCAATTCCTTTCTTGAGTGTTCTTATGTTTTCATTATATAGTACTTTCACATTCTTGGTTAGTGATATTCCAAGGTATTTTATTTTATTTATTTTTTGTTGTTGCTATTGAAAATGGGACAGTGTTGCTAATTCGTTTCTGTGTATTTTTGTCCTTTGCATATAGAAAGGCTATTGATTTTTGTGTGTTGATTTTATATCCTGCAACTTTGCTAAAGGAATCGATCACCTTTAGGAGTTTTGAGATGGATGCTCCCTAGTCACTTATGTATAGGATCGTGTCATCTGCAATAAGCGCTAACTTGACTTCTTCCTTTCCAATTTGAATCCCTTTTATTTCTTTCTCCTGTCTTATTTCTTGGGCTAGGACTTCTAGAACTAGGTTTAAGAGCAGAGGTGAGAATGGGCACCCCTGTCTTGTTCTTGATCTCAATGGGAATTCCTTGAGTCTTTCTCCATTAAGTATTATTTCGGCTTTAGGTGCTTTATATATGGCCTTTCATTTTGGAATATAAACTGTCCATGCCTATTCTTTCCAACGTTTTGATCATGAAATGATGTTCTATTTTGTTGAAGACTTTTTATGCATCTATTGAAATGATGTGGTTGTAGTGATTAAGCTTATTTATGTGGTTAATTACATTGACAGATTTCTGTATGTTAAACCAACCCTGAATTCCTGGGATAAAGCATACTTAATCAAGGAGGATGATGCTTTTGATGTGTTGTTGGATTTGGTTTGTGAGGATTTTGTTCAGGATCTTTGCATCTAAGTTCATCAGGGATGGAGGCCTATACTTTTATTGTCTTATTATATCTCTCTCTGTTTTGTATTAGAGTAATATTAGTTTCACAAAAGGAGTTGGAAAGATTTCCATATTCTCTGATTATGTGGAACAATTTGAGGAAAATTGGTTTCAGTTCTTCCATGAAACTTTGATAGAATTCAGCTACGAAGCCATCAAGTCCTGGACTCTTATTTTTGGGGAGGTTTTTGATTAACTTTACAATCTTGATGGGTATGTTAGGTTTGTTTAGGAGATTAATATGCTTTGAATTTATTTTTGCTAGGTTGTATGTTTCCAGGAATTTATCCATTTCTTCCAGATTATCCAGTTTAGTGGAGTAGAGGTTTTGAAAGCAAGTTCTGATAATTCTTCCAATTTTACTATGTCTGTTGTGATCTCTGCTTTTTCATTTCTAACTTTGTTAATTTGAAGCATTTTTTTTTTTTTTTTGCTTGATCAAATTGGCCAGGGGTTTATCAATCTTGTTTGTTTTTTCAAAAAAAACTAGCACTTTGTTTCATCGGTTTTCTTAGTTTCCAATTCATTACTTTCTGATTATTGATTATTTATTTCTGTCTAGAGTTTTTGGGTTGGATTCTTTTTGTTTTTCCAGTGCACTTAGATGGATTTTTAAGTTATTGATTAGGTATCTCTCTGTCTTTGTTATGAAGGCATTTAATGCTATGAATTTTCCCCTAAGGACTTCCTTCATTGTGTCCCATGAGCTTTGGTATGATGTGTTCACATTGTCATTCAACTTTAGAAATTTTACAATTTCATTTTTTTTTAATTTTATCCACTATATATCTATTGTTTAAAAGTGGGTTGTTCAAAATCAGAGAGCCAGAGCCACAGAGGCCCCCAACACCTCATCACTGAAGCAGATCAAAAATGAACCCAACATGGCTCAGGGAAATTTTGCAGAAGAGGGGGCGGAAAGAATGTTAGAACCACATGTTGGGTCATGATATGCAGAGACATGTATGTTACCCATAACTGTGGGCTAACTCCACAATGCATGACCCGTATACCTCAACAAGGAGGGGTCAAGGGGAGGGGGTAGGTCACGGATGAGCCTAATAATGGTACCAAACTGACTGTATTTGCTGAATACAAAACTGACTAATAAAGAAAAAAAAAGTGGGTTGTTCAGTCTCCAGGAGCTGGTGGGATTCCGGGCACATCTCTTGTTAATTTCTAGCTTCATAGCACTGTGATCTGATATCATGCAGGAAATCATGTGTATTTCCCTGAATATATGGAGGGAGGCTTCATGGCCCTATATATGACCTATTTTGGAGAAGGTTCCATGGACTACTGAGAAGAATGTGTACTCTGTAGATTTTGGGTAGAATGTAGATGCCCATTAGGTCTAGTTGATCTCTGGTGTTATTCAGCTCTCTTACTCCCTATTGATTTTCTGCTTGGATTATCTATCATTGATGATAGTGGAGTATTGAAGTCCTCAACTATAGTAGTGTTGGTGTTTATTTCTGGTTTATTTTGTAAAGTGGGTTTTGTTTATGAATTGCTGTGCACCTGTGTATGGTGCATATAGATTGATCAATGTGATATCTTATTTTTGGATCATTCCCTTGATTAGTAAGAAGAGGCTTTCTT
The DNA here is from genome assembly GCA_036346955.1 of Dipus sagitta. Lineage (NCBI taxonomy): Eukaryota > Metazoa > Chordata > Mammalia > Rodentia > Dipodidae > Dipus > Dipus sagitta. The sequence goes on from CM070781.1 coordinate 10,748,184, forward strand.
TGTCTTTTTTGAATAGTTTTGGTTTGAAGTCTATTTTATCTGATATTAGTATAGCAATGTCTGCTTGTTTCTTATTTCCATTATCTTGAAACATCATTTTCCACTCTTTCATCCTGAGGAGGTGTCTATCTTTAGTGGTAATGTGGGTTTCTTAAAGACAGCATATTGAGGAGTCCATTTTCCTGATCCACTCTCTGAACTTATGTCTGTTGATGGGTGAATTAAGGCCATCAATGTTTAGGGTAATACCAATGAGGTTTTATTTAATCCCTGTCATATTGTGGTGCTTTATGGGATTTGGTGTTTTCTTGGACTCTCTCTCTCTCTCTCTCTCTCTCTCTATATATATATATATATATATATATATATATATATATATATATAAATTTTTAGCTTTCTCCCTCCTTGGTTATTGTGGTCTGCTTCTTGTAGGCTCTTAAGATTGGTTATTTGACTCTTGTGTGTGGTGAATTCCCTGAAGTACTCTCTGTGGTTTGGCTTTGTGTTTATATAGATATAAAGCTGAATTTTATTGTGGAAAGTTTTGCTTTTACCATCTATTATGAAGGATACTTTTGCTGGGTACTGTAGTTTGGATTGGAAGTCATAGGTTTGTAGATTTTGCGGTGTTCCAATACAGGCCCTTCTGGCTTTCAGGGTTTCCATTGAGAAATATGAGTTGATTTTAATGGGGTTACCTTTATATGTAATGTGTTGTTTCTCTCTTGCTACTATTCGGACAATGTCTTTGTTTTCATTGTTTAGAGTTGTGATGGTTAAGTTTGTGTCACCTTGATCTGTTTAGGAATCTACAAACATTCCTCATAAGTGGGTCACTGAGGTTGCTTCCAGGAAGGATGAACTAAAGGAGGAATCCTTCCCTGAGGGTGACCTCTTTCCCAAGAGTGGGCGGCCCCTCTCAGAGGGGAGGCTTTATCTAAAGCTCTCAGAAGAAAAGTATCTTCCTCTCCTCCCACCTGGCTGCTGGTGCTGCTTGCTGTTTGCTGCTTGCTGCTTTCCAGTGTGGACTGAAGACCAGCATGGACTAAGAGCAGGGTCTCTCCAGGATACCTCCAGGCCTTCAGTACCAGGTTCCTTGACTCTCAGCCCTGTAATCTGCTATTATTAGACTGTCGTTAACTAATCCAATAAATATCATTTTAATACAATTCATTCTATTGGTTCTGCTCCTGTACAGAACCCTGACTAATACAAGAATTTTAATGAAAACATGTCTTGGAGAGTTTCTCCTTTGGTTCAGTCTGCTTGGAGTTATGTTAGCTTCTTGTATCTTGATGGGCTCTTTTGAGGGAGTGGGAAAGTTTTCTTTGATAATTTTGTAAGTTCTTCATGCCTTTGATCTGAATTTCTTCCCTTTATGGTATTACCCATGGTCCAAATGTTGGGATAGTTAAAGGTATCCCATAGTTCCCTCATGATTTGTTCACAAAAAATTTTTGAACTTGTTCAAGTTTCTGGACTAGCAAACTGTTTCTTCTATCTTGTCTTCCAGTTCTAAGGTTCTGTCCTCCACATTACTGACTCTTTTCTTGAGGGCTTCTAGAGTGGTTTGGACTTGTTCAATTTGGTTTGTATTTTATATTTCATTTTTATATTTTTAAATATATTTTATTTATTTTTTAGAGAGACAGAGAGAATGGGCATGCCAGAGCCTCCAGCCACTGCAAAAGAATTCCAGATGCATGCACACCCTTGTGCATCTGGCTTAGTGGGTCCTAAAGAGTTGAACCTGAATCCTTTTGGCTTTGTAGACAAACACCTTAACTGGTAAGCCACCTCTCCAGCCCCATCTATTGCCTTTTTCTGTATAGTACCCATCCCTTTGTTAATTCCTTTTTCAGGTCAATTTTTTTTTAATTTTTTTAGTGCTTCCTGGCATTCTTCCTTGCAGTTATTTATGTCTTTATTGAGCTTAGCCAGCTTACTATTGAGGTCCTCTGATTTTGGCTGTCCTTCAGATCACTTAACTCTTTCGAAGTCTCTCTGGTTTTGTTATATTAGGTCCAACCTAGTGAGGACTACATTCACACAATTGTTGGTCTTCTGTTGATTTTCTGCAAGTTCTTCCATTTGCTTCGTCAGGGTCACCTTGTGTCTTCATTTTGGGGTTCTGATCCTATCTCTTCTACGTTTTGATTAGAGACTTCCATTGTCTTCAGTGATTGTTCTATTTTATGTTTGACTAGAAAATTTTGTTAATGGCATGAGGAGGGCTGTCTGCCCTAGCAGTAGGAGTCAGTGCCACCCCAGTGGCATGGAGACTCAGAGACCTGGTGGCTGGTGGAGGAGTGTCTAGAATGTGGAAATACAGTGGTGGGTTGGAGTTAGGAAGGAGATGGGATGGTCCCTGTATAGGGTGTGTATGTGGGGGGGAGGGAGTCTGGAGATGGTGCCATCCAGGTAGTGGTGTGGAGGGAGAAGTCAGAAAGGAGACAAGGTAGTGGGGCAGGAAGAGGAGCTGAGGAGAGTTGTGGTCCTAGTGGTGGTGGCAGTGGAGGGGCAGGGAGAGGAGATGGCACAGTCCCATTGGCAGGAAGGTGGGGAGGAAAGGAGGAAAGGCACGTCCCAGTGGCAGGGAAGGGGGGCGGGGAGGAAGGGAGGAAAGGCACGGGTGAATGAGAGGGGACCTAGTTGGTGGGAGAAAAGGTGACAGTTGCTTGGCCTTGATCTGCAGAGTGTGCTGGTAGTGCGTCAGGGAACCTGGTCTGGGGCATGGCACCTGGGATGAGTATGTGAGGGGTCTGGGGATCTAGTGGGCTACCCTGCAGTGTGTGAATCAGAAAATTCCCTACTTTGCTACTCCACACCCTCCCACTGAAGGTCTGCTAGGACCTGCTGACCTTGGAACCCCACAGATCTTGCCTGCTATTACCCCTTACCCCAGGAACTGAAGTGTGGTTAGGTGGATGTCATCTTGACCTGAAGTGTCTCATTTTATAAATTCTTATTATCTACCTGTGCCTATAATGACTTGCATTGCATCCACAATAACCAGGAACTTTTCTAGTGGCTTTACTTATAACTGTATCTCTTTTCTCCTCCATAAAACTGTACAATGTATCCCTAATATACAGGATGGTGTGGTCACCAAAAAAAGACTAGTAGCTTCAAAACTCTAAAGTCCTCCATAAGTGTGAGACAGTATGTCCTGGAAAGAAATCTAGGAAGATAAAAGGATGTCCTCAGAATTGGTAGTGGTGGTTTTTCAGTAACTTTGGGATCCGGCACAGGTGGAAAAAATGGTTAATCAAAATGTCTGAGCTAAATAACACTTACCAGTAAGATTGCATATGTGAATTAGATTAGGCTGGCACATAGCAATAAATATATGAATCTTCATTTGCTCATATATTGTGTGACATTTTTCTTAGGCTTTTCAAAGTCTTGTGGGAATTCTTTCAGAGGCAGAATTAAGCAATGAGTCTATGTCTTGCTTCCCTAAAGTAAGCTACAATACAGTAGGAACAGAATAGACATGTGAAGTAGTATGTGATAGGTGTTTTGTGATGAACTCCCTCAAGTTTCCTCAAATTACACATCATACTGTGAGCTTTTGTCATTTTGTAGAGTATCAAACTGAAGCTCAGAGAAGTTACACAGCCAATTCCCTAATCATACTTCTAGCAGATGGAAGACAAGTCTAGAGGAAGTTTTCTTAGTAAATGTTTGAGGAAACTATGTAGCAGGTGCAACAACCAAAGTATATTTTTCAGTTTTTTATTATTTTATTTTGAGAGAGAGAGAGAAAGAGAAAAAGAGAGAAAGACTGGGCACACCAGGACCTTCAGCCTGCTGCAAAACGTGCACCCCCTTGTGCGGATGTGCAACATCACGCACTTGCATCACTGTGCATCTGGTTATGTGGGACCTGGAGATTTGAACCTAAGATCTTAGGCTTTGAAGGCAAGTACCTTAATAGCTAAGTGCCGTAATCTCGAGCCCTAAAGTAGATTTTTTTTTTTGTTTATCAAGTTAGGGTCTCACTGTAGCCCAGACTGACATGAAACTCACTACCAAGTCTCAGGGATGCCTCAACTCACAGCAATCCTCCTACCTCTGCCTCTGGAGTGCTGGGATTAAAGGCATGCACCACCATGCCAAGCTCAAAGTAGATTTTTTCAAGTAAATAGAACCTGGACATGAAATGTGGCTGGGAAAACAGAGGCGCTGAGAGTAGGGTGAGCTGCAGGACATAGAATAACAGGTTTTGATAATAGGAGGTATGAAAGAGAAAAATAAACATTAATTTAAATAAGCTATTAGAAATTATAGTAAAATTAATTTTGAAAAGTTATCTTAAGGACAAATTTTGAAAGACTTTGTATGCAGGGTTAAGAGTTTAAGGTGGGGGCTGGGCTGATTACACTCATTTATTTACCATGCATGCATGAGGGCCTGAATTAGATCTCTAGCAGCAGGTCCCTGTAATCCCAGCAGTGGAGACATGGAGATAGGCAGATCCCTGGGGCAATCTAGTTAGCTAGACTAGCTAAATCATTAAGCCCTGGGTTTTGTTAGACACTATTTCAATGAATAAGGTGGAGAGTGATTGAAGAAGACACCCAGTGTTGACCCCTGGCTTCCACATGCAAACATTACATGTGCACATGCACCTGTACACACACGTGTTCACACACATATGGTTACACATACTCAAAGTATACCACACACATATGAACACACCACACACATACACATAGAAAAGCAAGAGTGTAAGCGGATTTTGCAGACGTTGGGGAGAAACAGAACGCTAACTCCAGGAAGTAGATCACCAAAAACCATGGGCAGTGCAGACAGCAGAGAAGGATCCAAAGATGAGGGAGGCTGAGCAGGATGCTCACTCAGCATGGCTACAAGACAGGTGTCACATCTACAAGTAAAATTCAAAAAGGAAATTTGCCAATGCCAAGAAGACTTCTCAAGGCCTAGGTCAGATATTTTGTTTTTGATTTTTCATAGGATCAATATTATAGATATTAAAGCATATGATTGTCTTTCCCTCTTCATGAACACATAGGAGGAGAAAAGACTTTACTCCCTGCAGTTTCTTGCCATTTCCTCATCCAAACACTTTTTCTCCTTGCCAGGAATGTGTGTAACTGACGTGATCCAGCCCATTTTGGCAAACTTCCCTTAGGTCTCCTGGAGCCCCAACTCTACCAGCTGCAGGAGCCAAAGTTAGAAAGTTATAAAATCCAAAATTAGAAAATCTGCAGACACCCCCAAGTACCCATCTGACCTGACTCCTTCCTTTTCAGCAAGTTTCACCTTCTGACTGAAAGATGAGTATTTTGGACTTTGAAGGAAACATTCTGTTTCCCCTGGAGATGGCATATCTACTGTAGAATGAAATAGATTTGCCTTTGTTACTCTGTGCCTGGTAGAAGACTATGGGCAGTGCCCAAAGCTAGGAGGTGGGGGTAGCAGGAGGTGAGGTCTGATCAGTTGACTTAGCATAAGTCCTGCATTGTCCTGGCTGCCTTCTGTGAGAAACAAAACTCTTTATGAAGCTGAGCTGCCCACTTGAGCTCCACGTTGAGTGGGTATGATTACCCCATGCTTGTTCATGATGCTCCTTGTTCTCTTAGCTTCCTGATGAGCTTGGAGCCTGACTATAATATTGAAATGTGGTGTGGTGTCTTCCCACATGAGAAGTGTGCTGAAATAAAAGAAAATCAGAAGATCCTGAAGGACATAAGGCTGTGTAGCTGACAGCTGATTTGGCAAAAAATGGCAACATGAAAATGCCATTGTTAGTTAGCAAGCATTTATGAAGCACCAGCTGTAGAAAACACACATATACTGGGGACAGCTTGAAATTTAACCAGAGACTGTCAGCCTTTAAACTGTGCATTATCTGTACCATCCTGGTGCTTTCTATTTGTGTATGGTTTGCTTAGCAGTGAAGTGTTATTCCTGGGTGAAATCTTACAAAGAGAACAAATATGAAAAATATATGATAAATGGTATGCTAATATAATATCATCTTTTTGTTTAAATGTGTACCAGTTATTTAAAGACAATGAGAATAAATAAATGAGTTAATTCTGATTAACACCAAAAGCCAAAGTGGAGGGCTCAACTTTCAGCATTTAATTTTATTCTTGAAAGGTGTTTTTACTATGCAGAATTGAAACTCTATAATCAGATGGGTAGCCACAGAAGATTAGCAGTCCCTAGTAGTTCACCTTGGAGTTTTGGCATGCTCAGTCTAAGCAAAACTAGTCCAAATGCCATAAAGCTGAATTGTTATTAATATTTAACTATGACTACACATTCCTTGTAATAAACGTAAATGTCTAAGAAGCCAGATAGCCCTTAAAATGTACAATCAGCTAAGAAGCTGGCTGTGCTGTGACTGTTGTCATCACACTATGTCTTGCATTTCAATCTTCCTTGCCTAGTATATAATGCACACATATGGCATAAGGATTCCTGTATATCCAGTTTCTGAGAGGAAGAGTCTGAAGTGGAAAGAGAAAGATGGAGGTGGGTAGAGAGAGGGAGAGAATATCAAACAAAAAAAACAAGACTTTCCAAATATAGGCACATTGTTTAAGAAAACTTCAAATACACAGGAAAACTTCATTAGGAAATCCTCTTCAAAGTAACATAATCTGTCCAGGGTATTCATTAGTTGCTTCTGCTGAGTTAACATTTAATCTGTAAGGCTTTAAAGTGTGTGTTGCTTTTAATGGGAGTTAAAAATGAATAAGAAAAATAGTTATGGAATGCTTTAGGAATTCCTAAAGTATTTTTAAAGTGTAGCCCTGGCGGATCTGCTTAGTGGAACGGAACATAGCTGGAACTGGGAAACAAGTCAGAACCATATCCAAAAACCAATTTTGCTTTTCAATATCAAGCTCCCACCAATCTTGGGCTACAAGCGCACTTACACCTATTAAATTTTCTCTAAAATAATAATGGCTGTCCCATTTATCTGGTGCTGACCACTCTCTGTTGGAGAATTGGCTTCTCCTTTGCGGATGGACACAAAACCTGAGAGAATCAGCCCATCACACCTCACCAGGGCCCCAGCTGAAAGCATAGAGTAGTTGGAGAAATGAGCATGAGTGCTGCTTTCTTGGTGAACCTGGTACCAGCGTAAGGGTGAAGGCAATAGACACAAAAAACACATAACTCCAATCAAACCAGATATCCAGAGACACAGAGGCTCCCAAGTCCTCATCATTGAAGTGAACCCAACTAAAATGAACCCAACATGGTTCAGGGAAATTCACGGGAAAGGGAGCAGAAAGATTGTTAGAGCCACAAGTTGGGACATTATGCACAGAAACATTACCTCTCCTCCATAAAATGGCCACCCCCACAATGAAGGACCCACAATCCCTAAGAAGTGTCCCTTCATAGGGGGGAGGACAGGGAGTGGGGCTAAGGATGGTACCAACATGGCTGTATCACACTGTGTACATAAGTAATAAAGAAAAAAAATGTAGCCCTAGACCGCCCCCCCCCCCCCGTGGTCCCAAAATTGCTTTCACTCACAAAGTAGATTAGGCTGGAGACTCAAGCAGTTGTACTGTGGCCCAGAGCACATGAGAATTCCTAAACACACAGTTCAGGACCCTTACATTTGGAAAGGTGCCAAAATGGTAGAGAAGTGTAATAATCCCATAAGAACAGCATGGTTTTGAATACAACAGCATTTTGATATATAGGATGTAGGAGCACAAAAGGAAGGAGACAACAAAGCAGAGGAAAAACTTCCCTTTTAAAGAGAAGTGTCCTCAGAGGATGCGGTGGGCGAGACAGAACAAAGATTAGGGAACAGGAACAGGACCATATTAATGTATGTTCAGATTTTAAAGTTCTCAATTAAAAACTTTGAAGCAGTTAAAAAATAAACAAAAATGTGTGGACCTGGACTCTTGAATTTCAAGTCTGGATTCATGTAGTTAACAGTCATTTATGGGTTACCAACCTTGCGCTATCATCTGATGTCGAGGCCACTTTAGATGACACAGTCAAGAGGACAAAATGTCCCTGTGCTCATAGAGAGAAGTGAGTTGTCGGGTTGGGTAGCCAGTTTTGTATTATGTAAGATCTAGTGCAGGGAGGAGTGTGTTGATTTGAGTGCAAATGACTCCCATAGGGTAATGTGTTTTAGTACTTGACCTCCAGCTGATGGCGCTGTTCAGGAAGGTTGTAGAACTTTTAGGAGGAATAGTCTTGCAGGAGGAAGTGTGCTTTGGGGGCGGGCCTTGATTGTAACCTGGCTTTACTTGCCTTTCTGCTTCCTGACTCTGGTTAGATGTGAGGAAGGCCTTTCCCTCCATAATGAAAATTCCTCTGAAAAGAAACCTAACCCTTTTTCTTTCATAAATTGCTTTAGCCAAGTGTTTTGTCCCAGGATTGAGAAATTAACTGACATAAGGAGATAGAATTTAACACATGCAAACATCCAAACTTGTAGAAACCAATAAAATATCAAGTAGGGCAGGTCTGGGAGTATTCAAAGATGATACTGTTTTTGTGAGTAGCTAAGTACATGCTGGGAGATTCTAAGCCTCCTGGAGAATGTGATGTTCATTTTCTCATAGACACATGCACATGGTGTTATGACATTCTCAAAAGTATCCACAAAGATCAGTGAGTAGTCCATGTGTGCCCATGTATCTCATCATTAATTGCTATTGGTACTTTGGCAGTCTTGTTTTATCCCCCTTATATTTCTTATGCTTTATTTTTTCTCATTTTTGTTAAATTATTTTATACCAAATCTAAGACAGCATATTATTTCTCCCATAAACAAGGAACAACCTGAGTTGGTGTTCACTTGCTATGAGGGGAGTCAACAGAAGGACAGTGAGGAACAATGTTATACATCACAAGGCTCAGCCCCTTAGGAAGCAGAGGCACATCTGCTTAACATCGACCTATAAGACACATGGACCCCATCCCATGTAAAAGGAAGAAGGCCACTATTAATTCAGCATAGTTTATAGAAACCTGAACTACAGAGAAAAATATAAATGCTGAAGTTAGAGCCACTGGTGTTTGGGTCCAGATTATAGGTGATACCCAAAATGGCTCAAGTCAAGGTCATGGAAGTTAGTATGGACAGTAAAGGAGTATAAATATGCAGGAGGAGAAGATAGTACATGAGCCTTAGAGAGAATACAAACTAATTAAGACATCCTAAAAGAGGCCTTGAAGGTTTTCAGGGTCTTTAATTCAATCCTGTGGCAACTCATTAAGATACAAGATGTATGGGCTAGGTAGATGGCTCTTTCAGTATAGGGCTTGAAAGCAAGAGGACCTGAAGTTGGATCCTCAGAATCCACATAAAATCCAAGAATGAGGGCCAATTCTGTATCCCAGCATGGGGAAGACAGAGCCAGGGACTCTCTTGGGCTTGCTGGCTACCTAGGTTAGCAAAACCAGTGATCTCCAGGTTCACTGAGAGACCATGTCTGAAAATTAAGGTAGACAGTGATTAAGGAAGATATTCAACATTGACCGCTTGCCTCCACATGCTTGCACATACATGTGTACCTGCACACATTTGGGCACTCACACACATATGAACACATATACATGCATGTACCACACATACACACACAAGTGCATGTGGCATAAACTCAGTCACTCAGATGTTCACAGCAAGTTACAGGAAAAAAAGATGACAAGTTGAACAAAATGGTAGATACTGGATCACCCAAGTCCTCATGTCCTATGGAAAGGCACCATTATTACCATGTAGAAATGCTGAGCCAGCATGGAGGCATCTTTATTTTGTTGCTGCTTCATAGCTGGAAATCCATAATTTCATCTAAAATACCCTGAATATGTTAGGTATAGGTAACTATTATTGTTCTATAAAACTACACTAAAGACTTGATGTAGCCCTTTGGTTATTGGTTTATAATCTTTTGTGCTATTTTAAATGATGGTTATATGGTTGGAAGGGTGGGTATCACACTTTCCTAGCATGTGTGAGGCCCTGGCTTCAGTCCCTAGCACTGATAAAAGAAGAAATAAATAAACTTTTAAAAAATAAAATTAGAGTTAGGCTTGTAGGCTGAGACACTCTGCCTAGGGTTGGGATCCTGACCTCATGAATAAATGGATATGTGAGTTTAGAAATATTCTTACAATCAATAAAATGAAGCTAAAAACAGTTTCTGTTGTAGATCAAATGGTGGCCCTTAAAAAGAAATGTCTACATCATTGATACCTGGAGTCTGTAAATGTTAGTTTATTTTAAATGTGTCTGTGTAGATGTAATTAACTCTTACCATAAATCATCCTAGATTAGTTCAGGTGGATCCTAAGTCCAGTGGCAAAATATACATGAGGATGAAAGTGATAAGAGAGAGGCAGGGATTAGAATAATGGGACCATAAGCCAAGGATTGCCAACAGTCACTGGAAGCTGAGGATGTTCCCCAGATGTTCTGAGGGGATCATGTCTCTACCCACACCCTCGTTTCTGGACTCTGGCCTCCAGAACCAAGTGAGAACACCCTTCTGATGCTTTAGGCCTTCAAGCTTGTGATTATGTGTCATGGCAGCCACATGTCTTTGGGTGGGAGCAGAGGGAAACAGATTATCAGGAAATATTGACTCTCTTCATTCAGTGGCAGGTAAATGTTTCTGGCCATCTGTGTTTGTTCATTACAAGAGGTAAGAGCCCTTCTCAAACATGCCTAACAAAAAGTTCAAAGGGTGACGTTCTTCAGGTATGGCTAGATCCAGCTGTTCAAATGTTACCATCAAACAGTTACCTCTATTCCCATCTACCCATGCTTTATTTTTTGTTGGCTTCCTCATCAATCCAGGTCAAATGATCAATTTCTGATTAATTCCCTTGTTGAGAGGAAGGAGAATGAGGACCAGTCAGCCTGGGTCATATGTCCACAACCATCACTAGATAAGTATTTTAGCCTATTTATGGTTCTATAACACTTATAATACTTGAGACTAGGTAATTAATAAAAAGGAAACATTCCTCACAGTATGGAAGCTGGAGTTACCCTCACAGTTCTTATGATGGACACTTCATCACTAACGTGCTGATGTGGCAATGTGGGGAGGTGGGGCCAACTGGAGATGTTTAGTGCATGAGCACTCCACACTCATGGGAGGATTAAGGCTATCGCCTCTAGTGTTGGCTTATTTTCAAAGCAGCCCACTGTTGCTCTCTCCTGTTTGTGTGCTTTTCCTTCTGAAGATTAGGGAGCAGTGCAAAGCCTCTCTCCATATGCTAGTGCCATGTTCTATGATTTTTCCACCTCTAGGACTATGAGAAACAAATTTTGTTTCTTTATAAATTACCCAGTTTTATATATTTTATTATAGAAGTATAAAATGGGCTAAGCAGGGTGACTTGAATCTCAAATTCCTTTTCTCTTTATCAAATAAGAGATTCCACTGAGATAGTATAGTGGGCCTTTCCATCCAAACTTTTGTTCAATCTGTCAGTGACATAGATTTACATTCTAGATGCACCTACCTCCAAACTTGTAGAGAGAGGAGCCATTATCCTGTTAATTAATAACCAACAGTGGCTGGTCTTTGGCTTATGGGAGAGGGGCCAGGGATATTTCATGGACCTGCTCTGCCAGGGAAGGGACTGAAGGGACAGGTTTGTTTCCATCTGACAGGTAACCTTGGTGAGTTTCCAAGACTGCCTAATGACTCCTCCCTGAGTTCCAGGATGGGTTTCAAATATTCAAATATTCTTCTAGATTTCCAGTGCTTTGAGGGCTGACATAGAATTTATCTTGAACTGCTGGTGAAAGTATTCCTCATTTTGAAATGCCTGGTGATGACTGATTTTATTTCTTACCCACCATCTTCTCACAAATAAATTAAACAGATGCCACACCTTCTCCCTTTTCTCTCTCTCAGTCTTTCTCTTTTCTCTTTCTTTTTCTTCTTCTTTGGCTTGGTTCCTCTGACAATACACTGCTTTCTGCACCATCTGGTGGCTTTGAAAAGGTAATTAACAAATGTAGGCTATTCCCAGATGAGGCTGGTTTGTAAAGACAATCATGCCAAGAAAGTGGAGAGGCCATGGCAGATCTGGTCTGTGGCTACAGTTCCGGTTTCCCCTGCAGTGTGTTGTTGGAGATCTTTGTCAAGCTTCAGCTCCTGCAAATGAATCCTAATGAATTTAACTAAGTAAATGGGATCTTATCTCTACTGGAAGACCCTGTGGGAGGGGTGAGGCTCATTGTAAACCACCCAGCATTTTTTCTTTTTACTCCCAGATCTCAGTTTTCTACACTTATTATAATATTTTTAATTTGCTGTACTTTCTTCTAAGAAGTGGAAATAAAAACAGACATTACAAAAGCTCACAATAAAATATTGTTGGGAACACTGGATGTTGGGCTAGAGATAAACAGGTTCTGCCATTCACTACCTGACTGAGCATGTCATCCAGCCCCTGTGAGCCTCACCCTCAACACCTGCATGTTGGGAACAATAGCAATGCCAAACTGTCAGTTCCTTGCAACAATGATTGAAATGAGGAATTTGAAACAGAAATTGTAGTCAGAGTCAGCTAGTAGCAAGACTACAAGCATTAGTTTGGTAACATTTCTTTATCAGGTGAGCATCCATGAGAGAGGGACTAATTCACTCCTAACCATGGGGAATTCATAAACCTTCTAGTAAAAGCCACAATTTCAAAAATGGCAAAAGCACTATAAATAAAATGAGAGAATGGCTTAAGCATTAAGAAAAAGAAAGAAGGACATAAAAAGATGTGCTTGGGGCAGAAGATACAATTATAGAATAAACATTCTCAAAACATATAAATAGCATGGAGTAAATTCTCTGAACTAAAATTGGGGAGCTGGAATAGAAGATGTGCCTCAGACATTTTAAAGGGAGGAAAGATTCAGAAGGGGGATTGTAGTGAGATTGAAATAAGAATTGCAGGAGTGAGGAGCTCACTTTCTGATAATGGCACAAATTTGCCTGGCATGATTAAAGTTAGGACCAAATAGAATATGGTTTCAAGCAATCCTAGAGGACAAAGTGTGGCAGTCATTGCATCAGTGATGGCTTCTTTGTTCTCCTTGCTGACTGGCAAAAGCAGGGCTCATAGAATCTACCCCTAATGGCTCAGAGAGATTTCCCCTATTGGTGCCATTTTCTGAGAGTCCTGGACTGTTCAAGCCATAGTCGGGACATACTTGCTTGCTGCTGACTCTGGCTAATAATGTAGAAAGTCAAGCCCACAGACCCCTCACTGACTGCTGGAGCATGATATTTCTAGAGAGAATGAATCTTACTAAATATCAAATTCACCTACACTTGCCACCAGCACCAGGTCTCTTAAATGTCAATGTACTGAAGAATGTCTGGCAGTGAGCCAGAAGCCAGCAGCCCAACCTGGAGAAACAAGACACCACTGTGTGTGCTTTATTTAGAAGCCTTTTCTTCCTACTGCATAGACTTTAATATTGATGTTCTCCTTGGTGACAGCTGGAAGGCTAAGGCACCATGACCTACATACATCCAACTCTTCTTCTAAAATGTAGCTTAGATACCCCCAGTCTAGCAGGAACTCCCCAAGACTACTACCAAGAGCAGAGTTAAACCCTCCTTCCTTTGGCCTATCTCATGTCAGGAACACTCAGGTTTCATAGGTCACCAGAATCACTTCCTGCCAATATAACTACAATTGCTGGTAATAGTATTGGTGCTGGGAAATTCGAACAGCATGTAATGACACTGTGTGATTTTCTGTAAGGGGAGTCCTCCACTTTGGGGGTCTGAATATGGATGTCCTTGATGAGTGAAGAAGCAAATAGAATTCCAGCACAGAATCCCAAGGAAGACATGATTGTCACCTTTTTCTCAGTTGGAGGGTACAAGTAGGGCACGGGAAGAGAGAGGATGGAGAAAGTCTCCTCTGGTGGCCCTGAGGAAGATGGGTTGGGAAGTAGCCAGGCAGGTGTAGGAGCCTGGGGCACTGGTTGCTTAAATCATGTTGTGAGGAAGGAGGGAACCTGGCATGGGGCAGACACAACATGGACAAGCATGGCTAGAGGTAGTGGGGGAGTAGGAGTATTGAACCAACAGTTACACTAGTTGGTTAAAAAAAAAAAAAAGGCTTTAAAGTAGTGGGCCATGGTTAGCATTCTGACTGTGCCACTGAGCAGTCTGGTAGCCTTGTGTATACTTTTCTGAGACAGAACTGTTTTAAAGATTAATAATATTACCAGAGTAAAAGGAGCCAGTACTCTTCGTATAGACAGTGCCTGCTTACTGCTTTGCTAGAGAGCTGGGTGGGTTCCAGGGAGGAATCACTTCAGTTCATCCTGGAATGTCTCTGTAAGTGAGAGAGAGAGGCTGGCTTAAGGATAGGAATTCTTCACATTCACTTCTACACTCCCAGTATCTACTTGGTACCCTAGACAAGTTTTTCCAATTAAACCTAATTATTGGGTATAATTGTGTTTGCTTTGAGGGTTGAAGTGGGAAGAAGAAGTTTAACAATGGCAAATGGAGGGCTCTGGGCATGCTCTTGTGCTGCTCACAGACAGGTAGGTGTTGGCTCAATGTATATGAAAAGTTTGGGCAGATGTCTCCATTATCCCCATTTTACAAAAGGAAACTGCAGTTCTGAGAAGTGAGATAATTGTTAAAGACATTGCACTGCCAGATAATTTCCAATGAGAGTCCATTTGAACACAGGACACAGCCTTTTGGGATAGGGGTGTTGAGCCCAGCAGCATTCTATAGCCCAGGACATTTTCTCAGAGGAGTGAGAACTTCATGAACAATATTCTTATGGGAGGCATTTCCCTCCAAACAGAACCCAAGTACTCTTTGCAGAACATCCACACACTGGAATTTGAGTCAAAATTCTGTCAGTACCAGGAGTAGACTACAGACAAGTTGTAGTTCTACAGCCCGCAGAGGAGAGACTGGTCAGCTGTTGACCCTATCTTGCTAATCGTTACTTCTCTCATTGGGACCCTGGTGAGCTCTTAACCACTGGTGACAAGGACCAAAATATGTTCTACACTCTCTCTGCCACTTTCAGCTACTTTCTTCCCTGTACTGACCCCAGAAGTGGTATTCTAATGTTTATGGCAGGATATCCAAGGTTCTTGCTCTACATTAGCCCTATGCATCTTTTCTTTCCATAATTATCTGAATGTCTCCTTTGACAGACTCCTTCTTTCCAGCCATACAACCTGGATGACTGTGGGCTCCTGAGTCTGTGCTACTTACTGAAAATAAATGTGGATTTAAAGCTAAGATCTTTGATTTATTAGCTGTGTGACTATGGTAGCATAAAAGTGCCCCCCATAACCTCATGTTTTTTGAATACTTAGTCCCAGCCGGTCGCACTATTGAAGGTGGAACCCTGCTACAGGAGGTATTGCTGGAATGGGCTTAGGGGGGTTATAGCCAGTTCCCCTTGCCAATAGCAGTTCAGATCACTCTTGTCATTGTCTGCCACCTGCTTTGGCAAGATGGGATCCCCAGCCTCTGATCAACCATCATTTTCCTGCTCTGCTGAAGTTTCTCCTTGTTTCTGGAAGCTTGAAACAAACTCTTTCCTCCATCTTCTGTTTCTGGTGTGGTTTTTTGTCCCAGTAATGAGAAGATAACTACAAAAATGGCTTTCAGCAGTTTGTTCAACTTCTCTGAGCCTTAATTTATCAGTCTTCACAGAGAATAATAATTCCTTCCTTGCAGGCTGGTGTTGAGCAAATTTAAAAAAAAAAAAAAGGAAAAAAAGAAAAGAAAAGAAAAGAAAAAAAACATGCTGTGTGCTAGTACACACCAAGGACTACAGTTTGGATCTTGAATGTTTCCAGAGGGCCCATGTGTGGAGGCTATGTCACTAGGCAATGGTTCTATTTGGAGCTGGTGAAGTCTTTAGGAGGTTTCTGGAACCTTCAAATAGACTTTTCCTTCCAAGTGGAAAGCCATTGGGTCATAGTTGATGTGCCCTCAAAGGGACCCAACCCTATTGTCTTCCTCCTCCTCTGCCTTTGCTCCCTGGTTGCTATGAGGTAGGGATCTGTATGTACTCCCAACATGATGCTTGCCTTACAACAGTTCCAAAAGCAACGGGACTAACTGAAGTCTCTAAAAATATGAATTTTAATTGAGGACTTTCTTGTCTTTTAAGTTAATTATCTCAGTTTTTTTTCATTATTAGTTAGTTTTGTATACAGCAAATACAGTCAGTTTGGTACCATTATTAGTCTCATCCGTGACCTACTCCCTCCCCTTGGCCCCTCCTTGTTGAGGTATATGGGTCATGCATTGTGGAGTTAGCCCACAGTTATGGGTAAGCAAAATGTCTCTGCATATCATGACCCAACATGGGGCTCTGACATTCTTTCTGCCCCCTCTTCCGCAAAATTTCCCTGAGCCATGTTGGGTTCATTTTTGGTCTGCTTCAGTGATGACGTGTTGGGGGCCTCTGAGGCTCTGGCTCTCTGATTTGGTAGGAGTTGATTCTTCTCTGTGCTGATCTCCTTCCCCCTTGTGCTGGTATCCGGTTCATCAGGAAAGTAGCCCCCTTGCTTGTTTCTCCAATTTTTCTTAGTTTCAGCTGGGGCCCTTTTGAGGTATGATGGGGTGGCTCTCTCCTTAGGATCTACATCTATCTGAAAAAGAGAAGCAGATTCTCCAATGGAGAGTAAGTTAACAGCAGGACAAATGAGATAACCCTTACTTTTTTTATAGAGAATTTAATAGGTGTAGGTCCTCTTGTAGCCCACAATTGATGGTAGCTTGATATTGGAGAGTGGGGTTATGTTTAGATACGGTTCTGACTTGTTTCCCAGCTCCAGCTATGGGTCCCATACCAGTGAGGGGATCAGTTAGCCAAATTGAGAGCAGTTGGTTCCCCACCATGGCTGTGTGCCACTACTGCACTTGTGTGTGCATCACAACAAGTTATTTGCTGCTAAGTAGGTTAGATCATGTGTTGCTTTGACAGATATTGGTCAGTTTCCCCCAGTCGCCCATGTAGCACCTTCTGGCACTAGACGCGCTGACTGTCTGGGGACTGACTCTCTTCCAACTTCCAGCCATGCCATTCTAATTTGCATGTCAATCACATAAGGTGTCTTCAGCAGTAGGGTCTTACCACTAGCCTTTGGTGGGTCATCAAGTACTCTGACAGAAATCTGTCTGTCCTTTAGGAAACCTTGTAGGTCTGAACAACAGCTCGTTGTGGATGATAGCCCCATGCTGGTTCTGGGAGTTACAGGTCAGTGCCCACTAAGAAAATGAGGAAAAGATAACTAATATAAAAGTGTTAGAGATAAGAGAGAGAGAGAAAGAGGGAGAGGGGAAGTGAGGGAGGGAAGATGTAGAAGATTAAGGTTAGTCTTGATCTTACCCTCTCCAGTGTCTTATGGTTCAAGTGTTCCCTGTAAGGGCCTGGTGAAGGATCAGCCATTTGGTCTGTCTTTTAGTAAGTAGAAAATTATGGTACCATTGCCATTTAGGTCTAGATTTGTGTTTCCCACCCCTTTGATGCCCTCCCCTCCCTCCCATTCCATCCTAGTGTCTAGTCTAGGAGATGCTTGCTGGGTATGTAAGGTATCTTGGGTAGATTCAGTTTAGGTGCTGAAGATGAGTGAGACTGTGTGGCGATATTTTTTCTGTGATTGGGTAAGTTCACTGAGAATGATCTGTTCCAGGTTCAACCATTTTTCCTCAAATTTCATTGTGTCATTTTTTTCTTACTGCTGTATAGAATTCCATTGTGTAGATATACCACATCTTAGTTATCCATTCCTCTAGTGATGGACATCTGGGTTGATTCCAGCTCTTAGCTATTACAAATTGAGCCGCTATAAACATGGTTGAGCAAATCTCTCTAGCCTGTGGTTTGAAGGTTTTAGGGTAGATGCCCAGTAAGGGAATAACTGGGTCTGTTGGTATCTCTGGCTCTTCCGGCCAAGGTGGTGACCGCCTAGCTGAAAATCCCGGGGAAAGAGAGGCAAGATATTAAGGGTACATAGTGGCTTTTAGGGGAGAGAAATCTGGGAGGGCACAGAGGCAGGGGACCAGGGAATCGCAGATCCTCTCGCGGGCAGGTAGTCCACCCCTCATCCCAAATAACCGCCATGTTCACAGCACCACGGCCACCACTATTGCCACCGCGCGCCAATTGTTCCCTGCGTGCGGAAGCTTAGAATACTCCACACTCTCATCCACACGTCCACTTACTGAGCAAGCTCAGTCCCATAGCAGCTGCCATGCAAGCTCAGACTGTGTCTCTCGCTTGCGCCAGCTCTGCCATCCCCTACCTGTCTGTCGCGCCGGCTCTCTGCCATTGTCCTGTGGCTGGGGAGCGCAGACTGCTTCCGGGTCCCAGAGTTCCCAGCCAGAGTTCAGGCTGCTTCAGTGCTTGGTGCCTCAGTGCCACTCCTAGCTCGAACGCAGGCAGCTTTGGCACATTACCACTTGAGAACTCAGGCAACATTGGCGCCCCTGCCAGGCAATAGATAGGCGGCTTTGGCAAGTGAGAGCCAAAGCCCAGGCTGCTTGGCAACGCCCCCAGGCTGCCTAAGATTCCCATTGTTCTTGAGCCCAGGCTGATACGCCCACCTACCTGCCCATACACTGTCATGGGCAGAACACAGCGCAAAAGAAATAATAGGAAAAATCAAATGCAAGAAAATCCAGTTAGATCACCCAGTCCCACAATGAATACATCTAACCAAAACATAGAAGAACCAGTAGGACCAGAACACCAAATTGAAGCTATGAGCAATGCAACCCTGACCAACCTACTGGTAGAACTTGCAGGAAAGCAACAAAGGACCAATAATCGTGTGGATGCTTCCATCACTAAACTAAACTAATATTAGGGAGTGGTAAGATCTCAATAGCAGTTCAGATCATTTGAGTCTGCCAAGCTTTGCAAGATGGATCCAGCCTTGATAAACCATCATTTTCCTGTCTGCTGAAGACATAATCCTTGTTTCTGGAAGAACTGAAACAAACTTTTCTACATTTTGTTTTGGGTGGTTTTTTGTACAGAGTAATGAGAAGATAACTAAAAAATGGCTTTCAGCAGTTTGTTCAAACTCTCTGAAGCTTAAATTTCAGTCTTCACAGGGAATAATAATCCTTCTTGCAGGCTGGTGTAGAGCAAAATTTAAAAAAAAAAAAAAGGAAAAAAAGAAAAGAAAAGAAAAGAAAAAAAACATGCTGTGTGCTAGTACACACCAAGGACTACAGTTTGGATCTTGAATGTTTCCAGAGGGCCCATGTGTGGAGGCTATGTCACTAGGCAATGGTTCTATTTGGAGCTGGTGAAGTCTTTAGGAGGTTTCTGGAACCTTCAAATAGACTTTTCCTTCCAAGTGGAAAGCCATTGGGTCATAGTTGATGTGCCCTCAAAGGGACCCAACCCTATTGTCTTCCTCCTCCTCTGCCTTTGCTCCCTGGTTGCTATGAGGTAGGGATCTGTATGTACTCCCAACATGATGCTTGCCTTACAACAGTTCCAAAAGCAACGGGACTAACTGAAGTCTCTAAAAATATGAATTTTAATTGAGGACTTTCTTGTCTTTTAAGTTAATTATCTCAGTTTTTTTTCATTATTAGTTAGTTTTGTATACAGCAAATACAGTCAGTTTGGTACCATTATTAGTCTCATCCGTGACCTACTCCCTCCCCTTGGCCCCTCCTTGTTGAGGTATATGGGTCATGCATTGTGGAGTTAGCCCACAGTTATGGGTAAGCAAAATGTCTCTGCATATCATGACCCAACATGGGGCTCTGACATTCTTTCTGCCCCCTCTTCCGCAAAATTTCCCTGAGCCATGTTGGGTTCATTTTTGGTCTGCTTCAGTGATGACGTGTTGGGGGCCTCTGAGGCTCTGGCTCTCTGATTTGGTAGGAGTTGATTCTTCTCTGTGCTGATCTCCTTCCCCCTTGTGCTGGTATCCGGTTCATCAGGAAAGTAGCCCCCTTGCTTGTTTCTCCAATTTTTCTTAGTTTCAGCTGGGGCCCTTTTGAGGTATGATGGGGTGGCTCTCTCCTTAGGATCTACATCTATCTGAAAAAGAGAAGCAGATTCTCCAATGGACAGTAAGTTAACAGCAGGACAAATGAGATAACCCTTACTTTTTTTTTATAGAGAATTTAATAGGTGTAGGTCCTCTTGTAGCCCACAATTGATGGTAGCTTGATATTGGAGAGTGGGGTTATGTTTAGATACGGTTCTGACTTGTTTCCCAGCTCCAGCTATGGGTCCCATACCAGTGAGGGGATCAGTTAGCCAAATTGAGAGCAGTTGGTTCCCCACCATGGCTGTGTGCCACTACTGCACTTGTGTGGGCATCACAACAAGTTATTTGCTGCTAAGTAGGTTAGATCATGTGTTGCTTTGACAGATATTGGTCAGTTTCCCCCATTCGCCCATGTAGCACCTTCTGGCACTAGACGCGCTGACTGTCTGGGGACTGACTCTCTTCCAACTTCCAGCCATGCCATTCTAATTTGCATGTCAATCACATAAGGTGTCTTCAGCAGTAGGGTCTTACCACTAGCCTTTGGTGGGTCATCAAGTACTCTGACAGAAATCTGTCTGTCCTTTAGGAAACCTTGTAGGTCTCTCTGAACAACAGCTCGTTGTGGATGATAGCCCCATGCTGGTTCTGGGAGTTACAGGTCAGTGCCCACTAAGAAAATGAGGAAAAGATAACTAATATAAAAGTGTTAGAGATAAGAGAGAGAGAGAAAGAGGGAGAGGGGAAGTGGGGGAGGGAAGATGTAGAAGATTAAGGTTAGTCTTGATCTTACCCTCTCCAGTGTCTTATGGTTCAAGTGTTCCCTGTAAGGGCCTGGTGAAGGATCAGCCATTTGGTCTGTCTTTTAGTAAGTAGAAAATTATGGTACCATTGCCATTTAGGTCTAGATTTGTGTTTCCCACCCCTTTGATGCCCTCCCCTCCCTCCCCTTCCATCCTAGTGTCTAGTCTAGGAGATGCTTGCTGGGTATGTAAGGTATCTTGGGTAGATTCAGTTTAGGTGCTGAAGATAAGTGAGACTATGTGGCGATATTTTTTCTGTGATTGGGTAAGTTCACTGAGAATGATCTGTTCCAGGTTCAACCATTTTTCCTCAAATTTCATTGTGTCATTTTTTTCTTACTGCTGTATAGAATTCCATTGTGTAGATATACCACATCTTAGTTATCCATTCCTCTAGTGATGGACATCTGGGTTGATTCCAGCTCTTAGCTATTACAAATTGAGCCGCTATAAACATGGTTGAGCAAATCTCTCTAGCCTGTGGTTTGAAGGTTTTAGGGTAGATGCCCAGTAAGGGAATAACTGGGTCTGTTGGTATCTCTGGCTCTTCCGGCCAACGTGGTGACCGCCTAGCTGAAAATCCCGGGGAAAGAGAGGCAAGATATTAAGGGTACATAGTGGCTTTTAGGGGAGAGAAATCTGGGAGGGCACAGAGGCAGGGGACCAGGGAATCGCAGATCCTCTCGCGGGCAGGTAGTCCACCCCTCATCCCAAATAACCGCCATGTTCACAGCACCACGGCCACCACTATTGCCACCGCGCGCCAATTGTTCCCTGCGTGCAGAAGCTTAGAATACTCCACACTCTCATCCACACGTCCACTTACTGAGCAAGCTCAGTCCCATAGCAGCTGCCATGCAAGCTCAGACTGTGTCTCTCGCTTGCGCCAGCTCTGCCATCCCCTACCTGTCTGTCGCGCCGGCTCTCTGCCATTGTCCTGTGGCTGGGGAGCGCAGACTGCTTCCGGGTCCCAGAGTTCCCAGCCAGAGTTCAGGCTGCTTCAGTGCTTGGTGCCTCAGTGCCACTCCTAGCTCGAACGCAGGCAGCTTTGGCACATTACCACTTGAGAACTCAGGCAACATTGGCGCCCCTGCCAGGCAATAGATAGGCGGCTTTGGCAAGTGAGAGCCAAAGCCCAGGCTGCTTGGCAACGCCCCCAGGCTGCCTAAGATTCCCATTGTTCTTGAGCCCAGGCTGATACGCCCACCTACCTGCCCATACACTGTCATGGGCAGAACACCGCGCAAAAGAAATAATAGGAAAAATCAAATGCAAGAAAATCCAGTTAGATCACCCAGTCCCACAATGAATACATCTAACCAAAACATAGAAGAACCAATAGGACCAGAACACCAAATTGAAGCTATGAGCAATGCAACCCTGACCAACCTACTGGTAGAACTTGCAGGAAAGCAACAAAGGACCAATAATCGTGTGGATGCTTCCATCACTAAACTAGAACTAATAGATAAGAAATTGGAAGGATCTCAAAGAGAGTTAAGAGATTTGAGGGAGAGTGAAAAAAAAGAAGACCTTAAAAACCAGCTGGCCATGCTAAATGAAGACATAAAGAAATGCAAGGATGAACTCCAAGAATCATCAAGAAGATCAGAAAATGATGTGAAAAGGGAGCTTGACAGAGGGATGGAAATTATACATAGAAAAGTAGTAGACAATGCAAACTTAATTGAACAAGTCCAAAACTCTCTAGAAGCTCTCAGAATAGAGTCAGCCAAGTGTAGGATAGAAACTCTGATCTGGAAGACAAGATGGGAGACACAGTTAGAGAGTTCAAAAATTTCAGTAAGTTCAAAAGCTGCTCTGAACAGAACATGAGGGAATTGTGGGATACACTTAAATGTCCTAATATCAGGATCATTGGAATACCAGAAGGAGAAGAAATTCAGACCAAAGGCATGGAGAACTTATTTAACAAAATAATTGAAGAAAACTTCCCTAATTATCCATATTACCTGCACTTCATGCCCTTGGGAACTAAAACTTGTGGAGATACCACAGGGTCAGGAAGCTGTGTGGAAGAAGGTGGATTTTCAGGTACACCAATTGAAGGCCCACACTGCTGAATGTGAAATACTTAGGTCTAATGTGTCATTCTTATGAGAAGTCAAAGGCTGCCTTATACTGTGCATTTAATTCAGCAAACCCCTAAAGACCCCTAGAATTATCTGTATTTTACATAGGAGATCAAATATAGACAAGCCAGGGCCCTTCCTATGGTGTTGAGTGTATTGAGGGAGATACATGCCAACATACATTAATGTACATTAATAACACATTACTGCTGTATCATTATGTTCTTGTTGCTGGAGCAACATATCCAACCGGAAGCAGCTTAAGGAAAGAAAGGGTTCATTTTCAGCTAAGAGTTTTGAAGAGAGTCTATCATAGGGGGAAAGCATGGCAGGAGCAGACAGTAGAGAAAGTGGTGAAAGCTGGTGTCCCTGCTACCGTTCTCCTTTTCCTGCCCATGGAATGATGCCACCCACAGATAGGGGGATCATGCAGCCACAATTAATCTAATTAAAAAAAAAAAACCCTGACAGACAGGCCAAGAGATTTGTTCCCATGATAATTCTAAATCCTATCAAATTGACGACCAGAGATTAAACATTGCATCAGCTATGTCAGCTTAGTGTTCAAGCAAGCATGATTTTTGTCCACTAGGATGGAAAAGTCAGCAATGCCTTTATGGAAGAAGTAATCATATGTCTTGTCAGCTCCTCACTGATGGGACAAAACACCTAACAATAATCAGTTTAGGTGGATTTGGAGAGATGCTTTAGCAGTTATGGAGCTTGCCTGCAAAGCCAAAAGACCAGGTTTGATCCTCAGTACCCACATAAAGGCCACATGCACAAGGTGGCGCCTGTGTCTGGAATTTGTTTGCAGTGGTTAGAGACCCTGGCACATCCATTTTCTCTCTCCCTCAATCATTCTATCTGCCTCTTTCACTCTCTCTCAAATTAATTAATTGGTATTAAAAAGTCATTTTAGTGAAGAAAGCAAAGAGGCAACCTACAGAATGGGAAAAAATCTTCACCAGCTATATATCTGATAGAGGATTAATATCTAAGATATACAAAGAACTCAAGAAGTTAAATAATAAGGAATCAAACAAACCAATCAAAAAATGGGAAATGGAGCTAAATAGAGAATTCTCAAAGGAAGAAATACGAATGGCATATACGCATCTAAAAAAATGTTCTACATCCCTAGTCATCAGGGAAATGCAGATTAAGACTACATTGAGATTCCATCTCACTCCTGTCAGATTGGCTACCATCATGAAAACAAATGATCATAAATGTTGGCGGGGATGTGGAAAAAGAGGAACCCTTCTACATTGTTGGTGGGAATGCAATCTGGTCCAGCCACTGTGGAAATCAGTGTGGAGGTTCCTAAAACAGCTAAAGATTGATCTACCATATGACCCAGCTATAGCTCTCCTAGGCATATATCCTAAGGACTCATCTCATTACCTTAGAGATACTTGCTTGACCATGTTTATTGCTGCTCAATTTATAATAGCTGGGAAATGGAACCAGCCTAGATGTCCCTCAACTGATGAGTGGATAATGAAGGTATGGCACATTTATACAATGGAGTTTTACTCAGCAGTAAAGAGAAATGAAGTTATGAAATTTGCAGAAAAGCGGATGGATCTGGAAAGAATTATACTAAGTGAGGTAACCCAGGCCCAGAAAGCCAAGCGCCACATGTTCTCCCTCATATGTGGATCTTAGCTAGAGATGATTGGGCTTCTGTGCGAGAAGGAAAAAACTCAGTAGCAGAGGCCAGTAAGTTAAAAAAGGAGATAGAAAGGGAAGAGAAAGAAAGGGAGGAGGGCTTTTATTAGGTTGGTATTGTATATATGTAAGTAGAAAGATTGAGATGGGGAGGGGATATGATGGAGAATGGAATTTCAAAGGGGAAAGGGGGGAGGGTAATACCATGGGATTTTTTTTGTTATCATGGAAAATATTAATAAAAATGGAGAAAAAAATAAAAATAAATAAATAAACAAATAAACAAACAAAAAAAAAAAGAGAAGGATAAAGCTCCTGACAACTTAAAAAAAAAATGTCATTTTAGTGAAGAAGGGTTCATTTAAGCTCACAGTTCCAGGTTACGGTCCATCCTGGCAGTAAGCATGGAGACAGGAGTTGCGATAATGGCTCATGTTTAGCACATTAGAGAGCAATGACTGCTCATGCCCTGCCACCCCAGCCTCCTATACTAACGTAATGTTGCCACCCACAATTAAGGTGTGTCTTACCACATCAATTAACCTAATCAAGATAATCTCTCACAGATATTCCCAGGTCCTGTCAAGTTGACAATGAATATGAACAATCACACATGTCTTCCTTATCAAGACTTGGCATTTCTGGATTGTCCTTGGTGTTTCAACAACTATTTTGCTTTTCCCTCTACTCTTTGCAGGGGCAAAGTCAATAAATCCAAGTGAAAATGTAGGCAGGATTCTGTAAACATAGTAGCATGATAAATTTATACAATGATACACAGACAGGAGAAAGATAGGGAGAGAGAGAATGAGGTCTCAGATTGTGTTGTAGATGCTCCTCCTCCTGTGAACAATCCAAGCTTGGAGATCAGTATCAGGGCAGCAAGGTGGAGAGAGAGGGCAGACAGGGAGCCTTCAGGGATGTGAACACAGAGGATCACAGCAGGAGGATGAGGCAGAGACTCAGAGAGATGGAAACACCTAGCAAGCTGCCCAGGTCAATTGTGCGTTGGATGACAGGTGCATAATGGAAAAGGAAGACGTCACAGGCCACATGGACTTCTAATGAGAGTGTGACCAGCTAAACTTTCTGGAATCAGACTGGTCCAGCTCAAGTACTCTCCCTAGCACACTGGCCTGACTCAAGAGAGCACATACTGACAGCTCAAGAGCTCCCTGTGGCACACTGTTATGACTCAAGGGAGCATGCTCTGTTAGTTGGGAGTCTTGTTCTGCCCTGTTCCTCTTACAAATAGTAAGTGCTCCGTATGGCTTTTGTGCTCCTACTCATTTACTGCTCTTAAGTAGTTTCTGATTGCTGCCAAATGGCCTAAAACTTTACCTCGTCGTGTCCTGTGTCCAGCTTCCCTTCACTTCCTCTTATTAGTGGCCTAAACTTTAATATGAAAACTTTAACTCTGAACTATATACACAACTCTTCCTCTTTAAGTCAAGAGGTTGCCGCTACCATTCAGCACTCTGCGATAACTTTTCTATTCTGTTTTCAAGTTTGAAACTTCAAAAACCCAACCAATATATATGATTTTCTTTCTATGAGGTTCCAATATGCCATGCATTTGCACTGTGGTGCTCCATACTTGAAAAGACAGTGGATATCTTTTCTAGATGGGTTATGTGTACTTGGTGTCAAGAAAAACCCTCAGTTTCTACCTAAGCACAGTCACTGACTGACAAAGAGACTTTAGCAAGTGTCAGCCTCTCTAAGCCCAGAATCCATCCTAGAGTTTTTGAAGGTTCACACTGGAGCTGGGTTGCATACTGAACACAATGAACACACCATTTCTTGATTAACAGTGTCTGGAGGGGGATATCCATTCCATGCGTTTCATGGGAAGGGCCCCAGCTAGTGTTCTCTATGCTTGGGAAGAAGAAGCAAGGGTTGCAGCTATAGGATTTTGGGTCCTTCCAGGGAAATAAATCAGTGTAT
The DNA here is from genome assembly GCA_036346955.1 of Dipus sagitta. Classification (NCBI taxonomy): domain Eukaryota; kingdom Metazoa; phylum Chordata; class Mammalia; order Rodentia; family Dipodidae; genus Dipus; species Dipus sagitta. The sequence goes on from CM070781.1 coordinate 10,774,703, forward strand.
ACATGACATGTTTTTTCAGCTGGAGAAATAAAGGTTCTGTTTAGTGTGTACCCTTCTTTACCAGTCCTTGTATGCATATCCTCCCTACTTCTCAGAATCTCTCTGAGAACAGGAGGCCCTTGTTGGTGACACAAAGCATCAAAGAACCTAGTTATTCATGTGAGGTCCTGGAATAAAAGGTGTATTCCATTGCTTGGATATATCTCGGAATATTTTTCTCTGTCCTCTGCCCCATCTGCTAGAGAAGTATCTATCTGGTGAAGTAACCATACTTACAGAACTCGCTTCACAGGTCAAGGGATGATGAAATGTGGTTGGTTGCAAAGGAAAGTCCTCTTAAGGACTGAGTTCTGGGTGACAATCCAAGCTGAGCAAAGGCACAGTAACAGGCAACATTCAAGCTCAGTGGTTCTGGGGTCCACCTGCTCTTGCAGCCAGGTAAGACATCCCAGAACAGATTAGCCTGAGATAAGAAGCAGACCTGGCACAACACATGAAGGTGGAAGGGTGTTCTAGACATGGCTGCCAATGAGGGAGCTGGGGCCTGGGAGTGTGGACTATTACCAGTGACATTCTAGATCCCCACCCACCCTAGTTCTGTTTGCAAGTGTTGACTGCTTCCTTCCTTCCTGCATGTAGCTCCATGCACTGGAGTTTCCCTTTCCTCTCATGTCCACTGAAGGACTGCTCTGCTCATCTCTCCTCTCCAGGAAGTCTTTGCAGTTCTCTGTAGGCAGATATCACTATTCTTCTCTCATGCCCTAATTTGATCATAATAAAAAGGGCAAGAGTTCTGTGAGACATATCTATTTATGAAATGTGTACGTAAAATATATAGATAGAGAAGAGATAGATGATTGATAAAATAGGATAGGATAAATTGTAGAATAAATCTCATTTATTTCTCATATCAAGTCTACCTCATTACTCCCAAGCTTCTTGAGCAAAAGCTCAGTTTTTGGCTCCTAAATACAGTACAAGATCCAAGCTATTGACTCCTAACTCAGTCACTATAACAAGCTCTCCATGTTGTAATGTCTGTGACATCTGATTCATTGACCTAACTGCCTCCCCTTCTATCAGAGCCTGGCTCTGCAGTGGAAATACAAAGCACATCTGTTGAATGGAATTGATTTGAAGAGGCTAGCAATTAGAAGGCTTTGGAGATGAGTCTCAGGCAATGGGACAGGATGCTTTGGAAGAAAAGATGAATTAGGTGAGCAGTAGCCAATTACCAGAGGATTCTACAGCCTATGATAAGGAGCTTTAATTTGATAGGAGACAATTGGGAGTCATTCATCGTGAAGCTGGAGAAAGGCAGTGACAAGCCCCTAATGACACTCAAGGGCCTTTGAAACCTTTAATTGCTGCCTGCAATTTTGCTGTTTCCAAGGAGCAATGACATAAGAAGAGCTTGGAGCTCCACACACCCCAGACTATACCGTCACAGCAAGGTTCCTGTGGGAATGCCATGCTCATCTGTGCACAGAGCACTGATGCAGCAAAGGATAAGGTCTTTTCTATGTTGGTCTTGAACCCTGGCTTTGACCGCCTCTCTCCATGCCTCGCATAGCTCTAGGGCTATAAGAAGATACTGGGATGAGGCAGTGATCCCTGCTATTATGGGCCTTCTGAACATCCTGTCTCCCAGCCCACCCAACTTGCTCCCTTGCTGCTCTGTCCAAAGAGAACGTCCACAAGATTCTACAAGTTCAGTTCCAGAGGCAGGATACATCCCCTTCTTCTCCATTACCATTTTAAATCACCACCAGGAAAGGCCATATGGCCAGGAAAGGGAAGGAACCAATAAAATATTGCTAATGGAGATCATGGTGGGTTTTTTGATCTTGACTTTTATCTTTGGAAGCTTAGTTCCCTCCCTTTCTTCCTTCAGGTACAGAAGTACTCACAGCTTAGTAGCAGGGCCTGCCTTACAAAGCCAGGGAGGACCATGGCAGAACAAATTCTAAACACTCAGGACAATGGCCTTTTCAGGCCACAGAAGGCAGCTCAGTACTGTATTGTTTGTGTGTGGCACAGCTTCTTGTATACACACAAACACTCCCATTTTCTCTGGCCCCATCATGCTGCTGGACTTACTGCTGAAGATCCTGAGGCTGATTTGAGCTATGAATCTCTATCCCAACTTTCAAAGGGTAAAAGCAAAACAAAACAAAAAGTTCTATTTAATAAAGCAAAGCCAGCTAATGTGTAAGTGGACTGCGGGATTGGACTCCACAGTGGGTACCAGGTGCATTAATTACACTTGATTGCATGCTGCTTTATGGCTCTGATCAGTTGTGCGCTGTGTTCTGGCCCTGCAGCATCTGGGCTGCAGGATCCTTGGTATTTCGTTAAACAAGATGAATACTGGCCAGATGGTGACTTCACGAGGACATAATTCACACGGCATCTCCTGCCCCAACACAGGTTTCTGTGAAGGAATCTTGGATGCCATGCTGAACAAAGCAGAACAAGAGAACTCAAAAGCCCCAAGAAGGCTCAGCCGTAAGTTGAAGATTAATGATCTCGACAGTGACGCTGACAGGAGCCCAAATGGCAGCGGGCTCCCAGGCTGCACATTGCAGATCTTGCCAACCCATCTCCCTGTCGCTTGTAGAGTGAGCTGACATCACCCTGCATCTCCAATTCACTCTGTGGGGGGAAGGGCACACTCTGAGCTCCCTGAAATGGCAAGCTGGAGGAAACTGGGTCACTTCCTTTTTTCTTTTTAATTAATTTTGTGTAGTGACAGTCCTTGTCAGCACCTGCTTGCTCTGTAATTTGATTGTGACGGAGACCAAGTGAAAAATGTGCTCTGGGCTTCTGCAGCCCAAGCTGGTTCTTCTGGGTGGGAGGGAAGATGGGGGAAGAAGAAAAATTCTCCTTGGAAACCCTGAAGAAACCACACCAAGGAATATTGGTGGTGTCAGGTCACTAGCTGACAAGCAAACTGCCCAGTTCCAAGTTACTTCAGCAAAGTTCTTGTTCCCTGGGAGTCATATGTGTCTGACCCACATAAAGTTATAAAAGAATAAGTAGGTGTTGCACACTTGTCAGTGATATTTTAAATGCTGTAAGCCTGTCTGGAATTTGTGAAATTTCTGCGGCCTACACACTGAAGTCCTAAACCATGAAATAAGAATATGAAGACTGAAGGTCATGTTGCTTCAAAACAAGGTCAGCCTGAGACAGTTCAGAAGCAAATATAACCACAGTAAAAAATGTCAGTCATATCATATGTACAAGTCCCTGGGGTCTTTTCACATCCAAACCCTATACCATCAACCCAGCCCAGACTAATGATGTTTGCATATTGTATATTGCTGTTTGTTTGAAGGAATAACAGCAATCACATCAGTGGAGGCCATTTCCTGCACACCAGCTGCGTGTGAAACTCAATGCTGCACATATTAACATCTGTCCCTATAGCCTCCGTAGAATGGGCCCGGATGTCACTGCCTGCCTCCCCACTACCACTGTGTGGTCTCTCACCAGTGACTTAAAATCTCTGAGAGTCTGACAGGCTAGACAGAAATAAGTGAGAACCTAGTTCTAAGGTTGGTAATGACTGAATGGAAAGTGCTTCAAAAGCCAGTGCCTGGATCACACTAAAAGCTTAGAGAAGTGGGAGAGCTGGGGAGGTTCAACAGAGTCTCAAAATCTCCACCAGTGGGGCCATCCTTATTTAGTAACAGTGAAAGCTATGCACTACTGATGCAAGTTAGTGGCAAACTGCCCAGTGACAGCAGCCCCTCCTCCATGGCATGCTTTGGCAGGCCAGACTGGTGAAAAGTCCACCATGCCCATAAAGCAATCTCTATTGTTTCATCAGAGGCTTTTTGATCCCCTCAAATAAAACAGTAGCACCTACTCTCCCCTTCCCAAACAGCATTTGCCCTGAAACTGGCTCCTCTTGCTGGGAACTCAGTCGCACAGCCAGGGGAGGTTGGCAGGGTGACTCAGCAGAAAATGGCTTGCTGCTTAGAGCCTGCCCAACCTCCAGCCAGCTGTGACCAGAAAAGATAAACATAAAAGGATAGTGCTCAGGTCCCCAGAGTGCACAGTGTCCTTTGTCAGTGAGAATTTTTGTCAGGGGCCACCCATATTAACATTGCAGCTGGCAGGGCGTGCTAAGTGTGGCTGGGAGAGGCAAGAGCCCTTACAGAACCCTTCTAGGAACATATTCCATACTTCCTGCCTCAAATTTGATGTTGCAAATTCTGCCTGGAAGGGAACCACGTCTATAGCTAGCTCTTACCATGTTTTGCTTCATACCATATTGATTGCTTAAAATCTCTTTATGGACAACTGTTCCAATAGCTCTTGCCATCTCCAGAAGTCCCTACCTCCCTCCTTGGACGAAGTTGGCCACTTGAAGCTCACAGATTATTAAGTGTATACTTCCAGAGTGACATGTGGGGCATCTCCCACACTGTGCACCATTCTTGACCTACAGTTAGTACTCCGTGAATGCTGGTCTATAGAGTACAAAGGAGACTGACTATCTATCTAACCAGAATCCATTTCTGGTCCCTTACAGATCAGTGTAGGGTACCTGTGGCTGATGAAGTGCTTCTCTCTAAAGATTTTCTGTTGACTGATTTCCTAGGATGATAATACTTGGCACAGTGAGATTAGGGTTTGGTCTATGTAGTCAATTTTGGCAAATGAGTTGTAGGTAGAAATGAGACATGCCATTTACAGGTGGGAACTTAATTCTAGAGATAAGGTAATCAAAGTAGTGTTTCCTTGGGCATGGTGACTAGCACATTAGAGATAGTGGCCATTCCACCAGTCTTAGTCTCTGAATGATTGAGGAAGAGAATCCAATGATAAACTGTTGCTGTTTTGAGGTCCCTAGATTTCTTCTAGCATAAATTATGTAACAGTATTATTAGATATGCTATTAAGTGTAAGCATGTTATTTGAAGCATTTGGTAAGTGTTTATTCACATAGAAGGCTAATGCAACACTGGACACTGATGAGCACTACTGAAGTTCACTGAGTGACTTAAACACATGTTATATGTAAATTCTATACATCCCCAATCAGTAAATGTTTGTATCAGATCAGATGCAATCCTTTTTATTTCTTTTGTTCCTCACCATAGGTGACATATTTTATGTTCCATTTATTATGGAGAAAATGTGACCCAAAGAGTTCTGATCTGCTGAAGTTCACAGAGCAAGAAAGATACATCTGAGCTCAGGAGTTGACTTTTCTGAATCATAGGCTAGAACTGTTCTCCTGAACCAAGCCTCCAGACACTCAGTATTTTAAATATTAGGACCTATTGATACAAGATTATGGGTTCAGGAGGGGTCACTCAGATTTATTAACCCCAATTTTGGGTTCTTATCCTATTTAAAAAAAGAATTGATAAAATAGACTCGAGAAGGATAAATTGTGATTTATTGAGTTTATTTAAGGAAAAATCATAAATCATGAGGTTTATTTTGAAGAAACTAGGATCTAGAAAAAGGATACCACAGTTCACACACATGGTAGACAGGCTCTAGAAGCCCATGAAAAAAGATTTAGAAGAAACATGCACTCATATGGGAGGCTCAATCTGCCTTAAACCTCCACATGGAAAAAAATTAAGAGATTAATGGGTGATGGCTTAAGGAAGAATAGCAGAGGGGAAGTACCAAAGCAGAGACCATGAAATTCAGATGAGAAATGGGTAGTAAAGAAAGTTACACCCATAGTTATCTAGACTTTAGAGAAATCACACATGTGGCTGACCCAGAAGTTTGAGGAAATACCCACATGGTTGATGTAGAGTTTAAAGGAAATAAACACATGGTGGCTCAGAGATCAGAAAAACATTATACATGTAATCAAAGTGAGAAGGTACCCCAAGGCTTAAGGCAGATAGAGAGAAGCAGAAAACTATACAGGCAAAGAAGCTATGCTCTCCTCTTCCCAGCCAGGCCAGCTATAGGAAAGCCAGACTTAGATGTGTCCAGACAGAGATTGCAGGGCAGAAAGAGCAGAGATCAGCACAGACAAGCCTTTATAGTCAACTAAAAATGAATTCTTTCATCAGACTCTTGCATGTAAGGGGAAGGGCTGATTGATTTGCAGATTCAAAGGGCTGACCGAAAGGCTAGCCCACCGAGGTATCATGCTTGACTGTTGAGGCACAGGGGTGCTGCTACCACTGTGGATGAAACTGGATCAGACATGAGTTCCATTCCTGCCAAGGTGGGGTGACACCTTCTGGTTCCTTCTTTGGGCTCCTGTCCCTGACTGAAACTGCCTAAAAGAAGCTAGCTTTCTCCTGAGTCTTCTTCACTATGAAGTAAAAATTTAGCCAAATTGAGGGAAAGAATTATTCAAAATCATTTTTAGAGAGCTTCAGAAGCCTTCTGTTATTAGAAGCTCAAATAGTTATGTTTTGTCGTAATTATTGTATTTTTATGGCAAATACATGGAAATACTGAAATGACGAATGACATGAAATTAATAACTGTCATTTGGTTGTGGTGATGGACCATGGATAGGGGACTATACTAGAGGACAGTTGGTAGTAACCTGAGAGGGAATGATTGGGGATTCTCTTGAGTCTTGGTCTAGAGTTTTCATACCTAGTCTTATTTCCTGGGGTAATGAACATTTGGATTTAAAGTGGTAGTCCTAAGAGCATTACCTAGGACCCAAGAGCTTGAAAAAGATGTCCGCTCATGGGCTGGAGAGATGCCTTTGTGGTTAAGGCATTTGCCTGTGAAGCCTAGGGACCCATATTTGATTCCCCAGTGCCTATGTAAGCCAGATGAGCAAGGTGGCACAGGTGTCTGAAGTTCATTTGCAGTGGCTAGAGGCCCTGACCTACACATTCTCTCTCTCTACCTGCCTCTCTCTCTCAAAATAAATAAATACATAAAATATTTTTTAAAAAGAAGACTTCCACTCAGTATCCATCCTATATGAACTTAGCTCATGGAACTTGGGAGCAGTGACTGTTCTCCAGCAGCTATCTGTTTGTTCCTGCTTTCCCTTTGGCTCAGATTTGCCTATGGTCCTCTTTCACTTTCTCCTTCCAAGCTAGGTATTTCTCTCCCCTCCCTTTTCCTCGCCCTGTGACAGTGTTGTGTGGTGCACTTTCTCATCCACATCTTTGAATGACATGCCTCCTTTCCTCCAATGGTTGGCAACATGACCAGTAGAAGTTTACTTCTGCCACCAACTCAGATTTAACTTGCCAAGATGGCAGTTCTAAATGGTTCATAACTAGTACATAATTTGACAATATCACTGGGGAACATGGAAGTTTTTATGAAAAGAGGTGTTTTAGCATCTTAAGTTTACAAAATTACCCTGTCCTCCTCTTTTTCCCTTTCTGTTCCCACCCTCTAACTCTAAATGGCAGTGTAATACCACAAACAGTGGCTTTCTGTGCAGAGTTGGGTGTTGGAGGCAGCTCTCTTCTTGGATCTAGTCCTCATTCCCTACACTCCTGTTTGAATAATAAGACCTCAAGATAAGGCTCAAGATCTGGAAACTTGATCAAGAAGAAAGTGGACCCTAACTGCTAACTATTCTTGCTGTTACTGTAGATATGCCAGACTCCCAAGTTCTCAGATTTTTTTTTGTCTTTCCTGCCTCATCAGACATGGATGCCCTTTTAGGAATTTAAGCACAACACCCAGTTTCTTCCTTTCTGTTATTCTTTATACCCTTTCCTTCCTGTGGTCAATAGAAAACTGTATGATTGGTTCACAGACATCTCTGCCCACTCTCCTGACCCCCGCCCCCGAATGACCTTAGATAGTGGTAAATAGTTGGTTGTGATTCAAATATTTGTCATCTTAGCCATCTTAATCATTTTCAATATAACTAGCAGCTTCCATTATCATCTTTAAGATGACTGAAATATGTTTATGATTACTACTTAATTTAAATGATTATTCTTCTAAGAGTAACAGAGATATGAGCAAGAAAGAGAATATACTATTTGCCACTGTGCTTTGTACGGGATATGCTGTATCTTATTGAGCTCATCCTCACAGCTATCACAAAATGTAGCTTAAGAGATGAAGTGATTTTTTCAAAGTCATACAGTGAAAGCTCATGGAATTTATAGATCCTGGAGGTGGCCTGCATGTGGCACTCTCTGTATCTACTCAATATCCCCCAATTCCTACATGTTCAGCCAGCCAAAAGTCCAGCTAGTTCTTCCCATATGCTTATCTTCTGAATTCCAATATCACCTTTTATTCCAGCTGCCTAGCCTCCACATCTTCCCTTCCCTCTAACTTCTTCTTTATTCCCTCACCGTTCCCCGAGTCACCAAAGTTTGTTGTTTCTTCCTTTGAGTTGCCCTTCATAACTGTTCCTTTCCCCTCTCTCATGTCCTCCTTCACTTCTTTCCTTCCTCCTTATTAAGTTCCAGTTTTACTGCCAACACTGAGTCCAGGCCTCATGACCCTGTAATTGCCTGGCAATTAATTCCTCTGGCTTCATTCTGAATTTTTTGCTTAGGATTAATTTATCTTCCTAGAGCAGTGTTATAAAGACCAGCTTTTTCTTCCTTTTTTGCCAGCTTTATTTTTATTTTTTTGTTTTTTGGTGTTTGGAGTTAGAGTCTCACTGTAGCCCAGGCTGACATGGAATTCATTGTGTAGTCTTCAGTGGCCTCGAACTCATGGCAATCCTCCTACCTCTGCCTCCTGAGTGCTGGGATTAAAGGTGTGCACCACCACACCCAGCTAACATCAGCTTCTCAATGCACTCAGTCTCTAGGAGTTCCCCATTTCATGATGTCCATCTCTTTCCCCCATACTGCCAATGTCAATGCCATCTTCTAGAATTTTCTGCTAGAACTAGTGAGAACTTAGTGTAGTCCTTAGAGATATCTCCTGACAAACTGATAGGGAAGTGAATTTCTTCAGCTTTCCATGGATTCCTTTCCCTCAGAGGTCCCTCTAGTAAATGACCTTTATCTCTCTCCCTCTGTGAATGATCTATGCTTTTGTGAAGAGTACAGTATCTGGGGCTGGGGAGATGGCTCAGCAGTTAAAGGTGCTTGCTTGCAAACCCACTGGCTGGAGTTTGAACCTCCTTAGCAACCATGTTAAGCTGGATGAAATGTGCCACACATGGCTGAATCCCAAACAAGCAGAGGCAGAGCCAGCAGAACATGGAAGCTTGCAAGCAGCAGCAGCAAAAACAATGAGACAAACCTGGTCTCAAAAGAAGGTGAAAGGATAAGAGAAACCCCCAAGATTGTCCTGTGACCTCCACCTGTGTAAGTCCACGCACATTATGCACATATACAAGTACACAAATAAACAATAATAATATAAAGAGTACAATATCCTCCAAGCAGGCTACCTTACGAATCTTTCCAGATTATTATCACTTTCTGAAGCTTCTTAAGTTGTCTGGACCACACATTTGCTTCAAAGCCAAGGATGCTTTATTAATAGTTTGTATGAAGATGTCTGCTCTCAGCTGCTAGCTTATAAACTCAGCAGACAGATTAACTGTTTATCAAGCATCTCAGATTTTCCAGACATCTTTGTATGGAAATAGTGCTTGCTGTAAGATGATACACCCTGATGTTAGCACCAGAAAACAGGGTATATACTGACCTATTCATCTCAGCCTCTCTCTCATGTACAAAGTATGTCACAGACCATGTTAAATCTGACTACGGTTTTCTGTAGTAACATGATAGTGTATGAGTCTCTATTCTGCTCTCAAACTGTTGTTTTAAAAGGTGGGCTTGGGCTATATGAGTGGTTGTCAGACTACCAACCTTGTAATTCCCAAGGTTCTGGAAATCTCAGAATCATTTGAAGACAGAGGGAAAGGAGGCGGACCAAGCAGGCAGGATCTGTCATCTTTGGGTCCTTTTACCTTTTGCAAATATCCTTCTTTTGGGTCTATTCCACAGATTTATGCTTCTGCCTAGAACTTCATTTCTGCAGGATACCTTCCATGGCCTTAAAATATTTGAAAATTGTTGGAATAGCTTATTTCTGATGTGTTTTCCAGTTTTCCATGTTTCAGTTTGCTGATGAGGATGACTAGAATGATAGCTAGCATGTATTAATGAAGACGAAGGGAATAACAGGCACTGTGCTAACTGCAGATGCTCTGATTACTACCAGTTTATAGGAAAAATACAGGCTTGTATGAAGGGCACATTACTTGGAAGTTGTCAATGGAGTTGAGAAGTGAATTGAGGTCACTATAATCTACCTACTACATTTCCTTTTTGTTGTGTTTAGGGAGGATAGTTAGCTTTTGGAATGTTCTCCACTTCTGCCCTTTTTGCCTACTTGATGAGAAGACAATGCAAATGACAAAATAGGGCATTGTGACCTTTGCAGAATTGTTCTATTGAGGTGCCTCAGCCAGCTGGTACACCTTCATCTCATCTACAAGCTTAGACAGGGATATTTGCAATGCACATGGCCAGGTAGGTGCTCTTATTTCTCTTGGCTGCTGGATGGAGGCTGGCAGAAAACTGGGATTGATCAGGATTTGAATAAATCTGGCCATCCCAGGCTTTAGCACTCCTGGAAACACCACTGATCTACTGACCAGACCATAGCATTTTCAAAACTCAGTATTGAATTGAATTCAAAAGAACCTATTCCTAACCAGCACACATATCAAGACACACCAGACAAGAGTCTCACTGGCAGTTTTCATCAGAGTAGTTATCTAAGATATTTCCTGAAAATCTAAATAAATAAATAAAAACCAAAATAGAAAACAAAAGGGGCTGGAGAGATGGCTTCGTGGTTAAGGTGTTTTCCTGCAAATCCAAAGGACCCAGGTTTGATTCCCCAGGACCCATGTAAACTAGATGCAGCGGTGGCACATGTGTCTAGAGTTTGTTTATAGTGGCTGGATGCCACGAGCACCAATTCTCTCTCTCTCAGATAAATAAATAAATAAATAAATACCAAACAAGACATTTCCGGAGAATCGTTTCATGATAAGCAAAACTGACTCACAGCCATATTTGCTTAGAACCTTAAAAAGAAACTAAATTGTATCACAAAATCTGTAAATTCCTCATACACAGTGTGGCCAAGATATCTGAGAGAAGATGGTCCTTTTGTCAATAGGGCTCATCAAAGATTCCCCCCTTTGCTGACAAAGACACATGTGTGCTAGACCATGATTAAGAATCAGCCAAGGATTCAGTGGAATCTATTCTGTGAGGCTGATTTTCTTGAAGCCAAGATATAATTTCACTCAGAAGTTGTGAGCTTGATTTTAAAACTCTTGATATTTTCATGGAAAGTATCACTGTACTTTATAGCAATCAATTTTTTAAACTAAGGCAGAGGAGTTGAATAAAGGGGAAATCAGGGCTTTAATAAAGGAAGAAAACACATATGTAATAAAGCATTACAGAAGAGAATACAGTAAATTTTAAAGCTTAAGAAAATAAAACATGTAATTTTTCCTGGTCTTTCTTATTTCCTTCTGCCTCTGGCACATACTTTAGAAGTCCTTCTGCCCACTTACAAATGGCCCCAGCTCCCTACCTTCTGTTATTTTACCTCCCTCATGTGGGAGTGAGGTGATAATGAAATCTCCCAGGCCTGCCCTTGAAAGTAGATAATACCTCTTTGTAGTCCTATGTTTCACCTCTCTTCTGAGCCTTTCAGTGGCTTAAAATAAGGCTCTTCCAAATATGTATAGCAGAAATTAAGCTTCTATTTTTATGGATGAAAACAGGAGGCAGTGACACCTTAGTGAAAGGGGCATTGCTTCTGCTTTATTCATTTCAAAGGTAAGCTTGAGAGGTTGTCATTGTATTTATTTAAAAATAAAAGGAGCTGGGCGTGGTGGTGCACCCCTTTAATTCCATCACTTGGGAGGCAGAGATAGGAGGATTGCTGTGAGTTCAAGGCCATCCTGAGACTACATAGTGAATTCTAGATCAGCTCTGAGCTCTACCTTGGAAAACAAAAATAAATAAATAAATATACAAGTAAAAGTAAAAAAAAGAGAGATTCTCCAGTTATTTCTGAAAAACACAGGGCTAGTAAGAAAGAGAAAAAAAAATAAAGAAATAAAAAGAGAGAGGGGGAGGGAGGGAAGAAGAGAGGAAAGAAGAGAGAAAAAAGGAAAAGAAAGGAAGAGAAAGAAAGAAAGAAAGAAAGAAAGAAAGAAAGAAAGAAGCATTTCCTACATTGAACAAATATAAGATTTCCCCCCTCAACATCTGGAGTGTGCAATAGAATGTAGAAAAGTACATGTGGCCCCATCTTCTGGCAAACTAAATAATAGCAGTAGCAACTAGATTTTTCAGATACGGTTAGTTTATTCATTTTTCTTTTAAGGTTCTATTCAACCTTTGCTGTTTGTCCAGGCTTTCGTCATAAGAGTATTTTTGCTTTGTCAATATCTTCAGTACCCAAAGCAGAAGCAGGAGACTCAAGTGGGTGTCAGGAAGCCTCAATATTTCCCTCACATTGAGCATGTCACAGTTGTATCTGCGTAGACAGCTAACTTTCAAGTAAGTGTATGTGTGTGTAGTTATCTTCTCCACAGAGAAGTGAGCAGTGCCCCTTGGATTAGATGAATGGGAAATATACTAGAGGCCTGAATGCTATATAAAGACATTTTGTCAGCTGCTGCTGGTAACAACCTCTACTCTATGACTCTGGCATATCTGGGTGATTCTCCCGGTTCTACAAGAGTGATAGGTTGTGTGAACAAGCACAGATCATATCTGCTTCTCCACAATGACAGATTGTCCCCTAAGTCGGAAGCTTAATGAATCCAGATTTACCTAGATGTCACCTTGAACCAAGAATTCTGGTTGGCTTTTGGTATTTGTGTGAGAATTGGAGAGCAGAGAGGCAGTGATGAGAAAATATGATGAAACCTGGAGCTTGCAAGTCTCTCCCTATTGGGGTGGGCCTGAGTAGTAGCTGAAAACAGTCATGTCTCCTTCTGACTTCAATTTCTTATTAGGCTTCCCTACAACCCATGGAAACTGAGACCTGTGTATGGTTCAGAGAGTAGACACATTATAAGAAAACTAAAATAAGACAGTGAAATAGAATATTAACTATGCACATAGCCAGTGAAACAAAAGGCATGATGTCACACAGGAATAACAGTGGCATGTTTTCTGGGGGTAACCAAGTGGTCTCTGGTTGGATTTGAGACATACTCCATGGAAGGGAATTCATGCCTGGTAGTAAAATCCCACCTAAAAGGCAACCTACAGAATGGGAGAAAATCTTTGCCAGCTACACATTTGATAGAGGATTAATATCTAGGATATACAGAGAACTCAAAAGATTAAATAATAAGAAACCAAACAACCCAATTAAAAATAGGCTATGGAACTCAAAAGAAGAGATACGGATGGCATATAAACATCTAAAAAAAATGTTCTATATCCCTAGTAATCAGGGAAATGCAAATTAAAACTATGTTGAGGGGCTGGAGAGATGACTTTGCAGTTAAGCGCTTGCCTGTGAAGCCTAAGGACCCTGGTTCAAGGCTCGATTCCCCAGAACCCACATTAGCCACATGCACAAGGGGGCACATGCGTATGGAGTTCATTTGCAGTGGCTGGAAGCCCTGGTATGCCCATTCTCTTTCTCTCTCTCCCTCTCTCTCTCTCTCTCTCTCCCTCCCTCCCTCTCTCCCCCTTTCTCTCCCTGTCTATCACTCTCAAATAAATACATAAAAATAAGCAAAAAACTTAAAAACAACTACTTTGAGATTCCATCTCACTCCTGTCAGATTGGCTACCATCATGAAAACAAATGACCATAAATACTGGTGAGGATGCAGAAAAAGAGGAACCCTTATATGCTGTTGGTGGGAATACAATCTGGTCCAGCCATTGTGGAAATCAGTGTGGAGGTTCCTGAGACAGCTGAAAATAGATCTACCATATGTATGACCTAGCTATACCACTCCTAGGTATATATCCTAAGGACTTGTCTCACTACCTTAGAGATACTTGCTCAACCATGTTTATTGCTGCTCTATTCACAATAGCTGGGAAATGGAAACATCCTAGATGTACCTCAACTGATGAGTGGATAATGAAAATGTGGCACATTTACACAATGGAGTTCTACTCAGTGGTAAAGAAAAATGAAGTTATGAAATTTGCAGAAATATGGATGGATCTGGAAAGGATTGTACTAAGTGAGGTAACCCAGGCCCAGAAAGCCAAATGTCACATGTTCTCTCTCATATGTGGAGTGTAGCTACAAATGATTAGACTTCTATGTAAGTAGGAAGACAACTCAGTAGCAGAGGCCAGTAAGCTAGAAAGAAGATATAAATGAAATAGAAAGGGAGGGAGGGGGGATTTAATAGGATGGTACTGTAAGTAGAAGAACAGATTAATGGGGGTGAAAAGGCCTATGAGAGGTCAGGGGAGAAGAGATTGAGTAAAAGAAAGGTAGAGAGAAGGGCTAATCAAAATCTAAGAGGATATAAATAAGTCATATGGAAACCTACTTTTTTGGACAATGGAATACACAGGAGCTACAGATTGTTACTAGAAAATTTTCAGTGCCAGGGATGGGATACCTTCCAGTGAGTTGTTGGCAGGTCATTGCCAAGGCCCTTGGTTTCCTACCAGGAATAGATGGTAAGACCATATTACTGAAGACTCCACATACTTGGGCTGCAAGGTCACTGAGAAAACTTGCTGGAGCTAAGCTGAAAACCTCCATGTAGACCAGTGGAGGCTGACAAAAAGCTGGAAAAAGCCACGCTGCATGCAGTTTAATGGAGAGAAATCACCAGTGAAGATACTCAACAGTGGACACTGCACACCTTGTATTTGGCCAGATAGCTCAAATGAGCCAATGGGTACAATAGTGGCACATCTATTATGGGGGAAACCAACTGCCCTCTGATTTGACTGGAGGCCCACTCCATGGGAGGGAATACGTCCCTGTAGCTGAAAACCTACAACAGGGGCAGTCATGAGTCCTAGGGGTGCATTGTCTGCTACTGTCTGGCTAAATGTATATACTATGCTCACCAAACTACCCAGTAAGCACTTCTCTTAATGTTCATAACCATATATTAATGCTACTCTCACTTTTGGTTAGAGATTCTTCTCTTTTCAGATGGTAGAGGCCTTGGGATGACTCAGAAGGCACCATGATGCTGAGAAGAAGTGACAGAGGAGTACTCAGCACTGAAATATCTCTATCACACCTTCCAAGGCTCACAGTCCATTGTGGAAGAGGTGGAAGAAAGAATATAAGGGCCAAAGGAAGGGTAGAACTCCTTACAACATATTCCTCTAGACACAAAATGGACTGGATATCCATGACTTCACAGTGCCTGACACTACCTACACAAGACCATCTTAATAGGAAGAAAAGATCATGACATCAAAATAAAAGAGAGACTGATTGAGAGGGGGAGGGGATATGATAGAGAGTAGAGTTTCAAAGGGGAAAGTGGGGGTAGGGAGGGATATTTTTTACAATTATGGAAGTTGTCAATAAAAAAAGTGTATGGTGCCAGGCGTGGTGGCGCACGCCTTTAGTCCCAGCACTTGGGAGGCAGAAGTAGGTGGATGGCCATGAGGTCGAGGCCACCCTGAGACTACACAGTGAATTCCAGGTTAGCCTGGGCTAGAGTGAGACCCTACCTCAAAAAAAAGTCTATGGCTGGAAAGGTCATAGGTCCCAGGGGGGATGCTACTGCTGTTGTTTGTAGAAATGGATACGATATGTCCATCAAATTACCCTATGTTTATGCCTATAAATTAGCATTGCTCTCACTTTTTGTCAGAGATGCTTTTTTTTTTACAGATAGTGATGACTACTGGAGACTCAAAATTCGTCACACAGACAAGATTCTATCCTGTACCCAAGGCTATGGACATACCAATCACTATTTGCAGTCCATATTTCAGCATTTTAATCTTGGGCTATTTGGGGCTCTTTTATGCTGTGCTTAATCTTCTCTACTGCCCTCTGCCTCTGTTCTTCTCCAGGATTGTATAAACTCCATGCTTTGTACTGTCTTACTCATTGACAGGGGACTTTGCTGGAATGCAACTTTTTTTCTACCTATGAGTAAATCAAAGGCTGTGATATCTTTGTTTCCTAGCAACACAGAAAGCATAGTTATATAGCTTCCTTCATTCTTCTGTTGTTCCAACATATTTTCTTTGAAGCACATTATAAAGAATCTTGAAATGGGGCTGGAGAGATGGCTTAGTGGTTAAGCGCTTGCCTATGAAGCCTAAGGACCCTGGTTCGAGGCTCGATTCCCCAGGACCCACATTAGCCAGATGCAGAAGGGGGCGCATGCATCTGGAGTTCCTTTGCAGTGGCTGGAGGCCCTGGCACGTCCATTCCCTATCTGCTGCTTTCTCTCCCTCTCTCTCTGTCACTATCAAATAAATAAATAATATAAAATAAAATTTTAAAAAAGAATCTTGAAATGAAGAGGACTCCATTCTTTAAACCTGAGTCCCCTCTTCTCTATTTCAAGTAGAATCACCTGCACTAGCACCAAACCTCGCCCGGCTACAGAGCTAATGAGACGATATTCAGAGCCACCAGCATCTCCTTTTTTTCCATTGTCTTCGTCTCCTCACAAGGCATAAGGATTTCAATGATTTTTTCTAACCAATAAAGAAAATCCTATTGTCTAGGCAATAACTTCATTATTGATTCAATTATAGCCAATAATATCCCATTTGACAGCAGTATTAACACAAAGTTCATATAACGACCACCAAGCACAGAGGAATTTCATGAGGCTAGAGCTAAACTTTTGGGTGCAAACATACAATGTCCACTGAGATTAATTAGCATTACAAATGGATTATGCATCCTGGCTATCACTGCTGTGGTAATCTGACTTGTCAAGAATCTCCGGGTTGGGAAGTATGGCCTGGATCCCTCAATCTCATCTAATCAAAAAAGTAAAAAGGGCCTAGAGAGATGGCTTAGTGGCTAAGGCATATGCCTGCAAAGCCTAAGGACCCAGGTTCGATTTTCCAGGTCTCACAAAAGCCAGATGCACATGGTGGCACATGCATCTGGAGATTGTTTGCAGTGGCTGGAGTCCCTGGTGCGCCCATTCTCACTTTCCTCTCTGTCTCAAATATGTAAATAAAATAGATTAAAAAAAAAAAAAACTTTAAAGAAAAGTAAAAAGAAGAAAAGGACCAAGTCTTTGGGGTGAGTCAGAAAATGTTTCACAATGGGAATACATGGCCAGTTATTAAGAGGATGCCAAGGAGGGAGAGATCTATTTCCCAGGCCCCCATCCAATGACCCAGTCACCCATACCGTTCAGTTTTTCTTCTAAGGAAATATAGCAATCACAACAACTTGCACTTCTTTCTTCCAAGAAAATCTAATCCCACTGAGTTAAATGTTATTTGATTCCACTTTGTTTGAAGGGAAACAGGAAGTCCTGTACAAAAATTTTCAGAAGCAGAAGAGTTAGCTGACTTCCACACAGTCCCATTTAATTATAAAGGAGGTATATGTTATTTTTTCATTGCTAGGATGAAATACTGACCAGAAGCACCTTATGTAAGGGAAGTGTTTGTTGTGGTTTATAGTTCCAGAGGGTTGACTCCATCATGGAGAAGAAAAGCATGGTCATAGTACAAAACTGGCACCATATCATGGTATTAGCAGGGAGGAAGAAGAGAAGGTTAATGTTAAATTCTCAGCTAGCTTTTACCTCTTCATGAAGTCCAGGATCCCAGCCCATGGAATGATGCCAACATCATTAAGGTGGCTCTTTCTAGCCTCATCTAGAAGATCCCTCACAGACATGACTAGAGATTTGTTCCCATGGTGATTCTCAACATTATCAAGTTGACAACCACAGATGACTCATTACAGGGGGTAAATAAATGTTAAGAATGGTTTGCTGATATGGGTGGGGGACAACGTGCATTTTCAGATTTGACAGGATAGTGTTTTGTGGACTGAGAGCATCTCTGGAACGTGGCTTAATATAGGTAGAAGCCTGGCAGAAATGTTGGTAAAATTTCTCAGCACAGGGCTGGAGAGATTGCTTAGTGGTTAAGGTGCTTGCCTGTGAAGCCTAAGGACCCCGGTTCAAGGCTTGATTCCCCAGGACCCACGTTATCCAGATGCACAAGGGGGCGCACGCGTCTGGAGTTCGTTTGCAGTGGCTGGAAGCCCTGGCGCGCTCATTCTCTCTTTCTCTCTCTCTCTCTGTCTGCCTCTTTCTTTCTCTCTCTCTCTCTCTCTCTCTCTGTCACTCTCAAATAAATAAATAAATAAATAAATAATGAAAAAATAATTTCTCAGCCCAGAGTTCAGGTAAGGACTCTGTACCTGAGTGACAATACATGTATTTATATCAAGCATTTGTAAGTTGTTAAAATCAATACGTAGGTTAATTCTGGTCTATAACGTGTTCCAAAATCAAGCAAAACCTAAACACATTTTAATTTCCCCCTTTTTCTTTGGCCCACTTTCAGAAACTATGTGGAGAGCATCTGTGATTTATTATTTAATGAACTAATCATTGTTTTTAATAAGATATTTTACTATATTCTCTTTCTTTCTTTAGTTTTACTGTTTTATCTTAGATTTATTTTGGTTTGTATTTCTAAGTACCATTTCTAGTAAATCTTTCAACTGTCCAAGTTGGTGATATGTGTCTGTCCTCCTATGCTAGATTGAACAATAGTTTGTATAAGTATAAAATTCTGATGAGATTATTAAATTTTCTTCTTGAACTCAATGTGATGAGTGATAAGATTTATGTTTAATATGATTCTTATTCCTTGTAGGCAAACAGTAAAATTTTTCTTGCTTGGTGCTCTGAAATTTCCCATAGTATGCCTAAATGTTGATCATTTTAAATTCTTCCTGCCAGTATCTAGTAGCTTTTTTTTTAAATCTGAAAACTCACTTTTCTTCAGACTTTATGTTTCTTCTATTCTTAATACTTGGTCCATGTTCTTTCCTTCATATTTCCTCTCAGGACTTCTCATTTCTCTTCTAGTTTATTAAGTCTTCCATTTTCCTTTGTGTTCTTAGAAACATTCTTAAATATATCTTCAGCTTCTATTTCCCTCTCTATTTCTGTGCATTCTCACATTCAGAACTATAATTTTCCTTCTTATTTCAACAATTGTCTACGTATACATATGTCCTCTGGTTAATTATTTTCTTTTGAATGCAATGCCCTCTCTTATTTCTCTATGCTTGGTCCATGCATTCCATTTTCTTAGTTCTCTAAGTACCAATCAAAAAAATTATCAAGATGTATTTTCTATCTTATGTTATTTGATGGGCTTTCTCAAAAATCTAAAGTCTTCATTTTGTAGTGCTTTTTGTAACCTTGTGTTTTTGTTTGCTGACTTGAAAGTTAGAATGTTATGGCTATTGCCAGTGATGACACATGTGAGGTGGAATGGACTAGCCACTGCAGTGTCAGTAGCTCGTATTCTGCCCATGGAGATTTCTCGTTTGTCTGAGTCCTACCAGAGGTTATTCTGCCCCTCATTACCTCCACTTACTACCCTGTCTATGGACAGACTCTCTTGCTACTGCCCTCTACTACCTGCTACTGAGGGATACATTTGGAGGAGAGTGAAGGAGGACATAAGCCATCTGATTTTCCTATTCTGGCATTGAAGAAGTCACCTTGACTATGGAAGTCTCTTGAGACTGTCTTCCGCCTCCAGTATCCAGTCCTGAGCATAAGACCTATGTCTGAAGCTGATCCATGGAGGAAGCAGGGGCCTCCTGGATACACTTAGGCTACAGAGTCATCTTTCTACAGGTGCCATCCGCTCTAAGCCTCTCTGAAATCCTTTCTAATTTTGTGCTATGTAGAGTAGTCTTCATTTTCTATCTCTGTTATGAATAAATTTATTCCAAGTTTTTGGAGTAGGAAATTTTAGCATCTGTTTCATTTATCATCTTAATACCATCTCCTATCCTAAAATTAACTTGTAAGCATTTTACTGATTCATAGTTGTACAAGAACTATACGCATAAGGGTATACATCAAATTTATCTGTACATGAGTAAGTAATGTTTCAATTAAATTATATAATGACACTGAGAAATCACTGGATTTTTACAGTTTATCTTGGAAATACTGTTGAATATATGTGTTTTAGAAATGTCCTCAGTTTTAAAACAGAGAGGAAGGGTCTGAACATACAACTCCTAGCTGTAGAAATGCCAGTGCCTGCTCTTTTCTGGAATGGCTCCTATCTTCAGGCTGTTACAGTCTATTTTGCTTCTGCCAACCTGAGGCTGAAGGAAGGGACAGAGAAGACACTCAGCCCAACATTGCTTACACAATACTTTGTAGTGTGTCAGGTGATATGTTCTGTTGATTTGTCCTGACCAATAATAGTCATGATGTTTTGATGCCAGTTTCATGCCACTGTCCTCCTTTGCAGATGACAGAAACAAAGGGCAGTAGTGATCCCACAGTCCAACAAGTTTCTACTGCTGTTCTCAACCATGGAGTCAAAATCCTTTGTAGGATAAGTCAGTTAGTGTCTAAGACTCTAGTCAGGATAGAATCTAAGCTTCATGGTTTCATTCTTGAGACAAACTGGGTTGGCCACTTTTGTGAGCTCTTAACTCTCTTGTTGGAATGGTGCTGAAGGATGAAGGAGTGTCTATAAGTTTGTTAAGGCTGAAAAAACAATGTGCTATTGATTAAGTGACTTAAACGACAAAACTTACAAAACTTCATTTGTCCTTTCTGGAAGAAAGAATTCTAGATCACGGTATCAGAGAAGTAGTTTATTCTGGGGCCTTTCGCCTTTGAGGTGGCTTGTAGGTGGCCATCTTCTACCTATGTCCTTATATTATCTGACCTTTCAGCATGTCTGTCTATTAACCTTCCCTCCTTTTAAAAAACTTTATTTGTTTATTTATTTGCAAGGAGAGAAAGAGAGAGAGAGAGAAGAGAGAAAAGAGAAGAGAGAAGAGAGAGGAGGGGGTGGGAAAGAATGGGCAAGCCAGAGCCTCTATCCACTGCAAAAGAACTCCAGATATATGTGCCACCTTGTTTACCTGGCTTATGTGGGTGCTGGGGAATCATACCTGGGTCGTTCAGCTTTGCCAGCAAGGGTCCTAAGCTCTGATCCATATCTCTAGCCATAATTAAAAAAATTATTTGCAAGGAGAGAGGGAGGGAGGGAGGAAAGGCAAGAATGGACATGCCAGGGTCTCCAGCCACTGCAAAAGAACTCCAGACACATGTGCCACCTTGTGCACCTGGCTTACGTGGGTACTGGGTAATCAAACCTGGGTGCTTCAGCTTGCCAGCAAGGGCCTTAATGTCTGAGCCATATCTCCAGCCCTAACTAAAAAAAAAAACTTTATTTATTTATTTATTTATTTGTAAGGGGAGAGAGAGACAGAGAGAGAGAGAGAGAGAGAGAAGGGGAGGGAGGGAGGGAGAGAATGGGTTCCCTCCTTTCAATAACACTCATCATATTGGGAAAGGATCCACTCTAACTACCTTTTTACTTGAATTAGCTTTGTATTCAAATATAGTCTCATGCTTAGTACTGAGTTTTGGGATTTCAACTTATGAAATTTGGGGGTTACCATCTGGCTTACAACAGTGGGGATTCTGTGACTATGATGGTGGTCATCTAGTTTC
The DNA here is from genome assembly GCA_036346955.1 of Dipus sagitta. NCBI lineage: Eukaryota > Metazoa > Chordata > Mammalia > Rodentia > Dipodidae > Dipus > Dipus sagitta. The sequence goes on from CM070781.1 coordinate 10,796,325, forward strand.
AGCAGAGATTATCACTGAGAACAGCTTTTTATAAGGGCCCCTAGGATCCAAACTCAGGTTCTTATGATTGCGAGGCAATTATTTTAACAATTGAGACACTGCCCAAGTTCCATGGTCTGAAATTCTTGATCTGCCTTTCTCAGCATCATTAATGCTTGGATTACAGGTGCCCATCACCATACCCAGCCTATATAATGTCTCTTTTTTGAGGAAATCTTCATTCAAATTGTTCTTGATATTCACATATCTCATATTTGCTAAAGTTAATAGATGGACCTTGGAACTAAACAGATATCACTTTGAAACTCAAGTTTTATACTTTTCAGTGAGCAGCTACCCAAATCTCTGTTTCCTCATTTTAACTATAGTGATAATTATATATAAGTATATTTCATGTGTACATGCAAACATATGATGTACAAAATTGATTACATAAATATTTTATTAAAATATATCTTATATTTAAAATATAGACTAAGATATACTTAAGTATACTCATTTTAATTCTAACATTTTTGAGTTATTATGAGTAGTAAATAAAATCAATATATTTAAAAATCTGTATAAATGATAGTTGTTATTTGAGAAATGTGGTGAATGTGTCTTATGTACTGTATATCAGAAATGTAAAAATACAGGTAAACTTCCTATCCTGAATAAACCCACCACATACAAGGGAAACCACCAGCCACTGCGACATGCGCTCTGAGAGAAGTGAGAAGTAGCAACCAGGAAAACACAGAGGGCAAGGCATCCCTGCAAACTACGAGGGCTCATGGAGCAGATGATCTCTATGCTGAACTTTAGAGGAAAAACCAGAGTAAAAGGAGAAAGAACTACAGACACAGCACATGTGAATCCAGAGTGGGAGAACACAGCCTTCCCAGGAATCAAAGCTCGTCCTTATACTGGGAGGATAGTGTGACGAAAGCTGAAACCAAAGCAACAGGGAGCAGGTCCTGAGTTTCCCCAGGGCTGAGGCTGCCTTCAAAGATAGTGATTCATGTGGGAAACTGGGTCAGGGCTGCGTCTGGGGAGGGTGAAGCTCAGTGGCAATCTGTGTTACTGTTCTTGTAAAACAAAAAATTAATAGTGTGAGTGTCTTCCTGTACTCCTGGCACATGTTCTCAACTTGGTCTCTCATTTAATTACCTGCAGAACGCACGAGCATCAACATGATTTCTAGCCCCACCTTTCTTTGTGACTCATCGTGGGAATTTTGAGCAGCAACCTTTTGTCACTCCAAGCCTTCCTCAGATAAGGCACCAGGAGAGACTGGATAGAAAGTGGATGTCACCAAGACTCTTTGTGGGTCATATCTCTCCCCTTGTCTTATTTTTCAATTTTTTCACTTTTCTTTTCAACTTTCCTTTGACTTTCTAAAAAGCCTTTTATTAGTCTTTCAATGTAACTCAGAGACTAATACAAGTTTCTTATTACACAAAACAAACTGAGGTTCAGAAGCAAACATTAAAATTTTTTTTAATGTTTTATTTTCCTTATGTATTACAGAAAGAGAGAGAATGAGAATGGGCATGCCAGGGTCTCTAGTTCTGCAAATGAACTCCAGACACATGCTCCACCTTGTACATCTGGCTTACATGGGTCCTGGGGAATTAAACTTGAGTCTTTTGGCTTTGCAAGCAAGCACCTTAACCACTAAGCTATCTCTCTAGCCCCAGAAGCAAACATTTTTAAAGCACAGCCTATGTGCTGTTTTCACAACTGCCCTGTTATTTCCTTTTAATAGATGAGCAAACTGATTTTCAGAATTATCAAGTGATTTGCTCATTACTAGTCTCATTCTCTGCCTTCAGATGGAGAACATGACAGGTTCTCACTACAGAAAGTAAGTGGCAGTGATCATCCCTAGCCCAAGGTTAAATATGGTGGACTGTATCGACTGACTTTTCATTTACCATTTGACTGGATTTAGGGGAGCCACTGGGGGCTCTCCAGGTCTTGTAGAGAAGGAGTGAAAATTTGTGAGGAAACGATTACATGGAGCAGAGCTGCTCCCACTCCAGCCTCTCCACAGCCTACCACTAACTTAACTATCCCTAGGACAAGAACCATCAGCAAAGCTTTGTAGTTTTATGTCACTAAGATGTGGGGATTGTTACAACCATAAACTAAAGCAAGATTTGTATTAGTAAACTAGTACCTGAGTGATGCTTCTATACAAAGGTGCTGTCAGTATAATTCATGACATCCCATGGAAACTCCCAGCAGTAGACTGCACAAGTGACTGAAGATGGGGGAAGTGGCTGTCCACAGAATTCTCAGAGGAGGTGAGTTTGGAAGGCTAAACATTGAATAGTGCCCCCAACCACCATCAGACAGAAGTTTCTCTAGGGACCAACATCTTATCTGTGCAGTGGGAAATCGTGTTAAATCTTGGTTTTGCTTTCTCCTAACTGGATGAACTTGTGGACTCAAGCTTCAGATTTGCCATCTGTAAAATAGGACAAAATATCCCTCTCCTAAGGTTGTTGTTTTATGAAGATTAAATGAAATAATATTTACTATGTATATAAAAAGGCCTTTTATAAACATTATTATCACTATTATAGCCATAAGAAATTCAGTCTTTCATTGATATAAACACAACTAAATTGTTTATCTTATTCCCAAGTATGTGTCCATGTTATTGTCATGCATGGATTTACCTCAATTTATTTTTCAGAGAATAATCAAAACTTGAATTTGAAGTGTGTCATATAGAAGACTCCACCTATGGGGCTTCATCTAATTCACTCTTCAAACTTGAATTTACAGCTTGTTTCATACTAAAGAAGTGATTAAATGGTGGTCTTGGCCAAGGAAGAAGTTATTTTTATAATGAACTTTTTTATGTAGGCTGGTAGTGAGATCTCTGAGATATTTGATCTATGGGGATTTTGAAAGGCAGTAACCCCAACTAGCATTTTACAATTACATTTACAATGTACATTTTCTCAGCAAATAATAAGTGGTTCAGTACAATCTCTACCAATCATTAATCAAATTGATGGGAATGAGATGATATTGACAACTGAATTTCATTAGTAAGTAAATTAACAAAGAACACATTCTTGTGTGTGTGTGTGTGTGTTTTCCCTGAGATACGCTTGTTCCTCATTCTTGCCTTGTCAGAACAGGAAATGTGCAGAACTGAATGCTTCTACTTACAATGAAAGGCATCTGGGGTGCATTTAGTTCCACTTCCCACTTTTCAGATGTAAAAGAAAAGGTTTTATCATTGTCATACAAGGTGATATTTACAATTAGCTTTTGAAGACTGTCATCATTTTCTGTATGATAAAAAAAATCAGACAATTAAAGCTCACAACTGCTGAATGAATGGACTCCTTTGGATCACAGAAATTACTATGTAGAAACAATGACCCAGGTTCCAAGCATTTTTTCTGGGCTTGTGATTAAGCAGTATTTCCAACCCCTTTGCAGCGGCAGTTGGCCATGTAACTGAACTCTAACCTGTGGACTGTGAAGGAAGACAACAATTCCAGGTCCACATGTGATCTTCCATGCTCCTCTTCCCAGGTAGCTGTGTGGAAATAGAACACACATGAATCCAGACTCCATGAACAAAGACTCTGGAAGCGCACATGATCAGAGCCTGAGGTTCTTGATCTTACTTATAGAGAAGAGTTGCCTGCTGATTAAAGCAACTTGTTATGGATGGTCTAAAATAAGAAACAAATTTCACCATGTTGTATCCATTGTAATTTTGAAATTTCTTTTCTAAAGCAATATTAACCTTAGACAAAACATAGTTTAATGACAACTTAATAATGGACAAGGCATGATGCTAAAAAAGATGCTTTTGGCTGGGCATGGTGACTCATGCCTATAATCCCAATTCTCTGGAAGCTGAGGCAGGAGGATTACAAGTTTGAGACTAGCTCAGGCTACATACATAATAAATTCCAGGCCACACTGAGTGTTGCTGTTACCTGCTCATTGCTGTGGTGAAACAAAGCACCCAACCAAAAACAGCTTGTGGGAGGAAAAGGTTTATTTTGGCTTACAGACTCAAGAGGAAGCTCCATGTTGGCAGGGGGACAGGCTGGACTTTACCTCCTAGTCAATATCAGGTGAACAACAGCAGCAGGCAAGTGTGCCAAACTCTGGAAAGGTAAAGCTGGCTATAACACCCACTATGCCCACCTCCAACAATACACCTCTTCGACAAGGCTCCAATTCCCAAATTCCCCCCAGCTGGGGATGTAGCATTCAGAACACATGAGTTTATGGAACACCTGACTTAAACCACCACACTGGGTGACTTAGTTATACCTTGCTAAGAACAAAAATAAATAAATGTAAGAACTCATTTCCTGAAAAGTTACTCTCATATAAGATGAACATGCAGAGGGGAGGAATAAGTTGATCAATGGCTACAATGTTATTGTTTGAGAGGATAAATAAGTTGAAACAGGGTGAATTTTATTATGATATAATTATAATCACTATTTTTTTAATTTTTTTGTTCCTTTTTATTTATTTATTTGAAAGCAACAGACAGAGAGAGAAAGAGGCAGCTATATATAGAGAGAATGGGCGCGCCTGGGCCTCCAGCCACTACAAATGTACTCCAGATGCGTGCGACCCCTTGTGCATCTGGCTAACATGGGTCCTGGGGAATCGAGCCTTGAACTGGGGTCCTTAGGCTTCACAGGCAAGCGCTTAACCGCTAAGCCATCTCTCCATCCCTCACTATATTTTAATAATACAATAATAATATTGCATTTTGTATTTGAAAATAGCCAAAAGAAAGGAATCTGGATGGACTCATCAAAAGAAATAGTAATTGGCTTGAAGTGATCAATATCCAAGTTAATATCATCAAAATATCACATGGTACTTAAGAATATGCACAATATTACAAGTCAGTATTTAACTATACAAACAAAAATTTAAGATATGATCATGAATTTAGAGTTTGGACTGTTTTATACAGCATTAATTGTATGAGGGTCCTGATATGAACCGAAATGGTGTAATGGATCAAAAGAGAATCTAAAGAATGGTAAACATGAAAGGATGTGAAAATTCAGAGAGCAAATAAGTTGCCCCACTGAGTTATGAGGGACAATTTTCAGGAGGAGAATCAGAGCAGCTTCAGATGGGGAGGATGGGTGGACGCAAAGCAAACCTTAGGAAACAACAACAAAAACAAGACAGAGGCATTATGTGTGCTTTAGAGGTTTGGAGCTTGGACACATCTGCTGATGAAGTGGGAGGATGGACATAAGTCAGTGACAGGTTCATGGATCTCAGCATCCTTCACAAGTTTGACTAAGGGTTTCACAAACACTGACATACTGAGAAATTCAGAAAATTAATGATGGCCATACCCTCAGTGTTTGATGACATGACTAAAGCTCAGACCACAGAGAATTTCATCTCTGAGAATTGGTTCCCAAATTCCAAGGTTGACACAGAAAATTAGAGGCGAGGTACAAGTTAGCAAAGAATACCCAGAATCTGTCCACTCTGCTGAGGCTCCACTCCCTGAAAATGGTTGAGGAGAAACTGCACCAGTGAGCTTTTCAATTTTGTTGCATTCACATTTTGCTCAGGGGGAGTTTGTGGTGATCCTTTTTGTTCCTATAGAAATACAGATGGAAATATCAAGGTTGTTGTTGAGTGTTTTGACAGAGAAGTCACACTGGGAAATGGAGTGCTTTGAAATCAAGTCATCTCGAAAAAAAAAAAAAAAAATCCTGCAAAGTCAAAGCTTAAATAAAGCTAGAAATTTTTCAGGTACTATTCACAGCCTGACTTAGTAGATTCTCTTCCTAAGTTAAAAAATGAGGAAAAGTATTCCTTTGGGTATATCTGTCTTTAAAGTTTGTTTATCTCTTTCACCATTTTTGTAGTAAACAGGAAGATCTCATGTCTTAAGTCTATTGTTTATCAGTACAGCTGGAGAAAAGACAGATATCTAACTGCTCACTCTGTTAGTGCCAAACCTGGCCTCTTCTAAATGACATAGTTCTCCAACAGCAAAGGTGCCACTCAACAGAAAAGCCAAGCAGGAAAAAGATGGTGAAAAGTAAAATTTTAGCTGGCTTTAAAGGTAATCCAGGCTTATATTATATCCTCCTTGATAAAGCGAAAAGGTTTCTCACTGTGCTCAAAGTTAAATTCCCTGTAGGGACATCAATCTCACATGCCCATTGTTTGAGAGAATAGCCACCAACATCCACACCACATTCATGCAGTTCTAGAAAATGCTATGTAGCTGGGAGAGCAAGAAATCAACAGTCTTAACAAGCAATGAGTGGGCCCTGCGAGCTACGCAATTGACCAGCCAGGCAAGATTGTCCCACCAGTGATACTTAAGTTATGGAGGTAATCAGCTGCTTTCTGATTGGATTAGAGGCCTACTGCATAGAAGGGAATGTACTACTGGTACTGAAAAATCTCCTCAGATGCCTATGGCTGAGGATGTCATAGGCCCTAGGGGGAAAGGCACTACTGTTGTTTAGCTAAATGGTTATGTTGTGCTGGTAGACAGCTTTAGGTTTGCTGAGGTGAATTTCCAAACCAGGCACAGTTATGGAGGAAGGGATATTTATTGATGCTTACAGATCCAAGGGAAGTTCTATAACAGTAGAAGAAGCTGGCCCCCTCTTAAAGGACCAGGCAAAGAGAGATTAAGCTAAAAGCCAAAAGCAAGACCACCCAGCACATGTCAGGAACTTCAGGAGGAACTCAAGCACTTTGTATATCTTTAGGTTGGAATGTCAAATCCAGCACCACACCTTAGGGCTGTACTGCCCAGTGACACCTCTTCCAGCCAGGTGGCTGGAAATCCAAGAAGTTTTAATAAACTCCTGAATCTACTGTGGGGCATTTATTCAAGCTCTCATATGTGCCCATCAAGTTGCCTTCTAAATGCTCATGTTTATACAGTAGTACTACCGTCACTTTTGATCATATAAGCTTCTTTTCCTAGATGGCAGTAAGTACTGGGGAGACTCGAAACAAAGTTTTCCCAGAATATTGTAACATTATGTATTGTGATATTCACATATGTATAATATCTGTAAGTGAACAGGTTCTAATCTTCTCAAATCTCTTTTCTTTCTAGACATAATCTTGAAATAATCTCAAATAACAATTTGTTTTTACTAATTCCATTCAGTTTAGATGGATCAGATTAACATACAAATGTAAATTTAGGATTAATGAATATATTACATGTTTTCTTATGCTATTTGTGCTTGACACCTCTACTGATGCATTGAATATTTGGTTATACTCAATCTAGATGTACAGATGAGGGAGAGTAAGGCTCCAACACCAATGGTGTTAAAGCTTCCCCTTTTCCTCTGTATTTTAGACACAGGCCTCCCAGTGGCCACACACTTGACCTTTGCTTTCTCTCTATTCACTTTGCTATCACATGGCCCCTTTCTGATGTGGATTGTTTCCAGAAAGTCAAACTATACTTGCTCAATCTCATGATGTGGTTTTGCAAGTGAGACTTCTGGTCCCTCTCCCAAAGATTGGCCCATACTTCCTTTTTCCTAAATGTTTCATAATCAAGACATTTCATCAAATGCTAAGGGAATGCCAGTATTTAGAACCTGCTTTGTGTCTTCTGAGGACAGTGAAGATGCATTTTCAATGTCATGGCAGGTTGCTCAGGAGACCTGAAAGCAATACCCTTCCTGAGAGAAATTAGAAAATCAGCTCTATCCCTTCCCACATAGTCCTGCTGTAACATAAGACTCAAGGTCACCTCAGACCCTATTATTCTGCTTCTGTAATGGTAATGATAATGAAAACACACTTTTAAATTTATTATACTTCTTTAAATTTGTTACACATTTTTTTAGAATTTTTCACCTATGATCTTCTGAATACATAGCTGGTAAGGAAGACAGAGCTTGGGGGAATCAAGTGTGGTCCCAGCCGGATCTCAAAGTTAAATGAAATTTCACATAGGAGGTGAAAGATATAAACTAACTTACGATCTGTCCTTCTGTCGTTGATACCAAAGATGATTTCCTGGAGAGCAAAACAGCTGTCGGGACTAAGAACTGGGAAACATGATATGCGTGAGTTAAGAGGAAGGGTAGGGGAAGATGGAACTTAGGTTATAGGTATCCCTGTCCTTGTAATCTATGAAATTCATGAGGTTCTCAGAAGAAAAGTGGAGTCTTAGGCTGGGGACATGAGTCGGTGGATAAAGCACTTGTCCCATAAGTGTGAGGACCCGACTTTGGATCCCCAGATCTCATGTAATGCTTGATGGGGTTACACACATCTGCAATCCCAGAGCTCCTAAGGCAAGATGGGAGATGGAGAAAGGAGAACCCCCAGGAGTTCTAGGGCCAGATAGCCTGGTGTATACAAAATGAATGACAAGAAAACCTGTGTCAAACAAAGTAGATGAGAGGACCAACACCCAAGTTGAGTTGAATATATCCCCTTTGATTACATAATCATTATAAAGGCTTCACAAAGATGTTTCAAAGCTTTATTTAATCCAGAGACTTTCAAGCATTTTGGCCACAGATATTGTTCTTCCTTGTGTAGCTCTCTATGAGAGTTCTGTGATATATACTCTGGAGGAATGGTGCTTTGAAGTTAGGAAAAGTGAAGTAGAGGCTGACCTACATTTTGGCAAGTGAAAGGAGACATACCAGCACTCCTATCAAACATAAGAGGTTAATTTACAATGTCCTTCTCAGAGACCATTTTAAAAATACAGCATATGTGATGAAGTGTCTAGATGAAGTTAATGATGTTAGCAATTTACTTTGAAAAGTGTCAAAAACAAACCGAGTTGATAGATGGATAGCAGGAGGATGGATGAAGGAATGAAAAACAAACCAAGTTGATAGATGGATAGCAGGAGGATGGATGAAGGAATGAATATGTAATAAAATAAATATAACAAAATGTTAATTGTAGACTCTATATGTGGTAGGTATACTGGCTATTCACTGTAATTTTAAACATCTTTGAATGTTTGACCATATTTCAGGTTAAATGTTGCAAAACTTGAATGCATATTCAGTCAACACTTGCATAAAGTAGGGCTTAGTTTCTACTTCTTAGGAGAAGGACTGGTTGGATTTTTAGCTTTCTATTATATAGTCCTTATCTGTTGGCCTGGAGCCAAGTACTAGGCTGAATACATTACTTACATGTATCGTCTCATGTTTCAAACCAATATGAATGGAAGTTTAAGTACATCCATTTTAGTGATGAGACAATTGGGACTTAGTGAAGTCGCATTATAACAAAATTCACTCTTGATAAGCATTTTTACTTAATTTTTTAAATAAAAAAGCAGGCATAAAATACAATTACAATGCTACAAAGATGCTACAAGTTTTAAAAAATCAAGAGGGGTATGCTTTTTGTTTAGGCAACAGCTGATCAGTATGATTATCTAATCCATGCAGTTCATAATACATTACAGTTCCAAACAAAAGTCACCACCAGGAGGAAATGCAGGTGAGGCATGACACTTGCACTGTCACACAGTGCTCTTCAAAGTGCTTTACTATTGGCAGTGACACCTCCACAGGCCAGGAAAGCTGAAGCTACTTTCAGGTAAGTAAGGAAAGTCAGCTGCTAAGCATTTTTATGCTAAGTGTTGAAGGTCCCAAAATAATCATTCCCCCCTCACATCCCATTCCTCATGCAGGTAAACTTGGCAGTACCCATTCTCTCTCCTCTTACTCCTCTGTGTCAGTTAGCTTTCTACCTCTGTGACAAAATGCAGGAGATAATAAACTTATAAGGGGAAAAGGTTTATTTGAGCTCGTGGTGTCAGTGCAGGTCACTTGGCCTTGTCACTCTAGTACAGCCATCAGGAGTGCACACTGGGAGGTCTGTTCACCCCGTGGAAGCTGGGAAGCAAATAGAGGAGGATAACAGCATCCTCACAGTGCCCAGACCATTAGGAGATACTCAAATAAAACCCATGGATTGCCCTCATTATCAGCCTTTTTTATAGTTTGGAGGAACTAATCATTTATGGTGAGAAGTAGAATTGGTTAGTTTTCTACCTCTGAAGAGCTAAGATTTCCAGAAAGGTGGAAGAGTTGGGTGTTGTATGTGAATTGTGGTGATATAATGGGGTTTCTGGAGTTCAGGAAGAGTCCTTAAACTCCAAGTCCTGAGTTTGTGTCTGGTGTTTACAAAAGAATTGGAACAAAACATGATGTATCAGATTGTTTCAAGTTCGCTGAGATGAACTTCCAGACCAGACACAGTTATGGAGGAAGGGATTTATTGAAGCTTACAGATCCAGGGGAAGTTCCATAATGGCAGAAGAAACTGGCCTGCTTTCACAGGCCCAAGCAGAGAGAGAGTAGTACAAGCCTAAAGGTCAAAAGCCAGAGCACACTTCAGGAACTCCAGCTAGGCACAATTTGCATATCTTTAGATTGAAATCTCAAACCCACCACCACACTTTAAGATCCACACAATGGCATTGCCTCCAGCCAGATGGCTAGAGATGCAAACTACAAACAAATAAACAACTGAATATATTGGGGGCCATCTATTCTATTCAAACCACCACACATGACTGAGAAGAATAATTGTTAAATTATTACATCTTTGTTCAGGAATATCAAAGGTACAGAGTAAGGGGGAGAGTTTGGGAACCCATGAAGGGAAAATGTATACACCCACATGGTCTGAGAGCCCATGTGAGAGTTGAGCATACATTTGAGAAAAAAAATGTGAAAATGGATTTTTCGCTTTACAGTAGAAAAGTGCAGAGAGCATGTGGAAGGCAGGAGGAGATAAAAGTAGGGTTGGGGACTCTCCGCCCACATCTCAGCCCAACCAGGCTGAGAGGAGGAAGGCTCACCAGAGCAAGGACTTGAAAGCTCAGGAGAGGTGCAAAGCCAAGGAGAAGGCTTGCCCACCTGGTAAGGATCCATTTAGAATCTTATTGTGGTGGGCTTTACCTTCAGGCTAAGGTGAGCCTCAGAGAGGGCTGATTGGTCTGGGCTAGGGGCTAGCTCAAGAAGAGGCCACCCATGATGTCAAGTTTAGGGATGAGCTTGACCAACCAGAATTCCAGGATCACATATAAGCCTTAATTTAAGGAAAGGTGAAATCCTTTGCAGAGAAGAACTCAGCTATTTGTGGAAAAACAGATTAGGCAAAAGATAAGGAGTCAGATTCTTCTCTGATTTCTAGCAAAGTAGAGACTGCAAGGGCAGACCCAAAAACACTGCTGCTGTTTACTTTCAGGGCTCAGTGACCATATCTGTCTCAGTGTGGGTGATAGAAACTAGACAGAAACAAAATGTTGCCCGGTAAGTTTCGGATACACATAGGAAGAAAAGGGCTTTTGAAAAGTCTGTGGTAGCATGTGAGATTTCTTTAATATTCTTTGAGAACTATAATATAAAAGTTACTATTCTTTGTTTTCTGAATATCTTGACATGTTTTTTGAATGTGAAATTTCTTTGCCCTGTCTTTCCAGTGGCATGTCTAGGCAGCAGATTGCATTACTGAACAGCCCTCATAGGGAGGCATATCTCAGATAGATCTGCTGAAGCGGGTGATACAATTCTCTTTATGTGGTGAAGGATCCAAATCACTGGATCACATGCAGGGTAAGATGAATGGAATGTTGGCACAGAGCTGACAGTGGCATGGAACAGATGTCTTTGCTTCTCATGGAAATGTGAACACAGGTAAGTCACCTAACTGCTCTGTTTATCAGCCCATGATATCAATCAAAACAGTTTTCCATGCTGAGACCTTTGACTATTCTGGGGGTTCCCAGAGTAGATATTGTTGTTTTCAGTCTTAAAATGTCCCTCACAGGCTCATGTGTTTGAACACTTGGTCCAATGGTAGTGATGTTTGAGGGGATGGTAGAACCATTAGGACATAGGACAGAATTTGAGGATAATCCTGACCCGGCTTCTGGCTCTTCCTCTGTTTTCTGCCTTGCCATGATGGGAGAAACAGCAGCTTTATGCTCTAGCCACCACCCCTTCTTCACAGGAAAAAGTGAACCTGCACCAAAACAAACCTTGCCTCCCTTTCCTCCAGATGTTGTCCCAGCCAGGAATTTTGTCACAGTAGTAAGACAATTAAGATCAACGTGAATGGACAGGCCTGCCTGAAGGCTAATAGAAATGTGTCACTGACAGTCTATACATCTAGAGACAATCCTGACCTCAGCCATTATGCAAGAAGATCAGGGTTGAGCTTGGGCTGTTTCAGCCCTCAAGTCTCAAAGGATATATGAATCTTTAGCCCAGCCAGTGAAAGTCCCTGGTTTTAGGACTTTATTTAATTTTTTTTTACTGTTTAAATATTTTTATTGGGAACTTTAATATATGAACATAGAGCAAACTGGTTATATTCCCATTGAGTTATCCTCTTTTGTCCCCCTCCAGCCCCCATCCTGTTGAAGACCCTATTAGGTGGATGTACAGGTAATCACTGTGAGATCATAAATGCACTAGTCAGATCCTATGGAGAAGACAATGCCTCACAGTGAGCTTTCCTATATTCATTCCATTACCTCTCCCAGAGCGATCCTGAACCTTAGAGACAATGGTAGTAGTCCTAGTGTTGATCTCTTTCCATCCTCTGAATTTCTTCACTGAGGAGTTTTGACTCTCCTCAATGTGTACTATCATGTTTCTGGAAGAGGTTTTCAAGCTAACAGTGAGAGTAGCACTCATATTTAATCCACCACTTCCTCTGTAATGTTGTCTGGGCCTCAGTAGGTGTGATAGAGATGACTTCTCCCATGGTAAGCAGTCGACTATCTTGTCATTCTGATTGGTGTCAGGTCTCCTATATTTGCCACCGTCTATAAAAAGTAGTCTGTAGCCAAGAGTGAGGGCAACATGGATCAGCAGGGATAAACAGAATTTAGAAGACTTTTTGATGGCCAAAACATCTTGTCTTTTTGGCCAAAGAATAGTGGAGGTTTTCCTGTAGTGTCTATGACCTTTCAGGCCATAGGCTTCTAACCTGGCTCCTTGCATCACTTTTGCCCCAGAGTATCCTCCTCCCCTTTCCTCTACAATGAGTATATTGACTTTACCTTATTTTTAAATACTCTGTGTATTTAACATTGTGAAGATGGCAGTCCTACCAAAGGCAATATACAGATTTAATGCAATTCTAATTAAAATCCCTGCAGTGTTCTTTACAGATATAGAAAAAAATGATCCAAAATTTCATATGGAAAGGCAGAAGGCCTCGCATATCCAAACATACCCTCAGCAAAAGAAATACCTCTGGAGGCATCACCATACCTGATCTAAAGCTATATTACAAAGCCATAGTAATAAAACAGCATGGTGCTGGCATAAAAACAGGAGTATAGACCAATGGAATAGACTTGAAGACCCGGACTTTGGGTCAAGCAACTATAGCTACTTGATATTCGATAAAGGCCCGGACAATATAGGCTGGAAAAAAGACAGCATCTTCAACAAATTGTGCTGGACAAACTGGATAACCATATGCACGAAACTGAAACTTGATACACACATTTCGCCATGCACTACACTCAAGACCAATTGGATTAAAGACCTCAATATAAGACCAGAAACTCGAATACTACTGGAAGAAAATTTAGGAAGTACTTTCCATGTCATAGGAGTGGAAAAAGACCCCAGCAGCTCATGATATTAAACAGTCACTCAACCAATGGGATCACATGAAGCTGAAGAGTTTCTTTACAGACAAGCACACAATAAGCAAAGCCAATAGATTACCCACAGAATGGGAGAAAATATTTGCTGGTTATCCAACTGACAGAGGCCTAATCTCTAAAATCTACAAAGAACTCAAAAATATTTATTTTTGTTACCCTTTTTATATTTATTAATTAGCACTATAGAAATCTACTTTTTTGTTAGCTAAAAGATATAACTCTAGCTGGGCATAGTGGTGCACACATTTAATCCCAGAATTTGGGAGGCAGAGGCACGAGGATCACTGTGAGTTCAAGGCCAGTCTGGAACTACAGAGTGAGGTCCAGGTCAGCCTACACTAGAGTGAGACCCCTACCTTTAAAAAACTTTTTAAAAGGGATATAACGAGAGAGGGAGATAGAGAGAGAAAAGACATGAGTGAGTTTGGGAAGAAGTACTTGTTGGTAGAGAAGCTTCACCATAAGTCCATAGGCTGGTCATTCCCCCTCCCTCCCCTGGCCCCTCTCTAGGCTTCCTAGCCTCCACAGACAAAATTTTATTATTTTTTTGACATGGGACATACTTATACTGAAAGTTATGATATTTCTTAGCTAAAATTTCTTTATTTGCTTGACAAATACACATACTAAAAGTTATCTAACTAACCCTCAAATTTAGCTGTGTTTTCTGTAATTCATTTGCTAAGTCCAACAACCTTATATTTAAGTCCCTTAAGTTCTCTGATTGGCAATTTCCTTATCTATGGAAAGGTCTATCTCATGAGTTCCCAGGATAGATTCCTTAGGTAGTTGTGGAACAGTTTACTTCTAAAGTAGAAACACAGGAAACAAGACAGTCTGCACAGGACATGAGGTGAGTGTTTTCATGTTTTACTGCCTTTCTGAAGCACAATCCAGATGGATTGTTCTTTTATCAGATAGAAACCTATGAGGCACAGGTGGGTACAGTCACTTAATGCATCTATTGAGTTCCAGCTGACTGCCACCCCAACTGCTGGCACACAAGAGTCTTTGCTGAGATTTGTCCTCAGCTGACAGGAGGTTCCTTCTGGCAAGGATGGGAGGCTTTGCTGGTGTATTCTTCCTCATGACTCCCTCCACCTCATGCCTCTTCCACCCAAGACATTGACTAAAAAAACCCACAGATCTGCCTAACTGAGCAGCTCCTTTCTCTGGGACTTGTTATCTCTCAGGCCAGAGTTCTGGGGAAACTGATGAAAAATGATGTTTAGATCACATTGGACACTATCATAACAACAGTCCCATGAATATTTAAGTTGACAAAACATTATAGCCTTGGTAGTTTTCAAAATGTTTCAACTGCATTGTTTCTAAGGATTGTCGTAAGAGGGGGAAAGTAATATTTGGTCTTGGATCTTAAAAAGAAACCTAATATTTTATCCAGTCTCTCACTTTATCCTCCTAGTAACTGGGAGTGAAGTCTACAAACTGTGCTTTGATGCATTGAAACTTCAAGATTCCTTTCTCAAGGTCTAACATCTAGCCATTGATAGCCAGAAGCAGAGTCCACATTCTCCATCCTGTGAGTGTCCTCATCTCATTGCTTGCCTCCCCCAGAGACAGGGGACTCTACAAAGTCCACTTCTCTATTTTATGCTCTATTCTATCTTGATTTATTCCCCCCCACACCAAGATGTTGGTGAAATCCTGGAATCTAGACAGACATGATTCAAGATCCCTTAAACAGATTAGTTCATAGTTAATGCAGTGACCCCTGCATAGGAATTATTCTGTTTCTGACAATGTTGACCCGTAAAGTCTGTGAAGCTATTTTCATTCTTCCACATAGTAGCTAATTATTTGTAAGCCATGTCTTAATTTGAACTTTCCAGGATCATATCCAGAGATTGGCACATGTGTAAATGACCTCGGATTTCCTGTTGAAAGATATGTGGTTGGGTGATGTTTGTAGTCTCTTCCCTTCACATCATATTTACACATCATAGTGAGGGTTTTCTTCTCATGATCCTGTGGTTGAATACAAATGTGCCAACTCACACCCTTGCCATGTGACACAGAAGTCCTCCAGTTACCAGCTGACTAGCTCAGTGACTCTCTAGCAGCCTATTGAGAGCATTGTTAACACTGAACTTCAGCCTTCAGCTCTTCAGCTCACTTGTTCCCTCCACCTTCTTCCCAAGGGTTACACTAGAACCCCAGTTGAAGACTCCTGCAGCAATCCTTATGCTAACAATAAGTCCCTTTACATAGCCAATGCTATCTTGGCATTTCCGTCTTGGAGCATCCAAGTCACACCTAAAGAAATCCCAGGGAGCACAGTGAAATGTCAGGGAGAAGAGAAGGAAGGACAGAAAGTCAGTAATTTAGTGGGGCTACCTCTGTTGACTGTCGTGTTCAAACATTCTTCTTGGGCTTTCTGGGAAATTGTGTGGAGCTCAGTTCAAAATTATATTACTAAGGAACATGAGACATGGGATATTTAGCTACAATTCCTGTCCCTTGCTATGTGAGTGTCATTCTAGGAATAGTAACTGTTCACTTGTTACACAGTCTGCATTGTCTCTTTAGGTGTGACAATGGAATTTACACAGGTGGTCCAATTTCAGAGCTCTTATTCATTAAGCGAAATCTTTTTCATAGTTAGTACATTTGAGGTCAAGATCATGCTCATGAAGTACTACTTTTTTAAAACCCAATTTGGCAATAAAACTCATTCTTCCTAAAATGTTCTTGTTCACTAGAGTCAAACATTTATCCAGCTAGCTTATACAAGATTGTGATTCTTTGTAAACTGTCACTCTGGATAGTTAACTTCCCCTCTCTGTGTTTTAGTTTCATCATAGATGATAGTATGTCTTCTTGACCTTACAGTCGTCTGAAGATTTTGAGAGTAGAAACTGTTAAGTGCCATCCACACAATGAACTGTGCTTCTTGGATAAATTTGAACATTCTCCCTGCTTACCTGCTCTGCTTTTCCTGAAACAAATGCACACATTGTCCTCACCACTATTCCTGCCTCCACCTTCATGGTGTGACAGAAGTCCTGTTCTGATTACAAAACTGGTTTCATAGTTTTTCCTGCAGAGGATATGCCTTCTATTCCAACAGAGCTTAGGTAATGTAGATTTAAGAGTCTAATTCATCCTTCACTGGTTGTGGTGGTTTGAATAGAATAGATGGCCCCCAATATATTCAGTTGTTTATTTGTTTGTAGTTTGCATCTTTAGCCACCTGGCTGGAGGCAGTGTCACCGGGTGGATCTTAAGGTGTGATGGTGGGTTTCAGATTTCAATCTAAAGATATGCAAAGTGTGCCTAGCTGTGGTTCCTGAATTGTGCTGTGGCTTTTGGCTTTAGGCTTGTACTTCTCTCTCTGCTTGGACCTGTGAAGGCAGGCCAGTTCCTTTTGCCATTATGGAACTTCCCCTGGATCTGTAGGCTTCAATAAATATCCCTTCCTCCATAACTATGCCTGGTCTGGAAGTTTATCTCAGCGAACCCGAAGCTGTCTGATACACTGATCAATGTCCTTAAATGTTCAACACTTGCCTGAACCCTATCCCATTCACCAGTTGAAGAACAATGAGTGTTCTCTGGACTCCCTCATTTCAGGGCAGCCTTTCCTTAACCCTATCTTCTCAAAGAGGTGACTAAATCATATTGGATCATTCATTCCTTTGAGAATCTTTGAAATTTCTCTCTCCTTAAGAAGAAATAAAAATACTTTTAGCATGTAATTTTAAAATATAACTTTTTTAAATAATTTGAACTGAGTACCCTGACTGGGTGGGTAGTGTTGCTTCCAGAAGCCACGGATTGTTAGTTGTTATAGGAAAATACCAGTACCAGAGGTAGAATACCTTCTTGTATTCTGTGACTTGTTGGTCAAGGAGAACCCTGAGGTCCCTGAGATAGTACAGACTACTGTCACTGATCTTGGTGGCCCATAAGAACTAGATGATAAGGGCTGAAGAGATGGTTTAGTGGTTAAGCGCTTGCCTGTGAAGCCTAAGGACCCCAGTTTGAGGCTCGATTTGCCAGGACCCACATTAGCCAGATGCACAAGGGGGCGCACACGTCTGGAGTTCGTTTGCAGTGGCTGGAGGCCCTAGTGTGCCCATTCTCTCTCTCTATCTGCCTCTTTCTCTCTGTCTGTCGCTCTCAAATAAATAAACAAAAATTAAAAATATAAGAACTAGATGATAAGACCCTGCTTATTAGGAAGACACTTAATTCGGTTGCGAGATGCTGAGAAATCAAGCTGGAACTGAACTAGAAAATTCTTTCCTGGTGGCTATCTGTCATAGAGCTGAAAGGTGCTGTTCAGATTGCTGGGAAGAAAAGGAGCTAGAGAGTGAGGTAAATTCTGGCAAGGGGAATTTGGCTAAAACATCCCAAAGCCTGCCCCCAATATCACACTTCCTCTGGTAAGGCTCCATCTCCCAAATTGCCATCATCTAGGGAACATGTATTTGCAAATGGTTTTTATGGGAATCATCTGATTTAAACTACCATACTCAACTGCTCTCTGATTGGATTTGAGGCCCAGTCTACGGCAAGAAATACTTGCCTAGTACTGAAAACCTAGTCAAAAGCCTGTTGCTGGTGAGGTCATAGGCCTTAGGAGGGAAGATAACATGCTATTGTTTAGCTAAATGGATATGTTATACCTGTCAAATTTTCTTCTAAATATTTATGCTTATGTCCATAGATTAATGCTGCTCTCACTTTTGGTTAGCTAACCTCTTTACAGTTGGCAGTGACTACCAGATAGTCTCAAAACTCTTCAAAGTGCTGAGAATGACTAATTGCGACACCTGTAGCACCCCTCCCCAAAGTTCAGGGGACAATGAAGTAGAAGGACAGAAAGAATACAAGAGCCATAGGATGGAGACGAGTGCTCTGGAATGCTGCCTTCTGAACATGCACTGGCCGTTGCATTCATGACCTCCTAGCACTGTCATTACTTGCAGGAAACCTACACAATATTAGTTCCATCAACATTCTGTCATGGATGATGGAGGAGAACATGAGCCCTTCCTTATCCACTCTGTGAAGATTTGTGGGCAGTCAACAGTTGCTGACGGTACAAGAGACATTTTCTGCAGTGGTGTAGCCACTGGCAAATTGCACATGTTGTAGTAATTCCCCATCCACGTTCATACAATCAACCCTAAGTAAACTCAGTATGTCACACAAATGCACAAGAAAAAAAATGAGATTTCAAAGTATAGGAAGGACTAGTTTTGAAGAAGGGGTTCCATGGAAGTGGATGGGGGAATTGTAGACGAGAAGGTGATAGAAGGGGATAAATACATCATATACATGTATAAAGTAGCCAATAAAATATAAAATTTAAAAGGACACATATAAGTCTGTGTACACACAGTTGTGCATACAGAAGCAGCCCTGCTTTCCCTCACAAATGTGAACTAGGTATGATTTTTCAGGTATTCACAAATCTCTAAAACCTATGACTAAAGCCCAGTGTTAAGCATTAATTGGCTCCATCTAGTTTTCAATTCTGGTATATGTGAAACATCTAACAATAATGCTATCACACAGTAGGTGCTCCATAAGCAAGTGCTGACCTTATTCTTTTAGTGACATTGCTGTCTCCAGAAACATGACAGTCCCAGGGAGTGTTCCAGAATGGGGCTAGTCAGAGAGAAACAGAGATAACAACTTTCCCAAGGGAAGAGCTGTGTGAGCCATGGAGGAGGCTGGTGTTGGCTCTCCCTCTGCTGGTCATGGTCGACACTCATACTTTCTTTAGATTTGATTGAGTGTTGGCTGCTCCAGGGAAGAAGGTAATAGAGTCAGAAGTGAAAAACAAGAACTTACAGAAACCAGGAGTTAGTTCTGAACAAGTGACATTCTAGAAAGCAAGGGACAGAGAAAAGTGTTAGTCCCTTTGTTTTGTATGCTCTAACAGCTGTGTGTGCTTAAGCAAACCCTTTCTGAGCATGTGCTATGGGGAAGCATGAGAAGAGTAAGGTTCAATTGTACTCTCAAATCCAGACCTCACTACCAGGAGGGTTGCTTCAATCCTGAGACACAGAGTTGCACTTAAAGGACACAAATCTGCCTGTGTGGAGTAATGACAGGAGTGAGGGCTTTGGGCTCTGAAACTTGTATTGTCCTTCTGAGTGAAGGAATTGATTCACTGTAGTGAATCACTTTCATATATGATAAACTTTTTAAGGTACCCATCTTATAACATTGATATGAAGATTAAATAACTCATTTTTATTTAATATTATTATTATTAATCTTGGGCCCAGGGAGATGTCTCAGTGGTTGGGCATCCCCAAGTACCCAAGTAAAGACAGATGCAAAAAGTGGTGCATGAACCCAGAGTTCCTGTGCAGAAGCAAGAGGCCATGGCATGCCCATTTACTCTCATGCTGTTTCTCTCTTCTTGCAAATAAATAAAAAATAAAATGAAAATTTCATGCGGAGTAGAGGGTCTAGGAGCAAAACAAATTAATAAATGGTAGGTATTGGCATAATTTTATTCTCAAATAGCAGTAGTATGTAAAAGTCTTTATTATTAAAAGTACCACAAGAAGACTTACATATTGTATGGCATTGAGCCATTTGACATTGATTCTCTTTGGCCAGTTTTAACCTTTCAGAGCCAGTAAGTTTTCATATAGTGATACTACTACTGTATCCACATATTCATAATAGTATATGTGTACTATTTAATAATATAGCAGAATTTTAAAAATAATCAGATTTAAAAATAAAAATTCTCTAAAGCAATGTCCTCCAGAGCTAGACATTTGGGTAGATCCTTCCAACACACTGGATACATGTGAAAGCTGATTCTGACTTGAAATAAGAACATGACTCTGGTTCTGGCCACATCAGATTTCATTTAAAGGCAGCCTACATGCCAGGCAATGAAGGAAGGGACACAGCATCCCAGAGAGGACCAGGACAATGAGCAGTGCTCACTTACATGGGGGAAACACTAATATCCATTTCTCTTGAGAGGGACCTGTGCCTTTCTGTCTGTCTCCATATGGTTCTTTTGAAACCAGAAGCCTGCCCATCAGACTACTTCCCTCCAGTCCCTTCCCAAGGGCACACTGCTCCCTCAGCACATACACTTAGCCCTGGAATGAATGGATTTGGCATTGACAGGTAATTTCATTGGTTCCTTAAGATGAGATGAATGGTTGCTTTGACTTTATAATTTCCCAACCACTTTGGGTAATAAGGATTTCTGCTAGAGCATGATTACTTACTAGAGTAAAAACTGAGGTAGAGTTCAACCCACAATCTCTGTTAGTCTGAGCTTTTTGCCAACATAAATATTGCCAACATAATAATCCCTATTTTTAGAATGGAGAAGTATCTATCAAGTTGAGCCCAGCCTTAAGGGTTCAGCAATGTGCATGGAGAGCATTCTAAGTGTGCCCTGCTCTGCCCTCTTCACAGGGTGGAGGGAACAGGAACAGAATGGTCATCTACTCCCCTAATCTTCCTGCCCTGAAGCTGACAAAGTACTTCCTCATGCAGACCAGTGCAACAGTATGTCACTCCGCTTAAGAGACTGTTTATGGAACTTCAAGTCCATAAAACCGTGACTGTGACTGTACCTGTATGAAGACCACCTGGGGTAGAAGACCATAGCCCTGGGCTCAAATTTTGATTTAAGTACTCACTAGCTTTGTGACCAGGAGAAAACCACCCATCCTTTTTGATCTGTGGTTTCACAAAAGAAAAAAAAAATCACAAGGAAACTGAGTTTTCAGAATTTCTGTAGTTTCCAAATGGACATAAGAAATAGCAATGAAAAGGGACCTCGTAGTCCAATGAGTTACAAACTAGGAGGTGACAAGGATCTAAGAGTCCAAGAGAAACTTAGAAATTATAGGAAATAAATTTATTCATTAAGAATACTAGTGAGATTTCAGTGATTATCTCTGACAATACAAATAGCTAATATATGAAGAACCTAACATATCAATGAGCAAAAGCAAGATACTCCAAAGAGAAAAATATTTTAATTAAAAGAAATGTGCAAATAGTGTTCATAGAAAGTTACTGTGCTTCATTTGCCATCAAGTAAATGCAAATTAGAACTACAAAGAACACTAGAAGAGCTAATGAGGCCAAGAGCTCGAGAGGACATGGAATACCTGAGACTCTTCCACACCTCAGATGAGAGTATAAAATGGTACAATAAATGTGGAAAATGGTTTGATATTACCTTTGAAAGCTGAATATATACCAATAATTCCCAATTTATGATGGTTAAGTTAAAGATTTTTCAATGCTTTGCTCTTATTAAAGCATATCCAAAACCACCAATCTGATTACTACTTTCAATACAGTATTTGAAAAATTACATGAGATATTCAACACTTTACTGTGAGATATTGTAGATTTTTTTCATCTGTAGGCTAATATGAATGTTCTGAGCACAATTGAGGTGGGTGGGGCTAAGCTATGATGTTAGGTTTGTTGGGAATGTTGAATGTAATTTCTACTTAGGATATTTCAACCAAAATGTAACTTCATTGTGAATTGAGAAACAAGAATCTACACAACAGAAATGTATGCATGTCTTTGCATGATATGTATAAGAAAATGGCACTATTCAAAAGTTCCTATCACCATAAGGATAAATAAATGTGGCATATTCATATAATGGTGTTCTGAGCAGCAGGAAGAATGAACCAACTACTGTCATACATAATGTAGATAAATTTCAAAATATCATGTCAAACAAAAGAATTGAGGTACAAAAGAGTATGTATTGTGTGTTCTTACTTATACAAAGTTCACATAGAGGCAAAGTAATGCTTTTCAGGTAAAACTTCAATAATGAAATACATGAGGACTTTCTAGATACTAGTAATCATCTGTTCCTTAATTTGAGAGTTAATTACAAGAAGGTGTTTGGTTTGTGATCATTAATTCACCTGTACTTATGATGTGTAATTTCAGGGTGAATATTTTTAAGCTCAATAAAAATGACTTAAGTAAAAAACTGAAAGATCATAATACTTTGATATTTTTTCCCTATCACCCCTTCCAGAAGCTGCTTTTCTTATAAGCATTTCAGCTTGTTAACTGTTTTTTTTTTTCTTGGTCTAAACATACTCTGACCGACATAGCCCAGCACTGATGACATGTTCACATGCCATGGTTGTTTTATAAACTGAGATCTTATCCTGCCTACTTCATTGTGAGTTGTAGAACATGGAAACTATGCCTTTTGTCCTTGAATTCATGCAAATATGAAAGAATATAAGAGCTGCCAATCTATTCCTCATGTTCTATTATGAAAAATAGTATTTCTATACCATGTAACATCCTCAATTATAGTGTCTTCTAGGCTTATCCACATGTTCATAATTCTGTTGGTTATAGTATTCCTGACCCTCAATGGCTCTTAGCAACCTGATCCTTTTGCTCTTAATCATTATGACTTCCTAGATTTAGCCATGTACAAAGTTAGCAGCTGATGCATGCTGGATACCATGATCTTCCCCAGGGAACGCTAATGAGACTGAGTTCCTAGCTTCAGGAGCTCCCTGATGGTCAGGTAAGACATATTCAGAAATGGAAATAGTCTTTCTTAATGCAGTAAGCAAATGGAAACCAAGAGGTACCCAGCTCAGTCATGGATAACTAATACAAGTCTTTGAGTGATGGTCACTCAAGAATTGGGTGCAGTAGAATGAGGAGATCTCTCAAAAAGAAGAATGTGGGAAGTATGCTAAAAATGAAGAAACAGAAAATATAAAAGCACAGCTTCATGAGAGAGCAAAGTATCTGTGTGGATGAGTTTTTGTGTATATATGTGTGTTGGGGGGCAGGTAATTTAAGCAGCAAAATCTCTGAATTCTAAATAGAGTAACAGGGAAGACAAATCATAGACAGGATTGGTATATGAAGCTACAGAGGTAGAGAAGCCAGGGAGTGAAAGACCCTGTATGCTAACCTGAGGAGCTGGGATCCCATAATGCAGAACAGGGATGACAACTCAGGAGCTGGGAGCTAAATCTGATTCACTGCTCGCTTTGTAAATAAAGTTCATTGGAACTCAGCTCTATTTGTTTATGTGCTGCTCATGGACAAGGGTCCACAACAATAGCATCAGTAAGCAGTTGCTACCACAGCTTGTTGGGCATCTAGTGCTCTTGTCCCAGCTTCAGATAGGAAGCAAGAGGAACAACAATGCCAGCATCTTCTGAGTAAATAATGAATTACTAGCTACTGTTCCCAGATGGGTAGCTCTGCCCATAACAATTAAAAGCAAAGGAAGCAAAAAGGAGACAGAGACAGCACAGGAAATCCAGGCAAAAGAACAGCTTGTGACCCCTCAAAATTAAGCAGACATCTTGAGAAGAGCTACTTCCCCAAAATCATGTCACTAGGACCCAAACCCTCATAATTTGGGCATACAGGCATTGGTTCCCCAGTCACCAAATCACATGACAGCTCATGGGAAGGCAAAATGCAGGAGCTCTGCAAAAAGCAGGGGGAGGCTGGGTTCCTTGGGGAGTGGTTTGGCAAAGGAGGCTGAAAGTCCAAAGAGGAGGAAGAGAAGCAAGAAGTTTATACAAGGTGATTTTGTAGAAGATCAAACCTGACATATTTTTAGGACTGAAATCCAAAATAAATAAATAAATGCAAAGCAGCTATCTCTTCTAATAGCCATCTTCAAAATTGCAATGAATCCTCCTTGACAGAAACTCAGTCAAGTCCAACATATAATCTTTGACTGTCAAGAAGAACGGTGCCAAGTGGTATGTGTTCTACCACATAAAAACTGCGTGGACTGGGAGGGGCTGCTTGCCCAAAAAGGTGAAGTTAATTTACCTAAGCTGCTTCTCAAGGCTCAGCCTACTCTCCTTGTGAGGTCTCCTTTTTGGCACTCTTCTGGAAAAATGAATCCTTTAAGGAAGGAACTCTCTGGCTTTTCTTTCCAGCCGCTTCTTTTTTTCACTGAGTGGAACAGAGAAGATACGGAGTAACATAAATGGGGCACAAACCCTGGCTCTGCCAGTATAAACTATGTAGCCTTGAGTAAATAGAACATGTTTCCCATATCTAAGCTGTGGTGGTTAGTCTTTTAAAAATATTTTACTTAGTTATTTGAAAAAGAGAGAGAATGGGTGTGCCAGGGCCTCTAGCTACTGAAAATGAACTCCAGATGCATGTGCCACCTTGTACATCTGCTTTTACTTGGGTTCTGGGCAATGGAACCATGGTGCTTGGACTTTGCAGGCAAGTGCCTTAACCACTGAACAATCTCTCTATTCCTGTGATGGTTAATCTTTTTTAAAAAATATTTTATCTGTTTATTTGAGAGAGAGAGAGAGAGAGAATGGGTGCACCCGGGCCTCCAGCAACTGCAAACAAACTCCAGACACATGTGTCACCTTGTTCATATGGCTTACATGGACATGGGAGAACCAAACTTGGGTCCTTAGGCTTCACAGGCAAGTGCTTTAACCACTAAGCCATCTCTCTAGCCCCTGTGAGGTTAATATTCATTGTCAGCTTGACATAATTTAGAATTACCTGGAAACATACCTCTAGGCTTTTCCAGATATTTTACTTGAATTTTTTTAAAAATATATTATTTATTTATGAAAAAGAGAGAGGGTGAGAAAGAGAGAAAGAGAGAGAATGAGTTGGTGTGCCAGGGCCTCCAGACACTGTAAACGAACTTCAGACACATGTGACACCTTGTGCATCTGGCTTACGTGTGTACTGGGAAACAGAATCTGGGTCCTAAGACATCTCAGGGAAGCAGCTTAACCACTATGCCATCTCTCCAGCCCTTTCCCAAATATTCAGCAGAGGTAGGGAGACTCACTCTGAATATGAGTAGCCACAACCCCATTGGCTACAGTCTCAGAATGAACACTAAGGAGAAAGAGGGACTGGGAAGATGGCTTAGCAGTTAAGAGCACTTTCTGTGCAAGCATGAGGACTTGAGAGGGCCTTAATCCACTGGAGTTTGATTAACCAGCACCATGTAAACAGCTGGGCATGGCCACTCTTACCTGTTATCCTCATCCTTG
Organism: Dipus sagitta; assembly: GCA_036346955.1. Classification (NCBI taxonomy): domain Eukaryota; kingdom Metazoa; phylum Chordata; class Mammalia; order Rodentia; family Dipodidae; genus Dipus; species Dipus sagitta. The sequence goes on from CM070781.1 coordinate 10,822,044, forward strand.
TTGAAACACTATAGCTGGGGATTACTGGTCATCCAGTTTGAATAAGAGATAGAAATTGGCTAGGCAATATAGGGTAACAGGCCTCACAAAGTGAATAGCTTTCTTCTGGCTAAATGCACGAATTTTCCTTGGACAGGAGGGGGAAATTTAGGTTATTACACTTTACTACAGGTCAGAAACATGAGAAATATCTGGCCTTTTCTTATCACTCGCCTTAGGGAGTCCTTCTACTCCCTTCTGTGAAGGCCCTTACTAGCATATTAAGATGCTGAGATGATTGTCCTTTTCCAAAATTACTGACTTCAGACTCCAAGTGTCACAATTAAATTGGATTAACCAGCCACTCATCCATGCAGTCATAAAAAACACAACCTGAGTCTCGGGGTGGGCTTCACAAACCCCATCTTTGTTCCTTGGGCAAAGGCTATATCTTCCTTCCTTTCCTTAAGCTCCCCTTGTCTTAATGCTCTCCCCCCTAAAAGCACTAATCCATTATAAAATAATTCTGACCCTTATCCTCTGGCCAGTGGATTTCCTTCTTTGAATTCATAAGATAAGGGTATGGAAACACCCCCAGATTATTGGGGCCTCGGTGCATATTGGTACATTGGCAAAAGAACCCCAGAATTCCTGTATCAGTATGATGAAAAACTATAGCTCTGGGTTTAGCAAGAGATTCTGCCTTATGGAAACAATTAGAAGAGTGATAGACAAGGAAACTGAATGTTCTCTGGCCTCTGCACAAGTGTGCACAAGGGACATAAATTTGCACACAAGTGAACATACACTACACACAGGTCACACCATATACATCACCATATATACTCTACACATACATCTTCCATTAAAGGACAAATGAACAGAGCACCAGCATCTGTTAGCTTCATGAGGCAATATGAACTGCCATCTCATACTCCTGCTGCCATGCCTTACTAACCACGAAGGACTGGTGTACAAACTGTGTGCCAAAAACATCTTCCTTGCTTCAGTGGCTTTTGCAACAAGCTGTCATAAAAATGAGAAAAGTAACTAAAACATAAACCTCAGTGCTGCCAGCTGTATAGAAGTGTTCATACTTAATGCTTTACAAGTTGTATTAGCACTGAATGGTGAAATAAGACATGGGAAGCCTAGGCAGAAAGAATGGATGGTGTGTGTGCCCCATGTCTACAGAAGTCGTGGGTGTTCTTTGTAACCCATTTCTACAGAAGGCCTGGGTGTTCTGTGTGCCCCATGTCTACAGATGGCCTGGGTGTTCTGTGTGCCCCATGTTTACAGAACGCATGAGTGTTCTCTGTGCCCCATGTCTACAGATGGCCTGGGTGTTCTCTGTGCCCCCTATCTACAGATGGCCTGTGTGTTCTCTGTGCCCCAAGTCTACAGAAGGCCTGGTGTTCTCTGTCCCCAGTGACTACAGATGCCTGGGTGTTCTCTGTGCCCCATGTCTACAGAAGGCCTGGGTGTTCTATGTGCCCCCTATCTATAGAAGGCCTGGGTGTTCACTGTGCCCCCTATCTACAGAAGGCCTGGGTGTTCACTGTGCCCCATGTCTACAGAAGGCCTGGGTGTTCTCTGTGCCCCATGTCTACAGAAGGCCTGGGTGTTCTGTGTGCCCCATGTCTACAGAAGGCCTGGGTGTTCTATGTGCCCCCTATCTATAGAAGGCCTGGGTGTTCACTGTGCCCCCTATCTACAGAAGGCCTGGGTGTTCTCTGTGCCCCCTATCTACAGAAGGCCTGGGTGTTCTGTGTGCCCCCTATCTACAGAAGGCCTGGGTGTTCTCTGTGCCCCCTATCTACAGAAGACCTGGGTGTTCTCTGTGCCCCCTATCTACAGAAGACCTGGGTGTTCTCTGTGCCCCCTATCTACAGAAGGCCTGGGTGTTCTCTGTGCCCCCTATCTACAGAAGACCTGGGTGTTCTCTGTGCCCCCTATCTACAGAAGGCCTGGGTGTTTTCTGTGCCCCATGTATACATAAGGCCTGGGTGTTCACTATGCCCCCTATCTACAGAAGACCTGGGTGTTCTCTGTGCCCCCTATCTACAGAAGGCGTGGGTGTTCTGTGTGCCCCCTATCTACAGAAGGCCTGGGTGTTCTCTGTGCCCCCTATCTACAGAAGGCCTGGGTGTTTTCTGTGCCCCATGTATACATAAGGCCTGGGTGTTCACTATGCCCCCTATCTACAGAAGACCTGGGTGTTCTCTGTGCCCCCTATCTACAGAAGGCGTGGGTGTTCTGTGTGCCCCCTATCTACAGAAGGCCTGGGTGTTCTCTGTGCCCCCTATCTACAGAAGGCGTGGGTGTTCCGTGTGCCCCATGTCTCCAGAAGGCCTGGGTGTTCACTGTGCCCCCTATCTACAGAAGGCCTGGGTGTTCTGTGTGCCCCCTATCTACAGAAGGCCTGGGTGTTCACTGTGCCCCCTATCTACAGAAGACCTGGGTGTTCTCTGTGCCCCATGTCTACAGAAGGCCTGGGTGTTCTCTGTGTACCCCATATCTACAGAAGGCATGCGTGTTCTGTGTCCTCCATATTTGCTTGCTGTCTTTCTCACCATCCTTGCTCTGTGCCACAGTTTTGCTTCTTTTTCACAGTTGTCAACTCTCTTCATAGGTGATCTTTTCCTTAAGAGTTTCCTGAATCAATATCATAGTCTTAGATGTTCACAGTCATGTCTTCAATACACTCTTGAGCATGAGAAAGAGAAACCAAATATTTCTTGTTCATACCACATGTCTAGTACAATTTTGAGAGGCAGTCCATTTCCCTTCCTGTGACAGGTACAATCATAGGGAAGTACTTCATCTTCTTAGCACCTAACTTCTGAGCACTTAGAAACAGAAGTGCATTTAGCAGTTCACACCAACTGTCACTGTTTCCTGCCAGAGGTAACATCGATAGCCATTTGGGTAGAATGAATTATAAAGTTCTCTCCTAATTGCAAGGAAGGCTGGGGAATGTGGCATAACTTGAGGGATTTATAGTCAGCCTTTCTGTTTCTGGTTAAGAATATGTCAAGACCACACATCACAACATGTGGAGACATGGAATTCTTGACAGTGTTCTAGTAAATATCTTAGTTCATATATGTTGCTATAACAAAATACCTGAGGCTGTATGATTTATAAAGAACAGATATTTATTTTCTAATTGTCTTTGATGCTCATTAGTCCAAAGTAAAGAACCTGGAAGGCTCAGCATACGCAAGATCCTCTCGTTGCATCTTCACATGGCTGGTGGCAAAAGGAAATTGAGTAAGGGCTGTTTCCACACATCGTAGATGAACAGAGGAGAGACAGGATGTTCTCAAGCCCCTTTATAAAGCCTTGATCCTGTCTATCCACGAGATCCCCAACATGAAGAATTAATTGTCTCTTAAACACCTTCCCTCTCAATATGATCACATTGACAACTAATTGTTAATATGAATTTGGAGCAGTATATTCAGATCATGGAGTACAGGTTGTGTGAAATTATACTGAAAGAGAGGCACAAAAGATAGAGTGCTTGCTGACAATTCTCATATTAATAGGAGTCCTTCTTATTGCTCTATTTGGAAGAAAAAACTATTTGCGAAGACACTTTAGACGGAAATGGCTCAAGGTTGGTTTTTAATATGCTGCAGGTCACTTGATAGCATTGAGTTTTTCAAAGGAAAGTGGGGATTTAGCATGGATTTATTGATGATTTTTTGGAGTGGGGTGATAATCCAGATAGAAACACTTGTCATTGTTTCCAACACTGTATACAGATTTATTTATTTATTTATTTATTTATTTATTTATTTATGGTTTTTGAGGTAGGGTCTCACTCTAGCCTAGGCTGACCTGAAATTCACTATGGAGTCTCAGGGTAGCCTTGAACTCATGGCAATCCTCCTACCTCTGCCTCTGGAGTGCTGGGAATAAAGGTGTGTGCCACCACGCCTAGCCTGTATAAAGACTTTTAAGACAAATTTACATAAATAGAAATGCAGTACTGATACATGCTGTAACATTAATGAATTTTATAAAGTAATGTTAAATGAACAAAGTCAATCCCAAAATACATATGCAAATACATTTTTATAAAATACACAGAATAGGCAAATCCATGGAAGCAGAAAGGAGAAAAATACCTGTGTGCAGGGTTAAGGATTTGAGAGGAACTACCATACTGGAATGACTAGTAATTGGTAGGAAGCTTCTCTTTTGAGTGGTAAAGATTGAGTCCCATCTAGACCTCCTACCTCAGCAAATATATTTAAACCATTCTCATAATAAATGTATCAGTTATGTGGTAAGCAAATTACATGTCAATCAAGTTAATATAAAATCATTTTAGTAAATGGTTTTCATATAAATATTATACCACCAAGAATTAAAAAACATGAAAATGAATATTAATGACTTGGAATGAGGGTTGTGTACACAAGCCTTGCACATGATGGGACTGGTGAACATTATGTTCTAGATAAGGGAGGATAAAGATAAGGAGGATGGAGAGGAGAGAGAGCAGAGTGAATTAGTGACAGCTAAAGACTGTGATGGGTCCATCCTCTTTCACGATGCAGTGAGACACAGGGAAATGTGGGAAGATAGTATGCGGTACATGTTATGTAAATGTAACATATACCCATGAAAATTCCAAAAATCAAGCCAATGCAATACACAGTAAAACATGAAAACACGTAAATGTTTACAGAGGAAGTAGCATGTGTCCAAAACACTTTAAATCACAAATGCCTTCGATGGGAGTGAAGCTGATTTGCCCAGGACATCTTATTTCAGTGACATAAAAGAATAAACCTCTTCTGACATCTGATGAACAAAACATAAGTTAAAGAGTTGAATAAAGTTCATGAAATATGATAATAGAAAAAATGAGATTACAGAGGAAAACAAGAACTCTGTCAGAAACTGAGATACAGGCAGTTCATGTTCCATGTTGCCAAAGAAACTGGCTGTATTCTGCCCATGTTCTGCAAGCCTCAGTTGCTGTACCCAAAGCTAATGCACTTATGTGTTTGGTGAAGGAAATCTCAAGACAGGATGGCTCTCAGGCTTGTGATTGTTAAAGAATTCAGTACTATTGAAGAGAAACCTTCTAGACTGCAGGAGATAATAGGAAAGTTGTCTTGTGACAAAAAAAAAAAAAACACATCTACTAGAGAACCTATTTTGTGAAAATCAAAATGCACATGCATAAAGAAAGCTTAAAATGAGGGACTTTTTTGTTCCAGAAGTGGTGGTTTAATTCATGTGTCCCCCATAAACTTAGGTGTTCTGAATGCTAGGTTCCCAGCTGATGGAGATTTGGGAATTAATGCCTCCTGGAGGCAGTTTATTGTTGGGGACAGGCTTATGGGTATTATAGCCAGTGTCTCCTTGCCAGTGTTTGGCACACTCTGCTGTTCCTGTTGTTCACCTAACGTTGGCCAGGAGGTGATGTCCACCCCCTACTCATGCTATCATTTTCCCTGCCACCATGGAGCTTCTCCTCAAGTCTGTAAGCCAAAATAAACCCTTTTTTCCCACAAGCTGCTCTTGGTAGGGTGATTTCTGCCAGTAATGCCAACTTGACTGCAACATAAGGAAATGTTTCTCCAAGGTTAGCATGGAAGACATACAAAAGCATCTACAGGTGTGGTCCAAAGGCAGTAGGCTTCATCCTAAAATGGCAGTAGAACTTGGCTGTATTGTCCATGAGATAATGGTTTTGAAATCATGAAAGATATAAGACTAAGAGAGCCATCCTGTGTTCACCATGGTACCAGAGAGCTCCTGGGGCCAAGCAATTGTGTAAGGTTAGAGTCCCTCTAAAGAGGCACTGAGATGCCACTGCATGAGCCCTAAATTACAATGGAGGCCCCAGGATGTTGGGGATGTGAGAACCATAGAATTCTTGCCAAAGAAAGCTCCAGACTCAAAGTAGAGCTAGCCAATGAAAAAAGATCTTAGTGCTGCAGGCAGCAGAGGTAGAGTGGTGGAACTACCGAAGCCCTCTGGATGCCAGAGGGTTTCATCTCAAGCTCCAGATTCTGGACATGGAATTCAAATTGGAGAGCTTTCCCTGATGGTTTTGAACTTGCTTTGGTATGATCTTTATTCCTTAATAGATTCCTCCAATCCTCCCTTTAGAATTGGGAAAGTTTACTCTGTCCCATTCTTTTTTGGAAGCATGTAGCTAGATTTTGTTTGTTTTATGTTGTAGGCGCTCACTTAAGAAGTTGCCTGAATCTCAGAAGAGACTCTGGTCTTAAACTTTTGAATAGTGTTGTAAACATTCAAGACTATGAGGAATTTTGCCACAGTCCCACTGAGGCGATCATGGCCCATGATCTGCGTGCGCCTGTCTGGGGCAGTCCCTCCAGGTGCACCAGGCAGCTGCAGCAGCAAAAGCAGCAGAGACCTAGCAACAGATTTTTGAACTCCATCAGCCTTCTTGCAAAGTTCAGAAATATGAAGGAAAGAGAGCTGAGATCAACTAAAGAGCTACTAAAAGTGTGAGCAACTCCAGAAGTAGAACTCTCCCATCATCCACCATCAGAATTGCAAAGCTCCAGCATTCAGCCCCTGTGGCACCGTAGCCAGCAGAGCAGATCACAGGCACATCTGCACAGTTCAACAAGGATGGATCCAGGCAGGCATTCAGCATTGGTGACATTGGAAGTCACCCAAAAAGGTAACTATGCTGACTGATAAAACAAAGAAACAAAACACAGCAACAACAAAGAAGAAGGTACACAGTCCTGCAAGAGCTAATCTCTCTTTCTTTGTCAGAGCAGGATACAAGGTATATAATCTTGGTTGGCTTTACCATTTTCAAATAACCTGTATTTGGGGGCTAAATATTGTTGCCTTTGGTGCTTTCATGTACATAGGGCCTTTGTTATCAGTTGCTATTAATTATAGGCATTTATGTAGGAAAACATGGTATTTTTCATTATTTTATAATTTATTATATGACTATCTGTGGTTTCAGTTATTCACCAGTGGTCTTGGAACATGTATCAGACAGATCAATAACCACTACATATGATAACACAACACATACAATTATAACAAAGAAAGTCATAATAGTATCAGAATCATTGTCCTTGTAAGGCACAGGTATGTAATAATGTCCCTGTTAAAATAACAAAGAGCACCCCCACAAGCTTCACAACCCTGTTCTATACATCTTCCAAATATGCAATCAAACAATAACTGAGTCCTGCTATAAAGGATTTTCATGGAGGTAATTAAGTTTTAAAACCAGTTACCAGCATGGTGATTAGGAAGTATATGTTAGCCTAATTAAAAGAGCCTGTAAAAAGTAGAGAGAGAGTTTTCTCTGGCTGGCTGCAGAAGAAAGACCCAGAGATACACCCCCTCCCCCAGGTGGTTTGGAAGAGAAGCAACATCCATGTTGTTGAGCTCCTCACTGGACCATGAATGAGGAAGTGTGCTCAGCCTCTAATGCTGAGAGGGGTCACAGTATAAAATCTGGAAGGAAAGTGGAGGAAGGAAATGAATGTGTCAACAACCAAAGAGACTAATTAGTTTGGAAGAGAATCCTAGACCACAAATGAGAATTGTAATCCTGACTGTTAGCATTGTATCTACTTGATTAGAATCTGAGCAGAGAATACAGGTACACTGAGCCTGTCTGTATGTCAGTCCTAAATAACTTGTGAGACCATATACTTGAATTGTTTGAAGTTAATAAATTTGTGGCAAGAGGAAACTACTTAGTATTAAGCAATTTCTGAATGAGTTGCATGTCTGTGTACCATACACAGGGCTGATATATAAATTAATTTTGTGTGCCCTAATTGTAATCTGTTCCTCAGAATTATTGGTCATGCCAATTAAAATATACACTAGGTAAACAAAATTGAAGCAAACCTCTACTACTACTAAGAGAAGAGAAGAATTGGCATGAGAAAAACCACAGAAGATTCTATTTCTAGTTGAGAAAGAGTTGAGGGGTAAGAAGTAAGCCTGGGGGAAATCTCCTCAGAAAACCAGCTAGAACCTTTCAACCAGTGCTTAGCACCGTACATGCAGCAAGGTGTTCTCACCTCCTAGAAAGGACACATCAGGAACTGCAAGCTGGAGGGAGACTTACTGGGCTACAGAGACATAACCAGAAGCTGGGTGCTCCATAGGTGGAGACATGTCTCCGCAGTGTATAGTCGTGGAGACCAGGCAGAAGTGTGATATGGAACCCTGAAGCTGAGATCCTCCTCAGGCTTGGGAATGATCCATTTGTGCTATACTGACTGGTAAGTATACTTCACAGGAACCCAATAAGTATGCTGCTGAACTTGGCCAGCAGTCTTGCTATCTGTGTAGCTCTGAACATGCTGCCAAGGGACAAAAGTAAACAAAACTGAATGAGTTTCTCATACCCTTGCAGAGCTTTAGTAAAGAAAGAACTGCACAGAAAGAAAGATCTTCCCAAACACCAGAGACCAAAAGTCTTAATTGGCAGGCTGGGTGGTTGCAGACATGTGAGTATTTGATAAGGTGATGAGACACATCAACTTGACTTCTTTGACTTATTGAGACTATCGGCCCTCTCCCCTCCTGAAGAGATTGATACAAAAACAATTGAGGGGAAGGAAAAGGCCACATTCAACCAAACTAGGAAAAGATACTAAGGTTATACCTTCTATTCATTTTATTTCCTATGTTTTTTTTTTACTTTTTTGTATTTCATCTGTGTATTTTTTAAAATCTATATTTGTGTACTTCAATTGCTTTATGATAGCTATATATTTCTAGAATGTACCACTAATACTGTCTTTCATTTCTGTCCACTTACTCTACAATGTTTTCTCTTATTTCTTATATCTCTAAACCATATACCTTCCCTCTCATTCATACTTTACTCCCTCTTTCTCTCTTCTAATCCTTTTCCATTTTATTACTTAATCATTTATATACCATATAGTTACTTACTCATTTCTGGGAAAAATACCTGACCAGACATAACTTAGGGAAAGAAAGGGTTATAGTTTTTGGCCTACAGTTTTGAGAAGTCTATCAAGGTGGGCAGTCCATGGCAGGAGCAGACAGCTGGTATCATACCTTCACAACAGCAGAGGGGGGGGGAGAAAGCACAATAACATCAAACATGGCTAGACTATAGCACCTCAAGTCCCACATCTTTTCACCAGCCATGATCCATTTCCTAAAGGTTCCATATCCTTCCTGAAAAGTAGCACCAGCTGGGGTATCCAAAGACTGAGGCTACACGGGACATTCTACATTCTAAACACCCCATATTCTTAATTCTAAAGGACTAGAAAATACATTTTCTCAGTTGGTACACTGGTACTGCTATCTCTGACCATTTGGGGGTATAAAAATGAAATTCAAAGGTGTCTCCTCTATAGGTTAACACTGTTGCTATGGTCAAATCATTGTATCTGTTCCTGCAGTGACAGCCCCTCATAAATAGTAGCAGGGAAGAGACATCCAAGTGAATACAAAAATGTGAGAAAATGGTTCATTGGTTAAAGGTGCTTGCTTCCAAGTGACAACAATATACTATGAGGACTCATATAAAATAAAATAAAACACTAAGAAATGCAAAAAGGGGAAAAAAACCTGGGGGATATTTTCATCCCAAGAGTTGGATAAAATACCACAAAGAGACAAACAAAGCTATCTGAAAAAATAGCAACTTTACACCTTCTTAGCAGGGGAAACAATAATAATAAATTCTTCAAGTGCCAAAGAAAGATTTTAGAGTGACTTTTTTTAGTTTTGTTTTTCTTTTATAAGTATTTATTTATTTATTTATTTATGAGAGAGAGCAACAAAGAAGCAGATAAAGAGAATGGGTGTTCCAGGGCCTCTAGCCACTGCAAACAACTCCAGACACATGCACCACCTTGTGCGTCTGGCTTATGTGGGTACTGGGGAATCAACATGGGTCCTTAGGCTTTGCATATAAGTGCCTTAACCACTAAGCAATCTCTCCAGCCCTAGAGTTTTACTTTTATTTCATTTTATTTTATTTTATTTTTTCTCAAATTTTTAAAACATTTTCCATGATTATAAAAAATATCCCCTGGTAATACCCTCCCTCCCCCCCTTTCCCCCTTTGAAATTCCATTCTCCATCATATCCCCTCCCCACCTCAATCAGTCTCTCTTCCATTTTGATGTCATGATCTTTCCCTCTTCTTATGATGGTCTTATGTAGTCAGTGTCAGGCAATATGAGGTCATGGATATCGAGGCCATTTTGTGTCTGGAGGGAGCACGTTGTAAGGAGTTCTACCCTTCCTTTGGCTCTCACATTCTTTCCACCACCTCTTCCGCATTAGAGCCCGAGCCTTGGAAGGTGTGATCAAGATGTTACTCAGTACTCCAGTCACTTTGTTCCAGGACCATGATACATTCTGAGTCATCCCAAGGTCACTGCCATCTGAAAAGAGAAGATTCTCTACCCAAAGTGAGAGTAGCATTAATATAAGGGTATGAATATTAAGAGAAGTGCTTACTGGGCAGTTTGAAAAGCATAGTATATACACTTATCCAGACATCAGCAGGTGTTACACCCCTAGGGCTCATGACTACCCCTGTTTTAAGTTTTCAGTATCAGGGATGTATTCCCTCCCATAGAGTGGGCCTCCAGTCCAATCGGAGGGCAGTTGGTTTCCACCATGATAGATGTGCCACTATTGCACCCGTTGGCTCATTTGGCCTGGCTGGCCAATTATAAGGCTTGCAGTGTCCACTGTTGAGTGCCTTCATTGGTGGTATCTCTTTCTCCCATTGTACTGCATGTAGAATGGCTTCTTCCAGCTTTCTGTCAGCTGGTCTACATGGAGGAGGTTATCAGCTCAGTTCCAGCACGATTTCTCAGTGGCCTTGCAGCCCATATATGTGGAGTCTTCAGCAATAGGATCTTACCATCTATTCCTGGTGGGAAACCAATAGCCTCAGCAATGGCCTATAATGTTTTGGGGGCATCAGGGACCTCCCTGGCCAACAACACACTGGAAGGTATCCCATCCCTGGCACTGAAAATTTTCCAGCAACAATCTATGGCTCCTGAGGGTTTCCTGGTCCAAAACCAGAGGATTCCATATGATTTATTTATATCCTCTTAGATTTTGATTAGCCCTCTCTCCACCTTTCCACTACTTAATCTCCTCCCCTGACCTCACTTTGGGACTTTTCACCCCCGTTAATCTATTCTTCTACTTACATATATACAATACCAACCTATTAAGTACCCTCCTCCCTTCCCTTCTCTTCCCTTTGTATCTCTTTTTTAGCTTACTGGCCTCTGCTACTGAGTTTTTTCCTTCTCACACAGAAGCCCAATCATCTGTAGCTAGGATCCACATATGACAGAGAACATGGGGTACATGGCTTTCTGGGCCTGGGTTACCTCACTTAGTATAATTCTTTCCAGATCCATCCATTTTTCTGCAAATTTCATAACTCCATTTTTCTTTACCACTGAGTAGAATTCCATTGTATAAATGTGCCATATCTTCATTATCCACTCATCAGTTGAGGGACATCTAGGTTGGTTCCATTTCCCAGCTATTATGAATTGGGCAGCAATAAACATGGTTGAGCACGTACTTCTAAGGAAATGAGATGAGTCTTAAGGATATATGCCTAGGAGTGCTATAGCTGGGTCATATGGTAAATCAATCTTTAGCTGTTTTAGGAACCTCCACACTGATTTCCACAATGGCTGGTCCAGATTGCATTCCCACCAACAGTGTAGAATAGTTCCTCTTTTTCCACATCGCTGCCAGCATTGATGATCATTTGTTTTCATGATGGTAGCCAATCTGATAGGAGTGAGATGGAATCTCAACATAGTTTTAATCTGCATTTCCCTGATGACTAGGGATGTAGAACATGTTTTTTTAGATGCTTATATGCCATACATATTTCTTCTTTTGAGAACTCTCTATTTAGCTCTATAGACCATTTTTTTTAATTGGCTTGTTTGATTTCTTGTTATTTAATTTTTTGAGTTCTTTGTATATCCTAGATATTAATCCTCTATCAGATATATAGCTGGTGAAGATTTTTTCCCATTCTGTAGGTTGACTCTTTGCTTTATTCACAGTGTCCTTTGCAGTACAAAATCTTTGTAATTTCATGAGGTCCCAGTGGTTAATCTGTGGTTTTATTGCCTGAGCAATTGGGGTTGTATTCAGAAAGTCTTTGCCAAGACCAGTATGTTGAAGGGTTTCCCCAACTTTTTCCTCTAGAAGTTTTAGAGTTTCAGGTCTGATGTTAAGGTCTTTAATCCATTTGGACTTAATTCTTGTGCATGGAGAGAGAGAAGAATCTATTTTCATCCTTCTACAGATACATATCCAGTTTTCCCAAAACCATTTGCTGAAGAAGCTGTCTTTTCTCCAATGAGTATTTTTGGCATTTTTATCGAATATCAGGTGGCTATAGCTACCTGGACTTACATCTGGGTCCTCTATTCTGTTCCATTGATCTACATGTCTGCTTTTGTGCCAGTACCATGCTGTTTTTGTGACTATGCCTCTGTAGTATAGGCTAAAATCAGGTATGGTGATACCACCAGCCTTATTTTTGTTGCTCAGTATTATTTTAGATATTTGAGGGTTTTGGTGATTCCAAATGAATTTTTGGATTGTTTTTTCTATTTCCATGAAGAATGCTTTTGGAATTTTGATGGAGATTGCATTAAATGTGCAGATTGCTTTTGGTAAGATTGCCATTTTCACAACATTGATTCTTCCAATCCAGGAACAAGGGATGTTTCTCCACATCCTAGTGTCTTCTGTAATTTCTCGCTTGAGTGTTTTAAAGTTTTCATTGTAGAGATCCTTTACTTCCTTGGTTAGGTTTATTCCAAGGTACTTTATTTTCTTTGATGCAATTCTGAATGGGAGTGATTCTCTGAATTCGTCCTCTGTGTGTTTGTTGTTAGTATATATGAAGGCTACTGATTTCTGTGTGTTTATTTTGTATCCTGCTACATGGCTGTAGGTTTTTATCAGCTCTAACAGTTTGCTGGTAGAGTCTTTAGGGTCCTTTATGTATAGAATCATGTCATCTGCAAATAATGATAACTTGATCTCTTCCTTTCCAATTTATATCCCTTTTATGTGTGTCTCTTGCCTTATTGCTATGGCTAAGACTTCCAATACTATATTAAATAAAAGTGGGGACAGTGGACACCCTTGTCTTGTTCCTGATTTTAGTGGAAAAGCTTCCAGTTTTTCCCCATTTAGTAATATGTTGGCTGTGGGCTTGTCATAAATAGCCTTTATTATGTTGAGATATGTTTCTTCTATTCCCAGTCTCTGTAGGACTTTTATTATGAAGGGATGTTGGATTTTGCCAAACGCTTTCTCTGTGTCTAATGAGATGATCATGTGATTTTTGTCCTTCAATCCCTTTATATAATGTATTACATTTATCAACTTGCGTATATTGAACCATCCCTGCATCTATGGGATAAAGCGTACTTGGTCAGGGTGAATGATCTTTCTGATATATTCTTGTATTCTGTTTGCCAATGTTTTGTTGAGAATATTTGCATCTATGTTCATGAAGTAGATTGGTCTGTAATTTTCTTTTCTTGTTCTATCTTTGCCTGGTTTTGGTATCAGGGTGATGCTGGCTTCATAGAAGGAGTTTGGTAGAATTCCTTCTTTTTCTATTTTATGGAAAAGCTTAAGAAGCAATGGTGTTAGCTCTTCCCTGAAGGTCTGGTAAAATTGAGCAATGAATCCATCTAGGCCTGGGTTTTTTTTTAGTTGGGAGATTTTTGATAACTATTAGGATCTCCATGCTTGTTATAGGTCTATTTAAGTGATTAATCGCATCTTGATTTAATTTAGGTAGGTCATATAAATCAAGGAAATCATTCATTTCTTTCAGATTTTCATACTTTGTGGAGTATATGCTTTTATAGTATGTCCCTATGAATTTTTGAATTTCTCTGGCATCTGTTGTAATGTTAATTTTTTCATCTCTAATTTTATTAATTTGTGTCTCTTCTCTCTTTCTTTTGGTCAGTTTGCTAAAGGTTTATCAATCTTGTCTATCCTTTCAAAGAACCAACTCTTTGTTTCATTGATTCTTTGGATTGTTTTTTTAGTTTCTATTTCATTAATTTCTGCCCTAATCTTCATTATTTCTTCCCATCTCCTGATTTTGTGTTTCCCTTGTTCTTCTTTTTTCAAGGCTTTAAGATGAAGCATTGATGTTGGGCCTTGAGAGGCCCAGACATGAGGCCTTGTGGAACTTCCTGAGCCTAGCTAAAGTTTGGTGAACGGCCTCTTGCCAGACGTGACTCAGCAAGATGCCTAATGGCTTCTTGCCTGCTACTTCTGCATGGGAGTTAGAATTATCATTTCAATAGTCACAGTTTACTATTGGCCCTTACCTTTCCCCACCATCCTAAAATCCCCACCGTCATCCCCAGCATTATATAGGCAACTGCTCATAGCAATAAAGCGAGTTCCTGCTTCAACAAGACTCCCAACTCAGTGTGGTTTCTCTCCGGTGGCCAGGAGAGGCCTGAGTCATCGAATGCTCATCTCCTCCTCAACCCCTTGGGAGGAACCAGCAGGCCTGGTCCTTCCCTCAGCACTATCTGCCCCCGCCGGTGGAGCCTGGCACATTAGGTCATTTACTTGCGACCTTTCTAATTTCTTAATATAGGCACTTAAAGCTACAAATTTACCTCTTAGGGCTGCCTTCATTGTGTCCCAGAAATTTTGTTATGTTATGTTCTCATTATCATTGGACTCTATAAATTTTTTGATTTCCCTCTTGATTTCTTCATTGACCCATTCATCATTTAGTAATGAGTTGTTTAATTTCCATGATTTTGTTTATGCTCTATAGCCTTTCTTGCTATTGATTTGTAGTTTGATTCCATTGTGGTCAGATAGAATGCAAGGAACTATTTCAATTTTCCTGTATTTGTTAAGATTTGTTTTGTGTCCTAATATATGGTCTCTTTTAGAGAATGTTCCACGTGCTGCTGAAAAGAATGTATATTCTGCAGCATTTGGATGAAATGTCCTGTATATATCGGTTAGGCCCATTCCTTCTATGACCTCATTTAGTCCAGATGCCTCTCTCTGTTTATTTTTTCCTGGGATGACCTGTCAATTGATGAGAGTGGAGTGTTGAAGTCCCCCACTACCACTGTGTTTGGTGTTATCTGTGACCTTAGTTCTAATAGCATTTGTTTGGTGAATTTGGGGGCCCCCATGTTAGGTGTATATATGTTTAGGATTGTAATGCCTTCCTGTTGGAGGGTACCCTTAATCAATATAAAGTGGCCCTCTTTATCTTTCTTAACTAATGTTGGACTGAAGCCCACCTTGTCAGATATTAGGATAGCAACCCCTGCTTGTTTTCTAGGTCCATTTGCTTGAAACACCATTTTCCAACCTTTCACCCTAAGATAGTGTTCATCCTTTGCGGAACGGTGGGTTTCTTGGAGACCACAAATTGAAGGATCCTGCTTTTTAACCCAGTCTGAAAACCTATGTCTTTTTGTTGGGGCATTGAGGCCGTTGATATTAAGAGATATTATTGAAAGGTGTGTATTCATTTTGCCCTTTATTTTGTAGTTCTTCTGGTTTTACCTTTGCTCTCTTGTGTTAACTAGTATTTGAGTACTATTTGTTTTTTCCAGGTTCCTTATATGTGTGCTTTTCCTTCTCTTCGGCATGGGGGATTTTTTCAAGTATTTTCTGTACAGCTGGTTTTGTCTTCAAATATTCCTTTAGCCTGCTTTTGTCGTGGAATGTCCTTATTTCTCTGTCTATTTGAATGGATAGCTTTGCAGGATAAAGTAACCTTGGTTTACAGTTGTTATCTTTAAGAACTTGGAATACATCACTCCATGCCCTTCTGGCTTTTAAAGTTTGTGTTGAGTGATCTGCTGTAATCCTGACAGGCTTGCCTTTGTAGGTAACTTGATTTTTCTCTCTGACTGCTTTCAATATTTTTCATTTGGTTTGTATGTCTGGTAGTTTGATTATAGTGCTGTGAGGAGAGGTTCTTTCCATGTTTTGTCTGGCTGGTATTCTAAGGGATTCCTGTACCTGCATTGGCACCTCTTTCACAATTTGGGGGAAGTTTTCTTCTATGATTTTGTTGAATGTTGGGAGCCATAAAGCAAAAGCCTCTCCATTTTGCCTGGGCCTGTTCTTAAGTTGACTCATTCACCAGAAAGCTGGTCCATCCAGCTTGCAGTTAGGAATGTGGTCTGCAGAATCTTATCATTTGCAAAAGGCCAGTTTATGATCAGGATGTCAAGCCGTTAAGGCAAGATTAGGAAAACACCCGGATACATCTCCTCTAGGTTCCCTAAGATTAGATAAACACCCAGTTACACCTCCTCTTAGTTTCCTAACAATTCCGGCCCTAAGTCACGTCAGGCAGCTTACTCCCCCCTTTTCTTCCCCTATATAACCACTGTGTAAAAAATAAATAAAGAGATCTTGACAACTCTTTGCTTGGTCTCGTTCCTTCTTTCTCACCCATCTTTACACAGGCCTGGTCCCCCTCGCGCTCCCCGAATAACTGAGTCCTGCTGGACGGGACAAGTGGCACCCAACGTATGGGGCTCAAGGTACGGACCATTCGCCAGACGGGCCATACATTTCAGCATCCCGGGACATCATCGCCGATCGCGGCTTCGATTTGAGAACGTCCTCACCGCTCATGAAGTGACGGATCTCTGGTGAGTAGCTTCATCCGTCCTATCAAAGATGGGTCATTCTATTTCTAAAGAGGCACTCTTTATTAAGGATATTAAGGCCTCTCTCAGGGAAAGAGGAATTAGAGTATCAAAAAAGGAATTGTCACAGTTTTTTATGTTTATTTCTGATGTTTGTCCATGGATTGTTATTAATGGTCCTAGTATTCACCCGTATACTTGGGCAAAAGTAGGTCGAGAAGTTAACGAGTTGTTACATAAGGAGGGTCCTGACGCTGTCCCTCACCATGCTTTCACTTATTGGAATGTTATCAATAGCCTTATGCATGGCTCTCATTCTACCAAAATTCTGTTGTCTGCAGAAGAATTTCTCAAACCTCTTTCTTGCGCTACTTCTGATATCTCCCTCAAAACCTCTCGCTCACTCTCCCTTCATAGAACTACAATCTGCCACATTAGCTTCTGTCTCTGACCTCCGTAGGGCACTTCAGGATAAAAAACTTCAGCTGCAGCTTCTCCAGGAACTTGATTCCATCACAAAAGAACTTGCTGCCTTTTCTAATCCTTCCTCTGACAGCCGTAAATACAAAACAGAAGCAGACCCACACACCCGCAATACTGGCCTTCTTGCTTTTCCTGTTATGGTACACTGAATTTAATGAAAACTGCTCTGACTTTGCTCACCATAATTTACAAAAGGCTGTTTCTAAAAATTGGACAAAACAAAAATTGTTGGGGGAACATCCCTATGATTGCAACAAACGGCAAGCACGCTACCCCCCTGGACTTTTAGCCCAAATACAACAGGCAGGCCTCGCTGCCTGGCGGCGTCTCCCTCCTAAAGGGGCCGCCACCGCCTCCCTGGCTAATATTAGACAGGGTCCAGAAGAGCCTTACAGTGACTTTATTAGTAGACTTAATAAAACTGCTGAGCGCCTTTTTGGTGTTGGGGAAACCAACAGCCCCTTTATCAAACACCTGGCCTTTGAGAATGCTAATCCTGCTTGTCAGTCTATTCTCCGCTCTCACAAGCGGGAGACCATATCTGATTATATCAAGTTATGTGCAGGCATGGGCTCCTCCCACGCCATGGGTTTAGCAATTGGAGCTGCTCTCCGTTCTGCTGGTCTCACTCAGGGTACGAAAATATGTTATAATTGTAAACAACCTGTACACTTCTCTCATGAATGCACCGCTCCTAAACAGCTCTCTGCTTCTTTCACAAATGAATATGGTTCTTTGTAGCCCCAATAGTGTTGTCACTTCCCAAATGCTTAGTCAGGGTTTTATTCCAGGGAAAGGACTTAAAAAAAATTTACAAGGCATAACAGAGCCCATTTCTCCTCCCCAGAAACTCGATCGCTCTGGCCTTGGGTATGCCCCTGAGTCTTCTTTTTCCTAGCAGCCTTGCCATCCCTGCACCCCATGCTGATAAAATCACTTGGAAAACCCAAAGCCCTGTATGGGTTGACCAATGGCCGCTTTCACATGAGAAAACAGAGGCTGCAATGTCGTTAGTGCAGGAACAACTTGCTGCTGGCCACATCGAGCCTTCTACCTCTCCCTGGAACTCCCCTATTTTTGTCATTTGGAAAAAATCTGGCAAATGGCGCTTGCTACAGGACCTGAGAGCTGTTAATAAAGCCATGGTCCCCATGGGGGCACTCCAACCAGGACTTCCTTCCCTGGTGGCCATTCCCTATGGTTCCTTCAAAATAGTTATTGATCTAAAGGATTGCCTTTTTACCATCCCTCTACACCCTGAGGATAGGCCCTGCTTTGCCTTCAGCATCCTGCAAGTAAATTTTCGTGGCCCTATGCCTCGCTTTCAATGGAAGGTTTTACCCCAAGGTATGGCTAACAGCCCCACCCTCTGTCAAAAGTTTGTGGCCATGGCCATTGACCCCCTCAGGGAGACTTTTCCCTCTGTCTACATTCTTCATTACATGGATGGCATTCTTTTAGCTGCCTGTGACCAGAACCTGCTTTTCTCCTGCCTCCAGCACCTACTGTCCAATTTGCAATCATATGGGCCTCGTTGGCTCCCAGAACGTCTAGTTCATCAATGGACACCACCCTCACCCCTTAAAAATTCACCCTCTCCCAGGGTAGGCTCCTCGCCCCCCTGAGGTTTTGTCCTTTCCTTTTCAGGACTATGGCTGCCCCTGCCTTTGTTGGCCTCTTGCTCCTGGCATCTGGATTGATCACCACTGACCATCGACCCATGAATTTCACCTGGACCGTGTTCAGTGAAGTGGGTGATGTGAACTGGGCCCACTCTATGGTTTCTCAGACATCCCCTGGCCGACTTTGGAAGTGGACATCTGCAAATTAGCACTAGGAGCTAACCCTGATTGGGGAACACCTGATTCCTTCATCCCCGAATAACTGAGTCCTGCTCGACGGGACAGTTGAAGATGCCTACTATGACTTTGGAGTGAAATTCTTCTCCTTCTACTATTTCCTGAATTCTTATGCTTGATTTTTTCATAGTGTCCCGAATATCTTGAAATTCCCACTCATACTTTTCTCTTAGTTTGTCTTTCTCTTTGTTGGACTGTATTAGATCTTCCACCTGGTCTTCTAGCTTAGATATTCTAACCTCTCCTTCATCCATTCTACTGGTGAGATTTTCTACAGAGTTTTTTTGTTTCATTAACTGTGTTCTTTATTGCTAGCAATTCTAACTGGTTTTTCTTTATTATTTCTATTTCCTTATTTATGTCTAGTATTGACCTCTTTATTTCATTAAATTAGCGTCTTGTGTCTTCTTTGCTTCCTTTGATTTCTTCTTTGAGTTATTTGAACATATTTACAATCATTCTTTTGAAATCTTTCTCACACATTTTCTCTAACTCGTTCTCACTGGAGGTCATTTCTGATGCATTAATACTTTTTGGTGGGTTTATATTGTCTTGAGTTTTGGTGTTTCTTGTGTTATAATGTATATATTTTTGCATCTTGGATTACTTAATGATTGGATTTTCCAGTTAGTTTGGTATTAAGAGATGTATCAATCAATCTGATGTTATATATCTTCAGGGTAGGAGTTTAAGGTGCAGGTGTGGCTCTGAAGACTCTCAGAGTATCTACAAAAGTGACTCTAGGTGTTGGGTGTACCTGCTATGAGAGTATTCAAGTAGGCTAAGAGGAACAAAATACAGGCAGATTCTAAAATTTAACTGAACAATGTACACTTTCAGTGAAAAACTGCACAGAGTATTTATCCAAGAGTAGGTATTATGAGAACCAGATCCTCTGTCTGTCCCTTAGGCTGTGTGGTGCCTCACCCACCCCTTAATTCTGACAACAAGGCAGTTAAGATTTCTGGTCTGTAGAGGGTTCCAAGTCAACTTGTGACCAGGTAGGACCCTTCCCTAATGTATAACAGAAGAGTAAACAAAACCACTATAGTTCAAGAAGCAAGAAATAACAAGCCCAAAATACAGCTTTTTTAAGAATGGCAAATTTGACCATACATCTAATTTAACATATAATATATCCTGATATGGAAGGCGCAATTAGCACTTCTGGTTCAGGCCTATATACCAGGTACTGACCTGGTGTAATCCCAGTTACCTTTTGGGATGATTTTGGTCTCAGCTGTGCTCTTAATTGTGTCCCTCTTTGGTGCTCTGTCAGTTCCAGTAGGCGTGGCCGGGTCCCTGGACTGGTGCTCTGTTCCGGAGGGCTGGGCACTGGTGGTGGGGGAGGAGGAGGGAGCTGCTGCTGCTCTAGTTCGCCCACTGTTCCACATGTTCTTCTACCTTGTGATCTGCTCCTCCGTTGTTCACTGCCATTCTCCCTTCATGTTTCTTGAGCTTGCAGAGAGCTCTGGTGTGAGTGGAAAATGCCCTCGCCTGGTTTTTCCTGCGCCGCCGCCGAGGCACGCGTCCTGATGGAGCAGCTTCTGCCGGCCCGAGCGGGCTCTGGATGCTCTGGATCTCCCCTAATTCTCTGCTGCTGTTTCAATTTCCTATACACCTCACTTTTTAGTAAAAGTGTGTATTTTGCTGGTTTTTTTTTGGGGGGGGGCTTTTCCCCCCTAGGCTGCTTTGGTGTGGTACCTATGCCGCCATCTTAACTGGAAGTCTAGAGTTTTACTTTTAAGAATAGACAAATGAGCTGTGTGTGGTGACTCACACCTACAATCCAAGCACTCAGGAGGCTGCAGTAGGAAGATTTCCATAACTTCAAGCCTAGACTGAGCTATAGAGTAAATACCTAGTCAGACTGGGTTAGAATGACAATGTGGCAGTCAGGTTCACATTGCTGGCAGTAATCAATCAACCAAGAACAGCTTATGGGGGAAAAAAGGTTTGTTTTGGCTTATAAACTCAAGGGGATGCTTCATGATGGCAGGGGAAAACAATGGTATGAGCAGAGGGTGAATATCACCTCCTTGCCAACATATGTTGGACAATAACAAAAGGAGAATGTGCCAAATACTGGCAAGGGGAACCTGTCTATAATACCCATAAGCCCACACCCCCCAGCAATACATTGCCTCCACGAGGCATTAATTCCCAAAGCTCCATCAGCTGGTAACCTAGCATTCAGGACACTTAAATTTATGAGGGCATCTGAAACAAACCACCACAGATACCCTGTATTTAAAAAAAAATTACTTTAAATAAACTGAAGAATTAAGAACGGAAACCAGTTCAGGGTTTAAGCAAGAAATGTAGCAAGCAAAGTGGAAGAAATACTAATTTGGAGAAATAAGTCAGTAGTGATATTGAGATTCAGAAAAGGAACCAAACAGAAGCTTTAGAAATAAAAGTCAGTCAATCAAAAACAGAATACAGTTGGAAACATAATCCACAGACAAGACTAAGCAAAAGAACAAATTTCAGAGGTTGAGCACAGGCTAGAGTAATATAACATTTAGACATATATAAGGAACAGAAAAAAGAAGCATGATTGAAATTTCTAAAATCTGTAGGATAAGCTTAAGAGATGGAACCCAAAATCTTGCAGAGTAGAAGTGGTAGGAGACAGAAATTAGATAGACATCTTGGGATGAAGGACACCAAAGTGAATAGCTTTCTCTTCATTGAGTGCAGAAATTGTCCTTGGGCCTATAGAAAAAATAATCTATCTTACTACACTTTACTACAGGTCAGAAGGACCTGTACCTTCCTTATCTCTGCCCCCTTAGGGCATTCTTCCACTACCTTCCTAGAGAATTCCAAGATCCCTGACTCCCCGACTCCTGGCATCAGGAGTAAACCTTGCTAAACCAGCCAACTATGCATGGGGCTCATAAAAAACCTGCAAAAGGGCTCTTTTTCATGTAGCCATTCCCCATTTTTTTTTAAAGATCTAATTCTTGAGGTGGGCTTCTCAAACACACTGATGTCTCTCTGAACAAGAGTTCTGTCTTTTTTGCTCATGGGGCTTCTTAAATCACCTATTGCCTCCATGGGAAAGAGATCCATATTGCTTCTTTCCCTTATTTTCTAGGCTTAAGCCCCCTTCTGCCTCCTAAAGCTTTAAGCTTTTCTAAAATCTTTCTGAACTTTATCCTTTGGTCCATAGGCTTCCTTCTTTAATTTCACATTACAAGGATCTAGGAACACACCAAAATGTTAGTGCACTGATGTACAAAGAACCCCAAAATTCGTTTATCAAAAGAAGCTGAGATAAACTCTAAATGCATACAGAATACAGTCAATGGTATTTTAGCAGATAATTTCTCAATTCTAGAAAAAGACATGACCATCCAAATATAAGAGATATTTTAAAACACCAAATAGACATTACCAGAGAAGAACATTTTAATGCCACATCATCCTACTGATATTAAAAATACAAAGTGGGCTGTAGAAATGGCTTAGCAGTTAAGACACTTGCCTGCAAGCCAAAGGATATAGGTTCAATTCCTTAGGACCCACATAAACCAGATGGACAAGGTGGTGCAAGCATTTAGAGTTCATTTGCAGTGGCTAGACTCCCTCGCATGCCCATTATCTAACTCTTTCCTTCTCTGCTTCTTTCTATCTCTCTCTCTCAAATAAATAACTAAATGAACTTTAAAAAAAATAAAAAGTAAAGAAACAATATAAAAAGCTGTAAGAAGAAAATGTTGGACTTCTGGGTAAGATGGCTGCTTAATAGCCACAGCAACCAGCCTAGGGAGGGATTTAAGCAAAACCCCAGCAAATACAGTCTTCTTCTGAAAGGAGAAGTAGTATAGGTTATTCTTAGACACAGTGGAGAAGCTGGAGAAACTAAGATCCACCAGAAAGGAGGAAAACAGCCAGAGTCCTGACAGGGATGCCAGGTAGTAGCAGCAGCAGAGAGCAAGCAAGAAATCTTTCAACTCCATCAGCCTTCTTGCAAAGTTAAGAAATCTGAAGGAAAGACAGGTGAGATCAACTAAAGAGCTATGGAAAAGCTAAGTGAGCAACTCCAGAAGTCTGAACTCTCCCACCCCCCACCATCAGAACTGCAAACTTCCAGCATTCAGCCCCCTGTGGCAGCTCAGACAGCAGAGCAGATCAGAGGTACAGCGGCAAAGCACAACATGCAGGGATTGAGGTGGGCACTCAGCATTGGTGAGGTTGGAAACCACCACAAAAGGTAATGAGGCTGACTGACTAAAAAACAAAAAGGAAACAAACAACAACAACAAAAACAGGTACACAGTCCTGCAAGAGCTAATCTCACTTTCCTTGTCAGGGTAGGATATAGGGCATATATTCTTGGTTGGCTTTACAATTTTCAAATAACCTGTATTTGGGGGTTAAATATTGTTGCCTTTGGTGCTTTCATATATATAGGGCCTTTGATTTTTGCTTCTCTCATTGGGGGAAGGGTCTGATCCAGATCCAGGTTGACCTGGAACCCAATTCAGAACAGAAATCTCTACCTCTCAGCTGACAAGATTAAGGGTGTAGACCAACACACACCCTTAGGGATTTTGGCTTTATATGACTATCTGTTTGTTTTAATCCCCACAATTGCATACTTTGTGCTGGTTTTTATTGATTGTGTATGATACTTGGTTGAAGTTTCAAATTTGTCAGTAAATTATTCCACTCAGTCCACTAGAATAGTTGCTTAGCAAGAAGACTCAATACCTGGGATTGCATCTGTGGCTTGATTGGGGGACAAGAGCTGCACTTGGCATCTTGAAATTATATCCTGATGGTATATAGAAGTGGATGGCCATATCTGGGAACACTGCAGATAAGTAGAAAACCCAAGCATAAAATCAATTCAGGATGAAAAATTCACTACAATATATTAAAAGAAACTCAAAGAATCAAGACAATACAGTCCCACCAAAAAGTATAAAGCCATAAGAAATGATCACCAATGAGACTGTTTTAGATGAAATGCCTAACAAAGATTTCAAGAAAATGACGGTATCTATGCTCAAAGAAATCACAGAAGAAATGAAGGCAATCAAAGAAGAAAACAAACTTCTGAAAGAGAACACAGGAAACCAGCTTAATGAAATAAAGTGGTCATTACAAGACATGAGTAAGGAAATAGGATATGGATCTAAATAGAGAGTTCTCACCGGAAGAAACACAGTTGACATATAAACATCTAAAAAAGTGTTCTACATCGTTAGCCATCAGGGAAATGCAAATTAAAACTACCTTGAGATTCCATCTCTCTCCCATCAGAATGGGTACCATCAAGAAAACAAATGACAATAAATGTTGGCGAGGTTGTGGTATAAGGGGAACCCTTCTGCACTATTGGTGGGAATGTAATCTGGCATAGCCATTGTGGAAATCAGTGTGGATGTTCTTGAGACAGCTAAAAATAGATTTGGCATATGATCCAGCTATAGTACTCCTAGGCATATATCCTAATGACTCTTCTCAGTACCTTAGAGATACTTGCACAACAATGTTTATTGCTGCTCTATTCACAATAGCTAGGAAATGGAACCAGCCTAGATGTCCACCACAGATGAATGGATAATAAAGATGTGGTAAATCTTCACAATGGAATTCTATTCAGCAGTAAAGAAAAATGAAATTATGAAATTTGCAGGGATAATGGATGGATCTGGAAAGGATTCTACTAAGTGAGGTAACCCAGGCCCAGAATGCCAAATCGCACATGTTCGCTTTTATATGTGGATCCTAACTAAAAATGCATAGAGTTGTGTGTGGTCTGGAACCAGCAATCAGTAGCACAGGCCCATAAGCTAGAAAAAGGCTACCAGGGAGGGAGGAGAGGGAAGGTCTTAAGTGGACGGTATTGTATATATGTAAGTAGAAGAACAGATTTCAGGGAGGGGAAAGGCCTAAGCCAGGTCAGGGGAAGAGATTGTATAAAAGAAAGAAGGGGGGGGAGAGTCAATCAAATTTCAAGATATTCTGAATAAGACATATGAAAATCTACTTTTTAAAATAATGGCACATCCAGAAGCCATAGAGTGTCCTAGAAAATGTTCAGTGCCTGGGATGGGATACCTCCCAGTGAGTCATTGGCCAGGGAGCTCTATGTTGCCTCTAAAACATTACAGGCTATTGCCAAGGCCCTTGTTTCCCTGTGAGAAAAAGATGGTAAGACGCAATGGCTGAAGACATCACATGCCTGAAGGGCAATGTCACTGAGAAATCAAGGTGGTGATGAGCAGAAAACCTTCTCCCTGTAGACAAGCCAACTGAAAGCTGGAAAAAGCTGCACTGTATGCAGTCTTATGGGAGACAGAAGTCATCAGAAGTGAAAACAGTGGACACTGGAAGCTTCAAGTTTGGCCAGACAGGCGAAATGACTGAATGAGTGCAATAGTGGCATGTGTGCTCTGGGGAAATCCAACTGCTATGTAATTGGACTTAAGGCCCACTCTATGGGAGGGAATACATGCCTGGTACTGAAAACCTAATCAAACTACTTGAAGAAAATTTAGGAAGTACTTTCCATGATATAGGAATGGAAAAAGACTTCCTGAACAAAACCCCAGTAGCTCATGAACATAAACCATCACTCAACCAATGGGATCACATGAAGCCGAAGAGTTTCTTTACAGACAAGCACACAATAAGCAAATCCAATAGATTACCCACAGAATGGGAGAAAATATTTGTGGGTTATCCAACTGAGAGAGGCCTAATCTCTAGAATCTACAAAGAACTCAAAAATCTAAACAGTAAAAAGTCAAACACCCCACTCACAAAATGAGGCAAAGAGCTGAACAAGCAGTTTACAGAGGAAGAAATAGAAATGGCAAACATACACTTAAGAAAATGTTCATCATCCCTAATCATCAGAGAAATGCAAATTAAAACAACTATGGGATTCCACCTTACCCCAATAAGGATAGCAAACATCAAAAAATCAAACAAAAATAAATGCTGGCGAGGATATGGAGAAGTAGAAACACTCATCCACTGTTGCTGGGAATGTAGGGTGGTACAACCACTTTGGAAAGCAATATGGAGACTTCTGAAAAAGCTGAGTATAGAGATACCCATTATTCCCTTACTGGGCATCTACCCTAAAACCTTCAAACCACAGGCTACAGAGATTTGCTCAACCATGTTCGTAGCAGCTCAATTTGTAATACCTAAGTGCTGGAATCAACCCAGATGTCCATCACTAGAAGAATGGATAACTAAGATGTGGTATATCTACACAATGGAATTCTATACAGCAGTAAGAAAAAATGACACAATGAAATTTGAGGAAAAATGGTTGAACCTGGAACAGATCATTCTCAGTGAACTTACCCAATCACAGAAAAAAAATCACCACATAGTCTCACTCATCTACAGCACCTAACCTGAATCTACCCAAGATACCTTACATACCCAGCAAGCATCTCCTAGACTAGACACTAGGATGGAAGGGGAGGGAGGGGAGGGCATCAAAGGGGTGGGAAACACAAATCTAGACCCAAACGGCAATGGTACCATAATTTTCTACTTACTAAAAGACGGACCAAATGGCTGATCCTTCACCAGGCCCCAACAGGGAACACCTGAACCACAAGACACTGGAGAGGGTAAGATCAAGACTAACCTTAATCTTCTACACCTTCCCTCCCTCACTTCCCCTCTCCCTCTCTCTCTCTCTCTCTCTTATCTCTAACTCTTGTATATTATCTTTTTCCTCATTTTCTTAGTGGGCTCTGACCTGTAACCACCAGAACCAGCATGGGGCTATCATCCACAATGAGCTTTTGATCAGAGAGACTTACAAGGTTTCCTAAAAGACAGACAGATTTCTGTCAGAGTACTTGATGACCCACCAAAGGCTAGTGGTAAGACCCTACTGCTGAAGACACCTTATGTGATTGACATGCAAATTAGAATGGCATGGTTGGAAGTTGGAAGAGAGTCAGTCCCCAGACAGTCAGCGCGTCTAGTGCCAGAAGGTGCTACATGGCCGACTGGGGGAAAATGACCAATATCTGTCAAAGCAATGCATGGTCTAACCTACTTAGCAGCAAATAACTTGTTGTGATGCCCACACAAGTGCAGTAGTGGCACACAGCCATGGTGGGGAACCAGCTGCTCTCAATTTGGCTAACTGATCCCCTCACTGGTATGGGACCCATAGCTGAGCTGGGAAACAAGTCAGAACCATATTCAAACATAAGCCCACTCTCCAAATCAATCAAGGCTTACACTTATTAAATTCTCTATTGAAAAAAAAAAAAGGTTATCTCATTTGTCCTGATGCTAACTTACTCTCCATTGGAGAATCTGCTTCTCTTTTTCAGATAGATGTAGATACTAAGGAGAGAGCCACCCCATCATACCTCAAAAGGGCCCCGGCTGAAACTAAGAAAAACTGGCGAAACAAACAAGGGGGCTGTTTTCCTGATGAACCCGATACCAGCACAAGGGGGAAGGAGATCAGCACAGAGAAAAATCAACTCCTACCAAATCAGAGAGCCAGAGCCTTAGAGGCCCCCAACACCTCATCACTGAAGCAGACCAAAAATGAATCCAACATGGCTCACGGAAATCTTGTGGAAGAGGGGGCAGAAAGAATGTCAGAGCTACATGTTGGGTCATGATATGCAGAGACATTTAGCTTACCCATAACTGTGGGCTAACTCCACGATGCATGACCCGTATACCTCAACAAGGAGGGGCCAAGGGAAGGGGGCAGGTCATGGATGAGCCTAATAATGGTACCAAACTGACTGTATTTGCTGAATACAAAACTAACTAATAAAGAAAAAAATAAAAATAAAATTTAAAAAAAGCCTATGGTAGGAGAAGTCATGAGCCTTAGGGGTGTAAAGCCTACTCTTATCTGGATAAATGCTTACATTACTCTCACCAAATTGACCTGAAAGCACTACACTTAATGTTCATATTCATAGTCAATGCTACTCTCACTTCTGGTTAGAGAAGCTTCTCTTTTCATATGGTAGTGACCACTGGGATGACCCAAAAGGCAACATAGTACTGAGAACAAGGGACAGAGGAGTGTCCAGAACTTAAACATCTCACACCCTCCAAGGCTCAGGGTCCATTTCAGGAGAGGTGGCAGAAAGAATGTAAGAGCCAAAGGAAGGGTACCACTCCCTATATACAACTGTCCAGACAGAATTTGGCCTCAATATCCAAGACCTTGCAGTGCTTAGCAATACCCACACAACACCCTCATAATAGGAGAAAAGATGATGACATTAAATTAAAAGAGAGACTAATGGAGAGAGGGAGGGGATATGATGGAGAGCAGAGCTATGAATAAGAAAGTGGGGGAGGAGAGGAAGGGGAGGGGAGGGAAATACCATGGTTTGTTGTCTGTAAGTATAAAAGTTGTAAATAAAAATATAAAAAAATTAATAAAATGTATCTACTTCTGGGAATTAGCACTATGCATGCAAGGCAGGTGCAGGGTAGGTTAAAAGTTTCATTTGGGGACTGGTGAGATGGCTCAGCAGTTGAGTGGCTTACCTGCAAAACCTAAGGACCCAGGTTTGAGTCCCCAATACCCACATAAATCCAGAAACACAGCATGTGGAATTTTTTTCCATTGGCTAGAGGCCCTGGTGTGCCCATTCTCTCTCTATATCTGTCTCTTTCTCTCTCTCAAATAAATAATTTTTTCGAAGTTTAATTTTGAATCCCACTATCATATCATACATATGCATATCTAATTGTGATATTATACACATTGAATCTATAATCTTTTTTAACTATTATTTTAATTTAAAAACATATTTTACATATCTGTCCAGAGCATACCAGACTTCTCAATGCTATAATCATCAAATGAAGATTGAATGACCAAATACCTGCTGGGATTTCTATCATCTCTTGTTTGTAAACTGAAAACTGGAATGCATTAGTGAGACATGAAATCAACTTAGTAGGTGCCCAACCAGTACTTCCATTTGTCCCATCTATGTCTTTCACATATTACAGCACACATACACACGCAGTCAGAATATAACAACAGAAATTTTAATAAAATTGATGAGCATAAGTTATCATTAGGCAGAGTAAAATTATAATTGTCAATATATACTATATAATAAGAGTCAGTGTTTTGAACTTGTTTCAGAAATGTCTTTGAGTTGCCTAGAGATGGGATAGAATACATTTATTTGTGTGATACTGGTTTAAGAGTCTCTGTAATACATGACATATAGCAGAAGAAATTCTTATACAGGGTATCAAGTTAGATGTGATGATCCCTAATGTCTACCCAATTCTTGCTTGATAATTCTAGAATCCTCAGCACTGAAAAAAAAAGGCTTGAACAAGACTTGGTAGACGATATGTCATTTTGCATTGGGGAACTACACACAAGACAAAAACTCTGAAGCTACTAGTAATTGCAAACACATTGCACAAACATCTTAAGCTGCTCCAAGGAGAAGTCAACAGGGAAACAAAAATCTAAAAATTCTTCTATTGTTAATATGGTTTAAGTCACAAGTCCAGTGACTCTCAATGGGAAACCTATATAGATTCCTAGATTGAGAAGTCCTATAATGAGTAAAGTTCTTAGCCCACTCAGGACTCTCATCATGTTAATAAAATCTTCAAGGGGCTAGAGAGATGTATAATCCATTAATGTGCTTGCCTGCAAAATCTAAGGACCCAGGTTCCCAGGTTCAATTTCTGAGTACCCACATAAGCCAGATGCACAGGTGGCACATGCATCTGGAGTTCATTTGTAGTGGATAGAGGCCCCAGTGCACCTATACATCCATACATATATATTGTATGTATATATTATATATTTTTATATATCCTATATATATTCTACATATATAATACTTCCTTGCAATAAATCATAAATCTTATATAATCATATATACCAATATTGTTTATTATGAGGAACTGGTTATATAATTATGGAAGTGGAGAAGTCTCACAATTTGCTACCTGCAAACTGGAGACCCAGGAAAACTAAAACTATAATTCAAAGTCTGCAGGTCTGACAATGAAGAAGCCAGTAATATAAATCCCAGACTTAGAGCTGGTGTTGATAGGTCTCAGCCCAACTAGGCAGGCAGAAGCAAAGAGAAAAATGCTTCCTCTTCTAAGTTTTGTTGTATTCAATTCATACAATATATGGTGCCTGTCATCATTGAGGAAGCCAATCAATTTTGCTGGGTCCAGAGATTCACATGCTAGCCTCATTTGGAAAGACACACACAGACACACCCACCAACAGTGTTTAATCAGCACATTCTGTGGCATTGGGCAAGTTGATTCTCAATCATCATTTTTATAAAAGAAAGTCAGTCTAGTTCAGTTAGAATCAGACTTAAAGAAAAGGCATGAGCCCTACCTAAAAGGTGACTGAATAGATATGTACATATGCTAGATTAAATTAAATGAATAACTGAGGAGTTCATTTTCTATGTGGATCCTTATGTATACTAATTCTATTTTGCTTAAACAATCAGGTATCCATTCTCATCATGTTAGATATCAAGATTTCCATCCAATTACTTTCTCTCATGTGGAAAATTCAGAAGTGAGGCAACCATGATATTTTGATAGCATCATATGATTTAAATCTTCAGTGGGCTGAGATGAGTTGGTTTGTCTTGTCAAGGACACTTCAGTTCAGTGGTTATCTGTGAGTTACCTCTATAGTGCCTAGTAATTTTCTGAACATGAAGAATGTGGGAAAGAAAATGTAAATGGCTCCATTGCTTGTGGCCATGACCCTGTGAGTATAGCAGGAAGAATTACTTAGTGGGGAAAGCTTGCTGTAAGGACAAGCAGAGAAGCAGGGCCCTCATGAGGTGTGGAGAAGCAAACCTTGAGAACTAACAATCCACTGAAATTAACAGCTACACAAAGACACAGTTAAGTCCCCCAGTTCTCTCAACACTTTCTAATAGCAGGAAGAGACCAATTATATCCGGGTCAGTACTGAAGACCATGCCCTTCATATCAACATATGAACTTCATATCAAGAAAATTTTAACTAGGGACCAAATAATGCAAAATTAAGTTGCTAATAAACAAATGAGTAAATATGTGTTCATGAAAGGGTTAAAGTCCTCTGTTAGGGTACATGTATGGATATTTTCCCTTTTACTTTAAACCAACAGTAATTACTAAAGGCAGGAAGGGGAAGAAGGAGGATAGAGGAGACTGGTAAGGGCACTACAATATGGCTAGATAGGAAGAATAAGCTTTAGTGTTATAGTGATTACATGTGTGTATATATATATGTATATATATACATATATATATACACACATATATATATGTATATATATATGTGTGAGTGTATATATATATATATATATATATATATATATATATATATATATGAAAGACTATAGTTTACCATACTATTACATATCTTATGAAAAATTAGAAGAGTTTAAAGATTCCAAATACATTAAAATGGTAAATGTATAAGGTATAAGGACATGGAAATGTTAACCATCCTAACATGAGCATTCCACAGGTATCAAATGATCTTTTTGTATACCAAATGTCATATGTGTTGATCAAAAAGAAAAATAATAAATTAAATTGAAATTTTTAAATAAAATAAAGCATCTTAAATTATTTTCTGCCCACAAATGTTCTCATAATATTTATGTCTCATTAATATGTAAGGACTAAAACTTTTCAAAGTGAGATCACCAGGGAAGAGTGTAGGACCATCAAGCACTCTGTTTAGAGATGGTTGGGTTGATACCTTGGCTCCTTTAAAATCCACTTTAAAAAAACTAAACAAATGGGGTAGAGAGATGGCTTAGCAGTTAAAGCACTTGTCTGTGAAGCCTAAGGACCAATGTTTGACTCTCTATATTCCATGTAAGCCAGATGCACAAGCTAACACAAGTGTATAAGATGGCACGTGTGCATAAGGCAGTGCACACATCTGGAGTTCACTTGCAGTGACTGGAGGCCCTGGCATGCCAATTTTCTCTCTCTCTCCCTCTCTTGCTCTCACTCTCTCATAAAAATTATAAAAACTTAAAAATGTTAAGAACATAAGCATAAGGAGTTATTAGGAGATGGGAAAAGAACAACATCAATTTAGCTTTCAAAACTTAAAGCTAACAAGTCAATGGGGAGAGGCAATAAGCAGACAGATTCACATTGAATAGAATGTAAAATGCCAAAAATAGATACTATCATGCCCTAAGAAAGGCCAGGGAAAGATGGGCTAAGAGCAGGACTTACTGAAATCTTGTTTAAGGCCTCATTCTTTGTCATCTCACTGGCATATAAGGGAAGTGGGATCTCTGAAGATGTTAAAATGAAAGGTTATGATGCCTAGAACACAGAGTACCATATAAAACATGGGCACTAAGTAAAGAGCTTATGACAAATGTTAAGATTTTTTGCCCACCTTATTCGTCCTAGACTGAGAGACAAAATTCTTCCCCACAAGAGGTATCTAATGAACTCAAGATAAGGTACAACAAAAAGATGAAAAAGGGGGCTGTGGTAGTCTGAAGGTATGTCCCGCATTAACCCAGATGTGTTATTAAATTGTAACTTGCGTTTCCAGCCACCTGGAAGAAGGAGTTGTCACTCAGAGTCAATCAAGTTGTCCAGCCCAAAGGTATGTTTGGGAGGGGATCTGATTCCAGTCCAAAGGTGTGGAGAGCAATGTGAACTCTGGCATGGTCCAGTTTGCTGTTTGTTGTAGTCAAGTTCACATTGCTGGCAGAAATCGCCCAACCAAGAGAAGCCTTTGGGGGAAAAAAAGGTTTATTTTAGCTTACAGACTTGAGGGGAAGCTCCAAGATGGCAGGGGAAAATGATGACATGAGCAGAGGATGGACATCACCCCCTGGCCAACATAAGGTGGACAATAGCAACAGGCGACTGTGCCAAACATTGGCAAGGGGAAGTTGGCTATAACACTCATAAGCCCATTCCCAACAATACACTGTCTCCAGGAGGGATCAATTCCCAAATCTCCATCAACTATGAACCCAGCATTCAGAGCACTCAACTTTATGGGAGACACCAGAATCAAACCATCAAATTCCCCAACCATGATGTAAAATACAATATACTCAGTCCAACTGCAGATGTCCCCATATTTCTTATCAATCCTAATGATGTTAAAACATCTGCATAATCCAAGGTCTTTTAACTAAGCCACAATACCAAAAAAATCCCCCCTCAAAAAACCATAATGGCACAGAATAAACACTCATACTGCAAAGATGGCACTGGGCATAGCAAGAACTATTCAACTGATACAAGATTTAAACAGGGCAAACATCAAATTCTGTAGTTCCAAGTTCAACAACTTTAGTCAGTGAAAATCCCCCAAATATGATAATTCTAACCAGCAACAAGTTTCTGGGGTTCCAGTTTCACCCCTCCAGCTAGGCTACTCAGAGTCCTGGATAACTTCATCCAGGCCTGGCAGCTTTCCTTAGCAGCCATCTCATGGTCCCAACATCTCCACTGGGTCTCCACTGCAACCAATGGTCCATCCTCATGGCTCCATTGGGTCTCCACATAGGCATCCTGCAAACCTGCTACACACTACCCATGGTCATTTCTAAAATACAAGGCCATGTTCCAAACTCAATGACCCTCTCTTTCCTGCATCTCTTATACTCCATAATACCAGGTAGGGTGCCAATTTATTAATACAGGGGTGAATGAAGCAGACTTTGAAGAACAGAACACTCCTTGAACACTCAAGCTCCTTCAAAAGAGTCTACATTCTTCCTCTTGCCCCAGTGCAGGTCAGCTGGCCCAATATCAAAGGTTGTAATCTCTCAATTGCAGCTGAACAGGCAGCCATTCACCCAAAGATCTTTTTCTGTGCCATATCCCTCTGCTCATAGCAATTCACTTCTATGCAAAGCAACCCTGCACTACTTCTCAGCACATGGGCATGACAGATGATTCACACACAAACTGCTAGCTCAGTCCAGGCAAAGCTCTTTCTCACCCTCATAAACCAAACCTCACAGTCCATAGTTCTTACTGCATTCAGGTCTTTCAACTCTGACCAGGATAGTCCATCAAGTTGTACTTACAGCACTGCAAGTCATCTCTGAGGCCAAGGTTTCAAATCCTACATTCCTCTTGAAAATCAGCTACAAATGGCCAAAGCCACACAGTCAGGTATCTAGGAGCAACCCCAATCCTCAGTACCACTTTCCTGTTGCAGACAGGATTATATTGCTGGCAGAAACTACCCAACCAAGAGCAGATTGTGGGGGGAAAAAAGAAGTTTATTTTGGCTTACCAGCTCAAGGGGGAAGCTCCATGATGGTAGGGAAAATGATGGCATGAGCAGAGGGTGGACATCACCCCCTGGCCAACATAAGGTGGACAATAGCAACAGGCGACTGTGCCAAACATTGGCAAGGGGAAGTTGGCTATAACACTCATAAGCCCATTCCCAACAATACACTGTCTCCAGGAGGGATCAATTCCCAAATCTCCATCAACTATGAACCCAGCATTCAGAGCACTCAACTTTATGGGAGACACCAGAATCAAACCATCAAATTCCCCAACCATGATGTAAAATACAATATACTCAGTCCAACTGCAGATGTCCCCATATTTCTTATCAATCCTAATGATGTTAAAACATCTGCATAATCCAAGGTCTTTTAACTAAGCCACAATACCAAAAAAATCCCCCCTCAAAAAACCATAATGGCACAGAATAAACACTCATACTGCAAAGATGGCACTGGGCATAGCAAGAACTATTCAACTGATACAAGATTTAAACAGGGCAAACATCAAATTCTGTAGTTCCAAGTTCAACAACTTTAGTCAGTGAAAATCCCCCAAATATGATAATTCTAACCAGCAACAAGTTTCTGGGGTTCCAGTTTCACCCCTCCAGCTAGGCTACTCAGAGTCCTGGATAACTTCATCCAGGCCTGGCAGCTTTCCTTAGCAGCCATCTCATGGTCCCAACATCTCCACTGGGTCTCCACTGCAACCAATGGTCCATCCTCATGGCTCCATTGGGTCTCCACATAGGCATCCTGCAAACCTGCTACACACTACCCATGGTCATTTCTAAAATACAAGGCCATGTTCCAAACTCAATGACCCTCTCTTTCCTGCATCTCTTATACTCCATAATACCAGGTAGGGTGCCAATTTATTAATACAGGGGTGAATGAAGCAGACTTTGAAGAACAGAACACTCCTTGAACACTCAAGCTCCTTCAAAAGAGTCTACATTCTTCCTCTTGCCCCAGTGCAGGTCAGCTGGCCCAATATCAAAGGTTGTAATCTCTCAATTGCAGCTGAACAGGCAGCCATTCACCCAAAGATCTTTTTCTGTGCCATATCCCTCTGCTCATAGCAATTCACTTCTATGCAAAGCAACCCTGCACTACTTCTCAGCACATGGGCATGACAGATGATTCACACACAAACTGCTAGCTCAGTCCAGGCAAAGCTCTTTCTCACCCTCATAAACCAAACCTCACAGTCCATAGTTCTTACTGCATTCAGGTCTTTCAACTCTGACCAGGATAGTCCATCAAGTTGTACTTACAGCACTGCAAGTCATCTCTGAGGCCAAGGTTTCAAATCCTACATTCCTCTTGAAAATCAGCTACAAATGGCCAAAGCCACACAGTCAGGTATCTAGGAGCAACCCCAATCCTCAGTACCACTTTCCTGTTGCAGACAGGATTATATTGCTGGCAGAAACTACCCAACCAAGAGCAGATTGTGGGGGGAAAAAAGAAGTTTATTTTGGCTTACCAGCTCAAGGGGGAAGCTCCATGATGGTAGGGAAAATGATGGCATGAACAGAGGGTGGACATCACCCCCTAGTCAACATCAGGTGGACAATAGGAACAGGAGAGTGTGACAAACACTGACAAGAAGAAACTGGCTATAACACCCGTAAGTCCAGCCCCAACAATACACTCCCTCCAGGAAACATTAATTCCTAAAACTCCATCAGCTGGAAACCCAGTATTCAGAACACTTATGTTTATGGGGCACACATGAATCAAACCACCACATTCAGCTTTGCAGGCAAATGCCTTAACCACTAAGCCATTTCTCCAGCCATTTGAACAAGTTTTAAATGTTTCTTGGTGATTTGTGCTTTTCTTTTGACAACTCTCTGCTAAGTTTCCTACCAAATTTTTTGACCAGGTTGATTGATTTTTTTATTGCTTAAGTTTTTTAAATCTTTGTATATTCTAGGTATTAAACTTCTGTCTGATGCATAGTTGGAGAAGAATTTATCCCATTTTGTAGATTGCCTATTGACTCAGTTGACAGTTTCCTTAATTGTATAATAGTTTCATCAGTTAAAAACCTGCCATTATGAAATTTGAAGGAAAATAGATGGACCTGGAAAATTATACTTATACACTTATACTAAGTGAGGTAATTGATATTCAAAAAGACAAATGCCACATATTCTCTCTCATATGTTTTTCCTACCTTGGAATAGTTAGATTTGTTTGTAAGGTGTAGTAAGAGACAGTAGTGGTGGAAAGAAAGTTAAATGAGGCTCAGAGAGGACATGGAAATGGATTAGAGGAGGGGATAGTATACCAGCAAATAGATGGACAGAACGCAGGGATGGAAAGGTCTAAGGGGTGTAGAGGAAAGGGAAGGAGTAAACAGGGAAGTGGGGAGGCATACACAAACCCAAGTATGATATGAAATAGTACTATAGAAAACTACTTCTTCATTAGCCATTATCTAATTAAAATATATACTTTCTTGAGAGAGAGAGAGCAAAGAGGAGAAAGTGAGAGAAGATAAGAGAAAGAGAGAGTGAAGAAAGACCTTTCTAGGGAAGAGAAAGCTTTACCATGAAGTCACAAGTTGTTGCAGGTAAATCACAGTGCCACAGATGGGTAATCCACTCCCACAGTGAACTATCAGTTAAGGAGGTATAATAGCCTCTCTCAAAGCAATGAAGGCCATTAATAAAGAACTTGGTTACCAATCAAAAGTAGTTGTTAAGACCCTATTATGAAGATACCACAGGCTGTGGTTGAAGGACATTGAGAAATCAAGCTGAAACTACGATGGAAGGCATCTCCCTGCCAGCTAGCTGCCATGCTGTTGGAAAGACTATGTGAGCCACTGAGGGAGAAAAGTCATCAACAGTCTTAACAAGCAGTGGATCCATCCTATAAGCTACAAAATAAACCAGTCAGGCAATATGTACCTAAAGGTACACTAGTGGCATATAACTATGGGGGTAATCAACTGCTTTTGGATTGAATATGAAGCCCACTCGGAGTTAATTCATGACTGGTACTGAGAACAGAGTCTAAAGTCTATGGCTTGGAATGTCATAAACCCTAGAGGGAAGCTACCACTGTTCTTTAGCTAAATGGAGATTATATATATATATATATATATATATATATATATATATATATATACATATATATATATATATATATATATATATATATAGAGAGAGAGAGAGAGAGAGAGAGAGAGAGGCAAATCATTTATAACACAGCCACCAGGACCCAGAAAGCATTGCACAGGAGGTTGCAAAATAAAAAAAGATGAGTAGAAGTGTTTCTTTCACTGATAGCCAGAGCACCCTCTCTATGGAGGTGCTGCTAGAAGCTGAAGATACTCAAAACTCATCAAAACAGGAAAAGAGGCTCTTGAGATTGCAACACTAAACAAGGTATCTATCATACACCCCAAGGTCCAGGGAACATGCTTGAAGAAGGAAAAACCACAGGGGGGAAGGAGTACTTTGGGGCACCGGTCTTCCCAACATGAAGCAACTGGTGCTTTCATGAGCCCTCTGTGGCTATAGATACTCTCACAGGACCTTGAACTGTTCTGAGTCCATGTGCATTTTGCCATGAAGAATGGAAAAAAACAAAAGGAAGGAGACAACAAAACTGAGGAAGGATTACCAAGAAAAAAGAAGGTCCTCAGTGGAATGGTGGCAGAGGAGAGAAGACAAAAGTGGATAATGAGATGATAATATGATCAAATAAAACTATGTTCATATATTAAAGTTCTCCATGAAAAATCATCAAAGACATTACAAGTAAAATAACAAATAATTATATAATAATTCTCAGAAGCACTCAAGGAATATAAAGCCATTTTAACCTTTTAAAGTGTTAAAATGTCATTTGCAACATTAGTAAATTATGAGAGAAACTGCAATTATCTCAATAAATACAGAATAATCATTTGACAAGATTCAATACATATTCTTAAATTTAAAAACTCTCAGCAAAGTAAAATTAAAAGATAACTTTGTATGCTAATCAATTGCATATTTTAACCATCACATGTACAGAGTGAAGAGAGAATGTTTTCCTTAAAAAGTGAGAAATAAAGAAAAGAATATTTTTAATTTTGTGTTTTTTATGAAATTGTCTTTTAATGTAAATATATTTTCTAGGGAAAAGTTGTTCTTTACAGGAAGTTAAAGTAATCTAAATGTGGACTTCCGGCCAAGATGGCGACCGCCTAGCTGCGCTGCAAATCCCGGGGAAAGAAAGGCAAGATATTAAGGATATATAGTGGCTTTTAGGGGAGAGAAATCTGGGAGGGCACAGAGGTAGAGGAACAGGGAATCGCTGGTCCCCTTTCGGGCAGGTAGGCACCCCTTGCCCCAAATAACCGCCGCCGTGTTCAAAGCTCCACCCCTGCCGCTGCTGCTGCTCCGGAGCCCGCACGGCTGCCACCTCGCGCCGATCGTTCCCTCCGCGCAAAAGCTTAGACTGCTCCGCACCCTTGTCCACTCGCCCACCTACTGAGTGTGCCCAGTGCCACAAGCTCAGACTGTATCTCTCGCTTGCGTCAGCTCAGGTGCCACCCCCTACCTGCCTGCCGCACCGGCGGGCCACCATTGTCCCGTGGCGGGGGAGCGCAGACTGCTTCTGGTCCCCAGCGTTCCCAGCCAAAGTCTGGGCGGCTTCAGTGCTTGGTGCCTCAGTGCCACTCCTAGCTCGAACGCCGGAAGCTGTGGCACATTACCGCTTGAGAACTCAAGCAATTTTGGCGCCCCTGCCAGGTAGTAGATAGGCGGCTTTGGCAAGTGAGATTATTCCCTGCGTGCGGAAGCTTAGACTGCTCCGCACTCTCGTCCACTCGCCCTCTCTCTGCCG
This sequence comes from Dipus sagitta, assembly GCA_036346955.1. NCBI lineage: Eukaryota > Metazoa > Chordata > Mammalia > Rodentia > Dipodidae > Dipus > Dipus sagitta. The sequence goes on from CM070781.1 coordinate 10,861,218, forward strand.
CGCGGCTGTCCACAATTGTCCTGTGGCGGGGGAGCGCAGACTGCTTCCGGTTCCCAGCATTCCCAGCCAAAGTCTGGGTGGCTTCAGTGCTTGGTGCCTCAGTGCCACTCCTAGCTCGAATGCAGGCAGCTGTGGCACAATACAGCTTGAGAACTCAAGCAATTTTGGCGCCCCTGCCAGGTAGTAGATAGGCGGCTTTGGCAAGTGAGATTATTCCCTGCGTGCAGAAGCTTAGACTGCTCCGCACTCTCGTCCACTCGCCCTCTGTCTGCCGCGCGGCTATCCACAATTGTCCTGTGGCGGGGGAGCGCAGACTGCTTCCAGTTCCCAGCGTGCCCAGCCAGAGTTCGGGCGGCATCAGTGCTTGGTGCCTCAGTGCCACTCCTAGTTCGAACGCAGGCAGCCTTGGCACATTACTGCTTGAGAACTCAGGCAACTTCGGCACCCCTGCCAGGCAGTAGATAGGCGGCTTTGGCAAGTGACAGCCAAAGCCCAGGCTTCTTGGCAACGCCCCCAGTCTGCATAAGATTCCCATTGTTCTTGAGCCCAGGCTGATACGCCCACTTATCTGCCCATATACTGTCATGGGCAGAACACAGCGCAAAAGAAATAACATGAATAATCAAATGCAAGAAAATCCAATTAGATCACCCAGTCCCACAATGAATACTTCTAACCAAAACATAGAAGAACAAATAGGGCCAGAACACCACATTGAAGCTATGAGCAATGCAACTCTAACCAACCTATTGGTAGAACTTGCAGGAAAGCAACAAAGGGCCGACAATCGTGTGGATGCTGCCATCACTAAACTAGAACTAATAGATAACAAATTGGAAGGATTAGATAAGAAAATGGAAGGATTTCAAAGAGAGTTAAGAGATTTGAGGGAGAGTGAAAAAAAAGAAGACCTTAAAAATCAGCTGACCATGCTAAATGAAGACATAAAGAAATGCAAGGATGAAATCCAAGAATCATCAAGAAAATCAGAAAATGATGTGAAAAGGGAGCTTGACAGAGGGATGGAAATTATACATAGAAAAATAATAGAAAATGCAAACTTAATTGAACAAGCCCAAAACTCACTAGAAGCTCTCAAGAATAGAGTCAGCCAAGTGGAGGATAGAAACTCTGATCTGGAAGACAAGATGGAAGAAACAGTTAGAGAGTTCAAAAATTTCAGTAAGTTTAAAAGCTCCTGTGAACAGAACATGAGGGAATTGTGGGATACAGTTAAACGTCCCAATATCAGGATCATTGGAATACCAGAAGGAGAAGAAATCCAGACCAAAGGCATGGAGAACTTATTTAACAAAATAATTGAAGAAAACTTCCCCAATCTCTTAAAAGAAAGGCCCATCAAGATACAAGAAGCCAATAGAACTCCAAACAGACTGGACCAAAGGAGAAACTCTCCAAGACATATTATTATTAAGACTCTAAACATTGACACCAAAGAGAAAATCCTAAAGGCAGCTAGGGAAAAACAGCACACCACCTTCAGAGGTAACCCCATCAGAATTACTTCAGACTTCTCAATGGAAACCCTGAAAGCTAGAAGAGCCTGGAATGAAACACTGCAAAGTCTAAGAACCTATGGCTTCCAACCCAAACTACTCTACCCAGCAAAAGTATCCCTCATAATAGATGGTGAACGAAAAACTTTCCATGACAAAACTCAGCTTTACAATTATATGAACACAAAACCAAACCTACAGAGAGTTTTTCAGGAAATTCTACACAGAGAAGAAAAAAATAATCAAACACAATTGCCTACAAGAAGCAGATCACAACAACCAAACTCAGAGTAGGCACAAAAAACTTCAATGTCCATGAAAACTCCAACCCACATTTACCATCACAATATGGCAGGGATCAAATCAAATCTCACGGTCATTACCCTAAATATTAATGGCCTTAATTCACCCATCAAGAGACACAAGCTACCAGGATGGATCAAAAAATTAGACCCCTCAATCTGTTGCCTTCAAGAAACCCAATTCACCATTAAAGACAGACATCTCCTCAGGGTGAAAGGGTGGAAAACAGTATTCCAAGCAAACGGGAATAAGAAACAAGCAGGTGTAGCTATATTAATATCGGATAAAATAGACTTCAAACCAAATATAATCAAAAAAGACAAAGAAGGCCACTTCCTACTTATCAAGGGAACGATCCATCAAGAGGATATTACAATCATAAATCTTTATGCACCAAACACAGGGGCACCACAGTTCATAAAACAAAACCTACTTGACAATAAAACAGAAATAACCACAAACACCATCATAGCTGGGGACTTCAATACACCATTATCAGTAATAGACAGATCATCCAAACAGAAACTCAACAGGGAAGTGAGAGAGCTCAACAAAACCATAGATCACTTAGACCTAACGGACATCTACAGAACATTCCATCCCAAATCCACAGAATACACATTCTTCTCAGCAGTCCATGGAACATTCTCTAAAATAGACCATATATTGGGTCACAAAGACTGCCTCCACATATTTAGGAAGATTGACATAATTCCCTGCATGATATCAGATCACAATGCTATATTGCTAGAAATCAACAATAAAAGACCCACCAAGAATCCCAAAGGCACCTGGAAACTGAACAGCACACTTTTAAACAATAAATGGATAGTGGATGAAATAAAAAATGAAATTGCAAAATTTCTGGAATTGAACGACAATGAGAACACATCGTATCAAAACTTATGGGACACAATGAAGGCGGTCCTCAGGGGAAAATTCATAGCACTCAATGCCTTCGTAAAAAAGACAGAAAGGTCCCAAATCAATAACCTAACCATCCACCTAAAGGCACTGGAAAAACAAGAAAAATCCAACCCAAAGAGCTCCAGAAGGAAAGAAATAATTAAAATCAGAGCAGAAATCAATGAATTGGAAACCAAGGAAACAGTTAAGACAATTGACAAAACAAAGAGCTGGTTCTTTGAAAAAATAAACAACATTGACAAACCCCTGGCCAATCTGATCAAGCAAAAAAAGGTGAAGCTTCAAATTAACAAAATTCAAAATGAAAAAGGAGAGATCACAACAGACATAAATGAAATTGGGAGAATCATCAGGACTTATTTCAAAAACCTCTACTCCACAAAACTAGATAATGTGGAGGAGATGGATAAATTCTTGGACGCATACCATCTACCAAAGCTAAACACAGAACAGATTAATCACCTCAATCAACCCATCACACTCATGGAGATTGAAAAAGTAATAAAAAACCTCCCAAAAAAGAAGAGCCCAGGACCAGATGGCTTCTCAGCTGAATTCTATCAAACCTTCATGGAAGAACTCAAACCAATCTTCCTCAAACTGTGCCACACAATTGATGAACAGGGAAAGCTACCCAACTCCTTTTATGAAGCTAGCATCACCCTAATTCCAAAACCAGGCAGAGATGCCACAAGAAAAGAAAACTACCGGCCTATTTCCCTGATGAATTTAGATGCAAAGATCCTAAACAAAATCCTTGCAAACCGAATCCAACAACACATCAAAAGCATTATCCACCTTGACCAAGTGGGATTCATTCCAGGAACACAGGGGTGGTTCAACATACGGAAATCTGTCAATGTAATACACCACATAAACAAGGTTAAACATAAAAACCACATGATCATTTCGATAGATGCAGAAAAGGCCTTTGACAAGATTCAACACCGCTTCATGTTCAAAACATTGGAGAGAGTTGGCATGGTTGGTTCATATCTAAACCTAATAAAGGCAATATACGAAGCTCCGAAGGCCCAAATAATACTTAATGAAGAGAGACTGGAGGAACTCCCATTAAGATCAGGAACAAGACAGGGTTGTCCACTCTCACCTCTGCTTTTCAATATAGTACTGGAAGTCCTAGCTCAAGCAATAACACAGGAGAAGGAAATAAAAGGGATACAATTTGGAAAGGAGGAACTTAAGTTAGCTTCATTCGCTGATGACATGATTATATATGTAAGAGACCCGAGAGACTCCATCCCAAAACTCCTGAAGGTGATTAACTCCTATAGCAAAGTAGCAGGATACAAAAATCAATGCACAAAAATCAGGAGCCTTCCTTTATGCAAAGGACAAAGATACAGAAAAAGAAATAAGGGATATAGTCCCATTTTCAATTGCGACAAAAAAAATAAAATACCTTGGAATAACGTTAACCAAGGAAGTGAAAGATCTATACAATGAAAACATAAAAACACTCAAAAAAGAAATTGAGGCGGACTTGAGAAAATGGAAAGACCTCCCATGTTCCTGGATAGGCAGAATTAACATTGTGAAGATGACAATCCTACCAAAGGCAATTTACAGATTTAATGCAATACCAATTAAAATCCCCACAGTGTTCTTCACAGAGATAGAAAAAATGATCTCAAATTTCATATGGAAAGGCAGAAGGTCTCGCATTTCCAAACATATCCTCAGCAAAAGAAATACCTCTGGAGGCATCACCATACCTGATCTAAAGCTATATTACAAAGCCATAGTAATAAAAACAGCATGGTACTGGCATAAAAACAGGACTATAGATCAATGGAATAGACTTGAGGACCCGGACTTTGGGTCAAGCAACTATAGCTACTTGATATTTGATAAAGGCCCAAACAATATACGCTGGAAAAAAGACAGCATCTTCAACAAATGGTGCTGGACAAACTGGATAACCATATGCAGGAAACTAAAACTTGACCCACACATTTCACCATGCACTACACTCAAGTCCAAATGGATCAAAGATCTCAATATAAGACCAGAAACTCGAATACTACTGGAAGAAAATTTAGGAAGTACATTCCATGATATAGGAATGGAAAAAGACTTCCTGAACAAAACCCCAGTAGCTCAAGATCTTAAACCATCACTCAACCAATGGGACCACATGAAGCTGAGGAGTTTCTTTACAAACAAGCATACAATTAGCAAAGCCAATAGATTACCCACAGAATGGGAGAAAATATTTGTGGGTTATCCAACTGATAGAGGACTAATCTCTAGAATCTACAAAGAACTCAAAAATCTAAACAGTAAGAAGTCAAACACCCCACTCACAAGATGGGGCAAAGAGCTGAACAGGCAGTTCACAGAGGAAGAAATAGAAATGGCAAACATACACTTAAGAAAATGTTCATCATCCCTAATCATCAGAGAAATGCAAATTAAAACAACTATGAGATTCCACCTTACCCCAATAAGGATAGCAAGCATCAAAAAATCAAATAAAAATAAATGCTGGCGAGGATGTGGAGAACTAGGAACACTCATCCACTGTTGGTGGGAATGTAGGATGGTACCACCACTTTGGAAAGCAATATGGAGACTTCTGAAAAAGCTGAGTGTAGAGATACCAACAGACCCAGTTATTCCCTTACTGGGCATCTACCCTAAAACCTTCAAACCACAGACTAAAGAGATTTGCTCAACCATGTTTGTAGTGGCTCAATTTGTACTAGCTAAGAGCTGGAATCAACCCAGATGTCCATCACTAGAAGAATGGATAACTAAGATGTGGTATATCTACACAATGGAATTCTACACAGCAGTAAGAAAAAATGACACAATGTAACTTGAGGAAAAATGGTTGAACCTGGAACAGATCATTCTCAGTGAACTTACCCAATCACAGAAAAAAAATCGCCACATAGTCTCACTCATCTTCAGCACCTAACCTGAATCTACCGAAGATACCTTACATACCCAGCAAGCATCACCTAGATTAGACACTAGGATGGAAGGGGAGGGAGTGGAGGGAATCAAAGGGGTGGGAAACACAAATCTAGACCCAAACGGCAATGGTACCATAATCTTCTACCTACTAAAAGATAGACCAAATGGCTGATCCTTCACCAGGCCCTTACAGGGAACACCTGAACCACAAGACATTGGAGAGGGTAAGATTAAGACTAACCTTAATCTCCTACATCTTCCCTCCCCCACTTCCCCTCTCCCTGTCTCTCTCTCTCTTATCTCTAACTCTTGTATATTAGTTATCTTTTTCCTCATTTTCTTAGTGGGCACTGACCTGTAACTCCCAGAACCAGCATGGGGCTATCATCCACAATGAGCTTTTGATCAGAGAGACCTACAAGGTTTCCTAAAAGACAGACAGATTTCTGTCAGAGTACTTCATGACCCACCAAAGGTTAGTGGTAAGACCCTACTGCTGAAGATACCTTATGTGATTGACATGCAAATTAGAATGGCATGGCTGGAAGTTGGATGAGAATCAGTCCCCAGACAGTCAGCGTGTCTAGTGCCAGAAGGTGCCACATGGGCGACTGGGGGAAATTGACCAATATCTATCGAAGCAACGCATGGTCTAACCTACTTAGCAGCAAATAACTTATTGTGATGCCCACACAAGTGCAGTGGTGGCACACAGCCATGGTGGGGAACCAACTGCTCTCAATTTGGCTAACTGATCCCCTCACTGGTATGGGACCCATAGCTGGAGCTGGGAAACAAGTCAGAACCATATCCAAACATAAGCCCACTCTCCAGTATCAAGCTACTATCAATTGTGGGCTACAAGAGGGCCTACACCTATTAAATTCTCTATAAAAAAAAAAGTAAGGGTTATCTCATTTGTCCTGGTGCTAACTTACTCTCCATTGGAGAATCTGCTTCTCTTTTTCAGATAGATGTAGACCCTAAGGAGAGAGCCACCCCATCATACCTCAAAAGGGCCCCGGCTGAAACCAAGAAAACTTGGAGAAACAAGCAAGGGGGCTGTTTTCCTGATGAACCGGACACCAGCACAAGGGGGAAGGAGATCAGCATAGAGAAAAATCAACTCCTACCAAATCAGAGAGCCAGAGCCTCAGAGGCCCTCAACACCTCATCACTGAAGCAGACCAAAAATGAACCCAACATGGCTCAGGGAAATTTTGCGGTAGAGGGGGCAGAAAGAATGTCAGAGTTGGGCTGGAGAGATGGCTTAGCGGTTAAGCACTTGCCTGTGAAGCCTAAGGACCCCGGTTCGAGGCTCAACTCCCCAGGACCCACGTTAGCCAGATGCACAAGGGGGCGCACGCGTCTGGAGTTCGTTTGCAGTGGCTGGAGGCCCTGGCGCGCCCATTCTCTCTGTGTCTCTCTCTCTCTGCCTCTTTCTCCCTCTGTCTGTCGCTCTCAAATAAATAAATAAACAAAAAAAAATTAAAAAAAAAAAAAAAGAATGGCAGAGTCACATGTTGGGTCATGATATGCAGAGACATTTAGCTTACCCATAACTGTGGGCTAACTCCACAATGCATGACCCGTATACCTCAACAAGGAGGGGCCAAGGGGAGGGGGTACGTCACGGATGAGCCTAATAATGGTACCAAACTGACTGTATTTGCTGAATACAGAACTGACTAATAAAAAAAAAGTAATCTAAATGTGCATAACGTACCAGAAACATTTGTCTCCCATATTAAGACAATTTGAAGACCCAAGACATAGCTGGTAACACACCAAATGTTAAAGGGCATCATTTTAATGTATCTCTGAATATGATTGAATTATAAAAATATATAAATGCAACCTCTGAAATGCAGCCTGTTACAAAGAAAGTTACTCAAATGATTCTGAATAAAATGCATTCTAAATTATGAAAAAGCATATATAACATTAAGAAATGATACAAATATAAGACTATAGAATTACATGTATCACAACATGAGGATATTAATATTAATATTTTAAAAGATAAATTTTAAGGGATTTAATTAATTGTATGAAATCTGGTATAATTAATACTTTTAAAGTTAAATATGGGGCTAGAGAGATGCCTCAGCTGTTAAGGCACTCACTTGCATAGCCTAATCACCTGGGTGCAATGCCTTAGTACCCATGTAAAGCCACATGCACAAAGTGGTGTATCCGGAGGTCATTTGCATTGACTAAGGCCCTGGTACACCCCTTTTCTTTCTTCCATCTTTTCTTTCTTTCTTTCTTTCCTTCTTTCTTTCTTCTTTCTCTCTCTCCATGCAAATAAATAAATAAAATATTTAAGAGATCAATTTCATTTTTTTACATAGAAACAACAAAATATTTTTAAGATATTATAATAATTTTTATATGTAAAAAACTTAGATTTGTGTTTACAGCATGTGTAAACATTCATTAACTTTAGAAAAACAAATTGTATAGCATTCCACACAATAATTCTTCAAAATATTTTTGTCTTGTGACTGGTTATTGTTTATTTATTTATTTATTTATTTATTTATTGTTAATTAGTTTTGTGCTCAGTGACTACAGTCAATTTGGTACCATTATTAGGCTCATCCATGACCTACCCCCTCCCCTTGGCCCCTCCTTGTTGAGGTATTCGGATCATACATTCTGGAGTTAGCCCACAGTTGTGGGTAGGATAAATGTCTCTGCATATCATGACCCAACATGTGGCTCTGACATTCTTTCTGTCCCCTCTTCCGCAAAATTTCCCTGAGCCATGTTGGGCTCATTTTTGGTCTGCTTCAGTGATGAGGTGCTGGGGGCCTCTGGGTCTCTGGCTCTCTGATTTGGTAGGAGTTGATTTTTCTCTGTGTTGATCTCTTTCACCCTTGTGCTGGTACCCAGTTCACCAAGAAAACAGCACCCTTGCTTGTTTTGCCAATTGTTCTTAGTTTCAGCTGGGGCCCTTTTGAGGTATGATGGGGTGGCTCTCTCCATAGGATCTACATCTATCTGATAAAGAGAAGCAGATACTCCAACCCAGAGTAACTTAGCACCAGACAAATGAGATAACCCTTACTTTTTAATAGAGAATTTAATAGGTGTAGGACCTCTTGTAGCCCATGATTGGTGGTAGCTTGATAATGGAGAGTGGGCTTATGTTTGGATATGGTTCTGACTTGTTTCCCAGCTCCAGCTATGGGTCCCATACCAGTGAGGGGATCAGTTAGCCAAATTGAGAGCAGTTGGTTCCCCACCATGGCTGTGTGCCACCACTGCACTTGTGTGGGCATCACAATAAGTTATTTGCTGCTAAGTAGGTTAGACCATGAGTTGCTTGCACAGATATTGGTCATTTTCCCCCAGTCGCCCATGTAGCACCTTCTGGCACTAGACGCGCTGACTATCTGGGGACTGACTCTCTTCCAGCTTGCAGCCATGCCATTCCATTTTATGTGTCAACCACATAAAGTGTCTTCAGCAGTAGGGTCTTACCACTAACCTTTGGTGGGTCATTAAGTACTCAGACAGTAATCTGTCTTTCTTTTATGAAACCTTGTAGGTCTCTCTGATTAAAAGCTCATTGTGGATGATAGCCACATGCTGGCACTGGGAGTTACAGGTCAGTGCCCACTAAGAAAAGGAAGAAAAAGATAACTAATATAAAAGAGATAGAGAGAAGAGAGAGAGAAAGAAAGAAGCTGTAGAATATTAAGGTCAGTCTTCATCATACCCTCCAGTGTCTTGTGGCTCATATGCTCCGTATAAGGGCCTGGTGAAGGTTCAGCCAATTGGTCTGAATTTTAGGATGTAGAATTTTATGGTATCATTGCCATTTGGGTCTAGATTTGTGTTTCCCATCCCCTCCATATACCTCCCCACCCATCCTATTGTCTTGTCCATGAGATACTTGATGTGTATGTAAGGCATCTTGGGTAGATTCAGGTTAGGTGCTGTAGATGAGTGAGATTATGTGGCGATTTTTTTTCTGTGATTGGGTGAGTTCACTGAGAATGATCTGTTCCAGGTTCAACCATTTTTCCTCAAATTTCATTGTGTCATTTTTTCTTACTGCTGTGTAGAATTCCATTGTGTATATATACCACATCTTAGTTATCCATTCTTCTAGTGATGGACATCTGGGTTGATTCCAGCTCTTAGCTATTACGAATTGAGCTGCTACAAACATGATTGAGCAAATCTCTCTGGCCTGTGGTCTGAAGGTTTTAGGGTAGATTCCCAGTAAGGGAATAACTGGGTCTGTTGGTATCTCTATAGTCAGGTTTTTCAGGAGTCTCCATATTGCTTTCCAAAGTGGTTGTACCATCTTACATTCCCACCAACAGTGGATGAGTGTTCCTACTTCTCCACATTCTTGCCAGCATTTATTTTCATTTGATTTTTTGATGTTTGCTATCCTTATTGGGGTAAGGTGGAATCTACTAATTGTTTTAATTTGCATTTCCCTGATGATTAGGGATGTGAACATTTTGTTTAAGTGTGTGTTTGCAATTTCTATTTTTTCCTCTGTGAACTGCCTGTTCAGCTGTTTGTCCCATTTTGTGAGTAGGGTGTTTGACTTTGTACTGTTTAGATTTTTGAGTTCTTTGTAGATTCTGGAGATTAAGCCTCTGTCAGTTGGATAATCAGCAAATATTTTCTCCCATTCTGTGGGTAATCTATTGGCTTAGCTTATTGTATGCTTGTCTGTAAAGAAACTCTTCAGCTTCATGTGATCCCACTGGCTGAGTGACTGTTTAAGATCTTGAGCTACTGGGGTTTTGTTCAGGAAGTCTTTTTCCATTTCTATATCATGCAAAGTACTTCCTATAGTTTCTTCCAGTAGTAGTTGAGTTTCTGGTCTTATATTGAGGTCTTTGATCCATTTGGACGTGAGTGTAGTGCATGGCAAAATGTGTGGATCACGTTTCAATTTCCTGCATATGGTTATCCAGTTTGTCCAGTGTCATTTGTTGAAGATGCTGTCTTCCTTCCAGCCTATATTGTTAGGGCCTTTATCAAATATCAAGTAGCTATAGTTGCTTGACCCAAAGTCTGGGTCCTCAAGTCTATCCCATTGGTCTATACTCCTGTTTTCTGCCAGTACTAAGCTGTTTTTATTACTATGGCTTTGTAATATAGCTTTAGATCAGGTATGGTGATGCCTCCAGAGGTATTTCTTTTGCTGAGGATAGGTTTGGATATGCGAGACCTTCTGCATTTCTATATGAAATTTGAGATCATTTTTTCTATGTCTTTGAAGAACACTGTTCGGATTTTAATTGGAATTGCATTAAATCTCTATATTGCCTTTGGTAGGATTGCCATCTTCACAATGTTGATTCTGCCTATCCAGGAGTATGGGACGTCTTTCAATTTTCTTGTCTTCCTCAATTTCTTTTTTGAGTGTTTTTATGTTTTCATTGTACAGATCTTTCACCTCTTGGTTAACATTATTCAAAGTATTTTTGTTGTTGTTGTTGTTGTTGTTGTTGTTGTTGTTGCTATTGAAAATATGACCACCCATGTCCCTTAATTCTTTCTCTGTATCCTTGTCATTTGCATATAGAAAGGCTACTGATTTTTGTGCATTCATTTTGTATCCTACTTTGCTATAGGAGTTAATCACCTTCAGGAGTTTTGGGATGGAGTCTCTCGGGTCTCTTACATATACAATCATGTCATCAGCGAATAGAGCTAACTTAACTTCTTCCCTTCCAAATTGTATCCCTTTATTTCCTTCTCCTGTCTTATTGCTTGAGCTAGGACTACCAATACTATATTGAAGAGCAGAGGTGAGAGTGGACAACCCTGTCTTGTTCTTGATCTTAATGGGAATTCCTCCAGTCTCACTCCATTAAGTATTATTTGGGCCTTAGGAGCTTTGTATATTGCCTTTATTATGTTAAGATATGAACCAACCATGCCAATTCTCTCCAATGTTTTGATCATGAAGTGATGTTCTATCTTGTCAAAGGCCTTTTCTGAATTTTGAAATGACCATGTGGTTTTTGTGTTTAACCTTGTTTATGTGGTGTATTACATTGACAGATTAGCATATGTTGAACCAACCCTGTTTTCCTCGGATGAATCCCACTTGATTAAGATGGATAATGCTTTTTATGTGTTGTTGGATTCAGTTTGTGAGGACTTTGTTCAGGATGTTTGTATCTAAGTTCATCAGGGAAATAGGCTGGTAGTTTTCTTTTCTTGTGACATCTCTGCCTCGTTTTGGAATTAGGGTGATACTAGCTTCATAAAAGGATTTGGGTAGCTTTCCCTGTTCTCCAATTGTGTGGCACAGTTTGAGGAAGATTGGTTTGAGTTCTTCCATGAAAGTTTGATAGAATTCAGCTGAGAAGCCATCTGGTCCTGGACCCTTCTTTTTGGGGAGGTTTTTTTTATTACTTTTTCAATCTCAATGAGTGTGATGGGTTCATTGAGGAGATTAATCTGCTCTGAGTTTAGCTTTGATAGATGGTGTGCATCCAGGACTTTATCCATCTCCTCCACATTATCCAGTTTTGTGGAGTAGAGGTTTTTGAAATATGTCCTGATGATTATCCAAATTTCACTTATGTCTGTTGTGATCTCTCCCTTATCATTTTGAATTTTGTTAATTTGAAGCATCTCTTTTTTTTTTTTTTTTTTTTTTTTTTTTTTTTTTTTTTTTTGCTTAATCAAATCGGCCAGGGGTTTGTCAATGTTGTTTATTTTTTCAAAGAACCAGCTCTTTGTTTTGTCAACTGTCTTAATTGTTTTCTTAGTTTCCAATTCATTAATTTCTGGTCTGATTTTAATTATTTCTTTCCTTCTGGAGCTCTTTGGGTTTTATTTTTCTTGCTTTTCTAGTGCCTTTAGGTGGATGGTTAGTTTATTGATTAGGGATCTCTCTGTCTCTTTTATGAAGGCATTGAGTGTTAGGAATTTTCCCCTGAGGACCACCTTCATTGTGTCCCATATGTTTTGGAATGATGTGTTCTCATTGTTATTCAACTCTAGAAATTTTTCAATTTCATTTTTTATTTCATCCACTATCCATTTATTGTTTAAGAGTGTGCTGTTCAGTTTCCAGGTGATGTTGGGATTCTTGGTGGGTCTTTTGTTGTTAATTTCTAGCAATGTACCATTGTGATCTGATATCATGCAGGGAATTATGTCAATTTTCCTAAATATGTGGAGGCAGGCTTTGTGACCCAGTATATGGTCTATTTTAGAGAATGTTCCATGGGCTTCTGAGAAGATTATGTAATCTGTGGATTTGGGATGGAAAGTTCTGTAGATGTATGTTAGGTCTAAGTGATATATGGTTTTGTTGAGCTCTCTGACTTCCCTGTTGAGTTTCTGTTTGGATGATCTGTCTATTACTGATAATGGTGTATTGAAGTCCCCATCTATGATAGTGTTTGGTGCTTATTTCTGTTTTATTGTCAAGTGGGTTTTGGTTTATGAACTGTGGTGCCCCTGTGTTTGGTGAATACAGATTTATGATTGTAATATCCTCTTGATGGATCATTTCCTTGATAAGTAGGAAGTGGCCTTCTTTGTCTTTTTTGATTATTTTTGGTTTGAGGTCTATTTTATCCGATATTAATATAGTTACACCTGCTTGTTTCTTATTCCCATTTGCTTGGAATATTGTTTTCCACCCTTTCACCCTGAGGAGGTGTCTGCCTTTAGTGGTGAGGTGGGTTTCTTGAAAGCAAGAGATTGAGGGGTCTAATTTTTTGATCTATCCTGTTAGCTTGTGTCTCTTGATGGGTGAATTAAGGCCATTAATATTTAGGGTAATGACTGTGAGATTTGATTTGATCCCTGCCATATTGTGATGGTATATGTGGTTTGGTGTTTTCATGGACTTTGAAGTTTTTTGTGCCTGCTCTGAGTTTGGTTATTGTGATCTGCTTCTTGCAGGCATTTGAGTTTGATTATTTGTTTATTCTCTGTGGACAACTTCCTGAAATACTCTCTGTAGGTTTGGTTTTGTGTTCATATAATTTTAAAGCTTAGTTTTGTCATGGAAAGTTTTTCTTTTTTTTAAATTTTTTTGTAGCTTTATGTAGTTATTTATTTGAGAGTGAGCGAGAAAGATAGAGGCAGATATATATAGAGAGAATGGACATGCCAGGGCTTCCAGCCACTGCAAATGAACTCCAGACACATGCACCCACTTGTGCATCTGGCTAACGTGGGTCCTGGGGAATTGAGCCTCAAACCGGGGTCCCTAGGCTTTACAGGCAAGCACTTAACTGCTAAGCCATCTCTCCATCCCAGAAAGTTTTTCTTTCACCATCTATTATAAGGGATGCTTTTGGTGGGTAGAGTAGTTTGGGTTGGAATACATAGGTTCTCAGACTTTCCAGGCCCATCCAGCTTACAGGGTTTCCATTGAGAAGTCTGCAGTAATTCTGATGGGGTTACCTTTAAAAGTGGTGTGCTGTTTTTCCCTAGCTGCTTTTAGGATTTTCTCTTTGGTGTCAATGTCTAGAGTCTTAATGACAATATGTCTTGGAGAGTTTCTCCATTGGTCCAGTCTGTTTGGAATTCTGTTGGCTTCTTGTACCTTGATGGGCCTTTCTTTTAAGAGACGTGGGAAGTTTTCTTCAATTATTTTGTTAAATAAGTTCTCCATGCCTTTTTTCTGAATTTCTTCTCCTTCTGGTATTACAATGATCCTGATATTGGGACGTTTAACTGTATCCCACAATTCCCTCATGTTCGTTCACAGAAACTTTTGAACTTACTGAAATTTTTGAACTCTTGGAACTGTTTCTTCCATCTTGTCTTCCAGATCAGAGTTTCTATCCTCCACATGGCTGACTCAATTCTTGAGAGCTTCTAGAGTGTTTTGTTCAATTAGGTTTGCATTTTCTACTATTTTTCTATGTATAATCTCCATCCCTCTGTCAAGCTCACTTTTACATCATTTTCTGATTTTTTTGATGCTTCTTGGAATTCATCCTTGCATTTCTTTATGTCTTCATTTTGCATCACCAGCTGATTTTTGAGGTCCTCTTTTCTTTCACTCTCCCTCAAATCTCTTAACTGTCTCTGAACTCCTTCCATTTTCTTATCTATTTGGTCTAGTCTAGTGATGGCAGCATCCACAAGATTATCGGTCCTTTGTTGCTTTTCTTCCAGTTATACCAGTAGCTTGGTCCAAGTTTCATTGCTCATAGCTTTATTTTGGTGTTCTGATCCTAATGTCTCTTCTATGTTTTGATTAGAGATGTTCATTGTAGGACTGGGTGATCTAACTGGATTTTCTTGCATTTGATTTTTCATGTTATTTCTTTGTTTGTTTGTTTGTTTTTCAAGGTAGGGTCTCACTCTGGCTCAGGCTGACCTGGAAGTCACTCTGTCTTCTCAGGATGGCCTCAAACTCACAGTGATCCTCCTACCTCTGTCTCCCGAGTGCTAGGATTAAAGGCATGCACCACCACATGCAGCTTCATGTTATTTCTTTTGCGCTGTGGTCTGCCCATCACAGTGTATGGGCACATAGGTGGGTGGATCAGCCTGGGCTCAAGCACAACGGGAATCTGAAGCAGCCTGAGTCAGTTGCCAAGCAGCCTGGGCTTTGGCTCTCACTTGCCACAGCTGCCTGAGCTCCTGCCTGGCTTGGGTGCCAAAGTTGCCTGAGCTCTCATTCAGTAATGCACCAAACCTGCCTGCGCTCAGGTTAGGAGAGACACTGAGACACCAAGCACTGAAGCAGCCCAAACTCTGGCAGGGGAACACTGGGACCCAGAAGTCATCTGCACTCCCCTGCAACAAGACAATGGTGGTCAGCTGGCATGGCAGACAGGGAGGGGATGGCACTTGAGCTGGCACAAGTGAGAAACAACGTCTGAGCTCGCATGGCAGTTGCAATGGGCCTGGGCTCACGCATGAATGTGTGGTGGCTGGAGCAGTAAGTGAGCAAGTAGGCAGAGCAGGCTAAGCTTCCACAAGCAGGGATCGGCATGGCAGCGCCGTATGGTGGGCAAATTGATCAAAGGAGCCTGAGCTCAAATGGGCCAGCAGGCGTAGCCTAGCCAAGGTCACTCGTGGGCAGGGGTAGCAGGGTGTTCACCCCTGTGCAGTGAGGCAAGTGGAACTATGTTGGCCAGAGACCCTTTTCCTACAGTAAGTGCAGGGGTTTCCTGAAGCTGGGACTGTGGGTACAGTGGCTGCTTGAGGGGGAGAGCTGGGCTACCTGCACATGAGGGAATTAGCGATTAACTGTTTTTTCCCCTCTGTGCCCTCTCACTGGCAATCTATTGGAGATTTCTCTCCCCTAAAAGTCCCAGTGAACCCTTAATGTCTTGCCTTTCTTTCCCAGGGATGTGCAGGGCAGTTAGGCAGTCGCCATCTTGGCCGGAAGTCAAGAAAAGAATATTTTTTAATTGAGAGTGGTGGTGCACACCTTTAATCTGGCATTTGGGAGGCAGAGGTAGGAGGATCACCATGAGTTTGAGACCACCCTGAGGCTACATGGTGAATTCCAGATCAGCCTGGGCTAGAGTGAAACCAGACCTTGAAAAAAAATAATAGTTTTGTTAACATTCATAGTTCAATGTCATAGTACCTGATAATTCACTAGGTCAAGGACAAAATAAATTCACATTGGAAAGGAAAAAAATCTCTATTTGTGGGTAAAAAACATATAATAAATCCTTCTTTAATCTCTCATATTAATGGTGCAAGGCATTTTTTATCTACTAGCAGTGAGATTTAAAACGAAAATATCATACAATGGCATCAAAAATATCAAATATATAAGCATAAGTCTAATCATGTAAGTCAACATAAGCATAAATACATGCAGCATCCTGTGTGTTAAAAACAGAAAACCAATCAAATATCCAAATGAAGTGGAAGGCAAAGGCAGACACCAGAAGTTATACTTGGACATCTACATGAGCACCATGACATGAATACCCCACACTCACCCACATGATCACACACACACACACACATACACACACACACAGTATTACAGTCAAAATGGAGAGAAGTGTCATCAACAGACTAAAATGAATATCAGAGAGACAAAAATGTGACAGATAAAAGTTCATAGAAGGAACAACAATTAACATGTACAAATCTTAGTAGTGTCTATGCTTTACAAAAATTTTTATGTAGCTTGAAATACAAGGAAAACTTAAATAACTAATAATAATATTTGGTGAGTAGACAAATGGGGTTAAGGAGTTCTATCACCCTTGCAGAGACAAGGACATGATTAAAGCATTTAATAAGAAAAAGAGATTATAAACCCTGGATGACCAGCAAAGCCACATGTCCAAAATGTATTGTCTTTTTTTTTTTTTTTTTTAGTTTGGCATGGTAGAACATGCTTATAATCCTGGCACTTAGAGGTAGAGGTAAGAATATTGGGACTCTGGTTCTATAATGAGTTTGAGATCAATCTGAACTATTTGATGACCTGTTTTAAAAGCTATAATAGTGGGCTGAAGAAATGGCTTGATGGTTAAGGCCTTTGCCTGCAAAACCAAAGGATCCTGGTTATATTCTTTCTCCAGGATACACATAAGCCAGATGCACAAGGGGGCACATTCATCTGGAGTTCATTTGCAGTGGCTGGAGGCCTTGGTATGCCCATTATCTCTCTCTCTCCCCTCCCCTTTCTCTCTAAAATAAATTTTAAAAGTATATTTAAAAAACTATAATGTAATTTATACATTTTGAAATAGTCAATTATGTATGGTTTTTTTTTTTTTGGTTTTCTGAGGTAGGTTCTCACTCTAGCTCAGGTATGTATGTTTATAAAGCAAGGATAATATAAAAACACAATAAATTAAAAGACAGAAAATACATTATAACAAGGTATTTAGGGAGGCCTGAAATAATAAAGAAGAACACATCCAATAAAAGGGATATCTAATATGATAGACAAGCAGTTGTATCGTATTGACCACAAAGATAAAGGAACATTGTGGAGTGAAGGAAGCAGTATCTATCTTAGTCATGGGATTGCTTACATAGTTGTGTGAATTTGACAAAACTCATTAAACTTATAAAGGATGTATTATTGTATGTAATTATATTTCAATAAATTGTACTAAAAATAAAATAATGAAATTAAAAGGTTTATTTCTTCATATGGATATATAATTTCTATAAATACATAAGTTTTTAACAAGATATCTAAAATAGTAACAATTAACAGAGCTATCCAAAAATTTTGCAAATCCACACTCACAGTGGGGGGATCTTAACATAGCTGTCATTGTAAATACTACAAGTAGACAAAAACAGCCCAGCTATAACAGATTTGATGACAGCTTAGACATATTAATTTACTTACGTAAAACACCATATCTAACAATAATGTGCATGTTTCCAGGTGTACTTTGCGATATTTATCAGTATTTTTAAAAAGAAGTTTAAACTTTTTAATACCAAAATTATGCAGATAGAACTAACCTGGAAATTAATAAGAAAAAAGATAACTAGAAATGACTTGTATTTAAACTTAGAAATACACTTATTTACTTGTATAATCTTCAATTCATAAGTTAAGAAAATGGGAATTTTTTAATGTTTTTTTTTTATTTGAGAGCAACAGACAGAGAGAGAAAGAGGCAGATAGAGAGAGGGAGAGAGAATGGGCACGCCAGGGCCTCCAACCACTGCAAACGAATTCCAGACGCGTGCGCCCCCCTGTACATCTGGCTAACGTGGGTCCTGGGGAGTAGAGCCTCGAACCGGGGTCCTTAGGCTTCACAGGCAAGCGCTTAACCACTAAGCCATCTCTCCAGCCCAGAAAATGGGAATTTAAAAGTACTTTGGAATAAATAAAATAAAGTACAGTACATTGTATCATAATTTAGTGAATGTGCACAATCTGTGTTCAAAGTGAAATTTGTAGTCTATTATAAAAAGGTAAGAGGCTACAAATCAATGACATTAACATTAATCTCACCCAACATTTTATTTCTTTGTTTATTTTGAGAGAAAGAGAGAGAGAATAAACACACCAGGACCTTCAGTTAATGCAAATGAACTCCAGATGCATGCGACATTGCACACTTGCATCACTGTGCGTCTGGCTTATGTGGGACCTGGAGATTTGAACATGAGTTCTTAGGCTTCACAGGTAAGCCTCTTAAGCACTAAGCCATGTTTCTAGCCCTCACCCAACATTTTAAGTGGTAGCACATGCAATATAAATAAGGGAAGAAATCAAAGAAATGATAAACAATCACACAACAAAGACATCAGCAATATCAAGAGTTTGTTATTATCAGGAACTACCGTAACTGATAAACCCTTGCAAAAATGTTCAGATGAAAGAGGAGGCAAAGTAATCACATCATAAATGAAAAGAGGGACAAAAGTAAGAAACTCCAACAATAAAAACAGTGTAACAGGATCAGCGTTTATCTGAGACTAGAGCTGAGGGATGTAGTTGGCTGGGAAAGATCTCAAGGGAAAAGTTCTTAGTCTTGCTTTGTTGTGATGCTGACCTGTATACACACTTACTCAAAGTCATCAGATTGTACACTTAAATCTATTTTTTTCTCTATACACAGGTTATAACTTAATAAAGTTTACTTTGAGAAAGACAGGAAGTGGGGCTGGAGACATGGCTCAGTGGGTAAGAGTCCTTGTCATGTGAGCATAATCCTGAGAAGACTCAGATCTTCTGGGCCCTTCCCATACAGATATAGCTGCACATTCCTGTAACGCCAGTCCTGGGGGGGGGGGGTAGGAAAGTTCACGGGGTTCACTAGCCTGCCAGTCTGACTGAAAAAAAATGGCAGATGCTGGTATAGAGGAGGACACTGACATTGCCCCTAGTCTTTGTATGAGTGCACATAGGGTTTTGGAATCTGCACACACACACACATGCACACACTGCATCACATACATTACATGCACACACACATACAGCAGAAAAATAAACAGAATGGTGGGAATTAAGGATTGGAAATGAAGGGAGAAAGTGTCATTATTTAAAGCTCTTAATATTGTGAATGTAGAGGATCTACAGGCAAGCTGTTAAAGTTGTTAGATTGATGAGTCATGATTGCTGTATACATTATGGGTTTAGCAAGTCCATTCACAGAGAAAACACAGTTAAAGTGCAGATCCTGTTGACAGCAGCAACAGTATGTTTCATGGCATAGCCACAGACTTATACAGCCATTATAAAATACCCACTAAGTATTGATAGCGGTTTTTAGGCAAAGCTATGTAGAACTGTGATAAGATAGTCTGACAATTCACAAACAAAACTGGCATAGGGGCACTAAAAGGTTTACAGATGGCTGGAAAAATCTTTACCATCTCTACCCACACTTTTCAAATCCCTCCAGAGGTCAGTAAAGATGAAGAGTTCTCAGGAATTCAGACTGGAGTTTGGAGTCTTCTTGTGTGAGATCCAAAAGGCAGAATACCTCAGCTGACATTGGCTTTGAAACATAAGCTTAAACTAAAAAATAAAATGAATGTTCTTGAAACATAATGTTGGATGGCCCTCTTAAATTTTCAGGTTTGCCTGCAAGCTCAGCTGGTAAGCGACAAGGTCACTTTAATCCAGGCTAACCTTACCCATGCATGATTAGATAAGAATCTACACTTAGAACAGCCTCACCAGAATGAATTGAAAAAGAGCTAACAGGTGGGACTTCATTCTGGTATGTCACTGGGATTAAAAAGGAAATCCAGCCTGGCCTGATGGCAAGACCAAAGTCAAGGGACAGCGAGGAGCGCCTGGGAGGAAGATGTTCTGGCAGATACCTGGTGCCACTTAGGAAGTGTTGGCCAGCCTGGAAGTTCAGGTTAAGAAGATACCAGCAAAGGCAGAAGGGTCATAGCAAGTTCGAGGCTAACGTAGTCTATACAGCATGGGTTATGTAATAAGACCCTGTCTCTAAAACCCAGCAAGAAGGAAGACACCTGTGATCTAAGGGAAATGTCCCCCACCTGCTAATCAGCATTCAGTGTTACCTTGCAGACATGAACTTGTCACAATATGTACTGTGCACAATACCCTCCACCCTTCTTTCTGCACCACACAGCAGCACTGGAGGATGTTCTCTTCTGAAAGTCCTCTAACAGGTTCATTCATTCTACTGTTTCACTGTCTTATCTACATAGTCTCAGCATGTATATACTACTTATCCCAATTGTGTGTAAATATGACAGCTAGCCATAAAAATTCTGAAGTGCTTGAAGTGGGCAGAAGAAATTTCCTGGGCCTCCAGGCTAATACACCCTTTTGAATGATCTCTGCTTTCCATTGTCTTTGAACTCTTACTAATCTATGTTGAGAAAACAGATAATGATTCAAAATTTTCTTGTTCAGGGAAATGCAGATAAGGTGTCTCCAAACGAATACAATTGTTTATTTCCTGTAGATACTGACCAGTTTTACCCTGTTTGAAAATTGATTTCAATATTCATGATCATTTGGTAGTAAACATGTAAACATGTTTGTTGGGGTGAGGGAGATGGCTCGGTGGGTAAAGCAGGTGCTGTACAAGCGTAAGGGTCTGAGTCAATCCTCAGCACCAAGTAAGTACTGGGTGGGCACAGACGTCTGCCTGCAATCCTGGTGCCCAGTAGGCAGACAGGAAATCCTCGGGGCAAACTGGATAGCTAGACTAGCTAATGAGTGAGAGACCTCATCTCAGTAAACAAAGTGGAGAGCATCCAAGTAAGATAGTTGCCGGTCTCCGGACGCCACAAGTATACATGCATGTGCCCTACATACATGTTCACACATATTCAAGCAGACATACTACATACAAACAAGAAATGTGGAAGGATTTTAAACTTTGGCTTAAGGGATGCCTTGCAGTGTAAGTACAGCTTGACTGACTATTCTGGTCACAGTTGAAAGACCTGAATGCAGTAAGAACTATGGACTGTGAGGTTTGGCTTATGAGGGTGAGAAAGAGCTTTGCTTGGACTGTGAGAAGCTTGTTCTTATGCCTGTGTCCTGAGAAGTTGTGCAGGGTTGCTTTGCATAGAAGTGAACTGGTGTGAGCACAGGAATATGGCACAGAAAGAAAAGTCTTTGGGTGAACTGTTGTCTAGTCAGCTGATTTTGAGATTGGACTAGCTGACCTTCATTGGGGCAACAGGATGAATGTAGACTCTTTTGGAGGGGCCTGAGTGCTCAAGAAGTGTCCCGTTTTTCAAAGTCTGCTTTATTTCCCCTGGATTAACAAATTGGCACCCTACCCGGTAGTGTGGAGTATAAGAAATGCAGGAAAGAGAGGGTCATTGAGTTTGCAATGCGGTCTTATGTTTTGGAAATGGCCATGGACAGTGGAGATGCCGGGACCATGAGATGGCTGCTAAGAAAAGCTGTGACCCCGATGAAGTTTTCCAGGACTGTGAGTAGCCTAGCTGGAGGGTTGGAATTGGAATACCAGAGACTTGTTGCTGATTAGAATTAATCAGACTTGGAGATTTGTCACTGACTAGAGTTGTTGGACTTGAAGCTGAAGAATTTGTTCTGGTCCACCTTATGCTGGCCAGAGGGTGACACCCACCCTCTACTCTTGCCATCATTTTCCCTGCCATCATATAGCTTCCCTGATTTGCCCTGGTTCTTTTAAATCTTGTATTGGTTGAATATTTCTTTGCTATGCCCAACGCCATCTTTTGCAGTGTGAATGTTTATTCTGTGCCATTATGGTTTTTTTTTTGGGGGGGGGGGAGTTTTTGGTATTATGACTCAGTTAAAAGATCTATGGGGACTTTTAAAGTTGGACTGAGTGCATTGCATTTTAAATCATGTATGGTTATCAGTTTATTGGGGCCATGGGCAGAATGTGGTGGTTTCATTCAAGTGTCCCTCATAAACTTAGCTGTTCTTAATGCTAGGTTCCCAGCTGATGGAGTTTGGGGAATTAATGCCTTCTGGAGGCAGTGTACTGTTGGGGGCAGGTTTATGGGTGTTATAGCCAGTTTCCCCATGCCAGTGTTTGGCACACTCTCTTGTTGCTATGGTCCACCTTATGTTGGCCAGGGGGTGATGTCCACCCTCGGCTCTTGCCATAGTTTTCCCTGCCACCATATAGCTTCCCTCTGGAGCCTATAAGTCATAATAAACCTCCTTTTTCCCACAAGATGCTCTTGGTTGGGTAATTTCTACCAGCAATGAGAACCTGACTGCAACAGCAGGTTAAAAATAAATCAAGCCAGGAGTGGTGGTGCACACCTCTAATCCCAGCACTCACTTGGGAGGCAGAGGAAGGAAGATCACCATGAGTTCAGGGCTATCTTGAGACTACAGACTGAGTGCCAGGTCAGGCTGGACAAGAGTGAAACCCTACCTTAAAAAAAAAAAATCAATCAATCAAATTACAGAACATATTAGTACAATCCCATTTTTTGTTAAGACACTCACCTTCATGTTGATAAATTCACTACATAAAGAGAATAGTGTAGCATGCCAAACTTTTAGAAGAAGGTTGGGCTAATTATCTTTTATATTTCAAGTTTATTTATGATAATCATGTATTGCTGTTTTAGTAATAAAACAACTGTAAAATTTATGCACAGTAAGAAAAGCAGTTGATTCTACTAGACGAATGGAGCATATTCTGTTCTGGAGACCGTCACAAACTATTCTAAACTGAGTGGCCTCTAAATAGCATGTTTTCCTCACAGTCTGGGTGGCTGGGAAGTGCAGGGCAAGGTGCCTGCAGATTTGGTATTCAGAGAGGACTCTTCTTGGATTGTGGGTGGTGCCTTCTTATGATTTCTGACTGGCATAAAGGAATAGGAGCTCCTGCAGTCTTTTAAAGGGGCGCCAATCTCATCCAGAGATTTTTTTCTCCATGACTTTATGACCTCCCCGATAGCCTTGCCAACTCACACTGTGGATTAGGTTTAAACATGTGAATTTTGGGGAGACCAAGTATTTGAGATCAAATATAGAAGGATCTAGGACATATTTCATGAATTCGTGACATATGAAATATTAGTGTAATGTCAGTATTGCAGAAATGGAATTCTGTGCCCACTGATGTAGTATTTTTAATCCTACAGGTAGTGTGGAGTTGTGGCTATATTTAATTGTACCACTAGGCGGAGCAATACGCAAATAACTCCTGCAGGCTCTGCTTTGCTGTGAAGGGCTCTCATTCCCCATGTGCTTCTCAGCTTTCAAATAATGAAGTCATCTCAGGTCTCTGGGAGCTGTCAGAGACACTTCATCTCACATGACAACTCACTGACTACTCACAGGTGCATCTGAATCAGTGTCTGTTCACCCAGGCATTCCACTATGTGCTGGGCACTGCACTGGGACAAGGTCAGACTGCCGGCCAGTAAGAACCATCAGGGACAAGCACACCTGCCCAAAAGCACAGTGCTCATACTTCTGATATTACCATTCATTCACCTTATCTTAGGTTTGTGTATTCTGCGAGCATGTAAACGCCTTGACAGCTGGGTTTTTGTCTGCTCATTAATATACTCCCAGCTCCTGGAGCATAGCAAGAACTCAGTAACTATTTATTGGAGGAAGAAGCATAAACTTGTTGGGGCATGAACACTGCAGCCACTGGGATAATTTTACCATTTTACATTTCTTGATGCCCTAAAAGAACATACACTTGTTTGATATTAGCACTAAAAGCGAGCTTGAGACATCACCTGGATTCCCCTTTTATAGAAGAGGGAATGGAAACAGATGGGAGAAAATGCTTGCTCAAGGCTACAAAAGCTCAATGGCAGAGTCAGGGATGTAAGCCTAGACTCTTGACTCCCAATCACTGTTTGCTGCTGTCCACTGGCTCCCCCCTGTCCCTTCAGTATCCCCTTCTGAGCAATAACCCACATCAGTTTATGATCTGAGCTACTCACTTGGTCAAGGGCAGAGACAATACTTGGCCATCTATATTCAGTATTCCCAATTTGGAGGTGTGTCTGGCCAGCCTTTCTGCATGAGACTTAGTATTCAGGTCCTGTCACCTTCTGTGTGCTAAGTCCTTCCTACCATCCAGTCACCTGTTCTTCACCACAGTCCCATACATGCTCTGAAATTGTCCACATTTTACTAATGGCACACACAAGAGTGACATGCATTGTACCAGTATGTACTTGACTGAATTTAGTATTTTTCTGAGGATTTCATGTTTATTAGTAAGTTTAATTAATTCGCGCCCAGTCCTTGAAGTAAAGGCATTCATCATTCCTATTACTTGCCAATGTGGACCCTGAGGTCAAGAAAAGACAAGCTGTTTGTCTAAGGCCAAATCAGTAGGAAATTGCAAAACCATGATCTGTTTCAATCCTGTGTTTCATTTCCTCACAGAAAATACAAACCCAAAGCTCAGGAGTCCATGGCACAAGGTCAAATTGGGTGCACCAGCTGACTCCATTTATGTGCATGGTTTATTCTACAAGATAAAGTTGTATGTTCAGATGAGAATCCCCTTTGTTAGAAAGTAAATAGGCCTAAAGCAAGACAGAAAGAAGAAATGGTTATAGTGCAAAAGCTGTCTGGCTTGCAAGTAATATTTCCTTCCAGGGGACATTTTCCTCTCTCATTTTGTGTCACCTGCTAAGTTCTTTCTAAACTGCAGCAGCTGCTCACATAGAGTTTGTAAGAGGTCCATTCACTGGACAGGAAAGAAACAACAGAGATATGGGAAAGACTTCCTAATCTACCCTTACATGAGGGACTGAGACGCTGGCTCAGCTGCATGTAGGCAGACTCTGAAGTTTGTGCATCCCAGTCTAAACGGGATAGTAAACTGAAGTTACCTCAGAGCTCTTCGAGGGAATGAAGCTAGATTTCTCTATTATCCTGTCAAACAAATCTGGGCTCTGAGCCCCTAGCATCACCTGAAGAGGTGGTCTAAAAGGACGGGAAGGAAGTGGGTCTTTTGCTGGCTGAGGATGTTCTTCCTGACTGAACAATTACATCTGGAACAGAGCAAATAGGAGAAAAGGCTTGGCTTGCTAATACCAATAGCTTGGGTGCAAACTGCATGTGTTCTGACCTCTGAAACTGGGACTTATGGTAATTTTTGGAGTCTCATTCCAGAGACATACAACAGTGTGGTGAACAAACGCTGGAGAGTCCAATAACCAGGGCCATGTCCCACACACCTGCCCTGCTGTGTGACGTGGGTGGGGTGGGGGGAGGAATTTTGCATCTGTGAGTCTCAGCATCTATAAAATGGGAGGTTTAAGAAGCCTTTCTCCCAGGAAAATTATAAAGGACTGTCACCTAGTATGTGCTCAATAAAACATACTATAGAGGAATCTCATGGTGTAAGAGGTGACAGAGGAATAGATTGTTTCTTTTCCTCTTTCAGCCTGAAATTACTCTTCTGAGGGGTATAGAATTCAAATGTCACCTTCTTTAAGATCTCTGACTATTCTCTAGTGTAGTGGCCATTCCACAGATGATCATTATATATGCACATGCATGCATACACATATACACACTTTACATGAGCACACATTTTTCCTAGATTTTGTGAAGGAGAATAACTTTAATCATAGGGTCTCAATAAAAAATTTCTAAAAGTGTACTGAAGAGATGGCTTAGTGGTTAAGGCGCTTGCCTACAAAGTCTAAGGACCCATGTTTGACTCTCCAGGTCCCACATAAGCCAGATGCACAAAAGCAAGGCAAATGCAAGGTCACACATGCCCACTAGGTGGAGCAAGCATCTGGTGTTCAATTGCAGTGGCTGAGGCCCAAGCGTGCCAAATCTCTTTCTCTCTTTCTCTCTAAAAAAAAAAAATAATAAGTATTTAACACCTACTAAGTGTCAGGCACTGACCACCAGTTCTCTCGTTTAAACTTCCTTAACCCTTGATGTGAGTATCATTATCACTAGTTTTCAAGCATGGAAACTGAGGAGTAGAGCAGCTAGCATGGCCTTCCCAGAGTCACAATGACTTGAGTGTGGCCCAATCCACACTTATGTCTGTCTGCCTGAGCAGCACACGTTCCTATCCAGATGATCCTAAGATCCCAGAGTAATTCTCCTTCTAAGGTCAAGAACTTTTGGTCTATGAAAAACTCACAGCAAAAACCTGCTACTGATACAGTCAAACACTTTCTTTCTCAATCCCATTATGAATTCTTGAATGGGAAGCAAATAAAAAGCTACTTCACAACCTTTTGCCATGGACTAATTTAAAATTCAATTTAGCCATATTGGTTTTATAGAGCAATAAATCATTTAGGAATAAACCCTTTGGTAAATAATTTAAAATTGCCTTTGGAAATCTCCTCAGACACAGTGGGTTTTCCATATCCCAGTTGTAGAAACATTGGCCAGTATATTGAATGCAGCAGGAAAAAAAAAAGGCATATATTAATCTAAGCAAAACAAAACACAACACAACACACACACAACAAAATACAACAAAACACACACACCTGCACGCAAGCAAGATGTTGCCTTCCAGCCTTGACTTTTCTCCTTTTCTATTTTGATAATGTCACCTGGAGAAATTTCAACAATAGCTAGAATCAGCTTGATGTTTCCCTTGTTCCTGTTTCCTGGCAGTAGCTGACAGGGTGAAGAGAACAGAGCTGGTAGCTGTGGCTCATCAGGGAACGTCTCCAGTCCTGGGCTTTGGATGGAACATCTCTGACCCACTCTTTAGGACAGAAACAGATCTGTTCTTCCCTAGCTATTAAATTCCTCTCATAAAATCCTTGTCCAGGGGAAAAACTTAATTTAGAAAGGTCATATGTTGGAGCTTCTGCCAAAGATAGCACAGGCCGAGGACGAAAGCTTTGTCACAGTGTTCATTGGTCATGGGAGTCCAGGACAATTCCTTTCCCTTACCTACATTACTAATTTTCTATTTGAGTCATTTTAAAGACTTTATTTATTTATTTATTTATTTACTTATTAGAGAGAAATAGAGAGAGAGTATGTGTGTGAGAATGGTCACGCCAGAGCCTCTAGCCACTGCAAACAAACTCCAGATGCATGTGCCACCACGTTCATCTGGCTTACATGAGACCTGAAGAATTGAACCTGCTGGGTCCTTTTGCTTTGCAGGCAAGTATCTTAACTGCTAACCTATCTCTCCAGCCCTATTTGAGTCATTTTTACTCTTAAGAATAAGTGCCCAGTTATATAAGTGCCCAAATCAATCTTCTCTCTTTACTGAAAAAAATAAATCTCTTTCAGGGCTGGAAAGGTCACTCCATGGGTTGCTGCATAGCACGGGTACCTGAGATCAATTCCCAGCACCCACATAAAAACAGAGTGTAGCCAGCATGGAGGGTTCACAGACAGGAAGATCATTAGGTTAAGCCAATCTAACTGAAAACGATGAGCCCCAGGTTCACTGGAAGACTCTGTCTAGGAGAAATAAGGCACAACAGTGACAAAGGACACCTGATATGCAAGGGACACACACACAACACACACACGCACACACACAATCTTCTTGAACCCTAAATATATACATACTCCCCACTGGAAAAATATTAAGGCAGATACTTCTGTTTAAATACATAATTCTGGGAAGAATTTTGTTTTACAATTGGTGAATTTGTTTCTGTGAGAAGCATCAGTTTAGAGAATCTAAAAGCCTGGTGAGAAGACATAGAATGGGGCAGCATGTTATTTGTATTAGTGAGAGGAGGCCAACTACTGTAACAAACAGCCCTCAAGCTATGGTGCCCAGACACAAAAACAACTTATTTCTTGTTTATGTTACATTTTCATGAAGATCCACAGATAGATATTCTCTATTGCATTAAGGAATCCAGGCTCCTCCCCCAACCCATGCCTGCCACCTGAGACTCTGCTGTTTTGGGGCTTTGGACTACTTTATTGACTTCACTGTGCTTGAAAGCATAAGTCATTGGATGATGCATGGCATCCAAATACAAATAGTAAAAAATGATAGATGATAGATAGGTAGATAGATAGATAGGTAGATAGATAGAAATAGATGATACGTGACAGATATATAGAGATTGATAGATGATAGAAAGACGGATAATAGCATGGAAGGTTTTCAGAGAGAAGAAATGTTAGTGGCCTCCTTTATGTGCAAAGTCCACTCAATAGCCCTTAGTCCCATGTACACCTAAGTGCCAATGAGGGTAAAAAATGCGATTTTGCTCACTTACTTGGAGATTATATAAAAGGGTGGAGTTTTCTGTAGTCTGGAGAAGCAGGGTATGGTGTAAACTACAGAGGGGGAAGTTGACCCAGGTCTGGGGAAGCCAAAGTCATTTTAGTTTCATGGAGAAATTTTGTAGCTAGGAGCAGAGTATTTAGTCAAGAGGGACCGAGAGCCTGGAAATACAGAATCTAAACACAAAGACTATGACCAGGAGCAACAGGGAGCTTCCACAAGAACACTAATTTTAAAAGGAAATACTGAATCTGAGCACAAAGACTATGACCAGGAACAGCAGGGAGCTTCTGCAAGACCACTGACTTCCTCCCATCTCCAGTGCCCATTGAGTACCGCATGTACCAGTGTCCATGCTGGTGAATCAGATGATTAAGGAAAGTCCATCCCTACCTCCAAATGTTCTGACTTCTCTTGAGGTGGATACCCACCACATGGTGTGTGGGTGAGTTTGACTGAAAGTTCAAGGATAAGGGAGAGGTAAAAGTTTATTTTAAAAAGTATTTTTATTTATTTACAAGGAGGGTGATAGAGAGTATATGAATGGTTCTCTAGCCATTGCAAATGAACTTTAGATACATGTACCACCTTGTGCATATGTGTTATGTGGGTACTGGGGAACTGAACTTAATGTGTTAGGCTTTGAAGAAAAGTGCTTTAACTGATGAGAAATCTCTGTAGCCCCTCAAATCATGTTTTCTTCCTATATAAAACTTCCAAAGTTACCCAAGAGTTGCCCCACATCATAGAACCATGAACCAGAAAATTTCAATGTTGAAGGAAATCTTCTAAATCAATTAGTTTGGCCTTTGTGCATTAGAAGAAAGGGAATATGTGAAGTAGCAATCCCCATAGGACCATGTGCAGATGAACCTCAAAATGTACTTTCCTATCAAGTTCAGGAAATTTGGTGTGCTTTCCTTCATGTAACATCCATGTAGTGTGGTAATGGTTAAAACTGTTGTATTGACAGACATTACTGTACTCACACTTCTAAGAACTTCTCTCTTTTCTGGGTAATGGGCTTCTTGTCTTGCCTGCCACTGCTTCTCACTCGCTGATGTTTCTTCCCAGTGAATTGAATTTTCCTCTCTGGAGATCTTTGAGAGGGCATTTGATCCTTCTTCCATTTTAATAGGCTCATTTTAAACTTATTAAGCAACTACTATAGCCATTACAGTATCTGTAAGACAAAGAGAGCACATTTGGCTGGACCTTAAGAATATTTAATAAAGGTATAGGTATCTCCACAGGTTGAGGTAGGATTAAAGTAAGAGTAAATAGTGGTGCATTAACCAGTATTAGTCACAAAGAGAAGCCATTACCACCTCTATCATCTTCTTAAATTGTATCCACTTGTAGCCCTTTGATCCAAGAAATTCTTACGTAATCCTGAGTACAGAAGCATATAAAATATCTATGTAAATCAAAATTTTATTCATAGTAAATCCTAAAGAAATATATTTCAAACAATTCTTTAGTATACATATAATTTCACCACTTGTTAAAAATGAAAACAAATTTTCATACTAATGAGATGAATGTGTTTGTTCACTTTTACATGAAGAATTAAATCTTGACCAAATATTTGATACTCCAGGATACTGAGCATCTTTGATATTTTTCAGTTGATCAATATTTCTATTTTATAACCATAAATTCTGAGAATAACACTTTGCATAAATACATAGTAAAATGGCAAAAGTATATTTGGATTCACTTTAGAAATTGTTTGAAATTTTGTCCTAATCTCAAATCAAATATCATTTAATGAGGACTATAGAGATAGCTCAGCATTTAAGGCACTTGCCTGCTAAGCCTAATGACCTGGGCTTGATTCCCCAGTACCCACATAAAGCCAGATGCACAAAGTGGCACATGCATCTGGAGTTTGTTTGCAGCAACTGGAGGTCCTGGTACATCTATTCTCTTTCCCCATCTTCACGCAGATAAATAAATAAATAAAATACTTTACAAAATAATTTATTGTATTTTATTGTTTTTGAGTCAGCAACTCAAGCAGAAATTTTTAAAGACAACATTCTATTAGAATACAATCTAAAGATATACTTATTTGATATGTCAGTTCTATGGCATGATGGTAGAAAGCTTGTTTTTTTAAAAAAAAAAACTATTATTCTTGTATAAAAGTAGAAACTGTATATACAGTAGAACCACTGCATATCATAGTGCAGTAATTCTGAATCTGAGACAAGACATTTTAGAAAGCAGTGGTTGGTGTGGGCATCATGTGGCAGTGCAGTGCACACTCTGCATGTGCTTCATGTGGGTACTGTGTGCAGTGCAGTACGCATGCTGTATGTGCAGAGCAGGCTGTGGTGAAGCTGCATGGGCAACATGAGTAAACATTGTCAACCTTGTGCATTCAGAAACCTTTCACTGCTGAAAACTTGTTGTGACCACCCACATTCAGTGTGCAACCCTGTATGGGATTATGAGTTACTGTTTAAGACGCTGGGCACTAGCAAGAGGAGGGAGTACGCAACTCCAGGAGCAAGTCCAGACAGAAACTCTAGCTTTTGGTAGGAAGATCCTATGCACCCAAACCCTGTCACCTGGGGATTTGCCTGAAAAGGAGGCAGAAGGCTAAAAATGGACCAGTCTCTTCTCCTGGGCTTAAGTCCCAGCCTGCATTCCCATCCACAGACCTGACCCAGAGGGCACATCGGGAGAACCTAGGGAAGCAGCTGATAGAGGTCAATTCTCAAACATTTTTTCATAGCCACAAGGAAAGTAGTGAAACTTTCCAATAACTTTCCAATAAAGAAATTTAAATCTAGGGGCATAAGTAGCTATTGACTTATGTGACTTATGTTTATGCCTTCACTGAGCCCTATGGCTGCTGGCTAGAATACTCCCTCCCTGGGAGCCATGTCACTCTCTATAAGGTGGAGAGTGTACAATTTCAGGGAAGTCACATGGTTAGTCAGATTTTTGAGTGTTCTAATTATTTCTACTTTTATATCTCCAAACAATCAACCAAATGTTCATTAAGACATGGTACTAGAATGGGAAACATCTTTCTTAAAAATTGAACCACGCTGGAATTGAACAATAGATACAATTAGGCATCAATTCTTTCTTAAAAACATAGGATGCAACAACTCCTTTATTTATTTAGGTGTTATGAATAAGGCCCTCAGAATAAAACACTAGGGTATGCATATTGGAATGAGAAGTGAAAAAAGCAAATCAAGAATGGCTAATGCAAACATTGTGGAAAAGGCTCTGGAGACTTATCTATAAGACAAACATTAAAAGGTGTCCTCCAGTGTAAGGGTTAGTGACTCCATCCTCCGCTACTTCATATTTAACTCCTATAAAAAATTCTATCACCTTATATTAACGCTACTGTCACTTTGGGTAGAGAATCTTCTCTTTTCAGATGTCAGTGACCTTGGGATGACTCAGAAGGTATCATAGTGCTGGAAAGAAGTGACTGGAGTACTGAGTAACATCTCAGGGTCTAATGCGGAAGAGGTGGCAGAAAGAATGTAAGAGCCAAAGGAAGGGTAGGACTCCTTACAACGTGCTCCCTCCAGACATAAAATGGCCTGGATATCCATGACCTCATAGTGCCTGACACTACCTACACAAGACCATCATAAGTGGAGGAAAAGATCATGACACCAAAATAAAAGAGAGACTGATTGAGATGGGGAGGGGATATGATGGAGAATGGAATTTCAAAGGGGAAAGTCAGGGGAGGGGGGGTAGCACCATGGGATATTTTTTATAATTATGGAAAATGTTAATAAAAATTACGGAAAAAATTCAATCAATCTTATTGTTAACTACTTCTAAATAAGGTGAGCTAATTTTAGTTCATCCCTCAAGTTAAATGTAATTATACTGATAAAATCACTAATGAAAAATATTTAATTTATGGAGTATGTTTTTAGGTATATGAGTAGTAAAATTTTGAGTTGCATAGCTTTCATTATCTTCTTCTTATAAACCCTAAGTTTTTTCATAGTTTTTAAAAATTAATATGTCCTGACTATAAATAAATAAATGAGGTGTTACATAATCTGTTTTTCGGGATGAATTGGCACCAGAAGCAATGAACCATGGCAGCCAGCCACATTTGCATCATCTGGAATATTTCTCTCATGCCAATGTGTCACTGCCTGACATAGCACAGATGGTCCCCATCATCCTTTTTGTTGGAAGCAAGCTCATCACCACCAGGAGACGTTGGCTCCTGAGAACCCAGACTATTCCTTACACATGTCAATGAAGGAAGGGTAAGAAATACGCAGAGGGTGGGAGGAGAAAAAGACCACCCCCATCATCTATGGACACTCTTGGGAGCCTTGAACTGGCATGAATTAAGTCACTTTGCACACTCAAGTCCCTAAATTCTTCATCAGGGGTAAAGGCATGAGCATAACTTTCTCTCCAATGTCTATCTCTAAGAGGACAGTCTGGATTGTCCTTTTTTCTGAATTTACAATATCTTCAAATGTTTCCCCTCATGACAACAAATTGGAATAATCTTCATCATAAGAACATTTCAAAATTCTAGAAAGAGATGTCACCCTCTTGAAGTGAGATAATGTGACCTCTGTAGTAATGAAGGGGGAAAAAAAGGATTCTTCAATTTTCCTCTTTCATACCCCACAACTTTAATATTTTGGTTTATATCCTCCTAAGATTTATCTATATGATTTAATTTGATTTGTGGAGAATTTTCTAAAATTAAGTCAATTTAAAGATAGCAAATTCTAAAGTTAATTCTTTCACAGAAATAAAATATAAATCAGAAGAAAATGCACTATGGGCAGATGTACTTAGCAGAGAGTTTTGCATCACAGGAGTTTCTAGAAACATTCCTTCCCTGTCCTTACACTTAACTCTAAAGAGTACATAAGCCAGGCCTAAACAACTAGAGATACTTAAGTCTCTGGCCATGTGACTGGCTTGCTGACATACACTGGAACTAGGAAAGGCCAAATTAGACTTTCTCAAATGTTTTGCTAAAATTATGTGGGAATAGAAGACCTGGTTTTTTTTTTTTTTATGGGTAGATGATGTGTACAGGAAGAGGATTATGGGCCATCTTGCCACCTCAGAGAAAAAAACTGATCTACAGTCAGTCAACTCCAAGGAAAAGAGAGACAGGCTACAGAGTATGATGTGAGTAATTGGTCTAGTCCTGAGGCCAGGAGACCCTGAACTTCTCATAGATAGAGAAAACTGACCTATAATCCATCAACCCTGAGGAAAAGAGAGATGGGCTACAGAGTATTATGTGAGCACTTGGTCTAATCTCTGGGGCCTGGAGACCCTGAACTTCCTAGGTGTCAGGTATCATAAATTCCTTATTTTGATGCAAGCCATTTGAGCTCATTTTGAATCATAGAAGGAATGACTTTCAAGTGGATGAATCTTGAACAGTAGAATTAGTTTTCTTCCATATAAGCATGAAGGGCAGAAAAGAGCCTCTGAATGACACATTACCAAAATGTTAAGAATACTAGGGCTACATATTTATTACCTAGTTTGACAAACATCTGATTTCTGGAATTATAACAGGACACACAATCTGAACATGTACTATGTGTTGCAGTAGGGTCTATGTTCACATCATATGTGACCTTACAATGTACAATTATCAGAGAAAACTGTTTCCCTGGGGAGATGTAAAAACACCTCTTCTCCCCCAAATAGGACACAGAAGACAGACCAATGGACAATTACACCAGAACCAGTTTTGGTGAACCAATTAGTTTATTGGGGTTACTTACAGAGCGGGGTAAGGGGTTGTTTGCAGGAGCAATAGAAAACTCAAATGCAGCCTCACCACAAGAAGTCTCATCCCATCCTCGGTGATGACCTTCCCAAAGCTGCTTCTACTCAAAGGCAGCTGCATCAGCAGAGGTCCCGCCTCAGCATAGGTGAGAACTCATGGAGGCTGCATCTCTGGAGCTCGCTGCACAACCTGCAGGCAGCTAGCTCAGCTGCTCAGAGACAGGTGCATTTTCCGGCAACACAGAGTCTTTCTTCTCTAAGCAGATATTCTGCCTTTATAAAGCCTAAGGGCAGAGTCTTACAACCCGTTCCCAGACTTGTTGACTATCTAAATCTCTGGATTTTCTTTCCTGCCCTCCCAGAATGTTTCGCTTTAGTTTCTTTTTTTATATATATTTTTTGTTTATTTATTTATTTGAGAGCCACAGAGAGAAGGAGGCAGAAGAGAGAGAGAGAGAGAGAGAGAATGGGCACACCAGAGCTTCCAGCATCTGTAAATGAACTCCAGATGCGTGCGCCCCCTTGTGCATCTGGCTAATGTGGGTCCTGGGGAATTGAGCCTCGAACCGGGGTCCTTAGGCTTCACAGGCAAGCGCTTAACCACTAAGCCATCTCTCCAGCCCTTGCTTTAGTTTCTAATGAACATAACCATGAGGAGTGGTCGAGTGACCTTTAAGTTTCATGTCTCTCGGACTTGACTTTCTGAATCAGAGCCTCCTTCCTCTCTTCAGCTTGGAGGAATCTCCTGCAAGACAACCTGATGTGCATTAGGGTCTATATTCCTACATTATGTAACTTCGCCATGTACTAGATGATGCATTAGGGTCTGTATTCCTACATTATATGTAACCTCGCCATGTACCAGATGCTGCATTCAGGTCTGTATTCCTACATGATATGTAACCTCGCCATGTACCAGATGCCGCATTCGGGTCTGTATTCCTACATTATATGTAACCTCGCCATGTACCAGATGCCGCATTCGGGTCTGTATTCCTACATTGTATGTAACCTTGCCATGTACCAGATGCTGCATTAGGGTCTGTATTCCTACATGATATGTAAATTTGCCATGTACCAGATGCCGCATTCGGGTC
The DNA here is from genome assembly GCA_036346955.1 of Dipus sagitta. Taxonomy (NCBI): domain Eukaryota; kingdom Metazoa; phylum Chordata; class Mammalia; order Rodentia; family Dipodidae; genus Dipus; species Dipus sagitta. Next base: position 10,896,876 of record CM070781.1, read on the forward strand.
TGTATTCCTACATTATATGTAACCTCGCCATGTACCAGATGCTGCATTAGGGTCTGTATTCCTACATGATATGTAAATTTGCCATGTACCAGATTCTACATTAGGATATGTGCTCCCACATTATATGTAACCTCGCCATGTACCAAGTGCTGCATTCGGGTCTGTATTATTAAATTATATTCAACCTCGCCATGTATAAGAAACTCCATTCGGGTCTGTATTCCCACATTATATGTAACCTCGCCATGTACCAGATGCTGCATTCGGGTCTGTATTCCTACATGATATGTAACCTCGCCATGTACCAGATGCCGCATTACGGTCTGTATTCCTACATTATATGTAACCTCGCCATGTACCAGATGCTGCATTAGAGTCTTATTCCTACATTATATGTAACCTCGCAGTGTACTGGAAGGTGCATTTGGCTCTGTACTCATACATTATATGTAATCTCACCATTTACCAGGTGCCGCATTAGGGTCTGTATTCCTAATTATATGTAACCCTGCCCTGTACCAGATGCTGCATTAGGGTCTGTATTTCTGTATTATATGTTACCTCCCCATGTACCACATGCTGCATTTGGCTCTGTACTCATATATTATATGTAACCTCGCCATTTACCAGATGCTGCATTAGGGTCTATATTCCTACATTATATGTAACCTTGCCATGTACCAGATTCTGCATTAGAGTCTGTATTATTTAGTGTCTGTATTCCTACATTACATGTAATCTCACCAATTACCAGATGCTGCATTAGGGTCTATAATCCTACATTATATGTAACCTCTCCATGTACCAGATGCAGCATTATGATCTGTATTCCTACATTTTATGTAACCTCACCACGTGCCAGATGCTGTATTAGGGTCTGTATTCCTCCATGATATGTAACCTCGCCATGTACCTGATGTTGCATTAGGATCTGTATTAATACATTATATATAACCTTGCCATGTACCAGATACTGCATTATTTTTAACCTCACCATGGCTATGATACTTAGAGTACTATCTTTCTTTTATGAAAGGGCCAGTTGAAATGTGCCCAACACCTCCCAGCTAGTGACTGGCAATGCTACCTTACAATATAAACATAACTAGTGAAGACTTTTCACCTCAGCCTGTTGCCTCTCATCTACCATAATCCCCAGGTTATATCTGAAAACCTGTGGGGCACCTGCTTCCTTTCAGTCAGGGAAGGGCAAGGTTGCTCGGGAAGCATGTGTTGCTAACCCACAGTCTGTTCCTTTGATATAAACTCCCTTAGCTCCTGTGTGACCAAATATGTGGTCAGAGGTGACTCCAGGAGGAAGAGTTTATTTCAGTTTATAGTTAAAGGGCACATAGCTACACTGGGGAAGGCTTGACAGCAGACGCCTGAAGCAGCTGGTCATACTAAATACAGTCAGAGCAGAGAAACATGGATGTTTGTGATAAGCTCGCTTTACCCTTTCGATTCAGTCAAATACTCCTAACCTATGGAATGGGGCTGCCCACAGTGAGGTGGATCTTCCCACCTCAATTAGCCTAATCTATAAAATTCCTTGCAGATATGCCCAGAGGTTTGTTTCTATGGTGATTCTAAATCGTGTCAAGTTGACAATGAAGATGAACCAGTACACTTTCCTATGTGCTTGTTGATGCTCTTTGTGTTAGATTTCTCTTCTTCTTCCTTCTGAACTACTGGACTGGTGAGGTCATTTACTTTTAGATGTGGTGCTAGTCCTATGTGATCATAGGATATGATGAGAGTCTGACATCAGGAAAGGAGACAAGATGAATAGGTCAAAGAAAAGTATCACAGATTGCCTGCTGCAAAGCTGTGAGTGAGGCTGAGATTAAAGCATCCATCAGAGGATTCATCCTTAGCATGCTTAATATTCCTGCTGGGCTTGGTGGTGACCAGAGGTACTTATTAAAGACACAGCCCTGGTGTGAGCAACACAGTGACATTCAAAGGCCAGCAGCTGAGGTGACATTGGTTGGAAGTCTGTAAGCCCATTCTCATCACCACCGTGGCAGACTGCTCCATGGCAGTTAGAAAAGCTGTGATGATGGAACCTGTTTATTTATTCAGTGAACGTGCATAGAGCATCCATGTGCTAGGTGGACTGCTAAGTGTGAGAACCAAGGCCAATTCTCTGTACTAAGTACGCATAGATTTTCAGGGGATGGAGGGTGATAGATGCTCATTGACATTGTAACTGCCTCTAAAAACATGTATTTACTCCAACATGATTAGGATCTGACCTGTTTCATAAGTGAGCATAGATTTAGGGTGTTGGAGTTAGCAGCAGCTTGCACTGTGGTGAGGCTGTTCTATAGGTGTTCCATGCTTCTCAGAGGATGAGAAGTGTCTCAGGAGCATCCCTTGGGCTCAAGGAGATGCAGACTACATTGGACTCCAGACCTACCAACATTCATCAACCAGAGTGGCTATCCACTTAGTATTGCATATCCTGGAATTACAAATAGGAAACATTTATTTAAAAGAACACAATGCTTGCAGAATTTTCAAGCTTAACTCTCAATGAAATTAACTGAATCATTTCTTTTACCTCAGACCCTATCAGTGTCTCCCACACATGGAGCACTTAGTAAATGTGTGTGTAATACATTAGCAGCTTAGTGAATGAGTGAGTGGAGTCAGTCCATGTCGCTGTCAGTACAGCTAATGATAGATAGATGCTGTCCCATTTTACTCATCACAACTCAGTGATAGACAATGGGAGCAAGGTATCTTTTTATAGGTAGTCAGCTAGTGACAGAGGCCCAAGGAAAATATGAGTGTCACCTGCCTGCCCAGCAGGACTAGAACCTACAACTGGTCCAGTCTCATCCAATATGGCCGCAAGCAACTTCTCAGCAATGCTTACTTCTTCATGTGTTCTGAACTTAGCACACCTGTGGGCTGGCCCTTTTTGCCTCTTGAGCCTGCCAATCAACCAGGTTTCTCCTTTACATACCTGAGTCTGGTGACAAGGTTCCTCCTAATTGGCTGTTTGATCCATATAAGTGTCATAAAACACATAAATGAATCTCTCTCTCTCTCTTTCTCCCTCTGCCTATGACTCTCCTGGTCCTTCCTTCTTGGCCCCCTTTGGTAAGTTCTTGGTTTCTTCTCCCCCTTCCTAGCCTGGTTGGGATGGAACAGGAGTTGTTTTTTCTCCAGGTGCTTTTCTGCTTTGCTACACATGTAGCTTTAAGCTCTGAGCCCCTTACTCTCTCTAAGTCTTCTTTGTCTCATGATGTCAGGGGGATCTTTTGGCATGGTCTCTCCTGTTTGGCTTTGTGTGTGGGATGTGTGTGTGGGTGTGGGGGTGTGGGAGTGTGTGGGTGTGGGGGTGTGTCCTCCCCAGAGGGGCTTCTACTCCAGAAATATGAGGGGAGATTTTCTCTGTCTCCCTTTTGGCTTGGGCTTCCTGGATAGCCCTCCCTATGGATCCTAACCCCCCTAAAATAAATCTCATAACTCATACTTTCCCTTTCTCTGAGTTTGAGTGTTCAATTCTTTGATAACTTCGACAAGGACCCAAAAGTTGGGGTGCATGGGCCAGGTGTCTCCTGCATCTTCATGGAACTATCCCTCCCTGGACTTCAAAAATCTCACATCAGTATGAGAACTGGACTTAGATATTCTCTTGATATTTTCCCTATGTTTGCTTACTCATGATGAAAAGGTTATGGTTTCAGGTCTAGAAAGCAACAAAAAAATCATTTAAAGAACAAAAAAGGAAACATAGTAGATTTTTAAACTAATTTTTCATTGACCAGAAATGTGACAAGTTATTTTCTAGGTCAAAAGACAGCTAATGAATCAAGTATCTCATGTTTGAAGCCTTGATGGTAGTAGACCTAATCATGGGATTTGTCTTGGAGCTTGGCTGAGTCAAGCTAGGTCAGCCACATTCAGTGTGAAGAGATGTGAACCCTAGAGAAAAGACTCTAAAATAAACAAAAGTCAGGAATATAGCATATTAAAACATAAATCAAGAACTTTTGAGGTTCCTATAAAATCTCAAAGGTTGTTTGCCATAGTAATTCAGTCTGAGGAAAGAGACAATGATCAGGAGGCATGCAGAGGAGAGCCCAGACAGAAAGCAGAACACCATCTGTGATGTCACAGCTGGCCTGCTCACAGGACAGCTGGAAAACTAGTTTCTTTCCCACCCCCCCACCCACCCAATTGAATTTAATCCCAATAGGCCTTTAATTAGCAAAAGTCAGATAAAACCTTCCTCCCAGTTCTCGATAAAATTGTTATCCTTTTCCATAGACAGGCAGCCTTGAGACAAGATAAGAAGTAACTGGCGCAGGGAGGAAAATAGAACTCCATTTGGCCAGACGTCGGAGCTGACTGCATTCTTGCTGGGGGTGCAAGAGGCAATGGACGCTACAGCATCATTTGGGTTTTGCTTTTCGTGATACTAGAATATGTCTACTCCTTGGCAACTCATACACTCATACATAGCTATGATACTTTCTTAGCAAGGCAAATTCTAAGCCTGATTTTTTCTTGTTGTATTTTATTTTGAATGATTACATATATATATAATGTGTTTTGACCATGTTTGCTTCCTCTGCTCTTCCTCCCACTCCCTTCTTCTTCCCAACTGTGATTACCTTGAAGGAGAATGTTCTGTAATGTCTGAAGGCCTAGATTTGGGGACAGGTTCAACATGCTTCTTGCTGCTGTGATCTGAGTATCTGGTACTGGCCACTGAGAAAAGGAGGACAGGCTCATGGGGAGAGAAGGCCTGTCATACTTGGAATGGGTCTATGGAAAACATGTCCCCACAGAGACACTGATGAAAGTGACAACAGAAATCATTCCACTCTAGAACAAGACTATGAGGGCAGTGACAGACTGTTGCTCTGTTGCTCTGGTCTGCTGCCATCAGGCCAAACCACTGCAAAGTTGTCAGAGATGGTTTTGGTATTTTTTCCTACTGAAACTTTGGGTCTATGTAATTTCCCACATGTACCTATTTTCCCTCACCAAGTCATTACGCATGGTAGTGCCCTGAAGCCTTGTACGCAGGATTGGTTATTTCCAGAAGTGAAGCAAGGCATCTGAAAGTGGGCACTGGCCTTTGCTGCCCTTCCTTCCAGGGTCCACTCGTCCTCCAAGAAGTTATTGTTATGCAGGATCTGCCTTGCCTGGGTGGGCTTTCTAGGTAGGTGGACTCTCTGCTGTTTTTTTTTTTAATTAAATCCAAAGAATAGTGTATTCTCTGTCCATACACGTGCTCCTTCAAGTAAGAAAAAGACAAATAATATGGAAATCTGTAGTTTAAAAGGGGTAAGGATCCAGGACAAGAAGATCTGATTGAAAAATTCACTTCTACATGTTTATTTATTTTCAAAACAATAACAATATTCATTTTGCAGTCTTACCATGATGACTTAAAGACATGGTATATAGTGTTCTGGGCTACAGTGCCCTGTGTGTACTATGCACTTGGCCAATTGTTTCTACAGAGTCTTATGTTTATGTTACTGGGCTACCCTATAATTCCTCCTCAGATTCATATTCTCTCTCTCTCTCTCTCTCTCTCTCTCTCTCTCTCTCTCCCTCTCCCTCTCTCTCACCTCCTTAGCTTAAACACACACATAGACATGTCATCACTAAATTTTCACATCACATTTCATTGGCAAGTCAAGGAAGTCCTGTGTATATATTAACTGTTTTTTGTCTCAAATTTCTTCCAGGTCTTACATTACAAAAATGGATTTGGATACATAGGTCTAACCCATGCTAAATACAGGTCATTCCTGTGTAATATGCATATTTACCTCATCACAGAGAAAAGAATACAAGTCTAAGAGTTAGGACTTATGAGCTTGCTTCTGCCAATACTGTATTACCTATTGATGCAGAACATAAAGTGCAGTGGGCATTACCCAAGGGGAATAATTCCATCTCTTCCACCTAAAGGGAGGAAGAAAGACTTCACTATTGGATGGTGTTGGGAGAATGAATTTAACAATAGCTTCATAGTCCCACCTCCATTGACAGAGTGTCTTTGATCCTCAATTTGGTAAGCTTACTTTCCACCTCCTCTAGGAAAGTGTTTCCAAAGCCAGCATAGGAATGGAATTCAATGGAAACATCTTAGGGATTTGGGCAGCTGAAGACTCAGGATGCCTTTCTTCAACTCTGTCTTATTAGTAATGAAGGACAAGATTTCATATTCACATGCGATTCTTGTAGCTATCTTTTAAGAGGATCCACATGCATTGAAAATGGCAAAAATGTTACTTCTTGGTTCCTCTTAAGCCCTAACAATAGGTATTTACACTCCTGTTTATACATAGAGAATCTGAAATTCAGTGAAGCAAATTGCCCAGAGAAGTAGAGAGTGAGCCACACAGGTGGAATTGACCCCAAGACTTTTGGCTCCTTGGTCTTGGCCCACTTCTATCCCAGGCTGCCACATAGAAAACCAATATTCCATCCTTGAGTAAGCATGGACTAGACAGCTCTCACCTCCCCACCTTGCTCTTGGTCTTCACATCTGCAAAGTCAGGTGCTTAGACTAAAACAAGACATTTCTACAAAATCAAAAGTCAGGGATGGAGTGTAACTCAGGGGCAGATATGCTTTTAGCATGTGCAAGAGCCTGTGCTCAATCTTACACACACACACACACACACACACACACACACCTAACTCTCTGATCTTAACAATTTTCTTATATCTTATTTATTTATTTGACAGAGAGAAAGGAGGAGAGAGAGAGAGAGAATGGCCCTGCCAGGGCATCCAGCTACGGCAGATGAATTCCAGACACACATGCCACCTTGTGCACCTGGTTTACGTGGGTCCTGGGGAATCAAACCTGGGTCTTTTGGCTTTGTAGGCAAGAGTCTTAACCACTAATCCATCTCTCCAGCCCCAACTCTCTGACCTTTGTACTCCTTCATTGTTGTGAATCTATGTTATAAACTCTAAAGAGAACAGAAAATTGTTCTTTAAAAAAAATTGGGCTGAGCCGGGCGTGGTGGCGCATGCCTTTAATCCCAGCACTTGGGAGGCAGAGGTAGGAGGATCACTGAGAGTTCAAGGCCACCCTGAGACTACATAGTGAATTCCAGGTCAGCCTGAACCAAAGTGAGACCCTACCTTAAAAAAAAAAATAATTGGGCTGAAGAAATGGCTTAATGGTTAAGATGCTTGCATGCAAGGCCATACGGCCCAGGTTCAATTCCTCAGTACCCACTGAAGGCAGATGCACAAAGTGGGGCATCTGTCTAGAATTCATTTGCAGTGGCAGGAGGCTATTGGGTACCAATACTCTCTCTCTCTCATGCTCTCTCTCTCTCTCTCTCTGTATGTGTGTGTGTGTGTGTGTGTGTGTGCTAGTCTCTCTCTTGAATAAATAATTAAAAATGTTAATGAAGTAAAAGCTTATATACAAATATGTATCAACTTGTAAATCTCTGAATTCATAGCTTAAAAATAAATAAAAACAAATCTAATCCTAGGTAAGCACTGAAAGTCTACAGACAAAAACACTTGATCATCATCACTATCTCCTCAGATTTTGAGACATCTCAGCACAGACCAGAAGCATCCTCAAAGCCAACTAGAAAACACCTAATGATCAGGCATGGCATGACCCCTGAAGCCAGAGGACTGCATGTACCAGCCACTATATTCACTTAACATCTTAGCCTTGGATTATCATCTAAGAATGTTAGAAGTTATATTGCTTCTCTTCATGATAGCTATGGTGCAAATTATCTTGGAAAATGGCAGCTATTATAAAATGTCAATCATCAGTATTAATAAAGTAATATTCTTTAATCATTAATAAGAGCATAATCATTAATTCAGAGCTCCATGAAACTCTGTCTCAGAAAAGGAGAACACTTTTTTTAAAAAAAATAAGACCATAGGTTCCTTTCAAATTGAGGTGAAAATTACCATGGAGTGCCATTTTGAGGCTAGCTTAATATTTCTTACACTTTATGGAAACTCAGAACTTCTGATAAAAGAGGGTTAAAAGCAAGTAGATTGAGAGGATGCGTCCCAAGACACTTTTGAAGTCTTTCCTCTGAGGGTTGAGCTGTCAAAACAAAGGAAGAATTGACTTTCCAAGCTCCCCAGCTTTTCAACAGCTCCCTCAAATATTAACACTGTCCATGAAATAGAGTAACACATGTGTTTTCAATGCTGTGCAAGTTTGGGCTATGATTTTAAACAGTATGCATCTGACAAAGAACTTACCGTAAAAATGGAATGTTAGGATGTTAGTCATTTCTTTTCTTCTACTGAGCAAATTGGATGAAGTTTTTAAATAAACTTCTTGACATCTCTTAGAAAACATACCAACTTATGACAACCTTTCCAAAAAAGAATTGATCACTTTCTCCTTATGTGTTTCCATTTTTTGGATTGTTTCTCTGTTCTTACAGGTTATTTGCTTTCTTATCTTTTGTGTATGTGTGTATGTGGGGGGGGTGTTGGTATGGGTGTGCACATGCACATACCCCCCCCCCACACACACACACACACACATGCCATAGTACATGGTCAGAGAGCCAATCTTGAATGTCAGTCTCTTCCTTCCACCTTATCTGAGGCAAGGTGTCACCTTGTTCACCACTCTGTTCACCAGGATGGCTGGCTCATAAAACTTCCCATCTATCACCTGCCTTCATCTCCCACCTTGTTGTTATGTGCTGGGATTTTAGACATCTGCCATAGTGTTTGATTTATTTTTTATTTTTATTATTTATTTCTTTACAGCGTTTGATTTTTTTATGTGGGTTCTTGGACTCAAGTGCTCACATGTGCAAGGCAAGTGATTTAGTCATTGGGTAATTTTCACAGTCAATTTCACTAGTTATCTTCTATAAAATCATCACGAAATGCTGAGTTAGCAAACACTGAGCCATTGCTCCTAGACAGAAGAAAGGGTGTATTTCTGCAGTATCTGGTGCAATTTTGTCATCCAGTCAATACATAAACTGTGTGTTTTTGTTTAAATTTATCTTGCCTGATGTATGTTGTTGATTTATTAACACTGAATATTATAAGTTTGAATGATGCTTATCTAATACACATATTTTCTGTGATTTACCTATAGCTAGGAATAAGAGCACTCAGTGACTCAAATACTTTGCTGGTCTGTGCATATTCATGAATGGCTGCAAAAGTGCTATAAATTCCAAATCAATTTTAGCAAGTTAATGACTTCACAAACGTGGAAAACACAATATTAAGAATTAACTGTGTATATGTGCTGTAGATCATACTACATTGTATGGGACTATGGTTATATATGCCTATGTTCTATTTTAAGTTAAACTCCCTGAGAATAGAGATTTCTGTTGCATTTCTATGATTCCTCTTAGAAAATTTCTTGTTCCTTGAAGAACAAGTCTACCACTGATGCAACCAGCTACCGGATTCCTGGTTCCATGGTTAGAAATAATACTAAACCATATTAAGATGGCAGCTCACCATAGGCAAATTCATCTGGATCACCACTGCTGCCAAAACCTGTCCTTGCTCATTCTCGTCCAATGCTTCCTTCCCCTGGGGGAGTTGGGATAGTGGCAAGCTTTCCTGTCCTATTTGTTATTCTCTTTTTTCCCTTTGGATGTCCCCAGTGTTTCTACACAATGTCTCTTCTAACTTTACTCCTTTTTGCCACAGATATTTTGCTTCCATGAAAAGCATGGGCATTCAAAAGAAAAGATTGGGCTTGACGTTTAGCCATCCACATTGGCATTGGCTAATTGCAAATCCAATGCCATTGGATAGTTGCCTCCCTAAGACTTTGTGACTCCTTGTTACAGTCAGGTTTGCATTACCCAAAAAAGATCAGCTTGTGGGGTAAAAGATGTTTATTGTAGCTTATATACTTGAGGGGAAGCACCATGATAGCAGGGGAAAACAATGGCATGAGCAGAGGGTGGACATCACCCCCTGGCTAACATCAGATGGACAATAGCAACAGCAGAGTATGACAAACACTTGCCAGAGGAAACAGGCTATAAAATCTGTAAGCTCATCCCCAATAATACTCCACCTCCAGGAGGCTTGAATTTCCAATTCCCATCAGCTAGGGAGACTAGCATTCAGAAAAACTAAGTTCATGGAGGACACCTGAATCAAACCACCACATTCTGCCCCTGGCCCCCATAAAATGATAACCATTCATAATGCTAAATGCAATATGTCAGTCCAATTTTTAAAGTCCCCATAGTTTTTATCAACTAATGATGTTCAAACATTCCCATAGCCCAACATCTTTTAACTGAGCCATAATACCCAAAAATCTCCAAAAAACAACCCATAATGGCACAGAATAAACACTCATACTGCAAAAGATGGCATTGGACATAGCAAAGAAATATTCAGCCAATACAAGATTTAAACAGGGCAAATATCAAACTCTTTAACTCCAAGTCCAATAACTCTAGCCAGTGACAAGTATCCACATCCAATAATTTTAACCAACAACAAGTCTCTGGAGTACCAATTCTGCCCTCCCGCTAGGATACTCACAATCCTGGAAAACCTCATCCAGGGCCTGCAGCTTTCTTTAGTAGCCATTTCATAGTCCTGGCATCTCCACTGGGTCTCCTTTGCAACCCACAGTTCATCCTCACAGATCCATTGGGTCTCCATGCAGGCATCCAGCAAAGCTGCTTCACACTGCCCATGGCCATTTCCAAAACACAAGACCATGTTGCAAACTTACCCTCTCTTTCCTGTATTTCTTATACTTCACAATACCAGGTAAGGTGCCAATTTGTTAATCCAGGGGGGAATAAAGCAGACTCTGAAGAACAGGACACTCCTTGAGCACTCAGACCCCTCCAAAAGAGTCTACATTCTTCCTGTTACCCGAGTGCAGGTCAGGTGGCCCAATCGCAGAGGTTGTAATTTCTCAATTGCAGCTGAACAAGCAGCAGTTTTGACCTAAAGATTTCTTTCTCTGCCATATCCATCTGCAAATACTAGTCTGTTTCTTCGCAAATCAATTCTGCACAGCTTCTTAGGACACAGACATAACAGCAAGCCTCTCACACAAACTGCCTCTAACCCAGTCCAGGCAAAGCTCTTTCTCACCCTCATAAGCCAGACCTCACAGTCCGCAGTTCTTACTGCATTCAGGCCTTCCAACTCTGACCAGAATAGTCCATCAAGCTGCACTTACAGCACTGCAAGGTGTTTCTTAGGCCAACGTTTCAAATCCTTCCATATTTCTCTTAAAAATCAGCTCCAAAAAGCCAAAGCCACACACTTAGGTGTCTAGCAGCAAATGACACCACTCCTTGGTACCATCATTACTGTTGCAGTGAGGTTCACATTGCTTGTAGAAATCACCCAATCAAAAGCAGCTTGTGGGGGAAAGAGGTTTATTTTGGCTTACAGACTCTATGGGAAGCTCCATAATGGCAGGGGTAAACAATGGCATGAGCAGAGGGTGGGTATCATCCCCTGGCCAACATCAGGTGGCAATAACAACAGAAGAGTATGCCAAACATTGGCAAGGGGAAACTGGCTATAATACCCATAAGCCCACCCCCAACAATACACCACCTCCAGGAAACTTTAATTTCCAATTGCCATCAGCTGAAGAGACTAGCATTCAGAAAACCTAAGTTCATGGGGGACACCTGAGTCAAACAACCACACTCCTATTTCATAAAGATGCTAAGAAGTCATGAAAGTAGCTTGTTGTGCATAACAACAAAAATCTAACTGGTCAGTTAATGGTAGTTCTGAGGAAGGTGTGGTGGTGCATACCTTTAATCCCAGCACTCAGGAGGCAGAGGTAGGAGGATAACTATGAGTTCACGGCCACCACTCTGAGACTACAGAGTGAATTCCAGGTCAGCCTGAGCTAGAGTGAGACCCTACATTGAAAAAAAAAAAAAAAAAAGTAGTTCCATCACAGACACTTGGAGATTAACATGGCATAAAAGTGGGGAAAGGAAGAAATCAAGGAATCAGGGTATCCTTATTTGCAGATGATATGATTATATATACAAAAAACCCTAAAGACTTCACCAGGAAACTCTGAAACTCTTAGATATGATAAACATTTTAATGAAAGTGACAGGATCTGACATTAACATAGGAAATTAGTAGCCTCCTATAAACCAATAACAAAAATGCTAAGAAAGAAATCAGGGAAATAATCCCATTCACAGTTGCCTCAAAAATACCCACAAATAAGGGCTGGGGAGAAGGCTAAGTGGGTAAAGTACTTGCTGTTCAAGCATGAGAACCTGTTTCCACCAAAGCTCACATGAAACCAGACATTCTAACTTGCATCTGTAATTCCTGTGCCTCTACAGTAAGATGGGAGGCAGAGACAGAAAAATCTCTGGAAACTCATGGGCCAGGCAACCTGGCACATGCAGCAGTGAACAACAACAGAGCCCATCTCAAACAAGGGGGCGCTCAGGGACTGACAGCTGAGATTGTCCTCTGACCTCCACATGCATATCCAAACACGAACACACACAAACACAAAGATAATTTTTTAAAATACCTAGGAATAAACCTAAATAAGGAACCAAAAAACCTCTTCAGTGAAAACTTTAAAGCACTGAAGAAAGAAATTGAAGAAGATGGAAAGAACTTCCATGCTCATGGATCAGAGGAATTAATGTTGTGAAAGTGGTTATACTACCAAAAGTCATCTACAGATATAATGCTATCCTCATCAAAATAAAATGTGATTCTTCACAAAAATAGAAAAAAAGACCTTAAAATTAATGAATGCACAAAAAATCTCTCAGACAGCCAAAGCAATCCTGAACACAAAGAGCAACATTGTGTTTTGCCATAACTGATTGTAAGTTGTCCAGAGCCATAGTAATCAAAACAATATGGTCCTGGCTCAAAACACACACATATATTAATGGAACAGAAGAGAAGACCCAGATGTAAACCCATACAACTTCCTGATTTTGTCAAACGTAACAAAAATGTACATGGGAAAAAGACAGCATCCTCAGCAAATGGTGCTAACAAATATTCACATGTGGAAGAATGAATCTATATCCCTCTCTCTCACTTTGAATGAAAATACACTCTGAGAGTCAGTCCCCAGACAGTCAGCGCGTCTAGTGCCAGAAGGTGCTACATGGGCGACTGGGGGAAAATGACCAATATCTGTCGAAGCAACACATGGTCTAACCTACTTAGCAGCAAATAACTTGTTGTGATGCCCACACAAGTGCAGTGGTGGCACGCAGCCATGGTGGGGAACCAACTGCTCTCAATTTGGCTAACTGATCCCCTCACTGGTATGGGACCCATAGCTGGAGCTGGGAAACAAGTCAGAACCATATCCAAACATAAGCCCACTCTCAAATATCAAGCTACCATCAATTGTGGGCTACAAGAGGGCCTACACCTATTAAATTCTCTATAAAAAAAAGTAAGGGTTATCTCATTTGTCCTGGTGCTAACTTACTCTCCGTTGGAGAATCTGCTTCTCTTTTTCAGATAGATGTAGATCCTAAGGAGAGAGCCACCCCATCATACCTCAAAAGGGCCCTGGCTGAAACTAAGAAAAATTGGAGAAACAAGCAAGGGGGCTGTTTTCCTGATGAACCGGATACCAGCACAAGGGGGAAGGAGATCAGCACAGAGAAAAATCAACTCCTACCAAATCAGAGAGCCAGAGCCTCAGAGGCCCCCAACACCTCATCACTGAAGCAGACCAAAAATGAACCCAACACGGCTCAGGGAAATTTTGCGGAAGAAGGGGCGGAAAGAATGTCAGAGCCACATGTTGGGTCATGATATGCAGAGACATTTTGCTTACCCACAACTGTGGGCTAACTCCACAATGCATGACCCATATACCTCAACAAGGAGGGGCCAAGGGGAGGGGGTAGGTCACAGATGAGCCTAATAATGGTACCAAACTGACTGTATTTGATGAATACAAAACTAAGTAATAAAGAAAAAATATATTAAAAAAATTAAAAAAAAATTAAAAGAAGAAAATATACTCTGAGACCTTAATGTAAGACCCAAAACTCTAAAACTGCACTAATAGAGGGGGAAATGGGCAAAACCATTCAAGATATCAGCATAAGTAAGCACTTTCTGAATAGGACTCCAGTCACTCAGGAAATAACTCCATCAACAAATGAGATTTCATGCTATTAAAAAGCTTCTGCACTACAAAGGAAACAGTTAATTGCTCAACTGAAGAGGTAATCTACCCAATGGAAGAAGATCACCTGATAGAGGATTAGTGCCCAGAATTGCAAGGAACTTATAAAACTAAGCACCAACAAAAAAAAAGCAAACAATATCATCAATAAATAGGCTAATGACACTGAGAAATACTGCTGGAACTGAGCTGATAACCTCCTCCATGTAGACCAGCTGACAGAAAGCTGAAAGAAGCCATTCTGCATGCAGTTCAATGGGAGAGAGAGAAATTACCAGTGAAGATACTCAACAGTGGACACTGCAAGCCTTATATTTGGCCAGCCACACCAAATGAGCCAACGAGTACAATAGTGGCACATCTGTCATGGTGGAAACCAACTGCCCTCTAATTGGACTGGACACCTGTTCCATGGAAGAGAATACATCCCTGATACTGAAAACCTAAAACATGGGTAGTCATGAGCCCTAAGGGTGTAACGTCTGCTGCTGTCTGGCTAAATGTATACACTATGCTCATCAAACTGCCCAGTAAGCACTTCTCTTAATGTTCATACCCTTATATTAATGGTAATCTCACTTTTGGTAGAGAACCTTCTCTTTTCAGATAGCAGTGACCTTGGGATGACACAGAAGGCATCATGGTGCTGGGAAGAAGTGACAGGAGTGCTCAGTACTGCAATATTTCTATCACACCTTCCAAGGCTCAGGGTCCATTGCAAAAGAGGTGGTGGAAAGAATGTAAGAGCCAAAGGAAGGGTAGGACTCCTTACAACATGCTCCTACAGACAAAAAATGGCCTGGATATCCATGACCTCACAGTGCCTGACAGTACCTACATAAGACCATCATAATAGGAGGAAAAGATCATGATATCAAGATAAAAGAGAGACTTGAGGGGGAGGGGATATGATGGAGAATGGACTTTCAAAGGGGAAAGTGGGGGGAGGGTGGCAATTTCCATGGAACATTGTTTATAATCATGGAAGCTGTTAATAAAAAAATAAATGAATTTTTAAAAAATGAAAAATAAATAGGCTAATGAAATGATAGAGACAGCTCTCATAAAAGAAGTATAAGGGGTGGATGGAAGGCTAAGTGGTTAAGGTGCTTGCCTTCAAAGCCAAAGAACCCACGTTCAATTCCCCAGGATCCATGTAAGCCAGATGCACAATGTGGCACATGTGTCTGGAGTTCGTTTGCAGTGGCTGGAGGCCCTGGCACGCCCATTCTCTTTCTCTTTTTCTCTCTCTCCGTCCTTCCCTCTCTCTCTCTTCCTCTTTCTCTCTCTCTCTCTCTCAAATAGATAAATAAAAATAAAATGTTAAAATGAAGTATAAAAGCCAGTGGATATATGGAAACTGTTCAACCTCATTAGCTCTCAGAGAAATGCAAGTCAAGGCAACATTATGATTCTGTCTTACCCTCGAAGAATGGCAGCCATCAAGGAAGCAGATAACAAACGTTGGTGAAGATGAAGACAAAAAGGATCCCTTACATACTGTCAGTGGCAATATAAACTTAGTCCAGCCACTATGAAAATCAGTATGGATGATCCTCAAAACCTAAGATTACACATATCACATTATCCAGCTACTCTTGAAAATTTACTCAAATAAACTCAACTCAATATAGCACAGAGATACTTGGGCATCCATGTTTATTACATCACTAGTATATGCTTGGGATCAACTTGGGTGCCCATAAACACAGGAGTGGGTAAAGATATGTGGCTTGTATACACAATAGGATTTTTCAGCTATAAAGAATAATGAAGTTATGCTATTTGCAGGAAAATTGAAACAACTAGAGATGATCATATTAATGAAATTAAGTCAATCTCAGAAAGATAAAAATTCAATGATCTCTCCTGTACATGAGTCCTTCTAGACTTCATAGATTCATGAAATTCATGAAATTACATATATATATATATATATATATATATATATATATATAGAGAGAGAGAGAGAGAGAGAGAGAGAGAGAGAGAGAGAGATGGTATGACATGAAAATCTAAAGAAAACGTCTAGGAGAACAAAGTGGACTTAATAGGATGAAGAAGGGCATAGAAGAGGAGGGCAGAAGAGTATTCATGGCAATATGCTCAATATTATAATAATTATATATATATGTAATATAATTATATAATTTATATAAATATATAATATAATAATATACTTCTTTAAAATGCCTTCCCATAACCTTGTATAATAAATGTTTTAAAAAGCTTTTAAAAAGTTAGTATAGAAACAAAATAAAATAGAAATAAAAAAGGAAAAAAAATAAGCCAAATATTTTGACAGACAGCCTAAGAAAATACACAGATGAGAGGTAAGCTTGTGTAAAGATGTCCACATCATCTATCAGGAAAATACAAAATAAAACACCAATGGGATTACTCTGCACAGTTTGTAGAATGGCAAAGTTCCAAAACACTGACAATACCAAATACTGATGAGGTTAGTGAACAGGCACTTTTATTCACTGCAGGTGGGACTGCAAAATAATACACTTTGGGAACAGTTAGGGAATTACTTTCAAAACTAAATTTATTCTTGCCAGATAGTCCTGAAATTATGCTTCTTCATATTCAGCCCCCAAAATTAGACATATGCTTAGACAAGAACCTACACATAGATGCTTATAGCAGCTTTATTTCTAATTGCCAAAACTTGGACATAAAGGAAATGTTCTTCAAGAGGCAAGCAAATAAATAAACTACTGCACATCTAGACAGTCATCACCAAAACAAATGAGCTATTTATCCATACAAATCCTGCAGTCTTGATAACATATTAGCAAGCAAAAGCAGCCAACCTGAGAAGTATATAGATTGGGTGAGTCCAACTATATAATATTGAAGGAAAGAAAAAACTGTGAATATGGTAATAAGTTTGGTAGTTACCAGTTTTCAAGGCAGAAGGATGAGTCAGTGGAGCCAGAGGATTTTTAAGGAAAGGAAAATATATTGTATTATAAAGTTATGTACTCATATGATTATACATTTTTTCAAATAAAACAAAAAAGTATACCATGAATTTGGAGTGACGATGATAGGGCAATGTAGATTCATACAGTACAACAAATATATTACTCTGTAGTAAACTCAGATAGTGAACATAATGAAGATCTTACATATATTGGTCAAGTAGCATTGGAAATTGCTGTACCTTCCTCTCAATTTTGTTGTGAGGCTAAACTTCACGAAAAACACAATGCTAAAAACAGGCATGAGAACTGAAATTGAATTCCCAGCACCCATGTACAAAAAAAAACTAGTCATGGCCATACATGCCTGTAACCTTAGCACTGAGGGGAATGGAGGAGGGAGACTGCTGAGGCTCCCTAGTCAGCCAGACTAACCAAAAAACAGGAGTTCCAATTTCAGTGAAAGGCTCTCTCTTGGTGAAATAAAGCAGAAAAGCAATAGAAGAGGGCATCTAAAGTCCTCCTGTGTCCTCCTCTAGCCTCTGCACCAGTACACATGTGGCACACACATGTGCATACACTACGCATACAAAACACATGCCACACATACACCACAAAAATCAGCAAATAGACATTTCTCAAGACATATGAATGGTCTACAGGTATATTTTAAACATTACCTTAGTAAATCATGTAAAATGCTAATCAAAACCAAGGTGAGAAATCACCTCATATTCATTAGGATATATATATTATTAAAACAATAGGACCCTTTTATGCTTTAGTGAAATGGAAATTGGTGCAATACTTTAAGAAAAATTTTAGAGAACACCCTCAAAGGTTAAAAATAGAACTATCATGTGATCCTCAAATATAACTTCTTAGAATATATCCAAAGGAAATAAAATCACCATCTCAAAGATATATCTGCATTCCTAGGTTATTTTCATCATCATGCATGATAACCAAGATATAAAAACAACATTACATGGGCTGGAGAGATGGTTTAGCCATTAAGGTGCTGCCTGAAAAGCTAAAGGACCCAGGTTCCATTCCCCAGGACCCACAAGGTGGCACATGTGTTTGCAGTTCCTTTGCAGTGGCTGGAAGTCCTGGCATGCCCATTCTTTCTCTGTCTCTCTCTCTCTCTCTGTCTCTGTCTCTCTCTCTCTTAAATAAGTAAAAATTAAAATATTTTTAAATGTAACTATCCATCAGTGGATGAATAGATAACCAAAATTGTGTGTATAAGTGCCATGGGATACTGTTCAGCCTTAAAAAGAAGGGTAACACGGGGTAAGGTGGATGAGTTTGAAGAATACTGATTATAGAAGTGAGACTCAAGAAATAAAATACTATGTAATTTCATATGTAGAATTTAAAATAGGAAAACATATAGGAAACAGAGTAAAATAGTCACTGAGAAGAGAAGAGAAAAGATCTATTAGTCAAAGGATATAGTTTTAATTATGCAAAATCAATAAGCTCCAAATACCTAATACATAGCATATTAATTATCAAGTTTCTTAACTCTCCAACAAGAGAATGTCATTGAAACTATCACATTGGACATAGAGTATCAATATGTAGGAGATGGCTGTGATGCATTTCAGGAATGGAGAACATGATGTGCAAAAAGGAAGAACTCAGATGGATATAGATTCAAGCATGCATAAAGGGGATAAGAAAGAGGTGAGCTTGTACAGGTAAGATTGAGAGATTTTTTTTAACTTAAATTATTTATTTATTTATTTGAGAGAGATAGAAAGAAGTAGCTAGAGAAAGAGAGAGAGAATGAGCATGCCAGGGCCTCTAGCCACTGTAAATGAACTTTACGTGCATGCACCACTTGTGCATCTGGCTTACATGGGTACTAGGGAATTGAACCTGGGTCCTTAGGCTTCACAGGTAAGTTCCGTAACCACTAATCCATCTCTCTAGCCTGAGTTTGAGTTTTTCCCAAGAAAATTTTGCTTGGTATATGAACCAAAAAAGTAAAATTTTATCATATAATGTCATTAATACTTGAGACCAGAAGTACTAACAGCATGGTATTGCTTTGTGGAAATAAATAATAGCAGAAGATATTCTGTGGTTCCCCCTCCCATCAATGTGAGCAGTATGTCTCTGGCTGTTGTGTGAGAAGTGAGAAAAAATAGATGAACACTGACGGAATGACTGTCGATGAGGAAAAGGCAAGGCAAGAAATCCAGGATTGGAATGGTCAAAGAAGGACAGTTTCACCATGTTGCTATCACCATCCATGATGACTGGACTTTGTTAGCAATAATTTTCTCTTGGACATTGGCTAGGCACCATTACCAATCAGCACACAAGCACAAAAATGTTTTCTGCCTCGAGCAGATTTGAAGAAACAGGTTTCTACTTATGTCCATTTCCCAGGTGAGAAATGTCCTAAGTTTTATGGTTCATCCTCAAGATTATTCAACTATTTCTAGGAACTTTGATTGAAAACAAAGAAGGAAACAAATGTAATCAATACCACTATGCACTGGAAAAGTCTACTAGGGAAGAGAAATATGTATTAAGTATTTTATATTGTATGGGCTGATGAGTGTATGTGTGTGTGCACACACACACCTGCACACGTGGGTGTCCAGTTTCTCCATACAGGCCACTTCTTTGCTGAGTTCTTTATGGTAATGGATGTTATTTGTGTTTACACATGGAAATCAAGTTCAGGACTGAGTTGGTACTGTTCTTGTATGCCATATCAAAGACTGG
Source organism: Dipus sagitta (assembly GCA_036346955.1). Classification (NCBI taxonomy): domain Eukaryota; kingdom Metazoa; phylum Chordata; class Mammalia; order Rodentia; family Dipodidae; genus Dipus; species Dipus sagitta. The sequence continues at coordinate 10,916,721 of CM070781.1, forward strand.
TTTTACAAAAGAATAAAAACAAAGAGGATACTGAGAAAATAATAGCTTCTAGCATCTTGGGAATCACGCAAATGTCAGAGAAGGACTAGAGAGATGGACCAGTGGTCAAGTGTGCTTTCTATGCAAGCATGAGGTCCAGAGTGGGGCTTAGACCTCTACTCCAGAACATGCATGGTGGCTGGTTGTAACCACACACACCTGTAATCCCTGTCCCACAAAGGGAAAGAGACCAGGCAACATTCTGTGCTTGACAAGAAGCAAGCTCTTCCATCAGTAAGATAATCTGGTTCAAACAAGAACTGGTGGAAGAGCAATGGAGCAGAACACCCAACATTCTACCCTGGCCACTACAGGCCATTGCATGGGGCACCATAAGAGTACATATATGTGCATACATCACATACCCCACAACACACACACACACACACACACACACAAGCTAAATTTTATTTTAAAAAATCAGAGCTTCGAGTGTATTTAGATAAGGAAATGCTTTTTACATGTTCTGAGGGTTAGAGAGGCTGGTAGTCATGGAAATGCATACAAGTACACCTTAGACTCGTTTCAAATGTTAGGGAGCCATCAGGTATTCTTTACTGGAGGCTTTTCTGATCTGACTTATAGGTAATAATACCATGATCAACAATGGTAGAAGACAGACTGAATAGAAGTTAAACTGAGAAAGGAATCAGGATTCAAGTTTGGAGATTTGGCAAGGTTTCAGGGGGACAGGGAGAAATGAGCAAGTTCTTTTGAGAAACAAAATCAGGGCAGGGTATGTCGACATCTTGGGTAGATTCAGGTTAGGTGCTGTAGATGAGTGAGACTATGCGGCAATTATCTTTCTGTGATTGGGCAAGTTCACTGAGAACGATCTGTTCCAGGTTCAGTAATAGCAAGAATGCATAGCAGAGATAGGATTCAAGGTAGGATTTATTACTTAGAATAACTGGTTTTTGATAAATGACTGACTTGCTGCAGTAGGTTTCAAGATTATTCATCATCTTAACTGCTGATGAACTGGGTTCTCCATTGCTGTGTTACTTACTTATACAAACTGATGTTCAAAAGTCACTGCAGAGGCAGAATGATGGTGCAACATAAAGAAGACTTTTTAATATGGTGATTTTAGCTCAGCATTTCTCATATAAATAGCACACATATTTATCTTGCTGGGATGCTGAGATGTACCAGAAATTAGTTTAAAGCATCCAAAGTACCAGTCAGGAATTACACTTTCAGGAGACAGCAGCACATTGTGAATGGATTCATTAGGGGATTTATTAGAAATATACAAGAAAACACAGAAGTATCTTCAAATGAATTAAGCAGCCAAATGTCATAGAACAGAAACCCAAGCTCAGTGATGAACACAGACTGGAAGTGTCTCGCACGCCCTTTAGCACAGTTTGGTTGTGTTGTGAGCAACACTTGTATCATTTGCAAACACAGATGCCCTCTGCCACTAAGACCCCTCTTCCAGAATAATCTGTTACCCCCAATGGGTGAGGTTATTGTCATATTCTCCCTCACAGAGTCCGGGGTGCTGCAATGGTCATTCCATATGAACTTGACTTTGCTTTCCATTTTCACGTGCCACAGTTATTATTATCCTGTTAGGTTTCAGCAGAAGCGGTATTGACTTGCACTCTTGTAACACAGAAAGTTCAGTGACCAGGCATGCATTTTCCTGGTGACATTTCCTGCCTCTGTAGTAGAGGCATCTGCAGGGAAACCAGTACTATGTACTATGTTACCAGCCCAACAACTTTTTTTTTTTTTATTAGTCAGTTCTGTATTCAGCAAATACAGTCAGTTTGGTACCATTATTAGGCTCATTCGTGACCTACCCCCTCCCCTCAGCCCCTCCTTGTTGAGGTATACGGGTCTTGCATTGTGGAGTTAGCCCACAGTTATGGGTAAGCTAAATGTCTCTGCATATCATGACCCAACATGTGACTCTGACATTCTTTCCACCCCCTCTTCCGCAAAATTTCCCTGAGCCATGTTGGGTTCATTTTTGGTCTGCTTCAGTGATGAGGTGTTGGGGGCCTCTGAGGCTCTGGCTCTCTGATTTGGTGGGAGTTGATTTTTATCTGTCATGATCTCCTTCCCCCTTGTGCTGGTGTCCGGTTCATCAGGAAAAGAGCCCCTTTGCTTGTTTCTCCAATTTTTCTTAGTTTCAGCCGGGGCCCTATTGAGGTATGATGGGGTGGCTCTCTCCTTAGGATCTACATCTATCTGAAAAAGAGAAGCAGATTCTCCAACGGAGAGTAAGTTAGCACCAGGACAAATGAGATAACCCTTACTTTTTTTTTTTTTTTATAAAGAATTTAATAGGTGTAGGCCCTCTTGTAGCCCACAATTGATGGTAGCTTGATATTGGAGAGTGGGCTTATGTTTGGGTATGGTTCTGACTTGTTTCCCAGCTCCAGCTATGGGTCCCATACCAGTGAGGGGATCAGTTAGCCAAATTAGAGAGCAGTTGGTTCCCCACCATGGCTGTGTGCCACCACTGCACTATTGTGGGGATCACAACAAGTTATTTGCTGCTAAGTAGGTTAGACGACGCGTTGCTTCGATAGATATTGGTCAATTTCTCCCAGTCGCCCATGTAGCACCTTCTGGCACTAGATGTGCTGACTGTCTGGGGACTGACTCTCATCCAACTTCCAGCCATGCCATTCTATTTTGCATGTCAATCACATAAGGTATCTTCAGCAGTAGGGTCTTACCACTAACCTTTGGTGGGTCATCAAGTACTTTGACAGAAATCTGTCTGTCTTTTAGGAAACCTTGTAGGTCTCTCTGATCAAAAGCTCATTGTGGATGATAGCCCCATGCTGGATCTTGGAGTTACAGGTCAGTGCCCACTAAGAAAATGAGGAAAAAGATAACTAATATACAAGAGTTAGAGATAAGAGAGAGAGAGACAGGGAGAGGGGAAGTGAGGGAGGGAAGTTGTAGGAGATTAAGGTAAGTCTTAATCTTACCCTCTCCAGTGTCTTGTGGTTCAGGTGTTCCCTGTAAAGGCCTGGTGAAGGATCAGCCATTTGGTCTGTCTTTTAGTAAGTAGAAGATTATGGTACCATTGCCGTTTGGGTCTAGATTTGTGTTTCCCACCCCTTTGATGCCCTCCCCTCCCTCCCCTTCCATCCTAGTGTCTAATCTAGGAGATGCTTGCTGGGTATGTAAGGTATCTTCGGTAGATTCGGGTTAGGTGCTGTAGATGAGTGAGACTATGTGGCGATTTTTTTCTGTGATTGGGTAAGTTCACTGAGAATGATCTGTTCCAGGTTCAACCATTTTTCCTCAAATTTCATTGTGTCATTTTTTCTTACTGCTGTATAGAATTCCATTGTGTAGATATACCACATCTTAGTTATCCATTCTTCTAGTGATGGACATCTGGGTTGATTCCAGCTCTTAGCTATTACAAATTGAGCAGCTATAAACATGGTTGAGCAAATCTCTTTAGTCTGTGGTTTGAAGGTTTTAGGGTAGATGCCCAGTAAGGGAATAAGTGGGTCTGTTGGTATCTCTATACTCAGCTTTTTCAGAAGTCTCCATATTGCTTTCCAAAGTGGTTGTACCATCCTACATTCCCACCAACAGTGAATGAGTGTTCCTACTTCTCCACATCCTCGCCAGCATTTATTTTTATTTGATTTTTTGATGCTTGCTATCCTTATTGGGGTAAGGTGGAATCTCATAGTTGTTTTAATTTGCATTTCTCTGATGATTAGGGATGCTGAACATTTTCTTAAGTGTATGTTTGCCATTTCTATTTCTTCCTCTGTGAACTGCCTGTTCAGCTCTTTGCCCCATTTTGTGAGTGGGGTGTTTGACTTCTTACTGTTTAGATTTTTGAGTTCTTTGTAGATTCTAGAGATTAGTCCTCTATCAGTTGGATAACCCACAAATATTTTCTCCCATTCTGTGGGTAATCTATTGGCTTTGCTTATTGTCTGCTTGTCTGTAAAGAAACTCTTCAGCTTCATGTGGTCCCATTGGTTGAGTGACGGTTTAAGTTCATGAGCTACTGGGGTTTTGTTCAGGAAATCTTTTTCCATTCCTATATCATGGAATGTACTTCCTAAATTTTCTTCCAGTAGTATTCGAGTTTCTGGTCTTATATTGAGATCTTTGATCCATTTGGACTTGAGTGTAGTGCATGGTGAAATGTGTGGGTCAAGTTTCAGTTTCCTGCATGTGGTTATCCAGTTTGTCCAGCACCATTTGTTGAAGATGCTGTCTTTTTTCCAGCCTATATTGTTTGGGCCTTTATCGAATATCAAGTAGCTATAGTTGCTTGACCCAAAGTCCGGGTCCTCAAGTCTATTCCATTGATCTATAGTCCTGTTTTTATGCCAGTACCATGCTGTTTTTATTACTATGGCTTTGTAATATAGCTTTAGATCAGGTATGGTGATGCCTCCAGAGGTATTTCTTTTGCTGACGATATGTTTGGAAATGCGAGGCTTTCTGCCTTTCCATATGAAATTTGAGATCATTTTTTCTATCTCTGTGAAGAACACTGTGGGGATTTTAATTGGTATTGCATTAAATCTGTAAATTGCCTTTGGTAGGATTGTCATCTTCACAATATTAATTCTGCCTATCCAGGAACATGGGAGGTCTTTCCATTTTCTCAAGTCCGCCTCAATTTCTTTTTTGAGTGTTTTTATGTTTTCATTGTATAGATCTTTCACTTCCTTGGTTAACGTTATTCCAAGGTATTTTATTATTTTTTTTGTTGCAATTGAAAATGGGACTATGTCCCTTATTTCTTTTTCTGTATCTTTCTCCTTTGCATAAAGGAAGGCTCCTGATTTTTGTGCATTGATTTTGTATCCTGCTACTTTGCTATAGGAGTTAATCACCTTCAGGAGTTTTGGGATGGAGTCTCTCAGGTCTCTTACATATATAATCATGTCATCAGCAAATAAAGCTAACTTAACTTCCTCCTTTCCAAATTGTATCCCTTTTATTTCCTTCTCCTGTCTTATTGCTTGAGATAGGACTTCCAGTACTATACTGAAAAGCAGAGGTGAGAGTGGACAACCCTGTCTTGTTCCTGATCTTAATGGGAATTCCTCCAGTCTCTCTCCATTAAGTATTATTTGGGCCTTCGGAGCTTCGTATATTGCCTTTATTAGGTTAAGATATGAACCAGCCATGCCAACTCTCTCCAATGTTTTGAACATGAAGTGATGTTGAATCTTGTCAAAGGCCTTTTCTGCATCTATCGAAATGATCATGTGGTTTTTATGTTTAACCTTGTTTATGTGGTGTACTACATTGACAGATTTCCGTATGTTGAACCACCCCTGTGTTCCTGGAATGAATCCCACTTGGTCAAGGTGGATAATGGTTTTGATGTGTTGTTGGATTCGGTTTGCAAGGATTTTGTTTAGGATCTTTGCATCTAAATTCATCAGGGAAATAGGCCGGTAGTTTTCTTTTCTTGTGGCATCTCTGCCTGGTTTTGGAATTAGGGTGATGCTAGCTTCATAAAAGGAGTTGGGTAGCTTTCCCTGTTCAACAATTGTGTGGCACAGTTTGAGGAAGATTGGTTTGAGTTCTTCCATGAAGGTTTGATAGAATTCAGCTGAGAAGCCATCTGGTCCTGGGCTCTTCTTTTTTGGGAGGTTTTTAATTACTTTTTCAATCTCCATGAGTGTGATGGGTTGATTGAGGTGATTAATCTGCTCTGTGTTTAGCTTTGGTAGATGGTATGCGTCCAAGAACTTATCCATCTCCTCCACATTATCTAGTTTTGTGGAGTAGAGGTTTTTGAAATAAGTCCTGATGATTCTCCCAATTTCACTTATGTCTGTTGTGATCTCTCCTTTTTCATTTTGAATTTTGTTAATTTGAAGCTTCACCTTTTTTTGCTTGATCAGATTGGCCAGGGGTTTGTCAATCTTGTTTATTTTTTCAAAGAACCAGCTCTTTGTTTTGTCAATTGTCTTAATTGTTTCCTTGGTTTCCAATTCATTGATTTCTGCTCTGATTTTAATTATTTCTTTCCTTCTGGAGCTCTTTGGGTTGGATTTCTCTTGTTTTTCCAGTGCCTTTAGGTGGATGGTTAGGTTATTGATTTGGGACCTTTCTGTCTTTTTTATGAAGGCATTGAGTGCTATGAATTTTCCCCTGAGGACCGCCTTCATTGTGTCCCATAAGTTTTGGTATGATGTGTTCTCATTGTCGTTCAATTCCAGAAATTTTGCAATTTCATTTTTTATTTCATCCACTATCCATTTATTGTTTAAAAATGGGCTGTTCAGTTTCCAGGTGCCTTTGGGATTCTTGGTGGGTCTTTTGTTGTTGATTTCTAGCAATATAGCATTGTGATCTGATATCATGCAGGGAATTATGTCAATCTTCCTAAATATGTGGATGCAGTCTTTATGACCCAATATATGGTTTATTTTAGAGAATGTTCCATGGACTGCTGAGAAGAATGTGTAATCTGTGGATTTGGGATGGAAGGTTCTGTAGATGTCCATTAGGTCTAAGTGATCTATGGTTTTGTTGAGCTCTCTCACTTCCCTGTTGAGTTTCTGTTTGGATGATCTGTCTATTACTGATAATGGTGTATTGAAGTCCCCAGCTATGATGGTGTTTGTGGTTATTTCTGTTTTATTGTCAAGTAGGTTTTGTTTTATGAACTTTGGTGCCCCTGTGTTTGGTGCATACAGATTTATGATTGTAATTTCCTCTTGATGGATCGTTCCCTTGATAAGTAGGAAATGGCCTTCTTTGTCTTTTTTGATTATATTTGGTTTGAAGTCTATTTTATCCGATATTAATATAGCTACACCTGCTTGTTTCTTATTCCCGTTTGCTTGGAATACTGTTTTCCACCCTTTCACCCTGAGGAAATGTCTGTCTTTAATGGTGAGGTGGGTTTCTTGAAGGCAACAGATTGAGGGGTCTAATTTTTTGATCCATCTTGTTAACTTGTGTCTCTTGATGGGTGAATTAAGGCCATTAATATTTAGGGTAATGACTGTGAGATTTGATTTGATCCCTGCCATAATGTGATGGTAAATGTGGGTTGGAGTTTTCATGGACATTGAAGTTTTTTGTGCCTACTCTGAGTTTGGTTGTTGTGATCTGCTTCTTGTAGGCAATTGTGTTTGATTATTTTTTTCTTCTCTGTGGAGAATTTCCTGAAATACTCTCTGTAGGTTTGGTTTTGTGTTCATATAATTGTAAAGCTGAGTTTTGTCGTGGAATGTTTTTCTTTCACCATCTATTATGAGGGATACTTTTGCTGGGTAGAGTAGTTTGGGTTGGAAGCCATAGGTTCTTAGACTTTGCAGTGTTTCATTCCAGGCCCTTCTAGCTTTCAGGGTTTCCATTGAGAAGTCTGAAGTAATTCTGATGGGGTTACCTTTGAAGGTGGTGTGCTGTTTTTCCCTAGCTGCTTTTAGGATTTTCTCTTTGGTGTCAATGTTTAGAGTCTTAATGATAATATGTCTTGGAGAGTTTCTCCTTTGGTCCAGTCTGTTTGGAGTTCTATTGGCTTCTTGTATCTTGATGGGCCTTTCTTTTAAGAGACTAGGGAAGTTTTCTTCAATTATTTTGTTAAATAAGTTCTCCATGCCTTTGGTCTGGATTTCTTCTCCTTCTGGTATTCCAGTGATCCTGATATTGGGACGTTTAACTGTATCCCACAATTCCCTCATGTTCTGTTCACAGGAGCTTTTAAACTTACTGAAATTTTTGAACTCTCTAACTGTTTCTTCCATCTTGTCTTCCAGATCAGAGTTTCTATCCTCCACTTGGCTGACTCTATTCTTGAGAGCTTCTAGTGAGTTTTGGACTTGTTCAATTAAGTTTGCATTTTCTATTATTTTTCTATGTATAATTTCCATCCCTCTGTCAAGCTCCCTTTTCACATCATTTTCTGATTTTCTTGATGATTCTTGGAGTTCATCCTTGCATTTCTTTATGTCTTCATTTAGCATGGCCAGCTGATTTTTAAGGTCTTCTTTTTTTTCACTCTCCCTCAAATCTCTTAACTCTCTTTGAAATCCTTCCATTTTCTTATCTAATCCTTCCAATTTCTTATCTATTAGTTCTAGTTTAGTGATGGCAGCATCCACACGATTGTCGGCCCTTTGTTGCTTTCCTGCAAGTTCTACCAATAGGTTGGTTAGAATTGCATTGCTCATAGCTTCAATTTGGTGTTCTGTTCCTATTGGTTCTTCTATGTTTTGGTTAGATGTATTCATTGTGGGAGTGGGTGATCTAATTGGAGTTTCTTGCATTTGATTTTTCATGTTATTTCTTTTGCGCTGTGTTCTGCCCATGACAGTGTATGGGCAGATAAGTGGGCGTATCATCCTGGGCTCAAGAACAATGGGAATCTTATGCAGCCTGCGGGCGTTGCCAAGAAGCCTGGGCTTTGGCTGTCACTTGCCAAAGCTGACTATCTACTGCCTGGCAGGGGCGCCGAAGTTGCCTGAGTTCTCAAGCGGTAATGTGCTAAAGCTGCCTGCGTTCAAACTAGGAGTGGCACTGAGGCACCAAGCGCTGATGCCGCCTGAACTCTGGCTGGGCACGCTGGGAACCGGAAACAGTCTGCGCTCCCCCGCCACAGGACAATTGTGGACAGCCGCGCGGCAGACAGAGGGCGAGTGGACAAGAGTGCGGAGCAGTCTAAGCTTCCGCACGCAGGGAACAATCTCACTTGCCAAAGCTGCCTATCTACTACCTGGCAGGGGCGCCAAAGTTGCTTGAGTTCTCAAGCGGTAATATGCCACAGCTGCCTGCGTTTGAGCTAGGAGTGGCACTGAGGCACCAAGCACTGAAGCCGCCCAGACTTTGGCTGGGAATGCTGGGAACCAGAAGCAGTCTGCGCTCCCCCGCCACAGGACAATGGCGGCCCGCCGGTGCGGCAGGCAGGTAGGGGTGGCACCTGAGCTGACGCAAGCGAGAGATACAGTCTGAGCTTGCAGGGCACCTGCTGTGGGACTGAACACACTTGGTAGGTGGGCGAGTGGACAAGGGTGCGGAGCAGTCTAAGCTTCCGCGCGCAGGGAACGATCGGCGCGCGGTGGCAGCCGTGCGGGCTCCAGAGCAGCAGCAGCGGCAGGAGAGGAGCTTTGAACACGGCGGTTATTTGGGGCGAGGGGTGCCTACCTGCCCACAAGGGGGTCAGCGATTCCCTGTTCCCCCACCTCTGTGCCCTCCCAGATTTCTCTCCCCTAAAAGCCACTATATACCCTTAATATCTTGCCTTTCTTTCCCTGGGATTTGCAGCGCAGCTAGGCGGTCGCCATCTTGGCCGGAAGTCCAGGCCAACAACTTTTAAAGAGCAAAATAATCTCCTCTCTGACATGAAGGCATGTCTCAAGACCCTGCTTTTGATAAAAATATCTCATTTATAGAATGACTCTTTCATAGCATGCTGGACCACTCCATGCACCACGGACTGAGGGAAGCAGACTGGAGTAGGAGAAAAGCAAGTCAAACTATTGTCTCAGCAGAGATAGGCTTCAACTTGACCCAGCTGAAAATCAAGTAGGAGAGGCAAGGAGAGCAGATGTAATTATTTAAGATGTGATAAATCCTGCTAAAGAAGGTAAACCCTGAATCTAGTATGTAGGACATATAGCTTAGTGGTAGGCAGGTAGGATGGCTAAGTGTGAGGTTGTAGGTTCCAAGGCAGGGCCAAGAAGTGCTCTATGATCTACTGACAGGAATGTGTATTCTCTAAAGTTGGAGCAAAATATTCTGTAGATGTCTGCTAAGCCAATTTTATTTATTATGTCATTTTGCTCCATTGTTTTTCTGTTTACTTCTGTTAGATGATCTGTATATTGACAATAGTGGAGTATTAAAGTCATCCACTATTGTTTTGTTAAGACTTATGTCTGATTTAATGTCTAATAGATTTTGCTTTATAAAATTTTGTGCACCTGTGTTTGATGATGTATATTTAATACTGTAATACCCTTTTGTTGAGGTGTTACTTTGATGAGTATAAAGTGGCCTTCTTTATCTGCCCCCAAAAAATAAATAAACTTTGCACTGTGTCTTAAATCATCCCCTGAAAATACTCCTGGTTTATCGAGGACTCTGGGCACCTCAATATTCACAGTCAATATTTCTAAGGGAAAAGCCAGTCATTACATTGTGGAGTTGGCTTTCTTAAACCAGGAAGCTGCACATAGTATGTCTCTTCTCCTTCATCTGTATTCATATCGCTTAAAAAAGGGAGAGAGAGTTGCTTTTAAAAGGAGCAAGAGGGCTGGAGGGATGGCTTAGTGGTTAAGGCATTTGCCTGAAAAGCCAAAGGACCCAGGTTCAATTCCCCAGGACACATGTTAGCCAGATGCACAAGGGGTGCACGCATCTGTAGTTCATTTGAAGTGGCTGGAGGCCCTGGTGAGACCATTCTCTCTGTGTGTCTCTCTTTCTTTCTCTGTCAAATAAATAAATAAATTTTATGAAAAAAAAGAAGCGAGAGATCTAGTTCTGCCATATGTAATGGGTGAGCACATTTTCATGTAATCTTCAATGTTCAGGTTGAGTGTGTGTGTATGTGTGTGTGTGTGTCACACTTTAGTATAGACTTATTTGGGGTATAAGCCCTTTCTTGCAGTCTTGACATCCCACTCCCAGCCTTTCTGAAAATATAACCAACTGTTTGACTGCCCATTCCTGCACTGTGACTATGTTCAAATGAGTTTGTGAACTGAAGTCAAATACTATTAGCTGGAATGCTCTTGCATGTAATTTAAAAACCATAAATATTTTGACACAGAGGACTTAGAATAAAAAAAAGGAATGAGACAACGAAACAGAGGAAAGACTACATGGAAAAAGGAAGGTCCTCATTGGAATGGGGTGGGAAAGAGGGGCAAAAGAAAATAACATGCAAGAGTTTCCTTCCTCTCATAAATTATTTCCTTCCAAATAGCCTTCAGTGAGTGAACAATTGCTGTCTCTGAATTTTTGAGGGGCTGAGTGAGTGTGCTTTGCATCAACATCTCAATCTTGGACTGTTGTCTGCTGAGGTCAGTTGTAAAGACTTAAAATCAAACTCAGACACAAAGCTTTATTCAAAACTGTGAGGCTACTTAAATTACCATTCAGTCCACTGGCGAAATAATAAGTGGTGCTGGATGGGTGAAGTTATCAAACTTATTATGCCTAACTTTCAAGAAGTAAAAACTCTATTGAGAAAGCCATGAGACTGCTAAAGTCCTAGGCATGTATAGGATCTTCTCTACCAGGTTATGAGTTCTGAAGCCAATGGAAGAAAACATATATGGTGATGAGTAGTGTTCTAGAGAGCATTGTAGCACTCAGTTGGTACAGCTGGTTTCTAAGGTTGTGGAAGATTATACCGTCACTGAGCTACCAGAGTGCCATCATCCATGGGCACACTTATAAGTTTGCTGATTTGTGGGCAGGAGGGGGTAGCAGTGTGCCATGGAAGTCCCTTTTAATAGCATGCACATGCACAGATGGTGCCTTGAGACCATCCTCCTAGAGCAAAAGGTCAGGACAGGGAGGAGGGTGTGTGTGTGTGTGTATATATGTGTCTAGCTTTATCATCAGTGAGTAGTCACCAATTATCTTTCTCATGATGCTTTCATACCCTGGTAAAAATGAAGTTCAGGAAATTGGCCCAGGCTGTCAGCTATGACTGATGGCTTAGAAGGGATTTTGTATTACTTGGGCCGGCATTGTAATTGAACAGAAGTTAGGGGCAGTGATGGCATCATTCAGGGTCCTGAATTCCCATTAGTAAGTAAGCACCAGACAACAGATTGAACTAGACATGTTTAAAGATATAAAGACAATTTAAATACATGAAATAACAGTGATGATTCAGCACATAGAATAAGACCCTGCACCTGAAAAGTACCATATGTGTATATATATTATATTAAAATTATATTAAATTAAAATTATATTTTCACATCATATATTATGCCGTGTCCTAAAACCACAGAATATTTTTAGGCTTGATCTTTGAGAACATCCTGTAGGTGCTCAAGAGATCTTCAGAGATACTTCCCTCTTCGTATTAGAGGATCTGTCAAATGAAGAAGCTAAGTGATTTGCAAAGATAACATTCAATAAATCATGGATGAAGTGGAGAGAAAACCCATCTCTAACTTCCTGCTTCCCTTTCAGAGAGTACTCAACTTCTCTGGTTGTTTCTACTTCTTGCTTCAGGACACACTGCAGTGTAGCAATGGCACTGGGAATTTTTACATTCAAACCAGGATCTGGAGCAAGCCTGTCTCTTGGGCTTACTGATTAGGGATAATATTCAGGACAACTGTCATTGGTTCTTTCTAGAATAGCTAAATCCTCCTCTGCCTGCCTGTGCCTTCTGCTCAGATGCTTGTAGTCCTGAGAGAAGACTTACGGTGGAGAAGCTGACTGAGGCCTTCATGACCCCACAGTGAATACCATAACCCCACTGAGGGGGACCCCAGGGAAATGGGAACAGGAAGGGGCAAAGGAAGCATGTGTGTGTGTGTGTGTGTGTGTGTGTGTGTGCTCTTTTATTTCACATTTGTGTTCATGCTCTTTTATTTAATACATAGTATCATTATCAAGGTTAAATATATATTCCTAGTGATGTTACTAATGGCTCCTGTACTTTACTTTGCAAGATTTATAGAAACAGATTCAGACCATGTTAGATACTAATGTGCCAGTAAATGGTTCTATAAATGGATCTCGAGTTTTTCATCATGAAAAAGATTATACCTATTATAATCTTTATGGTTATTCTATTGAGTTTTGAAACTTATAAGTTGTTTTAATTTTAACTCTGCTCATTTATAGGTAACTCATACTCAGATGGTCATACTACAATCTAACTCCGTCTATACAAGCCCCCTTGATGACCCATTAAAAATTATCAGTCACCAATTCTAACAAGACTACCAATGTTAAACTTCCTAGTCTCATAGATAGGCTCCAAACTTTTGTCACTACTACTTACAATTATTTTTTACTAGGTCAAAATATCTACATACAGATGACAATAAAATGACTTACTCAAAGATTTCTCCCTTGGGCCTTTAGAGGGCTCCCCTCTCTTCTGGGAGAGACTCTAACTGCCATACTCTATGACCCTATTCTGCTGAAAGACTAACCAGTCATTATTCTCTTTCCTCTAAAAATCATTCGAATGTCTTCTTAAGAGAGGAGGAAGTATGGGGGGAATTCGTTAGGATTGGGACCAGGAGACAGAATGGAAAAGATGTAACACCACCTGCCTGCTTCAACAAAACCAGAATTTAGAGTTTGATTCAGTCTCATCCAAACAGCTCTTTTCCTTAGGCACACCTGAGCCTGAGGGTAAAGTCCACCACAATCAGATTGTAGAGTTTTACCAGATAAACAAGGCCTCATTTTTGGCTTTTCACCTTTCCTTAACTTCCAGGTTCCTGCTCTGGTAATCCTCCACATCTTGGGGGAGGGGACCCCTGCTGCTACATGTGCTCTCTATCCCCCCTCCCCACCCCCCCACCCCCCACCTCCTTCCACGTGGCTGGAGCTCTCTATGCTTTTCTTATCTTAACCTAATAAAATTCCTTTAAGCCTTACCCTCTGGTTTATAGATTTAACTCCTTAAATTCATGAGATAAGGATCTGGGATACCCTAAATTTATTTGTTCGTTGGCATTGACAAAGAGCCCCAAAACTCCTGTGATGTTAGGACTTTTACTGTTGCTACTAACAATGTATTGATGTTTTTTGGTCAGATATTAATGAGTTTGAGGACCTACCACTGGATTAGCAATTGATCTCCATCTCTTGCATCTAAGAAATAAAGACGAGGGAGACGTAGAGTGCCTCAGCCAGTAAAAGCCATTCACATTGACACAGCCATGTCTACCTCCAGCTGAACCAGCAGAGATCAGAGTGGGGCACAACCTCTCCTTACTTCTTCCTCTTGTACTGTTTGTGTGGGCCTGACCTTGTGCAAAAGATAGTATGAACAGAAAAACAGTCTGCAGGTGTCTTATTTCTACATTATCCAATTATGTCCCTCATTTCCATGCTTTTTCTATATTTGATAAAGGAAAATTGTTGTCCAAAGCCTTGCTCTGTATTGAGTAAGCCATGAGCTATGTACACTGAGCTATCCTAATGAAAGCTTTGCAGGATGATGGCTTTGGAGTCCTGTGTGGTATAGCCTGGAGCACCCTGATTCTGTTGAGTCTTTCAGCCTCATTTCTGCAGCACTGGTCACTCAGGACCTGCAACAGGTTTGGACCTCTCCTTGACACCAAAGCCAGGGCCAGTCATAAACAACTGGAGGGAAAGGGCCACAGGATCTGTGAAGGAAGGCATCAAATATTGATGCCAGTCTCTACCTGTCATATCTTGCCTTCTCCAGAAGAGTGAAAGGGATCTTCCAAAAGGGTCAGTCATCTATGCTGAAGTGGCCATGGTTGAATCACCTGCTGAATTTTCTTCTGGATCTTTTGGAACCCTGGCTATCTCCAAATTCAGAGAGAATACTTCCTGAGAGTTCTTAGGCATTATTAAATTATGGGATATGTTTTCCTGGGCCATGCACTGTTCTCTTCCTCCCATCTATATATGAGAGGAATACAATATCCAGACTGAGTGGAGAATGACAATTCATGATGTAAAATGGAATTTAGGCCTTAACAGTAATACTGAGAAAGAAATAGGAGGCAGGAAGTGGAGGGTCCTCCTTATCATCATAGCAGCACTAATTCAGTGTGCTGTGAGGTATTTTGGCTAAAATAATGGCTGAGCAGTTGGTCTCAAGCCAAATAATTGTTCTACCTTGGACATTTAGAAACCACTAGACATTATAGATATATTCAAATGCCCTTGCTTCAAATTTATATTGACTGCATAAGCTCGGGCAAATAAATCTCAGAGTGTGAAACACTTCCTCAAAAATGTAATCTTTCAGATCTTGTAGGCTTGAGGATTAAGTGAATGGATATACATAGGACTTAATGCAGTGCTTGGCACATGTACAAGGCATAAGAAAAGTTACATCTGTTTTTCTTCTGCATTATTATGGTTTGGATATGAAGTATCAACCAAAGTTAGTGCATATCCAGGACCTGGCTTGATCGTTGGCTGCTAGATCCAATAATGGTAGAGGTTATTAGATCATTAGGACCCTGACATTTTTAGATTAATCCAGTAATGGATCCATAATTTGATGGCATGATGGTATATGGTAACATCTGGGAGATGGGAATTGGTTGAGTAGAGGCTGGAGAAGTGTCTTTGCCTCCATCCCTTCCTGCCATTCTGTCTGCTTTCTGACTGCCATGAAGCAATCAGCTTTCCTATTCCATGCTTTTTCTTTCTTGCCACTGGCTTACAAATGGCAGAGTCAACTGACCTGGACTGAAACCTTTGAAACCATGAGCTGGAGAGCTTGAATGACTTTTCCTTCCTTTGATAATATTTCTCAGGTAGGTTTTCACAGTATGAGAGGATAACAGACATAGCTATGCATGCTTTTTTTTTTTCCATCACAGTGGTCTGAGGAGAAACTGGCCTGTTGCTGATAAGACAGCTCAATGTAGCATGTGATGTCAACAAGCCCCCAGGATTCACAGCCCTTCTCCATAAAGAGGTGGTAGAGCAGGGCAATCACTGAGATTTCTGTGAGTTGTACTTTTTTTTTTTTAAATCTTCCCCACACAAGATAGAAGCTGTGGAGAGGTCCTTAGCCATGTAAGTACCCTGTGGGAGCTGCAAGTGCAGCAAATTTGTGTGCTCTTCTGTTCTGGTACTACCACATGTCAAGCACTGCATTGGGTGCTCAGGACACAAACTGGATTGCAACTGTATGAATTCAGGGGTTGAAGAGATACACACCTACTGCAAGTTGTCTTGATTGGAGGCTAAAGTGTCATTTGACAACTATAACCTTAAGCAACTTACTTAATGCCACTTTCTATTTCCTTACCGACAAATGGTACTGACCTTAGACCAGTAGCACTCCCCTTTCTAAGCTATTATGTGGGCTTTGGATTAGATGCTATTCATGGAGTTCCGAATAGAATGCCACACATGCTAACAGCTCCCATTGGGTACTTACAGAAAAGGGTAGAAAACGATACAAAAGTAGGAAAGCTGAAGTGCCAAGCTCAGCACACAGGCACCTTGATCATAGGGGGCAAAGGAGGCATCCAGCATGCTTTCTGAAGGAGGGAGCATAGAGGATGAATATTAAACAGAAAGCAAGGATCACTAGGTATAGCACTGGAAGATGTTCTGATAGAAAAGCAGGACAGTCAGAAAGTGCAGTGCAGAGTTCTCCTCAAGAGTACGTACAGGATAATGCTGTTCTCCTCTCCATTCAGGTCAAAAACAGTTGAATGATCCTGAAGTTTAAAAATTGGATCTGAAGTTCATTGCCCACAAGAGAGCAGTCTAATTATAAATGCAGAGCCAACTCCTCCAGATTTGTTTATAACTCTGGAAGTTAGTGGTGAGGTTATAAGGTCTATCCCTAGAGTGTCATCACCCCTTGCCATCTGCATTTGATATGGAGTTTGACATGAAATAGAGCCCTATCTTGGCAGAGCTAGACTTAAGTGGTCCAAATTTGAGCACTTCCATACCACTGTGTGCTGTTTCTTAGAACAGAATTAGCCCAGCTAGGACACTGAACAGGAAGAAGGTCAGCATGCACTCCACCTAGGAAAGTGTCCTAGTTTGCAATTCTGGCAGCCTCTCCCCAAGCCTAGGAGGATCATAAGATCAGACTACATGCCAACAACAATTACATTCCACAGACATCCACTGCAGGAGAAAGGTCTGCAGTCCAGCCATGCTTAGCACATATCTGAAGATGGGGGGCAAATGGTTTCTGTAATTAATAACACAGGAAACAAAGTCAATCTTCACACTCCTGGCCTCCTGAGCTTTAAATCAGATATCACATATATCCAAAGACATTTCCTACTTCCAGAAGCAGGAGGATAAGGCAGATACAGCCTGATTATCCCAGCAACTTACAGGGCAAACACAAGAAGACATAGCAAAGATGAAAAGAACCAGAATGAACATTGTGTTCTGGCCCTTTCCTCAGTTCTGCGGGTGCCTCTGTGTGCATAAAAAGATGCTGTGTTTTATGCATCTGCACCATGACCTGGCTTGGTTTGTGTAAGAACTGGTCTGTACATCTCCCTAATTCCTCAGTAAATTTAGATTAAGGGTGTAAAGTGATCCAGGAAAACCCAAACATGACAGCTGCTTCCCTGGGAGGAAGCTCTGTTTGGCTGAAAATCACCAGCCCTTATCATGCATGATGACAGAAAATGTTATGTGTGAACAGAATTTACCTAAATTTTTACTCTATCATGGCAGCATCTCACCCACTACCTCATTTGTAAATACTGGGGTTACCCCACACTCTGTTGTGACACTCCTTGACACTTTCCTTCTCTTCCTTTTTGGGTGAAATTAAATTATCCATCTTGAGGGTGCTAGCAGCTCTGAGCTTTTTGCTCACATACTTGGCAGTGGAAGCTCAGGTATGCTGCAACAACAAGCAACCCCCAAGCTCAACAGTGTGAAACAATGGTGTGTAGTAGAATATGGATAACCATCTGCCTTGACTACTCTCCCTTTGACAGCTCAACATTTCTACTTTGTGTGAGAATGAATTTCTAACATTGTTGTAGTAGGAGAAAAATCAGTGGATGGATTTCACAGTGACTCTTCCACAATTTGTCTGGAATTGGTTTCCATCATTTTGACTGTCCATAACCACATGGTCCTACATAGCTGCCTGCCTTCCCATCCCCACCTCATACACTCATCCCTCTCTATTTCCAGTAGACCTCTATCGTCTAATAAGAAGGCATACTGAGCTGGCTTCAGGATTCAAACTTCCTGCTTCCTGTCTCCTCTATGCTAACACCTGCCCTATCCATCTCCCCACCTCACACCTGACCATAAAGATAACATTTCCCTTAGGCAGTGGCTCCATCACTAGCTCTCCTCTTGTCTTCTCCTCTTATTCAAACCTACATCAAAGATGGGATGACTTGGAAGAGAGGAGACATTCCACACAGTGGATAAGGCATGACAGAACATGAGAACTATCTTATTTAAGGGTAAGAAGCTCTTTGGAGGCATAAATGGCATTTATTCACTGGGCTAGAATCAAAATTTCATGTTTAAAGAACCATGAGTAGGCAAAGAATTTTACAATCTAACATATCAGACCGTGAATAGCAGGTGGATAGTTTAGATTTCTATCCAAAAGGAAACAGGACCCTCTGAAGATCTTCAATCAGTGATTCTGAGTTACTCTGGGTGGTAAGGAGAGGGGTTATGAATTACACTGGCATAAACTGCATTACACAAGGTTATAGAAACCTGCTGCCAGAATCTATCACTAGATTAAGCACAAGATGGAGGAATGTAAAATGTAGATGGAGAAATGTAAAAGTGATCACATAATATAAGGAAAGAGAGCCACAGTGCAGATTATGTGTCACTTTACTGGTGTTATACTGCATGTCAAATAATTTGATAAGTTCTTTGCTTTCTCATTTAGCTTCATTAATCTTCTTAATAGCCCATGTGTGTTAGAAATGATGATCTCTTTTTCAATCAGCAGCTGAGATTCTAAGAGATTTAATCATTTGAGGGAGTTTACATAGCTGGTGATGAATGGATCTAAAGATGAAGTAAGTACTGATTCCATAGCACTTGGCTGCACAGGTCACCACATGGCACAATACCCACGCTGTAACAGTTAAGCCAACAAGAGAGTGAAAGGGCCTAGTCCTTTAAGGGGCTCCATGAAGCCTAGACTTAGGCTGTTCCTCTTCTGTCAGCTCAAAGGAAGGTCTGTTTGCTTAGCCTCCTATCTGCAATTTCATGTTAAATGCATTTTGTTTACACATTCTGATTTGTGTATTTCATCCTCTATTTCTATCATTAGTTTTCAATTGAGTGCCTTCTTTTCTAAGGATGCCTCTCTCACTTTTCACTTCAGTTATTATGACTCACTAGCTGGGCCCTACATTCCTGCTGATGGAAAAAGTGGAGGGGACCCTTTATCTTGAACAAAACCATCGAATTCACATTATTGAACTAAACAGCTGTGTTCCTCCCCAGTCTCTTTCTCCTCATACTTACAACCACTTTCTCATCCCATTCCATGTGGTCTGTCATTCTGCTGATCTGTCCCCTCACCTAGTCCATCTTAAGGAAATCCCAAGCCTTACTCTCTGGCTTGGCTTCCCTCGCCCTGGACAGCACTTTCTGACATAAACATCATAGCCCTCGGCTATCACACTCACTGAGCACTATTTCCTCTCACACTCAGATAGTCTCCACTTCCTTGCAAATTGTCCTTATAGAATTTCATTACATACCACATGTATGTACCATATACATATACCACATCAGAGAAGCAGTCAAAATAATGCCTCCCTCACACTCAGAGAACTCCATGTCCTAATCTATACACTTCTGAGTAGGCTACCTTGCATGGTAAGAGATACTCAAGTTACAATTAATGATGAGAACATAGTACTGGATGCTCTGCTTTAACCTAGTATAATCATAGGGGTTCTGGACCAAGATAGTCCTGGATCAAGCTCATGCTGGAGGTTGATGCTGAAGGAGAGATGTGGCCATAAGTCAAGGAAGATACAGACAATCTAGAAGTCAGAGAGATCAAAGGAGTGAGCTCCCTTCTAGAGTTTGCAGAACAGAAATTAGGACTGAGAAACCTTGATTTTCAACCCACTGAGGCATGTGTAGAATTTGTGACCTATATAACTACAGAATAATATATTTACATTGCTTGGACCACTGTGCTTGCAATCCCCTAACAGCAGTGATGGAAACCCATTCACTCCCTCAGTAAGCCTCTCAGAGGTGCTAAAATGCAGTCTAGGTTAAAAAAAGTTCTCCAGAAAAAGAAACTCAAGTACTATTTTGATTAACTAAGGGTTGACCAGAAAAGACTGTACTATAATTCTTCTGGCAAGTGTCCTTACACAGTCTTCTGTCTCTTCATCCTGCATCATCCCTAGGAACAGCATCCAGGAACTTAGTAGAACAAGACATGAGAAGCCTGCTGATTGGGAATCAGCATGTTAGTAAAATCCGCAGATAATTCCACTTCACATTATAGTTGGATGTCCTATAGGAAATTTATTTCCCTATAGTCAGTCAACATCTGTTTATTCTTGGAACAGAATGGTCAAGACAAGGGCTAAGTAACAACTTCAAAAAAATCTCAGCATGGTCACCAGAATAACCCAATTTGAAGAGACATTTGTCAGAAGTCCAATACACAGAAATATGAGAGTAGAGCTTTCCAGTTAGGAGGAGTGTATGGGTCTAAACAAAACCACCTGTCCCTTCTACCTACTAGCCTTTGAAGGTCTCTCTCACAATTTGAAAATAGACTTTAAGTTAAATATTTGTTGTCATACATAGGAAAACTGGGATGTAGTGAGAAGAAGGGATTTGATTGGGATATATATATATCCCTATATATGTTAAATTGTCAAGGGTGGGTCTAGAAGTACAAAAGCTTCCCTACATGGTAGTTTGTTAAGTCTCATGGCAGCTTTTGCACAAGGACATGAGTGTTTCCTCTTAAGAAAGAAGCTCTTGGGGATAGAGAGATGCATTAGTTGGTAAAGTACTTGCTTTGCAAGCATGAGTACCTGAGTTCAAAACATAGAACCCATATAAAAATTCCAGATATGTTTGTACATGCTTATAATATCAGCATTGGGGAAATGGAGACAGGTAAGTCCCTGGGACTTGCTGATTAGCCAGTCCAGCTTCACTGGCAAACTCTAGACCAATGTCAGACCCTGTCTCAAAAAAATGTGATGCAGATGGTGTTTCTGAGTAATGGCACCTAAGGTTTTCCCTTTAGCCTCTAAACACACACACAGACACACACACACACACACACACACACTGAAAACAGAAGGAGAAAAAAGAATCTCTCTATAAGGCTGAACTCCCTGTCAAGATCCTGCTGTCCCTCCAAAGTCACCTGGAATTCTTTGGTAGTACCTATGGCTAAGCTCAACTTTTCTGTTCTTCAAAGTTTATTATCCACATAACTGTTCTCTTGAAGTTGCTCTCACCCAGCACATCCTGGGCTTCTGCTGAGTCCACACATTTCTAGAAGGGCTTGAATTTGGCAGGAGAGGGCAATATTACCAGCTTTGAAAATAATGAAAATTATCCTTGCTATACATCGCATATGCAGGAGTGACTGCTGGCCAACATAGACTCCACTCTATGACCAATACCTCTGAAGATGAAAGAATTATGCTAGGTTTACTGAAAAGAGGGAAGTAGCCTTTATTGATTATCTACTTATTTTTGGCCATGACTCTTTGTGTGTGTGTGTGTGTGTGTGTGTGTGTGTGTTGTTTTGTTTTGTTTTGTTTTGTTTTGTTTTGTTTTCTGAGGTAGAGTCTCACTCTAGCTCAGGCTGACTTGGAATTCACTATGTAGTCTTAGGGTGGCCTCAAACTGATGGTGATCCTCCAACCTCTGCCTCCCAAGTACTGGTATTAAAGGCATGCACCACTACACCCGGTAGTCATGATTCTTAATACAATGTGTCTCATACTTTTTCCATTTACCTTTTTCTCTGAGATACTTTACATGTCTCTGGGCATATAGGTATATTAAATAATACAAGCATACAAGTAAAATATTTACTGCTAATAAACCAGAAAGAAATTTATATTAAAGCATGT
This sequence comes from Dipus sagitta, assembly GCA_036346955.1. NCBI lineage: Eukaryota > Metazoa > Chordata > Mammalia > Rodentia > Dipodidae > Dipus > Dipus sagitta. The sequence goes on from CM070781.1 coordinate 10,938,479, forward strand.
TTTTTACAGTGTCAAATTTGTTTTAATATCTAGTTGTAGGATTACTGGATGATTACTACAACTTAAAATTCATTGTCAGAGGTGCAAAAAACATGAATTAGCTATTAAAGTGGATGAGGTCACTAGACCATGCATTTAGGAAAACCACATTTAACAGTCACAAGCTCAACTTTTACTAAACTTTAGCTCTGTGCTTTAAATTATAGCACATTCTATTCTCATTTAGACATCTTTTATCTAGTTTGTGTAACCATTATTATGCCAATCAGAATTTTCCTAAATTTTAAGTTTTTCTTTACTACATATGAAATATGACTTAACTGTTTAATACAGATTTCTTTAAAAGATATTTCAACTATAATCTTCATTTTGAACCTGATTGATTAAAAAAGTGCAAGACACCACTACCACATGAGCTCATAATAGAATGTAATAAAAATAAAACTGATATCTATATGATGAACAAGTTATCTGATAAGGCAAGTTGACTGTTTAACTGTTCTAGTTAGCACAAGACAAACTCATTCAGAGGTATCCACATCTCTTATCATTTTGTCCATTGCTTTTCTCAACATCTCAGTCTAAGGTCAAGATAATAAGAGAATTCTTTATGAAATTAGGTTAAAATGTATAATGTCTTGATAATTATCAGTTGTCTCAAAGGGTAAAGTCAGAAAACTACAAAAAAAAAAGTATACTCATGAGTATCATTTTCCTTTGAGAAAGTCAGAAATGTTTTCATGTCAAGAAATGTGCAATACTGATTCTAAAGTTGTGGTTAATAAGCTTTATCTATTTTAAGCCAAAGTAAATTTTTACCTCAGAAGGGAATTCTTTTACAGTCATAGCAACCTCTGTCAAGAATAAAATGCTATTTTAAACCATTACATGAATAAAATTCATAATCATAGAACCATTTATCTTCACTTGAGTGCCTAAGCTTCAAAATAGTAAGTGACTGTCAGTCATAAAGATGGTATTCTATAAGTTGAGCATTCCTCAGTGGAAATGCTTGGGACAAGTAATATTTTAGAATTTTTGAGACTACAGAATATTTGCATAACTGCCTACTGATGGGTCCAACTCTAAACACAAAATTCATTTATGGTTTATTTCAATTGAGGGTAATTTTATAGTTTTAGAGCATTTGTATTTAATTGCAACCCTTCACAAAATCAGGTATGCAACATTTCATGAATGGCATCATGTCTGCACATAAATTTCAGATATTGCAACACTTTGGGCTTGGATTTTCAAGTTAGAGATGCTCCACCCATATAACAAATACAAATTTATAGTAAATGTCACTAGATGACAACAAAATTCTACCCAAGCCTAATAGTATTAAGTCAGAACATGATTCTATGTGGTCAAATTTAAGTTACTAAATAATAATATTATGAAATTGAATGAAACCCGTTAGTGAGTCCTAAAGCTGCATAATTTTTCAAGTATTTTTTCTCTGATTGCACAGACTATTTATTCATCCACTTAATCCTTTTTCAGTTATTTAGCTTTTGCAATATTTCTTGACACTTTTGACTCTTCTTTTGTTCTTTCCCCAAGCTTCAATCATCTTGGACAATTTTCAGGACAGTGCAACACTTGCTAGGAAGAGTGGAGTGAGGGCCAAAATGACTGCTATAAGGAAGCCATCTGCAGCCCACTCTGCAACACACTCAGGTCACACCTCTATGTCAACACATTTGTGGCAGTATTGGGAAACTTATATTTGGGTAATGAGCTCTGATTTTTTTTCCCTGGGATCCTTAGCAACCAGATGCACTGGGTGGTTGTCTTCGTTAGTTCTACCATACCCTTCTGAGAGGTCTAAAGTCACCACACCAGAAGCAATCTTTGATATATATACAATTTTCCATTTACTAAAGAGGAAAGCAAATGTGTATACTAGCCAAATGAATGTGCTTATTTTCATATAAAGAATTAAACCTCTGGTGAAAAATTGATACTGTAAGCTATAGAGTATCTTCAATGTTTTTCAGAGGTGATTGAGACTTTTGATTTTTAAAATTATGTATACCAAGAATCCTGCTTCACATAAATACCTAGATAATGGAATAAGCATGTTTAGAGCCACTTTATAAATTGTTGAAAATTCTGTTCTAATCCCAAGTGAAAATTCATGTTGTATTGCTTTATAAAAATCAAGTAGGCAACTCAAACAATATATTTTTAAATTTTTGTATATTTATTTGCAAGCAAAGAGAGATAGAGAGAAGAGAGACAGAGAGAATATGTGTGCCAGGACCTCTTGCCACTACAAGTGAACTCCAGATGCATGTGCAACTTTGTGCTTCTAGCTTTACATGGGTACTGGAGAATCAAGCCCGAGTCATTAGACTTTGAAGGCATGTATTTTAACTGCTGAGTCATCTCTCTAGCACCACAATCATTTTTAAACACAAACTTTCTAACACAACAAAGCCCCAAGATAGTATAATTTGTACTTCCATACAATGATGGTAGGAAAATTCTGTCATTGCTTTCTGTAGTAAAATCATTATGCTCCTATAAAAAGCAGAAAACTTTGATAAATACAGTTTAAAAAAACTGCAATTTATAACATGCAATAGCTTTTGTTTGGCCTGAGGTGTTTCAGGCAACGTTTGCTGGCATTGCCTGGGGTAACAGCATGTGAAGTGCACATATACGCTCAGGACTAAGGCTCAGTGAAGGTGCACTACGGATCACAGGTGAGCGCTGCCAGCAACTCCTTGGATTATACATTCATTTTGAGTTGATTTTTGCTCATTGCATCTTCAGAAACACTTATTGTAATTTTTTCTCAGCCCCACATTCAGTTTTTTTAAACCTTATATGGGGTTACCACCCACAGTTTTATAAGCTGTGCTCCAGGATATGTTTGCAAGCCTTGTCAGTTAGTTGACAATAACCTTCAGAAGAGTCCAGTTACATTAGTTGTGTGATACAATCTCCATTTTAGAGAGGAAATGGAGGTCAGTGGACAATAAATAATGAGGGTGTTCTTCCTGGCCACAAAGCCTAAATCCTTTGGTTAGAACTTACTTCTGTCGTAGGATTGTTGCTCCTGGCTCCAAAACCTGGCTCATTTATATTAAAACTTACTTCTCTAGTGGTATTATTTGAAAACAAAAGGTCAGCTATCTCCTGGAAGCTGAAAGGTCTTATGTTATCTGATTACCTTTTATTAAGGTACATGGAAATGCTTTCTGTCATATTTGTCATTCTTACAACAATAAGTTGTTTCTATGTCTGCCTTCTCAGCTCTGGGAGAGTTTCTGTATCCCCAGGGCTTACCACAATTACCAGCAGTGCTCAGTAAATGCTAACTAAATGCTGGGGTATGAATACTGGTGTCTTCCCAAACATTGATATGTTGAACCTTAACACTCAGTAAGATGGTGGGGTGCCTTGGGAGGTGATAAGTCATAAGACTTTCACCTTTGTGATTTAGGATTCCTATGGAAATATCTCTGAAAATGCCTATAAAGGGTTTTCCAGATGAGTAAGGGGGTTTCAGTGTGAAATTTCCTGTGTACTTTGAACACTTGGTCCTCATCTAGTAGCAATTTAGAGAGTGGATCCTTGCTAGAGGAGATATGTTGCTGGGACTGGGCTTAGGGGGGGGTTTAGCCAGCTCACCCTTACCAGGTCGCTAGTAGCTCAGCTCACTCTCTTACTGCTTCCTCCTGGCTGCTGTGACAAGACGTGATGTCCAGCCTCTGCTCTATCATCCTTTCCCTGCCATGATGAAGCTTCTCTCAAAAGACTGTAAGACAAAATGAACCCTTCCCTCCTACCAGCTGCTTTGGGATAGGTGTTTTGTTCCAGTTAAACGAAGGTAATCATAACAAATTAGTTGAGATAAGGACCCACCCTAACTATGGGTGGTACCATTACATGGACTGTGAGTACCCACCCCCATCAAATAAACATGAAGAAGCAAGTTGAACATCAGCATTCATCACTCTCTACTTCCTCACTGTGGCCTGAATGTGCCCAGCCACCTCAAGATCCCATCATACCATGCTTTCCTTGAGACAGCAACCTAGAGCTGTAAGTTGAAATAAACTGTTCCTTCCTGAAGTTGATTCTGGCTGGGTATTTGGTGACAGCAAAGAGAAATGATGAATGCAGCCTACATAGAGACACTTATCAATGATTAAATATCTTGGAGGAGATACATTTCTGCCTCCACCATTTGAGGTTCTATCTATACATGAAGCAAAAAATGAGCCTTGATAAAACAGAAAGCCTGCTGACACTTTGACCTTGAGCTTCTCAGCCTCCAAAACTGTAATCAATATATTTCTATCATTTATAATCTGCCTAGTCTATCTTTTCATAAAGCAGTCTCCATGAGCTAAGATACCAAAGAACTAGATAAGAATGATAGCCAAAGTTCAATATATATTCACTATAGATCAAGCAGTATTTGTTTCAGTTTGTCTGGCTTCATTTTCCTGATTTATAAAATAATAGAGAAATTAATGGACAAATTAACACATGGGTAGAGAGATAAGGTGGGTGGATGGATAGACAGATGTATGAATGTATAGATGGATGGATAAATGTTGAGATGGGAGGTTCAGATGGAAAGGAGAGAATATAACTTAGTATCTTAAAAGGATTGACTCTGAATGCAATTTCCCTGTTCCTATGATTACACATGAAATTACCAGAGTGAGGAAGCAGGAAATTTTCCTGGGTGGTTTTGATCCAACCATTCTTAGAGTTAATAGGGTCTTTCCCAGTGTGTATTTTTAGAGTACAGTTCTACTTTGAAGATTCATGAGATAAATCCCAATGGCAGAATCTATTGTGGTATATATATAGGGCTTTCCTCTATGGCTTTTAATTTTCTTCCAGATTTAATTTTTTAGATCATTTTTAAAGTTCATTATGTAGTTAATGTTTCCACAGTAGCTCTAAGCACATAGACCACAAGGTTAATATTTTATTCATCTCTTTATTCCCACTATGAAGTCCAGAATCAGGAGTATATAGACTAAGGAGATATGACTGTGTGTCCTGGCTGAAACTCCGATTAGCAGAATGATCCTGCGCAAGTAAGAATTTCTCTAGGTTTCAGTGTCCACATCTGCAAAACAAGATTAGCAATGGCACCACTTGGGCAGAATTACAGTGAAGATGAAATGAGTTGATAAATGTAAAACACTTAGTCCTATTCATGGTACGTGATAACAAGAAAATACTACAGATAAGCAGAACATCATAGACATTTAGGGGGTATGGCTGGCCCATGACTGGCCATCTCATATGAGACTGGTACTTTATTGGATAGGAAGCATACATTTGTTCAGTGAGCCTTATTCATTTCTTACTAGGCACTAGGCACCATTGTTGGGGTTGAAGTTTCTTCTGGTAACTATGAAGGATACAAGATATATAAAAAGTTTTTCAAGCATTGAAGAAAATAGAATATGAACCAAATCTGTGTCTCCAGGAAGCTTCTATTACAGTGACACTACTTAATTCTCATAATATAAAAGCTGTAAGGAAAATTCAATTATTAAATATGAAACACTACTTAGCACAGATTAATATAGAATTTGCAGTTAAAACATAGTATTACTTTTATTATTATTATTATTGAGTAGTAGTAGTGTTGGTGGTATCTTCATTGTCAGGAATATTATCTACACTTTGTGCTTCTGGACCCAGCTCCAGAGCAAATTAAACAATCATCTGTCCTGAATAGTGAGGTGAGGAATTCTGTTGGTCCCTTGATAGAGTACATTTACACTTAGTGAAGAAGGAGCCATAATTTGTGAAAAATCTGTGTTCACATTTGATACTCTGATTTGCCCCAAATGTCCTGCAGTTCCCTCAACCACTCACCCTTGAGAAAAATTTATTTTACAGACAATGACTAGCATCAACAATTATATCTCAGGCTTGCTCCCCAGAGTCACTAAAGCTCTTAACAAATGGATTTCCTGAGTTTTACTGTGACAAATGAGTGAATTGGCAGTATCTCTTAAATTTTCACTCCCAGACTGACCTCATTAGATGTGCATGGCACGCAGAAAGACCAGGCAGGGTGTTGTAAAACAAGGAAGGAAGGCCTAGAGGGTAGCAGCATCTTTGATTACTCATTTTGGATGGAAATCCTTAGAGGTGATTTGTGCTAAGTATTTTAACACAGAACAGTAGGACAATTTGGGAGTTCTGAATGTACACAGACATATTTTTTTTCTTTTTTTCTGAAAAGTGATTTTGCATGTCTGAAATTTTGGTTTGTTTTTTCTCCAAGTAATGAATATTCTAGACCATTTCTCTGAAGATAATGGGAAATCCTTGTTAATCTACAGATTGACACCTAGTGGGAAATTACATTCTTTCCCTGATAAAAGGGACAAATAAGACATATATCAATGTTATATGCGTTGGTGTTTCAAAGAACTAAGTTCAAAGTTAAAGTGAGAAACTCTGGGAGAAAACATGCAATGTACATAAGAAGAAAGTTGAAAGACTGAAAAGAAAAAATGGATTAACTAAAATCTATGCCAGAAAATCAACCTAGCCATATTTTATTTAAGCCTTTTGACTTTCTGTTTGAATTGAATTTTAATGGCCTTGAACTCCTCCACCCCCTGCCTGAACAACTGAGGTCATTACTTCCAGAAGGAGCTGGTATGAATGCAGGTGTTGCCTAAGCTTCATTAGTTATTTAGCTCTGGCAGCCATGGTCAAAGTTCAGAAATCTTCTGGTGAGTGACTTTCCACCCAAGACAGTTATTCAAACTACAGACTCTGACCATTTTTGGATCCACTGAACTAGAGACCCGATTGCAGGCAGGAATAGGAGAAGAACTAAGATTCTCAGATCACAGACAGGAAATCCTGAACACTAACCCAATCTTTTTCCTCACTGGACCACTGACTCAATTACAGTCTTGTGCTTTCATTTTAATGGGAAACCTGAAAAAATGAGGAATGAAGGAATTCAAGGATGAAGATTGAATTTTTTTGCTATAAATAAATATATATATAAATTATTGTTATATATATATAAATTATTGTTTATATATATATATATATATATATATATATATATTTCACACTTCTGTGCAATCATGACCACCAACCATCTCCAGAACTTTTGATCAGTACTCTTTGCCTGCTGCACATTGACTCCCCTCTCTACCTACAGCTACCCACAGCTACCATTCTACTTTCTGTCTCTATGAACTTGAATGTTTCAAGTACCACATAATAGTGTATAATTAACATTCCTTTTTTTGTCAGTCTTATTTACTTAACCTGAACCTTCCTCTATATTGTAGCATGTATCAAAATATCACTCTTTTTAAGATCAATAATACTCCATTGTGAGCATTATGAGTATGTGCATATATTCCTTCACAGAAAGTCTTAACTGCAGTGTGTCTAGGTTGATTTCCTACCCTGGCATAGATTTTATTAATCTTTATTTTTCTTCTTCAATTTTCCTCTTGTACAATTTGCATATTGTTCCCCTAAAGTTTTCAACTTTAATATTGAACTTAACTACTTGAGCAATACTAAATATACACATATGGGGCTGGCATTGAATCCTGATATTTGCCCATCTTGAACCAAGGATATGAACATCACACCTGGAAATCTTTGTTCTTTCATCACCGTCATATATATGGTATATATTGCAAATAAAAATGCAGGAATGCATAGTTGAATTTCAGCCACAAACAGTATTATAGTATAAATATTTCAGAAATAATATTTAAGATATACTTATACTTTAAGAAAGTATTCATTATCTTGCATTCATATCTACCTGAATGCCCTGTACTTTATCTGACAACCAGCCCTAAAGTCACATTAAATGAAGTCACAATTTAGAATGCTCCTATCTTTCTGGACTTTTTAGTTGCAAAAGTTATTGCTTTGGAACCATTTTATACTCACAATTAAATTTAAGCAACCAAAGTTACTGAAAAAAAAACACACTTCACACTTCTCTGATTCAAAAGTTTTATCTGAGGTATCACATACTTTTCTCAAATCCTGCAATCACAAGTTCTGTCTTCGATATATAAAGAGACTGAGGCTTACAACAATCTTGCAGTTTCCAGCTTCATACAAGTGTGGTTGTAGGCAACAGTTCAACTGACCCAAATTGAAAGTTTCACATGTATGAACTGTTGAAATGCTCTCTCTCCCTTCCCTTACTCCCTCCTCTGGAACATCCCCTGGTGACAAGAAAGCAAGGGCAGAGTCTTTTACATCACTGTATCTGGTGCCTAGAATCATCTCTTCTCATACTGTATGAGTGGAAACTACTTGTCAAATAGCAAGAAGACAAATAAGTAACCAGATTCATTTAGAAGTTCAAAGGGATTCTTGATTTATCAATTATGTAAAGAATCCAAACCTTCTAGTGAAATTTGAGTGTAACATACTGCTCTCTCCAACAGGTAAGTAGAACTCTGTATGCATTCACTGATTCAACCCATAGGCTGCTGACTCCCATCCACCCTCACCCCAGGAAGACAAGGCCCAAGCAGATATTCTAATCACTGCCAAACCCCCAGCTCTTAGAAAACTGTCTGGCATATTGTGACTCTTGATTAATGAAAATGGGACTTCTTCTGGCAGTTTATCCACAAATATTGAAACTGAGCCTTCTTCCCTCTTGGATGAGCACTCTAACCCACTCATCAGCATTTGCACATATACTCCTTTAATCAGAACCCATGGGACTGTAGACAAATGGAAGGAAGTTATTCTCAGGGTGGAAAAAAACACAAGTTGAGAACCCAATTTCTCAAGCACTCAAATCCCATCAATAACACTTTTGAAAATAAAGAACTTCCTTAACAGCAAAAAATAAGAGAGTCACACATGCATTTTGAGTCTTTGGGTTGGTAAGCTATTTCATTCTGTAGTACCATATAGATGATGAGAGGCCACAGCATCTCTCTCTGCTTGTGTTGGGTAAGCCTGTGTAGCAATGAGCTCCTATTCAGTATTGTATGCTTGGCTCCCTTCCTCCTTAAGAGGGGAATTCAGGCCCTAACTTCCAATTCCGCAAGTACAGGGAACATTAACATCCAGCCTTTTGACTGGAGAGGACATAACATTTTTTTAATTTATTTTTAGTTTTTTTGACTGGAAATAAGGATAGGCAAGTAGTATTCTTACAAACTTGACGTGTAGATGCTGGTTTAGTCAAACCCTTGAATTCTCTAGCCTGGCCTTGATTATACACAAGCAAGTGAGCTTGTCCCCACCCAACGCACACACCAAACACTAGAATCTGAGCTTCTCCAGGGTATGTTAATATATTTCCACAAAAGAATTAATGTCTGAAAATTCTTGCTTGCACTATATTGCATATTCATAAGCCTCCTCTTAAAACTTAATTGACCTAATTTCTGGAGTACTAATAACCTGATCCTTCTAAGTGCATGTACGTTCTTCATCCTCTTCACCAAGTCCACCCTTCCTTCCTGTTTTGATCAAAACACAGTGATCCAACCTCAAAGGCCCCCAGTTCCCACAACTTTCTAACTAATCCTGATGTCTCTCTACTTTCCCTGGAAGGAAGATCAGAGAAATATTTCTGTTTCCTCCAGGTACCAGGGATTGTGGCAGCATTCCAGAGCATGCTGACAGCACAGAGAGATGTCTGCTGCAGAGCAAAAGGGCCTGTTACCACAACCGGGCATAACTGGGTTCAACCTAAGGTCTGTGTTTACCTTCCTGAGTGAAATTACACAAAAAAGGCCAAGTCTTGGTGTTTGCATGTGCTCTTTGTGAATGGAGATGGTAATATCTGACTGTTAAGTTAAATGGGTTAGTGGAAATAAACCATTCTCACATCACAGAAGCTCTGAATGCACATAGGTGCTTCTCCTTTCTGGTCAGCACATCTGCATTTCCCACAGGAACTGATCATCCTACCTATATCAGGAACTGCTGGTATCACTTGGTTTCTTTGGTTTTTATGTGTGGTTGTTTGAATGTATGCCCCCCCCCATAGACTCAGGGAGGAGGTGTCACTGGGAGTGGAGGCAGATCATGGGGACTATCCCTAAGATGTGTTTGGAGGCAGATCTGATTTCCAGCCAAAGGTATGCAGAGAAGTCTGAGCTTGGGCAGGTTTGTGGGCGGCTGGTGCTGGTGTTTGGCTTGCTACAGTTTTGCTCTCTGCTTGGATGTGTGGAAGCAGCTTCTTCCACTACTGATGGAACTTCCCTCTGGATCTGTAAGCTTGAAATAAACCCCTTCCTCTCATCAACTGCATCTGGTCTGGGTGTTCATCCCAGCAACATGAAGCTGTCTACACACCAAGCATTGAAGGGCACATGTGTATGACCTGCAATGACTTCAAAAGGCAGACAGCATCATTTCAGGAGGAGTATTTCCTTCCTGCCCATCTTCACTCTCAATCACTTTCAGGCTTCCTTTATTGGGAGATTATAATCTGCTCCACCATATGGCTACTTATACTAAAGAAAATCATTTCTATTATCTATAATTATTGATACCTACCATATCCACATCATCAAACACAGTAAATAGGAAAGACAATTTGGTACATCATCAACAGATATAACCACAAAAGGGATTCCCCTTTTGTTTAGACTCCATAATGATTTGTTCCTCTCACACACTCCTTAATCCATTTTACTGTAACATGGAGCAACATTAGCTAACATAGTAACAGACATTTATTAACAGAGGATGAGCACCTCTCATCCACAAAGCCCAAGGATGGAGATGTGTTGAGTGTAGATGTGAGGGTGAACATGGAAAATTCCTTCCTTGACTTCATGTGACAAGTCATACTTAAAAGGAAGGCACAGTAAGAATGTTGTATAGAATTTATTTTCAGTATACTTGTAATTTATTTTCAGTATACTTACATGAAATGAGTTTTGCATTTAGATTTGAGTCACATCCTTCTAATCCTAATCACTTCATAATATTTAATATATAATTCAATGTTCACTATTTCCTTCAGCTTTTTTTATTTTTCAAGGTTGGGTCTCACTCCAGCCCAGGCTGACCTGGAATTCACTATGTAGTCTCAGGGTGGCCTCAAACTCACAGCAATCCTCCTATATCTGCCTCCTGAGTGCTGGGATTAAAGGCATGCACCGCCACGCCCAGCTTCCTTCAACTTTTTGTAAAAGTTTTTTTTATTAGTTAGGTACACAGTGTGTATACAGCCGTGTTGGTACCATCGTTTGTTGCCAGTTAGGAGCTTCACAGAAACAGAGCCAATGGAGGAGACATGGAGGAAGAGAAACAGAGCTTATTTTAAAGGATTGGCTCATGTCATTTTGGGCTAACAAGTTCAAATTTCATTGGACAAGCCCTTAGGCTGGAAACTAGTACAGGACTTTTATATCAGTATCTTGAGATAGAATTCCTTCTTTAAAAGAGAAATCTGTTCTTCTAGTAAAGGCTTTTGACAGATTGAGTGAAAAGTCACTCACAAGGCTTTCTGCTTTATTGAGTCAACTGACTATAGATCTTGTTCCTATCTACACAATACTTTTCCAACATCTAGACTAAGGCCTCAAAGTCTAGCCAAGTTGACATATAAAACTGTCCACATCCTGTGAGGAAGGCCTTCATAGGCCCATTAGCATGGGGAACTGAAATTCCTGGACTTTAGCCCCAAATGAGAGGCAACAAACTTGCTCTCTTCACTTGTTCACAGAATGTTCTGGAAAAATAACTTCATTTTGTAAAATAGAAAAGCTATAAAAAAAAATACCAAGGAAACTAGAAAAAAAAAAAACTTTCAGGAAAAGGGGCTAATGAGATTTGTCTTATTTCCTAAATGGGATATTGTTGGTGAAAAAAAAAAAAAAGAGGTTGACGTACTAATTGGCTTTCATCACAATAACACAAGACTTGAGACTTTAATTTACACAATCAAAAATTTTTTGAATAAATAAAATTTTTAAAAAGGGGGCTGGAGAGATGGCTTAGTGGTTAAGGCTTGTGCCTACGAAGCCAAAGGACCCAGGTTCAATTTTCCGTTAACCATGTAAAGCCAGATGCACAAGGTGGCGCATGTGTTGAGTTTGTTTGCATTGGCTAGAGGCCCTGGCATGCCCATTCTCTTTCTCCCCTCATCCGCACCTCTCTGTCTTTCTTGTAAATAAATAAATAAATAAAATACTTTTAAAAATCATAATGTATTAGTGCTGAAAGGAAGTGACTGGAGTACTGAGTAACATCTCTATCACACCTTCCAAGGCTCAGGGTCTAATGCGGAAGAGGTGGCAGAAAGAATGTAAGAGCCAAAGGAAGGGTAGGACTCCTTACAACGTCCTCCCTCCAGACATAAAATGGCCTGGATATCCATGACCTCACACTGCCTGACACTACCTACACAAGACCATCATAAGTGGAAGAAAAGATCATGACATCAAAATAAAAGAGAGACTGATTGAGATGGGGAGGGGATATGATGGGGAATGGAATTTCAAGGGGGAAAGGGGGGGGAGGGAGGGTATTACCATGGGATATTTTTTATAATCATGGAAAATGTTATTAAAAAATGAGGAAAAAATAAAATAAAATAAAACAGGGCAGACATCAAAAAAAAATCATAATGTATACTGAGTATACTTGCTTCCCATCTTCATCTGCTCACCAATCTTTCTGACACCTTGTACTGCTACCAGCTGGAAGAGGCTATGTGCTCCTTGGGGCTCATTAATGCCATCACCCTCACTCTAGATCATTTCCCTGCAGAAGTACACAATGTCATGCTATGGCACATCAGCACAGTGACATGCCAGCACATGAAAGGTTCCCAGGATTAAAATGGGACATACGTGGAAATCCAGAAGGCCATCTTTGAATTCTGCTTATCATACCAGCAACTCCCAATAAGCATCATTTGACAGTGTTTGGGACTGTGGATTTGCACACACTGTTCTTAAAAAATAGGTGTCACAGAAAGCTATGACAAGTTGCTCAACAACAGAACTCATTTAGGGTCACGCTTGCCTGCGCATTGTCCCATTAAATTCTCCGAGTGAGATGGGAAGTAGTTACTTTTGAGGATGAAAAAACTGAAACTCATAGATCCCATGTCATGCCAAGGGTTACACAGCAAGGGAATAGAATAGCTAGAATTTGAGCCTAAACTCCCAATTCAAAGCAAAGCATATCTCCTTCTTTGCTATCAAACAGTGCTTCGACATACTCAAGGCACCAGTTCAGTAGATTGCTAGGAGAGCATCTCTACAACTGGGTTCATGTTTTACTGAAGGGCAAGAGCCTGAGAGGATGACTCATTAATCGGTTCAGTAATTGTTTAGGAGGACTCACTGCTGTGTGACAGGCTTGCTCGCCGTGGACCACGGCCAGCTAAAATTGCTCTCTTCACTGGAGTGGCATGTCAACATCCAGACAACAGCTGGGCCCTGCAGGAGCTGGCAGTACAGGGTATCTGGAAAAGGTCTGGGGGTTTGGGGAAACTTTCCAGAGCAGTTTGCAGTTTTCAGGAGTAAAATGAACAGAAAGTATTTAACTAACTTTTAAGAAGACTTTCTTAGACCAGGGGTCTTTCCTCTGAAATGCTCAACCCCATTTCCGGGCAGTAAGGGTATTCTCAAAGGCAGGGAAACCTAAGTGCTAGACCTAGACCTGGGTCAATGAGGACATCCTCAAAGGCAGGGAAACACAGGTACTAGACCTGTGCATGGGGATATCACATACTATCTCTGGGCTTAACTCAGGAAAGTAAAATCTGGTACCAGCAACAATCTTCAGTGTTTGTGACCCAAGGCTCTGGTGTCATGCCACAGAACCCATGGATTGCTGCCTCTAATCCTCAAGCAAAAGCCAGGAAAGTAGGGGGCATCACTGTGGTCCAAGAAAAGGCGGCCTGGAGGAACTCTGTGTTTTCTACTTTGTACATGTCCTTCCTTATAACTGGAGGGTAACTGGACCTAGTAATGGACTGGCCACAACCCAGTTACATGACTTGTGTCCTGCTGGAAACACTGGAGCAGCTCTTGGTTTACTGTCAGCTGCATTCTCCTAGACATTAACCAGCTCAAATGTAAACTCTTGAGGACCCATTTTCTGAAGTCTGCTGAGCCAAACCATCAAGTTAAATCATGCCACCTGCATACTTTGTTTCATGTGAAAGCTTTTAAAGTCTTTTCTTTTTCAATGGAGCCCGAGCAGCTGGTCACCAGATGCCAATCTCCACCCTCGGAGTTATGTTGGCAGCTTAGACTGGGAATAATTGAATGGCCAGTTCTCACCAAAGTTGGTGCGCAGTTGCTTGCATTCTGTTATGTGGCATTTAAACCTAAAAGGATGGAAGGGTTATGAACCAAGGACAAAGGTGAGCCAGCCAGCCTCCCAACGGCAGGGTAATTAGAGCTAGAAAAAGTTTTGGAACTTTCAGTTTAGGACTTTTTGCCTAGATAAATTAATAAATCAAAATAAACACAAAAAATAAAATAATACAGTGAATACATGAAACCATTTCACAAGTAATAATCCAAAACAGCCATCAAACTATAGTTCATTTTAAGACTTTCAGCATTTCTGAGAAATTCTCAAGATAATTACAAAAATTATGTTCCAGGTTGATTCATTCTAAATCTAAATATTTAGTGTGCAATAGTCATATTTTTATTCTGAAAGCACAGTGCCCATGACAAACTAACTTATGAAAATAAAGTTTCCCTACTTCACAATTTGGAAGGCTCATGGATGGATTGACAGCTTGGTTCTGGTGAGGACCTCATAGCTGATGGTGGGATGTGTGTGGGAGGAAAGATCATATGGAGGGCAAAGAGAAGACAGAGGAGTGGCAGCCAGGTGTGCTATCTTTTTTTTTTTAAGGCATGTGCCACCATGCCTGGCTCTATTTACTTCTTTCTTTTAAGATTTTGTTTTTATTTATTTATTTGAGACACAGAGAGGGATAGAGAGAGAGAGAGAAAGAGAGAGAGCATGGGCACGCCAGGGCCTCTAACCACTGCAAATGAACTCCAGATGCATGTGCCACTATGTGCATCTGGTTTACCTGGGACCTGGAGAATCAAACCTGGGTCCTCAGGCTTCACAGCCATGCACCTTAATCACTAAGCCATCTCTCCAGCCCGAGATTTGCTATCTTTAGTAACCAGTCTCTCAAGAAATACTGAAGGATTTCACAAAACTACTTTGATCCTTTATGAAGGCATACCCCCTAACCAACCAAGGAGTTCTCACAGATCCCACCTCCACATATTACCACTCTAGGAGCAAAGCCCCTCACACTGCACACTGGAAGGATACACAAACCATATCCATCCCATGACAGTGTGGGACACACTCCTCCCCTGTCCTCCTTCCTCATCAGTGTTTGAGATTGTATTTATACTGATGAATCCCAAGAGTAGAATGTGTCTAAGAAGGCATCAAAACATGTATGCTACAATTGTGAGTTTTAATGACATTAAAATACATACACTTCCATATAATTTATACTCTTGAACCTAGTCTTTTGGTTTTAAGAACAAATCCTGTACCATAAAACATGATACAAAGTTTAAAAGCTACTAATATTGCTGAAATGTATCGTTTTGACTTATCCTAAGACAAATTTGAACATTTCTTTTTGACAGGACTGTATAACATTTGTTTTTGACCCTTTGTGAACTAAGAAGATTCACACTTCATAATCAGAAATAAGTTTATACATGAAGGCAAAATAAAAGTTGAGCCAAGGATTTTGTTCATTCTTGAAACTAAATCCAAGAATAAATGTTTTCTTGACTTGCTTCTCATTTCCTTTTTTGTTCTGGCAATAGACTACCATCAGAATGTAATCATTTCAATCTCTCACCATCTATCTCTTTCCTTGTCAGTATTCATAATGTACTTCCTGTCCCAGGCCTCATATCTGGTAGCACTTAGTGATTGTTTAAAAATGGATAAAAACACCATGAAGACCTTATATTTACCTCACAAGTCTGACCACATCTACACAATATAACGTTTCACATGGTTTCATCCTAATGTGGCTTTGTATGACAATTTTAAGTAGATACTTATAGTGAATATACATGCAATAGTATCATGGTATTAGAGGTATCATGGTTATTAGAAAGTTGTAAAGAAGTTTAAAACCTGCTCCCAGCCCTTGAAAAATATATACTTTAGTAGAGAAAAAAGTCCATGCATGAAGAGCTATGACATAAGGCAGAAAGTGGTAAGAAGTACCCTGTGAATGAGATAAACGACCACAGCTTGAAAGAATTGAGTGTCCTTGTAAGCAGTGCTTTACTCTGCCAAGAGAGCTATGCAAGCAAGAATGAGTAGCCAAGTAAGAAATAAAGTCATGCTTTTGTGAACAGCTAAGCAAGTGCCTGTTAATACCACCCTCTGCCTGGGGGGAAGGATAAGCATTGGCACTCCTTATCTTCCAGACAAAAATCAGTAAAGCCAATACAAACCCAGTTTCTTAATCAATATGTAGATCAAAGACCTAAAAAAGACTAAAAGAATAGAGGACTCATCCTCTGGGAAGCTAAAAATCTACCTCACCTGGAAACAGAGAGGACAAAATAGATAAGAATAGTTCTGCCCCTGAAAATGCACAAAATTCCTTGGTCTGACACAGAGAAGAAAGAGAATTCATGCAGTGAACTATGAGCTTGGGGGCTGTGACACTCCTTGGTAGCCAGTAAATTTCAGCCTTTTTCTGTTAGTGGGAAAGTAGACAAGTAAGTAAAAAATAATTAAGACAAGGGGAAGAAGTCACATTACCTCTTTTTTTCAGGGGCTGAAGATGAGCTGAAAGACAGGTGGGTCATTCTTCCATCAACTCATTATAGCCTCTTCCTAAATCTGTTTTACACAATCACAATGAGCTTCAAAAAATAAGTATTGCTTGATTCAAGTACTTGTTTGGGGTTAGAGAGATGCTTTGACAGTTAAAGGAGCTTACTTGCAAAGCCTGTCAGCCTGGTATTGATTCCCTAGTACCCACCCAAAGCCAGATGCACAAAGTGGCACATGCATCTGGAGTTCATTTACAGTGGCAAGAGGCCCTAGCAAGCCCATCCTCTCCTCTCTCTTTCTTTCTCCCTCTCTCTCTCTCTCTCTCTCCCCTTGAAAACAAAACAATGAAAATATATTTTAAAGCATAATTCAATTATTTCTTCAGAAACTTGGAATATCCTACCTCTTAGTAGAAAACTAAATACATTCTTCCTGTTATTCTGTGCTGTATGATTTGAATGTGTCCTTCAGAGGCCATATTCTGAAAGCTTGCTACCAGTGTGATAATGTTGTGGTGGTAAAACTTTTAAGAGGTGGGGCCTAACGGAAGGTAATCATGTATTGAGAATATCACACCCTCTGAAGAGATTTATGTAGTTCTCATGGGACTGCAGTTATGCTTCATGAGAATAGGTTATTATAAAGCAAGCCCATCACAAACAGTTGACTCTCATCCGTGCCTATTCCTTTTTGTTTCTCGACCATGCTGCTATGTAGCTGGGAGACCTTATCAGAACACTATAGCCACTAGAACCATGACTCAAATAAACCATTTTTATCTTAAAAAGTACCCAACCATAAATAATGTATTATAGCAACAAAATTTAATGCATTATCATATGCAATTGGATCATAAGCCTCTTGTATTACCCTCTTTTGTCCTGCCTCCTACACCCTTATGCTGCTGACACCTTCCTCTTTCCAAGTAGTCCTTTGTCTGTTTTGATGTTTCATTCTCCTTGCCCTCCTTCCCCATCTATATTATAATATTAATGGGATCAATACTGTGCAGGTCTTATGGAGGTAACAACATCTACTGTGAGGTCATAAATACACCAGTAATTTTATGTCTGCAGGACAGGAACCCAAAGTGCTCCTCCCCACCCTGTGGCTCTTACATTCTGAATTGCAGATACTTTCTTATTGGTAGGAAAGAGTTTATTTCAGGCTTCCATATTCCAAGAGAAGCTTCATCATGGCAGAAGAAGCTGGCTCACATCATATATCCACAGCAGAGAAAGAAGCCAACACCAACAAGCACAACAGCCAGAGTGCACACTGACTCAAAACACACTTAGTACGGCTGGTCTCAAGATCCACTCCCAGTGAAACATCTCTTCCAGAAGGTTTCTGGGGAGAAGTTACTAGTGGAGATAATCAACAGTAGACACTGTAAGCCTTAAATTTGGCCAGCCAGGCCAAATGAGTCAACCAGTACAATAGTGGCATGTCTGTTATGGGGGAAACCAACCACTTTCTAATTGGACTGGAGGCCTGCTCCATGGGAGGAAATACATCCCTGATACTGAAAACCTACAACAGGGGTAGTAATGAGCACTAGGGGTGTAACATCTGCTGGTGTCTGGCTAAATGTATATACTATGCTCACCAAACTACCCAGTAAGTGCTTCTCTTAATGTTCATGCCCATATATTAATGCTATTCTCACTTGTGGGTAGAGAACCTTCTCTTTTCAGATGGTGGTGACTATGGGATGACTCAGAAGGCACAATGGTGCTGAGAAAAAGTGACAGAGGAGTTCTAAGCACTGAAATATCTCTA
Organism: Dipus sagitta; assembly: GCA_036346955.1. Classification (NCBI taxonomy): domain Eukaryota; kingdom Metazoa; phylum Chordata; class Mammalia; order Rodentia; family Dipodidae; genus Dipus; species Dipus sagitta. Next base: position 10,957,049 of record CM070781.1, read on the forward strand.
TCACATCTTCCAAGGCTCAGGGTCCACTGTGGAAGAGATGGCAGAAAGAATTTAAGAGCCAAAGGAAGGGTAGGACTTCTTACAATCCGACATGCTCCTTGAGACACAAAATGGCCTGAGTATCCATGACCTCACAGTGCCTGATACTACCTACATAAGACCATCATAATTGGAGGAAAAATCATGACATCAAAATAAAAGAGAGACTGAGAGGGGGAGGGGATAGGGTGGAGAAAGTTTCAAAGGGGAGTGTGGGAGGAGGGAGGGAATTAACATGGGATATTGTCTACAATTATGGAAGTTGTCAATATAAATAAATAAATTTTAAAAATCAGGGCTGGAGAGATGGCTTAGCAGTTAAGGCATTTGCCTGCTAAGCCAAAGGATCCTGGTTTAATTCTTCAGGACCCATATAAGCCAGATGCACAAGGGGTGCATGCATCTGGAGTTCATTTGCAGTGACTCAAGACCCTGGCATGCCCATTCACTCTCTCTTTCTCTCTCTCTCTCTCCCCCTCTTTCTGCTCAAAACAAAGAAACAAACAAACAAAACCCACAAACACTTGCAAAGCCAGAATAATTGGACTTGAAGAAAGATGAAGTTCGTGGGAAGAAGACAGGGCTAAAAATTATCTTTGGATGGATGAAACCCTTTTTTAATTTTGTTTGTTTGTTTGTTTGTTTGTTTGTTTGTTTGTTTGTTTGTTGAGGTAGGGTCTCATTTTAACCTAGGCTGAACTGAAATTCACTATTTCTCAGGACGGCCTTGAACTCACAGTGATCCTCCTACCTCAGACTCCCGCATGTTGGGATTAAAGGCATGTGCCACCACACCTGGCTTGAAAGCCATTTATATGTGGAAAAGACAGCAGGATTATTCATGGATGGACTGACTCCCTATGCCTGGGGATAGCAAGTGGAAGTAGAAGAGACATCTACTAAGCCTATGCCAATGGTCATGATCACAGTTCAGAAGGAAGGACAATCTCAAGTCCTCTTCCAAGTCTATGACCTTATAGTCCACAAACAGGTCTCTTCTAGGCTCCTCTTCTGGTTGCTACTCCATAATAAGTTAACCTGATACTCTAAATCACCAACATGATAAAAAGGTACCTCCATATTCACTTGCTATATCAGTCAGTTGTCCATTTCTATAAGAAAATACCTTAAATTATAATTTTATAAAAAGAACATTTTATTGTGGCTCAGTTTTTAAAACTTCAATCCATGATCAATTGATCCATTTTTGGGAACAGGAAGGGGGCAGGGAACTTGCGAGGCAGTACATCATGACAGATAATACAGAAGAGCAAAGCTACCTTGTGGCCAAGAAGTGAAGAAAAAGAGGAAACATCTGGGACCTTACAGTTCCTGTTAGGGGCATATCCCCAAGGAATCAAAGGTACTAAACACCTGGACACTGCCCCAATAGTTTCACCTTGAAGGCATGCTGATAACACATGAACCTTTGGGAGACAGACATTCCAGATCCAAACTACAGCACTCACCATGACCAGAATCCTCGAGGGCAAAGTGAGACACTGGGCAAATGCACAAGAAGTGATTCCTGCCCTTTGGTCTTCAATCCCCAAAGCAGCACCCTGGACACTTCTGTGTGTCATCTGGCATGGAAAAGAGACCACACCTCCTGGGTGCTTCCACCTTGACATTGGGACTGGTCTCTTCTCTAACACTCTGAAGAAAGATCATGTCCATGACCTCTGGTCCCCAAACTTCAATGTCTTCCCAAAGGACAACGGAATTTGTTCACAAGCTTCATTTTTCTTTAGCCTCTTCTGTGTTGTTTCACATATTTGATAGAACTCAGCAGTTTTATTATAAATTCCAGATGAAGCCACCTGAGTTTCAAGATACAATTTGAAACTTGGCTGCTATCTGCAAGCAGAGAAGCAAAGTTAACCATGAGAGCACAAAGTTGAACACATGAAAACTGTTCAAACATTATAATTACATTCAGATAGAGATGTTTATGCTTTCCAAGAATAACAACCTGATCTATTTGAGAATATATTTCAAAAGAAATCTATTTATCTCAAATATCCACACAGCAATCAAGCAAGGACCAGACATAGTTTATGCATATTTTCTTCAATCTCCCTGTAGAATAAGTTTTAGCAACATATAAGAGCTCAGATTGGATTAGTTGGACTAGACAGCCTCAGTTCAAATCTAAGATTGACATCCTACTACCTTTGTTATCATGAGCTAGTAACTCAACCTCTCTGTGCTTCAAGTTGTTTATCTGTAAAATAAGGATAATATTAGCACCTAGGACTATTGAGAGAATACAGTAAGTTAGTATATTTATAGTATGCTTAAAACAGTGCCTTATTAAGAAGTAACTTTTAATGACTGTTATAACTTGCTTCAAAATAGTTGAAGAGGGGCTGCTAGAGAGATGGCTCAGCAATTTGAAGAACTTTTGACACAAGCACAAGGCCAGATGGCCCTAAGACTGCTGTGGTTGGCTCCTAAGAATGCTTGTAAGTAGCTGGCTATGGCCATTCTCATCTGCAACCACAATCCTATGGGAAGCGGTGACCAGAGAGTCACTAGGGCTGGTAAAAACAGCAAGCTCTGGAATCAGTGAAGAGACTGTGTCAAAGAAACAAGAAGATGAATAATGGGTTTGGAGCTTGGACTTGATACCTGACATCCTCCTCTGGCCTCCACCAGAACATGGGGCACTGCATTTGCACACATAATATGCATACACCATACACTCACATACCAGATCACATCTACAACACACTTACATGCAATAAAATAGTAGATAGTAGAGCCAGACATGGTGGAGCACACCTTTCATACCAGCAATCAGGAGGTAGAGGTAGGAGGATAGCTGTGAGTTTGAGACTACAGAGTGAATTCAAGGTCAGAATAGGCCAGAGAAAACTCTACCTCAAAAAAAAAAAAAAAAGTAGAAATAAAATAAAGGAGGCCAAGCCTCTTAGAAGGGGTTGTGGAGGTGGTGCATGTGTCTGTACTTCATTCGCAGTGCCTGAAGGCCCTGGAACACCCATTCTTTCTCTCTCTTTCTCTCTCATCTGACTTTGTCTCTTTCAAATAAATAAATAAATAAATAGGGGTTCTGAGATGTAAAAATCCACCTTCCTAGTGGAAGTTCTGTTCCTCTGTTCAGATCTCAAACCCAATAGGAAAAACATGTGGTCTGAGTGACAGCGAGCTTTAGAAAATGATATCTCAGCCCGCATTAATGCAGCATTCACTGTGCACTGAGAGGAACCCTGTAACCATGCATCTACAGACACAGTACACCCATGTTTAGGAAAGTAAGCTTACAATAGTTAAATGGTGAGAGGAGGGCTAAACTTGTAACTTGCAGCTTAGAGCTTCCTTTATCTCTTGCTTTGGTACAACAGTGATTCATTGGCTGACTTTCTTAATGCACACATATGCTTTTGACAACTCCTCCTCTCATTAATCTTTTTTTTTCTTTTTTTCTTTTTATTTTTGTTTATTTTTATTTATTTATTTGAGAGTGACAGACAGAGAGAGAAAGAGGCAGATAGAGAGAGAAAGAGAGAATGGGCGCACCAGGGCCTCCAGCCACTGCAAACGAACTCCAGACGCATGTGCCCCCTTGTGCATCTGGCTAACATGGGTCCTGGGGAATCGAGCCTCGAACTGGGGTCCTTAGGCTTCACAGGCAAGTGCTTAACTACTAAGCAATCTCTCCAGCCCTCATTAATGTTTTCATAGTCTTCAACTTGCTTAGCCCATTAGTGAATAATTAATAAACTCTAAGCTTACACCACTATTTACAGCTGGAACTTAGCTGCATTTTCTTTACAAGAATGAGAAAACAGAGATTTACAGTTAGCACAAAAATAGCAATCCAAGGCTGCAAAGTTAGGTGAGCAAGTCTGAGGTTTCAACTGTAGAGTGCCTATAGCACAGTGCCCATAGTTAACAATACCATATTCTTAGCATTTTGCTAAGACTACAGAGTGTATGTCAAGTATTCTTATCACAAAATTATTGGTAGATGACAGATAGATAGATGACAGATGATAGATAGATAGATAGATAGATAGATAGATAGATAGATAGATAGATGATAGATAGGACAAGAGAAAAGTTTTGGATGAGATGCATACTTTAATTGTATAGAATGTGGTATGGCCTCCCAGAAATGCATGCTCTTTCAAACCCATCAAGTTGCAAACATCAAATATATGTAACTGTTTGCATGTTATTCACACTACAATAAGGTAGACTTTAAAAATAGCCATTATTTTTTAATACAGTTGCATTGGATCCTGTTTTACTTATATTGAGATATATATATATATATATATATATATATATATATATATATATATATATATATATCGTCTTTCAAGAATGTGCTACTAGGCTTAGAGATAGTTTAACAGTTAAGCACTTGCCTTCGAAGCCTAAGGAACCAGGTTAGATTCCTCAGTACCCACATAAACCAGATGCACAAGGTGGTGCATGTGTTTGAAGTTCATTTGCAGTGGTTAGAGGCCCTGGTGCCCCCATTCTCTTTCTCTCTCTCTCTCTCTCTCTCTCTCTCTCTCTCCCTCTCTGTCTGTCTCTCTGTCTCTTTTTCAAATAAATAAATAATAAAATATTTTTTAAACAATATTTCTATTAGAAAGAGCAATTGGTGTTAGCTAACTCTGAAAAATGTGGCCCCATACTCAGTAGAAAATTCAGTCAAATGGCTCTCCTAGTCACAGTCTTCTAAGGGATGCCTCAGGGTAATGTTCCTTCTACACCACGTTTCAGTCTTTTCTTTCCTGCCTCCTAGAGTAGAAAGAAGCCATGGCAGCTCTTGGCTATGGAGGTCCCAAAGTCTCCTCATTACTTTTGCTCACATCCCCTTGGTTAGAATTTACCCTCAACCAACTTTGCTTCAAGGTGGGGTATAAAATGTACAGAATGTGTAGCTGTCAGCAAATCATGAGAGCATCTACCATAGTTTATCCCCTGGCCACCAAGTGGCAACATACTTCTCTCTTTCAAACACAGTGCATCCATAGCTGTCCTGCAGCTCCCAGAATCAACCTGGAATTCTATTTGTTCATTGCATTCTGCTTAAAGACCACTCTGTCAGGCATGTGTCATTTTCTTCATAGGTCTGTATTGGGCCATCTGCTGACCCAGCAACCTGTGAACTAAAACAGACTTGCCACCCCGATCTCTCTGTCTCTGCCTCTGTGCTTGTCTCACGTTCACACACATACCCATGTGTGCATACACACACATTGTACAAATGATGAAATGGCTTTGCAGCAATAATATAACAACAATAAAAATTTTCATTCAGAAAAGGCTGAAATCAGAGCCTGAAACCCTGATACCTACTTGGGCCAGACATTAGCAAAGACCTCACCCCTCATGGGTAGAACGGAGTTTGGGGTCTACTCAAGGACAATTTCTTTGTCCACTGCTTTCTGCTGCTACAAGCACTACCTTTTGAGAGGCCACCTTATTCCTCTTCCCCTCCCTGGCCATTGGGAAGCCCTTCAAGAAATTGGTAGGCACCTGCAAACCATCAAATGGGTGTCTTCCCTTCCTGCATGCTTTTATTTCTGCTTATAATTTAGCCATTTCTTCCCTGGGTTGATATCATTCTTGAAATACCTTGCCAAATGCAGCCAACAGTGGCCAATGCATACAACTCATGTTTCCTCCCCACCCTTTCCCCTTAAGCTGCAAGGTTACTTAGCACGTATTGTCTTCCAAGTTGTCATAGCTCTCAAGATCACCAAATGTTTCGCCACTGCATAACATGAAATGACTCCTTTCAAGCCTCCAGTATCTACTGGTTTTTGTGCTAATGCCACTGAGGTAAGGTTTTATATAGAGCAGCATCTGTGTGCATTGCCAGTTTTAGCATTAGTCATGATAGGCAGGTTATCTCATTGACTCATAAACAGTTCCTAATAAGTACCCAATATGTGCCTATCTAATATTTTCAAATAAACAAAGATTTTATAAACAAAAGCTTCACAATGACATTTGAGTAAATGAAGGAACACATTCCAGGTCACATAGTGAAATGTGGATCCAGGACCTGAGTCCAGGTCAGGACACTACATTAAGCTATGCCCATAGCCCTTTCTGGGACCCAAGAAAAATGTATTGCATTCTTCCTTGGCATTGTTAGCCACAGAAAACCTAAGTTTTGTGTATTTCTGTATAGGTTTGGTCATTTACCTCTTTGCATTATTTCATAGTTATTGTCCTCCATTTCAAAATAGTTACCCAAGGTGACAAAAATACAGTGGAAAAAAAATCTACAACTTTTGAAATAATAAATCTTTTGTCTTAGAAGTTACTTGCATAATTTTGTGCACTGAGCATATGTAATGGTTTGTGTCCATGCCAACACATCAACTCTCTCCTGAGCGGTTTGTTTATTTGTGTAGCTAATGTTTTCTGTGGTTTACTGGATTTTACTATTCATTAAGTCTGTCAAAGCTATACATTGCCCTATATTTACTTCTACGCTAACTTTGATATGTTAATCAATTTGAATAGGAACATATATTAAATATAAGAAATGTTCTATTATCTTAACAATTACTGAACACATATTACCAGTGGTACCAAGCAAGACCTGTTTTGAGATGATATACTATAAAATCATTTTCTAAATCAACATTTTCTGTTGACCACATTTTAGAATAATTTGAAACACAATTGCGTGTGTGTGTGTGTGTGTGTGTTTGTGTGTGTGTATGCAGTGACCTTTGGGAAAAAGATGAATATAGTAAATTATAGTAATATACAACATTAAAATGTCAGAAGTTTTATTCTGAGTACAGGCTAAAATGTCAAAAGATTTATTTAGATACATAAGATTTGAAAATACTTGTCCTTCTTGGAATTTATGATTAACATGTGGAATAAAGCTTAAACAAGACTAATGCAAGTAATATCATTTTAAGTATTTCTCTGTTTTATGAAAACACTATGTATAATTATTTGAAATTTCCAAACAGATAAGTTAGAGACAAGTCAATTCCTCTAGTATCCCCTTTCCTAAGATGAGGCATAAACTAGCTAAGTGCTTTTATTGCTTCCAGGGAAATGATGCCATTTGTTCTTTAGGTATCACTTTAAAAAGCAAAAGCAACTTGCACAACATGGTGCTAAGCACAATGGCTACGAGAGAGAAAGACTCCTTTGGATACCTGAGAGCCTTGCTTTTCATTTGTCTGTCTGAGGTTTGTGGAAGACCACTGGGCACTCCTCCTCGTTCCTAACGAGTGTATATATTAAGCTCTTTGAAATGTGAGTATTATGGGAAGGATCACAGTTGCTTTAAATTATAGAAGTTGGCAAGTGTTTGAGAGAAGGAGTGGGAGGTTGTTTAAACCGAAAAAGACAGTTGCAAAACTTCGTACCACAGCATGAGCTCCAAGCTTCAAACGCATTTTCATTCTCAGACGAGCACTTTACTTTTCATCAAGATAGCTTTTACATTGTTTGGGAGCAGACTTGGATAATAAACATATTTTTGCCTTGAATATTTTAATGATTTCTAAATTCATGGGAGGAACAGAGCAACAGAGTTTCATGTTTTGGGGAAAAGTCTGAATCCAGCAATGCCTAGAGAAGGTAAGTTCCTATTTTTACTATAGTTTTCCTCTTTTTCTTACCTGTTTGAACTTTGTCAAAATATATCCTGCAAGAACTTAAGAAAGCCACTTGTAAAGAAATGGGGACACTTGTAAAAAGAATGTCAACAAATGATAAATCAGAGGCTGGGAACCTCTGCAGCGGAGCTCTCCTGCTTTCTGCGTGATGCACGCACCTCTGAAATATTTCTGACAGGATGAAAAGTGCTATTTCTCTTAGAAAACAGCTGCAGGGGTCTTTAAAACTCTCCAGTCTGATGAAACTAGCATTCTCCAATGTGATAATGGGCTAATTTGTTGTCAAAGTCTGGCCATCTCCGTTCTCTTATCTTGTTATATGCAATACAGCTTCCGGGGCTACGATCCTTCAAAGTCAGAAAACTTTCTTGTGTGTTTTAGTATTATTCTAAAAGTATACTCAATCATGGCTGCTGTAACTTATTTTTAATTTGTTCTATAGAGTATATTTTCTAAAGGTAAATAAATCATTTGATTTTCTCCTGTAATAGTGTGGGAGAATGTTAAAGATACATCTCCTTGGAGGTAAAATGCAGTTAAACTCAATATTAATTAACTCAAGTCAGTTGGCTAAGGAGTCGCTGAGTAGGGTGGCTTTGACTTCTCAATTGTGCCTTGTAAACAGTTAAGGATCAGGACCCTGAGATATTTTCTTGGTGTTCTTGCTGTGGTCACATGAGAAGTATAGTGTGGTTAGGGATGCTCAGTGCATCCTTTCAATGTACCTGAAAACTTGCTATCAGCATTCCTATCTTTCCAAGGCATAATTCCAGCTGAAATAATAATAATAAAAATGTATCCACTGAGATCTGCAAAATCTTCCTGCAGGCTAAGATTGTGAACCGAACCTTGCATTCATTCCTCCATGCAGGCTCAGAGCAGAGGTTAGAAAAACTGCAGGTTTGATTGAGCTTGGGTGGTTTGGGACATGGAGGTGACCTCAGTCTGCAAAGTCCACTGGTCTAGAAGTAGCAGTCATGAAGGCACTTAAGCCTAGTTGGGCTGGGAGTGAAGGGAGGTGTTGCCTAATCACTGCTCTTGAGCTAAGACAGGTTCTACCTTTCTGTGCTAGCTGTCGCTGTTTGTAGAAGTAAACTTTTCCTTCTGTGTCAAAGTCTAGTTATGTAAGGAGGGATTATCCTGGCTTCTCTCTTTGTGGTCTCTGTGATGAAAGTCAGAGGAAGGACATTATCATAGAAGAAGAAAGAAAAAGAAAGAAAGAAAGAAAGAAAGAAAGAGAGAGAGAGAGAAAGAAAGAAAGAAAGAAAGAAAGAAAGAAAGAAAGAAAGAAAGAAAGAAAGAAAGAAAGGAAAGAAAGAAAGAAAGAAAGAAAGAGTGAGAGAGAGAGAGAGAAAGAGAGACAGAGAGAGGGAGGGAGGGAGGAAGAGAGAAAGGAAAAGAAAAATATGAAGGCATGTGGGCCACCTCATGGCAACAAGGTGGTCAAGGGACCTCATGTCGGTTTCCTCCCTGCACACAAAATTGATAGCGAATTAAGTGACTCACAACCACCAATTCGTACTCCTAGCTCCTCTTCCCCACTCTATCCACGACAGCCCGAAGAACACTATAAGGGAGCACTGGGTAGGACAGGCAAGACTATTACCATGGGCCCACCCCTAGGCCAGTTGGGGAAGCCCCCACCCTATCTAGAGGGGGGTCTCTAGGGCCCCACCCATGACCTCATCGCAGACAGCCAGAGAACTGGATGGCCAGCGCTTGCATGGCGCCTGAGTGAGCCCTTGGGACGGGTGTGGCCTAGAAATACGCAGCGGGGCATGACGTGGCTTCCCATCACAGGCTCCCACTGAGGCTGGCGGCATCTCTGGAAGTAAAACCCGCCAGGCCCCACCCCAGAGCCCAAGAAGGCCTCTGATGAAGACAAAAACAAAAGATGATCAGAGTTGCTAACGAAATCCCAAGCCAGCTGACTCATCGGAGGCGCTGTGTGTTTGGGGAGGGGGTGCGCTTTGTAATGAAACCTGGGCAGCGCCTTGGAAAGCACAGGTCAGGGTTGTCCCAAGAATGGTGCCGGTGAGAGGTGTGAGCTAATTGTGCGTCCTTGCTGCAGAAAGGCTGGGAGAGAGTAGCAGCCTCTTCCAGGGACTAAGCTAGGAGAGTTAACTGCTGAACTGCCAGGAGGACTGGGCGATTTGTCTGAAGGCCTTTGGGTGTGCACCAGGCTTAGTCAAGGTTGTGGGCTACAGGCACAGGCCCCAAGTCAGTGGACTGGATTTGGCAAGCTTTAGGATAAATGGCCCTGAGGCAAGGAAAGGGACACAGTTTTATTCAATAAGTCTTGACTGAGAGTCCATTGTGTGCCAGACACTTTAGCAGAGTGTTTAGAAGAGCACTATTAACAAAGACACACCAGACATTAACAGCAGTGGGAATGCCAAGAAATGCATTGCAAACCAGTCTGCTTAAATCAAAGGAAACTTCCCAAAGAGTTGCATTTGAACTAGACGGTGGAGGATGAGCCACTTACCATGACAGAGCTAAGGGTGTCCCACTGAGGAAGTAACCGGCTAGCAGACAAAGACACAGAGGAGTAAAAATCTCTGTTGCTCTCAAAAACCAAATAACGTGGAAATGGTGGGCCTCCGTTTCCCAGGTGAGTTCCGTGGTACACAGGTTTCGTGGTTCTTAACAAGAGAATAACCCAAAGTGTTTCCTGGGCAGACAAATCTAGGAACATGGAAAGATATGCACTGTAGCAGACCAGGACCCTGCTTCTGGCTTCACAAATGTCTGATATAAAATCCTAGCTTCTACCTGTTTCTACTGTTTACTGTTTCATGAGCTTAAACTCATTCAAATACTAACTTTTTTTTCATTCATTAGATGAGGATAGCAAATATATCCATCATCACTGGGCATGTAAGGGTTGCATCAGAGAATCTATATAAGCACCTACTCTAAAAGTGCTTGGCATGAAAGCTTGATAAATGTCAGGTATTGCCAACTATTCAGCACTGTTCCTTTTGCTGCAGAACCTTGTGCATGTGTTAGGTGGTTAATGTGTCCTCTGACTCTCCTTGCCTGGGTCCTTAGGGCCTAATGTTTTCCAGATCATTAGACAGGAAACTGTTTTTCTAAGAAGCACCACAGCCAATTGGTGCATGAAGTAGTGACACTGAGCTGGCTGGTGAGTTGAGAGCAAATGTCTTTAAGGGGCATAAGGTTTCCCAAGATTTAATAGTAATGCACCAATCTTCAACATCCACGTCACAAATTGCCTTCTTCAGAAGGCTAACTGGGATTCTCATATCCCAGAAAATTGACTTTTCAGCCCCATTTTCAACTTTTGGGTGTAGAGGAGCCAGCAAAGTAAATTTTGTTGGTAATTTCGCACTTGGAAGGTCAGCCTCCTGAGGACCTACTGAGTAAAATGTAGTGCAAAATTGAGAAGCAAGCAGAAATCACTATTTTTCTTACAAATACTTATCAATTGAGACAGGAAATAAAATGTGCACCAATTATGAGATGTAAAATTATATACAATATAAGAGAGACTCCAAATAAATGGAAATTCAAAGAAGGTTTCAGTCATCAGACTTGTCAGGATATTCTTTGACATCTGACAGGAGCAAGGAATCCTGCTAAAGCATGCACAGCATGATTAGCTCTTCTGTATCTTATAAGCAGGTATCAAGATGAGAATAGATTGACTCATTCCATAAGTAAGAAAACTGAGCCCCAGAGAAACTCAGTACTTACCTGGAGTGCATGATACCCTAAGTGAAAATGTGAGGTCTCAAACTTAGTCAAGCCTATTTGGCAAGTTCTAGGCAAGTGAGAGACCTTGTCACAAAACAAGTGGTGGGGCAGGGTGATGTTTGCTTATAAAGCTTAATGGCACCAGTTCAATTTTTCAGCCATGCACCTAAAGACAGATGGGCATTCATTTACAATACTGACAGAATCTGATTGTCCTGCCCTCAACATATGTAAATAAATTGAAAAGAAAAAGAAAGGTGGATAGCACCTGATGAATGACACCAGACGTGTCCTCTGGCCCTCTAAATGCACAAATGTGCACCTTCACACACACACACACACACACACACACACGTGCAAATACACTCAAAACAAAAAAAAAATAATTCAAATTTTCTTATTTTCTTTAACTTAAATCTGATTCTAAGAATTCATGCCAGAATTTTGATCTCAGCAATTATTGATGCTGCCTGGCAGGTAAGGATCCCAGCAGGTCCCCTTTCCTGTCGATCATGTCCCCTCATCAATTCACTGACCCTTTGAGCCTATGGATTCTTCGTTCACATCCTGGTCAGGGACTGTAAATCACTAAGAGTGGAAACCTGGTGTCTGATCATAACCAGGCAGCCCTGTCATGAAGTCATGCCGCCATGCGAGTTAATCTGAACACTTTTCATGGATGCTGTAGTTCCAGATATGGGGAAATTTACCATCAAAAGTACCTCATAGTTCCCCACTTCACACTTGTGAGTTGAGGCCCTTTTAAAGGAATGGCAGATTTATTGTTTTCAAGGGCCTGGAGAGATGGCTCATCTATTAAAGGCACTTCCTTGCAAAGCCTGCCAGCCCAGGCTTGATTCCCTAGTATCCACATAAAGCCAGATGCAAAAAGTGGTGCATTCATTTGGTGTTCAGTTGCAATAACAAGATACTCTGATGCACCCATAGTCTCTCTCTCTGACTCTCCCCTTTTCTCTCTCCAACTTTTTCTCTCCTCATAAATAAATAAAAATATTTTAAAAGAAATAATATTATTATTATTATTTTGGTTTTCCAAGGTAGGGTCTCACTGTAGCCCAGGCTGACCTGGAATTCACTATGGAGTCGCAGGGTGGCCTTGAACTCGTGCCGATCCTCCTACCTCTGCCTCCCAAGTGCTAGAATTAAAATTATGCACCACCACAGCCAGCTAAGAAATATTATTTTTAAGACTTCTCTCTCCCTGCTCTGCAAAAGCTTTAAACAGAGAACACCAGGAGCTAGGCTTTGAAGTGATAAGTTGGGGATGAAATTACCACATGAATTAACTTTTGAGTAACCAACTCTGTCAGACTCCTTCTAGGTGTTCAGTGATCATCAGGAAAATGCATCCCACTAGACAATCATGCAGCTTCTTTCCAGTAACTCAGCTTGTACTAAAGGGGGTATTAATTATGTCCACAGTAATGATGTCCTTCTATGGCCTGCTATGTGCCAGGGACAAATATACATTGTCTCAATTAACCCCACCTCCTTCTTTTTAGACAAGAGAATTGAGCAGCTTTTTAAATGACCTTAAAATAGTAAGAGACACAATATTTACTCTCAAATTCTGCCTGTCTCCAGAGCCTATACCCTTTCAACACTGCACACAGAATCCCAGAAAGGATTTCTATTGTGCCTAGTAATTCAGAGTTCTGTTTTTACTAGTCAATCCTTCAGTGACCACCTCCAAGGAAATTGTACTTTAAATGGAGATTCTTTTTCAAAGTAAACATAGTCTGATTCCACTGGATATAGAAATAAGCCCACCACCACCCAAAAAGCCCCCAACTCTGCCTCATAACTCCTCTGTGAGGTGGCAGCATGGGATATTCAATCTTGACAGCAAGGTGAAGGACTTGCACAGAGGTAGTAGAGCTGACACTACAGTCCACACCTGTCTGTTTTCTACCTCTAACTCAAGAGAGGGAAGTTACTCTTAACTAAAAAAAGATAATTATATAACAGTCTCAAATAGATGCCATTTTAGGCCCTCATATTCTACCAATAATATAAAGGCAGCCAGAGCTGAGGTAGTTGCCCTAACAGATGTTTTCAGACAAAACTAGATAGTTTTCATTAAAACACTATTTGCCTCACTCATAGCTAATATCCCCAAACAGCTTATTCTCATAAACTGACGTTTTTTTTAAGTTTATTTGCTTACAACAGTAATTTATTTCTTTATCAAGTACTTTCTATCTAATCCCATTATAAAATACAGTTTGACATCAATGGGATCACAGGAAAAGGATGTTGGGATATATTAGAATCATCAACCTATTCACCATAGAGTATTATCAACTTCCAGGATCACTAGCATGTCTTCATTTCTTACACAACAAAGACTGTGTTTCTGATATGCTCTTAGAGGGTGGTGTGGTTTCCATGTGTCCCCAAAAACAGTTGTTAGAAACTATACAACAGTGTTGGAAAGTGAAGTCTAATGTGAGGCATTTAGGTCATGGGCTCCACCATTGTGAATGTGTTAATACCTACTGTATAGGGGCTTGATGTGGTGAACTCTGTGTGTGTGTGTGTGTGTGTGTGTGTGTGTGTGTGTGTGTGTGTACATGCACTTATACTCTGTTGCTTTCTCTCATGAGATAAAACAGCTAAATTATCAACTTTCAGCATCACTAGCACTTCTTCCACAATAAAGATTGTCCTTGGGCTGGAGGGATGGCTTACAAGTTAAGGCATTTGCCTGCAAAGCCAAAGAGCCCAGGTTCAATTCCCCAGGACCCATGCATACAAGATACACAAGGTGGCACATGCATCTGGAGTTCATATGCAGCAGATGAAGGACCCAGCACACACGTTTTCTCTTTATCTGCCTTTCTTTCTCTCTCTCTCTAAAATAAAATAATAAAATAAACTAACAGATTGTCCTTTCCAAACATGGGCTCTTGATCTGAGGCTTTTTGGCCTTCAGAACTTAATGTCTGTTTGTAAATGGTCCTGTCTCTAGTATTCTGTCATAGACTTAACATTGGACTTAACATTAGTCCTAAAGTGCAAAACAGAGTAAGCAGGAAAAAACCTTGAACATCTATCTCTTGCTTTCCTACTTGCCACCTTAATTCCTTCTGTTTTGCTCCATATCTGTTACTGTGCATAGCCGACACCTCAGTTTCTAGAACAGTCTTTGCTTTCACTAAGCATAGGTCTAAAGAATCTGAATCCATTACCTTGTCTTTTATTATTATATCAAACCATATAAAATTATTAAGCCTCAAATATCTCATTACCACATAATGACAACATTGTGATTCCAACATAATCTGTAGATGCAAGGAAAATCTTTTGTATCTTGAAGGCACATTACACACCAGGTTCTTATCTCTAACAAGGACTATTTACCCTCAATTTGACCTTGAGGCTGAGGTGTGCTGGTATCTAAAAGGGATCCAAGCTAGAGGCCTTACTTTCAGCTTTAATGGCAGCAGCAACAAAACTTGATAAACCACCCCTTCCACAAAACATCACTGGTCACTAGAAAGCTTTTAATTATCCCAGAATATGGTCGTTCACAACTCATGATTAGTTCTTGTTTTGCTTTTAGATGTAGCAAGAGAAAGCCCTCTTCCCTATGTCATCATTGGCCTTCCCTACCTCTCCCAGGATCTCTGATTACTTATTGGAAGGATGTGTCCCAATGCCCTGGCTCATCTCGGCTGAGTATATGCACCTTAACCAGACATCTAGGCTGTACCTCCAGACCCTAAATCCACCTCTCGGTACTGGCCTAGAGAGCTGCTACCAGTGAAATCTGCACTGAGAAAGAAGTGAACCCCATCAGCATAAATAACACAATGGTCAATGGCCTCTCAAGGGAAATCAGATGTACGCAGTACAAGGAAACTGTTGGACTCTATGACTTAAAGACCCTATCCTGCTGATGCTAAGTTTGAACAAATAGGCCCATCTAGTATATAAATCAACTAGATCAACTAAATCATACAGAATAATCCTTAAACATGTTTATAGCAAAATTGTTTTTAACCATGTCATGACTCTGTCTTTTCTTAGTTAATGTTAAAAACACAACATGAAAAAACTTAGGATCCTGGGATCTTGATCTTTTTGTATGTTAGCCTCAGCCCTAACTGTTTCTGTTTGTGTAATGATGAATGTAATTTGAACTCTGATCTGTTTGTTCAGCCTTGAGAATGGTAATGCTGTATATCTATTCTACTTGTTTATTGGAAGTACTGAGACACAGAATAATACAGTGAAAATAGTCTGGAAGGGGAAGGACAGATGGTAGTTGTTGATTGGAGCCTCATCCTTTAGGCTGGCCAGTCTTCACCTTGGCCTCTTTTTTCCTAGGGATTTCTTCTCTCTAGACAAATTAACACCTAATTTAAGATTTAAAATAAAAGTACAACCAAGAGGAAAGCAAACATATTAGGAATCAGTGAATGGACCTGCATGGGAATTCAAGCATGCCAAGGAAAAGACCTGTAGCCAAGGTGAACATACACCTAAGCCGTTGTCAGAGTGACAAGCCAAATCCAAACTGGCTCTCCCTGGCTGACTTGAATCACAACTATGCGGCCTTATATACAGTTTCACTGCAAGCCACCCACATTCTGTAGTCACCTATGGTCTGAAAAAATTAAATTCCACTGGGCGTGGTGGCGTACACCTTTAATCACTCGGGATGCAGAGGTAGGAGGATTGCCATGAGTTCGAGGCCACCCTAAGACTACAGAGTGATTTCCAGGTCAGCCTGAGCTAGAGTGAGACCCTACCTTGAAAAAGCATAAAAAAGATTAAGTTCCATAATCAAATAATAAGTTTAAATTGTATACCAGTATGAATAATGTAATGAAACCTCACAGTGTTCTGCTCTCCTGCCTGGGTTGGGAATTGTTCCTTTGTCTAGAGTATACATTCTGTATACTCTACCAGTGTATAAGTCATTTGGTAGTCCATCCAGCTATCAGAGAAAGTGTTCTCTTTTCCCAGTGTAGATATTCAAGTTACCCTTATTGTACTCAACATCCGTTTCAAAGTACAAATTTTTATTGTAGCATAATTTTTCTATTTCATGAGTTGTTATTAGTCTCTTCTTACTGTGCCTAACTTATAAATTGAGCATGATGATAGGAATGTACGTATAGGAAACAAAAACATAGAGTGAAGTCAATATTATGGCTTTGGGTGTCCAGTGGAGGTCATAGACTATAGAGAGGGGTGTCACTGACTACTTAGCTTAGAAGGGTTAAAGTTTTCCATTTGGATACACAGTTCAACATTGTTGCCCTCATGCTTTGGCTCATGAAAGAAATTGTAACTATTTCTCAGGGATATTTTATCATTAAAGCATTAGCCACCCACTAAGTTAGGAGGTACAGTCCTAAATCTACAAGACTAACAGAAGCTGCATAGGAGTATTTTGTGTTGGGAGATATCAGAGGGCTGAGATGCCATGTTCTGCCTGAATGGGGATAGTTCAGAAGTGCCAGATATTCAGATTTTCAATTCAACTTTGTATAAAACATATTCCTATTTAAAAGTATTTGTATAGGATGATCACTGTAAGTTTGAGGCCAGTCTGGGCTGCAGAGTGAGTTTCATGTCATCGTGGGCTAGAAGAGTGAGATCTTCCTTCAAAAAAGTATAAAATACTTACTCTGTGTTTGACCTACAGAAATGGAAATTTACAAGGTTCAACTTAACATTATCTAGAGAGATAAAAATGACTTTCTATTTTCTTTCTGTGTGAGAAATTCCAAGAGCTGTTGCCACGTAGCAAATCTGAATAAAGCTGCAGACACATGCATGTAAACATCCCCCCACCAAAGGTACAGCTGTCTATAAAGCTCCATAGCGCTCCACAGCACCGTAATTAGACTGATGCTCTATGAGATCCAAAGTCTCACAGTTAGAAGGGCCAACCACACGAGTCTATAATCTGCCTGGCCAGGGGAGCTGGTATTCTATGTCTTTGGCTACAGAAAAACAAAGGGCAAAGTATAAAATATATATTATTGGGGCTGGAAAGATTGCTCAGCCATTAAGGCACTTGCTTCCAGAGCCTAACAACCCAGGGTTCAATTTCCTAGTACCCACGTAAGACAGTGGCTCATATGTCTAGAGTTAGTTTGCAGTGGCTAGAGGCCCTGGAACATCCATATTCTCTCTCTCTCTCTCTCTTTCTCTCTCTCTGTATCTCTGCTTGCAAATAAATTATATATGGCTGTCTCTTTCCCTCAGAAGTAGACAGCAGGGTGAACAAATGATGATTTTACTACCCTCTCTTGGCAACTTCAGTCTCAATATCCTTTTCCCCCTTCTGGAGAGAATTGGGCTCTCTTTCATTACCCCATTTTCCCGTTCTTAATTCCATCCATTTCTCACTTGACTGACCACTTCATTCAGCCATCGCCTTCTCTCTACCCCATCCATTGAACCATGTGCTTTTCATGCCATGCTATGTATGTTCTTGCTTTCTAGTAACACTCTTTCTTCACACTTTCTTCTGTTTTTCTCACTCCTTTCTCCTTCCCCCATCTCCTCAGTACCTCACACTCTAGTCTGAACTTTATCTTTGTTTGTTTGTATATATGCTAAATCTCGGCTAACTGAAGGGCCTGGACTTTTCAAGAAACTCCATGAAGACCAGCTGGCTCCTTCTACACATTATTTCAGGCAGTTTGAAAGAAACAAACAAAATAGACAATTGAAAGAAACTTAAGATCAAGTCCATAAAGAGGAAGAGGAACAGAATATGTGAACTGCAAGAATGAATCTGGTTCAAATGAGGGTGAAATTTCACTTCTTGGCAGCCAAACATGAGCCTTTTCAGACCGGAAGTGATCTGTGTGTTCTGTGGTGTGCTGGGGTGAAGGGCCAAAGGAAAGGAAATGAAATGAAAAGGAAATGAATTCCTTTCCTTTTGCCCTCACCAGATCCTGTCCCCACATCTCAGTTTTATTTCCAGCAGTCTAGTAATCTCTTCTTGAACACCCTGTGCTGTGTTGTATTAGAACCTTACTCAGATCCTATATTTAAAGTGTGATTTTATGTGGCAAAGAATACAAGTTTTAAAACAAAGGTTATTTATGTTGAAGTGGTTGCCATGGTATCACTAAAGAAAACTTGTAAGCCTTGGTTAATCAGAAAGCTCACTGCTTGTAGGTTCTTGCTGCCTCTGGGTGGTTTCCAGGGGGAGAGAACTAGTACAGCAAGGAGGGAAAGGCTCTTCTCAGTTCTTCGCCAATTTCCCCCAAACATGCTCACTTGTTTGGTCCTTCATTGCACTACAGTAAATAGCAAAACTAGGACTCTAGTGTGTGTCTATATGACCCACAAAGCCCACAGTCTCTTAACTCTGTCACTGTGGGTGTGGCTTCCTTTCATAACCTGAAAATCTCAAAAGCAGTGCCCTGAAAGACATGCCAAGCACAAGGACCTCTGAATGAGGAGATAAAGTATCTGAGTTTGTAGCTGTCTCTTTAGGTTACAGAAAGGAGGACTTGAGCAAGGACAAAAATCATTACAGAGAGAAGTAGAAGGGTGTAAGTTCTTTGCTATCATGGACACAGATGCCCAGGAGGGTGATGCAGGGGAAGCCAGAACTAGGACTTCTCAGAACTGACCCAGGTCAGAAACAATGCAATACAGAGTCCTGAGATCTGGGCAGTTGGAGTTTGGCAGATTTCATTTCTCTAAGCATCATTCACATTCACCATCTGCCCACTCCTTCCTCCCTGGACACATGCCCTCTGCTAACTTCGGCCTGCTGGAGCATCCCATGTGCCAGCTCATTTGGCCTTCTTGTGGAAACCAAATCTCCGTAGCTGCTGGTTGCTCTGAAAACTGATTAGTGTCCATTTGCAAGCTATAATTTCCCCTAATGTCTCCCAGTGTATATGATTTGGAGGGCTGCTTTGATTTCAGAAATATCAACATAGAGAAACATTAAATCTAATAAAAAAAATAGCATTAGCTCCAAATAGTTGCATAGCCTGTATCAGTGGTACCATCTCTATTTAGTCTGTCATTCCATTTGGGCTGTATCAGTGGTACCCCTTCCATTTGATCTGTGTCAGTTTGATCATATTTCTTGGTCTGTTAGTGGTACTATCTCCATTTGGGCTGTCAGTGGTAACCTCTCCATCTGATCTGTGTCCATGATGCCATCTCTGTTTGATCTGTGTCCATGGTACCTATATCTGTTTGAGCTGTATCAGTGAAACGATCTGCATTTGGTCTAGAGTATAGAGATGAGTGTTGATTAGCATTGAGAAGGCAATGAGCAAAGTATCGCTTTGTTTCCAATAGGAAAGCTTCAAATCCTGGAAATTGCTGATGCAATGTTCTCTTTTAAAAAAAAGGGTGGCATTTTATGTTGTCTTTTAAATTGAAAAAAAAACATTTTCAGGCTATATTTAGAAAAAATCTCATGTACAACTTCATTTCAGAACAAATTTATGTTCTTTGAAAATAATTTTGGAAGGACCATAACAAATACTGTTTATTTTGGACAGAAAAAATGCCAACATGCCCATAAAATGGAAGATTGCTTAATCGCTTCTTTTTTAATACCTTATTTATTTATTTGAGAGAGAAAGAGAGAGAGAATGGGTGCACCATGCCTCTAGCCACTGCAAATGAACTCCAAACACATGTGCCACCTTGTGCATCTGGCTTTACATGGATAGTCTAGAATTGATCCTAGGTCCTTTGGCTTTGCAAGCAAGCCCCTTAACCACTAAGTAATCTCTCCAGCCCAATCACTTCTTTTTCAGCTCATATTTTCAAATTTTCTTCAAAAATAATTCTAACAAAAATTTAAGAGAAGTCAAGCTGGAGGGATGGTTTAGCAGTTAAAGCGTTTGCCTGCAAAGCCAAAAGACTCTTGTTCGATTCCCCAGGACCCACGTTAGCCAGATGCACAGGGGGCACGTGTACCTGGAGTTCGTTTGCATTGGCTGGAGGCCCTGGCACACCCATATTCTCTCTCTCTCTCTCTTTCTCTGTCAAATAAACAAAAATAAAATATTTTTAAAAAATTAAGAGAAGTCATGTGTCACACCCACAAAACACAACCATCTCAGATAGAGTTCATGGTGCAGGACCAAATTGTGGTAATTTGGCCAAGGTTGCTGTCCATGACATCCCTAGTTGATTACCAAAGTCATCAGAAGAAAGGAAATGCAGGCATCTCCTGAGCCTGTTCCTTGGTGTCCTAGTTCTAACTGGGTGCTGGGCTACATTGGCTCATGTTACCCTTTCAAGACTGGTATCTTTCTTACCAAAGAAAGATGCTGAAGAAGATGAAATAAATAGATATGGCCAGCATAGGGGTTAAGACCAGAGTTGGTATAGGAAATTGAAATTCTTATTTGCCCCAAATGTGTTTGAATCTATGAATAAATAAATTTTAAAAGGTAACAACAAGCAAGGGTGCTTTTTTCTTGGTGAACCAGCACAAGGGGGAAGGAGATCAACACATAGAAAATTCAACTTCTACCAAATCAGAGATCCAGAGACCCAGAGGCCCCCAACACCTCATCACTGAAGCAGACCAAAAATGAACCCAACATGGCTCAGGGAAATTTTGCAGAAGAGGGGTCGGAAAGAATGTCAGAGCCACACGTTGGGTCATGATATGCAGAGACATTTATCCTACCCACAACTGTGGGCTAACTCCACAATGCATGACCCATATACCTCAACAAGGAGGGGCCAAGGGTAGGTCATGGATGAGCCTAATAATGGTACCAAATTGACTGTATTCACTCAGTACAAAACTAATTAATAAAAAAATTATATCAATGTGATTTAAAATTTAAAAAAGGTAACAACAGCAAAAAGAATAAGACCTCACAATGATTGTATAAGCCCTGATTCACTCAAACCATAGGAAAGTAGAAATAGGTCTTTCATGTGAGTTCAAAACTTCTTTTAGGCATATCATGGTTCTTACAGACTTGATAAGAGGCACCATGGCCTCATCCATAGTGGTTGTGGAAGGGACCTTGGTGGAAGGCTGCTGTACACCTCCACTGCTTATCAAAATTTGCTTTACAACTGGAGGAAAATGAAGCTCCAAGGTGTCAGACTTCATAGGAGAGAAGAGCTGTAAAGGAACAAAAGGACTCACAGAGATCATCAGGAGCAGGAAAGGAAAGACTTGCCCATGTAATCTCTGATGGAGACCAAGTAGCATTGTTTGGTCTGAAAGAAATATTCTGGAAGTATTGAGAGAAGCGTGTGTGTGTGTGTGTGTGTGTTAGAGAGACAGACAGACAGACAGACAGACAGACAGAAATTAGATAAGGATCCAATTGGTAAAACGTTGAAAATGCAGGGGAGCCAATTCTGACTTTATTCTGAAAGAAATTGGAAGCCATCAAAGGCTTCAGCATGAAGGAGAGACATGTGGGAAGCAGAGTTGAGGAAGATCAAGCCAGCCACTGCAGTGTGGGGGAGGGGCTGGAAAGAGGAGGCCAGATGGGGGCCTTCCTTCAGCATTCCATGGCTCTCTAAGGTCAAGGCTGTTGGGAGGCTCTGAGTGTCATTTGAGCTGTGTTGTGCTCTGTCCTGGATGTGGGAAAGCTATGAATATGAAGCAGTGACTTTGGGCTGCCTGTGCTCTGCCTCATGTGGTTCATGTGGAGGGAACTAAATCCCCATGTCCTTTGATGTGGAAATGGCATCAGGACATTGAATGGATTCCAGGAAATCTTCCAGGAGAGAACACGCAATAAAGGAGGCTGCACTCTACACAAATGTGACCTCAGGAAGATGTTGATGAGGGAATAAAGATAGTAAAAGAAAAATGAGATATTTTCCCAATGTGGCAAGACATAAATTTAAATTATGGACCCCAATGTAGAAACCATAATATGTGAAGGACTCACTTGAATGGTGCTAATACTTAAGGAATGATTTTCTTCAGGCAATTTTTTCCTTATCCTATATCTAGTCATATATGCACATTAATCCCCACTGGATGTTGTAGTTATCAGAGAAGTCTACAAAGATTAATACATTGGGAATATCCTAGCCAGGACTTGCTTTTGGAAGGTAAGAGTTCATAGAGGCTTAGAGGTTATAGAAATTCAAGAAGTTTTCACTGAGGAACCCAAATAAAACCTCTGGTCACTTCTTAGCCATGCGACCTCGATTATCTTAGAATAGTAACAGAAATATAAGGATTCAGGGAAATGGTGGATTATAACATTTACTCAAAGCAGGGAATTAACACAGAAGTGACTGGGGTCATAAAGCAATGTAGAGCCACACAGGAGATACAAATGGATACAGTGAACTAGATGAAGACTTGAGAAATCAGAGTCATGTGGCTCCACACATACCCCAAAACAGTGGCTATGTAGTCCTACCCAGTACCTTGATTGCCCAAAGGAACTACATGTAATAGTAACCCCACATCACCAGTTGTGAGACAACAGGAACCAAGGTTCAAATCACCATGGAAACAAACCTCTGGCCATGTTTGTGAGGGAGTTTCCGGATTAGGTTAACTGAGGTAGGGAAAACTACCCTAACTGTAGGTGGCACCATTGCAAGGACTGGGTTTCTGGACTGAATGAAAGGGAGAAAGCAAGCTGAGCAGCAGCATCCATCTCTCTCTGCTTCCTGCCTGTGGATTGACTGAGATCAGCTACTCCACTCTCCTGCCACCATGCCTTCCCTGTGAACCAAAACAAGTCCTTTCTTCATCAAGTTATTTTAGTCAGGTATTTTCTCAAAAGAAACTAATATACCACATTTTAAACAAAGCTGAGGGAAAAGACTTGTGTGGTGTGGTTCATTGACAATCCCATCACTGGAAAGGAAGAGATAGGTGGATTTCTGGAGCTTGCTGACCATCCAGTCTAGCCTAGTTGATGAGCTCCAGGCCTGTGAGAGACCCCGTCTTAAAGAAAATGGCAAAGGGTGCATGAGGAAAGGCACTTGAGGATGTCCTCTGGCATCTACATGCACACACACACACACACACACACACACACATCCATTCACACATGAGCACACGCAATATAAGTAAATAAATAAATAAATAATGTCAGTCACACACTAGCAGGCAAATGTGCAGTTAATCTCAGCCTGGTGGTTTTGCAGTGAACGTAAAACTAGGCTCCACCTAGGGCCTGCCAGGAGTAGCCAGCCTAGAGCAGACTATGGTGTCACAAGAAAGCACAGTGCTCCATTGAAAAGTTGTCATTCTCTTTGCAAGTACAAAATTCAAAGTACAATTATTTCTGAGACATCTGTCCAAGATACTACATAAGCCATTTAAATATTTCAGCATAAAATTGAGAAAATATCCCTCCAACTAAGACATATTCTTACTTATTTTAGCTGAATTTTAAATTTTCTTTTGTTTTTGTTGTTTTAATTGACACATAATAAGTGTGTATATTCATGGAGTACGTGATGATACTTCCACACACATTGATGAC
Organism: Dipus sagitta; assembly: GCA_036346955.1. Lineage (NCBI taxonomy): Eukaryota > Metazoa > Chordata > Mammalia > Rodentia > Dipodidae > Dipus > Dipus sagitta. The sequence goes on from CM070781.1 coordinate 10,980,909, forward strand.
TTCAGGGTAACTTGCTATTGCAGTCAGGTTCACACTGCTGTCAGAAAACACCTGACCAAAAGCAGCTTGTAGCAGAAAGGGGTTTATTTTGGCTTACAGGCTCGAGGGGAAGCTCCATAATGGCAGGGGAAAACAATGGCATGAGTAGAGGGTGGACATCGTCTCTTGGCCAACAACAAGTAGACAACAGCAACAGGAGAGTGTGCCAAACACTGGCAAGGAGAAGCAGGCTATAATACCCATAAGCCCCCACCAAAACTATACCACCTCCAGGAAGCTCTAATTCCCAAACAGCCACCAGCTGAGAACCTAAGCATTCAGAACACATTAGTTTATAGGGGACACCTGAATCAAATCACCACACTTGCATATCAGCCATTTCAAAGATCATTTATTTGTGGCTAGGACATCCAAATCCCTAGTTAGATCTGATTGTCATTTTCTTTGTTTCTTTTTCTTTTTCTTTTTTCTTTTTTTTTTTTTTGGTTCTGTTTTTCGAGGTAGGGTTTCACTGTAGCCCAGACTGACCTGAAATTCACTATGTAGTCTCAAGGTGGCCTTGAACCTTGAACTCACAGTGATCCTCTTACCTCTGCCTCCCAAGTGCTGGGATTAAAGGCATGTGCCACCATGCCTGGCTTTGTTGTCATTTTCTTGCTAGGTTGCTTTTCTTGGCTTCACAAAGTCTGAGAACTGTACTCTAACAAAATTTTAGTTATCTTAGACAAGAGAGAAAATATGGAGAGAACCAAAAAAACACAAAGTTTCTTCTAGCTACTCTGGAGTACACAATACACTGTTAGCTATATTCACTCTACTGTCCTCTATAGAGTACTAGAATTATATTCTCTAGCCTATCCATTTTTACCAATTATCAACCTCCCATAGTTCCCTCTCCTCTCTTCCTATCCCAGCTGCTGTTAAATACTACTCTACTCTCCATGTTCATGATAGCAGCTTTCCTACCTCTATTTATGATTGAGAACATGTAGCATTTGTCTCTCTGCTTCTGGCTGATTTCATTTAGCAGAACAAGTCACCCATGTAACTCAGACTTTCTGGAACATCTACAAATTGATCTTAGTTCTGTCCTTGTGCATGACACAAAATACAGTCACCCACCTTCCATAGGGCAGTCTTTAAAGCATTTGAAGATACTGCTAATTCCCCTTCATGACAGCAACTTACCACTTTTAAGACCCTATTCTGATTATTCCCCATTATACCCTCAGCTCCATCTTGCTCATGTGCTTTGGACATGTTCTAATCTGTCACCATTCACTGCCATCTCATGCTCAGGCTCTAGAATAGAATGAGTAGATTCAAATTCTGTAGGCAAGACAGTTTATTATTACAACTTTTCTGGAACTAAATTTGGAAATATATACGAAACTCTTTAAAACAAAATCATCTCTTTACATGTCTTAAAATTTACCCTAAAGAAATAATCACATACATGCACAGAAATTTCACTACAAGAATGTGTATTACAAGACTTTTTATTGCTCCAACATGTGGAAACAATTTAAATATCAAAAATTAGAGCAGCACTAAAGAAATTATGGCACACACATAGAGCCACTAAATGCAATGACTGCAGCCATTAAAAATTATAATGTCAGCTGGGTGTGGTGGCATGCTCCTTTAGTCCCAGCACTCGGGAGGCAGAGGTAGGAGGATCGTCATGAGTTCAAGGCCACCCTGAGACTACATAGTGAGTTCCAGGTCAGCCTGGGCTAAATTGAGACCCTACCTTGAAAACAAAAACAAAAAAAATTATAATGTTAGGCTGGAGAGATGGCTTGGCGATTAAGGTGCTTGCCTATGAAGCCAAAGGATCCATGTTCTATTCCCCAGTACCCACATAAGCCAGATGCACAAGGTGGAGTATGCTCCTAGAGACTGTGGTGAACCCCTTCTCCCTCTTCCTCTCTCTCTCTCCCTCCTTCTCTCTCTCTCTCCATCTTTCTCCACCCTCTCTCTCAAATAAATAAATAAAATATTTGGAAAACAATTTAATGTCAAAAGATCTATTTTAGTTTATATAGGTGTTTTTATTATTATAGAAAAGACTGCAGAAGAACAAGTATAAACTGATTATAGAGAGAAAAATATTCCTCACAGACCAAAAGTATATCTCTGTGTTAGCCACTTTCTTCACCTTGACAAATATCTTAGAAAAAGAGTTTAAAGGAGAAAAGATTTGTTTGGGTTCATGATATCAGAGATCTCGTTTTGTCTATGTTTAGCCAGTTTATTACAATGGGCTGAAGTGGTAAGGAGGATGTCACTGTGGTCTGGTATTGCGGAGGAAAGCTGCTGGTCTAGAAACAACAGAGCAGCAGTGAGAAAGGAAGGGCCTATGGCTGAGCTTTCTGTTTTTTCGGGGCACAGCTACAGTGGTCAGCTTTCTCAACTAAGCTTTCAGTCTTACCTTCAACCACTCCAACTAGTTATCAAGCCTTCAGTTTATGAGCATGTGCAGGACATTTCATATTCAAGTCATATACCCTCTAATTTTGATTTAATTTAAAGTATTTCTTTTCAGACTTTGCTTTCTGCATTAAGCAACTCCATTTGTAAAAGAAAAGGCAATTCTATGGAATGTTTACAAAGAAGAACTTTGGAAGTTCCCTATTGTGCACAAGACAGAGTACAAACCCTCTGGCTTGGAATACAAGACTTTGTGATCTTATCCTTGGATGTCATGACCTTACAGTGTTCATAGGCACTATCTGCTTTATCCCAACATACCATCTAAAATTTCCCAGTCACTGCTTTCCACCTGATACTTTCACTTACAATAATCTCTAGCTTAAGACATTAGCTTGGGGTGGAGAACTGGGAAGATTGCTCAGTGGTTAAAGGTATATGCTCCACAAGTCTGACAACTGGAGTTCAGATCTCCAGTACCCATGTAAAGCTAGATTCAAAGTGGTGCCTGTGTCTATAATCCCAACATGCTTACAGCAGTGGGAGACAAAGTCAGGGAAATCCGAAAGATTGTGGGCCAGCTAGCCTGGCCTTTCCAGAGACAAGCAACAAGAAGAAAGACCTTGTTTCAAACAAAGTAGGAGGAGACAAACACCCAAGATTGTCCTAGGATCTCCATATGTGCTCAGTCACACACACACACACACACACACACACACACACACACAAATTGTCCTCAGGTACACAAGTGACAAAATGACAAAGCCAGCCTAAGGATGTCTGTCCATGAACACTATGTTATCTGTCCCCAGTATCAGAATTGTACAAGAAATGCCAGGGTAGGACTGGAGGGATGGCTTAGCCGTTAAGTCATTTGCAAGCAAAGCCAAAGGACTCAGGTTTGATTCCCTAGGACCCACATTAGCCAGTTGCACAAGGGGGGCACACAAGCCTGGAGTTCTTTGCAGTGGCTGGAGGCCCTGGCACGCTCATTCTCTCTCTCTCTCTCTCTTCTCTCTCTCTCTCTGCCTCCCTGTTTCTCTGTCAAATAAATAAATAAATACATTATTTTTTTAAAAAAAAGGCTGGGTGTGGTGGCTCACACCTTTAATCCCAGCACTTGAGAGGAAGAGGTACGAGGATTGCTGTGAGTTCAAGGCCACCCTGAGACTACAGAATGAATTCCAGGTCAGCCTGAGCTAGAGTGAGAACCTACCTCAAATAAATAAATAAATACCAGGGTGATGCTCTTCTAGCCATCTTTGTGAAACAATCTCAGCATAAGCAAACAAATTATCTGGGAGTGGGGATAACCTGAAATATAGCTCCTTCCACTGCCATGTGTAGAGGGTGAAACTGATTCCAGATATGAGTTGTGTTTTGGGGATAGAGTAACTCAGGCTATTCCAAGCAATATTTCAGTCAGACATTAAAAGCCCAGTTCTCAGACACATGCTCTGGGTAGTCAGATTTCAGGAATATGGTCTGCTCGGACTTCCTTGCCTGTTTCATTGTAAGAATTTAATATTGAATTGCAAAGCCCAAATGGCATAAATAAGTTCCAGATGTCATCCCAAATCCCTAAATCTCACATTAGACCAAAAAGAGACATTGCTGTGTATGAATAAATACTTGTGTTTAATTCCCTGAAAGCCAAAAAGATCCTCAGCAGTGCTCTAGGCTTCTCCCAAGAAAATGCACAAACTCTTTGAGCTCTCAAAAGTCACAGCCCAGCTGCCTGACACAGGCTGTGCACGTTTCCTTCCCTCAAGGGACAACAACATCATGGTAAAGTGCAGGGAAGAGAAGCCAGAATACTTGGGTTCTGATCCAGCTGGATGGCTTCGTGCAAGTCTCTTGACCTCTCTACTCCCCAGTGTGCTCATCTAGACATAGCACCTACATGTTATAGTGCTGCTAGCATAGGGCGCAATATTTACTACCTGTGTGGGCCATAGGAAGTCCTCAGTGGCTGGGAGAGTCCCTACCCTTTTCTTCCCTCCAGATGAACAGACCTAGGTCTCCTTAACATTTGTTTACAAAGACTTGCACATTTTTGTGAATGACTAATGAGCTAACTTCACATTGTAGACCTCTTCTCTAAACCTGGCTGCACCATCACTCCCTTTACCCGAGTCAGCATTCCTGGTCTGATATGCCTCCAATATACCATCCTACCAACTTGGTGTGCAGAGACAAAAATATAAACATTACGTCCTCACAGGATTTGTGGATAAAGCTTCACATCTCCAATTAATGTAATAGAACACAAATATGATGATAATAATAACAATGAAAAGTAATGCTTTTCTTCCTTCTTAACACGAAGCCCCTTAATGATTGGCACTTGTGCTTGCAAGAAATAATTTAGCTAAGAAAGGTCTTCCTTAATAACCTTCAAGGGAGCATTTGCAGCCAGTGTATCCTTTAGCAGCTCAGCTCACACCTCTAGACCATGTGTCCCTTCCAGATGGTTTCATGTGTACCTTTTCAGCTCAGTAATAGAAGCATGTGCACACTATTTCATTATGTAGAGTGCCTTCACACACACTGTGCTTACTCATTACGTCAACTCTATGTCAGTAGACGGCATTGTCACCATCTTCATCATCACAGGGCAGTATGACAACTAAATCCTGAGAAGAGGAAAACATTTGCCCCAGATTACTCACCTAATAGATGACTTAGTAGAAATTTGAAGCTGAGTGTTTTATCTTGAAATTTACACTTTTGTCTACCAAACTTTATTGCTAAAGTTACAAGACTAAATATGTGGACCTTAAGGAATCCTCAGTAATTTTTGGTCATATTTCTTCTCTCAGATGTTATTTGTTGATATAGAGTTCTGATTTTATTTTTATGCTTTGTCTGATATTTCTATGGTTTGCAAGTTCAAGCTCAGCCCAGTCTTTCATCCAGGTGGGGCTGTTTCCACAGGCTATGATTGCATATTGGAGAGAGAGAGAGAGAGAGAGAGAGAGAGAGATGTGTTTAATTGGCATTTTGATCAAGCAGAATTTTGTTATACTGTAGCCAAATGATGCTTCATCTAAAAGGAAAACTGAACTTGTCCAGGAAATTTTCTGAAAAAGAAGCCAAATCTTTTGCAATGATGAAGCATCATACACAGCTCTGAAAGCGTTCTTTAAGGAGTTTAAGATAGAAATATGAAGGCGAGCTGTGAAGTTAGGGAACATGTTTGATTTTGTTCAATAGAAATCAACCTCAGTGACTTGGCCAAACAGTTTCTCACCTAAAAAGCAATAAACATGGAGAGCAGATGTGCAATCAAGGGCTGGAGAAATGACTTCTGTTGTAGTCTGAGCAATTATAGATGTTAACCATCAATTGGTGACTTAAGCTACAAACATTTAATTCTCAGGTTTGGAGAGTGAGGAGCTGGTGACCGAGGGATAGTCAGCTTTCATGTCTAGTGTCAGTGTACCTCTGTGTGGCAGTAGGCCGCCTTCTTGTAGACTACATGGCAGAGAGAGAGATCATTAGGTTTCTTCTTTTTTGTTTTGTTTTTATTTTTATTTTCTGAGGTAGGGTCTCTCTCTAGCCCAGGATGACCTGGAATTTACTATGTGGTTATAGGGTGGCCTCAAACTCATAGTGATTCTCCTACCTGTGCCTCCCAAGTGCTGAGATTAAAGGTGTGCACCACCATGCCGGGCTTTGAGGTCTCTTCTTATAAGGGAACTAACCCTATTCATGGGGGCTCCATCCTCATGACTTAAATACCTCCTGAAGGCTTACCTTCAGGTACTATCAAATTAAGAATTAGAATTCCAACATATGAACTGGGAGCACACAAACATCCTGCCCCTAGTAACTCTACACTGTCATTAGAGACCTAAACTTCTCTCCTGTGGCATCTATGTTATCTCAGTGTTGTGATAACATTCTGGATCCATGACAAGCTATAAGAAACAATATTTGAACAGAAAGCTGCAACTGAGTCTGTTTTCTCAGCAACCCCATTCATTAATCTTCTACTTACCAGTAATGTCCAGTGAGTGAGTAACTTGGTCTTCACTGGCCACAAGGGAGCCTGGAAAGATGTGTATTAATCTGATTGCATTGCGTCCCCCAAATAAACAAGGACTCTGTGGTAAGAAAAGGAGCTGAATATGGAGTAACAACTCATAGATCTATTGGGAGAACTGACATTCACTGAAGATCTGCAGTGTTACAGGAGCAACTCACAACTGTGCTAATAAAGAAAGAACACTCTTGAACTAGACATTGAAACAGCAATATCAAAAGATATGTAACATATGCAGTCAGGGATTGATGGAAATAAGATGTACTTTTCTTTGGAGGTTGCTATGTAGATTTTTTTCATAAAAGAATGAATACCTGGCACAGAGTAGACATCCAAAACTGGTTTCATATTTTCCCTTCTTTCTTCTCTCTCTCAAGTGAAATTGGAGAAGAACACTGTTTCCACTTGGAATGTCTTTATATTTACATTGCCTAATTAATCTTGTGAACCAACTATGGCTACTATTCTGGCCAGTGTTGTCCATATCCCCTAACACTCACAAGCACACACCGAGGACTTGTGGGAGCACTCAATTCTTTCCTGCCTGCTGTGTTCTCTCTCGGCTGGCTCTAGAATACTAATGACATTGTATGAACTTCCCAGCACCTTCAGTGACACTTCAGTAATTTCTGTTTTGGTAAGGAATCAATCTATTCACCACATTAGGCACTTGGTGGGTGCTCATGGTATCTGTGGAGTGAGTGAATCTCAGTTTCCTCATAGTCTTGGGCAAGTTTCAAACCTCCAATAGGTGAGGGAAAAAAAGAAATGTTGTCATAAGCAGCTAGAATTTTTCAGAGTTGTTCATCCTGCCATGGTGATTGCTAAACGTAAGTCTGCCACCATGTAACCAGAAAAAAAGAAATTCATGGAAAAAAGAAATGGTTACCAATTATGCCAAGGCAATTTTAATGCAGTTTTATCCATAGAGTAACAAGGTATGTCATCTCTCCAGCATTAGTTAAAGTTATCAGATAAGTTGTTGGAGAGGTGGCTTAGCCGGTAAAGGTGCTTGCATGCAAAGCCTGAAGGCACAGGTTCAATTCCCCAATGCCCATGGAAAGCCAGGGGCACAAAGTGGCACATGCATCTGGAATTTGTTTGAAGTGGCAGGAGGCCCTGGCACACTCATACTCACTCTTTGTGTCTCCCTCTTTCTCTGTCTCTCCCCACCTCTCTCTCTTTTTGAAATAAATAAAAATATTTTTAAAAATTAACAGACAATCCTGTATTGAAATAACTTCACATACTAAAAATACTAAAAAATGACCCATAAACTTCCTCTAAATCATACTTTGACTTTTATAGCATGTACCGAGCAATACTATAGAAAATAACTATTTCCTGGGCAAGCATTCTTCTATTACATAGTAGACAAGCATATGGCATGATGATGATAAAAGAAAATTCCCAGAATGCTTATCACACTGACCCAGCTGCATCATAAATACATTATGTATGAGTTATGGGGAACAGTTAAAAACAGTCGCTATGCAGCTGTAGAATGGGTAAAGAATCTCTCCTTTGTGGGCAAGAATAGCACCTCCTGATTGTCAATGAAAAACTAAGCTGGAGTGAATTTGGAAGTCTGACCCAGCAGTGCCTGGAGATTCCTTACTGCCAAAATATAATCACATGAGAACAAAAGAATCAGTTTCTGTCTTACACTCACTTATCTGTCTTCCCTTCCTAAAACACCCTGTGACATAGGGATTCCTAAAAACGTATTCTATCTCATACTCATTTTTCTTCTTTCCCCAAAATACCCAGTGACATAGGGATCCTGGACATAAATAAGCAGGTGTTTGTCCCATACATGCCTGCACACTGGGTATGAGTCAAAACCTAATGCTAGCTAGGATATTTCAAGAGATTTATCTTGAGGTAGTATAAACAATAGAAATATGTTTCTTTGCCCTAGAATGAAAACCTGAATTTGACCACTTGGTGTCCGAATAAGCAATTGGCATGCTCAGACCTGTTACTTATCACCACAGGTCCTTCCTTGTCTGAAAAAATGGAAAGAATGACAGTTGAATTGAGCAAAATGAAAGTTTTGTACTTTGCACATTGTTCAACCTACATGTCTCTGGTAGGACTGAGTCCAGCATGATATAGTTCAAGTATGTCTGCCAGTCACACAGCAGATCACTAACTCAGAGAAGCTTAAGAAAACAAGGAAATGAATTAGTTCATGTAACTGGGAAATCTTGGAATAATGTTATCTTCAGGAATGGCAGGTCCCTGGAGCTCAACTACACTTTAGATATCTCTCTACCTTTCTTTCTTCCATCACCCCTGACTCCTCTGCTTCTTCTGTGCCTGATGATTATCATGCATTGTGAAGATGACCAATGAAAGAAATTCCTCATTAGAATCTAAAGGGATGTCTGTCTCCCAAAGGCTGTGGTTTTCGAGTTACATTCTCCACTAATCATTGTTACCAGAAGTGTCCAGCATCTTGCCTTGCCTAGCCCAACCAGGATCACTAACTCACCCTGAAGAAGGCAATAGGTATGAAGGCCACTATACCCAGCAACCCAGATTGAATTACAGTGTAAAGAGGATACCAAAATCATAATAGGATGCTAGGCAAATAGAAAAAAGGTTCCCATGTCAGCAAAAACACCACAACCCAGGTCCCAGCTCATTAACATGGGATAACAGTAAAGAGTTTCCTACACAGTATTCAAAGGACATGATACATGAGATAAAATTTCCTATTGTGCTCAAAGATAACCAAATATTTCCAGTGTTCTAGAGACTTTCCTGATTTTTATCACTCAAAGTCACATGCCTTAGAAAAGTCCTCACTCTCAGAAAAAGTCATGCAAATTAGCTAAATAATCTAGTTTTAATGCAAAAGACCTACATTTCAGAAGCCCCCTCAGTTTCAAGCAAATCAGTACAGCTGGGCATCCTGCCCAAAACTGGCACGTAGCAATGTAAATCTTAATGACAGTTGAGGACTTAGTTGTTTTCTTGACTACTGCACTCATAAAAGCATGTATGATTGCAGGTATCTGATTCTGCACAATTCCATGCAGGAAATGGATAGAGCATGGCTCACTCAGAGCTTCAGGGTCTGCCTTTATATTTCCTCTTCCGCCCCCAGGACCGTTTCCCTTTCTTTTCTCCTTTATTCTCTTTTTCTCTTTCCTTCCTCTCATTCCTTCTTTCCTTCCTTTCTTCAATTCTCCCCTTCCTTGATTTTTTTCCTTTCTCTTATATGTTCCTTTTGACTATATTATCTTTCAAATAATATATGATTTAGGTTTTGTTTGAATTTTTCAAAGTAGCCATTACATGTTTCTTAACAAAAACAAGTCAGACCTCAATAAACATACTTATTTCAAATAATCTATAGCATAAATGGAAACTTAATTTTTTGGTTTTGAATTTGTTGATTCAAATAAGGCTTATGTGTATAGTTATTGTGCATTTGCTGAGACAGTGAGATAGATGCTGAGTACGAAGATTAGGAAAGAAAAAGGGGTAAGATGGTATTGGTGGAGAAACAAAGAAATGGAAAGTGGAAGGGTTTGAGATTAGAATTTTTAAGGAGCATGTTGGTTTAAGTGTTGACATGGAAATCATCTATTAATAAAGCAAAATAAGCAATTAAAATGGGAAATGTTTTCTTTGATCATAAACTATGCTGAAGCCAGGCCTATGTTTAAATATCTTCAATTTCAAAATTAGAAAAAGGAGAAGGGCAAAAAAATAAAACCTCTAAATCATACTCTTAAGAATGATGTTAATTTTGTTGTCTTAATTAATGCATAAAGTTCAAACAAAAACCCCTCATAATCCTAATGCTCACTTAAGACATGGTTTCCAACAAGCTGGGGTCACATGCAAACCAGCATCCCCAGCCTTTTCACAATTTTTGGTCATTACATAGCACCACTGACACCATTCAGTCACAATGTGAATGAGACAACCTAAGCTGAAGCAACCAGGGCTGCCACTGGGGCTCACTCACATCATGGCCAGTGGCCCGGGTTGATCCTCAGACACCTGAAGTTTATTCATTATTTTAGGAAGAAATATACTGTCACCTACACTAAGTGAAGTATGCTTGGGTGGCATTGAGGAAGCTCTGAGAACCATATCACCTGGTTTCCATCTTGGTTCTGTTTTCTGAAATACTTTAAAAGTTTGGACAAGTGACTTACATTTTCTGCTGATATAGCGGGTGAGGATTTATTAAGTTAATTTCCAAAAGGATCAATGAACTGTGTTAGCACACAGCTAATCTAGACCATGCTTTTCTTATTAGTCCCATTGGTTGAGAGAAGTAAGTTTCTCTAGTTCTTCATGGAAGGCAACTACATAGTGAATGTATAGCCAGAAATACTTTCTGCAATATATGACTTCAAGTTGTTATATGGCCTTGGTAGAAATCATATGAAAAAAACAAAGTAAGTTAGAGCCAGGGGGCATCTCTCCACAAGAGGAGGCATGTCTTCTTTAGAAAAGGACAAAGGAGACTTGTGAATCAATCGGAAGAATGAGAAGGGAAAATAAGTCTGAATTTCTCTTTTAATTTTCTAAAAATTTATTTGCAGACAGAGAGAAGAAGAATAACAGAGAGAATGAGAAAGAGGGAATGGACATGCCAGGCATCTTGGCACTACAAACAAATGCCAGATGTATGTGCCACCTTCTGCATTTGGCTTCACATGGGTATTGAGGAATTGAACCTGAGCTGTCGGTCTTTGCAAGCAAGTGCCTTTAGCCACTGAGCAATTTATGGGATCAGTAAAAGATAGAAAAGGGCTTAGGGAGAGTTTATCTTCCCCTTAAGAGACCTGCATTGTCTGAGATTATCCATGCTCTTTGTTTCTTTAACATTCTTTGCATTGCTGTTACACAGGAAAGCTATTATATTGTGTGTTTACATTTTCTGTCAAGTTGATAAGATTATGGCTGGTATTGATAGAATCATTTTTGTTTCTTCTCAAACATATATTATTTCTAATAGCTCTTCTTAAATTTGCTCACTTTGGACTGAGGACGCATCCCAATGGCAAGAGTTCTTACCTTCCAATCCTGAAAATAAATCCATGCATTATTTAAATATAAAATTGTATTAAATGTCCATACTGATAATTTTGCCTTCTTCAATCTAATCTCTATAACCAGTTATATATATATATATAACCAGTTATTTTTTTACTTCTACCTTATCAGCTATAAATATTTTACCATTATTTAGAAATACAAAAATAGTATTTCATTTTTAGTTTACATAGTTAGGGTGATAGTTTAGCCCACTTTCTCAAATTATAACAAAAGACATAAAATTAAGAATTTATAAAAGAAAGAAATTTATTTAGATTTACAGTTCTACAGGGCAGTCCAAAATGGCAGCACCATCTGGTAAGCACTTCATCGTGCTTCCTAATATGGCAAGTGAGCTAGTATGGGAGTGAGACCAGGGATGAACTCACTTTGTAAAGAGAGGAAGTAAATAATTCAATCCTACAAGAAGGGCCCTAAACCCTCCTCCTGATATAACCACCACTGAATCTGCCACAGTAGATACCCAAGATTAGGGGAGCTTCTATGGACAAAAACTATATTTAAACTGTAGGAGATGACTTGGAGAATGAAGCAAGTAAAAGCTCAACAAATGCTAAAACTCTGCTGCAGAAATTTATTTATACTGTGATGATGTCCAGGACAAAAAAAGATGGGGGTGGGGTGAAGAAGCGTCAAAGAGCAGTATTTTAGTTGAATGAGTGAATAAGCATAATAGAGTACAAGTGACAAAACTTGGTTAAAAGGCTTCAAATGTGACACATGTCAGGAAATCATTAACCCTATCAACTAGAATTCAGTTAGGAAAATAAGCATTGCTCGAGGTAGGGATTTAAGACAAGGAATCAAAGCCTTTGAAACCCAGTGAAAGACCAGAATCTATACATGGATGAGATGGTATTGAACTGTACAACATACAAGTGAGTCTGTATAAAACTGGGAAAGACTAAGATATGCAACCCAGTTACTATTTATAAGCTGTCAGTTTCCGGTTTAGTTGTTTGTGGAAGATGCCATCATTATGAGAAGTTAGCTTAGCTTTTGTTGCTGTTTGCTTTTGTTTCTATAATTTCCTCAAGGTCTGTAATTGTTTCTAAATAAAAAGTTGTTAAATGGCCTTTGGAAAAGCTGCTGAAGAAAAGTCATGTTGTTTTGCTACAAATGCAAAAGCATAGAATTACTGAACACCTGCACTTAACTGATGATTTAAGAATCCTATGCTGAAGCCATACAAACATCATATCAGTTGACTACCTGAGGACTGTGCTTTAAATTCTAAGGATTCCAGGAAATATAGTCCCAGGTTAACAGTGCCAGTCAAGTAGAGAGGAAGGAAGGTAGAGAAAGAGAAAGAGAAGAAAGAAGAGGATGAAGATGAATAAGAAGGATTAGGGGGAACAAGGAGGAGGAGAAGAATAAATTGGGGGGAAGGAAAGAGGGGAAGGAAGGAGAGAGAGAGAAAACACAAGGGATGATACACAGTTGAAACATGACCCCTAACTTACTGATACTTAACAGATTCTGAAGATTTATTATCTAAGCTTTGAAAAGAGATCACAAGAAAATTAATCAAACTTTTTAGTTTATAAATTAAAGAAGCATAAATAATCCAATTCCCAGAATGGCTCTTTAGTCTAATATTCTAGTTATGTTTATCCAGAAGAATTTACAATAAAATAGTTTAAAGAACTATCCTCAATTTATAAAACAATTCCACATGTAGTTTCTCATTGGCCCTCTAGACAACACAGAGAAATAAATATTCATTAAAACCCTTCATATATGTGTGGCACTTTTACTTCTATTAACTCATTTCCCTGAAGACCCCCCCCACACACACACAGACACACACACAAACAAATCTATGCTCCTCAGCTCTCTAAACCCAACATGCTGTCATTCCATGTGATTTCACACACAGTTTACTCAGCTGAAAACCTTCCCTTGATAGAAATTTCTCCTGGAAGTATTTGTACCTCTTCACAATTCATTCCATCAAAGCCTTTCTTCTTCTTTTCCTATAAAAAGACTGATGCTATAAATAGGTAGTCCCATTGCACAGTAGTTAGGCTGGTTTACCCTCTCAGGAGGCCATATGTTGACCAGTAGGCCAGAAGAGAAGGACAAAGAGCTACTCCTTAATTGCCTGTCTTTTCTCTAAGAAATGCATCAGTGAAATTTAACACCCCCATGCTATGGTAGGATAAGAAAAATCCAATAGAGGATACACAGAGAGTTAATAAAGAGGCTCAGTCAGACCATGCTCTGAGGTTTGTTTGCTAGTCCTGCTGCTGCAGTTAATCCCATAGTTCCTTCCTACAATTTACCTTTTCTGGTTTGCTCTTATTCAACCCTCCCCTTTTCCTCTATAGGCCCTTAGTGTTCTAATGGATGGAGAATCTTAGTAAACAAGACATTGTATCTTTCAGGGAGCTTGCAGACCCATGAAGCAGATGAATGTTGGGTTATCTTGGAAATACATAAGTGCATTTTATAACTACTTCAATGATGAAGCAACATTTATGAAAGCTAGAGGTAATTTTGGTTTTTTTTTCAAGGAAGGGTCTAACTTTAGCCCAGGCTGGCCTGGAACTCACTCTGTAGCCTGAAGTGTAAGGGTCGAGAGTGATCAAGACCATGCAAACCACTCTGAGGCAAAGATGAAAGCTTTCAGGAAAAGCATGAGCTTCCAGGGCTGACTCACAAGACAAGAGCACAGCCATCCTGAGTTTTCACATAGTCAGCTTTATAGGGCTTTTTATTGGGGGAAGGTGAAGAAAGAAAAAGAACTCATTTATTAAGTTGAATAGAACAGATCTTTTAGGGGAGATCATTACATTAACCATTTAAAATAGCTAGAATGTGACACCAGAACAGTGACCATGTGACTTATGAGATAAGGGAGCAGGAAACCATGACCTGGGGCATTGTTAGGCAAGAAGGCGGTAAGGACTGGATGGTTTCTTGAGGAATGTAGATAATCCACTTTTCTATTCCTCTTTCACCATTCTTCTGACCACGGTGATTCCATTTGGGGGGCCCTGTCCTGACCGAACATTCCAGCCTTTTGTTAATGATAATGGACAGTGATCTGTCTTCTGTAATGTCTTCATGCTGACTGTAGGGGTAATGAGTTCTTATGGAAGAAACTGGATAATATGGCTGATGGGTCGGTCTCACTTCAGGACAGGTGATGAGGAGACAGTTTCATGGTGGCTAGAGGTGGCAGAGTGGTGAGATTAAGAGTGAGCACCCTCTGACAGTGCCAGTGTAGCATGCTGTTATGACTTGGTCCTGAGCAAAACAGAGACTTCTCTCATACCTTTCCTCTAGTGAGCTGGCTTCAGGGCAATTGCTGGCAACATCTGTTATAGAGAAGGTGAGGGAGATGGGCTCCACGCATCCCATGAGAGGACAGAAGGAAGAATTAAGGAGCTTTTTATTCTTGTCAACAGCTATAGCATCAAAATGCCAGGCACAAGGGGTGGGGGGAATGAGCACTCAGAGGAGAGGGATAGAGGGTTTGGGGCAAGAGAGAGAAGGCAGAGAGACATCAGTATATTCAGGAGGAATATTTTGGGATGGGGGAAGAGTAGGAACACAAGAGAGTTTAAGAGGGCCTATTGGGGTGTAGGTGTACTTATCCCTGGTTGAGGTAGGGTAGGAAGGAGGTAACATGATTCTCTGAGCTGTGATAGGTGGATACAATTAGGGATGCCCTGAAGCTTTGTGGCCATAGGAATGGTTAGGATCACCAGATGAGGTCTGGTCCAGAGTGACTTGAGTTCCTATGGGCAAGACTGTTTAAGGTAGACTTGATCTCTAGAGTTAAGTGAGAGAGTTGTGGCTCCCTCTGGTGGTGGGGGCAGAAGGCAGTTAGCATGTTCCCAGAGGTTTCAGACAAAAGCAAAAGTTGGTAAGTACCTGTGGAGAGAAATTTCTGGTAGCGGGGGAGGATTGTTTAACAGGAAGGAGCATCCATACATAAGTCAAAAAGGGCTAAGGAAGGAGGATGCCCGAGGAGTAGCTATGATTCTAGCTAAGGCAAGTGGGAGGAGCTGGCGCCAGGATAGGTGAAGTTCAGAAGTGAGTTTAGACAGGTAAGTTTTGAGAATAGAATTTGTTCTTTAAGCCTGTGGGGGGAGAGGACAATGAGTGGGATAGGCTATCAATACCGACACAGAGATCTGCCCAAAAATGAATTACTGTGCCTCTTGGACTAGGAGAGCAGCTGCAGCAAGAGCACATAGGCACCATTGCCAACACTGGACAGAGTGTTTTACTTGTTTAGAAAGATAAGCTACAGTGACAAAGGATGAAGCATTCATTTGGCCCAGAACTCCCAGTGCCATACCCCCTTTTTCTGTGGAATAAAGAAGAAAAGGCTGCTGAAGATCTGGAAGTGCAAGGGCTAGAGTTTCCAAGAGCAGGCAGGAGAAGGCAGTATCTGTCTCTGACTTAGGGTCTAGGGGTTCATGAGGGCCTTTATCAGGAGGGCAAAGTTTGGAATCCACATTCTAAGGAATCCAACAAAGCCAAGAAAAGAGAGGATTTCTTCCTTAGAGGTAGGTTGGGAGAGGATAGTGAAGATGTTATTTGTGATCTAGGGTGAGTTGTGAGGTGGGGGTAAGGAGAAACCCCAGGTACCTCACTTGGGTTAAAGAAAGTTGAGCTTTTCGGTGGGGGGGAACTAGATATCCCTTAGATCTCTTAGATCCGAGACAGTTAAGAAGTTTGTTGGCATATAGTTTAGATAGAGAAAGAGAGGGTGAATAGAGCAAAAGTTCATCTACATATTTTAAAAGTGTGCTGGGCAACAGATCCAGGGACAGAAGGTTAGTGGAGAGAGCTTGACCAAATAGGTGGGGGCTATCTCTAAAACCCTGGGGAAGAACAGGCCAGATGAGTTGAGAGGCAGGATGAGTATCGGGGTCCTCCCAGGTGAAGGTGAAAAGATTGTAGGAATTGGGGTGCAAGGGGATGGAGAAGAAGACACCTTTGGGGTCAAGAACTGATAAATGAGTACTAAAGGACGGGATGTGAGAGAGAAGAGTATAGGGGTTGGGGACTACTGGATGAATGATCATAACAGTAGCATTGACTATAAGCGCAAGTCTTGGACTAATCTGTAGGTCCCATCAGGTCTGATAACAGGCAAGACTGGAGTATTGCAAGGGGAATGAATGAGGTGAAGGAGGCCGGCTTATAGCAAGTGAGAAATGGTAGGTTTAAATTGTTTGTTTAAGTGAGATTGGGAATTGAGGATGGCAGGGAAAAGACACTGGGTCTTTGAGTATGATGAGTACAGGCATGTGGTAAGAGACTAGTACTGGCAAGGAAGTGTCCCACACCCTGATCAACCCCAGAGACAGAGAGGGGAAAACTTGGATCCTTTGTAAGGGAGGGGGCTGGTGCAAGGAGGAAGACAGAGTGTGAGCAGTAAATCAGAGAGATAGAAACTTTTTGTATAAGATCACAACCAAGGAGAGGAACAGGACAAGAGGATATTATGAGAAATGAATAGGAGAGGGGAGTGTCCCAGACTACACAGGGTGGGGGGGGTGATGTGTGGGGAGTGGGATAGGCTATCAATATCGACACAGAGATCTGCAAGGGAAAAATCTTAACAGAGTAGGATGGCATGACCGACCGACTGACCTTTCTAACAAATGAGACAGGCCTTCCTGCCAGCTGGACTGTGACCCTGGGCTCCTCCATTGTTTTATGGACAGTGTTGGTGGGGGCCAAGGTTCCACAGCACTTTCAATCTTTGGCCTCCACCCAGAAGATCAGCAATTAGCTCTTATGCGCGATGAGGGGAAAAGGGCTAGCCTACCTTGTCCAGGAAAAGAAGGACAGTCGACCTTCCAGTATTCAGCAAGTGTGCAGTAGGGGCAGGGTCCTGGTGGCAGGCCCAGGTTGCAGCAGGCTTTTGCCCAGTGACTGGTATGGCCACACTTGAAGCAGAGATCTGGTGGGGAGTGTAGCGTCCCCACCATATTCTTTGGAGGAGGTCTTAGGGCTGCAGCAGGGAACTGGAACTGCTGTCTGTTTCTGGACACCCTTTTAGTACATTTATGGTCCTTTCTGTTATTAAAAACTTTAAATGCCAGATCAAGCAGATCTCCCTTGGGGTTTGAGGGCCCTTTTTTAGGCATTTAAGTCTTTTCCTGATGTTAGGGGCAGATTGGGATAGAAAATGGGTATTGAGAACTATCATGCCCTGTTGGGAAGAGGGGTTAAGGTGAGTGTATTGGCTGAGTGCCTCAGTTAGGTGTCCCATAAACTCAGCTAAGTGAGCCTCATCAGCATGGGCCTGAGCAACCACCCAGACATGTTCTCATTCATCAGGAGTAAGAGTGGAGGAAAGAACTACAAAGAGATGATGTCAGGCTAGGTCATACGTATGGGTGAGGTAGCGAAATTTTTTAGCATAGTGTGTTGGATCAGTAGAGAAAGACCCTAGACGTTTCTTAATCTGGGATAAATCAGACATGGAAAAATGAACATAAAGGCAAACAATCCCCTCAGCGCCTGTGACCTCGTGTAAAGGGCACATTCTGTCCCCGTGAGAATGAATAAGTTGGGCAGGAGGGGAAAGAGGAGGAGAGGAGATGGGAGGTAGTGTGGTGGTGGAGGCATGGAGGCAGAACAGGAGACAGATGAAACTGCTGGGGCCAGGTCATCTATGGCATCTGGGTTAAAAGCAGAGGGTGAGAACTAGTATGGGGGAGCGGTTGAGTTAGAGAGCATTTCTGAGGCCCTGGCTAGAAGGACCTGGTGAGAAGAGCAAGTAGAGCAGAGTGAAGGCCTAGCACGCAGAGTGAAAAGTGCCTGAACATAGGGTATTTCAGACCACCTACCTGTAAATTGGCAGAAGTTTTCTAAGTCAGTAAGAATTTGGAAATCACAAGTACCATTTTCAGGCCACTTGGATCCATTGTCCAGCTAATAATGTGACCAGGCAGAGTTGCACAGAAAGATCAGACAATGAGTTTTGATATCATCCAAGAGTTGTAGATGCTTTAAGTTCTTAAAGAGATAGGCCAGGAGGTAGTAGAAATTGGTTTAGAGGTTTTATTCCCCATGGAAGCATGAGAGTACAGTAAAAAGACACAGAGTAAGAGGAAAAGAAGGGTTGGAGAAAGAAACTAGGTCTACACAGAACACCAATATGACCCCCTGACCCATTAGGGTAAATGGGGCCTGCACCTCCCACATGGGTAGAGGCCATACAGGTCACAACTACTGGCTGTTTAGCCTGTTAGTGGGCAAGACAGGCAACTGTGCTCCCGATGGATTAGGCAGCTGGCAGTGAAAGATGAGACCTCAAGAGATGGAAGGAGAGGTGGGAGGGGGAGAGTGCTCCAAGATGGTGCAATCAAGCCAAAAGGCACTCCTTAGGGTGCAGTAGACCGGAAAGTGAGAGACTTGAGGAGCCAAGAGTGCATCTTCTCAAGACCTGGGGTTGGGTTCCAAAAGTGAGTGAGTGGCGTAGCCTGCTGTGCCAGCACAGCTTCCATGAAGGATTAAACCTGAAAGCAGGACAACCTGAGAGGGACACTTACCAAGAAGGAGGGAGGAGATGAAGAAGGGAAGAAGAGCGAGGCTGAATTGTGGTGGGTGTGAACACTGGTATCAGGCAGAGATGGGCCGAAGCCCTCAGAGGGTCAGTGGTGGCTCAGTGGCCTGGTCAGGGGAAAGGAGGTTTGGCTGCCCAAGAGGGCAACTGGAAGCTTCCTATCCAAGTCAGGGCAGCAGATGTAAGGTTTGGGAGTGACCAAGACCAAGCAAACCACTCTGAGATGAAAAGATGAAAGCTTTTATTGGGGAAAAGCATGAGCTGCCAGGGCTGACTCACAAGAGAGGAGCACAGTCAACCTGAGTTTTCAACCTGAATAGTATGCTTTATAGGGATTTTTCAGTTGGGGGAAGGTGAGGAAGGAAAAATAACTCGTTTGTTAAGTTGAATACAAAAGTTCCTTTAGGGGAGATCATTACATTAATTGTTTAAAATAGGTAGGGTGTGACACCAGGAGAGTGGCCATGCGACTTATGAGATAAGGGGGCAGGAAACCATGACCTGGGGCATTGTTAGTCAAGGAGGGGATAATGACTGGGCAGTTTCTTGAGAAATGTGGATAATCCATTTTCCTATGCCTCTGTCACCATTCTGCTGACCACAGTAACTCCATTTTCAGAGCCTGTCTGAACCTAACACCAAGCTGGCCTCAAACGTGCAGCGATCCTCCTACTTTTGCCTTCTGAATGCTAGGATTAAAGGCATGAGCCACCATGCCCAGCTTGTAAGAGGAAATTTTCTGAAGGAGAACTATAGGATGTTATAAGAGAAGACAGCAAGGACAAATGAGGATAAATCAAAGGAAGCTCAGAGAGGAGGAGCGTGGGAGCTGAGTATGAGGATCTAACACAGTAAAGGAAGTAGGGAAGAAGCAAGAGGAGACTCTAGTCTCTCTCCACTGTATCATCTTCAGATCAGTGGTTACCCTGAGGGAATGAGCTTCTGCCTGAACTTATTTCCTTCTCATATACCTTGAATTAACAATGTATTCCTCAAGACAACTGGATTTGGGGAGTAATGGAAAGGCTAAATAGAAAACCATAGCTGAGAATCTTGGGGTACAGAAATGATGAGGGTCAAGTGCTTCATGGAAAGATCAGGGAGGATTCTGGCCATCATGGGTTACATCTTAATACTTCCACCTGTGAGCTTTGTGACCTTGAAAACAAACATTACTACTATCTTTTCAAAGTTGTTTTAAAGGATTTAATGAGAAAAAAGTAAGCTGGCTTCATGAATGTTAGTTCTCTTTTCTTTCTTTTTCCAGCTTTGCTTATAGATTGAATGCCGTACCCTTAAAATTCATGTGCCTATCCAAGCTTACTGAGACAAGGATTAATAAGAAAATTGCTCTTACCAAAGAGAGGATGCAAATATTAACTGAAATGGCATTTAAAAATTAAATTTATGAAAGGCAATAGGAGTGAATGGAATAATTAAGTATAAATTAGATCTGGGACTTGAACATTGTCAAAGGGGAAGCTGATCATGACTCATTTGGCATGTGTGGCTATTCCCAGGATAAGGATGGCTCTACGTGCGTCAAGCCTCTGTGGATGCTTTTCTATGTTGTTAATCAAATGGTTTCTTGTTGTCTTTCATCCTGTCTGTTCCATGAAAATGGAAACACAATTTGAGCTCTGTCAGAAAACAATAATGGAAAATGTAGGGACTTGTGTACCAAAGGGACAGTGACAAAGGAAGGGGAATGTGCTTCTTAAAAGAAAATGAGAACATAAGCACCCTGGCACAAGAACTGGCAAGAACTAGGGACAAGAACTGTAGACAAAATCAGAAGTGGAAGTGTTACCATCCCATTTATGGTATTTTCTCAGTTTTGGATGCTGAAAAAGATCACTGTCCTATTCCAATAGTAACATTGTAGCAAAATGTCATGAACTGAATAATTTATAGACCACATAAACTTATTTCTTATAGTTCTGGACACTGGAAACTTCAAAGTCTATGGAAAAGCTGGGTCAATAACTGCTAACAACCCATAATTTGCTTCAAAGATTTCATCTTGTCACTGCATCCTAGATCCTCACATAGCTGGAGGATAAAAAGGACCTTATAATGTTTTTATAAAGTCATTAATCTCATTCATGTGGGTTCCATCGTCATGACCTAGTCATTCCCAGAAGGTCTTCACCACAGCAAAATGAAAATTAGTATGTCCCTAGTGAGGATATTTAAGAGACTGTAACAGGGATGCTAGAGCCGGTGCTGCCTGGCACTACAAAGGCCAATAAGCAGAGAGAAGAATCGAACTTTTACATTGTTTTTTATTCAGAGTGTGAGTAATCTGAGAAGATATCAGGTGAACACCACAAAAACTATCCTACAGCTCATCTCAAGCTGACGGCTTCATAGGGAGTGGGGTAGAATTAGGGTGGGAACAAAGGTAGTCATTTCAGAGCTCAGTCTTGCTCATCTGGTCAGATGGTATGTATATAGCTGAGACTTGTGCTCTCTGTGCCTCTCTCATTAAAATATCTTTCACTCTTTCCTCATTCTCTGCATGCCTGGGTTCAGGCACTTCTTGAAATGCTGGATCTGGTTATTCTCTGCCAGGATAACTTGTGCTCCACAGGGGAATCTATGCTAAAATAGGGATGGGGCTAACTCAAAACAAACAAACCGTTCACAGTGTGTGGGTCCTAAGATATTAATAATATGTATGTGCAGATTCCTTTCTGTAAAATGGAGTATGAATTTGTCTTTATAATACAGAATATAAAGCACCACTATCATCTCTTCATCCCAGACCAATCCCCTGGGGGTTCCTTGGCTGAAAGTATTCATTAGTGGCAAAAACCTTGATTTTTGTTCCCAGATCCAGTATTCTTTCTAAGAACATATCTAGATAAGTTATATACCTTTTAATCTGGTCAAAGTTTTCTCTACACCCTATCTCATTCCTTGTCTCATACTCAGTTTTTCTACCACAAAGTCACTCTGTGAATTCTTCCATCACAGAAAATAACATCAAAAGGAATATAAAAATAAAAAAGTAAAGAAGTATGCAAACGGGGCTATGCTGATAAAGCTCCATCCCATGGTATAATTGCTTTCATTCTTAGCAAGGGTCACTAGTATTATCCACCCCTTTTTTTTTTTGAAGCTGTCAGAACTTCAACTCATGGGTTGGAGAGATGGCTCCATGCTTAAAGACACTTGTTTGCAAAGCCTTACTGCTCATATTTAACACCCACATGAATCCAGGTGCAAAAAGTGGTGTATGCATCTGAAGTTCACTTGCAGTGGCAAGAGGCTCTGGTGCATCTATTCTCTCTCTCTCTCTCTCTCTCTCTCTCTCTCTCTCTCTCTCAAACTCTACTTACAAATAAATAAGTAAACAAATAAAATAAAAAGGACTGCAACTCAGAAATATAATGGCCCTACTCCAGTGACATGTATGCTAAAGGTCTTGACCTAAACCCTTGCATCTGCCTCCATCTCCCCTAGCAGACAGAGTACTGAGCTTCAGAAGCAAAAGGCTCTTGGTTCCAATTCTTCCAGCAGTTTCCTCCACTGCCAATGGAAGAGGCTTCCTTCATTGTCACCACTTCATGACCTTAAGTGGCTGGTAAGCAACTGGTCTTGGAAGACCTATCAGAGGGCCCTGGCTTCCTGAAATGAAAGCTGATCATTCAATTTGAACATGACACTATCAGATTTTTGGCCCTTTGTACTGCTTCCCAAATATGACACAGGGACTTAATCAACAGATACAGACAATTTTATTTTTGCTTGGGATGTCTGCAGAGGCCACTATGCCATTGTACTTCCTGGCCTTGCATGTTCTCATCTGCTACCACTTGAAGCCTGGAGTACATTTTTGAAAGCAAATCAGGAAATTTCTTATCAATCCAAAGCCAAAGAATTATGAGTGCTTCTTGCTGCCAAAAGGAAGGGACTTCAAGCACAAACTTCATATCTGTGCACACCAAGGTGAACTCATGCAGCTGTTGGAAAGTCTTTGCAAGCACTGTAAGTAAACAGTTCTTGCTCTCATCCATGGGTGTTTTTCTTCTTAGAGATGAGTTTGTTGAGACGGGTCTATTAGCTGCTATTGGTGCTCCGTGAGCTTCTCTGATAATGGGGAATGTTTGCCAACTGAGATTTAGTAGATGGACCATCTCTGGGAGATACTTCTGCTGAAATGAAAAGGGAAAGTGAAAGCCATCAGGCACTGCTTTGCTTGGGTTAGTTTTGGAAAGCCCTAAGCACCTGTCCCTAGCTAAGGGTCTAAGCTCAAGAGGACAATGACACAGACAGCATGAGAGCAAACAGAATGGCTCTGTCATCCCCCTGAAAAACAGAATTATCCCTGAATCCAAGCCTGTATGACTCAAGTTTAAGATGTTGGCTTTATTTTGATATACTGTAAGATTTTAGTGGAGGTCATATTATAGCCAATATTGCTCTTTGTAGTGGTATAAATCCTGTACTCCGTTTACGTTACATTAAGCATGTTGATTTATTTACAGACTATTTTGTGATTAAGCAAATGTGCACACCATTCCATAGTCTCAGGGATAATTCAACATAGGAACAGAAGGATTTAAAAACTTTGTTGATAAAATCATGGAATCTTATTGCATGATTTCATAAATGAAGCACTGTGATAGCAAGTGTTTCTTTTATAAGTATTTTAAATCCACTAGTGGCTAATGACTGGGAGGGAGGTCACTGTGGGGGCACAACAAAGTTCAAGGAAATATTTCTGTTTCCCATCAGCCTTTGTTCCATCAGAGCCCCTATTTACCAGAAATCTAATCTCCTTTCTTCAGAGTCCCCTATCATGAGTCCATGGATGCATGGGACATGTGTCCTAACCCTCTGTCCATTATCAGACTGGGCATCTCTCAATGTGCCTCATTTAAGTAATAAGACCCTTGCCTATATTATGTGACCATGGATTCTTCAAATGAACCCAAATTAACAAGAATAGTTGATGTTAAGTCTAGTTGATAATGTCTTCCCTCTGCCTTTGAGTAATTTTGGCTCACATGACAGCATCCTCTGTTGATGAGACCAATCTCATTGTGAGTGTCAGTTATTATCAGCTGACACTTAAGGGGCTTTCAAGGTCAGAGGCTTCAGATGGTAAGGGCTCTTAGTTGTTAGGAAATCCTAACAGTCCAGGTCCCACACAGCTCTTCAATAAGCAAATCCTCTTGACTTTGAGCCTGTGGTGATCTGTACCCTGTCACTTTTACCTGAACTAGACACCAGAGCTTGACATCCTAACAGTGGTATTAACCCTAATGTGAGTTCTTCTAGGATAAAAATGTGTGGTGGTAATACAACAGAATCAAGCGTTTATTTCCATGGGCAATTGCAAAGGAAGTTAGAAGGTGATTGTAGGACATGTATCATAAAACAGAGGGATACAAGTTTAGAATACAGAAGGAAATTACTCAAGTATTGGGAGATATTTACTGAGGATTTGCAATTTTCTGGCCCCTTACCTGGCTGTCACACATGCTCTGTAAAGTGGGAGGGCAGAGCCAGAGTGCCTGAGACACATACCAGACTGTCCTCTGTGTGATACTAGACTATTCACATAGCTCCTCTGTACCTCATTACACACCTAGAAATTAACAAGGCTAGGATCTAAACAGGTGGTTTTATTTATTTATTTATTTATTTGACATAGACAGGGTGGAGAGAATGGGCATGCCAGGGCCTCTAGCTGCTGTAAACAAACTCCAGATGCATTGCCACTTTGTGCATCTGGTTTTATGTGCGTACTGGGGAATCAAACCAAAACTGTTAGGCTTTGTGCTTAGCTATTTCTTCAGCCCCCAAATGTGTTCTCAGGTTTCACATTCTGTGTTCTTTTCACAACTAAACATTCTTTCCTTCTCCTGACAAGCTGTGAAGGTATCAGGGCCAGACCTGCCTTGCAGGGCAAGTGAGACAAATGGTCACCCTACCTCTATGCGTGGTACAGTACCTTGTTAACAAAAGCAGGTACCCATGCTCCTTTGTTAGTAAATTCGCATATGATTCAGGTGTGCACCAGAGTTCACCAGTTACCCTCCTCAGCCAGTTCTATATTCTTAGAAAAAGTGAAGGCATGCATGCAACATGACCCTCACCTGTAGATGATGATCAGTTCTCTTCATCACCACAGAGATTTATCATTTTCTCTTCATATGAATTTATGGAGCATCCTATGTGCAGAGTCACTACTATTCCAGGGTTATCTTGTTTATATTCTAGAACGTTCTTCATCTTTTGGCATATGTCACCTTCTAAGTCTTCTGATCTTTTTGTCGCCAAGCTTTTTGACTTCATCAGGCTTCGGTGAACAGCATCTCTGTATATTTCTCTCTCATCTGAGTTATCTGCTGCACATCAATGTAACTCAGTAAATTTTGTCAACAAATTAGCAGTGAGAGGTAATATCTATAATATGAGAAATTTACTGGTTATACATTTTTATAGTACTTAGTGTGCTGTATAAAATATATTCAAGTTACTGTCTCTACAGACTACCATGGCACACATTAAAAAAAAAAAAAGCATGGAAGATGCTAAAATGGATGCTTAAAATCTGGGAATTTCAGACACCCGGGAAAGAGGTCATGGAGGGTGTTGTGGAATGCAAATTTTTTAACATTAGAAATAATTTCCTATAGTGGACAATGTTAGGGCTTAAGGGAAATATAAGTGACTTAGAATTCTCTCTTCATTACTTTTTACCTTTAAGACTCTAAACATATCAGTTACCTTTTAACTTTGTAATAGACACAGACATAAGCAACTTAGCCCATGAGAGGTGCCTACAAAGACTTCAATTCCTCTTTAGCTCTGGTTCACTCAATCCACAGTATTTATTGAACATTTACCATAGGCCAATAATTCTTCTAAAGAGAATAATTAGCAAGAAACAAAGCTCCTGCCTTTATGGAGTTTCCACTCATGAGGAAATGGCAAATGATAAAATCATAAGTGACAATGACCTTCAGAGCCTGTGAAGAACAAAATGTAGCGACTAGCAGGTGCCAGAAAAGGACATCTACTAGTGAGAGTTCTCAGAGCACCCCGCCCCCCCCACTGAAGATAAGGCACTGAGCACAGACTTGAAGCATAATAAAAACATACTGGGCACTGGAGAAATGGCTTAGTGGGTAAGACCCTTGCCTGCAAAGCCAAAGGACCTTGGTTAAATTCCCCAGGACCCACATAAGCCAGATGCACAAGGGGGCACATGCGTCTAGAGTTTGTTTACAGTGGCTGGAGGTCCTGGAATGCCCATTCTCTCTGTCTCTCTCTCTCTGTCTCTCTCTCTCTCTCTCTCTCTCATAAATACATAAAAATGTTTTTTAAAAAAACATACCAGTGCAAAACCATGTAAGCTACAAGTTAACAATGTTACACTAAATAAGTCATCAGAACATGTTTTAGACCTGTTTCATGACCCATAAACTACAGGGCTGAGGTATGTCCATGGGGATTATTTTATCCCTGAAACCCTATGTTGGAAATTGCTTTCTCTTTCTGAACATGTGCTATGAACAATTTTGTGAAAAGAAGAAAAAACAAGTCACTGGACCAAGTTCTGCTGCAGTAGTATTTCTCTTCTTCATTACATTGTTGAGCTTTTAAAAAGTCTTTCTCATCAAATATAATTAGTGAATCTAAAGTGAATAAAGACTAATTAATGATTTTGGGGGGAAACTTTAATCATCACAATTTCAAAGGATTACACTGTTGGAGAAGACAAGAACCACAGCATGGGAGACTTTTAGGAATGGATTATGAGGCTTCACAGCAACTCCCTGTGTGGCTTCAACTCTGAAATTGTACATATGTTAGTGAAGCCAACTTTCACCATTGCCAGGGGTCAGCTGATCCAACACTTATTGCCAAGTCATGTGCATGCTTTAAAAAAGAAAACCTACAGTCTAGAATATTTCCTTTCTGAAAATGATACAACAGACCTCATTTGGGTCTGAGACAGCATCTGCCACAAGTGAAGGTTACAAGGCAGAGAACTTACATGAGAGCATTATTTGTCTTTCAATTAACCAAGCAATTGTGGCCAGAATATTCCTGGCTAAAGGGATCCAGAAGATTGTCTCATTGCTACATTTTGCCTTTGTCACCAGAGTGTAAATCTCATGGATCTACAACCTAGAGTGAAAATTGTGGATACATGGCAACATCAAATATACAGGTCAGTTTTCAGGTGCTGGTTTAAAAAAAATGGCTTAGTTTATAAAACTGCAATTACCCAAATTATGAGTTCCCAAGTTAAGAATTAAGGACTGAAAAGAGCGAGCAAAGAGAATGAGCAGGGGAAGCTAAAGAGCACTTCCATGATGTCGCATAGGGCTGTGCAGCACTGTCAACGTGACACTGGTGGGTGAGCTACTGTCCAAAGGAGAGGGAAGGGACTGGAACTGCTACTAATAATTTCTGTGGCAAATATTCCCAGCATTTTCTATACATCCACTGCTTTCCATTATTCTGGGGAATGAAGAAACGCTATTCCACTCTAGTTCACTCAAGTTAGGGTACAGGAAAGTTCACTGGCAGGTAAGTAACAGAACTACAACTTAACTTAGGACTACCAGACTTTGCAACCACTAACTTTCTGCTCTACCACTCTGCCTTAGACAAAGCAAGAGTATTTTTATTTTACCACATGAGAATACACATCTACATAAATAAAATGAGAGTTTTCTGCAAGTTTGTAAATGCTGAAGTGGCCTCCTGGGGAAGAGGATGATGAAGTATCTTTCTTGGAGGTCTATTAAAACCAGCCTGCTTTTCTTGTATAATCTGGTATGACTTCCATGTAGGTCCTTCCCCAAGGTGAAAAGACAGGCAAAGTGATTCCTATGGTTCCTTCCTCGCCTTTCCAATCAAAGGCCAAATATGTATCCATGCAAAGCAAAATGGTGGGGACATGCGGCATCCTGCAGCCTCACCCACCCTCCTCGCCCCATGCTGATAGCTTTGGCTGTAGCAGTGCTCAGATTGTCTGGAAGGATCAGTCTCTTGGACCACAATGATGCTGATCCTTCCCCCACAACCAGGGAGAGGGCCCAACTCTGTCCCAATCTGTGCCCAACCAAATGAACACCATCTCCAAGTATCTATTGTTAAATTTCTAATGTTTTAGAAATATAAATTGAGACAATCATTGGCATGAAAAATAGAACTATGTTAGAAAACAGGAATGTCTCTTAAAATTCTATTATGGGTATTAGGGTTGTAATTGTCTCTAAGTATCAGAAAACCCAATTCCTTTAGCAACTAAGAGCTTTATCTTATTCCCATAACAAGAAGCTCAGATGCAAGTGGTCCAAGGATGGTATATCTAGTAAGAGTATCATCATGGGCTGGAGAGATTGCTTAGTGGTTAAGGCACTTGCTTGCAAAGGCAAAGGACCTCGGTTCGATTCCCCAGTACCCACATAAGCCAAATGCACAAGGTGGCACATACAGTGGCTGGAGGCCCTGGCATGCCCATTCTCTCTCTCTCTCTCTCTCTCCCTTTTTCTTCTCCTTCTTTCTCCATCTCAAATAAATAAATAAAAATAAAATCTTTTGGGCTGGGTGTGGTGGCACACACCTTTAATCCCAGCACTTGAGAGGCAGAGCTAGGAGGATTGCCATGAGTTCAAGGCCACCCTGAGACTACATAGTGAATTCCAGGTTAGCCTGGGCCAGAGTGAGACACTACCTCAAAAAACCAAAAACAAAAAATCTTTAAAGGGCTGGAGAGATGGCTTAGCGGTTAAGCGCTTGCCTGTGAAGCCTAAGGACCCCAGTTCGAGGCTTGACTCCCCAGGACCCACGTTAGCCAGATGCACAAGGGGGCACACGCATCTGGAGTTCGTTTGCAGTGGCTGGAGGCCCTGGCACGCCCATTCTCTCTCTTTCTTTCTATCTGCCTCTTTGTCTGTCACTCTCAAATAAATAAATAAAAATGATTTAAAAATTTTAAAAAAAATCTTTAAAAAAAATAAAATAAAAAATAATATTATCAGAAAAACTACTTGTCTATTCTTGCATCACAAATGTTAGCATTTGGCTCAGTTCTTTGTAGTGACAATATAGCTGCTCAGCTCCAGTGCTTGTTCATATTTTACGCAAGAAAGCAAAGGCCTTGCTTTATCAAACCTTACCTTTTTAATTTGGTTTAGGAAACTCTCTTTTAAGACATGTTTGTGTAAATTACTGATCAATAAGTGTTTGTAACTTGGCCATCTCTAGTTATAAAGGAATATAGAACTCTGTATATTTTGCTTTCTATTATGATGTAGGAAGAAGAAGGGAGATGTGAAATGAATTGGGTTTTGAATGATGACTTGTCAAAATATACCTTATATTTCTATTTCTGAAATCTGAAAACTTGGAACTTGACACATAAATTAAACTGTGTTACATAAATATTTACTGATCATGTCTATTTTAATATTTAACAATTTTTGTGAACCTTAAAATACTTCACAGCAAGTAATAAAGTTGAATTGGACAGAATCTTATGACATCAGTGAGATAGAAATATATGATTTTGGGTTTCAGGTTAAGGTCTAAATTCCAGATGTATAACTTCCTAGATGGGGGGTGCCTCTGGGGTTCAATTTCTTCTCAACTTTTTAATTGATTACTTTCATAGAGGTACATAATGTATTTATCATAATCCCCTCCCATTTCCTCCCCCATCCTCTTTTGCCTGAACCCCGTCCTTCAAATTAGTCCCTCCTTGTATTTTGATGTCTCTTTTTATCTTTCTCCATCGTCCATGAGGACATGATGATGGGCCCAATATTTTGCAGGTCTTGCATAGAATATAATAGCCACTGTGAAGTCACGAATTCAATGACTACTTCACATGTCTGGAAGATAGTGTTCCAAAGCACTCCGCCCCTGCCTCTGCCTCGTACATTCTTTCTGCTCCCTCTTGGCAATGTTCTCTGAGCCTTAGAAGGTGTGACAGAAATATTTCAGTTAGAACTAGGCACTCGGCCTCTACTTACTCTCACACGTTGATGAGTTGTGAGTCTCCCAGTAGTCACCACAAAAAAAAAAAGAAAAAAAGAAAGCTTCCCTAAACAAAGGTAAGAATAGCACTAATCTATGGATATAAACATAAATATTTGGGGGCAATTTTAGGTGCACATATACTCACTTAGCTAAAGTAATAGCTTCTCCTATAGGTTCTATGACTTTCCCAATCACAGGCTTTTGGCTAAATTACAGTAATAAGCACAAATTATATCCCATAGAGTAGGTCTCAAATCCAGCCAGAGAGTAGTTGATTACCCCCAAACCAGTCTTACCATGATTGCACCAGTGGTCACATCATGCCTCACTGGTCAGTTGTGTAATATGCAGGATGGATCCATGGCTGGTTAAGACTGTTGGTGGCTGTTCTCTCCCAGCAGACTGGACAGCACTTCCCAGCACTATGACAGCAATCCAGCAGGGAGGAGGTTTCCAGCTCAGTTCCAGCTTTATTTCTTGGTGTCATGCAACCAAAGCATGTTTTATCTTCAGCAATAACATCTTAACATCTAGCTTTGGTGGACAACCAAGAGCATTGACAATAATCTTATGGGGAAAGGGGGATTAAGAGCCTCATGAGAAAATATCCCACCCATGGAACCAGGGGTTACTTGTAATAATCTATGGCTTCTGAGAGCAGCATTATTCGTTCTTATAGTGGAATTGTACCCAACTTTCTTTTAAAATTATATATTACTTAATTAGCTAACAAAGGAGTAGGTTTCCTTACGACTTTTTCATAATGTTTTTAGTTTTGGTAACATTCCCTCTACCCACTCTTTGCAATCCCTGACTCCATTTAAAGCTACCAATCCCCAGTATTCTGATTAGATGTTTTCTATCCCCTCCCCTTAAGCCCTCCCTCATCCCCCCTTATGACTCTTTTCTAACTTTCTGACCTCTGTTGGCTCTTGCTCCAACTTCCTACATTTTGATATGGAAATTGGGGTGGCAATAGCTGTAAAATCACTTTGTAAGTTACATAAATTTGTATGCCACATGATCAGATGGTAGTGAGAGGGAATCAGGTAGCTTTGTTAGACAGTCAGGGTAGCCTGAAAGTAAAAAGGCAGGAACATTCACAATCTACACTATCTATATCAAAGGGTGGTCTGACTTCTTTTTTTTTTTTTTTTGTGGTAGGGTCTCACTCTAGCCCAGCCTGAGCTGGAATTTACTCTGTAGTCTCAGGCTGGCCTCAAACTCATGGCAATCCTCTTACCTCTGCCTCCCGAGTGCTGGGATTAAAGGCGTGCGCCACCACACCCAGCTGGTCTGACTTCTTATCTTTTGCCTAATTCCCTAGACTTGTTTTTCCATACCTGAACCCCTCTCTGGGAGGGAGGCTTTTTTCTAGAATCTTGATATTGTGGTTGGCCAAGCTTAGACCCCAGAACTTGGCATCATGGCTAGCCTCTTCCTGAGTCAGCCTCTAGCCCACACCAGTCAGCTGTCTATCTGTCTCACCTGAGCCAGAAGGTGTACCCCACCACCATTAGGTTATAAATATGTTCTATCAGGGGAGGACAATCTCTCTCTGGGCTGCCTGACCACTCATGAATCTCCAGGTTCTGGTGAGTTTCTCTTAGTCTTGAACCCCTTGACCCCTATTTCCCACATGGGCTGTTTACCCCATCCTGCCCTCAACATGGTAGGAACTCTTTATAATTTCTTTTTCTTCCTCTTTAACTCTCATTTCATGGTTATTCCAGGTCTACCATGTGGGCTCTTTAACCACGTGGGTGTATTCATTTTCCTTCCCTTGGTTCTATACTTCCCTCAATAAATATAATAATTTAATAACTATCTTTCTCAGTCTTGTTTGCTTCTTTCCTGATCCCCTAACACCCCATTTCAGTTGGTATTCAGGAAACTGTTCTTTTCTCTCTTGCTTTTCACATGATCTTCAGTAAGTCTGAGAACCTGTCGGAAACCTGCCCAGAGTAGACAGCTAAAGAATCTAGTCTGCACAAGAAGCTGGAGTGGATCAGATGAAGGGCGCACAGCCTTCTGTACAGGGACACACCAAGATTCTTTCATGTGGGGCCTCATCACTTTATCTTAGCAAACTAGACAAAAATTGTCAAAGCAATTTTGTTTTCTAAGACGCATTATATTCTTCAAAGTGCCATCTGTCTGTGACTTGTTACAATATAGTCAACAAAATCATTTGGTGACATTTTAAAAAGTGACTTCAGGGCTGGAGAGATGGCTTAGTACTTAAGGAGCTTGCTTACAAAGCCTAAGGACCCATGTTCGGCCTTCCAGATCCCATATAAGCCAGACCCACAAAGTGACGCAAGCATGCACAAGGTGATAAACGTGTCTGCAGTTCAAATGCAGTGTCTGGAGGCCCTGGCATGTCAATTCTCCCTCTCTCTCTCTCTCTCTCTCTCTCTTGCTTTCACTCTCATTCTCTCACACATAAAAAGGCCATCCTGTTAAGCTTGCCTCAAAAAAAAAGTAACTTCAGTGTTTATCACCAAGGAATCTAATGTCTAGAATTTGTGCAGTTTGTTCAGTATTGCAGGATGGAAAGATGCCTTCATGAAGGCTGCAGCAATGTGTAGTCCTCAATTTAGCCCACATGACAGGCATTCATTTAGGTCTCTTTCCATTCTAAATATCTCCCCATGTCAGTCCAGTCATTTTACTCAGAGATGGGTATTTAAGACTTATCACTTATAGCCACTACTGAAGATTTTAGAAGTAGAGAAATAAACCAAAAATAGCCCACATATGTATATACTCTAAGTTCTATTCACCAAAGCCTCATGTTTTCAATACGGTAAAGTACACAAAAATTCTAAAACACAATTCAAAGTCATGAGAAGTTCCTGTTCATGGATAAGTTCTGCACCTTTAACAAGCTACCATTCAACCTTACTTATTTTCTTCTTACCTGAAATCAAAGAATGAATATATGTATCCCACCCATTTCTCCTGGCTGATATGAAAATTACTGGGCATTATCAAAGAATCAGGGAAGGTAAGTGATCAAGGTGGTCTAGGAGAGACAAAAAGGAGGGCTGAGGGGCTAGAGAGATGGATTAGAAGTTAAATCACTTGCATGAGTTCCAGAGTTCAGATCCCCAGCAACCACATAAATGCCAGGTGGATGTGGACACCATCCATAATCCCACTGCTGGGGAGGCGGAGACAGGCAATCATTAGAGCAATCAAGCTAGACTAACACAACCAGTGATGTCTAAGATCAACTGAGAGTCCTTGTCCCAGGAAATAAAGTGGAAAGTAGCTAAGGAAGACACTCAATGTCAATCTCTGGACACTACATGTATATGCACACACATGCATGCACACTCATACACACATGACCCACATGCATATTCACATGGATTCACACTGCACACACACACATATTCATATGTAAAATAATAAAATCGTGAAAAGATGGGCTGGAATGACCACCCATGTGGACAGTTTGATGTTGAACAAGCATAAACTCTGAATGATACCTGTGTCAACCCAAGTCCAACCTAGACAGGAGAGAAGCATTGAGGATAAAGTGGGTGTTGTAGTTACTTTCACATTGCTGGACAAACACTCAACCAGACCTAGCTTATGGGAGGAAAGAGTCTATTTTAGCCTTATAGAGTCCAGGAGAAGCACTGGCAATGGTGAAAGAAACTGGCTCATTTCCATAGATCCACAGCACAGAGAAATAGCTACATCAAGCAGCAAACACAAACAGCCAGATTTCCAGCTGCTTGAACACACCTTAGGACTGGACTACAAAATCTGTCCCCAGTGACACCTCCTCCAGCAGGCTGCTAGAAACTCAAGTTGCAAGTTTAATAAAAAGAATACCTCAGGCTACAGGAGACATACATTCACATTCAAACCACATTCAACCCACAGTAGGTGACTTGAGGGGCCATGATGATATTCTGTGTGCATTGAAATGAGCCAGTCAAATGTCTGTCCTAAAGTAAGCACCAGAAAAGCGGAGTGGATTTACTTCTTACCTCTTGACCTAAATTTATAGCAAGGGTATAAACAAAATTTATAGGACATATACAAATGACCATATATAAAAATAGCACAGGTTTTCACATGTTTTGCCCTTTAAGTGAAACACAAGAGCCTCTTAAAACTTTCATTCTTAGACCCTGAACCATAACAATGTCTCCAAACTAATCTTGATTTTGAAAATAACTTGGCCCAAGTGCAGACTCTCAGGGAAGTCCTTTGGCCACACATACTCTTTTGTAACCCACATGCCGGAAAGTTCTGGAACCTTGGCTACAATAGGTGTGGGCAGAAAGCAGACTAAGCTCTGGAACTTTTTTTGTTAAACACTGTGAAAATGATTCCAGACGTGACAAGCAAGAGGGAGGTAATCTGAAACATCAACTATTTTGATGCTTTGCCTTTGAAGATTTTAGTAAGCATGAGCCAAATCAGGTTCTTGGCTTCAAATGCTTCAGATTGGCTCTGTCTTCCCTGGATTGTTGAAATCACCAGGCTGTTGGGGAAGTTTCCTGCTCAGCCTTGAGGACAGCTGACAATCTGAATACAGAAGTTAGTGTCCTCTAGTATGGGTGTCAAGATTTTCCTTCACTTTGTCCTACAACCCCACTCCCAACCACAAAGGGGAGAGGCGAGAATGAAGATGGGCTAGGTCCTGTTTCAGTCAGCTTTTCAGGCGTCAGAGGAAGGGAGTTCACTTGTGAGAACAAGGATGAGGGGCTTGGGCTTTCTAGAATGAATTCATGTTTGTCTCCTCTTTTCTTGTAAGAAGCGATCTCTTTGTATTATCTTCTAGAAATTCTAGTTGTCCACATGTCCACATTGACATGACTATAATAACAACAGGAAGCCAGGACTAAGTACTTATGAAGTACCTGTGCCAGCACAGTTATAGGCACCTAGTACAGAGCTGTGATCAAAACCAGTAACCAAGGGGTGAGGAAATACACAGCTCAGTTGGTAAAATGATTGTTGTGCAAACATGAGGACCTGAGTTCAAAGCCAGTGCATGGTACACACTTGTAACCCCGGTTCTGGGGAGGCAGAGACAGGTGGATCCCTGGGCCTATCTGTGCAGCCAGTTTAGCTTACTTTGCAAGACCTAGGCCAATGATAGAACCTGTCTCAGAAAAGGTGGATGGCTCCTGAGTTACAATACACAAGGTCTTCATCTGATCTCCCCACACATGTGCACATATGTGCCCCCCCCCCAAAAAAAAACACAAGCAAATAAGCAACCTTCCTCCAGGCTCTTAGGGTCCAGTAGAGGGGTAGCTTAACATAACATGAAAGACCGAAGGACCATGAAAAAGTGGCTGTCGAGATGGGATGGGCTGGGAGGCAGCAATGAGCGCTCTGAGTTCAGCAAGTAAGCAGTGCTGTGGGCTAAGGAACAACAGCAGGAAAGAAGGAGGAACAATGGGCTGTACTGAGTTTGCTCCAGGAATAGCAATAGCTGGAGTCGATCACCTGAGCAGAGACGTGAGGTCATAAGGAAGTGAAGGAGATCATCTACAACCTTGCACTTCCTTGAACTGCCATCTGCAGCAAGGGGGAAAGTTAGTACAGGGTCTCAAGTGGAAGACTGACTAACAGGTTAGGGCCTGAGTTCTGAAAGTCCATTCTGACTGCTGTTTGGAAGATGAGGATAAGGAAGCCAACAGCATAGAGTTCATCATCCTGCCCTTGCTCACAGCAGGCTTCAGGCTTGTGCATGGAAAATTCATAAACCAAAAACAAATGGACATACATAAAAGGGTGAAGCCATCAAACTTCCAGCTAATATACATTATATTGCTCAGTTTGAGGACTTACAAGCTATACCATAGGATGGTAAGAAAATGAACTTAATTTGACTTGGGACTATTTTCATCTCATTTCAACAAGAACGCTCAGATACCAGACAGGTATGTTCAGAATCAGACTCAGAAAACTATATTTGTAATAGAGAATGCTATTCATGACAACTGAAATCCACCTATGCAAGTCAACATGGGTGCTTCATTCTGGGCAGTAGCAGAAGATTGAGGAATTAGATAAATTTGACTTGCAAGACAACTAAACTTTTCAACTGTAATTTTACAAACTATGCTATACCACTACAGTTAATTAGACAAAAATGTCCTCAAAGAATACTTTATTTAAGGCATCTGTTTAATTCAATGTTTAATAGTTTTGCAAAGAAGGGCATCTGTGTATTTTAACTCTTGTATATTAGTTATCTTTTTCCTCATTTTCTTAATGGGCACTGACCTGTAACTCCCAGAACCAGTATGGGGCTATCATCCACAATGAGCTTTTGATCAGAGAGACCTACAAGGTTTCCTAAAAGACAGACAGATTTCTGTCAGAGTACTTGATGACCCACCAAAGGCTAGTGGTAAGACCCTACTGCAGAAGATACCTTATGTGATTGACATGCAAATTAGAATGGCATGGCTGGAAGTTGGAAGAGTCAGTCCCCAGACAGTCAGCGTGTCTAGTGCCAGAAGGTGCTACATGGGCGACTGGGGGAAAATGACCAATATCTGTTGAAGCAATGCATGGTCTAACCTACCTAGCAGCAAATAACTTGTTGTAATGCCCACACAAGTGCAGTGGTGGCACACAGCCATGGTGGGGAACCAACTGCTCTCAATTTGGCTAACTGATCCCCTCACTGGTATGGGACCCATAGCTGGAGCTGGGAAACAAGTCAGAACCATATCCAAACATAAGCCCACTCTCTAATATCAAGCTACCATCAATTGTGGGCTACAAGAGGGCCTACACCTATTAAATTCTCTCTATAAAAAAAAAAGGGTTATCTCATTTGTCCTGGTGCTAACTTACTCTCCGTTGGAGAGTCTGCTTCTTTTTCTCAGATAGATGTAGATCCTAAGGAGAGAGCCACCCCATCATACCTCAAAAGGGCCCCGTCTGACCTGAATTTATATGATTTCAGCTTTAGTATTTAACATTTTGTAAAAAGTAAGCCTCTTTAAAAACTCAGACCCAGAAAACTAAGTAGGGAGCTACCTACTTACTCCTCTTTGGTGGCAGTCAGAGAGAACTCCTCCAGCAAGCGGGGAAACTGTCCACATGCCAGCATGGCCCAGGGGAGGTGGTTCTAGGGTCCTATGCAACTATTCAGAAGTTTACGGCCAAAGCATTGGATATTAAAAGATGTTTCTCTGCCTCACTGTTGCTTATGCAAGGAGCTTCTTAAGACCATGTGGAGGGTCTGATATGGAAGCTATTCGATGGGAGACCTTATGGTGTGGGGTCATGGATCAATCAGATGTTGTTTATTA